>JARCGZ010000008.1:2500000-3750000 GCA_029784005.1 Lenwebbia sp. NSW1173648 | reverse complement strand
GTTTATGGTCGGGTTCACTATACTGAAATAACAGACTCATGGGTGTCTGAACCATTATCTGGGCTTCATGAAGGACAATTTGTGAAATGCAAGGTCATTGAAATCGCTCACACAGCCCAGGGAAGTGTTCATATTGATCTGTCTCTACGAGCATCGCTGGATGGAATGGGTGTTCAGGGTACTGAGGATCTCTCCGACAGGTAACATTAACTTATGCGAGTTTTATTGGGGAATACCTGATCCGTGTCCTTAAGTATGTGTATTTGGTCTTGAGATTCTGCTAGTATCTAATTTGTGACATAATAACATCATCAACGATATGCCGATGAATATTATATTCCGAACTGTTATGTTATTTGCACTTGCCTTAATAATGGCTGTGTTGTCATGGGATGAAAATACATAAATTTCCCATTATCAAATGAGGACACACTGGTAGAATTTTGTACTATGGCATATAATTGTTGGTGGATTAGTTGTCCTTGGAACCATTCACTTCTCTTTGCAGTGTTGGAGTATTTCTTTGTTGCTCTAAAGCACGTATATTGTTAACCTCTGCTCTTTATCATTTTGAACTATGAAGACCATCTGTTGGTGTTTGAAATGGTTTGGAATCCTGTTATGATAAATAAAGTTGAAAGCCATTCGGATGATAAGAGGATCTTGTCACAAATTAGTCCAGTTAGATTTTGGCAAATCTGTTAAATGATTCCACAGATTGTCTCCTGTGACTGGGAATTGGTTCGAAATTTTTCTCTCCTAGGAAATGTGGGCAGCTATCAATTAGTTTGACTTTATCTTAGAGCAGTTACAAAGTATCTTGACAAGGATTTGTTTGATGCCTGATATTTTGTCCTTTCATGAGTAGTCACGCTTTCTCCCTTTTCATGGCCTTTTGAGTTACTTATTACATTCTTACATTTTGATTATTGTATTCCTCACCCATCCTTCTAAAAAGATGAAAACTGTTGCTTTTCGAAATCATTCCTAGGAATGGTAATTGCAAACACATGGAAAAGATTGAGGAGCTACGTCCTAATATGGTTGTACAGGTAAGAAATACGACAGCTGCAGTATTCTTTTCTTCATGGACGTTCCTTGATGCAATTTGTAATTTTTATTGGGGCTGATATGAGGTCATTATATGTGGGCGGAGGCTTGTCTGAATATCACTTTAGATGATTTTCCTTGCGCTTCAGAATAGGTGCAAATCGGAGAGTTCCAGCAAGCTCAGCATCTACATTTTTTTTTTGGTGTAGTTATTGTAGTTGCGGAAATTCCAATGAAATTGTATTCAATCTCTTACTGAGTGTTGAAAATGCATTTTTGGCTTCCTTTTATGGACATGTGCAACGACATGAGTGGAAAATAAAAACTCTACGTTAATGTCAGATTGGTCTGCAAAATCTTTTTATTCTTGATTTTCAATAATCTACATATTACTGTGTATCAACAAACATGGGAAAAAATGGGTTTACTCGAAAGGTTATTCCAAACCATAGAATCATTTTGCTTATGCTTACTTTAAGGTGGTAATGTCTGGGTTATTTTTGTGTTTTCTTGACGGATAATACTTATTTTTGTGACATAACTTTCTCTTGTTCCTGGTTCACACAGGGTTATGTTAAGAATATGACGCCTAAAGGATGTTTTGTCTTGCTTTCTCGGAAAATCGATGCAAAAATTCTCATATCTAATTTGTCTGATGGGTATGTTAATAATCTGGAGAAAGAATTTCCTGTGGGAAAACTTGTCAAGGGCAGGTAACTTCCATGAGTTCTTTGATTCCTTTTAATTGAGAGTAAGGATTTTTATTAAGTGATATTGGAAGCATTTCGTGTACTAAGAAGATCGAGCACAGGGTGTTATCTGTGGAAACATTATCAAAGAGAGTTGAAGTTACTCTGAGAACATCCAATGCAGCCAACAATGAAAAATCAAGAATTGACAGTTTATCAAGCCTGAAGATTGGAAGTATTGTATCTGGGAGAATAAGGCGAGTGGAGTTATACGGTCTTTTTGTCACCATCGATCCCACCAACTTGGTAAGATCATTTAGCATGTTGGACTAGCGAGATTTGACGTTCAGACTTCTTTTTTCATATACAAGGAACTTTGGGTTGGCACTTACATACTAAGTATTTATAGCTGAATAGTAGAATGGAGGACACAAAAAGTGATCTTGAGAAATTTTGATGAAAAATCTTCTTTTCTATTGCACATGTCACTATTTCAGAGTAATGATTGTCGGATTGTCAATTTCTTGTTTCTTTCCTTTCTCTGCTGATGAGTGCATCGACTTTTTGTTTCTATTATTTTTTAACACCATTTTTTTTTTTTGGGGGTCAAATTTAACACCATTTGCAACATTAAGATTTTGTCATTTGCTTCCTGCATTACTGACTTTATGACTGAACTCGAATTTAGGTTGGACTATGTCATATATCGGAGCTCTCAGATGATCCTGTTGACAATATTGAATCTAAATACAAAGCAGGGGAGGAAGTTAGGGTGAAGATATTGAAGGTAACTTTCTTATTTTAAGATGTTGGAACGGCATGGAATTCTCTCTCTGTTCCTTTGATTACACATGCTACCTCTCTGAGTGTTCAGACCCATTTTGAGTGTACTTTTTATGCGTGACACTGAATCATTGTGAGTGTAACTCTGTTCTGTGATGGATATCCTTATTCAGGTCGATGAGGAAAGACGCCGAATCTCTCTTGGGATGAAAAACTCATACTTCACTAGTGTCAATGGTATTCAACTACCTTCAGACGAGGAATCTGATGAATTAATTAGAGAAAATGGATATGGAGATGAAACCAAGCTGATGTTGCCATCCAGCAGTTCTCATGTGATCCAGCACATGATCAGTGATAATGATAGTGAAGAAGATGCTGCTCTTGCACAAGCAGAATCTAGAGCTTCAATTCCCCCACTTGAGGTCACTCTCGATGAAATTGAGCACCTAGATGAAGATAACATGATCATCCCGGAGGAAGGTCACGACAATGAGGTGAAAAACGTTGAGAAGAACAGGAAACAAACAAAGAAGAAAGAGAAGGAAGAGAGGTCATTCTACTATTAAGTTGGTCCAACTTACTTTAGAACTTAACTGTCCATTCCCTCATTTTGCAGCTTTTGATTCCTTTATTGTCCTGTGCAGGGAACGAGAGATCCAGGCTGCTGAGGAAAGACTTCTGGAGAAGGACATTCCTAGGACGGCTGATGAATTTGAAAGGCTTGTTAGAAGCTCTCCTAATAGCAGTTTTGTTTGGATAAAATACATGGCCTTCATGCTCTCTTTAGCTGATATTGAGAAGGCTCGTTCCATCGCTGAAAGGTAATAGCTCAGTTAACCTATCCACAGTCTGTTTATCACTGAAGTAAAAGATGGCAAAAGATGGCAAAGGTGAAGTAGTTTGTATGGTTCTCGGGCATGTGCCAATTAAGTAAAAAGAATTGCTGTAGAAGATTTGATATTGAAGAAAATGAAGCTAAAAGAAAGTTTAGTACGGAAAGGTCATTGCAAAAGTTGGCCTAAAGTTGATTTCATGTGTATCTGCCAGTTAACACTAGTGGCTTGTTTGCTTTCTTGCCTCTTATGTGAGTAATACTAGGAAGAGCTGTCTTTTTGTTTGCTTTCTTTTGAATTATTCTTGTCCATGAATGAAGTTGCTATAACTTTGGTGTTCGAGTTATGGCATCAAATTGTGCCATATGCTGAGTTACATCATGATGCGTTGCCTGGTGGATATTGGAAATACAGACGGCCTCTTATCTCTACAAACCTGAACGTAGCATACATTTTTTTCCTCAACTTCTGCAATTCTTTGTTTTTCTCAACACTATATGACTTCAGCAAGTCCTGTGACGGTTCGCCCTTGTCTGAGGTCATGATGTTTTGCTCGTATCTTCATGTTTAATATTATAGTTGAAACGGAGTTTGGTAGCAATAGCTATCGTTTTTGTTCCCTTTCAAAATCATTTTATTGTTAACATCCACATGGCATTTTTTTTTTTCCTCTGAAGGGCGCTGCGAACAATTAATGTACGGGAAGAAAATGAGAAGCTTAATATCTGGGTTGCTTACTTTAATCTGGAAAACGAGTATGGAAATCCTCCCGAGGTGATTATTATGTTATGATTTTTAATGTGCTATGAATCTTATCATTGCTTTTGAAGTTACTGAAATAGTGTTTTCCTCAGGAGTCTGTTCTGAAAGTATTTCGAAGAGCTCTACAATACTGTGATCCTAAAAAGGTCCATTTAGCTCTTTTAGCGATGTATGAAAGGACAGAGCAAAATAAGTTGGTCGATGACCTCCTTGAGAAAATGGTCAAGAAGTTTAAGCATTCATGCAAGGTACACTAAATGTATCATACAATTCGTCGTCTTATCTTGGGGCTTTAAAACTTCCTGCTTCATATTTAACGGGATTGCAGGTATGGTTGAGGCGGGTGCAGTGGCTTTTGAAACAACATAATGAAGGTGTTCAGCCTATTGTAAATCGCGCTCTATTAAGTCTTCCTCATCATAAACATATAAAGTTCATTTCACAAACTGCAATTTTGGAGTTTAAATGCGGAGTTCCCGATAGAGGTCGCTCTCTGTTTGAGGGAATACTGCGACAGTATCCAAAGAGGACTGATCTTTGGAGCATCTATCTTGACCAAGTGAGTCCCTTTGGCTTAGGAGTCCAAAATTGTACCTGAAGTTTTTCCTTTTTCTAACCTACTTATGTCCCAAAATTTGCAGGAGATGAAACTAGGAGATACAGATGTCATTCGCGCACTCTTTGAGAGAGCAACTAGTCTAAGCCTTCCACTCAAAAAGATTAAGGTGGGTTTCAACCTAGTGGGTATCTTTTCCTTGTTTGCAGAAGTTTGACTTTCATTCTTTGACTAACCTGCGCATCTGAATGTTTCTGCCGTGCAGTTCTTGTTCAAGAAATATTTTGCTTTTGAGAAAACCTTGGGCGATGAAGAACGAATCGAATATGTGAAGCGCAAGGCAATGGAATATGCTGAGAGTACACAGGAGTAAAATGAGTTTTTGCTCACTGGCAGTGGTTACTTGTGCAATATCTCGAACATCGAGATGCTTCAGCATGTGGTGCTTCAGCTGAACTGCTGAAACATCGCCGTGGTGAAGAGACTGATTTTTCTTGTTGACAACCCAAAAAATGAGTCGATCTTTCACAAGGATGCCGCAACTTGTTTCTTGTTCACTTTGTATCCGTAGCAGCTAATGTGTATGAACATTTCATCATTCAACTCTGATTTCAGGGTTTAGTTACTTTAGTGGACGAATTTTGGCAGCTTAAATCACCAGCGAATATTATGTCCGAGTTACTACACTTCTGGTCTTCCTAGTGAAGAGGAAATTTGGAGCAGAGTCATTTGTTCTTCTATCTCTCGTATATAAAAAACTTCTTTGTGTTTGCTTTACGCTTCCAAAAGTGTTGGCGTGTTATCAACATTGTTCGGCCTTTTCTCATAAAGACGAAGAAGTTCTATCTGACTGGTGTATGCCATCTCAATTGGTTCTGACGGATGGACTAAAGTCCGCGCAAGCGTGACTGCCGGAACAACTTGAACACGGGACTTGCTTCATTTTAAGTCTAAAATGATGCTTTTACTGATATCATGTTACTGCTTTCGGTTGGAGTCACTTCACTTGTCCGCAAAGGACGCTCAATTTATTGCTTCAGCGTAAAAGTGGGGAGGCTTCTTTTTTTTCTTGTTGGAAAAAAGTGGGAGGTTTTACTGTTCAAGAAAATGTGCATCCCTACATGATTGGTTTTTTTCACCTGTGGTATCATACTGAGATTGGTTCATCTTTCGGAGCAACCCTGCCCGAGTTAATTCTCGACGCTGAATGCTTATTATGAAAGATGACATGAATATGCCACTACTTGATATGTTTGTCCAAACATTGTGCAGAACAACAGGCCCAGAAACCTTTGGAACAATACAAGAACCCGGCTCAATGAAAATGAAAGCAAATCACATTTGATTTCAGTAGCTAACGCATCCTAATGGGTAGTTCTAGCTTTCCTAACAAGTCAAGATCATCTACTTCAGATAAAACTGAACAGCATCATTTTACACTTAACTGAAATTCACCACCCAAAGTAAGAAAAGATTTTGACAGCATAAGACTACATGATTTTCATGATGTGCCTCAATGTAATCTAATTGGCGAATCACCAAATGACCCAAATGCAGCTCCGTTTGTTTGCATTGTCTTCTGCTAGTGGCCATCCAAGGTTCCCAGGGATTCTTTGAGGAGTCTCTGTACCTCCTCTCTCCTCCTACAAAAGAGTCGGAAGAAAAAAAAAACTGTTGGAATCTGACCATAAGCAGACATATGGCAGCATCACAGTTGCTAGTTTCGTGTGCTCATGATACGGCTAGCAGTAACATGATATCGGAAAAAGCAATTCAAGCCCACAATTCATCATATTGCCTTCAATCATATGTCGCTATTGAGGAACACAACCAAACCAGAGATACCTCTTAATGTCTTCAACCGCCTGTTTACGCCGTTGTATCTGGAGTTCCAGGATGTGTATTAGTGTTGCTCTGGCCTGAGGGCAAAAGAATCTTCGATGAGGGGTCGATACTCAAAAATTGCTAAAACAAATCATCACTGAACTCTACCTGATGGGGACGTAATGAATTAAGAAGATGATGTAAATTCTTGAATATAAGAGAGATTTCCTCCACCCTCCTAGCATACTGCGATGGTCTCTCAACAAGAACATCAGCCAGCTCCAAAAGGTGCAGTTGCAGTTCTCTGTTCAGCGATCTCAGTTCCTTCTTGAAATCTGAAGGATGATACTCGTGATTTAGCATTCACAGCATAACCAAACTAGGGCTTGAAATAAAAATTAAGATTAGATGCACAATAAAAGGAGATGAGGTAGAATGTACACCCACGCAATTTTTCTTGTACTCACTCACCTCCCTCTCCTCTCCTCTCCAATGGGAGATCAATTTTGAGTGTTGTTAGCTAGTATGCAATAAGAGCATAACGACAATGACAGCTAGAGAGCCAGAGAGACTAACACAAATTCAGACAGGTCAGAACAGTTAAGCAGGTAATTATTTCACTGATATCCCCTCTTTTTAGATGCAGATTTATAACTGGAAGATTTAGAATGTGGAAAGAAAAATTTCCAAATCAATGAGGTCAATAAACATGGAGAAATTTTCACCCTTGTATCCAAAATACAGCATAATCAGCATTTGCCATTTTTCAGGTCATTTAGCAATAAAGGCAGAGCCTCTTATAATGCATCCCTTCAGGTCTTTCAACTACCACATAAAAACAACAAAAGAAATTGGAAAGCAGCCAAAGTTCCAAGACATGTACTGGGCTGAAAGACCAAAATCAGTGAGTAAGCCACAGACAAAGGAAGCAAGTCCATTCTGGTATACACAGCCGATGTATCATACATATGCTGGCTTATACAAGTGGCATCTGGAAGGGATGGCACGGTGCCAGATGGGTAAAAGGAGTCAGTCGAGACATGGAAAAATTAAAATGATAATGCAGCGCTTTAAAAATCAGGAACCTACACCGACAATAGCTGATGCCTTAAAAGCGAAAATCATGCAGTCTAAGCCATACCAAATCCCAGAATACATATGCAATATAAGAAACGCAAGCTAGCTAGGAAGCCATATACCTTTTCGACAAAATCCTCAAAGAAAAGCCAAGCACTAATCTCTTACAAATATCTCATCGCATGGCATGTATAGATTGGCTGATATATACTGAACAGAACTTTGACATCGTTCAAACAGCCTCACAAATGACTCTTCCAACTGATTGCATATCCTCCAATCAACACCATCTCTTCCAACCCATCCACCATGATGGCATTTATTATCTATTGATCAGAAAGACTATCCAATGGCAGTGCAAGGAAATAACACTAATGCTTCTATCAAAGAAAATGGTCAAGAGAAATATATACTTCAATTTCAAAGAAAAGTCAACAAAAAAAAATCAGAAGACCTTAATTGCAAATATCTGCATCTTACTTACATATTTGGTATCAAGTATTCACACTAAGTTGTAGTTAATTATAAGATAAAACTCAGATCCCACTGGAAATAGTTACAAGTTAAGTTAAAAGCTAAACCGCGGTTCAAAGCCACAGTTACCCCATATACTCAATATTATGTTCGTAATATTATCAAAGCGTTGCGCTTGAAGCCTAAAATGTTCTCAGGTTGCTGTAAAATGTGGGCAAAGCTATCAGCTAATTGATTCCATCACATAATTGTGATAAGACGGTGAAACAAGCAGGCAGTATACACAATATGGAAATGGGCATTACCAATATTAGGTACTTTAGGGTAAAGCTGTCGCACCCCCTGCTCTTCCAAGCTGGGAAGCACGTCATCGGTCTGCAAACATAAAATAGGGCACGAACAAGTCTGATCATCATCGACATAACATGTAATTCCACAGCCGAACTATCAACTTCAAAAGGAAAACAATAAGAATAGTAACAGAAACAATCAACTAGCGACAAACTTCCTCTTTCCTTCCCCTTCTAGACAACTCCACAAACCATACGAATGAATTTCTCAAAATGCACGAGAAAAGCACAATATTTTGACACCGACAAGCATCAAAACCAAATCAGGCACATCCATTACCAAGATCCGTGATGACGAACACTAATTTGAGAGTAAGATAATCAAGAAATGGGCCAAAACTCACGGTGTAAGTACCGCCGAAGCACATGTAGGTGCCCTCGATAGGAGGGGGAGGCTCGGGAGCCGATTCGGGGTCTTGTGCATAATCCTTGTAAAGCCTGTAATACGGTGGTGGGGGTGGATACGTCGCCGCCGCCATTGCAGGGGGGGACTACTCCTTGCCAAAACCTACAAGAACCGAACTGAAATTTAAGAACGAAAAAGAATGAAAAAGGACTCCGACGATTGACAAAACTCAAACTTAAGGAGTGATCACAAGAACCCAGGGAAGAAAAGGAGAGATTCATCAGAAAAAGCGCACCTTTCTCACTCAATCTACTGAGAAATTGAGATATCGAGGCGTTGATCGAAGCAACCAGAGTGTGTGCGCGTGTCCGCTAGTCCGGTTCTAGACTCAGCTTCTAACTCTAGTATATGGCGTAAGCTCGCACCTGGCGAAAGAGAAGAAAGCCATAAGTGCCTGAAAGAGGACCGGGCCCGACCCGTTTGTGCGGTTCGGGCCTGATTCATTTAAGATCGGGCCCGAACTTCGAAAGCCCGGACCTGCCCGAATCAATTTCAAAAACTAAAGTAGAATTAAGAGATCATTACAAGGAAAGAAATCTTCAAATAACCCGAATAACTGTATATTAAGAATCTGCAATTTATAAAATGATTTATTTATCTTCTTGTTTTGGTGCTTTTAAGAAATTTTTTTTTTTTTTTTTTTACTCTCTTGTCATATTTCTAGTTAGATTTTGATGCGTTGTATCGATAATACAATCACTTTGCGATGTAAATAACTGACGTGTAGGCACAGTGACCGAAATTGCTGTCCAACTTTAGTTTCCTGCCGTGTTTGATACGATATAAATTCAAGGACATCCCTGAATAATTCAACTATCTTAACTCGACTTGATCATGTGCAAGAATTGCAATCAGAATCTCACCTTCTAACTTTAGTTTCCATCTTTAGTTTCCATCCTTATTTGTCGTCTTCGTTGGCGAAAGACCTAGCTCCATTAATGGAGCGTCCGTGAGGATAGTAAGAGGTCTTGAGAGAGCATTTGCCCAAAGCCTTTGCATTCAGTTTAGGGTAAAGAGTTTTTCATGAAATGCGAATAGTATTTGGTAAATATTATTTGCATCAGGGAGTTTGCCTATTATTTTCCAAAAAAGAGAAAACAAAAATTGCAACAACGACCCTCTCGATAACTCAAGCGAAGCTGAAAGCTCCGGCAACGGCCATTGCCTAGGTCGTGCGACCCCAAGTGAGGTCGCGCTGCCTCAGACAATGGGCCGCCGAGGTCGTGCGACCTAGATGAGGCAAGCCAAAGTCGTGCGACCTCAAGAAGCCAAGTTAGAGACATTTGGTCTCTAACGTAAAAAAAGCCAGACACCAGATCTAGACTCTCATGTTGCACAAGCCAGGCGACGGGTCCCAGCGCGACCCCTAGGCTAAACAATGCCGACATCCGTTCAACTCCTCCGAGCCACCTTCGCGAATCGCAGATCTACAGGGTAGAGACAAACAATGTAAAATTAACTGGTAAAAGAGGAATACAAAAATAAAATGTGAGGCAAAATCAGAATAAAAAAATTTCATTAATTTTGGCCTCCAGTATTCTGAAAATGCTGAAATGCCCGACGCAGGTCTCCAGTGGCCTAGAGAGAAAACACTTTGGAATTGCATCGCATTTTCCAAACGGGCTTTTGATTTTCTCCATCAAACAACATGAACATTTGCCCAATGTCCTCTAGAGAGGCCCAAAAGACTTTACAAATGTATTCTCGAACGCACCATAAAGTAGTTGAACTGTGCCTAGTTGGACCCCACGCACGTTCTCCTATTTCGCTAAAAAAATCTCAAAGCTGCGTTTAGTCATCCGAATTTTTAGTCATGATAGGATAAGAAATCTAAGGATTTTGTCATATTCTACTCATTTGTTTGGTGAACTACAGATTTAAAGTCAGATAAGAAAAGACAAGACGCGACTGAGATCAACTCTATTTTGCTGAAACAACAGGATGCTTTAGAAACTATTCAATGATAAGTTCTTATAAGCGAGTTATTGTTGAGCAGATGTTTGTGTCGTCTGAATTTGGGCACAACATTAACGAAGCAGACCCCGTAAAATTGGAGGTCTTGATTTGAAATCGAATCATTTGAGAATGACCCACTGGCCTTGCTCGTTGTCTTGCCGAGTGAGTAAACAAGTGTTAATCAATCTAATTATTCGGCCTCTTTTCGCAAGTTGAAGATACTCTCATGCAGATCGTCCAAGAGAGCCCTTTCGAATGCCGAGACTCATTTTGAAAGTCGATGATCAATCTCGAGTTCTTCATAATATGTCATGACCCTTTCGAATGGTGAAAAGGTTCAAGCGGTTAAAGAACAAGGGACGGGATCTCATATTACGCCACACAATCGATTAAAAAATAAGGTCGTGGAATTACCCAACTTTGCGACTGGAGACCCTAACATGGCATCGTCGGAGAGGCAGTCACACTTGACGGTCGCCGCTGCTAGAGAGGCGGCCCGGCACGGCGGAGAGGTGGCCTAACGCAATGATTGTGGGAAATACTTAGTTCTCCTCGTATCTGCTGTCTTGAAAAATCCTATCCTAGTCTATCCCATCCCTCCTCTAGGATTTTTTTATCTTGGCTATATCCTCCTATATCACCCTTTATTCTATCATGAACATTTGCCAAACAGAAGATAAAATAAAACATATCCTATCCTGTTTTATATCCTAACGACCAAACGCAGGCCAAGAGATTCGCCTACTATTGCGGTGGCGATTGATCAATCATCTTTCGGCAATTTTTATATCTTTATATAAGAAAAAAAATTCAATTTTCTTTGAAGGTCCTCGTAAATGATAATTGCACTTGCACACTCCATTTGGCATTGCCCTCGTCATCAATCGATCTCGTTAATCTCGTCGTTAATCCAACAGCGACGGTTAGAGTCGTTGACCTGACATCACAAAACACATCCTTTTTAAAAATAAAAAATAAAAACCAAAAGAAGGAAAAAGAGAAAAACTCAGAGAAAATTCTCAAACGCGACTCTCTCTCTCTCTCTCTCTCTCTCTCTGAGAGGCATTGGGTTCTCGTGTTGCAGAAGAGCTGTTCCGGATCTCGCCTGATCGCGCCGCCTTCCAGCTCGTCGGATCCGTCAAAGCTAATCTCTTTCGCCTGAAAATTTTCCCGTGTCCTGGCTGGAAATGCGGTGATCAACGAGGTTTCGTACTCTGATTCCTGTGATCGAGCTGATCGAGGCGTGTTTCATTCGAATTGGATGTGAAATACAAAGCTGATTGTGCCGCGCGCGCGATTTAAATTTCAATCATTTGTTGACATTCCTTTTCTGGGGATAACTTGAAGGGGGGGGGGGGGGGGGATGGTCACTGATGTGAGGCAAATACATGCAATTCTATCTTTTGCTGTCAAGCTTTTTTTTTTTTTTTTTTAATCTTTTGGGAATGCATGGAGTGACAGCTAAAGTGCGTGGGATTTATGGATAACTCTTGGTTTCGCCTTCTTTGTTTTTTCTGGTTGTGAATGATTGGCTCTCTCCTAACAATGATCAGCCTCAGGTGCTTTGTTGATTTCGTTAATCGGTAAGCATGGATGCTCCGGTGAGCGACATGGAACACGTACACGAGGAGATTGAAGATGAGAACAGGGGTCCCTTAATTCATTGTGATCTATACGACACGGAGGTATCTCACAAGATAGCTCAAATGTTGCTCCCCGGACTGGCCACGGCTTGCGTGGACAACACGACGGGCGATATCTTCAGGACCCCAGCTATGGTGGCTGTAGATTTGAGGAAAGAGTTCGTGGAGTATCTAACCCAAAGGAGCGAGTCGTTTGTGGCTGAGACCGCTATCCTAGAAGGGGATTTAGCTGCTGAAGCATCTGATAATCCTTATGAAATAGTAGCTGATTTTGCTGATGACTTTGCAACTTCGAAGAGGAACTTGTTCGGTAGGATTTCGGGATGGCTGCTGAGCGAAAAGAGGGAGGACAAGATAGATGATATCGTCCAGGAGATGGAACTCAGTAAATTTTGGGCTATAGACAGGAGAGAAGCAATTGCGCGGACTTTGCTTAAAAATGTTGATTTCAAAGGTGCATTTCATTGTGTCATGAAATTCGACACTGCTGACGAGCTGGCTGAGCACGTTGCGAGTTGTGGATTCAGGTCTATGATCTGCGCTGTCGAGGGCTGTAACACTAGATTTATAGCAGCCCACTTGGAAAAACATGATTTAGCTTGTCCGTTCAAAATAATCCCGTGCGAGCAGAAGTGCTCGGAAAGTCTCATGAGACGTGAAATGGACAGGCATTGCATAACCAACTGTCCAATGAAGCTTGTGAAGTGCCCTTTTTATCAAGTTGGCTGTCAATCAACTGTACCTCAATGTACTCTTGAGCAACATAATCATGATAATCTACGTGACCATGTGCTGCATGTTCTTCAAAGAGTTCATAAGGATGCATCAGCTGATGATCTCAAACGACAAGTGGAGCAATTAGAGGTTAGTTTATTCAGCTGTTCTATGTTAGTTTTCTTCTTGCACAGAATTTGCATGTCAGAACATCCTATGGGCAAGCGTCTTATTCTTTTGCTCTTTGCCCTCCGCAAAGTTCTTAACAAAATAAAAGAGTTAAGAGTTCATGAGGTAGCTCTCTGTTTGTCAACACTGTTGACTCAACAGTTGTGTAGCTTTACCAGAAAAGATTTCTGACAAGCTTTCCCATTTCAGCTTGCCAATTTTAAAAGACATCACCAGGCAGTTACACTGCAATTTAATATTGGAAATCTTCAGATTTTAACAGCATTTTGTTTGGCTTTTGTTTCCTGGAAAATTACGCTACGAATTACACTCTGCTGATTATTTATTGGAGTAGCATGTTGTAGCACACAGGACACAGTACTAACTGTCTAGCATGGACACTGATATTTGTAGTTGTTCTGTACAGTTGTCGTTTTCCGGTGAATTAGCCTCGGCTCGCGATGTGAAATCTTTAACCATGGCTCTCAAGGATTTGGAAGCAAGGTTACCGCAACCGGAAGCCAATATAACTACTGGTGCGCAACCAGATGTCCACACGACCACATCTGATGCAGAACAGACAGAGGTTTCCAGTTCAGAGCATTTAAACACAGACTAAGAACGGTAACCTCATGTCACAATCTTGTTCCCAGGCACCTTGTGAGATGAAAAAAAGGTTCAAATTGCGGCATATTGCTAACTTCTCAATTTGAGCGAGGGGTCGGTAGATTATTTGGTCTACGATCTCGAGGTTTTGCTTTTTCTCCTCTGCGCAGTTTTTGGTTCATATAGCTTGTCATCTCTTTCTTGACCTCACTGTTTTGTTGTACTCATGAAGAAGCTTATTTGTTTCTCTACTTGTGGAACGCATAGATGGAGGGTTGTGTTCTGTGTTTCGTTTTCGTCAATATGAGGATCTTCTATTATAGTTGATAACATATATTTTGGACTATCCATCCTCATCAATTAAGAAGAAAAATTTGGCTAGTTTATTGCTACTCATGTTGTATTACATAATCACCTGCTACCTCTACAGATCTGGAAGATGAATATTTCACGGTGGAATTCGGAGTGTAATCTTGGAATGCAGTTTCCTGAAATTCACTCCAATATTAGGTTATGAAAAGTTGTCATATTCTTACTCATCTAGGCAAATTACCCAACCGCTTCAAAACAGAACCGTCATGTTCATTATTGCATCTGTACGTTAAGCATGAGAAGTCAGTCCCATCGCAGTTTTCCTTTTATGAGCCATTTTACGTGCTGTAAGTATGCTTAATCAATCTTTGGCAAGATAGAAAGGATTGCTTAACCGGTCGTTTTTTTTCCTTTTCTCTTCAATGCTCGAGAACCACCCAAAAACTAGAGATCATGATATTTTGTCAGTAGTCATAGGCTCCTCACTCCGTGGCGTGGATGCAGTTTTTGACCCAGGCCTGTGAAACTACGGCCTGTGAAATTACCAGAAGTCGAGACGGTTGCTAACACTAAGCTTGCTTATCCATATGCTTCCTTATCATCTGGTCAGAATACAAAAAATTACACTGGGGGCTCTGATGTATACGCAAGCACCACCGAACAATGCAATGCTTATCATGTTAATGATATCCGCCAAAGACGTGCGCAATCAAAATAAAATACCCAAGTTACGCTCTTCGAATGCATGGCTACATCGATGGTATCAAGCACCAGTTTGACTTTGACTCCGGAATCTTTAGAGCTCTAGCAGCACCCTTATCCAAATTAATGGCACGAGGATACAAATTACAAGACACCCGCGTCAAGGTTCGGGGATAATCTAGCCTGAACCTCATTGTACCTGTGGCTGGGGTTTGTGTGTTAATTCTGCTATAACAGAAAGAATGCTATTATTCTCACTTGGCAGGATTTCCCTAACGTAACATTGGCATAAGAAGTATAACAGGAGACTGGGCACTAAATAAAGTAAATAACATTAATGATACAACATTCCACACTGAGAATACGCCCACATAAAACTCAGATAATCTGTCTTCAGAGTCAAAACTCAATTAAGCTCAAAAAAGTGCTTTCTGCTTGAGAGGCCCACGTATCAATCACTGCAAATCGCCAATATATCCTTTGTCTTCAGAGATCAACGGAAGTTCCTCTTATGCACGAAGTCTCCGGTTAAGACTTACCATACGAGCCGAACCATCCAGATGAGATGCCCTTGCTGCCGAACCAGTCTGAAAAGCAGACCTCCCAGATCCACCATGAGCGGAATCCTGATACCGGTTGCTACCAGAATATCCACCTGTGCCGCGTAACTGCCTGGAATAGCCACTTCCCCCGCCTTGGCCGGTAGTCAGGTGCCTCCCACCACCAGCACTTCCTTGCCTGAAAGATGAGCCATCTTGCCACCTACCACTACCAACAGCTGAGCCTGCAGCATAGTCCTGGCCATCTCTCCTTCTCACAGGCAAATCCAAACCGCCACCGCCAATTCTAGCTTCTACGGCCCTCTCATTACTTTCTGCCAGAATGGACAGTTTCTCCGTGAGATGGAAAGCTAGGACCTGGAGCCTCGTGTGCTCAATGTCATGGAAGATAACGGACTGGGTTGGCTGATCCCAGCTAGCATGGAGCTCCTCATTGATCATCATCTTGCTGACAATGCTATGTGCCTGTGCCTCCGAGAGGTCAAACATTTTGGTAAGCTGATCCAAGCTCAATGAATCATAGGAGGATGAATAGGTAAAGAGATAGGTCCTCAGAGCCTCTTCCTTAATCTTAGCCTTGAGCATCTCAAGGACAGTGTCCTTGTTCCTGAGGAGTTTCCAGATGTCGAGGGAATGGACGACATCAAAGGCCTTCTGGAAGTCTCCCTTGATTAGGGCCCTTGTGGCTGCCATTACATGGTCCCTTACATTTTCTGGGGGTCCAGTGAATGTGTGCCTCTCACTCACCTCGAGCAACCGCCGGAAGTTCTTACTTATGACTTTGCGCTTAGCATCGAGGTTGTTTGCTGCCATATTGGGGACTTCCAACAGCATGGCACAAATTAGATGGACAGCTTCCAGAAGCTCAAGGTTTATGTGCATGTGATAAGGCATTTGACGTCTCCTTTCCAATCTCTCCTAAAATGAGAGAAGAAATTTCACAGCGTGAGCTCCCGCACAAAAGTGATGATCCTCTCAAAGGAAAGGGAAAGAGAGAAGAGAAAAACTAAATAAATTTTTTAGCAGGGTAGAGCAGATCTTTCTCAAATGGGCAAGAATCAAGTTTTTCACTAAAACAAAGCCAGAAGGTAAGAGACATACATAAATGAATCACTTGCTTGAAAATTAGTAAATCCTGTTCACAATACAGGGTTGTTCATAAGCATGAAATTTTGACAACCATCCACAACGGACAAGGACATCGTACCTGCTCTGGGGTCTTCTCATGGTACCTACTTTGAGAAACACCTTGTGCAAGTAATTCCTTTACCCTTCCACCTGAATATAATTCAGAAAGGCAACCATGTCCTTCAGCTATAAGGCCGACACGAAATGCACACAGACCAAGCTGTGCCATAGCCCTGTTAAAAAGTATCTGGGTCGAAATGTCCATATGCTGGATGCTATCCTGCAGGTGACTCATCAACAACAGGTCACGGGAAGTTGAGAACTCATCCAAGAGAGCATGGTGATAGATGTCACAAAGCATTGCACGGGCCTTAGTTCGCTCATCTCCATACTTGTATATAAGGGACACCAGAATATCCATCAGTGTCCTGCTATTCTCAGGAAATGTTGGTTTCCTCGGCACAAGTTCAGGAGTAACAACAAATGCAGGTGGGCCCCTGCTCTCCTCAACCTTAGGCTCTTCCCCTGTCTCATCGCCATCATCTTCAGTCTGCTCAGCCAATTTCCTCATAGCATCATAGACACCCTGAGGCTTATAATATATGAGCTCCACCCGCCGTAAAGCCACCTTTGAAGCAGCTTTAAAATCTCGAACGCGTCCCAAGTAGTCTTGAACATTTTGAGCAAGGACTAAAAACATGGGCTCATCCCTAAGCCTTTCGACATATTCACGTGTGTGAGGATCAATGCATTGCAAGCTCTTAAAAAACTCGGAATCTATTCTCTCTAGGAAGGCTACCAAATTTCCCCAAATCCTAATTGTCCCGATATAGTCCGGACCCTTCTCAGACTCATTCTCATCAGGCTCCACTGAATCACTAACTACTATGTTGGGATACTGCACAAGGATGTCGAGAATAACAAGCATATTCTGCACGCACTTCTTCCACACATTGATTGGCATGTGACCACTGAGACCCGGATTAACATCAAACTGAGCTGATACAACACTAAAAAGAATCTCAAGCTTCTGGGCAGGGGTTTTAGCCACCTTAGTCAAAAAAGTGAGCTGTTCTACCTGCTCAAACCGACCAGTCCCCTTCTTCCCACGAGCAGCCACCACCTCTTTAAACTTCTTGTTAACAGTTTCCCATGTAATCTCGCTAGGATTCTTAAATTGCTTATCCATTAGCTTGTCTTTTCGGCTCATCTTCTTCTCCCAGCCATCATCAAGACTATCCGCAGCCACATCGTCCTCATCGTCGTCATCGTCATCAGAGACATCAATCTTGGTAGGGTCCTCAATTTCCGAATCTCCTGATTCTTCCTCCTCTGATTCCTCATCCACTTCTACCTCTTCCTCACTTTCAGGATGCTCTCTATACTTATTAATCAACTCCTCATACTGCTTATTATTCTTCTTGAGCTTCTGCTTCATTGAATTCAAGGCCTTGGCATTGCTGCTACTCATCTTCTTCTTAGCATCCTTATTTGCCAAAGCCTGACTCAAAAAGTCTTCCAACATCACAAGGGCTTTAATGTAAGGAGTGGGAACCTTCTGAGACTCAGTGACCCTCATGACCTTCTCAAGCTGCTTATTAACCTTGTCAAAGCTCTCTTGCAAACTAACCCAATCATTAATCTTCATAGCATTTTTCATCTGGTCAACAGTGGCAGACATTTCCTCAAAACGCTTATCTTTGGCAGACTTAACAACCCGGTGCTGACCATCGGAATCATCACTGTCACTCGCATTCCCCTGGAGGTATCTGCTTCCAGCATTTGGAGCAGTGGACTCACCTGCCTCCATTTCTTCAACATCACTGCCATAATCGCTGCTCTCCTCCTCAGTGTCGCTTCCACCCTGTTTATAACACGGTTTATTTATGGTGAGAACTTTCAGTAATGCTGGTTATGAGTCAATGAGGTGTCCGGTCGGGTGAACATGGTGTACAAGAGTGCACTATGAGGGCACGTGTTCGTGAGAGGGAGAGAGAGGGGTAATATCTCCACAGTTTGTACACAAAAGCAAAAGACGAAACATAGACTCAAACCTGTGTCCAGAAACGCGATGCCATTTTCTTCGGGCGCAAATGAAATCAGTCAATTACCCTCAGATCTGCATATTGACAAGCATATTGACAAGCCACCATAAGGGCAATGGCAAATCAAATAGATCTAAATAGAAAAATACAAAACTAAACAAAAAAATCATATAAATGAGAATAAATTTGATGAGATCTTATTCAAACAAGTTTTTTTTCCCCACAAAAGCAAAAACAGTAAGCATTTGTGCATTTGGAAGCACGAAATGAGGAATAAGAAGAGCACCCGGGGGGTTGGGGGGAGGGGGGAGGGGAGAGAGAGTACTCCGCTAGCACCGGGAATTGATCTCTCTCTCTCTCTCACATAATTACAACCAGAGACGAATCCCTACTTTGCGACTAAGATTATATATAGTGCAGGGATGGCCAAGGGCAGGCCCGGGCAAGGGGGCCATATTACCTTTTCCTGCGCCATGGGGTGGAGAACTGCCCCTTGCGGTGCAGGGCACCACTTTCCCCACAATGCAAGGCGGCGCGCACCGCCTCGCAAGGGGACAACAGCCACTTTTGCCAAAAATTTCAAACTTTTTCCCGCATAAACACAAAAGTCCCTCAAAAGGTTGAAGCATTAACACACAAGTGTGCATCCCACACTAACAATAAAGGAACTTGAGATCCGAAAGATCAGAAACAACAAGACATTCGAAGAATAGGTCAAGGAAGTTCAAGGCTACTATTCAAGCCTTCGGCGAAAGATGGTCTATTCAGCCACCATCCGCGACACAGATGCACAAATCAGAGAACAGAGGAGCGACCAAAACACAAACGCGCACAGAGAGGCACCGTCAGCTTCAGCAGTTGGAAGTGCAACGGCGCGGCGGAAAAAGAGGGTTAGAGAGAGAGAGAGATGTGACGGACCTTTGAGCACGAAGGCAAGTCGCGACGACGAGCTCGCAGCGGCGAGGCGACGCGCTGAGGCGGCGGCGAGATGCCCGAAGCGAGGAAGGCTGTCTACGCGAGGAGAAGTGCGAAAGAGCAAGAGCAAGCTCGCAGAATTAGGGTTTCTCTATTTTAATCTCTCTTTTCTTAAATATAACTGTCAATATAGGTGCTGTCTTCGTTTTCTTACGAAGCTAACCTTATGATAAGAACTCGAAATATCCTTATTATTTTAAAAAAAGAGTTTGAAGTGAATATTATTTTAAATAAAAATTTAAAATAATCTTATCAATCTCAAAAAAACCTAATTCATCGGTTAATAGGAGCATTTTGGTCATTTAGTATTTTGTTTTTGTTTTTTTTTTCATTTTTTCAAATGCCCTCCCTCTTGTGTTTGTTTTATTTGTCTTACTTTTAATTATTTAAATTTTTAATTTAACTTAACAAAAAATTAGGTTAAAATTATATTTTGACGAAAATGCCCTTGATCGGCTGTAATATTTAGCCAGTCGGCCTGCGAGGTTTGGCCCTTAACTCAGGCCATTGTTTGAGATAAAAAGAGCACTTTGAGCAATTATTTGAAAGAAGGACGATTTCAGTCTTTTATTTGAAAAAATGAGGGCACTTAGCGCCCTTATTTGAAATTTTTCCTAATTGTTGTGAAGGACACGGGCTTTCGAAAAAATAAAAATAAAAAAGGACACGGGCTATTTTAGTTGAGGCCATTAGACTTACACGTTACTTTGGACATGGGAGAGACGGGTCGGTCAATGGACCGGTTAATAAATCGGTCTGACTGTGGGTCTATCGGTTCAACCGTCGGAGTAATGATTTGCATAATTAACAATTGAATTATGTAATATATATTTATCCAAGTCATTGAAAAAAGTAAAAGTGACTAATCTGTTGGCTTGGATCTTAGGGGTGAATGCTTGAAGTCGGGTCCCCTCGATTGAAGCGGGTCAATGTCGGGTTTTGACCGGTTCTTGACCACTTCGGGACTGGACCATGGTCCTATTCTCTCTTTTTTTTTGGGTCAGACTATTCTCAGTTGAATTGAGTGGTCTGGTCCGAATTTAAAAGCACCAAGTTAGGGGATAATACCGACACGAAGAGGTAAAGAAAAGTTCATTAAAAAAACCAAGTAAGGAAAGTACAAAATAGAATGGGATGGTATCGTGTATTTCCGATTGAATTGGGCGGTCTGATTTGAATTTAACACTAAGGTCGGGAATAATACCGATAAGAAGCAACGAAGGTGAAGCAAGGTTTATTAAAAAAACCAAACAAGGAAAGTACAATCTAGAGTGGGATGATTAATTGGTACCGTGTTATCGTATTTATAATCATGTCGATTTTTTGTATAATCTCTCTTAATGATAAAAAAAAAATGTTTCAACTTTGAACTTAATAAAGAGAGCTTTACTTGAAAATTCGTGGATTTATTGGTGTCAATCTTGAACTAGTCATGTTTTTTCTTGTTTGATTCAAATTTTTCTTAGTAGTTCATGTCGTATTCGAATCGAATTCTCATGCGTCCTCGAGAATAATCACCTTTTCCAGAAAAAAGTAGTCTTTAACAAGACTTAGTTTAAGATATACGCTTGCTTCCACAGAAGGTGAGGTCGTCTAGATTTCTTCTTTTGGCAT
This sequence comes from Lenwebbia sp. NSW1173648, assembly GCA_029784005.1. Classification (NCBI taxonomy): domain Eukaryota; kingdom Viridiplantae; phylum Streptophyta; class Magnoliopsida; order Myrtales; family Myrtaceae; genus Lenwebbia; species Lenwebbia sp. NSW1173648. The sequence continues at coordinate 3,728,770 of JARCGZ010000008.1, read as the reverse complement.
GCATTAAACCGTTATCTATACTTCATCTCTCGCTCTCAAATTCGTGAGCTAGTTTCAAAAGTTTTCTTAGACTTATTCATAAGGAATAATGACACAAATAGTTTTTGCACTTTAGTCCAATGTGCAATGTGGTCCTTAAACTTTTAATTTGTTCAATCTAATTCTTGAACTTTACCCCAATGTAAAATGTGGCCCTTGAACTTTTAATTTGTTCAATGTAATCCCTAGATTTTTGGTACATGTTCAATTTAGCGAATGGACTGTCCGGGGACTAAATTGAATGTGTACAAAAAGTCCAGGGACCACATTGAATAATGTAAAAATTTAAGGACCACATTGTATATTGGGTCAGAGTTCAATGACCATTTCTATCATTTTCCCTCTTCCTAATTAAAGAGGGAGCGGAGACTTTTCTTATTTATACTTCCAAGTTGCACATTGAATTAGTACATGGATTTCCCACGTGATGTTTCGAAGTTTCACTTTGAATTTATTTCGGATTTTATAATTTCAAATTGATCTATAACACAGTTAATCAGAAACCGGCTTTAGCTTATTTAGTTAAATCATGTTAATCAAATTAATTATAAAACCATCTATTAGGGTTGGTTCTCCTTATACAATTAACTAAATTAAATAAAACATTCATCAACCGCAATTGACTTTAATATTGAAAGACATATTACTAGGTACATAGAGTTATTACCTGTATAGTCTAATTTCTGTATCTACACATAAGTGTGGTGTTGTGAGATACAAATTTACTAGGTAGTCTAGATTATTGCTTATTATCCGTGTATTTTATTAGAAATAGTGTTCTTTTTTTTTTGTAATTAATAATTCATGTAAGACTATATAATAAGCTTCAATACATGTGTATTCGATAATTTATATAGTCTTCGATTTTTCTTTGCTATTTAGAAATAGAGGGGAACTGCTGGCAAATATAAGGGTTGAGTCTCATGACCAGGCCCTTCAGATTAATGGACGAGCTTCCATTGAAACCGATCTATAGGAAAATCAACTTGGTTATTACTGTATATTCGAGAGAAACTTGGTTGATTGTCTAAAAGCAATCGAAGGATTATTTAGTCCACGATCTCAAGGGTGGCTTGAAAACAAGCAACACTTTGCTCTTTCGAAGTCAAACCACACCACAAGTGTCATAATTTACGTGGAACATCCCATTTTACATTTAAAAACATTGGGTTATAGACTTATTATCGGGGTTCTAGTGACATATTTCACCAGTTTAAAGCATAACAATCCGCAATGCATAAGAGGTGGCGGTAGTTCAGGTATAATATGGCTTGCATTTCAAAAAGAAAAAGGGAGGAAAAGGAAAAAGAAAAGAAAAGCAAAAAACAGAATGCTGTTATCCAGGCTTTTAGTTATCTATTACAAAAATGTAACAACAATGTCGACGATGAATAGAGTTCTAATATTATAAGTAATAAAACAGAATTCAAAACTTTGGACTGAAAAATCAGGTAAATAGTCTTCTCCCAGTCAAAACTCAGAAACAGCAGGACTTCTGCTTGAAAAGCTCACGGATCAATCATGGACAGTCAATGTGGATCCTTTTCTTCAGAGACCAACAAGAAGTTCCTCTTATGCTCGAAGCCCCCTGTTCAGACTCACCATGCGGGCCGAACTGTTCATCTGAGATGACCTTGCTGCAGACCCAGTCTGATACCTCCCCGATCCTCCATAAGTAGAGTCCTGATATCGGTTGCTCGCAGAATATCCACCCGTGCCACGGAACTGCCTAGAATAGCTACTTCCTCCGGCTTGGCCAGTTGTCTGTTGTCTCCCGCCACCAGCACTTCCTTGCCTTCCCTGAGTGAAGGACAACCCCTCTTGCCACCTACCGCTACCCACAGCCGACCCAGCAGCATAGTCCTGTCCATCTCTCCTCCTCGGAGGCAGATCCAAACCGCCGCCAATCCTAGCGTCCACAGCCCTCTCATTACTTTCTGCCAGAATTGCCAGCTTCTCTGTAAGATGGAAAGCCAAGGCCTGGAGCCTCGTGTGCTCAATGTCATGGAATACAATGGACCGGGTTGTCTGGTCCCAGCTAGCAAGGAGCTCCTCATTGATCATCATCTTGCTGACAATGCTGTGCGTCTGTGCCTCCGAGAGATCAAACATTTTTGTTAGATGATCCAAGCTCAATGAATGATAGGATGATGAATAGGTAAAGAGATAGGTCCTCAGAGCCTCCTCCTTAATCTTAGCCTTGAGCATCTCAAGGACAGTGTCCTTGTTCCTGAGTAGTTTCCAGATGTCAAGAGACTGGACAACATCAAAGGCCTTCTGGAAGTCTCCCTTGCTTAGGGCCCTTGTTGCTGCCATTGCATGGTCCCTCACATTTTCTGGGGGCCCCGTGAATGTGTGCCTTTCACTCACCTCGAGCAACCGTCGGAAGTTCTTACTTATGACTTTGCGCTTAGCATCGTGGCTGGTTGCCGCCATATTGGGGACTTCTAACAGCATGGCAGATATCAGATGGACCGCTTCGAGAAGCTCGAGGTTTATGTGCATGTGATACGGCATCTGGCGCCTCCTTTCCAATCTTTCCTGAATGAGAATAAAAGAAATTTTCCAGCATGAGCTGCCGAACAAAACTTATGATCCTCTCCACCATAGTCTTAGAAGAGCTAAAATCTACGATATTCTCAGACAAATAATACGTTAAATAAATAACTTACAAAGAAGTTGACTAATATGGGTAGACAAAACCCCAAAACACCCTCAAGAGATTTGTTAGAGAGATAGAGGAGGGGAGAGGAAAAGGCTAAACAAGATCATTAGCATGGTATAACAGATCTTCCTCGGGCAGCGAGAATCGGTATTTCACTAAATCAAAGCCAAAGGATAAGGTTTGCCAAAAATTGAATAGCCTACTTGGAAGCTAATAGATCTTGTTCATAACCAATTATCTGGTAATATGGTGTTACTCATAAGCGTGGATATACACAATCATGCAAAACGAGCAAGGACTTTGTACCTGCTCTGGGGTCTTCTCATGGTACCTACTTTGAGAAAAACCTTGTGCAAGTAACTCCTTCACCCTTCCACCTGAATATAATTCAGAAAGGCAACCATGTCCTTCGGCTATAAGGCCAACCCGAAATGCACACAGACCAAGTTGTGCCATAGCCCTGTTAAAAAGAATCTGAGTCGAAATGTCCATATGCTGGATGCTATCCTGCAGGCGACTCATCAACAATAGATCACGGGAAGTTGAGAACTTGTCCAAGAGAGCATGGTGATAGATGTCACAAAGCATTGCGCGTGCCTTAGTTCGCTCATCTCCATACCTGTATATAAGGGACACCAGAATATCCATCAGTGTCCTGCTATTCTCAGGAAAAGTTGGTTTCCTCGGCACAAGCTCAGGAGTGACCACAAATGCAGGTGGGCCCCTGCTCTCCTCAGCCACCTTAGGCTCTTCCCCTGCATCAAACCCATTATCTTCAGTCTGCTCAGCCAATTTCCTCATCGCATCATAGACCCCCTGAGGCTTATAGTATACGAGTTCAACCCGACGTAGAGCCACCCTTGAAGCAGCTTTAAAATCTCTAACACGTTCCAAGTAGTCTTGCACATTTTGAGCAAGAACTAAAAACATAGGCTCATCCCTGAGCCTTTCAACGAATTCACGGGTGTGTGGATCAATGCACTGTAAGCTCTTAAAAAACTCGGAATCTATCCTCTCGAGGAAGGCTACCACATTCCCCCAAATCCTAATTGTCCCAATATAGTCAGGTCCCTTCTCCGACTCATTCTCATCAGGCTCCACAGAATCACCAACTACAATGTTAGAGTACTGCACAAGAATGTCAAGAATAACAAGCATATTCTTCACACACTTCTTCCACACATTAATCGGCATGTGACCACTAAGACCTGGATTAACATCAAACTGAGCAGATACAACACTAAAAAGAATCTCAAGCTTCTGTGCAGGGGTCTTAGCAACCTTTGTCAAGAAGGTGAGCTGTTCAACCTGCTCGAATCTACCAGTTCCCTTCCTCCCACGAGCAGCAACAACCTCTTTGAACTTCTTGTTGACAATTTCCCATGTAATCTCGTTAGGGTTTTTAAATTGTTTATCCATGAGCTTGTCTTTCCGGCTCATCTTCTTCTCCCAGCCATCATCAAGACTATCTGGAACGTCATCATCCTCATCGTCACCCGCCTCCTCATCAGAAGCATCAATCTTGGTTGGGTCTTCAATCTCATTCTCTAATTCTTCCTCCTCAGACTCCTCATCCTCTTCCATGTCTTCCTCGCTCTCAGGTAGCTCCCTGTGCTTAATAATCAACTCCTCATACTGCTTATTATTCTTCTTGAGCTTCTGTTTCATTGAATTCAAAGCCTTAGCATTGCTGCTACTCATCTTTTTCTTAGCATCCTTATTTGCCAAAGCCTGACTCAAGAAGTCTTCCAGCATCACAAGGGCTTTAATGTAAAGAGTGGGAACCTTCTCAGACTCCGTGACCCTCATGACTTTCTCAAGCTGCTTATTAATCTTGTCGAAGCTCTCTTGCAAACTAACCCAATCGTTGATCTTCACAGCATTTTTCATCTGGTCGACAGTGGCTGACATTTCCTCAAAACGCTTATCTTTGGCAGACCGAACAACACGCTTCTGATCCTCAGAATCATCACTGTCACTAGCATTGTCTTTATATTTCTCATTACGGTATTTGTCTCCATCTTTTGGAGCAGTGGACTCAACTGCCCCACTATCTTCAACATCACTACTATAGTCACTGGTCTCCTCCTCACTGTCACTTCCACCCTGTTTATATATCAAAACTCATTCTGGTAAGAATTGTCACAGGTGTACGAGTATTGGGTGGATGGGTGCCTATGAACGTGCGTCTCTGTGTGTGTGTGTGTGTGAGAGAGAGAGAGAGAGAGAGAGAGAGAGGTCATTAGTCCATAACTTCTAAAGGCAACAAAAAATTTAGCTCAAACCTGTGTCCAGAAACGCGATGCCATCTTCTTTTAGTGCAGATTAAATCAATCAAAATTCCCTCGGATCTGCATATTCACATGCCAAAGTAAGGGCACTGGGACATCAAACAAAACTATCCAAATAGAAAATGCCAATTCTGCTGATGATATGTCCAAATAAGTAAGAGTACACCTGATGAAACCCTGTTACCTCAAACACCTAGCTAACCATTTTCCCCCTTTCCGAGACAGAAAGAAACAATTTTTTCAGTCCGCTAAACAGGTTTATAGACGCACGATACAATCCAACCCAGTCGGCAAAATTCCCAATGAGAAAATAAAAACTGGATTATCAATGTCGGTTGTTACTAAGCCCTAAGTGAACTCCGGAGACGTCCCCAGAATCGCCACACAGTCTCGTCCTTTTTTGCAGGGAAAATTGCCCTGTACCGGATATGCGAGAAACGAAATCCAGAGCGATAAAGCTCTTAGCGCTTAATCTCCACCGCTGAATCAGCCGCGTTGACGACGACGAAGAGGCCATCGAATAATATACCCGAACGGAAGGGAAAGCAGAGATGAGAACAGAAAGGCGTACCAGCGGGTTCCGGCGGGCCGGGGCTTCGCCGAGCGACGGGGGTTGGTGGTCGGTGCTTTGAGACCGGTCGGCGGACGACGGAGGATGGAGGAGGAGGAGCTGAGGCCGAGGCTTGGTTGGGAGCGAACAAAGCACGGTCTGCGTTATTAGGCGAAAGTTAGCCGCCCAGGTGGTGGCGAAGATGGCGAAGGCGGAGCAGGAATAGTGAAAGAAAGCCTAACGATTTGATCCAACGGTCGTCAATATTTGGAGTGGACGGCGGAGATTGGAGTACCTAGAAGTGAAAATACATAAATTGTTTCTCACTTGTATTTCCTCCTTTGAAATTTACCAAAGAACATGAGTAATTCCTTAGGGCGAGGAAACCACTTAACTGAGAAAATAATTCAAAATAATCTTTCCACTTAAATTTGAAATTGATAAACATCCCGGAAAAGCAAAGAACGAGTTTAAAAAATGGGAAAGGTATGTCACTTGTAGCATTCATCTCTACTTGTGTCTACGAAGAGTAGTTTAAAAATCTAGGAATTTCTTAGGATTGAATTAAATTTGATTAGGGTGCATATCATCGCTCGTTGCCGAGGTTGACAGTAGCCAATGTCGTCCTCCTTCGATAAGAACAGTCTCTGCTTCAATGCATCCCTAGAGCTATCCGGTGCGAGAGCATTACTCATCATTTGTCCTCAAGCAAAGGTTCATAAATCCATGGAGATATAAAACAATATATAAGCTATCATGCTCGCATATCCACCATTTGAGTTTTCAACTATTATTCCAATAATTACATATCCGAGACCGTTTCATTATTGTAGGTTGGTCCGGTTTATTGCTCGCCTTAGGCGGTTGGTTTTGCTGATTGATATAAATTTATGAAAAATGCAAGTTTTTCTATCAGTAAAGCATTTTTCGGAATATTTATGGTCCACAATCCTTTGGCTAGCTAAGGAGGGAAGGGGACAACTGACACCTTGTTCAGCCTATAAACATGCTGAATATATCGAAATGATTTACAAGTTTGTGTGGTTAGCGAACGAAGAAAATGAAAGCTTTATGAATAAGCCATAACTTATGCTCTTTATACAAGGGTAAGATGACGGTGAAACTAGAATCCCGACCTGATTTCTAAAGAAAGCTATGTATCGTATCATATGCGACCTGATTTCTAAAGAAAGCTATGTATCGTATCATATGTGACAGGTGACACGCAAGTCTGGTCATACCCAGGTAATGGAAAAGACATCCTCAAGATGCAAGATCACCATAGAATTGGAGTATATTTTCAAGACCGCGAGTGTAATTGCTGCCATGATCGTAAGTCTATCAGCTTCCCAGCTGACTAGTTCGCTTAACTTCAAGATCTTAAGGGCCGCCTCCTCACCGCGGAGACAGACAGCATAAGTCGAGATGAGGAAATGGTGCCGTAAAAGCCCTTGAAGACAGATATCTTTCTCTTAATATAATATGCAGCAACTGGTTTTCATATGGTAACCTTGAATCAACAAGGTCAAAAAGAAGGTGGGGGCAATATCGTTTTGAACTTCTCCATAAGACTCTCTTTCAGGTTGTGCAAATTTAACAGGCCTCTTAAGCTAAAATTCACGGTCCAGGCAGGCAAATTTACAAATGTTCAAACATCTGCTATCCCAAGATGATAAAGGAACCAGAATTTTCTCTGACATGGCTTGTAAACACATGACAGATTTACATTACCAAGTGGATATGTACAATTAGCAGAGAAGCATACAGGACTCTCTCTCTCAAAATATGTATGGAAGAAAAAATCTTCAAATAAAGGGGAATATGATGTACTCTGCATAAAAGAGATTCCATATGAATTGATAATATCCGGCAATTGCTTCCTGCAGAATGCAATTTGACGCCCATGTCAGAGAACATAGATATATTGATCCACAAAAATCAGGACCATGGAATTTTGTTGGTGTGGAAACCTAATTAGACGAAGAAGTAATAGATATTAAAATACAAATGGGAGACTTTGATATTTCCAACAACACATTTCAACACAAATAAGGATGCTGGAGTATAATTAGGTGATCTGTGGAAAGGGCGGTCAACAACATAGAAGTTCAGAGAAGTCGTTTCTCACTGTTTGCCAACAAGGAGGTTCACGAATGTAGAGGTGGAAACCATATTTGGCCTGGATGATGTTCAAGGTCTCCACTGGTTTTACGCGGTATTTTTTTTTTTTTGACGAAACCACTGTTTTTACGCGTTGACATTGAGAAACAAGCTAAAATAGTTGAATTCTGTCAAATCTATGAATGTTCTTTGAGTAGCAGTTCAGTTATCATCCACTAGCAGCCATGAGATAACCTTATATAGCGTGATTTTCTGATTGTCATGACAAGTGTACAGAGACAACTATTGTCAAGAACAGATAAAATTTCGTATCTTTCATAGCTGTTGTTAATTTCACGATTCTACGCGTTTTCTATTTCAATATTTTTGTCATGATTTCTGCACATTGCATAGGCTTAATGCTGGTTTTATTCGTTTTTTAGAGCTTGGATCATAGTACTCTATTAGCTGATAGACAATATGCATTGTCAAGCTGCAGATTGATAACTACCACTTTATCAATTTCTCGAGGCATTGATTGAGGGTTCCTTTATCCATGATATGACAGAATCAGAAAACCCAGAGACACCAATCAAGTCATTTCACCTGTGGGGTAGTGGGAAAGAATTACTTTCTGTGAAACATAAACTATGCCTTTACCTTTGTGTAGTTCGCTCGTTCTAACACCCATGCCTGAAAGAAATAGAGATAACCCGTACATCAGAGCACAAATTAATGTAAGTACAACAAGGCACCACAAGACTATCATAAGAGAGCAAAGTTTCTTGGACAGTGCAATGGTGCATCAAATAAAGGGAAGCATAAGCATACATATCACAGTGGTAGCATGAGATGCTTAACATTATCTGTTTAGGAAAGGCTCTCTATCAGATATATCGTCATGGATAATCCTTGAGACCTACAACCTAGCATTAGATGGTTTAAAAGCAAGTTAAAACTGAGGTGTATTTCTCATACTTAACGTCCTCAATATATTGACATCTCCTCTGATTTCATTGATTGATTAAAGTGAATTCTTTTTTGAGCCAAAAAAAGAGAAATTTCCCAACTGTGTTTGACACAGGAAGTATTCAAGTAAATGCATTGGTTGAAAATCACACACGTGCATACCACAGCTATGAGCAATGCCATTGCACCCGCACATAGAAATTACAGAAAGATGCCAATAAAATTGTTGGCAGATGCATCTTTTTTCTTTTAACATAGTAGAAACAGCTAGCTAATATGATTCTTTGCCACCATAAATTATAGAGCAAGGAGATAGCAGAAGGAACAGTCAAATTATATAAAGCTGATAGAATAAGCAATGTTCAGTGCAGTCGTACTTAAAACAAAACATTGCATAGCAGAACAAGAATGGTGTGGTACTGCATCAGAAATAGAACAATTAGTAGAACCAGGCGCGCGGACCAGCGATTGTAAGATATTTTGTCCTTTAGGTTTCCTGGACAATATTAGATCCAATTTTAGTTGTCACCATCATGGGAAAACTAGTTCTTTCAGAAAGTAAAGGAATTATTAAATTCCGAGGCTACATCAAATTCAAATAATGGTCGAGAAGTGGAAAGGGTGTTTTTGTCCTTCGTGTTTCCTTCCTTAGCCAAGGAAACTATAATGGAAATACATACAAGCAGCTAAAGAACCTCACACGTATCAGAGTAATAGTAATTGCATGACTATAAAAAGAAAAACATGATTATTATCTCCATGGAGTGGTAGATCTTAAACAAACCTGGAAAATCAAGCCCAACGCCAGGATTGAATGTGCAGGTATCATTAGGCTACGCCTGAAAGCCTGTAGAATGTCCACCTTAGTAGTCAACTTTTAGGCTCTGTTTGGAAGAGCTGGGAGGTGGGTGTGGAAAACAAAGATGAATTTAAGATTTTTATGAGATGAAAAGGGAGGGGAAAGTTAAGTTTTTCTTCCCCTACCACAATTTCCCACCCTCCCAAACAAAGCATTAACTGTCATTTTTGTCAAAGAAATTAAAGATACTATGTAGAATATACACCTGAGGCATGTACACTGCAGCAAATATAGCAGCGACATAATTTAGCAGAAGCATCCCTGAACCAAGGAAAGCAATGTTTCTAACCCCAAGCTTGGTTGCAAAAGTTGATATCTGAAACCTACAAAAGGAAACTATATCAGCCATTCAGATTCAATTTGCAGCAGTCATTCACGAAAGTCTTGTCCATCTGCACAAGAAGATAAAGAAGCCATAACAATTGCTAGAGCTAGAGATAGCAAGCAAACTAAGGGACAAAAATGGCAAAATAACAAGGGAACTTACAATATTCTAAGATGGTGAAAAAGAAAATACACATTCTAAAGATCCCAATATAATTTCAGACACTGGGACTATCTACATACATTTGTTGATTGGCCGCTTTATCCTCAGCATAAGAACTCATACAACCTGATATAGACGATAAATTGATTTTTCTCACACAAAATTACAGGGAGAAGACATAGCAGTAATTTCAGCATAAGGAAGCAACTCACTTGCGATCTCCTTCTACATCTGGAAGATCTTTAGTTATGGCAATGACCAGAGCAAACACGGAAACAAAGCTCGTGATGAAAGCCACGGGCGAGCTACATGATGAAGTTCATAGAGAGTCAGAATTTAGGAGATGCAAAAAACTGATTGAAGATCGAATTGAACCATAACATTCGTGAGCCAAGGAGGCTTCCAACATAAATATGAAGCACACGTTAAAAGAATCCAGCATGGACAGACACAGAAGCTCCTTTTCATACAAGAGTAAGCAACAATTACAGCTAGGGATCACATGGGAAGGGACTTAAACTGCACAATAGCTGTCCACTACAGCACTGAGCTGCCTCCAATTATTTCAGACATAAGAATCAGACTACAAACTCGATACATATTCGACAAAAGATGCTTACAGGAACTTAGATACTTATTACCGTATCTAAGTTCAGTCTAATTTAGCAGGCTTATGTAACTCAACTTCAGTCACATGCGCTACTCCACATTCCTTTATCAAGATTATTAAAGTACCGACACAATGTGCTAGGCATAGACACACCTCCACTCAAACGGTAGTCCAAGTGCAGCTCTTGTGGCATGATACACACCAAAATTTAGAAGGAAACCTCGTACCTGCAGATACCAGTAATTGGTATAATTCGTTTCTTAGACATAGATAGAAAGCTTATTTAATCGTTATAGTATGTGGATGTCAAATAAGAAGTTTATTTCTCACTGATTCCAATATTTTATTCATCACCAATCAGGATTCACACATCATTATACCAACCCAGAATAAAGATAATATTACGCACTGGTCAAACTGCTTTAAACTGAAATAGCCAGAAACGAAGACATTGAATTTGACAACTAGACAATGCACATGCAAATCATCTCAGAGTCATATAACCAGACATTTAACAGAAACTGTCCAGTCTAAAGTTCACAACGGTAACTTGAAGTACCAGACTAGGAAAGACATCCAGTTGTATTAACAAGTTCCCTTTCAATTTTCTCAACTTATGTCCTGCATCTGACATTTGCTAAGCCAATAATCACTAAAAAACAGCTGGATGTAAACAAAAAAACTGACCTTAGATCAAAATAGAAAAAACTTCTCAAGTAAATTGAAGACACATACCATTTAGATAAAGGAATTATTAAGTCCGTCTCTCATAGCATATCTTTCATTTCAGCCCATTGAAGTATAATCCTCTACTCATTGAAAAACCCCAGTGAGCCAATGATATGGCAACACTTTTAAAAAATGCATAACAAGGCACGCATACAAAAAGGTTATAAACAGCCAAAAGTAGAGAAGGAGTTCATTAATTTCATGAGTGAAGTTGAACAATGAAACTAAGAGCCAAAAGTAGAGATGGCAGGAAGAACATGAAAATGGAGAAAGGGAACAAAGAGATAGCAAGCAGAAACACCAAAGCTGAATATCCTTTTACCCCTTTGTATTAAAATGCTCAATCGTTTGAAGAGTGATCTGATAGAAACATACACATTTCTAAAATCCATCACCATGTACACCCACCAGAGCTTACTTGTAATTGAGTTCACACAACAAGAATAGCTTGGCTACATTCACATGATTAAGGTACAAAAATGACCAACAACATTGACAAGTGTTTATTCCATATACTGCCCTTCGAGATGTTATGTTACTCTGACCAGATTGCAGGGTTTTGGCAGGTCATACTTCTGAATTTGGGACATGTAGACTATGCAAAAGTATCGCAATGTGGAGAGGAGTACTTGGATAAGTCAATGCATAAAAGAATACACTATTTTCTTTTTACGTGCAGTATCATAAATGCGAGTCTGTGGACAGATTAGGACTTGCCAAACGTTTCGACAATTTTTCTTCTAAGATTCGGTTATAGCCTTAAAGGTCATATATATACCAACACGTTGAAGTAGCTGTTATAGCCTTAAAGGTCATATACCAATACCTTATCAGTTATGGTGCCAATATGTGTAGAGTATCCCCCGTAGCACAGAGCAATTACATTCTATCTATTATTCCACATGGTATTCCCATTGTGAATGCTTACACATAAACTAGTTTTTCCACGTGATTCGGATGAGTGAATATTTCAAGATTGAGCGAAATAACCAGACAGACTTCCAACCTAACAGTTTTTATCCTCGTTTCACTTCACCTAACCATTTCGTGCTAAAAGAAGAAAGTAGTGAAGAAAGTTTCTACCGAAAGCAAAGCTCATCAAGTTGTACAGCCATAATCTTCCAGCAAGGCACAAACAGAAGAAGCAACTTTAAGCTATTCAATTTTAAGAAAAATAAGGAAGAAATTGTACCGTGGCAATAATAAGAAATGCTGCAACAGGAAATCTCTTCATCCTAAAAGGAGGAACAGAATAGATGGTTCCAAGAAAAAGGCCCAGACTGTAAAGAGAAGTGATGAATGATCCAAAGTTTGAAACAACGATCAACAGGCCAGTCACTGCAAAAAATATCACCAAAAGCCAGGCATGTTGAATCGAAAGATCTCCTGCTGCTATAGGCAAATAAGGTTTATTGACCCTGAAATAAGATAAAAAAGATACTTAATCATAAAAATGGAGAGGAAGTTGGGGACATTGATCCTCAAAAGTAAAGGCATGATAAAAAGGTTAATTAAAAAAATGGACCTCCAAAGAACCGTGAATGCTTGCATGGTACCTCAAACACTGACCTAAATCTGATGTCCAGTAAAAATTGGGATGTCACATTGTTCCATTATGGACATACTCATTCTTTCTCACTTCAAACATCCATGCCGAGGCCAGAAGAACTTTTGCTCTGTTTCTCAGTTCCAATATCTTGTAGTTTTTCAGTTCTTCTCATGCTAGTAATAGTGATGCAGTAACCAACGCCCATCTAGCCAGACAAAATTTAATAAAACAATGTTCAAGCAAGCACTACATACTTGTCAATGCCGATATCGTATATCTGATTGATGCCGACAATATATCCGTTCCCACATATTAGAGCAAAAAGACCAGAGAATGCTTTAAGCAGAAGAGACCACTTTATCAGGTGTGAGTTCTCAATCAGAGCTCTAGCCACCAATGAACTGTTGATGAGCAAGAATAAGTTCAAGTAAACTGGGGCAAGCGGGGAGAGACAAAACATAAGAAAAACTAAAGTGTTATCATCAGCTAATTGGAAGTAATATGGCAACAGGAAAAGAATACTTACAAGGAACCCAGAGCTGTTCCTCTTATTGTATGAGGTCTTAAAAATCTCCAACATGCATCTTTAAAAGCAGAGACTTTACTCAATATAGGATCAGATCCAGCTGCTCCAACTCGAGCACAGGCCTAGCAGAATGTGCACACTCAATTACGGCACAAGTAAACTAGAAAGACTCCAGAACATGAGGAATGTCGGTTGAACGAAAGTGTGTGATCATGCATCTTCCAACAGATATGTAACTGAAGCTTTGCCAAGTAGTTGATCGAGAATCGCGCATAAGGAAACTCCTTGATTGACTTTTTAAATCTCAGCTGTGATTGTTCTTCTTATTCAATGTGCTTTACCACAATTGACCAGCAAATTATTTTGGCTCGGGTTAATGAACGCACTCCTCATCAATTTGTCCAATACATATCTTCTTTAGTTTGATAACAAGACACACTAAAGGTATCAAAGCTTCTTTTTTTTCTAATGAAAACTGCTACTACACGAAAAAGTGGATAATTCTTAGTGCATACTCAAACCTACACAAGAAGATAGATAATTGCAACCCCCCCCCCCCCCCACAGACAAAAAAATATTATTTTGATCAACTTTTTAAAACTTCGGCTGTGATTGTTCTTCTTATTCAAGGTGCATTATGACAATCGACCAACAATTATTTTGGTTCGGGTTAGGGAGAACACTCCTCATCAAGTTGCCCATTACATATCTTCTTTAGTTTGATATCAAGACACACTAAAGGTATCAAAGCTTCTTTTTTCTAGTGAAAACTGCAAATCCATGCAGTGATGGTAAACCCTCAGTAGAGAACTGCTACTACACCAAATCCACTTTGATGGATAATTCTTAGTATACACTCAAGCCGATACAAAAAGATGGACAATTGCAACCCCCACCCTAAAAAAAGAGAAAACTTACACCTAAACTGTTTTTCCTTTTCTCGTTGGGCGTTGGACCAACCAATCAAATATCTTCATTAAACAGCACCCCACCTATTAGAGTCTTAATGTTGAGCTGTTCACTTGCTCTTGGCAACGTGATAAGTAGGACCATATATTCCAGTCACATAACATCTCATCCCTAACTTCCAGGCAGAACCCACCGCCACCCCTCATGGTATGGCACCAATACTGCCAAAGCTACACACTTGAGAGCAGCATTTCATCCATTCCATCCAATTCTCATTATCCTCATCTTCGCACTTGTGCAAATTCAATGTTATGCTGCCCAACTTGTCATCTAGTGAAATGATGAATATCCTGTGAAGTGCAATTTTTTTTTTTTCCCAATTAAACAAGCGGCCGCGACGAGTTCACTCCTCTTCGTCCAAGGAGAAATGGACATTTCAGCTTATCTATCGCACCCAAGAGCACAATCGACGAATGTCTCGTTAATTCAAAGATCACGGACCTGCACGACTAGCTAGCACCCGGAAGCTCCGTAGTGAAATTGACGCGAAGCAGAAGCTGCGTACCTGGGTAAGGTTCTTCCCGTTGTATCTTCTCGGGGCAGGTCTGGACCGGCTTTTCGGACTGGACGCGCCGGGCGAAGGCGAACTCTGGGAGAGCTTGAAGTAGAGACTGGTGGAGCATTGGCACGTCGGCTTGCTGCCGCGCCCATTCCGACGGTGAGACGAGGCGGAGCTGCGGAGAGGGGTTATGGCCGGAATGCGGAGGGAAGACGAAGGAGACACTGAGAGCTCCATGGGAAAGAGAGGGAGAGTCCTGCTTCGTGCGTCGTCGTGGTTGACGTTAGAGAGAGACAGAGAGAGTGCGCGCTCTGCTCGGGTTCTTGTCCACAAGAATCTTAACGCGGGACTTTGTATTTTCGTGATTAATTTACCCCTCAACATGAACAACGTAAAAAAAATAATTAACTCATGTAATTCGAAATCTTACTTATACTATTTGTACTTTTCCTTTTCCAATTGATCTCGTTTGCCTGGTCAATGATCACCGGCTCTAGGAAGCAATGCATAGAGAAGTTATGGAATATCTTGACAAGTTAGATTCTTTATTTTATTAATTACTCCTCATATGCCTGGTGTTTTTTTTCCCCCACTTCGTAAGTTCTTTGGGTTTTTCTATAAAATCACAATTCATTTTTTTTATGCTTTCATCACTTTAATACGAGTATTTGCATTCAATATCTACATCACTTTTTCAGGTATTCCTCGAACAACGACATTCCATAAACACATCTAAAACATTTAACTTCAATTGATGGGTTTTTAATATGACATCGAAGTGTATTATTTTCAAATATGGAAAAATTATCAAAAAAATCCTAAATCCATTGTACTTTTGTCAGTTCAGTTATAAACCTTTTAAGTTTGCCAACTGAGCCCTAAACCTTTTCACTTTTTACCAATTGAGTCCTATTGGCCCAAAAATCATTGACGTAAATGCCAATCGCACCGGCGCTGAAATGAATAATTTTCATAATATTTTAATATATTTTTGGAATTTTTTTTTTATTATTATTATTCTTTCTGCAGGTTTTCTTCTTCAGCGGCCAGCGAGGGCCACAACACCTCACCGATCACGGCCTTCTTCAAATTTTCGAAGTTGTGGAGGGAAAGCAGCACACACTTGTAAACCAATCATTCTGAGTCTTGCAGGAGGGCGAAAGAGTGGGCATCTAATATAGGGATCAAGTAACGAAAAGCAGCTTATTCTTCTCTGTGCGCATATTTGTCTTACAAGAAACAGAGTAGCAAAGAAATGAATATAGCAATGATTAATGCGAAAGGTAGCAGCACTCAGGCCACTTTTGCTTTATCGTTCACCAGAGGAAGGTTTTTTCCAAATCTATTTTTTTTTTGTCAAAAACAAACTTCCTTTGTTTATCATTAAGAGTTCATAAAAGCCAAATCCAAAGAGGGGCATCATAACACAGAAAGTCCCATAAAGTTTGGGAGAGTTTTTTTTTTTTGGTCGGAAGTTTGGGAGAGTTTAAACAACCATAAAACTGGTAGAGAATCTGAGCAAAAGGCTTTAGTTATCAAAACAGTCACTTGATTCGCGGATCTACCACGTTGGGCCATGTATATGTTCTTGAATAGGCAAAGATGGGCTCAGGCCTCCAGAACTAGAGCCTCAATCTCCCGTTTTCGGCCAGCCCATTTTTTTGCTTTTGCCAGGCTCATGTTTGGTTTCTGATTTTTCAGCTGTGATTTGATGAGAGGGACGTGAGATCCGAGGAGGAGCAAGGGAAGAAGAAGTCGCCAAAGCTGGTTCTTTTTTTTAAAGAGGAAAGGAAGAGGGGCCAGTCAGTGGATCTTGCTTACGGGCATGCATTGCTCGTCCTTTCATTATTTAATCAATGAAGAACAGACCTTTTCTTATTTGAAAAAACGTTACCCATTTTTTGTCCAGTTTTAAAATGGGCCTTCAGTGGAATTTTTCATGAACGTGAGTGTCTGAGCAGCACTTCATCTCTCGGAATCGGTAATAAGCAAACCTCCATGATTTGATAAATGCCAACGGACCACAAAATACCCAGAAGCCAACCACCACATGTAAAACCACTTCTTCTCGCTATCATCATTGTTGCCGCTGTCATCTGTGTCGCTTTGAGTTGGAACATAACCTGCTTCTTCCGTCCCGTTCATGGTAATCGAGCAAGTTTTCTCGAGCGGAATCCCACACCACCCAAGGTTTCCGCTGAAAGAACTTGAGCACCTTGTCCCCAGCTGTGGTCCACACAATTCGGCATTGCCTCGGAAGGAACTTGCTGAAAAGGTGAGAAATTGTTTGATCGCCGGGACGCATCACACAAACTTTTGCTTTATTGGTAGTTTATTAAAAATTCTTCCGAGGTGTATGCACTTCTCACCAGCTTCTTTCCGTTTGATAGATCAACCTCTGATGGGGGACGGTTACTAATGTTCAAAAGTGGACACTGAACTCATGCCAAGAAGACAAACCAAAAGTAATCATCTTGTGATTTCTAAATAATAGACTGCTTGGCACGCAAGGTGCAGAAAATTTTCCAAATCTTAAGAGGGAAGCGAAACTATTTAGTTACGATCTCTTCCATCGATGCTGACTCAAATATCGAAACACTGCATGTCATTCTGACGCAAAAGCAGGTATACGTGCATTTTCAAAGTCTCATCTCTATGCAACCAATGGAAAAACTATATCCCAGTTGCATAATAAGACAGTTAGGTGACAGCTTAAAAGCTCAAAAGGGAGCAGGCTAATCCTACAAAATGTTAAATCAGGCTACTGAATTGGAGAAAGTTAAGACTCCAATTACCTGTTGAATTGTTGTCTGGAGCATTGCAAGAAGCTGTTCTGGGTGACTCCTTCATGCAGGCAAGAGATGCTGCAACTACCTCCTCAGCCTGACCAAGTAAACGAGTCACAAGAATCTCGAAATATATGTGGTCATATGTCTTGAAAACTCAGGAGGATATAACAAACTAAACCTCGGTGCAGCCTGCAGAGAGTCGCTTGGTGTACTCGTCGCCCATCAGCAACGTGCTGTTTCTCAGTACCACTAATTGCACCGTGATGCTGTGCAATGGCTAAAGCATCAGCTCAGGAATCAGTGTTTGGCCCCTGTTTCTCTCTTCCTGTCAAATGTTCTAATTGCCTGGCAGCCTTTTCATATATCGAAAGGCCGATGTACATAACTAATTGGCATATTATCATGAGCTTAAGCAATCTTTTATTGACAACTGGAATCAAGAGACGTGTCACATGGATGTCGCAAAGTAGTAACCATTTAGCATCCTCACGTAGCCTTTGATGGCAGGCCTGCTCATAAAGTATCCAGTCCGGTAAGCATTTATCTCATCCGCATATCTGTCAAGCATCTCTGAAAGGTCAAGATCAAAGAAATCGAAAACATCGAGCTTGCATAAAGAAGTCCCCAGTTTTGAGTGGCCATTGCTAGTTGGAAGCATGCTTGGCCTCGGTCTAAACTGAAGGGGTCGAGTATAAGGCATTGACACGGCCGTCCTAAAAATCACTCCAAATACCATTGAGAACAAAATGAAAGTTAGTGGCTTATCTATGTCTATCTGAGCAAGAAATTACCTTGTCAGCATAAGAATGCTGGAATTTGCTGGGGACTGGATAACAAAGGGCTTGCAAATGTAGTATCCAGAAGCCAGTTATGCACGAAAAGCATAAGTAGCCTCTCTTGTTCAACATCATCCTTGTATGTGTCCTAAACAGATAATGCACATATGTAGTCATCAGGTGATGGCAAGGTATTGGCCTCTTTTCATGTCCTTCAAGAATGTAAAGTTGTTCATCTGATGCATTGTTAATAAAAACTAGTCAATGTTGACAATGTCACTTGAACTTAGAGGAGTACATAAAAACAGTCAATCATTGAGTACATAAGAGAAGCCCATCATGATGCATTTGTGATGCCATAAAGATAATTGCAAAAACTTGATTGAGGTAGTGAATAAATTTTTCCAAGTACCAGGACCATGTATGCGCACACTGGTACATGAGGTCTGTGCCCATTGTCCACATCACATGGTTTGTACGAGGGATGTTGGTCTGACAAAGATAAGGTGGACAGTTCGATGAGCTTAAATTCAGATGGAGATTATCTTGGCAACAATGATTTGGTTCAATAACAAGCGAAACAAGGAGATGAATCATTCTCGATGAAAGCATCAGTTTCGCCCCAAGGCACCAGGAGAGAGCCAATCTACAAATGAACTCAACAAACTGTTGATGCATCATTCATAAAAACAGTAATTCCCTTTCAAGTAAATAATCCAAAGTCTAGCATTCACGTCATCTATGGGACTCCAATAATCCAAAATAAACTGCTGCTGTAGGGAAATACAATCCATCTGTGTACAGATTACGAGAAGATGATCGCATTGATAAGAAGCTGATAAGTGAAAGCGTATGGAAATAAAATCCTGCAAGGTTCACTTATGCCAGTCTTACTTGTGATGTTGCAGCAGATACAAACTCATTCCCTCGCTCCAGGACATTGTAATCGAACAGATTGTAATCATCCTACAAACTGATACAACGTAATAAGATTAGGCAGACAATAATAAGAATCCAGAGGGCAAAAAAAAAATTCGATATAAGGGATAACCTGAACAATAGGTGAATCATAACTATCGTTAACTTCATAATAGAAATTATTGGGAGGTTCATGTTCTGGAAATGCACCGGCAAATATCTACAGAGGACTGAAAACTCTTAATGCATATACCTGCGAATCCAAATGAGCTTTGAAGAATACTCTAAACAAAAAAGGTTGATTTGTGGCAGTGTGTATCAAGTTCCTCCGTCAAGGAGGGAGGAGAAAATTCTCCGACAATGACCTGTGCAGATGAACCAAGACTATTAGATGCGTGCCAGACAACCTCTAAACAAAAAAGGTCGATTTGTGGCAGTGTGTATCAAGTTCCTCCATCAAGGAGGGAGGAGAAAATTCTCCAGCACTGACCTGTGCAGATGAACCAAGACTATTAGATGCTTGCCAGACAACCTAAAGAGTTCTTTCTGCTTTCCGTTTGGCTCTATCTTGGTAGTCTATTCGTTCAAAGTAAACAAAATCAAATCCAACCTGTAAGCAGATTAAACATTGTGTTAAGCGAGTCATGAGCTCAATGCTGTTGACCTGGATCAGATCCAATCCATCACTTGACCAGCATTCCTCATCTATTATATTAAAGTAGATATAGATAAGGGAAGACCTCTGCTCCTAACAAGGAAGCCTGCATGGACGAATGACCAGAAGGATCAATTTCCCAACCAACTTGGGGTTACACCAAATTCTTCCTTGATAAACCAGTGACCAAGAGTCATCTGATCGATCATGTCGATGTAATGAGGAGTTGCCTCATCATACATGCGCATTCCTCCATTTCTGTGCCCAAAAGTTAGCAATCAGGAATTAAAAACCTCAAGGATGTGTTCAAAGATGTAGCTCGACAAAGTCTGTTAATTAATTGGCAAGTAAGTGAAGCTAAAAGGCACAGACTGATGCAATACAATTCAAAGGAAAGTAGTTTTGCCTTCCTCTGCCTCACACACACAGCGAGTTAATCATTCTAAAAGAGTGGGAGTCGGTGATTTACATGACCTCCAGTTGACCTGAATGTACGAGCTGCTTGACTGTACTTTGGACTTGCTTGCTCTGGTCTCTCCACCAGCGTTGGAAAAAATCCTGCAATAACAGAGGGGATAGGCCTTACCTGAACAACAATATACAATTAATTCTTGTTCTTTGTTGTGAAGCTGAAAGAAGGTAAAAAGAAGGGGAGAAGGTGCATGTGAAAGCCTGTTCAACATAGATGAACTTGCGGTTCTTATAGGCAAGCAATGCTGGCACTACGGAATTTAGTGCAATTCTGAGCACACGCGCCCTGAATTTATCAAAGATGTGAAGATAACATGATTCATTAGAAAAGAAAGAGATGGAGACTTGGGTTGGGAGTGTATGGCCACCTGAATGGTATTGTCGGAACCAACATAGTATCGATCAACCGTCTTCAACCAGCCGACGTCGTCACTAAAATGGACGTTGATCTTGCCAGCCGCGATTCCGGACGTGGTGTTGTAATCAAATTTACTTGGATTGGGCGCATGGAAAAAGCAAGAGCAAAGCCAAGACAAAGGCCCTCATACTCGTAGTTGCTAATGCTAGGAAAGAGCAAGAGCCAGAGAAGAGATGCAGAGGAGAGACACTGGCAATGCGTTTAACAATCCAAGCAAAGTCACTGCCATGTACATCCAACCGAGCGGGACCAAGGAAAATCCTCTTGCCCCTCCCTAACAATCGAGAAAATTACTCAATGAAAACTTTTAGTTTTACAAAATAATACCATGATGCACATAGTGGCACCAAGACACCGTCTCTTTCGGTCCCTAATCCCACGACATTATAAAGGGAAGGCGGCCATGTCTTGAACCATTGGGGGCTTGCCCCAGTGGCCACCATTAAATGAGGTCCTTCAACATTTAATTTGCCTAATGTGGTTCCTAAACTTTTGGAACATGTTCAACTTAGTCCCTGAATTATAGGAAAATGTTCAATGTTTTCCTTCCATTTATTCAAGTTCAGGAACAACGTTTAACATGTTTTTTTATAGTTCAAGAACTAAGTTGAACATGCTCCAAAAGTACAAGAATCACATTAAACAAATTTCAATTCCACTTGCGGAGCGAATAGACAGAGTTTACTGGTATTTTCTCTCTATAGGCAAGACAGCACAATTTATATTATTTACTATGCCATATCCTTAACTGATTTTTGTTTATGCTAGAGGAGTTGAAAGGCAATATCCAAGTATTTTGCAAAGTACGCCCTCTTTTACCTGACGAGGGAAGTTCAGAAGAAGCAAAAGTCATACCCCAATCTTGAACGTGGCATTGATGTTGTTCACAATGGTGAAGTCTCGATCAAGCGCCATAATTTTTTTTCATTCTTTTTCTTTTTCTGTTGTGAATAGGGCAAGCACATGCTTTCATATTCGACAGAGTTTTTATGCCCGACTTTTCACAAGATGTTTTTGCTGAAATTTTAGAACTTGTACAGAATGCACTTGATGGTTATAAGGACGCAACTCGCTAAATGCTGTATTATCTTTTAACATGTTATCTACTGTCATATAGCGGATATGCATACGATTTTTCCAAAACTAGAATAGCTGATTTCAAACTAGTCAAGTGTTTGTCACTATTTGACCCAAAAAAAAATAGTGTCTTTCCATGTGATACTAAGTTTATTGCTGAACCTGCTTTTTTGTACTCGTTTTGCTGGAGATTCTATTAATATCAAATGCAACCTGCGAAAGCATAGCAAACATGCATTTTTTTTCCATGATGTTAGTGCAGGTCTGAGTTTTTCCCGTTGTGTCTCCAGGTTTGCATTTTCTCTTATAGGCAAACTGGGTCAGGGAAAACTTACACTATGATGGGTAGGCCAGGCCATGAGAATGAAAAAAAATTGATACCGAGATTTATAGAGAAAATATTCGAAACGATACAATCTCTTCAATCTCACAGTTGGAATATTAATTGAAGGCATGAAATTTTTTATGTATTTTTTTTTTGCCGTGTGCTTATTTTCTTGTATGTTTTTCGTGAACTCTGCTTGTTCAAATATTTTCAAGTGTCGATGTTGGAAATCTACAATGAGATGATTATGGATCTCTTAGAATTGAGTGATTCGAGACAGGAAAAGACATATGCAATCAAACATGATTTCAATGGAAACGCTAATGTTTCTAATCTGACGTTTGTGGACGTTTGTAGCACTGAAGCGGTTTCGCAACTTTTACATCATGTTGCTCAGAGAAGGTGAGAATATCATGCTGTACTTCTTTCAAATGTCCCCACCCCCAAAGTAAAAGGAAAAAATGAAGAGACAGACATGGAAGAAGACTGTAGAAGAAGAAATAGAAAAGGGAAGAAGAGATTGTCCATCCTATTTAATCGAATCTTTTCTTCCAAGTCTTTTTTAAGAAAATGCAATTGTCTATGTTTTAGTACGATATGGATAGGAGGGGACATTTGAAAGAAGTACAGCATGATATTCACATTCTCTAAGCAGCATGATGTAAAAGTTGCAAAACCGCTTCAGTGCTAAAAACGTCCACAAATGTCAGATTAGAAACATTAGTGTTTCCATTAGAATCATATTTGATTGCATATGTCTTTTCCTATCTCGAATCACTCGATTCTAAGAGATCCATAATCATCTCATTGTAGATTTCCAACATCGACACTTGGAAATGTTTGAACAAGTAGACTTCACGAAAAACATACAAGAAAATAAGCACACAGCAAAAAAAAAAAACTACATAAAAAAATTTCATGCCTTCAATTCATATTACCAGCCTTGAGATTGAAGAGATTGTATCGTTTCGAATATTTTCTCTATCGATCTCGGTATCAATCCTTTTTCATCCACATGGTCTGGCCTACCCATCATAGTGTAGGTTTTCCCCGACCCAGTTTGCCCATAAGCGAAAATGCAAACCTAAAGACAAAACAGTAAAAACTCAAGACCTGCACTAACATCATGGAAAAAAAGGCATATTTACTATG
The DNA here is from genome assembly GCA_029784005.1 of Lenwebbia sp. NSW1173648. Taxonomy (NCBI): domain Eukaryota; kingdom Viridiplantae; phylum Streptophyta; class Magnoliopsida; order Myrtales; family Myrtaceae; genus Lenwebbia; species Lenwebbia sp. NSW1173648. The sequence goes on along the minus strand of JARCGZ010000008.1, from coordinate 3,705,347 downwards.
CTTCCACAAGTCGCATTTGATACTAATAGAAGCTCCAACAAAGAGTACAAGAAAGCAGGTTTAGCAATGACCTTAGCATCACATGGAAAAACATTATTATTTTTTTGGTCAAATAGTGACAAACACTTGACTAGTTTGAAATCAACTATTCTAGTTTTGGAAAAATCATGTCCATATCCTTTATATGGCAGTAGATAACATGTTAAAAGATAATACAGCATCTAGCGAGTTACGACCATATAACCATCAAGTACATTCTGTACAAGTTCTGAAATTTTAGCAAAAACATCTTTTTGTGAAGAGTCAGGCATAAAAAATCTGTCGAATACGAAAGCATGTGGTTGCCCTATTCACAACAGAAAAGATAGCATTAGTTTCTACATCACGCAACATAGCAAATTGCCAAAAAGAAAAAGAATGAAAAAAAATTATAGCGCTTGATCGGTATTTCACCATTGTGAACAACATCAATGCCCCGTTTGAGATTGGGATATGACTTTTGCTTTTTCTGAACTTCCCTCGTCAGGTAAAAAAGGGCGCACTCTGCAAAATACTTGGATATTGCCTTTCAACTCCTCTAGCATAAACAAAAATCAGTTAAGGAAATGACATAGCAAATAGTACATATTGTGCTGTCTTGCCTATAGAAAGAAAATACCAGTATATCATTATGTAAGTTCTTGCGCAATTTATCGCCCTCAATCAGCTTAACTTCTGCGTCAGCTAGGAGGGTTTGTAATTCAAGTATGACTTTCTCTCGTTCTGCTTCCTGTTTCAAGAAGATATATATCAGATGCCTAAAAGAGGAAATTTGTGATTATTAGAATGGATTGGACCATCCATATAACAAATTTTAATTATTTATCTAGAAAACACATATGAGGCTACACAATCTTAAGAAGACTTTTAACAAATCATAAAATACCTCCACTCTCCTATTGTCCTCCAACTTTCCTGAGACCAATTTCTATGAATAAAGCAAAACTTTTTAAATTTCTTTTGAAAGAAATGTATGCATCCAAACATAAAAATGGTTTTCTAAAAACCTGCATCTCCTTGGACTTTGCTGCCATTTGACCAATCCGTAATAAAAATTCGAGGGTCGCTTCTCGATATTCTAGGAACTTCTTTCACTCGATCCAACTCTTCTTGAAGATGTCTGACTTCCTCATTTACTGAATTCTGAAAAATATAGAATAATTGAAGTCAATCCCAAAAAAAGCAGTAGAGCATAACAGCAATAATGAAAACACACAACAGAACTTATTCTTACAGTGTCCGGGATGCGAGGAGGCCCACTCCTACTCGTCATCTCCTAGAATGAAGCGAATATAACAGTACATATTTGGATCAAATTAAACACTTAACAGAAAAAAAAAACTTGCTCGACCATTCCTTCATAGAAACCAGACCTTCAAGCAAGTTGGTCACTTCAAACATGTGAAATTGACTAAAAGTGAAACAGAACAGCGACTGAACTAGATGACATGATAAATTCAGCTAAGGTTTTTCTAAGATAGACATTGAATATGTAGCAGGGGAGGGAATGGAGCACGTACATTCCCATGTCAATAAAAGCAATAGAACAACCACGAAGTCAAACAGATCCCCTTTCAATTTCAAAGTGCTATCCATAAACCAAGTTGTATGCATCCACGTTACAAGTGGGACTGTTCAAATCTCAATTCAAGACAGCAATCTGTCCGCATGGAAATTTTCTAATAGATGGTTGAACTCAAGCGTGCCCATCAGCAACATTATTTTGACATGACATAGCTGATAATCTCATGGAGAAACTCATTTCCTATTGCTTGTAGCCCCTAAAGAATTATTAAAACCTACATATCTAGAAGTCTCTCCAAAACTACCAGTACTGATCCATGTTGTGAAAAAAAAACTGCAAACAAGCTCTCTTTCTTTAAAAAAATCTGAAAGTAAGGTTTTTAGTCACGAGGGATTGTTAACCAGGAACTAAACAAAGGAATCAATTTTCATTGTAAATTCCATCTTAGTAGAAAACAAAGGATTCTGTTGGAGGATTTTTTTTATCTGAGTGTCTTTTTTTTGTGAGAATTAGGGAGCCTGAGAAACCAGTGTGGGGTTAGCAGCAACAACGAAAAAGCTTAGCATCTTTCTTGTTTATGCAGACACCATCTATGTTACACCGACACGACACGTCACGACACGCCGGCACATGAATTCTAAAAAAATAGAGAATTCCGACACGCTGGGATCCCGTTGTATATTATATGTATATTTTTATATATATACGATAAATTATTATTTTTATGATTTCAATAATAATAACATCATGATGCCGAAACTGTTATTAATCTTCTCCTTAGGAAGGTCTCAGAAAATATATCATGTGTAGGTAGATCAAAACCATACCTTGCGATACTAAGTGTCAAAGTTTAGGCCAATTCCAACAACATAATAGGACAGCAAGATAAAAAGAAAAGGAACAACATCAGTGACATAAGCTAGTCTGATTGCAAATCCTGTCACAAGTCAGACTGAGTAAACAAATAATAAACCAAAAAAAGTAGAAAGATCATGTAGTGCACTTCAAGCACCATAAAAAATAACAAGAAGTCATTGATCTACATCATTTAGAATCAGCTATATGAGCAACAGCGAGCATCACAAACACTGCAGCATAGACCTATAACGAAGCAGAAACGAGACAGAGCAAGAAACAACAGAGACAGAGCAACAGAGACAAAGCATCAGTGAAACCTTGACGAGGATGGGATGCAACTTGCGAGCCGAGGCGAGCGACCAGGCGAGGCGGCGAGCTGAGGGCCTGAGGTGAGCGAGAACTAGAAGGCGAGCGAGAAGGCGAGCTGAGGCGGCGAGCTGAGGCCGGCGAGAGGAGGGGGAGCTGAGGCGAGGCGGCGAGCTGCGAGGCGTCAGGGGAGGTGAGCCGCGAATCGCGATGCAGAGCCGAGAAGGGACGCGATGTTCGATTGAGAGAGAGAGAGCGCTAGATGGAGAAGAGAGAATGGTGAGGACAGAATGAGAGAATAGGAAATTAGGTCAAAAAATTTGGGTTTTCTGACCATTTTACCCCTGGGCACGCGCGGCACTCGTGTTGACCAGGCGTCAACGTGTCCGGGGAGTGTCCAGAAATTCTGAGAAACAGCGAGTCCCGTGTACCGTAGGTCAGCACCATTCCATACTTTTTGTTTGTTTTCGACGACGTATTCACTAATCTGATCAAAAAAAGCATGTATTCTCTAACTCCTCTTGAGTTACCAAAAATCCAGAACCCAAAAAGAAGGTAAAAAATAAAAACAAAATAAAATAATACGAAGTTGAACTGAGAAGTTAAAAGGCCTATACGTCAGATTTCCCTTCTTTCTTCCTTTCCCTTTCGATCAAGTGCACGCGCTAGTACATCATCGTATTCAACCCAAAAAAGCGATTTGGGTCATTTCATCGAGCATAAGACGAGCGCGGGTCAAAGAAAAGCCCGTTTCGAACTCTAGCTTGCAACTAAACTCAAAAGGAAACCGCAGATAACGCATAGAATCGATAAAAAGAAACAACTCGTTCAAACCCCACACCCTTGCGACTCAGAGAAAGAAAGTCTCGGTCTCCCCTTTACCCAAAAGAGCAAAGCGGAGCCAAATGGTTTCGCGGAGAGGAGCGCTTAACCCCGAAAGTCCTTACACGGCTCGAACACGGCAGCTAAAGGCAAGCTCGATGTGAATCGAGCTATGGCTGAAAAACTCACTGGAAATGTCAGGAAGCGGGAGGAAGAACTAGTGCGAGGGAGGGTGCCGGCTGGAGGTTGTCCGACAGCGACGGTGGAGGTGGTGGGCTAAGAGTTCGTGAGCGTCTCGAGAAAACGACTGGGAGCATGAGTCTGAAATGAAAAGCACGGCAAATATCCTAAATTTTCAGTTCTTCGTTAGGGTAAGAATTAGGGTAAATTCGAGTAAGGTGATAATTCCCTACCCTTGGACTCTTATCCATGGCCCTAAACTTTAGCCAAATGTGTAATGTGATCCCCGAACTTTCAATATATTCAATGTGGTCCCTGAACTTTTGAAACATGTTTAACTTAGTCTCTAAAGTATATGAAGATGTTCAACATAGTCCTTCTATTAATACAAGTTCAGGGATGACTTTGATCATGTTTCAAAAGTTCATGGATCACATTGAACATATTCAAAGTTGAGGGACCACATTGCACATTTGGCTAAAGTTTAGGGACAATATTGGCTAAATTAAAAGGTTATGGATCAAATTGCACATTGCGCTAAAGTGCGGGGACCATTTATGTCATTTTTCCTTGTTTTTACTACAATAAGCAATAAATATACTTAGTTTTCGCAAGATAAAAATTCCTCATACAAAAAATTAAGAAATTTACGGTATAAAATTTCTTTTCTCTCCTCTGCTTTTTTTTTTTTTCTGCCACTTCTCCTTCGTCTTTCAAGAAATTTCTCTAGTTTATGATCCTTTCATTCAGTATGGGTGCTCGCTATCTGGGCGGAGAAAAGAATCATCAATTGTTATGTAAATTTCAAATCTGGTAGCCAGATGACTTGCTTAATCTTGCAAAAGGTTGACTTTGATTTTTTTTTTTTAATTTGACAAATGACAGCTCGTGTGAAATATATGAGAGACTGACATTTATTTGAAGATTTAACTGATGTAAAAAGCTTTACCCTTATATATGCAGTCTCCAATTTCAAAAATGCACCCCTTTAACTTCAGCTTGTCTGTAATGGCATTTCACGTTCGTAATGATGTCATGTTCGTCATCAGACCTATATGTCAAACCATAAACAACATAACCAAGCAGGATACAATAATGAGCACAAAAAAATCACGAAGACATACCTAAAACAACAATATAAGAGACTGCATGGCATAACTTACTCAAGCAATTTCTTGCCACTCTTCAATGTTTGACTCTGAAAAACTCAATGGAAATCAAGATCAGTAAGAACGTCTTCAGTGTTATGGAAGTCAGATTGCAAATGACCATAAAGAGAAGTACCAATATTCCAGCAATTAAATGGCACGAGAAAAATCATTTCACTTAGCATGTTACTATGGAATGTTAGAAAAGCTAACAGTAGCGGAGCAAGCCACATGTGATCTATGTCTGCAGAAACTAGGAAAAGAAATCAAAGATCCGGGGCCATCAAAACAAATTGTCACCGAGTGCCTCTTTTTCGTATAGATCAAATCAATGAGACCTAAATCACACGAGAAGGACTCAACTCGACATAGCATTATCTAAACAGGTGTGGTTTTGAGAGGGCTTTGGTTGGGCCTTAGTTGTGGACAGAAATCGTGACCTGTTTTGCAGGTTTGGAGGTCGATCGGCGCCAGAGAAACGCCGGCCATCTGTCCGTTGGTCGTCTTCTCCAATGGGAGGTTGACCAAGTCAACATGAGTTGACTTGGTCAACGTTGACGTGGCGCCACGTGGCTGTCCATGTCAGCCGGGGAAGAGTTGCAATCGGTTGTTTCAAAACCTAGATCGGACGGCTGTGGTTGAGCCACGTGTCACGATCTGGGATTTTTGAAAAATAAAAATGATTTTTTGATATTAAAATGGATTTTCAAAAATTAAAAATTATTTTCTGATCGTATGGCCCAGGTTTGGCCACGTGTCAACTTCTAGTATTTTTATATTTAATTTTGATAGATAATCCGAAAATAATAAAATAATAATAATAATAATTGATTAGGCGGTCATGAATTAGCCACATGTCTTGATCTCAACCTTAGAAAAATAAAAAATGCTAGAAAATAGAAAATGGATTAAAAAATTTAGAAAATGCTTAAAAAATAAAAAATGGTGTCTTTTTAGGACCGACCCAAACCTGTTCGGTCCGAGTCGAGCGCCCACAAGGCGCGGGCCGGTTTGTCTCGGTCCACACTATTTTTTTTTGAAAATAAAGGAAATAAAAAAATAAATTTGGATATTAATAAATAAAAATAATAATTAAAAATCCAAAAAAATTGGAAAAATTCTAAAAAAAATTCAAAAGAAAAATCAGAAAAAATAGGAAATTGTCAAGTTTAGTCACATTGGCCCTTTTTCTAGTTTTGAGACTTAAGACCCAGAAAATTGACAATTTTGCCTTTTTGGGCAAATTGTCCCAAAATTCCTTCCAAATTTAAATCAGACTTTCTCTAAGCCTTTAGAGTTGTACTAGAGATGCCATGACTTGATTTGATGCATTTTATCCTCATGTTTTTTATCCTTGATTTGCACACCATTCCTACATGTTTGTGCTTGATAGGAATAGACTCCATCTGCCCGAAAATCTTACACTTAGGATCTGCCTTTCCTTCAATCGAAAAATTCTTAATAATCTGCATGAAAGCGAGTTAGGAAAATTAGTCAACTTAGGTATCGAAAAGGTGTCAATGGTAACATTAACGTAACTAAGTCCCCGTTCTCAAATCTCTGATTTCGTTTGAGTCGTACGGTTACTTCCACCGCCCGACGACGTTTTCCGATCTACCTTCCCCAAAGATCGGTGGCGACTTCAAAGCATGTACACATTCGCACATGTCATACGACCATATTAAAGGTCGAAACCGCTTTAACTCCCACCGTCACGCAAGGTGAGGACTTGGGAGAGTCCAAGCTGACCTAAGGACCGCCATGGATCCTTAGACACGGTAATCACCCCTAAACCCATCCGAACCTCGATTCCGATCCATAAGGAAAGGAAAATTCGAGGAGGGTCGCGACAACGACCATGAGCTCCTTGACCACCACGAGCCACCATAGCACTACTGTCTGATATGGCTGAAGTTTTGGCATTAGGAGTGTAACGAGCAGCCCGAGAATACACTTCTTCTATGGAAGGTAGAGAGCCCAAAGAAGTAATTTGTTGCCGAAGAGTACTGTGATCTGGACCAAGGCCTTAGAGGAAGAAGGCTACCACCATGTCTGCTTCTCGTTGGTGCATCTGAGTAACTGTGATAGCTGGTGGAAAATAAGATTTCAGATGCTAATACAAAGACGAAAAACGAGCATAATACTTTGCCAACCTAGCATCACTGATTTTAGCTTCAAATAAAGCCTCCCACATATCGCACACTCGACTCATATAATTCCATCCGGAATAGAGTAAAACACATTTTGTCCATATCTCAGGGGCTGTCGCACAATCCATGAAAAGATGTTGGATAGATTTAGCCATACCTCCCCGTATAAAAGTACGCAATGTAGCGTAGTGACCTTCCATTCTTCTAGATTAGCTGGATCTACATGTGGTTCTTTTTCAAGTCATCTAGACTGGCAATTAGCATAAAAAAAAGTAGAAAGAGCCATTGACCAAGTAGGATAATTGGTACCATCCAACTTGATCAAGGCAGTGTGTAAGCTTGTCATGCCATAAATACCACAATGATAGGTACCAAAAGATTCTAAGCTAGCAGTAGCATTAGAGGGAATTACCCCCGAAACACAGACGGAGAACTTGCCGGATCAGTAGACATATCCACAGATCAAGAATAAAATACCACAAGCTACCACAACACCACTGAGAGCACTATAGGGTGAGATTGAAAGAAACTTTTACTTTTCAGACTTACTGTTAGTTGACTACCTGGAATATAGTTGACTAGTTAGGAACCACAAGACAAAATCACCACGAACATACACGAATCTCACACAAACCACCACAACTTGTGATCCAATTATCACATCACCACAAACAACTCAACACCAATCAAAACACACTTTGAAGAAACAAACTCAAGGGAACGGTGGCGGAGGCCAGAGAAATTGCTCGGAGGTAGTGGGCGCGGCTGCAAGAGCAGCAACGATGTGAGGCAACATGGTTGGAGACGTGAGACAAAATCACGACCGAACCAAAATGTCTCTTCTTACTTGCCGGCGATCGCAGCAAGGGCAAAAAACCCTAGCGGCAGCGGCGTGGTCGTACGTCTTCTCTCACGTAGGAGGTTGTGCTCTGATACCATGTTGTTAGTAAAAGAGAGAATAGTATATTATCGAGATCAAAAGAAGTATTTATAGGCTTAGGGTTAAACCTTGTATAATTACATAAATAACCCCAACGTGCTAACACCCTAGAATTGTAAATAATAAAACCCAACAGCTTTAATAGTCTTGTGACTGACCATATAAATGAAATAGCAATCCTTGTTGTGGGTTCTGTTCCTTTCCCCAGCATGACAGTCGCAATTTAACAGCTTGAGGAGATGTGCAGATAATCGCTTGACTGAACTACAGCTCAGACACACAAGCCTTCTGACACAAACAAGATAAAGTTGGAGGCATAGATGATCAAATGCCTAGACCCTGGTAGCCAAATAAGCTCGGTGTATCAGAGAGGATTAGAAAGCAGTGTTTTTGCCTAGTGTGGTAGATTTTTGTTGATGTGTGGGTCTTGTACAATTCTGTAATGTTTTGCCAATCTTTAGTTTTGTAAATGATATCTTTACTGGTCATGCAACCATCCAGTCAATTAGAGGTTGGCTTTTGACATCCTCTATAGCTTCTGCTCAAATCTTGATGGCTGCAATTTGTCGGTGCGAATGCTACTAATGTCCTCGTTGGCATACTTTTGACGTCATCGGATACTCTTGAATGCTTAACTAACCAATTGGGTCCGCTACATCCTATTGAAGAGAAACAAAATAATCTACTAACCCGTCATAGAAGTAATCGTAGCGGTTCGCCTCGTATGTGATGTGTTTTTAACCAACTGATATTGCGCATGTAGGGAAGCATCATAAAGAAAAAAACCAAGTAGCAATTTCCTGATTTAACCCAAATTTTGTGTTTTCATTCGGCCCAGCCCATGAAGTTTTTGGGCCCTTCAGCGGTAAACATGTGAAGAGAGCGAACTGCTTTGACACCCCCGCACACTAGATTTCAGAACCTAAGTCATTGCAGCATAAGAAGCTACAAAGCCAGACTCTGTCAATTATTAGAGCATTCAAGACACTTTTAACTATCAATACAACTAATCTGGAAAATTTGATCAAGTGTCACTAAAATGACATTCCTTCTTTCGACATGGAAGTACTTATTACGCAGTACATATTTCCTTTTTATACTGAACATTTAACCACATCTGCAACTAAGTTCCATCTTGAGCTTTGTCTGTTTTTAAGTCACTCAAGTGTCAAGCTTAATAAAAGCTTAGAAGGAATGACAGTCCTGGTGAAATTATGGCTCCGGCAATATTTATTGGTGTCAGCCTCGAGCAGGAAGAATACATTGTATTGTAAGCTTCTCTCATATATCCAATGCATAAAAAATACTGGAATACATTCCTTAACATTTCAAACCAAGTTTCCTAAAAAACGATCAAAAGAAACAACAGTTCAAACCCTTTAGTAAAGTGGCTCTGCGTGAATATAATCTGTAATTCTCTGAGAAATTGGCATGAAATACCACAAACTTTCCTGCCGGTTGGTGTATACTTAGCAGGCACCCCCATACAGAATCGTCGGACCGTAGTAATGAGTTTTTGTTCCAAGAGAGTGAGTGAAGAAAACAGCAGCCAGCTGCAACTGCATGAGGACAGAATCCTTGAGGGCCATAAGAAATCCCTTTTCAAGTCCAATCTCCATGACCATTGGCAGGCCAGTTAAAAGCCCTAATTGAATGAAAATTGTGATGCGAGAGCTGCTTAAATTGATTGCATGTTCTGAACTCTAGCCTCAAGAACGAGCGCTCTCTCCAACCCACCAAGTACTAGGTAGAGCTGGCCATACAGGAAGACATAGATTCCAATGACAGATCTGTGCAAACACATCAAAGACAGCAGAAATTAGATTTTATGGTGCTTCCAAACAAAAAATATACATCAAAGTTGAGCAGATAGTGCTGGATTTTCTCTTGCAACAGCATCGCAACCTTCAAGAATATCTGCACAGAAACAAGCAAAAGGAAAGAGTATAGCAATGAGATCAACGAGTGACTCTGGGGATGTCACCACCCAGAAACATTGCTCTAACTTGAACTTCAAGTTCATATTATGAACCCTCCTCTCGTGCCATGTCGAGGAAAGCTTGAAGTCTTAAGGCTTCCCTATAGTACATCATTCCACGGACTGCACACAACCTCAGAAGTTCAAATTAAAACTTGTAACTGCGTCTTTGTATGAACTTTCATAGACTAAAACTGCATTAAATGAGGCAAACTTTACCTATTCTGCTCAGCGTTTGCCCTCTGAAAGAAGCCCAATTTCTCAGGTCTTCCTCCCTATTTTCAATCCTTCCACATCTCCACAACCCATCCGTTCCAAGAAGTTTCTCCACTCATCTATGAAATAGAAAGGAACATGTAAGCCAAAACCCACACTTGAGTGAATCAGACGGCAATCACACAAAAGTGTCCTACATGGTAAAAACCTGGATAAATTCTTTGCATATAATAGATGGTGGAACCTTCTTCTTGGCTGGAATGGAGCTCCTTCATAAAAAAATTAATGTCTTCCATGTAATGTGGAGTTAAAACACTGTCAAAGAAGAGGCGTCAACTCAGAGCAGAGCCACAAGCAATTCTCTTTTAGCTGAAGTGAAGATATCAATTACACTACAGCTGAACAGAAATGAGTTACTATCTTATTATATTGAAAACTCAAAAAATTAAAATGCTTATACACTTCAAGAATGTGATTACACTATCTTATTCTCGATATGAACGGTACTCAAAATGTGTCTTTTTGTATCCTTGTTGTGTGAACCGCCAGAAAGCTTCCAAAGAAGCTGTTCTTCATTGTTCATTTGGATTAATATACGTTAACGTCCCTTGAGAAACTAGTCTTATACTAGAAGTGGTTATATCATTTTCTCTCATTAGGACAAGGAGGTTAGGGCAAATAACAGTTTCACCTAGATATAAGTCATGTCGCTCACTGCATAAACAGAGTTTACCTAAACGATAGCATGTGGTGTACTGTCGGAGCACCACGTATATCCATAAAAAGAGAAGTAGCAGAGAATGATGTACGTCTTCAAGCTTCTAGATTGGAGAGTACATCAACTGCTGCATCTTTGATAGTTAGCAGAAGATAGAAACGATTGATCTGCCATACAAAGTCAAAATGGGCACATTTAATTACATGTACTTAACCACAAATATGTGCTACATTAATGCAAACTTATGAACTGGTGAGAACAAATGCTAAACTTGATCTTAGACAAAAAGCCGAGAAAGGTATATAAAACTACTGCATGAATTCATGTTTGTGCGGGGAGGGGGGGAGAATGAGATGGTAAATGGCAGTGAAAGAAAGTAGATAAGATGTACCTGTTCATTCAAGGGGCCACTGTCTGGCAATGGGAAATGAACAGAATCCTCGCCAGCTGACCCAAATAACTCTGGCTCAATTCTTCCAGAGAAGTAAGGATAATCATCATCTTTCTGCTGAGAAACGTCGAGTACATTCAATATTCTGGAAGCACGTAATCTCAATGAAGGAAAGCAATTGAACTAGTTGAAATATCAGCAGAGTGAATCCAACCAACCTGTCACCATGTATCATCATTCGTGGGTTACAAGCTCAAAGATGTCCTGAAGTACTTTCACAACCCGCCCACGATGGTTCTCATTGCCATCAAGCTAATGTATGCAATCCATTACAGAAGGAGTGCTTCAGACAGTAATCAGTACAAGTCATTCCAGAGTGTAAAGAATCAACCTCCGAAATGTGACAATTACCAAAAGTTCAAGCCAGTCAACATATTTATCTCGCAGAGCTGGAAGGCAACTCAAGTTGAAGTCCTCAGATCCTCTGATGCTTGCATCAATTTCTTTGAGTATGCTAGATATTACCCTGATAAAGAATTTTGGAAACACTGTCTAAAGTCAAGAATTAAGCAGATTCACAACCACAATCAATGTAAAAGGACAGAGAGTAAAAATCCCTTTATCATTAGCTGAGCCTTTCATAAATAAATGTCACCAATAGAAATATATTTATGAAAACTGATATCATTAATCAGTAGAAACAGACACCTATTTATCAGTCAACATTATTTCACGTCTAATTAACCCATATATTCCTTAGTTTTGCATTATTAACATTGCAAACGGATTGGGACTGTTTTTTTTAAACTACATGTGAGAAACTTAACAGACTACGATAGTCTACCACATTCCATACTAATTTGGAGGAAAAAGAACGGCCAAAAAAATTGAAGAGCGACGAAGTCTTAGGATAAGATATGCATACACTAACTCCTAATAAACAGACTCTCATCAATCGTACTCAACGTAAAAAGTCAATGACATTATCTTTCTACCTTTTCTCTGTATTTCTAACAGCAAGAAGTTCGACGATGTACTTCATGGACTCAAGGCACTCTTGCACTGCATAGTACATGTTCTTATCGTTCCTTATTTTCCTATAAAAAATTTCATCCTTCCCCACAAAATCTTTAGCAACGCTCAATGCTGTTGAAAGCTTTCGAAAATGGGGGTCAATTGTCAGTAGTGAACTGAGGCAGATAAGAAAACTTGGAGAAAGAAGTAACACAGTACGTGACGGTACATTATTGGCTAGAAGAAAAACTGGCCAACAAACTTTTCCCAAAGGTTTCTCTTGGGGCATGGGCATCACCATCAAATCTACTTCCTTATTCCAAGAAGCGTGTTTATGCGATTATTTCTTAAGAGGAGACCTTGAAAAGTACTCAGCAAAGAATAAAGACAATCTATCACTTATCAAGTGCTCTAGTCAAAGTTTGCGGATAATTTCATTCCATACCACAGCAAATTTGGCAATATAACTTTTTTCATTTCCAGAAACCTTGAGAAAATTTCCAGATTGGGGGTCATGATACTGATAATGATAATGACGATGATAATAATATCTTTAAGTGGACAAAAAGAAGTATAGAAGTGTCGAGGGCTTCTACCTTTCCAATTTGCTTATTGAAGTACCCTTTTCTTTTGCCCTTTTGCTTCTTTTTCGATGGTGGTATTATGCGAGCATTGAATGCAGAAGGCAAGGAATGGGATCTACTCCTTAGCATTCTCAAAGTCCGGATCTACATGAAAAAAAAAAGGGAATTGAGACCTCTGACAGATATATTTCGAAGGAAAGCTATAAATCTCACCTCACCAAGATCATGCAGAATTCCATAGACACAACTAAAAATGTACAGAAACAGAGTACCGTATCTGAGCATCCATGAGATGCACCTAAAGATAGAAATTAGTAAGAGTGAGATGAATACATTATTTAATGTAAAGTGACAATCCAAAAACAAAAGCATCTATAAGTTCGACATATCTCCAGTTTAACAACCTTACTTTCCAATGTCGCTGTAAGCAGGAAGAATAGTGCTTTAGATATCAAATGACAATAATGTAATGACATTCAAGATTCAAAAACTAGCCTAAAAGAAGTTAAGAGCTAGAAATTTGGTCATAAACAAAGACTACTGCCCATTTGTTGGTTGACACTCACAACTATTACTGCCATTGTGCTTAAAATAATGGCTTCGAGTTTTTTAAGCCAACAAATAATATTCCTGCCATTGTACTTAAAGTAATGCTACTCAAATTTGACATGCGTAAAGTACTTAGTTATGAGAAGATCTTATGAACATCGTATTGGAACAACATTTTGATAGTAGTTCCATTACCACTTTAGTCTTCATTCATTCTATCTGGGAAAATCCTCACCTCAAAGAAGTATCTGACTTGAGAACTTGCTGGATAAGACCAGTAACCAGAGGTCCAGAACAACGTATACCTACATCACAAGCAACCACTAGAAACAATCACAGAAGAACTAATCCTCATGAAAACAAAGCATCACCAGAGGGAAACAGAAGATACTTTAACTGCGAAAGTTGGCTTTCTTGCATCCCACGTCCAATAAATAGCCTAGGCTACAATATAAAGAGAAACCTGACACTTGTGCACAAAGTCTACTGAAGTAATTCACTTAAAAAAAGTCGTGAATTATATTTTAAGGGAGATTTCAATGGGTCATCACATCAAATACAGCTGCTCAGGACAATCAGGATCCACGACACTGTAGTCAAAGTGGTAGTTACTGATATACATAGCAAAGTTGACGTCCTATAGAGCCAAATGATAAAGCTGAATGATCAATGCCATAGCAAAGAGGAAATTAAGCCTAATCTTGAGTCCTGCAAATATCTGAATTAGTGGTCTCAGTGTTTTCACTATACTACATCTTTTGTTAAGGTGGATAAACATTTTGATGGTAAAAATGAGGATTCTATGAGAAGGGACAAATTTTCAGACAGCAAAATCATCAGTATTCGGAAAATCATGGAAATGAAGTACATGGAGAGGGATTCCAACCGGAACTCAATTACCGATCATTATGATGACCCTCATGAATTTTCTGGTGTTCAGTCACAGTTTGCAAGGTCAACTCAAAAGTGGCAAGAGAATGAGAAGTTTAAAAGAAATGTTCTTGTAAATCTCGTTCACGATCCCTTTACATGCAGCCAAGAATGAGCTATTTATGGTGCTGAATACAAAATGGCTTTGTTGAGAGGTCTTAGGAATCGAGAAGTACCTCAGCGAAACAAACCATATGTCTGCATCCCGAATTAACTTTTTTGTTGGGGAAATTTCTCTAAGACAAGGTCCATAATCTTTTCATTAACTTACATACTACCGGTATCTACCAAATATCAAGACACTACTAGTTCCATTTGTCAACTGCAACAAATTGACCGGTTGGATCTATTGATGCCATAAATTATGCGACTGCATCAACACATGACTAGATCCAAATGCAACGACTCCTAAGCACGAATAGAAAATGCAATAAGGACAACCAGTTAATAAGTTAATAACCTACCTGTGTCCACCAGATAGTATTGTGCGTATACGGCAGTTTGAGACTTCGATATACTTGCTAACAGCAGGAACAAAGAAAGAATCTGGACAGCATTAGACATTATCTATATTCCAACAGCAATCATGTATGGCGAAAAGCACAATTCTTTAAGCCAGCACCCACTTTGCATGGAATAAGAAGTATATTTTCTTCTTGACTTGGCATAACATGTAGGAAGAATTGTCGTACACACTGAAGAAAGCGCCAGGTTCAAGCAATGTCTCATTCGTTGCAATGAATCCATAGTGTACCGCACTTTCCATGTGAAGGCAATGTCAATGATAGCTGCAGGCAAGATTTCTAATCAGGATTCTAACGCTCATAAGTAGACCATCGCTGCACTTACTTTTAATAGAAATCCATGATAGCATTGTTGATAAAGGTAGATCAATATTAAGAGGCAACCAATCTATCTATCTTTGGAGTAACAAAGTCATGTAAAGTTCTTAAAAATACATGCTTACAATATCTTTTAGCTTTTCCGATGAAAACTCAGAGTGAATTCACATACTAAAATTGCCTGGCTGTTGAGGGAAACCTTTTCTTGACTAATGTGATGACAAAAAAGGAGTGCGCTTTAACTGATTGACATATTGCTTCTCAGTACTTAGTAACTTGTAATATTTGATCGACAAAGAAATGTCAAACACTACATTTTGACTAAAATAATGCAGCCCGCTTTGAGAAATAAGTGTGTGACAAAAATCACTTCATTCTTGAGGGGTGTTACATAAATCTACCTTTTTTAGGGAATGGTAAAAATGCTAAAGCTATGCATGGTGCTTGAGCAGATAGGAAGAATCATTAGGCAATCACAAGTCTTTACTTTTCATTAGAGGGATGTAAGAGGAAGGAGGCGGGAGGTGGTAAGGGTACTTTCCAGAATTAGTTCTACAAGAATCCACCTCTTATTCTAGTCACTGATAGCGGCTTATCAGTTATTATCAGGGCAATTGCACTCGAAGGCATTCAGACAGCATTTCAAATATAATCGGTTATAAAGCACACGCTTTTCTCTGGAATGCTATACTTGCCCTCAAAATCAACAAATGCATGTCCATCAGTTGAACCATCACATCCACTTTGCTTGCTCAATTTAATGGATTTCCCAACAAAATGCCAAAAATAAAATGCACATGTCCAAGAATGTCACCATATCATTAGTCACCTGGAATCCAAAGAAACTTTCAAGAAAATCAAATAAATCCACGGAAGCTGCATCTTTCTGTGAATCTTCAAGAGAAGGTAGACCACGAATACTACGAAGTGCTGAAACTGCAGCTTTAATCTGTATAATCAGATTGGGTACCTCAATCATTTAGCATCGGCAACCTTAATGTAGCACTAATCCTCTCACGTACTAGCAAAATGGCAACAAAAGAGTGGGTCCTTCAGACTAATGAGGTAGGGCAAATCACTCTTTTCAAAAGTTCCGGAGACAAGCCATTGAGAGATATCCACATAGATACACAATGTTTATAAAGGAAGAACTTTTTCATGGCACCAGACCTCTGGGAGTTGCATAATTGCTTGCTGAGCACCTCTAGGATCAAGTGGGAGAATATTGAATGGTAGGTAGAAACTCCGATCAGCGGCAGCCTGCAGAACAAGAACGAGAAAGGAAGAGAAGATATATTCAGCACGAAAGAGTACATCTCAGATAAACATACAAGTAGGACACAGCCATCTCAATGGCCAATTTGTAATCAACATACATATATCCAATTACAACGAAAGCATGGAGGAAGCGCATACCTGTAAGCCTGCTGCATCTGTCAATGTCTGGAATATTTCAAACAACACTTGAGCAACTCTTCTTGCAATGGTCATTTTTTCTCTGTGATTGTTCAAAAGTTACCTTTAGCAAGGGCAAGAAACCATATCTTGTTATGCAAGCTGAACAGAGGTACTGCTCTAATGAAACAAAGTCCACCACAAATCCTTACTTATTATTTACATCAACTACTCCAACGTTTTTGATGATATGGTCCTTGTATGCATGATAAACACGTCTAAGTTCACGTATATCACTCTTTCCCCTACATCTTGTTATGGTTATCTCTTCATCCTGCAATTCATGAAAGTGGCATTCAACCAGATTGAGTCAGCATCTATTCACAAAAATGATGACTATCAATCAGGAACCCGACACAATCGTAAGAGTAAGAGCTCAATAGTGAGGGCGCATAACCACAATAACTTCTATGAATATAAGGGGAAAGCAGTCATCGACTTAAAGTTCCATATTAGAAGCCATTTTTAACAAAGATTGGCGGGGGAGGAGTAAAATGCAACAACCACCTCTTAAAAAGCCTTTTTCCACTGAGTGGGAAAGTAGTAAGATGCTCACACATAATAATGATGTTTAGATACTCAAGCTTCTACCTTCCTTTATCAGAACCGACATTAAGTTTTTGTTTCCTACAACTGAAGGATGATGCGCGTTTTGAACGAGCTATACCAGAGTTATCTACGGATAAATGAAACCAAGATTATGGAGCTGAAATTCATTTCAGTTCCAAAAAATTTCGCAAGAAAGGAAGGGATGATTTGTATGTATCCAAAAAAAAAAAAAACTAAGGCGTAAAGTTCAAAAAAAAAAATGATATTTTGCTTAGAAAAGAACAATGCTTTGGCTTTAATTTGACAAAAAAACTCAACCAAAGCCTAAAGTTCGACAAAAAAAAAAAAACTAACGCCTAAAGTTCAAAAAAAAAAAGTGATGTTTTGCTTAGAAAAGAACAATGTTTTGTCTTTAGTTCGACAAAAAAACTCAACCAAGGCCTAAAGTTTGACAAAAAAAAAAACGATATTTTGCTTAGAAAAGAACAATGTTTTGCCTTTAGTTCGACAAAAAAACTCAACTAAGGCCTAAAGTTCGACCAAAAAAAAAAACTAAGGCGTAAAGTTCGACAAAAAAAAAATGATGTTTTGTTTAGAAAAGAACAATGTTTTGCCTTTAATTCGACAAAAAAAACTCAACCAAAGCCTAAAGTTCGACAAAAAAAAAAACTATAGCCTAAATTTCGAAAAAAAAAAAACGATGTTTTGCTTAGAAAAGAACAATGTTTTGCCTTTAGTTCGACAAAAAAACTCAACTAAGGCCTAAAGTTCAACAAAAAAAAAACCAAGGCCTAAAGTTCGACCAAAAAAAAAACTAAGGCCTCAAGTTTGCCAAAAAAATAAATACTAAGGCCTGAAGCTCGAAAACAAAATACTAAGGCCTAAAGACGGAGGCTTTTGACTTTTTCCGACGCTCTCAAAATGAAAAGGACTAGTGATGTTAACAAAAGCTTCCACAGATTTTCCCATCTCAAAATCGCATTAATACAATTTTTCCTATAAAATTGATCTCCATTTGCATAAAATAATTAAATGACAAATTATACGTAAATCCGTCAGTATTTGCATTTCACTTTTTTCAAATAACATGCATTTTAGGTTAAGATCAATAATTTTTCGTAGAAGATTTTTGTGTTAATAATGTTCTAGAAGTAGAAATTGTCAATCGTTACCAAACGAATTTTTGTTCCAGAAACAGAAATTTTACCTTATTATCAAACGCTTTTCTCTATCAGAAATCAACTTCTGGAGCAGAAATAGAAAAATCAACTTCTGCTCGGAAGCAGAAGTAGAAAAATCAACTTCTTGCCAGAAGTTGATTTCTGATAGAGAAGTGTTATCATGCGCACCCTAAGTAAGGATATCAAACTGTTTACAGGTATAGCACAGTCAATCTGTTGAGCGTTACAGCTTAGACCGGTAGTATCAGACTAAAATTGATAACATGATAGTCATTTATTACCATTCGATCGGATCAAGCAGCAGTTATTTATCCTCATCCATCAAAGATTTTGTTGATGGATACGCTAACTCATCCATATGAAAAAAGTTAAACCTCCTTTTTACAGAGAGTTAACATGTGCATGCGTTTACCTGTTCGAGTCGCTTTAGAAGAGAAGTTTTGAACTGCCGGACACCCCCGTCCAACAGAATTACGGTCCAATTTGTGCGCTATTACAAAAGCATGAAACCGCCCAGCCAACATGCCAAAGAGATCCAAATGAACAACGCAAAAGATGCTTAAAGCCTCTGGTCGAACTTCCATAAGCCAACCTCGGAACCAGACAAAACATCCCCATCGCCTGAAAGTCGGGATCAATAATAAAAAAAAAAAACTGAGATTTCAAACTCCAAGATCTTTTGAACTCCCCTTTCCTATGACACGTAATTGTAGATTTCAATGTCGAATGAAGAAAATTGATGCTGTAACTTACCATCTAGAGTGCTGTTGAACCAAAAAAAAAAAAAATTTACCCTAAAAATCTGACAGCGCAAAATGCAAATGAATCGTAAAAAACAAGAAACATTCGGTGCCTATTGGAGGGCGAACAAAATCCTCACTGATCGAAACGAGAGAGATCGCAGACGACGAAAATTCAACACGAGATCGAAATCGAAAGAAGGAAAGGAGTTAACGGTGACATCAATAAATAAATAAAAAATCATCTTTCTGGGAGGGTTTGACTTGAGCAATCCTTCGCATGGGCAGCTTCCGCAGGATCACAGTGTGCGCTTTTTGCCTAATTTTCCCTAATTAGATAAACGACACTCTGTCGGTCAAACATTAATACAATGTATGTGCTTCTTCTTCTGTTTCAAAGTGTGCGCTTTTTGCCTTTGCAGCTAAAAGCAAGCTTCTTTTGGCGCTAATGGAAAAGAGGGTGGCGAAGACTGAGGGTGCCGAGAGAGTGCGGATAGCTTGTTGGCCTGCCCTTTTTTTTGCTTTTGCCAGTTGGTATGGTGCTCATGTTCGGTTTCTGCTTTTTAAGCTGTGATTTGATGAGAGGGACGTGAGATCCGAGGAGGAGCAAGGGAAGAAGAAGTCGCCAAAGCTGGTTCTTTTGTTTAAAGAGGAAAGGAAGAGGGGCCAGTCAGTGGATCTTGCTTACGGGCATGCATTGCTCGTCCTTTCATTATTTAATCAATGAAGAGCAGACCTTTTCTTATTTGAAGAAACGTTACCCTTTTTTTGTCCAGTTTTAAAATGGGCCTTCAGTGGAATTTTTCATGAACGTGAGTGTCTGAGCAGCACTTCATCTCGGAATCGGGAATAAGCAAACCTCCATGATTTGATAAATGCCAACGGACCACAAAATACCCAGAAGCCAGCCACCACATGTAAAACCACTTCTTCTCGCTATCATCATTGTCGCCGCTGTCATCTGTGTCGCTTTGAGTTGGAACACAACCCGCTTCTTCCGTACCGTTCGTGGTAATCGAGCAAGTTTTCTCGAGCGGAATCCCACACCACCCAAAGTTTCCTCTGAAAGAACTTGAGCACCTTGTTCCCAGGTGTGGTCCACACAATTCGGCATTGCCTTGGAAGGAACTTGCTGAAAAGGTGAGAAATTGTTTGATCGCCGGGACGCATCACACAAACTTTTGCTTTTTTGGTAGTTTATTAAAAATTCATCCGAGGTGTATGCACTTCTCACCAGCTTCTTTCCGTTTGATAGATCAACCTCTGATGGGGGACGGTTACTAATGTTCAAAAGTGGACACTGAACTCATGCCAAGAAGACAAACCAAAAGTAATCATCTTGTGATTTCTAAATAATAGACTGCTTGGCACGCAAGGTGCAGAAAATTTTCCAAATTTTAAGAGGGAAGCGAAACTATTTAGTTACGATCTCTTCCATCGATGCTGACTCAAATATCGAAACACTGCATGTCATTCTGACGCAAAAGCAGGCGTATGTGCATTTTCAAAGTCTCATCTCTATGCAACCAATGGAAAAGCTATATCCCTGATGCATAATAAGACGGTTAGGTGACAGCCTAAAAGCTCAAAAGGAAGCAGGCTAATCCTACAAAATGTTAAATCAGGCTACTGAATTGGAGAAAGTTAGACTCCAATTACCTGTTGAATTGTTGTCTGAAGCATTGCAAGAAACTGTTCTGGGTGACTCCTTCATGCAGGCAAGAGATGCTGCAACTACCTCCTCAGCCTGACCAAGTAAACGAGTCACAAGAATCTCGAAATATATGTGGTCATATGTCCTCAAAACTCAGGAGGATATAACAAACGAAACCTCGGTGCAGCCTTCGGAGAGTCGCTTGGTGTAGTCATCGCCCATCGGCAACGTGCTGTTTCTCAGTACCACAAATTGCATCGTGATGCTGTGCAATGGCTAAAGCGTCAGCTCAGGAATCAGTGTTTGGCCCCTGTTTCTCTCTTCCTGTCAAATGTTCTAATTGCCTGGCAGCCTTTTCATATATCGAAAGGCCGATGTACATAACTAATTGGCATATTATCACGAGCTTAAGCAATTTTTTATCGACAACTGGAATCAAGAGATGTGTCACATGGATGTCACCAAGTAGTAACCACTTAGCAGCCTTTGATGGCAGGCCTGCTCATAAAGTATCCAGTCCGGTAAGCATTTATCTCATCTGCATATCTGTCAAGCATCTCTGAAAGGTCAAGATCAAAGAAATCGAAAACATCGAGCTTGCATAAAGAAGTCCCCAGTTTTGAGTGGCCATTGCTTGTTGGAAGCATGCTGAAAAATCATGTAGAGAAGTCATCACGTTTAGTCCTCGTCAAAATTCTATGTTCAATGACACCTGCATGCACATAGATACTCAGAAAGCTGAACCAAGGCAACATACCTGTTATCTCTCAGACAATTCTCAGTGGTTGCACTCTGGCTGAAATGCTCCTCTGCCTGCACAAATTCAGCATTCCAAATAGCCGCTGGAGCCTTGGGGATGCGAGTTTGAGACCTATAAACATGAACTGAGCATTCACCATCAAATTCTTCTTCCCTGGCTTCTGCACACATCAAGCAAAGTAAATATCCCTAATGAACTTGTGTTTTATTTAATCAAACCATGAAATAATCTACGAATAGATATTGAATATATAGCAGGCGAGGGAATGGAGCTCGCACATTCCCATATCATTCTGGCTGAAAAGCTCCTCTGCCTGCACAAATTCAGCATTCCAAAGAGCAGCTGGATCTTTGGGGATGCGAGTTTGCACACTGTAGACATGAACTGAGCATTCACCATCAAATTCTTCTTCCCTGGCTTCTGCACACGTCAAGCAAAGTAAATATCCCTAATGAACTTGTGTTTTATTTAATCAGACCATGAAATAATCTAAGAAAAGTTATTGAATATGTAGCACGCGAGGGAATGGAGCTCGCACATTCCCATATCATTCTGGCTGAAAAGCTCCTCTGCCTGCACAAATTCAGCATTCCAAAGAGCAGCTGGATCCTTGGGGATGCAAGGTTGCACACCGTAGACATGAACTGAGCATTCACCATCAAATTCTTCCCTGACTTCAGCACACATCAAGGAAAGTAAATATCCCTTATGAACTTGTGTTTTATTTAATCAGACCATGAAATTGTCTAGGAATAGATATTGAATATGTAGCAGGCGACGAAATGGAGCTCGCACATTCCCATAGCATTCTGGCTGAAAAGCTCCTCTGCCTGCACAAATTCAGCATTCCAAAGAGCCGCTGGATCCTTGGGGATGCAAGTTTGCACACTATAGACATGAACTGAGCATTTACCATCAAATTCTTCCCTGGCTTCTGCACACATCAAGCAAAGTAAATATACCTTATGCTTGTGTTTTGTTTAATCAAACCATGAAATAATCTAAGAATAGATATTGAATATGTAGCAGGCGAGGGAATGGAGCTCATACATTCCCATATTTATACAAGCAATAGAACAACCACGAAGTCAACAAGATCCCTATTCAATTTCAAAGTTCTATCCATAAACCAAGTTGTATGCATCCACGTTGCAAGTGGGACAGTTCAAATCTCAATTCAAGGCAGCAATCTGTCTGCATGGAAATATCCTAATAAATGGTTGAACTCAAGCGTGCCCATCAGCAACATTATTTTGACATGACATAATTGATAATCTCATAAGGAGAAACTCATTTCCTAATGCTTGTAGCCCCTAAAGAATTATTAACCTACGTATCTAGTGGTCTCTCCAATCCTACGAGTACTGATCCATGTTGTGAAAAAAAAAAAAAAAACTACAAACAAGCTCTCTTTCTTTAAAAAATCTGAAAGGAAGGTTTTTAGTTAGAATTGTTCGAAACAAGAATCAGTAATTGCACATTTTAGCTCCTTGAGACATAAAAAAATGAACAATTGGAGAAACTCCATTTGGTTATTTAAGGAAAAAAACAATAGAAGTGCTAGGCAATAAGCAACACAAAGTAAAATCTGACCAGCAAGTTTAGGCCAAGAAACAAGTTTGATATGGTAACTTGATGGATTGTCCTTTAACCATCCAGATAAAGAGTATACTACTTCCAATCCGTCTCCATGTCTTTCAACAAATTCGTGCAGCAACCTGAAGAGAAAGTAACTATTAGCTGCGCTATTTCAAACTCCCATATTCTAAATCATTCTTTATGAAGACAGTGCTAACCTCTTAGCAGTATTTGAAGATACCAAGAAATTGCGGCTTAACCACTTGTATGAAACCTGATAAGGAATGCAAATTGCTTAGAAATTGCTAAAAACAACTGGTCATTGAAAGAACAATACCCATAAGACTAGTTGGTGTGCTGACAGAAAGGAGCGAGACTGGGACTAGATGATGTCAACTCAAACAAATTGAATTAATGGGATAATAAGTTTAACATTGCTTCATACAAAGTAAATGAAGCCATTACAAGTCAATACCAGTCTTTCAAGATCCCACAATTAGATAACTAGATCTTGCATAAGTCCGGGGCCAGAAGAAACACTACAGAGTAAATCCATAGAGATTAATTCAAAGCTACCACACAACAGAACCTTTCATCCCAAGTGCATTAACACTCGATACGAACTAAGAGACGGGAATCATATGTAGTGATTCATTTTTACACCTGATGATTCTGGTTAAGGTGTTCGAGAGATCTGGCTACGGTCATGATTTGTTAGTGACGTCAATGGAGGCCGTGGATGATGATTCTGGAAATCGGGAGTAGATTACATTCCTTTGTAAATCCTCCCAGGGTAATGATATGATGAAATAGTGATGTATATATCCTAATTAAGATATAAATTTGATGTATTGAATCAATTTGCCGAATGATCTTACTGTTGTAATGCATGTTATCTGGTTAGTGGAAAACCCTTAAAGGCCATACCCCTTTTATAGGCGTGCCTGCCGTTTGGTGTTTGGTATTTTGTATTCCATGCACTTGTGCCTGTATGGCCGTCTTGGTTTGATTTTCTACAAGTCTTCCGCATTCGCCATAGTACACTAGTATAATAAAAGATTAAAGTAGAGAAAGCGTGATTAGTAAGCCTGTGGCGGACTGGGACGTCACAGGTAGGTTTTGAACCTACACCCTAAAACCGACCCTATTATAATCGGTTCCAAATTTTTGGAACCTGAAATTTACCCAGTTTGTCCTAAAACCTGTTTTGGAACCTACCCTGTTTTTTCGGTCCGGTTCCAAGGTCTACCCGAGAACCTATTTTTATTTTATTTTATTTTTGATTTAATTTTTTCTAACAAAATAATATGAGTAGCAATGAAATGATTCAAAGTAAAAGATGAATAATAAAACTCACTATCCGCCAAAAGCAACAATCCCTAATATTAGTAATAGAAATTACAATTCACCTAAAATAGAGGAGGTGAGGCAAGCCAGACTAGGTTTTTCTTTTATCCGTAGCTGAAAACCGATTTCAAAACCGATCCGGTTCTAATCAGCTCCCAAAATTTAGAACCGGTACCTGGATCGGTTTGAACGGGAACTGGTTCTCGGACCTAATTTTCGGGTGGTTCGATTCGGGTTCTGAATAAACCCGGTCCGGTTGCACACCCCTACAGATGGCCTTCGCCGGCCTTTCTCCGACCCACCTCGAAGATGAAGATGAGCAGCAATAATCTAGGGTTTCTTTTAAAAGAGGGGGAAAATGGATTTTCAGTAAGGTTTTTAGGGCAAAATAGGTATCTGACAAATTTTCCTTAATAGGACCTTCATCATTGGGCTTTAGCCTTCCCAAAGTTGACATTTAGCCAAATGCTCCTTGAAAAGGCTTGCCAAACACCCTAGCATTTCTCCAAAGGGGCTTTAGGCTGCATATGGTAACGCACTAGAAACGCGTATGGTAAAAAAGTGTTCCCAAAGTGTTCCGGGAATACTTTCGACAAATAGAAACACTTTTGGAGCAGAAATAAGAAACAAAAAAAAACTTGCTACTGTGTTTCTGGAACACTTTTTAGAAACACATTTGGAACATTTTTTAGAAACAATTGGGAACACTTTGTTCCCAAAGTGGCGCCGGTCGCCGCCGCCGTCCGCCGCCCGCCACCGGTAGCCGCTGCCGTCGCCCGTCTCCGGAGAAAAATGAAATGAAATAAAAAAAACTTTTTAATAATAAAATATATTTTTTGAATAAAAATATTTTAAAAATTTAAAAAAACGAAAAAAATTAGTAAAATTTAAAAAAAAGGAAAAATTTCATATTGCATGAAAGTATTTTAGTAATATCATTTTTTATTTTATTTACTATTACTATAGGTGGAGGAATTTTGTTGATGATATGGCCTTTATGCACTTACCAAACGCATTTCTGTTCTTTTTTTGTTCCGGGAACAGAATTTTTTTGCAGTTACCAAATGCGTTTCTGTTCCTAGAAATCGTTGCCGAGAACAGAAACAGAAAAAAGTATTTCTGTTTCAAAAGTTGTTTCGGGAATTGAAACGTTACCATACGCAGCCTTAGAGACCCAAAGTCCCTTGGGAAAGCTGAACCAAACGCACCCTTAATCCTTTCAGTCAATTTTAGTCGAAAATCGCTAACGCAAAATCCAGCAATGCCACATAAGACAGCCAACGCTGAGGTGAACAATATATATATATTATTTTTTTCTCATTTATTTTTCTTTCTTTCTTTTCTTTGTTTTTCTATTAAGTCTGGGGAGGGTTGCGACCCTTGCAAAATCTGGGCGAGGGCCCGACCCTGTCCGAGCTTAGAAGAGAAAAAAGGAAATGAAAAAAATGAAAAAAAAAGAGGAGAAGTTTTTTATTATAAGAAAACGTTTAGAAATCGTTTGAAAAGTTATAAAATTGGTCTACGTTACCGATTTTCTATGAAAATTGGCCAGATCAACTATACTGGCAAACCTTAAAAAGGTCACAATTCGGCCATTTCTGACTCAGTCCATCCATCATGTGAGAAGAGGTCACAATTTGGCGGTTTCTTGCGATGAGTAAAGCTGAAAATAACAAAACTCATTAAATTAACTCATTTAATGATGTGAGAAACAGTAAATGGCCATCTGATTTTGTTGGTCCAATTAAGCACCCCAACATTTGAGGGAACGTTAGCAAGAAAAACGTCATTATGTTTCGGTAACAAGATTTTCACATTTAGGCTTCGTTTGTTCCACAGAAAATGAATGATTTGAAAAGTATTTTTCTAGAAACAATTGCTTGAAATAATTAGTCAATGAAAAATACTTTAAATCACAACAGATTATGCCTAAATATTTTTCGTGGACGATGAAAATATTCTTCTTCAATTCATGTTTGTAAACGATATAAGCGATCGTTTTTAGGAAGATATTTTTCAAATGATTCATTTTTCGCAAAACAAACATAGCCTTATACTATTGTTAGGCGTAACATAACTTTAAGATTTTTTTCGTCACAATAGTCCTCCAATCTTAATGCTTCCCGAATTACTTGCTAAGATCTCAAGAATAATCTCGAGAAAATTCTCTATATGAATCAAAATCTATTACACTTCTTTTAAGTACACTTTGGTGTCGGGCAATATCGGCCAATTTCCATGTATATGTGATTTGATTTCATAAATATATAATTTGACTGTAAATTAGCGTCGAGATTCCTATGCGCCATCGGGGATAAAATATGTACAAAGAGGAAGAAGTCATTTCTTGGAAAAATTATATTTATGTTTGTTGATACCTAATTTTGTCAATCGGGTGAAATTGTTTTCAGGAAAATAGCTGATGGGGCCAAAATAGCAAAAAGACAAAAAAATGGGTAAATGGAGAATTGTCTTAAAGGAAAAAAACACTCTCACAAACTGGATCCATGGACCAACTAGGGATGAGCATGGTTTCAGGGTAGAATCGAAAATCGAAGGACCGGACCGGTGGTCCCAGATCAAGTTTCAGGTTCCGATGGAACCGCCCGAACTGGGTCCGGTTCCCGATTTCACATTTTTTGTTTTCCCCCTTCTCCGGCCCATTCCCCTTCCTTTCTTTCTTTCTTCTTTCGGCCCGTGAGCAGCCCCCTCCGACCCGGCCCACTCCCCCTACTTCTTCTTTCTACTGAGCTTGTGGAACAAGCCAGACCTGTGTAGCACGGACACGCCTTTGGACGAAATTTTCGCGTATCTCCCTGCTCTCGGTCTCGGCTCTGTTGACTTCGACTCCCCTCGACGCCTCGCGGCTCGCCGCCTCGTGGCCGCCGGCCTCGCCTCAGGCCCTCAGCTCGCCTCCTCAGCTCGCGTGCTCAGAGACGACACCTCTGCTCGCGTCCTTAGCTCGCGTCGTCCCTTGGCTCGCCTAGTCCTCAGCTCGCGTCCTCAGACTCAGAGACGATACCTCTGCTGGCGTCGTCAGCTCGCCTCCTCTCCTCTCAGACACCTCTGCTCGCGTCCTCAGCTTGGTAATACGATTTCTTTTGAACTGTTTGCCCGTGATTTCGCCCTCGAATTTATTGCACTGGTGTACAAATTATTCTTGCTCTGATTTTGAAGTTATTGATGATAGATGTGTTATAGACTAAGCCGGAAGTTATTGAATCCCATCAATTGGTAACCAAGTGCTGTACTCTACTTCGATTGATTTTGAAGTTATTCATGACCAAGTGCTGTACTTATAGTTAGATTCCTAAAGAAACAAATCTGAAAGTTAAAGCCTCCATTTGGTTAGTTAACAGTGACCGAAATGAAAGGATCATTTAGAGGTTGTGGTGTTGTGGGTCTGGGATATGCGACTGGTGTTGAATTTATGCGTTTTGCAACTCTGCCATTTGAGATTGTATTCAAGTTGCTCTGCCATTTGCTCGTTGGAATTGGAAAGCTGTGGTCTATGCGTTTTGCAACTCTTATTAGCAGTCTGGAGTGGAGATTAGGGCTGCTTTTTTGTGATGTTGTGTTTGAATTTCAAGAACTTAGCAGTGGTTTTGCCTATATATAAAACATATATATTTAATATACGACGTGTCCTAGCATGTCGGAATTCTTCATTTTTTTAGAACTCGCGTGTCGGCGTGTCGTGTCCCGTGTCCCGTGTTGTGTCGGTGCTACATAGAGCCAGATGCGACAGAAAAAGCTGAGATGGACAAAGAAAGAAGATAAAAACGAAGGGATGGGGAGCGACCGGCTGAGTTTTCTTTGTGACTCCGGCCGAGACTCGAACAGCTGTCTCTCACCAGCACTCGACGGGTCCAGACGACGGTCCTCCAGGTCTCGACGTTCCCAGTATGTTTCGTTTTGTTTCTCGCCTTGTGTTCTCGGTCCTGAGGATTTCGGCACGGGGATGCTGCGGAACGGACGGCCACGACTCGTAGTCGTCTCTGCTCGTTCCCGGTCGTCGTTCCTTGGCTGAATAGGGACTTCTTCATACGACACCTCCTGCACATCGCGTCCTGTTAGCGCTTGAGCCAAAGGTCGTGTTTTTGTTTTCTTCTTTGTTGTCGTGCGTTCGCTCGCTCGAACCGGTGTGTTGCTTGTTGATTCGTTTGAGATGTATGCTTGAATTTATGAAAAAAATCGACCGTTCTCCACTTTTTGTTACCGCCCACCAAATGCTCGGTGAAATGTACGAATGAGTTTACTTCTGTTTTCGGTGCTGTCTGTTCGTGCCCCTGAGTGCGAGTTGATCGTTGGTCGACGGAGGCGATGACGGCCGAAGAGCGAGGCCCGGCGAGGGTCGAGAGCGACCAATGGCGACGATGTGTGGCGCCGGCGACGGTGGTGCGGCGACCGAGCGGAGTCGGAGTTTGGCGAATGAGTTTACTTCTGTTTTCTGTGCATTCTGTTCTTGCTCGTGAGTGCGAGTTGATCGTTGGACGGAGGCGGTGACGGCTGACGAGTGAGGCCCAGCGAGGGTCGGGAGCAACTGATGGCGACGATGTGTGGCACGGCGGCCGAGGGGAGTCGGAGTTTGGCTGACTGTTGGTGTTTGGGCGGCGGTTTAGAGGAAGCCCAGAGTCGGGTCGCAGAGCAGGTCGTGTCGGCGGCTGCTAGGTATTTTGGATCAGCTCCCCACGAACCGAGAACCGGACCGGAGGTCTTGGAACCGAACTTTATAGCTAAGGAATTCCCTGGTTTTCCTTAGTTTAATTTAGGAAAATGAGTTTCTTAATGAAAATTGAGCTAGACTTAATTTTAGCTCATGGGGGTCTTAGTCCTGGGCTTTTTAACACGGTCATGTATTTTATTTGCCCCACTTGCATCTTTAAAGGATAAATCCTTTTATTTTCCTGACTTGCATCGGGTTTTTAATTTCTCCCACATTTACTTGAATGTTTACTTTAATGCTTTTAATATGTTAAATGTTTATTTATCGCATCACTTTTAAATAAATTGTGTGTTAATTTATTATCTAGTTTAAGTTAAGACTAGCTTAGATCTTGAATGAAAATGAATTTACGAAAAAACATATGCATGTCAACTTAAAAATGGTTTCAACACCTTTAGCTTTAAATGGTAAATCCATAATGCATGGCCACGTTAGGAAAACAATCAACTAGTTAGAGGTACCAATTTCGAGACCCGTGTCTTGATTGTTTTCTAACTGACCTCAAATGGTTAGTAGCTACTCCTAGAAATACTGAGGTTGAAAAGAACTCAAAACAAATTCCAACTTGAGCTCACGCCTAATCGATGGGCCATTTAACCTGCCTAAAAAGGCAATACAACTAAACATCTTTTTTCCGGCCGTCACGGGGAAAAATAGGTCGCGACAAAGCTACAGACTGTTATTGAGTCATGGGCTAGGGCTGATAGGCTCAGTGATGGGCTGCATGGTTTAGGATGACTTTGGGCCGGATGAAGGCATGGTTTTTAGGGGGCTTTTGATTACGGTTTGGGCTGTATGTGCTGGGCTTTAGAATTGTTTTAGGCTGCTTGAATTTTAGAGTTGGGCTTGAGCCTGGTTTGAATTAATTAGAGAACTGATCTAGACGAATGGGCTTGGGAAATTGGGCTGATTGTTTGGGTTGGTGAGTTTGGACCTATTTTCCTTTAGGTCAAACCGGGCCTGGCTCCGGTGCTCTCTCATCCTAGTTCGGGTCCAGACTTTATCTAGGTCCGGGTTCGAGGACCTAACCCGGGTCCGGGTCCTTTTTTAAAAAAGAAATAGAAAAATAAAACAAAAATATATATGATATAATAGTAATATCATAATTAAAAATTAAAAAGAATGATAAAACAAATAAAAAATTTGAATATTAGAAAATTAGAAAATGGGTTCCGAAATTGCCTTCACACTGATCATTGTCTCGCCTCGCATTTCAATACACTGAGTGTCATTCTTTTTCAGATAGATGCTTTCAATTGCTTGCTTTATTCATACTAATCATTACATGCTTGCGAAGTGGAGTGAATGAAGAGGATACACGTCACCGCCAGACCGAGGCCACTATCGCCGGAAGACGCCGGGACGAGCCCTTGGACGATATCCGGCAACTTGATTTATATTCCGGGTTCAGACAAATTCGAGTTTGGTATTGCCTATCGTTCACTCAATCTTCTCTCAGCAAGAATTTTGCCGTTTGAATTTGGATTGTTTTATGTAGCTAGCGCGAGGGCTCTAACTTGTTCCATTTTGTACTTTTGTCACTTTAGATCGAATATTTAGAGAAGATTGTACGACTCAGGAGGTGTATGAATCCGGCATCAAAGACATTGTCAGGACTGCTATTCGGGGATGTAATGGCAAGTCTCTTGGCTCTTTAGATTGTGTTTGTTCCTTCTATGTTTGCAGCTGTACGTAGAGTAGAGTTCTCATTTCGTACTACATTGTTGGCTTTTAGGAACTATTTGTGCTTATGGACAAACTAGCAGCGGCAAGACCCATACAATGTGGGGATCAGAGAGAGAGCCTGGGATCATCCCGCTTTCAGTTTTGGATTTGCTTGGTTCGATACACAAGGTATACATTTACACCTTGGTTTGATTTGACATGATTTATGACTAGGACTTTTACTCCTCGACAAGTTTGACACATTACAAATAACCTGAGAAGACCATTCCACTAAGCGCTATGTTTGGCTGTTAGCTCTGAGTATGCTGCATGTCATTTTTAAGCCTATATTGCTGAAACTTTATCCTCAACCTCCTCAGAGTAGTCCCTAAAAAACTCAGCTAAGATGGAATGCTTAAACATCTCATGGATTCTCAAACATGAAATGCTGACATGGGAACTGATTATTCAATCTTGGATTTGTAAGTAATGTTAGTTGGAAGAGCAAAATTTGCTTATACCGCATGTCAATTTACTGTAGACATAGTTGGCGTTTTGTTCTATGTTAAGCAAAAGTTTATTGAGTGATAGGCAAACTGTTGACAGTCTCACTAGTATTTCCATTATCCTCTTCTTTCTATTAAAATAAAGAAAAGTTAGGTTCAGAAGTTCTTTTAGTAACGATGCAGTTTGAGTTTATCATTAATTGATCTTGGTGTATGTCTCTTCCTTATTCTGCAATCTTATCATCATAACTTTGGCTTGTGGAAGAATATTTGAAGAGGTAGGATTTTTCCTTTTCAGTAAACTATAGGCGACATCTCTTTTCTTGTGCATATTAAAAGCCTTATATGTTTACTTTCTCCAACCTTTGAATTTCTTTCTTTCATGCATCCCTGTTTCTCTCCTAATAAATTGTGTCGAAAGTACCAAGAAAGAAAAGAAAAGGAAAGCATGCATGCTCTTTGAGATTTTCATCTGATCTTTCTACATTGCACTTACGGTCCTCATAATACTCAGGAACCGGGCCTTGAAATTTCGCTGCGAGTGTCTTATATGGAGATATATAACGAGGAAATAAATGACCTGCTGGCTCCTGAGCATCGGAAATTGACAATTCATGAAAACCGGGAGGTATGAATTTAGTTTGTATTAGAGAGTCGTGTTTATTTCTTTTATTCGATCTTAAAGTTTCATTGGGGGAATGACCTTTGCAAGCTTAGCAGGGAATACATGTTTCTGGTCTACATGAAGAAATTGTCACATCTCCTGATGAATTCCACGAACTTATGAGACGCAGACAAGGTAACTCTCATACCATCATTACCTTTTGCTTTTGCACTTCCATTAATGTGTTTGTACATATATTAAGTTGTCGAGACTTTGTTTATTACCTTGGAAACTAATTTCTCTGAAAAGGGAAATGATTATCAAAGTTTTTAAGGAAGGGTCCTAACCTGTTTGACATCCTAGTAACCGTTGCTTCTTTTATTATTCAGGTCGTCGGCAGATGGGAAGGACAAATATGAACGTGTACAGCAGTAGGTCTCACGCCATATTTCGCATGGTATATTCATAATCTTTCTTTTCCTTTTTTTTTTTTGGTATCATATGCTTGTGAAATCCTTCCGCTCCAGTTGTTTTGCAATCTAATTTTCAAGTTTCTCATCATTAATAATGACAGCTTATTGAGAGTCGGGATAAAACTGAAGATGGTCATGGTGGCAGTTCTAGTAATGCTGGCCGTATATCTGTTCTGGTATGAAGTTTTAATTCTTTTATCAAATGTTTTTGGCTTTATCGGTCTTTCCCATTTTTTTACTCATGATCTTCTATTCTAGAACTTGGTAGACCTAGCTGGTGTGGAAAGTGGGGCAGAGGGTGTCCGTCTCATAGAGGCGCGTCACATCAACAGAAGTCTAATGATCCTGAGAATTATGATTATGAAGCTGAGTAAAGGTGCCAAAAGTCGGGGGTAGGGTATCCAACTGTTTCAGATAATAGATTAGTCAGTGAGTACATTTTGTTATATGTATATATAGCTCATGATTTGGTATTGCTCACTTTTGATGCAGGGGGCTTGACCGACATCGCGAGAGCAAACTTACACAGATTTTGCGACCCACTCTTGGTGGAAATTCAAGCACGATTATAATTTGCAACATCACACTTGCACAGGTTATGGTTAACAATGTCATTTACCTTGCATATTTTGGGATTTTTTTGAGGACATCACCAAGTAGATGTAGCTTTATTTTTGGACTTGTGCTCTCTATCATGGCAACACGCGTTAACTCATGATCCATCAAATTCCTTCACTTTTTTAATTTGTTTATTCTTGGAGTCATTGTCATTGCTCAGCGTTTTCCCCCTTAAACATCTACTTCTTGATTTTTGCAATTTGTGCGACCTACATAAGAAATCATTCTCTCTGGCAGTATAAGAGCATAATTTACAATCGAGGGGAAACATATTGGATATTTCGAAAGGGTGTTATGACTGTTCCTTATGATGCAGTTACCTTTAAGCCTCCTATTTGCAAATTACTTATTAAAATCATGCAACTCATGCAATGCATGAGTTTTTTGTTATTAACTCCCTCGAGTTTTTTGCATTGGGACCTTTGCGGAGCCTTTCATGTTGAAGTACCTTTGAACAGAAGTTTTAATTGCATGCATAGTTACTGCGTAAGCTTATCAAGGGTATGCATTGGATCCCTTAGACCACTACCATTTAATGACATCCATTTAATGATATTTTACTATATGGCAACTAAATGAACTCTTACATGAACACAAGTCCAATTTCAAACAATGCTTGCTGCATCTAAACTTTGGTGGAAATCACTTTCTGATCGCATGTTCATAGCAATTTCTTTATGGCAGAGACATGCAGATGTAACTCGAAGAAGTCTCCAGTTTGCAAGTAGAGCATCTCGTATTACAAGTCGTGCCCACGTGAATGAGGTGGTGATCCTACTAAGCCATTGGCTTCCTTTCCAATTATAGCCTTTTCTGCCTCCATTTAATACGGTCTTTTGAAATTGGCATTGTTTCCCTTTTGATATGCTATATACGTTTTCTCTCTCTGAACTGCTCAGTAAATAAACCAAACGAACAGCCTTTGTTGCTAATTCTTGCAATCTTCTATATGAGGCAGATTTCGACAGATGCTCTCCTGATAAAGCGGCAGAAGAAGGAAATTGAAGAGCTTCAAGCCAAATTGCAGGTTTACTTATTTGTCATAACTAAGATGGATAAGATGATCATATGCACTCATTTGCAATGAAAAATTAGAAATCCATCTTGTGATGCTGCTGTACTGATTTTCTTTAATAGAAACTGGAGAGGGAGCGAATCACTCTAGAGTTGGAGGAGAAACAGAAAGCCCAAGCTGAACGTATTGTACAGGTAGCATACTGGCATATTGCATATCCTTTGAATTTTCCGCGTCGCATGTTTTATTTCAGTAGCTCGCTAGTACTTATAAAATGTAGTAGTTGTGTATGAGCTATTCCATTTTAGCTTTGAATGATTTATTTAAATCAGCCTATAGGTTTTTTTTTTTGGTCGAAATCAGCCTATAGTTTTTTTTTTTGGTCGGAAATCAGCCTATATTTAACTTGGCATGTTTTGCAAAATATTCAGATATGCACACTAAGATGGTTCATGCGCTTCGTAGAGAATTGTTGACACCCTTTTCATTGCTTCTTTAGCTCCATCCAAATTGGCAATCTGTCTCATAGCAGCTGAAGGGACATCCTCCTAAAAAATTATGCATATTGTGTCACACTCTTGAATTACATAGCTACGTATAGACACAAGGTTTGCCATGCCGGTGTTGTTTCTTCTGCTCTGTGGTGAAGCAACAAGCTAATAATTTATTGTGCCGTTCTTTTTCAAATAACCAAAAGAAGTTTTTGGTGATAGTACAGATGTAAATGCATAATTTAATGGCTTGTCCTCGTTGTAGCTGGGTATTGTTATACTTGGCTTGTTATATGCTATATGAAGTATCAATAGGGATTACAACTTCACTTTATTGATGTTCTATTGACCAACCTTTCCTTGTTAGCTTTGCTTTGATGAATAATTTATGCTTTATATCTTTTTATCACTTTGATAGTTAAGCTGATTTCCTCAAGCTGGTGCTTCAGACATGAATAGTGCTGTACTAATGTGAAGACCACTTGTCGTTGAAAGATAGATTAGCACAATAAAACAGTCACTAAATATGAATTATGATATTGTTGAATGTATATGTACCTGGGTTCATGTATTATTTAGTTGTAGTCCTCCAAAGTTTAAAGTAAAATGTGCGCAACACTCTTATCTTGCCCAGGCAAGTGGAGTACCTCTACGAAAATTGTAATAGCTCACTGCAACTTAAAAATTCTTGTTGCAGTTCATTAACAATGTTTTTCTTGATTTGAATGAGATTTTCCTTCTTGTGTAAGCAGCGTGGGAGGCGGTATACATGGTGCCCTGGTACTCTTTTGCCCAAGACACTTACAGAGGTATCTCCTTTTGTATTGACAAGCCAATCCAATTTTCTATCAGTTAGGTTTTTGCTCTCTAGATACAGTACTTGACATTGTCTTCTAAATTTTCTCACATATTCTGCACTACATCTAGCTGAAAGATAGAGGCAGGCTGCATAGGAGGGAAACAGAGACTTAAAGTGACATGATTCAGGAAACCATTGTGAATGTCTACCTGAAGAAAATTCACATACAATCTTCTTTCTATCAGCTTTCAAAACAGCTGGACCAAAATTTGAATCGAAAACTATGCTATACTAGATAGGCTAATTTGATGCAAGTAAAATATTTGTGTCAGTTGCTCCACCATATTATTGGGCATCTCACTATCTAACCAGTAAATGGTAATGATATCAACAAAGAAAATCTATTTTTGTCATTCAATGGTGAAATATGGTGATTCCAAAAAGAAGGGTAAGTGTATCCGAAGCTTTGGCCTTTATGTAAGTATACAACAAATGCAATTTTTCTTACTGAGTAGAGTTGGCTACCTCGATCCATGCCATCTCACGTTGTCTAACACCATGGTATTCATCTAATTTCATTAGGAAAAGTGTGAGCACTTATTGATGGAGTTGGAAGCTGAGGTAATTATTTGCATTTACTTCTTTCCCTGTAGTTCAAATGCTTTTTTGTTTGACACGTTTTCCTTTCCTCTCTGGTATTCTACAGAAAATCAGCAGTGCCATACAAATTGATTATTTGACAATAATGCTGATTGAAGCCAAACTAGTTTCTGACAATGTTACATGTCCTAGAGAGCCAGGGGCTCATCTTGTGGTTGAGCAACTCCATGATCAGGTATCCTTTTTTTTTTTTCTGGATATTTCTCTTTCTCAAATTTCTGAGAGTCCGATCATAGTCAATTTTCTGCCACATTCATTCACTTTGTTGTCTTTACGTTTTAGATTAAGATTTTGGAAAACGAGAAAACTTTGAGCCGGAAGAATCTGGATAATTTCTTTGAGATGGTAGCAGAAAACAAATTATCTGTTGAGAAGAAGTTTGAGGAAGTTTTTATCATCCTTTTCACTCATTCATAGTTCATGATTCAAATTTCAATTGATAATGTGGATTGATGATACAAAATGTGGGGTGCTCTAGGACATTGGTGAATGCAAATTAACTGTGGAATCTGGACTTACCTGTTCACCATCTTTAGAGAGATCCTTAAGAAAAGTGGTGTGAATTAAAAGTGACTTAAAAGCACATAAAGGAAATGAGAAGAAAACTTGAGCTCCTCTTTTGGTTTTCTCTAAATGATTACAGTCCAGTTATTTTCTCTTATCAAGTTCACTTCTTTTACTAGAGAATAGTTGGTTTCTGTTTTGGTTGAACCATACATGTTTTGCAACTTTTTGTCTATTCAAATGCAATGGCGAGTAATTGATGACCTGATTGTAAATTTGGTTAGTTAGGATTGGTGGATATTGTAACAGAACAGTGATTTTGTTTGCAAATTTTCCTGTCCTCAGATAGAGAAGCTGTCCCCGATTCCTAGAAATGAAGCTGAGTCTGATGCCGATTCTCATGGGAACTCCGCTTCTACTTTAAGACAAAGACGAATGAAATGGACTCCATACCGTAAAAAGCTTTTTGAGGAGTGTGTAATTAGTCTGGGAGGAGCTAAAGGTTAGTAATTGATAGAAAACTTTACTTTGGAGTCAATATCCATATATACTTCAACTCATGTCCGAGTGATAATTTATTGAATGGCCACAGAAGCGAAACCGAAGTCAATTCTGACTATGTTGGGTGAGAGAGGGGTCGAAGGGTTGACAATCCTTCAGATTAAAAGTCACTTGCAGGTACTGCAACATAATGACTTTCCATCTATTAGCCGAAGCTCATTGCCCATTCTTAACAATTTTTTATTTATTTATAGAAATTTGATCCATAACTTTATTTGTCTATTGCATTGCAGAAATTTCGCATAGCCCAAAGAAAAAGATGAAATGAAATTGAGGTACCTGGGGGCACAGCATCCAGATAAATATGCGCGGAATGAAGTTCTTGGAGTCCAATACCCCACCACAATCGAACTCCAGAGGGAGCAGTATTCCAACCCATGCGGTACAGAGAAATCCTACGATAGATTATTGGTCGAGGGAAATTCTTTATGATGTATTGAATAGTTTAAAGTTGCTTCATCTTTTTCTGCCTTGCTGGAAGATTATGGCTGTACAGCTTGATGATTGGGTAGAAACTTTCTTCACTGCGTTCTTCTTTTAGCACGAAACGGTCAAGGTATAACAAATTGAAAGTGAAACCTAGGATAAAAACTGTTGAGTTGGAAATCTGTCTGATTATTTAGCTCAATCCTTGAAATATTCACTCATCCAAATCACGTGGAAGAAGTAGTTTATTTATAAGCATTCACAATGGTAATACCTTGTGGAGTAATAGATAGGTTGTAACTGTAGTTATTGCTCTGTGTTACGTTCGACTCTTTTTTGGGGGATACTGTACTCGTATTGGCACCATAACTGATAACGTATTGGTATATAACCTTTAAGGCTATGACAGATACTTCACGGTGTTGGTATATGACTTTTAAGGTTATAACAGACTTAATCGCAAAATCTTAGAAGAAATTGTCAAAATGTTTGGAAAGTCCTAATCTGTCCACAGACTCCACACTTATGCTACTGCACGTAAAATGCAAAATAGCGTATTCTTTTGTACATTGACTAATCCAAGTACCACTCTCCACATTGCGATACTTTTGCGTAGTTTACATGTCCCAAATTCAGAGGTATGGAGGAGTTAAAACACCCATTTGCACCTGCCAAAACCCTGCAATCTGGTCAGAGTAACATAACATACAGAAGGGCAGTATATGGAATAAACACTTGTCCATGTTGTTGGTCATGTTTGTACCTTAATCATGTGAATGTCACCATGCTATTCTTGTTGTGTGAACTCAATTACAAGTAAGCTCTGGTGGGTGTACATGGTGATGGAGTCTTAGAAATGTGCATGTTCCTCTCAAATAACTCTTTAAAAGATTGAGCACTTTAATACAAAGGGGGAAAAATGATATCCAGCTTTGGTGTTTCTGCTTTCTATCTCTTTGTTCACTTTCTCCATTTTCACATTCCTCCTGCCATTTCTACTTTAAGCTCTTAGTTTCATTGGTCAACTTCACTCATGAAATTAATGAACTCCCTCTCTACTTTTGGCTGTTTATAACTTTTTTGTATGAGGGCTTTGTAATACATTTTTTAAAAGCGGTGCCATATCATTGGCTCACTGGGGTGTTTCAATGAGTAGAGGATTATATTTCAATGGGCTGGAATGAAAGAATATGCTATGAGACGGACTTAATGATTCCTTTATCTAATTGGTATGTGTCTTCAATTTAATTGAGAAGTATTTTCTACTTTGACCTAAGGTCATTTTTTGTTTACATCCAGCTTTTTTTAGTGATTTTTGGCTTAGCAAATGTCAGATGCAGGACATAAGTTGAGAAAATTGAAACGGAACTTGTTTATACAGCTGTAGGTCTTTCCTAGTCTGGTACTTTTACCGTTGTGAACTTTGGACTTGATAGTTTCTGTTAGATGTCTGGTTACACGACTCTGAAATGATTTGCATGTGCATTGTCTAGTTTTCAAATTTAATGTCTTCGTTTGTGGCTATTTCAGTTTAAAGCAGTTTGACCAGTGCGTAATTTTATCTTTATTTTGGGTTCGTACAATGATGTGCGAATCTGATTGGTGATGAATAAAATATTCGGAATCAGTGAGAAATAAGCTTCATATTTGATGTCCACTTACTATAATGATTAAATAAGCTTACTATCTAATGTCTAAGAAACGAATTATACCTATTACTGGTATCTGCAGGTACGAGGTTTCCTTCTAAATTTTGGTGTCTATCATGCCACAAGAGCTGCGCTTGGACTACCGTTTGAGTGGAGGTGTGCTTATGCCTTGCACATTGTGTTGGTACTTTAATATTCTAAATACTGGAATGTAGAGTAGGGCATGTGACTGATGTTGACTTACATAAGCCTGCTAAATTATGCTGAACCTTGTGACTTGAAGATTTACAAAAACAAAAAGGTGATGTGCCTGTGCTGAGACAGCATACGGTGACAAGTATCTCAGTTCCTGTAAGCATCTGTTGAGAACATCTAGCGAGTTTGTGGTCTGATTATTACGTCTGAAATAATTGGAGGCAGCTCAGTGCCGTAGTGGACAGCTATTGTGCAGTTTAAGTTACTTCCTATGTTTGACCAAAAAAAAAAAAGTTACTTCCCATGTGATCCCTAGCTGTAATTATTGCTAATCTTGTACAAAAGGAGCTTCTGTGTCTGTCCATGCTGGATTCTTTTAATGCATGCTTCATATTTATGTTGGAAGCCTCCTTGGTTCATGAATGTTTTGGTTCAATTTGATCTTCAATCAGTTTTTTGCATCTCCTAAATTCTGACTCACACTCTGGTCTCTACACTTCATCATGTAGCTCGCCTGTGGCTTTCATCACGAGCATTGTTTCTCTGTTTGCTCTGGTCATTGCCATAACTAAAAGATCTTCCAGATGTAGAAGGAGATCGCAAGTGAGTTGCTTCCTTATGCTGCAATTGCTGCTATGTCTTCTCTCCCTGTAATTTTGTGTGGGGCAAATCAATCTATCATTTATATCAGGTTGTATGGGTTCTTATGCTGAGGATAAAGCAGCCAATCAACAAATGTATGTAGATAGTCCCAGTTTCTGAAATTGTATTGGGATCTTTGGAATGTGTATTTTCTTTTTCACCATCTTAGAATATTGTAAGTACCCTAGTTATTTTTCCATTATTGTCCCTTAGTTTGCTCGCTATCTCTAGCTCTAGCAATCGTTATGGCTTCTATATCTTCTGGTGCAGATGGACAAAACTTTCGAGAATGTTGCTACAAATTGAATCTTCAAAATGGTTGATATAGTTT
This sequence comes from Lenwebbia sp. NSW1173648, assembly GCA_029784005.1. NCBI lineage: Eukaryota > Viridiplantae > Streptophyta > Magnoliopsida > Myrtales > Myrtaceae > Lenwebbia > Lenwebbia sp. NSW1173648. The sequence goes on along the minus strand of JARCGZ010000008.1, from coordinate 3,665,028 downwards.
CTTTTTGTAGGTTTCAGATATCAACTTTTGCAACCAAGCTTAAGGTTAGAAACATTGCTTTCCTTGGTTCAGGGCTGCTTCTGCTAAATTATGTAGCTGCTATATTTGCTGCAGTTTACATGCCTCAGGTGTGTACTGTACATAGTATCTTTAGTTTCTTCGACAAAAATGAAAGTTAATGCTTTGTTTGGGAGGGTGGGAAATTGTGGTAGGGGAAGAAAAAATTAACTTTCCCTCCCTTTTCATCTCATAAAAATCTTAAATTCTTCATCATTTTCCACTCCCACCTCCCAACTCTTCCAAACAGAGCCTAAAAATTGACTTCTAAGGTGGACATTATACAGGCTTTCATGCGTAGCCTGATGATACCTGCACATTCATTCCTGGCGTTGGGCTTGATTTTCCAGGTTTGTTTAAGATCTGTCACTCCATGGAGACAATAATCCTGTTTTTCTTTTTATAGTCATGCAATTACTATTATTATGTGAGGTTCTTTAGCTGCTTGTATGTATTTCCATTATAGTTTCCTTGACTAAGGAAGGAAGCAAGAAGGAAAAAAAAAAATACTTCTTTCACTTCTCCACCATTGTTCGAATTTGGTGTAGCCTCGGAATTTAATAATTCCTTTACTTTCCGAAAGAACTAGTTTTCCCATGATGGTGACGACTAAAATTGGTTCTAATGTTGTCCAGGAAACCTAAAGGAAAAAATATCTAACAATCGCAGGTCCACGCTCCTGGTTCTACTAATTGTTCTATTTCTGTTGCAGTACCACACCATTCATGTTCTGTTACGCAATGTTTTTGTTTTATTGAGTACGATTGCTCTGAAGATTGCTTAGTGTATCAGCTTTATATAATTTGGCTGTTCGTTCTGCTATTCCTGTGCTCTACAATTTAGGGTAGCAGAAAATCATATTAGTTAGCTGTTTCTACTATCTTAAAAGAAAAAGGATGCATCTGCCAACAATTTATTGGCTTCTTACTTATTTTCCATGTGCGGATGCATTGGCATTGCTCGTCGCTGTGGTATGCACTTGTGTGATTTTTAACCGATGCATTTGCTTGAATACTTCCTGTGTCAAACACAGTTGGAAAATTTCTTTTTTTTATGGCTAAAAAAGATTTCACTTTAATCAATCGATGAAATCAGAGGAGATGTCAATATATTGAGGATGTTAAGTATGAAAAATACCGCTCAGTTTTAACTTGCTTTTAAACCATCTAATGCTAGGGTTGTAGGTCTCAAGGATTGTCCATGACGATATTTCTGATAGGGAGCCTTTCAGAAACAGATAATGTTAAGCATCTCAAGTTACGACTGTGATATGTCTGTTTATGCTTCCCTTTATTTAACACACCATTGCACTGTTTAAGAAACTTTGCTCTCTTATGATAGTCTTGTGATGCCTTGTTGTACTTACATTAATTTGTGCTCTGAAGTACGAGTTATCTTCATTTCTTTCAGGTACGGGTGTTAGGACGAGCGAACTACACTAAGGTAAGCGCATAGTTTATGTTAACAGAAAGTAATTCTTTCCTCCAACTACACAGGTGAAATGGTTTGATTGGTATCTCTGGGTTTTCTGATTTTGTCATATCATGGATAAGTAACCCTCTATCAATGCCTCGAGAAATTGATAAAGTGGTAGTTATCAATCTGCAGCTTGACAATGCATATGTCTATCAGCTAATAGAGTGCTATGATTCAAGCTATAGGAAAGGAATAAAACCAGTATTAAGCCTATGCAATTTGTAGAAATCATAACAAAAATACCGAATAATAAACGTAAAGAATATAATCAAGAAACTAACAACAGCTATGAAAGATAAGAAATCTTATTTTTCTTGACAATAGTTTTCTCTGTACACTTGTAATGACAATCAGAAAATCACGCATTATAAGTTTATCTCATAGCTGCTAGAAAATGGTAACTGAGCAGCTACTCAAATAACATTGATAGATTTGACAAAATTAAACTATTTTAGTTTTTTTCTTGATGTCAACATGTAAAAACAGGGGAGACCTTCAACATCATGCAGGCGAAATATGGTTTCCTCCTCTTCTGTTGTTGACAACCCTTTCCACAGATCACCTAACTATACTCCAGCATCCTTATTTATGTTCAAAATTGTTGTTGGAATTATCAAAGTCTCCAATTTATATTTTAGTATCTATTATTTCTTCGTCTAATTAGGTTTCCACGCCAACAAAATTCCCTGGTCCCGATTTTTGTGGATCAATATATCTCAGTTCTCTGATATGGGCGTTAAATTGCATTCTGCAGGAAGCAATTGCCGGATATTATCGATTCATATGGAATCTCTTTTATGCAGAGTACATCATATTCCCCTTTATTTGAAGATTTTTTCTTCCATACATATTTGAGAGAGAGAGAGAGAGAGAGAGAGAGAGAGAGAGAGAGAGAGAATCCTGTATGCTTCTCTGCTAATGGTACATATCTGCTTGGTATTGTAAATCTGTCATGTGTTTACGAGCTATGTCAGAGAAAATCCTGGTTCCTTTATCATCTCGTGATAGCAGATGTTTGAACATTTGTAAATTTGCCTGCCTGGACTAAGAGTTTTAGCTTAAGAGGCCTGTTAAATTTGCAGAAACTGAAAGAGTCTTATGGAGAAGTTCAATTGATTTTACCCCACCTTCTTTTTAACCTTGTTGATTCAAGGTTACCGTATAAAAACCAGTTGCCGCATATCATTAAGAGAAAGATATCTGTCTTCGAGGGCTTTTACGGCACCATTTCCTCATCTCAACTTATGCTGTTTGTCTCCGTGGTGAGGAGGAGGCGGCCCTTAAGATCTTGAAGTTAAGCGAACTAGTCAGCCGGGAAGCTGATAGACTTACGGTAATGGCAGCAATTACACGCGCGGTCTTGAAAATATATTGTAATTCTACAGTGATCTTGCATCTTGAGGATGTCTGTTCCATTACCTGGGTATGACTAGACATGCGTGTCATCTGCCGCACATGATACGATACATTGGCTTCTTTAGGAATCAGGTCAGGATTCTAGTTTCACCATCATCTTACCCTAGGATAAAGAACATAAGTTATGGCTTATTCATAAAGCTTTCATTTTCTTCATCTGCTAAGCACACAAACTTGTAAATCATTTCGATCTATTCAGCATGTTTATAGGCTGAACAAGGTGTCAGTTGTTGCCTTCCCTTCTCAGCCAACCGAAGGTTTGTGGACCATAAATATACAGAAAAAAGCTGTACTCACATAAAAACTTGCATTTGTCACAAATTCATACCAATCAGCAGAACCAACTGTCTAAGGTGAGATAGGCACAAGTCGGATACCATTTTTTACAAAGAGGCGAAAGGAGTGAAAAGTGGTTACTTTGACGAATAGATCTTTACAAAAAAGAAGATTGGAGCGTACGCTCGTCAAACTAGGCACACTAACATGAACTGCTGTCTTTCCCCAATTCTCACTTATGAAAACCAGATTCTGCAATGAGGGTTTCTCTCATTGCCTCTGAGAGAACGGAGCGATTCTTGTACCTGGCGCCTCTCGTTCCGATGCAGGCATATACTGAAAAACCCAAAACCCTTTCATTCGCGCGCTGCAAGTAGATCCTTCCTCCTCTTGCGACTGATTTGAAATGGCTTACACATCTCCATTCTCCCTTTCTCGTTCAAAGATTTTTTTTTTTTAAATCCTTCGGCCGTTCCAATGGGCTCTCTCTTAATCAATCCCGCGGGAGGACGCAATGTCACCCGGCCTAGATTATGGTTTCTGGGCAGCCTCAAAGGCTTTACCATGTTCCTCTCTCATGTTTCAATCTAGGGAAACTGCCCTAAATTCCCCTGTTTTCAGCTTTCTTCATCTGTGCTTAAAGATGTAAGCTCATACTCTGGAATCCTCCCCACTTTTGCTGTCGATTTGAATCTGATGCAGTTGTTACTCTGTCTCGTCCCATGAAATAACCTTTTTTGTTTCATTATTGCAACTTCTTCGTCCTGTGTTTTGATTGGATGTCTTGAATTTCTTGGATGGGTTTTTGATTAGAAATTGGTGCATAAAAATTCCAGTATTGATTAGAAATTTTAGGCCAAAATGCTTTTGATCTCTATGTTTTGCACTTATTCTATTGATACACCAAATCGTGTATCATTTCCTCATTTCTTTCAATTTTAGTTTGCGTTGGTCAAGATGACCTGTGAGGCTATTGAAAGGAGTTATTATAAAGATGGCTAAAGTAACATATCATCTCCATAATGAGGCTTGAGGGCCCATCAAATGGGAAGAGGGAGACTTAATTCTAGGTGTTGAACCTAAAGTTGTCACATGGTATGTAGGAGCATTTATGATTATGATGCCTAGAATTACTATAATAAAATCAATATGCACCTTCAAAACAAGAGTTGGAAGAATTAATTGTCGTGTTCATCTGAATAAAACATTATTTAACCAAAATTCATATGTATAAAAGGGTCGCAAATGCCCATATAGTAAGAATAATATTTGTCGCTAAAAGCCGAAATAAGTTCAAAATTAGAGCTTTCTACACTTTTGACTAATCTGAACTTTACAAGGGCCCTCTTTTCTTACATTTTCGAAATAAAAAATTAACTTATTAATAGAAAAACAAAGATTAGATTTTTCACATGATTGTGAACGATCTCAAATGTTGGAAAAATTCCAAATAAGGATTTGAAATGCCTTCGTTTTCTGAAATAAGAGCCTGAAGTGATTCTTGTTTCAAATAAGAGTTTGACGTGCCATCATTTTCTCAAAAAAGGGCATAAAGTGAAACTTATTTTAAATAAGGACCTGAAGTGAACATGAAGTCTCAAAAAAGAGCCTGATCTCAAGGGCATTTTCGTTATTTCCCATTTTTTTTGATTTTTTTCTTTGTTTTTTCCTTTTTCTATTTTTTTTAAATTAGAAAAATTAATAAAAAAAAACACACACACACAGCTGCCCCACCGTCGGTGGGGCGTTGGTGAAGGCCGGCAGGATCGGATCGGGGGCCCTTAGAACCTCTCCCGGTTCTGGCGAGCGCTTGCGGCTTTGCCAACGCCCCGTCGGCGGTGGGGCGGTGCTCCCCTCCTGCCTGTGTGTGTTCTTTTTTTTCAACTTTTTTTTAGTTTTTTTTAAAAAAATAGAAAAAGGAAAAACCCAACTCGAGCACAGGCCTAGCAGATTGTGTAAACTCAATTATGGCACAAGTAAACTAGAAAGACTCTAGGACACGAGGAATGTCGATTGAAGGAAAGCGTGTGGTCATGCATCTTCTGACAGATATGTAACTGAAGCTTTGTCAAATAGTTGATCGAGAATCCTGCATAAGGAAAGAAGCTCTTTGATTGACTTTTTAAAACCTCAGCTGTGATTGTTCTTCTTATTCAAGTTGTGTTATGACAATCGACCAACAAATTATTTTGGCTTGGGTTAAAGAACACACTCCTCGGCAAGTGTCCATTATATATCTTCTTTAGTTTGATATCAAGACACGCTATAGGTATCAAAGCTTTTTTTTTCCCCTAGTGAAAACTGCTGCCGCACCAAATCCATGCAGTGATGGGAAACCCTTAGTAAAGACCTGCTACCACACCAAATCCACTTTGATGGATAATTCTTAGTACACACTCTCAAGCCTATACAAGAAGATGGACAATTGCACCCCCCAAAACCACTTACACCTAAACTGTTTTCCCCTTTTTCTTTGGGTGTTGGACCAACAAATCACATATCGTCATTAAGCAGTACCCACCTGTTAGAGTCTTAATGTTGAGCTGTTCACTTGCTCTCGGCAACGTAATAAGTAGGACCATATATTCCAGTCACATCACATTTCATCCCAATTTCCAGGCAGAACCCGCTGCCACCCCCTCGCAGTATTGCACCAATACTGCGAAAGCTACACGCTTGAAAGCAGCATTTCACCCAGTCCATCCAATGCCCATTATTCTCATCGTCGCGCTGAAAGCAAATTCAATGCTATGTTGCAACTTGTCATCTAGTGAAATGAGGAATATCCAGTGAAGTGCATTTTCCAATTAAACATACGGCCACGAATTCACTCCTCTTCGTCCAAGGACAAATAATCATTTCAGCTTATCCATAGCAACTAAGAGCCCAATCGACAAACATCTCGCTAATTCAAAGATCACGGACCTGCACACCTAGCTAGCACCCGCGAGCTCCGTAGTGAAATCGACGCGAAACAGAAGAGCGTACCTGGATAAGGTTCTTCCCGTTGTATCTTATCGGGGCAGGTCTCGACGGGCTTTTTGGACTGGACGAACCGGGCGAAGGCGAACTCTGGAAGAGCTTGAAGTAGAGACTGGTGGAGCATTGGCACGTGGGCTTGCTGCCGCGCCCGTTCCGACGGTGAGACGAGGCGGAGCTGCGGAGAGGGGTTATGGCCAGATGCGGAGGGAAGACGAAGGAGACACTGAGAGCTCCATTGAGAGAGAGGGAGAGTGCTGCTTCGTGCGTCGTCGTGGTTGACGTTACACAGAGAGAGAGAGAGAGAGAGAGAGAGAGAGAGAGAGAGTGTGTTTTGGCTCGGGTTCTCGTCCACAAGAATCTCAACATGAACAATGTTAAAAAAAAAAAATTAACTTGGGGTAAATTTATCAAAGGTGTATCAGTTTAGAGTTTTTGGTGGTTAAAAAAATAATTTATGGTAAATTTGTCACATGTGTACCAGTTTGAGGTTTTTTTTTGTGGTATTAACCTTATATATATAAAGAATCACGTGTCTTTTAACGAGGATTTGAGAAGAAATAAATGATAATTAACTCATGTAATTCGAAGCAATGCATAGAGAAGTTGTGGATTTTCTTGACAAGTTAGATTCGTACATTTAAAGAATTACATTTCTCTTCACAACTCCACGGAGTTGCCTTATGTTACAAGACATTTCACACTAAATTTCACTCCTCTTTACTGCTTTCGTTAATTTGTTTTATTAATTACTCCTCATATGCCTGGTGTTTTTTTCCCCCACTTTGTAAGTTCTTTTGCATTTGCTATAAAATCACAAGTCCTTTTGTTGTTGCTTTCATCACTTTTATAAGAGTATTTGCATTCAATATCTACATCACTTTTTCAGGTATTCCTCGAACAACTACGTTCCATAAACACATCTATAACATCTAACTTCAATTGATGTGTTTTTAATATGATAACGAAATGTATTATTTTCAGATATGAGAAAATTATCAAAAAAGTACTAAACGTATTGTACTTTTATCAATTTAGTTTTAAACCTTTTAAGTTTGCCAATTGAGTCTTATTGGCCAAAAATCGTTGGCGTGGACGCCGGCTGTCCTACGTGGCACGGCCGACGCCGGAGTAGACAATTTTAATAATATTTTAATATTTTTTGATTTTTTTTTTCTTTAGGTTTTCTTCTTTAGTGGCCAACGAGGGCCGTAACACCTCGCCGATGGCGGCCTTTTTCAAATTTTCAAAGTTGTGGAGGGAAAACAGCACATACTTGTAAGCCAATCATTCTGAGTTTTGTAGAAGGGCGAAAGAGTGGGAATCTAATATAGGGATCAAGCAATGAAAAGGAGCTTATTCTTCTCGGTGCGTATATTTGTCTTATAAGAAACAGAGTAGCAAATAAAGGAATATAGTAATGATTAAAGAGAAAGGTAGCAGGACTCAGGCCACTTTTGCTTTATCTTTCATCAGACGAAGGTATTCCAAATATAATTGGAGCCGCATCGAATTGCTTGCAGATTTCCAATAAGAATTGAGTGAACCATGCAACAGTTTGGAATGACGTTGGACACACTCCATTGCACCAGGTGTATTGCTATGTCTTTGCCTATATAGCCTGGCAAAAAATCGTGCTTCTTTGATATCCTTCTCCTGATAACTAGTTTCTTTCCAGCCAAGCGGTTACGCCAAACCTCCTCGAAAACCAATTACACCAATCACAACCATGACCGACGTTGTCTCGAGCATCCTCGGACCTCTCGTGGAGAAACTAGCTTCATCGGCTGTTGAAGAAATTCAACTGGTATGTGGCGTCAAGGATGACCGAGAGAAGCTCAAGAACACGCTAAAGATGATCCAAGAGGTGCTCGCTGATGCGGAGCAAAAGCAAATAAAAGAAACAGCTGTGAGGCATTGGCTGTCGGAGCTTAAAGACTTCTGCTATGATGTCGAGGACGTGCTAGACGAATTCGAAACCAGGGCTTTGTGGAGGCGGGCGAGGTTGACCGAGCGCTTGACGCTCAAAAGTAAGGTACGCTACTTGTCCTCGTGGCTATCCAACTTCATTTTCCAGTTTAAGATGGCACATAAAATGAAAGAGCTGGGAAAGAGACTTGATGGGATCGATAAAGAGAAAACTAAGTTCAACTTGTTGAGTAATGTTCAACAAAAGACTATAGTTCCGCGACGGGAAACTCATTCTTTTGTACCCGCTTCGAATGTGATTGGAAGAAACAAAGAAAAGGAAAGGATAACAGAGTTGTTGATAAGATCAGATGATGGTGGAGCTGGAATGATAGCAGTCGTTCCGATTCTTGGAATGGGGGGTACCGGAAAGACCACTCTCGCTAAATTGGTATGCAATGATGACAGTGTAAACAAACGTTTTGATCACAAAGTTTGGTTATCCATGCCAATAGAATCCGAAGTTGAGAAGATAATAAGAGACATCGTCGAGTCTCTTGGTCACAAAGAGAAATATGATAGACTTGAAATGCTGCAAGATTGCCTAAGAAACCTCGTGGAGCACAAAAGGTGTTTGTTCGTGATGGATGATGTGTGGGAAGTGAAGAGGAAGGATTGGGTGGAACTGAGAGATTTGTTAGGAGGCATTTCCGAAGGGAGTAAAGTCATCGTGACTTCGCGGAATAAATCGATCCCCGAAATCATGGGCACTGTCCCTCCAGTTAATTTGGCCAACCTTTCGCCGGAGGAATCTTTGACATTGTTCGTGAAGTGCGCGTTCGATCAAGGGCAAGAGCAAAATCACCCTGACCTTATGGTGATCGCCAAGGAAATTGTGAGCAAGTGTGGGGGAAATCCTCTGGCGGTGAAGACTTTGGGAAGCTTATTGTATTCAAAGAAAAAGAACCGGAGCGACTGGGAACACATAAGAGATAGTGAGATGTGGCAATTACCAAATGACACGTTAACTTCACTGAGAATAAGCTACGATCTAATGCCGTCTTACTTGAAACAATGTTTCGCTTATTGCTCGATATTCCCGAAGAACCACAGGTTCTTCAACCTTGATCTGATCCAATTGTGGATCTCCAACGGGTTTATCCAATCCCGCGGAAATAATCAGGAGCTGGAAGAGATTGGACGGCAATACTTGGAGGAGCTGTGCTCGAGATCCTTCTTCGATGTTGTCTGCGAAGAGTATCCGCTTTTGGAGTTCGAAATGCACGACCTCATTCACGAGCTTGCCATTTGGGTGGCACAAACCGAGTCGTGCAACATGAAAGTGTGGGCGCAGGATATCTCCCCGACCACTCGGCATATATCATTTCCCGACCCATTTCGTCTATCAAAAGTTGAAGTACGCGGCTACTTGAGCAAACTCAGCCGCGTTCGTACCATCTTGTTGGAGAATGATTCCTCTGGGGAGTTCTTCCTGCAGACGTGCATTTCGCGATTCAAGCACTTGCGAGTGCTATGGCTACAGGACTCCAACTTTGACCAATTGCCTAGTTCCATTGGCGGTCTAAAACATTTGAGGTTTCTTAGTTTACGCAAAAACGAAAATATCGAGAAACTCCCCAAATCGGTCTGCGAGCTTCGCAATCTGCAGTGCTTAGACCTTCTCTTGTGCAGCGAACTCGAGGAATTGCCTGCAGACATTAAGAATATGGTCAGCCTCCGCGTTTTGTGGATAACCACGAAACAGCAACGTCTCCCGGAGAGTGGAATAGGATGCTTGACCTCTCTGCGGTGGCTACTCATTGCAGGGTGCGAGAATTTGGAGGCCTTGTTCGATGATATCCAATCGCTCACGTCGCTCCGTAAGTTGATCATTGGGAGATGTCCGAAGTTGGCCACCTTACCACCAGGCATCAAGAATCTGACGGCATTGGAGGATCTCTCTTTTGAGGACTGCGAGAGCTTGAGGCTGCCAGAAGGAGAAAGTAACGAGCCACGCTCCATGTCCAGGCTTCAAACCATCAGACTCGAGGAATTGCCGCAAATAGATACTATCCCCGGGTGGCTCGAAGGTTCTGCAAGTACACTGCAGAGGATAATAATTGAGGATTGTCCCAAATTGAGGGTATTGCCCGAGTGGCTGCAAAATTGTTCTTCTCTGAGAACACTGAAGATCGAAGACTGTCCGGGATTGTCCTCTTTACCAGATGGCGTTCGCCGCATTGCCACGTTGACAGAGCTGCGGATATCTAACTGCGGGGAATTGAGCAGTTGCGGAGAAGAAGAAGATAAATGCGAATAAATACGTAAAATAAGTAGAAATGTGTAAGTGTGCGTAAGGAGTTCTCTCCATCCATAATAAAAAGGCGTGCGTGCTTTCTTTAAGTGGAATTTGTGTCTTTTTCAACAATTGGTATCATCACTTTCACTGCGCACGCTCTACGGCCTCGGCTAGAAGGCGATGGAGGTTGGAGCAAGATCGAAGCGAAATTCACATCGACGGAAGGAATATAATAGATTGATTCATCAGAATAAGCAAACTCCTCCTTTATTTTGACACGTTTATGAGTTAAAATTGAATCGTGCATATAATTCCGATGATTGTTCATCCGGCGACTTCTGGTCTGTTTATTTCATCAACAATTTTCTTGCAAGTCGAATTCTTCGAGAAAGGATGCATTGCTGTCTGTAAAGCAAAAGTGGCTACTTTGCATTTTGCAACTCCATTTAATTATTTATGCTGGGGGTTTAATTTAGCCCTCTACATAAATAAATGAAAATATATTTTTTCAATTGACAGACATGTAAATTGTAAAATCTTTTGAATATTGAAATATGCCAACGACACCCGACTACTCGTCGCGCGTCGAGGGATTAAAGGATAGGCATTATGGGACAATTTACTATAACCATTGTCGACCCAATGACCGACTAAAAGCTACTCAAGCCCAAGTCTATTTGCGATGACAATGTTCATTGAAATGATAGAGAGATATGAATTAGGGTCGAGGTGATTTAATCCATTTCACCCATTCAAAAAAGATAATTTTAAATGACATCTCGATTCGTTTTTAAAACTTCGAAAGAGTAGATTGGCAATGCTGTTCAATTTTAAGTACTAGCATCTGTTCAATTTTAGTACATGCTATTCGTGTCCCATGCTCAGTATCTTTCTGTGATAATGGAGTTCATGAATAATACCATCACTCAGTATTTGGGACAAAAGAGTTAATTAAAATTAGGGACATCGTGAAGCAATTCGAACTCATGTTTATTTTTTACGTCCTTTTTTTTTCTGTCTGTAGCAGTGTATGCAATTCGACTCTTATTTAATAGAGAAATTGTTTCCCAGTTGTATTTCCTCCTTTGAAATTTACCAAAGAACATGAGTAATTCCTTAGGGCGAGGAAACCACCTAACTGAGAAAATAAATCAAAATAATATTTCCACTTAATCTGAAATTGATAAACATCCCGGAAAAGCAAAGAACGAGTTTAAAGAATGGGAAAGGTATGTCACTTGTAGCATTCATCTCTACTTGTGCCCACGAAGAGTAGTTTAAAAATCTAGGAATTTCTTAGGATTGGATTAAATTTGATTAGGGTGCATATCATCGCTCGTTGCCGAGGTTGACAGTAGCCAATGTCATCCTCCTTCGATAAGAACAGTCTCTGCTTCAGTGCATCCCTAGAGCTATCTGGTGCGAGAGCATTACCCATCATTTGTCCTCAAGCAAAAGTTCCCAAATCCATGGGGAAATAAAACAATATATAAGCTATCATGCTCGCATATCCACCTTTTGAGTTTTCAACTATTATTCCAATAATTACATATCCGAGACTGTTTCATTATTGTAGGTTGGTCTGGTTTATTGCTCTTTCCCTGTGCCTATCTCGTCTTAGGCGGTTGGTTCTGCCGATTGATATGAATTTGTGACAAACGCAAGTTTTTCTGTCAGTAAAGCATTTTTTGGAATATTTATGGTCCACAATCCTTCGGCTGGTTGAGGAGGGAAGGGGACAACTGACACCTTGTTCAACCTATGAACATGCAGAATAGATCGAAATGATTTACAAGTTTGTGTGCATAGCGGATGAAGAAAATGAAAGCTTCATGAATAAGCCACAACTTACGTTCGTTATCCAAGGGTAAGATGGCGGTGAAACTAGAATCCTGACCTGATTCCTAGAGAAGGCTATGTATCGTATCATATGCGGCAGGTGACACGCAGGTCTGGTCATACCCAGGTAGTGGAACAGACATCCTCAAGATGCAAGATCACTGCAGAATTGCAGTATATTTTCAAGACCGCACATGTAATTGCTACCATGACCATTGAGTCTATCAGCTTCCCAGCTGACTAGTTCGCTTATCTTCAAGATCTTAAGGGCCGCCGCCTCCTCACCACGGAGATAGACAGCATAAGTTGAGATGAGGAAATGGTGCCGTAAAAGCCCTCGAAGACAGATATCTTTCTCTTGATAATATGTGGCAACTGGTTTTTATACGGTAACCTTGAATCAACAAGGTCAAAAAGAAGGTGGGGGCAAAATCAATGATACGACATAATCAGAAAACCAAGAGACACCAATCAAATCATTTCACCTGTGGGGTTGTGGGAAAGAATTACTTTCTGTGAAACATTAACTATGCCTTTACCTTTGTGTAGTTCGCTCGTTCTAACACCCATGCCTGAAAGAAATAGAGATAACCCGTACTTCAGAGCACAAATTAATGTAAGTACAACAAGGCACCACAAGACTATCATAAGAGAGCAAAGTTTCTTGGACAGTGCAATGGTGCATCAAATAAAGGGAAGCATAAACACACATATCACAGTCGTAGCATGAGATGCTTAACATTATCTGTTTAGGAAAGGCTCTCCATCAGATATATTGTCATGGTTAATCCTTGAGACCTACAACCTAGCATTAGATGGTTTAAAAGCAAGTTAAAACTGAGGTGTTGTATTTCTCATACTTAACATCCTCAATATATTGAAATCTCCTCTGATTTCATCGATTGATTAAAGTGAATTCTTTTTTGAGCCAAAAAAAGAGAAATTTTCCAACGGTGTTCCACACAGGAAGTATTCAAGTAAATGCATTGGTTGAAAATCACACACGTGCATACCGCAGCTATGAGCAATGCCATTGCACCCGCACATAGAAATTACAGAAAGATGCCAATAAAATTGTTGGCAGATGCATCTTTTTTCTTTTAACATAGTAGAATCAGCTAGCTAATATGATTCTTTGCCACCATAAATTATAGAGCAAGGGGATAGCAGAAGGAACAGTCAAATTATACAAAGCTGATAGAATAAGCAAGGTTCAGTGCAGTCGTTCTTAATAAAACAAAACATTGCATAGCAGAACAAGAATGGTGTGGTACTGCATCAGAAATAAAACAATTAGTAGAACCAGGGGCGTGGACCAGCGATTGTAAGATATTTTGTCCTTTGGGTTTCCTGGACAATTTTGGAACCAATTTTAGTTGTCACCATCATGGGAAAACTAGTTCTTTCAGAAAGTAAAGGAATTATTAAATTCCGAGGCTACACCAAATTCAAATAATGGTCGAGAAGCGGAAAGGGAGTTTTTGTCCTTCTTGTTTCCTTCCTTAGCCAAGGAAACTATAGTGGAAATACATACAAGCAGCGAAAGGACTTCACACGTATCAGAATAATAGTAATTGCATGACTATAAAAAGAAAAACATGATTATTATCTCCATGGAGTGGTAGATCTTAAACAAACCTGGAAAATCAAGCCCAACGCCAGGATTGAATGCGGAGGTATCGTTAGGCTACGCCTGAAAGCCTGTAGAATGTCCACCTTAGTAGTCAACTTTTAGGCTCTGTTTGGAAGAGCTGGGCGGTGGGTGTGGAAAACGAAGATGAATTTAAGATTTTTATGAGATGAAAAGGGAGGGGAAAGTTAAGTTTTTCTTCCCCTACCGCAGTTTCCCACCCTCCCAAACAAAGCATTAACTGTCATTTTTGTCAAAGAAATTAAAGATACTAGGTAGTATATACAGCTGAGGCATGTACACTGCAGCAAATACAGCAGCGACATAATTTAGCAGAAGCAGCCCTGAACCAAGGAAAGCAATGTTTCTAACCCCAAGCTTGGTTGCAAAAGTTGATATCTGAAACCTACAAAACGAAACTATATCAGCCATTCAGATTCAATTTGCAGAATGTCATTCACGAAAGTCTTGTCCATCTGCACAAGAAGATAAAGAAGCCATAACGATTGCTAGAGCTAGAGATAGCCAGCAAACTAAGGGACAATAATCGTAAAATAACAAGGGAACTTACAATATTCTAAGATGGTGACAAAGAAAATACACATTCTAAAGATCCCAATATAATTTCAGACACTGGGACTATCTACATACATTTGTTGATTGGCTGCTTTATCCTCAGCATAAGAACTCATGCAACCTGACATAGACGATAAATTGATTTTTCCCACACAAAAGACATAGCAGCAATTGCAGCATAAGGAAGCAACTCACTTGCGATCTCCTTCTACATCTGGAAGATCTTTAGTTATGGCAATGACCAGAGCAAACACGGAAACAAAGCTCGTGATGAAAGCCACAGGCGAGCTACATGATGAAGTTCATAGAACAGAGGGTGAGTCAGAATTTAGGAGATGCAAAAAACTGATTGAAGATCTAATTGAACCATAACATTCGTGAGCCAAGGAGGCTTCCAACATAAATATGAAGCACGCATTAAAAGAATCCAGCATGGACAGACACAGAAGCTCCCTTTCATACAAGAGTTAGCAATAATTACAGCTAGGGATCACATGGGAAGGGACTTAAACTGCACAATATCTGTCCACTACAGCACTGAGCTGCCTCCAATTATTTCAGACATAAGAATCAAGCTACAAACTCGATACATATTCTACAAAAGATGCTTACAGGAACTGAGATACTTGTTACCGTATGCTGTCTCAGCACAGATACATCACCTTTTCGGATTCGTATCTTCAGGTCACAAGGTTCAGTCTAATTTAGCTGGCTTATATAAGTCAACTTCAGTCACATGCGCTACTCTACATTCCTTTATCTAGAATATTAAAGTACCGACACAATGTGCAAGGCATAGACACACCTCCACTCAAACGGAAGTCCAAGCGCAGCTCGTGGCATGATACACACCAAAATTTAGAAGGAAACCTCATACCTGCAGACACCAGTAATGGATATAATTCGTTTCTCAGACATAGATAGAAAGCTTATTTAATTGTTATAGTATGTGGACGTCAAATAAGAAGTTTATTTCTCACTGATTTCGATATTTTATTCATCACCAATCAGGATTCACACATCATTATACCAACCCAGAATAAAGATAATATTACCCACTGGTCAAACTGCTTTAAACTGAAATAGCCAGAAACGAAGCCATTGAATTTGACAACTAGACAATGCCCATGCAAATCATCTCAGAGTCATATAACCAGACATTTAACAGAAACTGTCAAGTCTAAAGTTCACGACAGTAACTTGAAGTACCAGACTAGGAAAGACCTCCAGTTGTATAAACAAGTTCCCTTTCAATTTTCTCAACTTATGTCCTGCATCTGACATTTGCTAAGCCAATAATCACTAAAAAACAGCTGGATGTAAAAAAAAAAAAAAATGACCTTAGATCAAAGTAGAAAATACTTCTCAAGTAAATTGAAGACACATACCATTTAGATAAAGGAATTATTAAGTCCGTCTCTCATAGCATATCTTTCATTTCAGCCCATTGAAGTATAGTCCTCTACTCATTGAAAAACCCCAGTGAGCCAATGATATGGCAACACTTTCAAAAAATGTATAACAAGGCACTCATACAAAAAAGTTATAAACTGCCAAAAGTAGAGAAGGAGTTCATTAATTTCATGAGTGAAGTAGAACAATGAAACTAAGAGCTAAAAGTAGAGATGGCAGGAAGAACGTGAAAATGGAGAAAGGGGACAAAGAGATAGCAAGCAGAAACACCAAAGCTGAATACCCTTTTACCCCTTTGTATTAAAATGCTCAATCGTTTGAAGAGTGGTCTGATAGAAACATACACATTTCTAAAATCCATCACCATGTACACCCACCAGAGCTTACTTGTAATTGAGTTCACACAACAAGAATAGCATGGCAACATTCACATGATTACGGTACAAACATGACCAACAACATTGACAAGTGTTTATTCCATATACTGCCCTTCGATATGTTATGTTACTCTGACCAGATTGCAGGGTTTTGGCAGGTCATACTTCTGAATTTGGGACATGTAGACTACGCAAAAGTATCGCAATGTGGAGAGGAGTACTTGGATAAGTCAATGCATGAAAGAATACACTATTTGCTTTGTAAGTGCAGTATCATAAGTGCGAGTCTGTGGACAGATTACGTTTTGACAATTTTTCTTATAAGATGCGGTTATAGCCTTAAAGGTCATATACCAACACCTTGAAGTAGCTGTTATAGCCTTAAAGGTGATATACCAATACTTTATCAGTTATGGTGCCAATAGCAACGAAATAGGGCCATGTGACCTTTGGCAACTGCATGCTGACACGTGTTCTTTAGGTTCATTTCCTTCTCCGGTTCTTCTCTTTCATGACTTGGCTATGTTAATATCGTAGCTAGTCATATTGCGTAAATCCTTTTTAGGTATTGGTATATCAATATTGTTTAATTCTAACATAAACTTTGAATCAGTCATATTTGGGTGGAGACTCGAAGACATTGATGTTTGTCAACGTCTCTCCGGAGCCCTCTTCGGCTGAGGAGTCGTTGTCCTCTCTTCGGTTTGCAGCCGGAGTGAATCAATGCAGAATTGACGACGACCGCTTTCGGACATCCAATCGTGCTCGAGATCCTCAATCGAGCCATGGCGGACCAGCATCAACGTGTTCTTGATTGGGCTATGGCATTCGAACACCCATGTGGCGAGGATGATTCCAGGTACGAATATTTTTTGGTAAAACTAAAACAAAACATGCATGAGAAGCATGAGAATAACACGTGACGTTCAGAATAGCATAATATGCACGAGATGGCTTAGAAATGGGGTTTTCCAGGTTCAGTATGGTGTGTAGGCGAAAATCCGATGATAATTGCATTGACAAATCTTATTTGTACCTTTTATACAATCCACAAGCCTCAATACTGCATTTAAATACTGTTTGTTAGATCAACGATTGGACTTAGGCAACTCGAACTCTTTTGCTATGCTAAATAACTCAGCAGACATAATGGAGATTCCAGACAAGTTTGGATTTTAAATGGTAATTGAGTTTTGGGTCAATCATGAAAATAACACAATGTATGGGCGTACTAAAATAATTTTGATAAATGCAAAAGTCAAGCCTTTTTCTTACTAAGTCACGTTGACTTCATGGGCTCTGCTATATAGCTTTTTGTCCAGTAAGACAACTAAGGGTGTGTTTGGTTCAGCTTTCCGAAAGGGCTTTGAGCCTCCAAAGCTCCTTCGAAAAAAATATGAGGTGTTTGGCAAGTGTTTTTAAGATCCCATTAGTCAAATGCTAGCATTGGGAAAGCTGAAAACCCAAAGCAGGTGGGGACCTGCCTTGGGCTTTCAGCATTTCGAAAATGGTGAAGCATCAATTAATGAAATTTTTCTAGTTGCCTATTTGCCCTCAATTTTATTAAAAGTCCACATTTGCCCCTTTTAAAAACGCTACACTTCTCGACCTCTCTTTTCCGCCTCTGATCCACTCCTGCTCGTTCTTGCTTCGCTCTTCCTTGGTCCTGCTCGCTCTCGCTAGTTCCTGCTCGACTGCTCCTTATTGCTTCGCTCGCATTCAATCTTCGCATCTCTCCACAGGGTCCTCTCTCTCTCTCTCCACAGTGGATCTGCTTTCGATTGCTTAGATTTGTGCCAAATTGGATAAATCTATTTCCCACAATGAATTTGCTTGTTGAGTTAGCTCGTTTGTTTTTGTTTCTTTTTTTTTTTTTTTTTTTTTTCAGCTATAGGCTAGGGCTTTGAGTTGGTGATTGCAAGTCGGGAAGGTCGCTGGTCTCGTCATTGCATTCGTGCAAACCATGGCTGAAGCTCGACTTTGCTTGGGAAGTTATTGGCTTGAGACTGAGCTCAATTGGAGGCGAGCAAGGTGGGATTTTACTGAGTTCGACTGGAATTTTGCAATGAGACTGAGTTCAGTAGGAGACGAGCTCAGTCATTGCAAAATCCTAGAAAAAAGCTTAACTTTACTCGCCATGGAAAATCACTTTTCAGGAATTTATGGGCATGTGTGAACATTTGAAGCCTAAAGTATACATGCTCTTGTGATTATGATTTGAGCAAATTATTTCATTGTACGATGTTTTTTTTTTTTTTTTGTAAAGAATTTCATTGTACGATGTTGATGGCTCTACTATTGAAAGACACTATGTTCAACAAAATTTGCATATTTATGTCTTCCATTGATGTTGCTTGATTATCAGGGGAACTCTATGCTTGGCATTACATGGAAATCATTTGTTATTTTAACACAACAAAAACGGAAGGTTAGTGATAATGAGTGTTTTAGGTTCTAACACTGAAACAATAGCCTCTTGAATTGAATAATGCGAATGAGTCACTTGTTTGAATGCCATGAATTGACTGTAATGAGTAGTTGGGTCTGCATTACCTGCCTATGGCTTTGTATAAAGGCTTGTTGTACAATCTTTCACTGCCCTTTGTTTTTTTTTTTTTAACAAAGTAACCAGTGGTAGCACAAACTTAGTATGCGATGTTTCATCGAACATTTAATTATGTATGTTCTGTAGTAATCGAAGATCAAGGAAACAGGTGGTGTGCTGAGGCCTCACTTGACTAGTTCAATTAGCGCCATTGATGCAACTCGAGAGTTGGAAGCCATGGCAACAATGGAATTCACTGCCGTGCCGATCGTAGGCTCAAGTTCCATCACGCCAAGCTGAGGTAGTTGTTGCCCCGGCCATAGACTCTTTTGTGAGATTCCAAAATTAATGGGAGGATCATTTTTGTTGGACAATTTTTGTTTCTTTGGCCCTTGATGTAATCAGTTCGTGTTATATGATGAAATGTCAGTTTGCTGTGAAATCAATTTCTATTTGCAGTTAATGAGTGATGTTTGACGTGTGACTTTGAGTTGATTTTAACGGTGCATATATGCACCTTGAGGTCGATGTAAAATATGAGTGATTTTGCACCTTGAGAATGCAAGAAACTTAGACACAAAGGTTAATGGGTTGGTTGCAACCGAGATTGAAAAAAGCGCAATATTGGGTCCCGAGTTTGCTAATTGTTACTAGTGTGTTGTGTAAGATTGAGCAATCATAGTTGATTGTCACAATGCATCTTAGCACCTTAAAATGGGTTGAATTTTTTTGTAATATTGGTCATGCATCATTTTCTAATTTTTTCCTCACTTATCAGATTAATTGAAATTTTTATTTAATTGAATTATTTCAGTCAATCGTATTTAAGCTTATGATGCTAATTTCAGTAAGTTCCAATATAATCTCTCTCCATTGGTTGAGAGATGAAAGTGAAATTTTAGTAGTTTGTCTTGGTCACATCAAAGGGCTTTCCAAATATATTTCTATCAAACAATCTTGCATTTTCTCAAAGCACTTTTCAATTACAGTTTATCAATTAGTCTTGCATTTCTCCAATAGTCTTACATTTTTTTCATAGCTCTTTAGGCTAAAGACCATGAGAAGAAGCAATCGGATAAAGACCATGAGAAGAAGCAATCGATGAGATTTGCCCACAAGACAGGACTCACATGATATCGACCTAGAACTAGAATTTTAAACACGACTCAAAACTTGTTTATTTGGATGACCAAGACAAGCATGCCAGCGATTGAGTGAAGCAAAAGAAGCACGATAGGATGCAAGTGAGACGATACCAAGGAATTGGAAATCGGATAAAGATCATGAGAAGGATCAACTTGGAGGAGAACTTTCCCGATTCGTTGGTCCTTCAAAGAAAAGGATGGACCATTAAAATCAATAGTACGGGAATTTTTACGGCAAAGTTGAGTGACTGAGAGAGATCACAAACAAGATTAGGGACATGATAGACAAGTGATCACAGCAAAGATCGAGAATCAGTATGTAAAAAGGCTTTACCGTCTTGCTTAATAGGCAATAAACAACTATTACCAACCGAAACTTTTGTCGAATCATAAAAGGGTCTAGAATTTAGAATTTTACCAATGTCACTAGTCATGTGTGCCGACGCTCCGCTGTCAAGATACCACATTGGATCAGAGGTCTCACCAACCGAGAGAGCTAAGAAAGAATCCAATAGATCACTATTAGTAAAGGCATGGTTAAATCTTTGCCGACATTGTAGCGCAGTGTGCCCAGCTCCATTACAGATTTGACAAGAAAGATGAGGCCTAGATCCGAGAATGCCTCCTTGGGTGAATGGGGAAACATAGGGCTTCGAACCACCACAAGGCCGACTAGAGGAAGGGGAGGACCGATCAACATAGGGGACGGAGAATGACTGTAAATTAAATTGATCATTAGAGGCTTTCCAAACTGGTTGATCACGCGAGAACCGTCCACCTTGTCGTCGACCAGATCTTCGGCCCCTAAAATTACATCCACCACGACTCCCTCGAAATGGTGGATTAGGTGAAGTGGCATGACCAATCAAAGCATGATGAATATCAGATGAAGATGAGGCATTCGATTTTCGGAGAAATCATTCTTCTTGTATGAGGAGGCGTGACTGCAAATCATCGAAGGAAAGAATAGTATGGCCATTGGTGACCATTATGACAAAAGGATCATACTCTGATGGGAGCCCATTGAGGGCTTGAATCACCAAGTCCTTATCAGAGACGGAGCAATTGATTGCGGTGAGAGAGTCTGCAATTGACTTCAGATGTTGAAGTGTCGCGACCCGATCTTGAAAAATCGATCGGGCTAATGGATTACTAAGCCTCCATGATGGGTTTAGCTCTGGCCCTCCCAGGCCCATACCAAATCGCGACGGAAATACGAGTTCGATTCTAGTGTGATCGGGTGGCATGTGTATGTGTACATGCAGAAAGGAGTCGCCACCGGTCTTTGGGGAAGGTAGACCGAAAACCTTATCGAGCGATTGGGAGATGCTGTTTGATTCTACAGAACTAGAGATTAAGGATCTGGGGACTTGGTTACGTCGGTGTTGCCACCAACGCCCTTTCGGTATCAGGATTGGGTGTTTTTCTAACGTGCACGTGCAGATATGAGTCTGTCCTATCAATCACAATCAAGGCATATAATGTGCGCAATCAAGGAGTCAATGACATTCGGATAAAACGCATCAAATCAAACATGGCATCCTTAGTAAAGCTCTAAGAGCTTAGAGAATGGTGTGATTAAAGTTTTGGGTGATTTTGGGACAATTCGACCAAAGGAGCAAAATCGTCATTGTCTGAAGGAATCTAAGGTCAAAACTAGGAAAATAATGTAAATCTAGCCATTTCCTATTTTTTTTTTGTGAATTTTTATAATTTTTCTGAATTTTTTTAGGTTTTTCGATTTTTTTATAAACAAGAAGACGACCCGACCTGGACCGAACCCAAGCTTCCATAGCCTGGGTTCAAGGTCGAACTGGGCAAAAAAACGCGAGCCTAGTCCGTGGACTCCAAAAAAAAAAGGAAGTGGATCACCTAATATTGAGGTTTCTGTAACATGGATAACATTACTCAAATCATGCCGTCCAAATGAAAATGGACGGCCTGATTTGAGAGGGTTGACATTCAAAAATTTTCAAATCCCAAAAAAATTCCCGTTCAATTTTTTTCCCTCCCCCTCAACAAATGACGTGGCCCATTCTTGACAGTCCAAATGAAAATGGACGGCCTGATTTGAGTAATATTACCCATGTCACAGAAACCTCAAAATTAGGTTATCCGAATCCAAAAAAACAAAACCTAATTGAGGGCCTACATTCCCACTCTTCAAGAGACCAGCCCAAACCCACGTGCAGCCCAAAAGGAAAAGAACAGACCACTCATGATCAGAAGCCCCAAGACTAACAAAAACAAGCCCACTATTGTTATCCTAATGGGCCAACCAGGCCCGGAACAAAAATAAGGCCAGACTGACAGGGTCCATGCAGCGGGCTGGGTTTAACTAAATGAGCCCAGCGCATGACTAGAAAGGCAAAGGTAAGAAACCAAAATAGGCCCAAACCCAACTCTGGCCTGAAGCTTCACCGCCCACGCAAGAACCCCAACGTGAAACCAACTTTCTTATTAGGGTTAATACCATGAAAAACCCCAAACTGGTACACCTGTGACAAATTTACCCCAAACTATTTTTTTTACTACGAAAAATCCAAACTCGTACAGTTGTGACAAATTTACCCCAAATTATTTTTTTGACCACCAAAAACCATAAACTGGTACACATGTGATAAATTTAGCATAAATTAATTTTTTTTACCACGAAAAACCTCAAAATAGCACACTTATGACAAATTTACCCTCCGTTAAATTGAGTGAATACCACGAAAAATTTCAAACTAATACACCTGTGACAAACAGAGGGTAAAAATCTCAAGCTGGTACACTCGTCAATTGCCACGTATCATACAACTTAGCACTTTAACGGTTAGATTTAACGAAAAGTAACGAAGAGTAAATTTGTCAAATATGTACCAGTTTGGGGTAAATTTGTCACAAGTGTACTAGTTTGAGGTTTTTTGTGGTTAAAAAAATAGGTTGAGGTAAATTTGTCACAAATGTACCAGTTTAGAGTTTTCTGTAGTATTAACCCTTCTTATTATACAGATTCTTTTTCTCTCTCTGGTCTGGGCGTACGAAGACAGACCACCTCTTTCTTCCTTTTATCTTTTTTTTTTTATTCCTTTTCTTTGACCTTTCTTTCTTTGTTTTGTTTTGTTTTTTTTTTTAGTCGTCTTTCCCCCTAGACGTCTTCTCTCACGACAAACTCCTCCACGGGACTTCACTGAGACCGCTCCCTGAACGACAACTTCGCGGAGACTTCACCGAATTTTTTTTTATGACCACCGACGCCGATGACTGCCTCCCCATCTCGCCGCCGGCCAGCCATGGTCCCTAATGGACAACAATAACCGACATCAACACTGCCAGAAGTTCACCGAAGAACACAGATTTACCTAGAATCTCGCCATGGACTAAAACCTTGAGCGACATCGCTGAGCAGGCATAATAAGGGTTAGGTGACTTACCTGGCCGTCAGTGACAACGGCGGCACGGTGACAATGAACGCCTGCTCAGGCGTCGGCATGGCGGCTGGCTTCGTCGGCCAACGGGCTTCCCTGTCGGTCTGGCCTGGAGGTTGGAGTCGAAGTACTGGAGGTCGGCGTCCGTCAGGCAGGCCGCCTCGTAGGTGCTCAGCTCCGACGCGTAGGGCGGGTCCGGCGGAGCCCTGAAGGGATTTATCGTACACCGAATCAGAATGATCACACAAAAATCAAAGAAAGTTGGACGACACACGAGATTACCCAGGTTCACCCTAGAATAGGGCTACATCCTGCAAAGAGACTTCACTATATTTTCGGTTTACAGCCACTCAACTCGTTATAATGATCAGAAAAACGAGCAAAATATATATGCCCCAAACGGGCCCAAAACCTAAACCTATACGAAATCTCTTAATCTCACACCATACGGGCCAGCTTAAATAAAAACCCAAACCCGTTGAGGTTTCGGGGCGCTGCCCCCGAACCCCCGCATTCCACGCGCAGGGGTCACATGTCGTCGGATAACGCTTCAGTTCCCTAAGCTCATGTGGGCGTACCCGATGTGAGAAATAAAGGTCTCCGAAGTATTCGCCAACTCTAACAAACCCTGGGTGTGCGATGCGGCGGCGACACGGCGGCGTGACGGCAGACTCAGAGAACCCCCAGCCTGCTTCTTTCTTTTTCTTTTTCTTTTTCCTTCCCGAATGGAGCTCCTGCGCTCCTTTTCCTCTGTGGCGCTCTCCTGTTCTGCTTTGGCTCGCTCTCTTCTTTTTGACTGAACGTGTGCAGCTCCTCTGATTTTCTTCTTTGCTTCCCAGAGCCCCCAAAATCCAGAGTCCCCTCACTCTCTCAAGCTCTCTCTTGAGCACTCGGTGACAAGAAAATCCTCAGACCCTCGGTTCCCTCGTTTTTTCTTCCTTCATTTTATGCTTCTGGCCTCCACTCGCCGAGAAGACCAACCCCTACAGGACTCTCCTTTTGAGCCTGGACTTGTGGTCTGCTTTTTTTTTTTTCATCCAAGAACGAGCCCAAAAGAACAGATCTTCTCCCTCTTCGTGAATGAGTTACCAGAGCTTCTCTCTCAGCTTTTTTGAACGAAGCTGCCTAGATCTCTCCCCACACTCTCTTGCTTTTCACTCTTTTTTTTTGTTTTCTTTTTCTTCACCGTTGCTTCCTCTCTTGAGAGCTCACTGAGCTCTCTTTCATTTTGTCTCGTCTTTGTTCCTTTTTTTTTTATTGAACCCACCGTGGACAATGAAGAGAGAAGAGATTCTGGGGGTTGGGCTCTTGTGTTCCCTCTGAACTCCAGCTCCCAGGAGTTCCCCCACGAGTGAATTCCCCCCCTCCAGGTCTGGCCTCACGAGCTTTCAGTGAGCCCTCTTTTTTTTTTTTTTTTTTTTGTGAGCTTCCCGTCTCCAGAGTGAGCTCCCTCTCTTTTGAACTCTGCCGTCCAATCCTCTATCCCCTTCCCCTCTTCTTTTTAAGAACCCAAACCAGCCCCTCCTCTTACAGTTGTGTTTTTGTCCCTATTGTCTTCAGAGAATCACCAGAGCAGATGAGGATATCGGATGCAGCATTAGATGGGGGTTTGACGATGCTCTCCTGGTGTTTCTGCCCTCTGGGCTCTCTGCTGCACGAGAAAGGAGGAAAAAGAGGATTGCCGCTTCTGGCCCCTGCTCTTGTTGCGTGCTCCTGCTTGCTTCCGTAGCTGCGTGAGAGGCTGTGACGGGTCGGGTCAGGTTTGACCCGCCTGATCCGGCTCAAAAGCGTCTCAATTCGATGCCAATTTGACCCCTTTTCGAGAATTTGATTCGAGCGGAACGTGATTATGGGACATTTAGGTCAAATGTCAAAAAACCGGCTTAAAGTGAGAAAAAGACTAAACAAGCTCAATTCGAGTTTTTTTTGCTCGATTTAGAGTATAAAAGATGTGAATTGGGGTTTTCTATGACCCAGATCAAATTCTCGAGATTCAAAAGTGACCAAAATGCAATTGGAATTAAAAGAATATTTTTGACAAATTTTTCAAATTTTTCCGAACTCAATTGGTATTTTTTCTTATTTTCAGCTACTTTTAAATGACAATAAATTCTGAAAATACAGAAAAAAAATATGAAAATTATTTTTTGCTCGAAATTGGTTCTTTGTGCTTGGCCAAGGGCCCCAGGTCGATTTTTGAATTGATTGAATTGTTATTGATTTTCTATTAATTTTCTCAAAAAAAATCGATTAAAAATCAAGTGTCAACATGAATATAATCAGACATTGATTGATCGGGTTTCTTAACGGCGTTCTGAAAATCAAGCTTTAATCCAATTTCTTTGGCCGAGCATCCATCGGTAAAGCGTTGCCCTAGAGTGAGCCAAATCTCCCGAGATATCCGAAGATCATGAACTTCACGGAAAATCTCAACTGTAAGGTTGAGTTAATCAAATTGCGAACGCATTGATCCGTCTTCACCCAAATGGAATAAGAGGTATTAGCCACCACAGTACCATTTTGATCATTGATAAACATCTCCGAACACGGAAAAGATCCATTCACATATTCCAGCAAATCGTTACCGATTAAAATAGGTTCAAATTGATATTTCCACAAAAGATAATTGTCTGCATCAAGTTTGACAGAGACGAGATTAGTGATGTTGGGAAGAACAAGAGATGGCGAGGCTGATTGCATGGCGGTAATTTGAGCAGCAGCAGAGATCGAAGCAATAGAGAACAGGGAAGAAGAAGAGGTGAAAGTGAGTGGTATATTATTGAGAGGTGATGGGAAATTGGAATTAACACAAAAAGAAGATGATGGCCAAAGAGATGGTAGAGAAGAAGAAAAATTGGCAGATGTATTGAACATTGTTGAGGCAGTAATTGGAGCAAAGGAAGTGTTGATTTGGGGCAAAGATGTTGAAGAACGTGATGCGTTTTCCTGCTCTGATACCATGCTGATGTTTAGAGTGAGAGAGAAATAATGACAGAGTTTTTATGGTGGCTCAACCCAAGCTAGGGTTGTATAATATGTATTTATTGGAGTGACTAATTACAATAAGGGTATAAATAAACACAACTACAGAAATACCCCAATATACATATAATTACACGTTAATACTCAGCAACTCAGCTTGTCTTGAAGTTTAGCCTATGATCTCTACAACAATATAATTCTTAGTTATTATGTAACTTATGTAAATTGTAGTTAGTTTAAACGATAGTCTTGGCATGAAAGAATCAAGAGTTAATTTGTCGACTGAGACGTCTATCTATGAATTGTATCAATTCGAGAGACTTCTTTTGAAATTGAAAGTCTGGCTAGACTCTAGACTCTAAAAAACTGCAAGGAGAAACTGAACAGCAGAGACATATGCTGAATCTTCTCATAGAAGAAAAATTGTATTGATAATTCCAGAAGATACTCTAGTGGGATCCAACTGTGAAAAGATCAGATACCCAATAAACAGAGCATCTACGATAGTTTCAATTCAACCTCCTGAACACAACACCTGGTCACCAGACATGCCTTTTTCGCCTGCTAAAATTTTCATCTAGAAGGGTGGATGAAAATGTGAAATGAAAACTCTTTAAACCACCCCAAAAGAAAAATAACAAAACAAGAGATCTCATTGTTGATCTATTCCAAACCAAGCAGATCGGGTGACATACACAACCCATCATAGACTTGAAACACTAACACCTTCAGAATAGCATATGACACATCTCCAACATCCCAAGGACAAAGAGGTATGTATTCATGAACGCACGGACACAATCAGAGCCACACAAGCTTAAGACCAGAAACACAGAGAGAAGTGAGAATTAATTACCTTGAAGATCTTTGGCAGTTGAAGCTCCGAGTCAATTTCTCAATCTAGGTGCCCTAAATTACGGTTTGAGCAGTTGAAGCTCCGAGTCAATTTCTCAATCTAGGTGCCCTAAATTACGGTTTGAGCAGTTCTTAGAAGTTCACTCGTGACCCAGAAGGAACGGGAGGGAAAGGAAGCTCAGGCCCAGCCAACTAGGAGATATTACTGCTCTACACCATATCAATTCTCCGATATGGGACTTCTCTAACACAACTTTAACAATCTACCCGTCACGTGTGAGCTTCAGTGTTGGGCGATATGGGACTTCTCCAACACAACTTTAACAATCTACCCCTCACGTGTGAGCTTCAGTGTTGGGACTTCTCTAACACTCACTTCTCTAACACTCCCCCTCACGTCTGATACTTTCACCTGGGAAGATCGCTAAGAAAGAGCGCAAGTCCGAACTTGTCAACCTATCCAGTTGGACCCACCTTTACTCAAAAGCTTAAGCCAATGAGTTATGGGTCAACTTAGATATATTAACAACTCCATACCACACCACTTATCCGATGTGGGGCTTTCTTTAACACAACTCACACGTGCATCATAACAGAGTAGTGTACACTATGCAGTATAGAGTTTAGTCTTGTTATGTTACGTGTTTGGGCTTGTTTCCGTTTTGGGCTCGGAGCCCGAGCCCAAACACGGAAACATCAGTACCCAATCATTTTCACTATTATCCGAAGTAGACTGAGGCCTGACCCGAAAATTTACCCGAAAAGGCGATAAATTTTCGGGTCAAGTCGATTTGGTTAGTGTTTGGCGGCGTTCTTTTGACACCCCTACTTGTGGAGAAGGTAAATACGATAATCTATAGAGTGTACCGAGACAGTTTTCCCCTAGTAATTTTGAGTATTCTGATATAATGCATGATTATGTGAAGGCCACTGTCGTACCATTTTAAATGCCTAAGCTGATAACCGAAGGCAAGGGCTAGTAATTGAAGTACTTGTGAATATAAGCAAATTTCTATAACCATCACGAAGCTGCCGCTTCACAGTATTCTGGAAGTGACCCTCGTAGCAAGGCGGAATCCGACAACTCGATCCGAATTATCGAACACAATGAAAATCGTAAAAAGTCCATGTATTTGTTCTATAACCATCAGGCAGCTGAATATGTCGATGCCTTAAGTTCTGTAAGGTAGGTATCGCTATTACACAAACAAATAACCTTACGGAACATAAGAAGTCATAATAGAAAAGTCTGAAGTGAATAGGTTTGTCAATTTTAAAATT
This sequence comes from Lenwebbia sp. NSW1173648, assembly GCA_029784005.1. Lineage (NCBI taxonomy): Eukaryota > Viridiplantae > Streptophyta > Magnoliopsida > Myrtales > Myrtaceae > Lenwebbia > Lenwebbia sp. NSW1173648. The sequence continues at coordinate 3,636,561 of JARCGZ010000008.1, read as the reverse complement.
TGGACTTCTATTAGTTTTGAGTAGGGTAACACATTACGATTAAATAATTTGAGGAGTGAACAGAAACTCTACTAAATATTTCTTCTTAATTAAGTTTGTATCTATGGCCTTAACAAGAATTAAGTTTGTTGTGTTTTCTATGTGGTCTTATTCAATATAAGAAGTCCATGAATTTTCCATTTGTTATTTGGTCCCCAGTTAAATAAAATTTTAAAAGAAAATTCATGTTACAGGCGTTGAAGTAGGGGTCGAAACAAGGGACGATGGTCCAGGGCACATAGGATTCGAACCCCTCCAGACAGATTTCCTTGATGTGCAGAGTAAAAATTAGCTAAAAATTTGGAGAAATGACGAGCTTTTTACCCTGAAAATTCAGAACTTGAGAGAGAATTTGGACGAAATCAGGAGAGGTTTGGTTGATGCGGGTGTGAAGAAGACGAAAATGAGAGCAGCAAAAGAAGTCCGTAAGTTGCTTGCGCTTTGGCATTTTGATACGTTTTTCGAACGGACGAAACATGTGATATTTGTCCCTTAAATTCAATTATCCCTCAATTCAATGCAATTTCTATCTATTATTCACAAAATGAAGTATGCAAATCTATCCAAATCATCAGGCAAAATCCTTGAGGCTATATCATTGCTAGACATCATATGGTGATATTACCGGTCTCTTAATCAACACGATTGTGGGCTTTGAATTAATCAAAGACACTATTAGTTGTTAATTCACTCACGTTGTTTTAAAGGATTAAAAGCAAATAGTTTCATTCTTGTGTGGGAAACCATTAGTTGTTAAAATTACGGTACTTTTATTTCACGAAAAATAAAAGACACGGAAAACATTTTCCTAAAATAATCGTTCGCATCACTCACAAAAAATAATTACTTTCACTTGGAATAAACTTCAGTCGTAACTTCAGCTCGACACCATCCTCCCTTCAACTCTTTTGTCTTATTTTCTTTAGTAATTGAATAAAATTCCTTAATTTTCTAATCACTTCAACCCGACATATAATTAGAGAGGCGTCGGTAAATAATGTGAATTCTACATTAGATTATCATATTAACCTTTCCAGTGAGTGAGAGAGGGTATTTACTGAGGAAATCAATTGGAATATCACGAGGAAGTTTAGATAACATTGACCGTGGCTTATTGTTACTACTAGATTGAGATGTCATAAGATTTTCTAATTACACATTTATTTGTGTATTCATAAGATTGTAATGAGGTGCGGTAAGAGAAGAACGACTCGTTAAACATGGGAAAAACTATACATGATTATTAAAGAATTCAAAAGTTACATGCTTATCCTCATGTATGTACACATTATTTTTAAGACCTCGATAAGAGTAATATCAGGGAAGAATAGGGAGAAACATCATTGAAAAGTATAATCGCGTATTCTTTATGTTTACACAACATCATTGACTGTTATTGTCACGGCCCGACTCTCGGGCACGCGACAACCCTGCCAAATCGCCTCAGGTCATAGAGGTTAACGTCCCAGGCATGCTAACGACCTATCGAAATATAATGCGCATGCGAAAACGTGCTAAACTCCCGGACAAAAACATAAACAGGGATAGCAAAGTAGGAAAAATACCAACGATCAATCAGCCAAAGAACATTTCAATTAAAACACCAAAAGTAGATGATCAATAACCCTACGGAGCTAAACAGAGATAAATACAACCCCATTCTTCGGGGCGGCTCTCTAAGACCAATCAAAAAGGTATATGGGTCGGGAAGGGTTAACTTCTCATCTACTCCAAAAGAGGGGCTACACCACCCTCGTCCTCAACTTCACCTTGGACCTGAAAAGGGGTTAACCACGACGGGGTGAGAAATAAATCTCAGTGAGCTAGCGCCTAAGCCCGGCTAGGGCGTTGACTCGCTCAGGTGACCTACGCACAGTACAGCACAATAGTATAACGCCAATCACATGCAAGCTTACCACGCCTTGGATCACACATATGCAAGACTCGACTTGACATGACATGACAGTCAACCAATCAAGGCAACGACCAGAACACTACAATAGCTTGCAAGTACAATGTTTCACATGTATTCCGATTATTAACGGCCACAAGGCCCGGCGCACACGACTGGTGTGGCCCAACACTACGACTGGCAGTGTCTACTGGCATGACCAAGCATCGTCCCTTACTTCCGGCGACGGCGTCCAATAGTCCGTAAGATTCGTACGACTGGCACGACACGGAACTACCAGGAATCCCTGTAGGGGCTTCGGTCCATCCATACTGCGACCGGCGTCCGATAAATCGTGTGGCTCCGTACGACTGGCACGGCACGAATTTACCAGGAAAAACCGTACGACTGGCACGGATTTATCTCATCATATGACCACACAAGCAGATCATCCAACCAATCGGTTCTTATCTTGGCATTTAGTCAAATGCTCACACGATCATGCTTAAAGACTCGGCCGCTGGCCATTTTTCATGCTCAAATATGCAATTTAACTTCACACGTGGTCACATGAATATGCACATTATCCACTAGACTTTGCATCTAAATACGGGTGATCAATCCTCACACAGTCAATCACAAACCATTCAGAGCATTCAACAGTCAAGCATTGATCACCACATCAGACAGTTGACAACAATTATAACAACGCACTCGATTATCTGAACTAACCACCGACGGCTACTCCGCCTACCAACCAACCAGTCAAACAATTTATCGTTCGCTCGGCTCTGGCCAATTGCTCGCTCGCGATTAAATAATTGCAGTCAATCAATCAATCTAATCACCAATTAGCCACAGACAACCTAGCTAACCAGTCTAATTTGTTTAATTGCGGTCATTTAACTTAAACCCGGTCTCTAACTAAGCCAACCACAATTAATCTACTTGAACGCCTAATTAGACTAATTAGACTAAACTCGAATGCAATTAGCGACCTAACCGAGAGTTAGGGGCTAACTCACAACTAAACAGTCTGGCGACGACGACAACGATGGGACAACGACGGCGGCGGCGGCGAGCTCCGGCGGTACTGTTCACGGCTGAGGGGAGGCTGATCGGTGGCGGCTCGGGTGGAGGGGCTGCTGGTCGTGGGTCCACGGCGGCTGGGGGCGGCGGCAGCGGCTGGTCGGCTCGCGGCTAACGACGGGGACGGTGCTCAGTGGTGGCTAAAGGTCAGCTGGGGTGATAGGTTGGCTCGAGCGGAGGAGTGGGTGGCGGGTGGTGGTTGGACGGAGCTTGGGCGGGGCGGCGACACGACGGGATGTCGTGCGACAGGAGCGGTCGACTTCGCGGGGGGTCTTTGGTGGCCGGCGACGGGCTTGGACCAGGGGAAGAGGGCGCGATGCAGGGGAGGTCGCGGGCCGGCGGGCTCGCGGGGAACAGCGGCACGGCAGCTTGGGCGGGCGGCGGAGGCGAGGTGCAGGTCGGCGGCAGCAGCAGCGACGGTGGTGAGCTTGGGTGGCGACGGGGCGGCTCGAGCAGCAGCTCGGGCTGGAGCTCGCGGGTCGGGGTCGTGGCTTAGGGGCGACCGGCGCGGAGCAGCCGCTGGGCTCAGCGACGGTGGAGGAAGGTGGTGGCTGGTAGCGTCGGGCGAGACAGAGGAGAGGAGGAGGAAGGAGAAGGGTCGGGCAGCAGGGGGGAAAGGAGAGAAGAGAGAAGAGAGAGAGAAGAGAAAAGATGGAGTGACGTGAGTGAGTGGGTGGGGGCAGGTGGGGCACGGCAGCCAAGGGGGGGGGGGGAAAGAGAAAAAGAGAGAGAGAGAGAGAGAGTGGGCGAGGGGCCCACGGGATTTGAATTTCTTTGCCTTATAGTGCAAAAAGAGATTTAGGCGCGAAGGGTCTCTGACTGGCGCTTCGGGATTTATTAAATCTATCTTCAGATCAAAATAAATCGCTTCCAATAATTGTCCCTTAGACCACAAAAATTCCAATTTTATTTATTTTATGGATCTTAAAATTTCGGGACGTCACAGTTATGTCCCACCAATTAAGGATGGGATCCCCCGAAATTGGAAATTTTATCCATTGATTTCTCATTTGCATCCTCTATGTTTACACAACATCACGTATTCTTTATGTTTACACGACATCATTGACTGTTATGAAAGACAATTAGCTTTACCAAAACTTCTCACTTTTGCCAGCAAAATATTAAATGACAGAAGCCAGAGTAGTGACAAACAGACCCAGAACTAGATGACATTATGGAGGAAAAGGGGGCGTCCAAATCCTTAGCGATTGTCTTTACAAGAAATATCATTGAATAAGGGATCAGAAAAAGAAAAAAGAAAAACATATCCGTGCAGGCTTGGCACCAGGAGACAATGACTATAAGATAAAAGATCCAGTCCTAGGGCCCATCACACTCCACCAACAGTGCAAGCATATGCTCAATATCCATTTTGTGGGGTTGTTCCTGACAGGGGTATGAAATGAATCCTCCGCTCAAAGGAGTCAAGCAAAGGGCAACCTGTAGTGGATAGAGGAAATGAATGCCTCTCATCACTTTAGTCGTCATACTTCTCGCGAGATAACCCTTCATCTTGTGAGCATGGAAATTTTTACACTCAACTCACTAGGGATTATAATGTAGGACGTGTGTGGAAATAGGCTTGCCTTTCGTCGTCCTGATGTTTCTCATCCAATATGATCATTTCAATTGAATCAAAGAGATTTCCTGATTGAAATTTTTCTCTCAATTAGGGATAAGTTCACTAGGAGTGTCATAACTTTTGTACGGTGTTCACTTGAATGCTATAACTTTTTTTTTCGCTCATTTGAGGGCCACATCGGAGCAAAATCCTTCACTTGAGTGCCACTTCTAGCAAATCATCCTACGTGGACTTTTTATTATTATTTTTATTAATTTTTCACTGACACGTGGGTTTTTTTAATTATTTTTAATGCTTTCTGGAATTTTTTATCTTCTATTTATTTTGAAAAAAAAATTGTTTACTTTTTTTTCTTGATCTTCTTCCCCTTGGCCAGCGAGGTCATCGGTGATCCTCGCCGGCCCGGATTGGCTCGCCCAAGGGGGAGGGTCGCCGCGCCCTCGACCGGCGGGGTCGCGATGCCCATGGGCAATGGCCGTGGCGGTCCCGTCGGTTGTGGGCGAGGGCGCGAAGGTCCTCACCAGATCTGGGCGAGGGCCTTCGCGGCCCCGCCGCCATAGGCAAGGCGGCCCACGCCCGAACCTGGCGACAGCCGTCACTCCCTCGCCAACCGCGACCGAGGGCTCGACGGCCCTCGCTAAGTCTAGGTGACGGCCGCCTCGCCTATGACGGTGGGGCCGCGAAGGTCCTCGCCCAGATTTGGCGAAGGGCCTTTGCGTCCTCACCCGCGGCCGATGGGGCCGCGACGACTGTTGCCCATGGGCATCGAGGCCCCGCCGGCCAAGGGCAAGCGGACCCTCACCCCTGGGGTCGCCGGTGACCCTCGCCGGCCAAGGGGTGAAAACAGTAAGAAAAAAGTAAAAAAAAAAAAAAGTGTCAAAATAAAGAAAAATTTAAAAAAATCCACGTGTACATTAAAAAATTCATAAAAATTGCTCTGGCGGTGCTACGTCAGATTTTCCGGCGGCCACGTAGAATTTTGGGCGAGACAAATCAACGATGGCACTTAAGTGGTCGATTTTTAAAAGTTGTGGCGCTCAAGTAAGCGAAAAAAAAGTTATGGCACTCCCGGTGTACTTATCCCGAAGATTAGTAATGCAAATAGAAAGCAGACACACAGGTGAAATGAACAACTCATGAATGAACATTAGATGGATGAATATTATAACTTGATCATAAAATGTCAGAACAAATGAAGTATAATACTTCTTTGCAGCATCAGAATTAACAAGATTGGTAAAAACTCGGCCGTCCATCTCTGCTAAGATCAAGGCACCACCTGGAAGTACCTTCTTCACAATGTACGGACCACCATAGTTCGGAGCGAATTTTCCTTCATGGAGTGGAACTATTGGCAACAGCTTTCGGAAAACAAGGTCACCTATCTAGAAATGTCGAGGCTTAACTTTTTTGTTAAAGGATTTAGCAACCCTCTGCTAATAGCACTGGCCATAACATACGGCCTTAAGCTACTTTTCATCAATTAGGTTTAATCCTCTGTTGGATCCAATTAGCTTTAGTCAGTTTGACTTGAGATAGTATACGCAAGGAAGGAATCTCTACTTCAACAGGTAACACTGCTTCCATTCCGTACACAAGAGAATACGGGGTTGCCCTAGTCGATGTTCGGATCGAAGTCCGATACGCCATAAGTGCAAATGGCAACCTCTCATGCCAATCACGATAATTCTCGGCTGTATTGGCCAAGATCTTTTTGATGTTCTGGTTGGCTACTTCTACCGCTCCATTCATCTAAGGGCGATACGAGGAGGAGTTCAAATGCTTGATCTTGAATTCCTTGAACAACTCATCAACCAGTTTGTTATTCAAGTTCGATCCATTGTCGGTGATTATGGTCTCAGCCGTACCATATCGAGCAATGATATCATGACGGATGAACTACATTCCGTGCTGTGACTACCGTGTATGACGTGGCTTCGATCCACTTGGAAAAATAATCAATCGCAACCAAAATGAAACGATGCCCGTTAGATGCTTTGGGGTTGATCGGGCCGATCACGTCAATGCCCCACATAGAAAACGGCCATGGCTCAGATAACTGATGCAATTCGTTCGGAGGAACATTAATCTTATCTCCATGAATCTAGCATTTATGACAACTCCAAACATGCTGGATACAATCACTTTCTAAAGTGAGCCAGTAATAGCCTAACCTCATGATCTTCTTGGCTAGCATGTGGCCATTCATGTGTGGGCCACAAACTTCTTCATGCACTTCCATCATCAAATGAACCCCTTCAGTTGAATTAATACATCTCAAAAGGACTGAATCGAAAGACCGCCTGTAGAGATTCTCTTCGCTAAAAAAGAACTTCGAGGCCATCTTCTTTATGTACCTTTGGTCTGCTGCGGTACTCTTCTCAGGAAATTCCTACTTCTGAATATAAGTTTTAATATCATGATACTATGGCTTGCCATTGGACTCTTCAGTTGTGACCATGCAATAAGCCGGCTTCCTCAATACCTCAATCTTCAAAGGTTCAACCTCAAGTCCATTAGTGACTTGCAACATTGATGATAATGTAGCCAACGCATCGGCGAATTGATTGTGAGTTCTGGATAGATACTCGAACGAGAGGTCATCGAATTCTTCCACTAACTCATCCAGATAATCATCGTAGGGTAACAACTTCGCTTCCCGTGTCTTCCATTTACCCACGGTCTGAAGGACAACAAGAGCACAATCCCCAAACACCTTGAGTCGAGTAATTCTCATCTCGATTGTGGCTTGTAGCCCGAGAATACATGCTTCGTACTCTGCTTTGTTGTTAGTGCAAGGAAATATCAACTTAGCGGCCACAGGATAGTGTTGCCCACCTAGAGATATTAGAACCGCTCCAGTGCCTGACTCGGACAAATTCACAGCTCCGTCAAAATACATAGTCCAGGTGTAATCATCTACCGACATGATTCGGTCTTCAAGATGATCGATATCTTCATTTGCCCTAGGCTTCTCGACTAGGACATCAGCGATAACCCGCCCTTTGACTGACTTTTGCGACAAGAATTGGACATCAAATTCGGAAATGAGAATCTGCCACTTTGCGAGCTTCCCGACCAAGGCAGGTTGGTTTAGTAAATATTTGATAGGATCACATTCTGTTACTAGGAGTATCTGATAGTGCAAAGTATATTGCCGTAGCCTGTGCCGCACCCAAACTAATGCCGTACATGTCTTCTCAGCTTCAGAATAGTTGGACTCAGAGGCCGTGAACTTCTTGCTCAAATAATAAATAGCACGCTCCTTCCCGTCTTCCTCACTCTTTTGAGCCAGCATAGCGCCTAGCGACTCACTATGGATCGTGAGGGGAAAAAGACACTTTTGAAGCCGAAAGTTGTGTATAGATTTCAACTTGGTGCCAAAAGTTTCATTCGGATCACTTAAGTGCCAAGTTTTTGAAAAAACGATCGTTTTAGTGCCAAGTCCGATTTGGTCCGCTAGAAATCTGACGTGTCATTATTTTACTAATATTTCAGGCTGACGTGGCTCCGACGAGGTCCAGTTAGCAATTAAAAAAGGTAAAAAAATTAAAAAAATAATATTAAAAATAAAAATACAATCTTAATTAGCTTACAAAAATAAATAAAAATATAAAATTTGGAAAAAATATCAAAAAATACAAATTTTATTTAAAATAAACTGAAAAAATAAGCTATTTTTTTTTTTAAAAAGTTGCAGACCAATCCCCGATCCCAAATCTCTGGTTCCGTTAGAGTCGTATAGCTTCTCCCACCACTCAACGAGGTTTCCGATCTACCTTCCTTAATGATCGATGGCGACTCCGAAAGCATGTACACTATGCACATTTCATAAGACCGCACCTAAGGTCGAACTCGATTCCTAAATCCCGCCGTCGCGCGAGGTGAGAGCTTGGGAGAGTCCAAGCCGATTCCACGGATCGCATCGGATCCGCAGAATTTCGATAATCACCCCAAAACTCCATCCTCTTTCGAGGTGGGTCGCGACAAACACCTCACCGACCCTTGCCAATGACCCCCTTCAAAGAAAAAAAGAAGAGGAAATGAGAAGAAAAATTAAAATAAGAATAATTTAAAAGTAGAAATGGGAAGGATGCTCTTATTTGAAATGGTCATAGTTACATAGTTACTTCGGGTCCTTATTTGAGGCCAACATTGGCACTTCAGGCTTTTATTTGAAATAAGGTCCATTTTAGACCATTATTTGTGAAAACAAGGGCATTTCAGGCTTTATTTAAAAATTTCCTCGGGATGGGCTAAGCCGAAACCCTAGGAATCATGGACGAGATCACACCCCTCATTTTCGATAAGCTTCAAGTGATACCGTTTAACTCCTTTCCTTCTTCGATTTCGATCTCACAAGGGCTATCAAAAAAGCCTAAGCCAACCCTACCCAGTTCGGCCCGACCCCAAATTCAGGGTATTTTAGGGTAGGGGCTTGGATAAAGGTCCAAGGGTAGGGAATTATCACCTTACCCTAACTTACCCTAATTCTTACCTTAACGGAGAACTAAAAATTTCGGGTATTTGCCGTGCTTTTCATTTCAGACTCACGCTCCCGGTCGTTTTCTCTGGACACTCACGAACTCTCAGCCGGCCACCTCCACCGTCGCCGTCAGGCAACCTCCCGGCACCCTCCCTCGCACTAGTTCTTCCTCCCGCTTCCTGACATTTCCGGTGAGTTTCTCGGTCATAGCTCGATTCACATCGAGCTTACCTTTAGCCACCGTGTCCAAGCTGTGTAGAGACTTCCGGGGTTAAACACTCCTCCCTGCGAAACCATTTGGCTCCGCTTTGCTCTTTTGGGTAAATGGGAGACCGAGACTTTCTTTCTCTGAGTCGCAAGGGTGCGAGGTTTGAACGAGTTGTTTCTTTTTATCGATTTTGTGCGTTACCTGCGGTTTCCTTTTGAGTTTAGTTGCGAGCTAGAGTCCGGAACAGGCTTTTCTTTGACCCGCGCTCGTCTTATGTTCAATGAAACGACCCAAAGGCTAATCACTTGTTTGGGTTGAATCCGATGATGTACTAGCGCGTGCATGCGTGCATTTGCGTGCGTGTGTGAACGATTGGAACGCTATGAAAGCATCGAAAGGGAAAGGAAGAAAGAAGGGAAATCTGGCATATATGCCTTTTAACTTCTCAATTCAACTTCGTATTATTTTATTTTGTTTTTGTTTTTTGCCATCTTTTTGTGGTTCTGGGTTTTTGGTAACTCAAGAGGAGTAAGAGAATACATGTTTTTTTTGTCAGATTAGTGAATACGTTGTTGAAAACAAACAAAAAGTATTGAATGGTGTCTGCATAAACAAGAAAGATGCTGAGCTTTTTCGTCTATTGCTGTGGCTGCTAACCCCACACTGGTTTCTCAAGCTCCCTAATTCGTACAAAAAAAAAGACACTGAGATAAAAAATAAAAAAAAATCCTCCAACAGAATCCTTTATTTCCTTCTGAGATAGAATTTGTAATGAAAATTGATTCCTTTGTTTAGTTCCTGGTTAACGATCCCTTGTGACTAAAAACCTTCCTTTCATATTTTTTAAAGAAAGAGAGCATGTTTGGAGTTTGTTTTTTCATAACATGGATCAATACTGGTAGGTTTGGAGAGACTAGTAGATATGTAGGTTTTAATAATTCTTTAGGGGATACAAGCAGTAGGAAATGAGTTTCTCCATATGAGATTATCAGCTATGTCATGTGAAAATAATGTCGCCGGTGGGCACGCTTGAGTTCAACCATCTATTAGAAAATTTCCATGCGGACAGATTGCTGTCTTGAATTGAGATTTGAACAGTCCTACTTGTAACGTGGATGCATACAACTTGGTTTATGGATAGCACTTTGAAATTGAAAAGGGATCTTGTTGACTTCGTGGTTGTTCTATTGATTGTATTTATATGGGAATGTACGAGCTCCAATCCCTCGCCTGCTACATATTCAATATCTATTCTTAGAAAAACCTTAGCTGAATTTATCATGTCATCTAGTTCAGTCGCTGTTCTGTTTAACTTTTAGTCAATTTCAAATGTTTGAAGTGACCAACTTGCTTGAAGCTCTGGTTTCTAAGAAGGAATGGCTGAGCAAGTTTTTTTTTGTTAAGTGTGTTTAATTTGATCCAAATATGTACTGTTATATTCGCTTCCTTCTAGGAGATGACGAGTAGGAGCAAGCCTCTTCGCATCCCAGGCAATGTAAGAATAAGTTATGTTTTGTGTTTTCATTATTGCTGTCATCTATGGTTTTTTTTTTGGGATTGACTTAAATTATTCTATATTTTTCAGAATTCAGTAAATGAGGAAGTCAGACGTCTTCAAGAAAAGTTGGAGCGAGTGAAAGAAGACCATGATCACCAGGTCATCCGTTTCCTAGAATATCGAGAAGTGACCCTCGAATTTTTATTACGGATTGGTCAAATGGCAGCAAAGTCCAAGGAGATGCAGGTTTTTAGAAAACCATTTTTTATGCTTGGATGCATACATTTCTATCAAAAGAAATTTAAAGAGTTTTGCTTTATTCATAGAAATTGGTCTTAGAAAAGTTGGAGTGCAAACTTGCTGGAATATCTTCCTCTGAATTGGATAAGAAGGAACCGAAAGACAATAGGAGAATGGAGGTATTTTATGATTTGTTAAAAGTCTTCTTAAGAGTTGTGTAGCCTCATATGTGTTTTCTACATAAATAATTAAAATTTGTTATATGGATGGTCCAGTCCATTCTAATAATCACAAATTTCCTCTTTTAGGCATCTGATATATCTTCTTGAAACAGGAAGCAGAACGAGAGAAAGTCATACTTGAATTACAAACCTGCCTAGCTGACGCAGAAGTTAAGCCGATTGAGGGCAATAAATTGCGCAAGAAGTTACATAATGATATACTGGTATTTTCTCTCTATCGGCAAGACAGCACAATTTATACAATTTACTACGTCATATCCTTAACTGATTTTTGTTTATGCTACAGGAGTTGAAAGGCAAGATCCGAGTATTTCGCAGTGTGCGCCCTCTTTTACCTGACGAGGGAAGTTCAGAAGAAACAAAAGTCATATCGTACCCCGATCTCGGACGGGGCATTGATGTTGTTCACAATGGTGAAGTTCCGATCAAGCGCCATAATTATTTTTCATTCTTTTTCTTTTTGGCAATTTGCTATGTAGTGTGATGTAGAAACTCATGCATCTTTTTATTGTGATAGGGCAAGCCCATTCTTTCGTATTCGATAGAGTTTTTCTACCCGACTCTTCACAAGAAGATGTTTTACCTGAAATTTCAGAACTTGTACATAATGTACTTGATGGTTATAAGGTCGCAACTCGCTAGATGTTATTTTGCTATATTATCTTTTAACATGTTATCTACTACCATATAGAGGATATAAACATCATTTTTCCAGATACGGACGATGGTCACTATTTATCTGAGTTTTGTTTTCTTTATAGGTATGGACGGCGGCCGCTTGGCCACTTGGCCACTTGGCTGCTTGGCCGCTTGGCCACTTGGCTGCTTGGCCGCTGTCCGTACCTATCAAGAAACCGCCGTCCGTACTCACACTGGTTTCTCAAGCTCCCTAATTCGTACAAAAAAAAGACACTGATATAAAAAAATAAAAAAAACTCCTCCAACAGAATCCTTTATTTTCTTCTGAGATGGAATTTGCAATGAAAATTGATTCCTTTTTTTAGTTCCTGGTTAACGATCCCTTGTGACTAAAAAATTTCCTTTTAGATTTTTTAAAGAAAGAGAGCTTGTTTGCGGTTTGTTTTTTCATAACATGAATCTGTACTGGTAGGTTTGGAGAGACTAGTAGATATGTGGGTTTTAATAATTCTTTAGGGGATATAAGCAGTAGAAAATGAGTTTCTCCATATGAGATTATCAGCTATGTCATGTGAAAATAATGTCGCCGGTGGACACGCTTGAGTTCAACCATCTATTAGAAAATTTCCATGCGGACAGATTGCTGTCTTGAATTGAGATTTGAACAGTCCTACTTGTAACGTGGATGCATACAACTTAGTTTATGGATAGCACTTTGAAATTGAAAAGGGATCTTGTTGACTTCGTGGTTGTTCTATTGATTGTATTTATATGGGAATGTACGAGCTCCAATCCCTCGCCTGCTACATATTCAATATCTATTCTTAGAAAAACCTTAGCTGAATTTATCATGTCATCTAGTTCAGTCGCTGTTCTGTTTAACTTTTAGTCAATTTCAAATGTTTGAAGTGACCAACTTGCTTGAAGCTCTGGTTTCTAAGAAGGAATGGCTGAGCAAGTTTTTTTTTGTTAAGTGTGTTTAATTTGATCCAAATATGTACTGTTATATTCGCTTCCTTCTAGGAGATGACGAGTAGGAGCAAGCCTCTTCACATCCCAGGCAATGTAAGAATAAGTTATGTTTTGTGTTTTCATTATTGCTGTCATCTATGGTTTTTTTTTTGGGATTGACTTAAATTATTCTATATTTTTCAGAATTCAGTAAATGAGGAAGTCAGACGTCTTCAAGAAAAGTTGGAGCGAGTGAAAGAAGACCATGATCACCAGGTCATCCGTTTCCTAGAATATCGAGAAGTGACCCTCGAATTTTTATTACGGATTGGTCAAATGGCAGCAAAGTCCAAGGAGATGCAGGTTTTTAGAAAACCATTTTTTATGCTTGGATGCATACATTTCTATCAAAAGAAATTTAAAGAGTTTTGCTTTATTCATAGAAATTGGTCTTAGAAAAGTTGGAGTGCAAACTTGCTGGAATATCTTCCTCTGAATTGGATAAGAAGGAACCGAAAGACAATAGGAGAATGGAGGTATTTTATGATTTGTTAAAATTCTTCTTAAGAGTTGTGTAGCCTCATATGTGTTTTCTACATAAATAATTAAAATTTGTTATATGGATGGTCCAGTCCATTCTAATAATCACAAATTTCCTCTTTTAGGCATCTGATATATCTTCTTGAAACAGGAAGCAGAACGAGAGAAAGTCATACTTGAATTACAAACCTGCCTAGCTGACGCAGAAGTTAAGCCGATTGAGGGCAATAAATTGCGCAAGAAGTTACATAATGATATACTGGTATTTTCTCTCTATCGGCAAGACAGCACAATTTATACAATTTACTACGTCATATCCTTAACTGATTTTTGTTTATGCTACAGGAGTTGAAAGGCAAGATCCGAGTATTTCGCAGTGTGCGCCCTCTTTTACCTGACGAGGGAAGTTCAGAAGAAACAAAAGTCATATCGTACCCCGATCTCGGACGGGGCATTGATGTTGTTCACAATGGTAAAGTTCCGATCAAGCGCCATAATTATTTTTCATTCTTTTTCTTTTTGGCAATTTGCTATGTATTGTGATGTAGAAACTCATGCATCTTTTTTATTGTGATAGGGCAAGCCCATTCTTTCGTATTCGATAGAGTTTTTCTACCCGACTCTTCACAAGAAGATGTTTTACCTGAAATTTCAGAACTTGTACATAATGTACTTGATGGTTATAAGGTCGCAACTCGCTAGATGTTATTTTGCTATATTATCTTTTAACATGTTATCTACTACCATATAGAGGATATAAACATCATTTTTCCAGATACGGACGATGGTCACTATTTATCTGAGTTTTGTTTTCTTTATAGGTATGGACGGCGGCCGCTTGGCCACTTGGCCACTTGGCTGCTTGGCCGCTTGGCCGCTTGGCCACTTGGCCACTTGGCTGCTTGGCCGCTGTCCGTACCTATCAAGAAACCGCCGTCCGTACTCACACTGGTTTCTCAAGCTCCCTAATTCGTACAAAAAAAAGACACTGAGATAAAAAAAATAAAAAAAACTCCTCCAACAGAATCCTTTATTTTCTTCTGAGATGGAATTTGCAATGAAAATTGATTCCTTTTTTTAGTTCCTGGTTAACGATCCCTTGTGACTAAAAACTTTCCTTTTAGATTTTTTAAAGAAAGAGAGCTTGTTTGCGGTTTGTTTTTTCATAACATGAATCTGTACTGGTAGGTTTGGAGAGACTAGTAGATATGTGGGTTTTAATAATTCTTTAGGGGATATAAGCAGTAGAAAATGAGTTTCTCCATATGAGATTATCAGCTATGTCATGTGAAAATAATGTCGCCAGTGGGCACGCTTGAGTTCAACCATCTATTAGAAAATTTCCATACGGACAGATTGCTGTCTTGAATTGAGATTTGAACAGTCCCACTTGTAACGTGGATGCATACGACTTGGTTTATGGATAGCACTTTGAAATTGAAAAGGGATCTTGTTGACTTCGTGGTTGTTCTATTGCTTGTATTTATATGGGAATGTACGAGCTCCAATACCTCGCCTGCTACATATTCAATATCTATTCTTAGAAAAACCTTAGCTGAATTTATCATGTCATCTAGTTCAGTCGCTGTTCTACTTCACTTTTAGTCAATTTCACATGTTCGAAGTGACCAACTTGCTTGAAGCTCTGGTTTCTATGATGGAATGGCTGAATAAGTTTTTTTTGTTGAGTGTGTTTAATTTGATCCAAATATGTACTGTTATATTCGCTTCCTTCTAGGAGATGACGAGTAGGAGCAAGCCTCTTCGCATCCAGACAATGTAAGAATAAGTTATGTTTTGTGTTTTCATTATTGCTGTCATGCTCTATGGCTTTTTTTGGGATTGACTTAAATTATTCTATATTGTTCAGAATTCAGTAAATGAGGAAGTCAGACGTCTTCAAGAAGAGTTAGAGCGAGTGAAAGAAGACCATGATCACCAAGTCATCCGTTTCCTAGAATATCGAGAAGTGACCCTCGAATTTTTATTACGGATTGGTCAAATGGCAGCAAAGTCCAAGGAGACGCAGGTTTTTAGAAAACCATTTTTTATGCTTGGATGCATACATTTCTTTGAAAAGAAATTTAAAGAGTTTTGCTTTATTCATAAAAATTGGTCTTGGAAAAGTTGGAGCGCAAACTTGCTGGAATATCTTCCTATGAGTTGGATAAGAAGGAATCGAAAGACTATAGGAGAATGGAAGTATTTTATGATTTGTTAAAAGTCTTCTTAAGAGTTGTGTAGCCTCATATGTGTTTTCTAGATAAATAACAAAAATTTGTTATAGGGATGGTCCAGTCCATTCTAATAATCACAAATTTCCTCTTTTAGGCAACTGATATATCTTCTAGAAACATGAAACAGAACGAGAGAAAGTCATTTTTGAATTACAAACCCGCCTAGCTGACGCAGAAGTTAAGCCAATTGGGGGAGATAAATTGCGCAAGAAGTTACATAATGATATACTGGTATTTTCTCTCTATCGATAAGACAGCACAATTTATACAATTTACTACGTCATATCCTTAACTGATTTTTGTTTATGCTACAGGAGTTGAAAGGTAAGATCCGAGTATTTTGCA
Source organism: Lenwebbia sp. NSW1173648 (assembly GCA_029784005.1). Lineage (NCBI taxonomy): Eukaryota > Viridiplantae > Streptophyta > Magnoliopsida > Myrtales > Myrtaceae > Lenwebbia > Lenwebbia sp. NSW1173648. The sequence continues at coordinate 3,620,571 of JARCGZ010000008.1, read as the reverse complement.
GTGTGCGCCCTCTTTTACCTGACGAGGAAAGTTCAGAAGAAGCAAAAGTTATATCGTACCCCGATCTCGAACGGGGCATTGATGTTGTTCACAATGGTGAAGTCCCGATCAAGCGCCATAATTATTTTTCAATCTTTTTCTTTTTGGCAATTTGCTATATAGTGTAATGTAGAAACTCATACATATTTTCTATTGTGATAGGGCAAGCCCATGCTTTCGTATTCGACAGAATTTTTATACCCGACTCTTCACAAGAAAATGTTTTACTCGAAATTTCAGAACTTGTACATAATGGACTTGATGGTTATAAGGTCGCAACTCGCTAGATGCTATTTTGCTATATTATCTTTTAATATGTTATCTACTACCATATAGAAGATATGGACATGATTTTTCTAGATACGGACGATGGCCACTATTTATCTGAGTTTTGCTTTCTTTATAGGTATGGATGGCGGCCACTTGGCCACTTGGCCGTCGTTTGTACCTATGAAGAAATCGCCGTCCGTGCCCACACTAGTTTCTCAAGCTCCCTAATTCATACAAAAAAAAAAGACACTGAGATAAAAAATAAAAAGAGCTCCTCCAACATAATCCTTTATTTTCTTTTGAGATGGAATTTGCAATGAAAATTGATTCCTTTGTTTAGTTCCTGGTTAACGATCCCTTGTGACTAAAAACCTTCCTTTCATATTTTTTAAAGAAAGAGAGCTTGTTTGCGGTTTGTTTTTTAATAACATGGATCAGTACTTGTAGGTTTGGAGAGACTACTAGATATGTAGGTTTTAATAATTCTTTAGGGGATACAAGCAGTAGGAAATGAGTTTCTCCATATGAGATTATTAGCTATGTCATGTGAAAATAATGTCGCTGATGGGCACGCTTGAGTTCAACCATCTATTAGAAAATTTCCATGCGGACAGATTGCTGTCTTGAATTGAGATTTGAACAGTCCCACTTGTAACGTGGATGCATACGACTTGATTTATGGATAGCACTTTGAAATTGAAAAGGGATCTTGTTGACTTCGTGGTTGTTCTATTGCTTGTATTTATATGGGAATGTACGAGCTCCAATCCCTCGCCTGCTACATATTCAATATCTATTCTTAGAAAAACCTTAGCTGAATTTATCATGTCATCTAGTTCAGTTGCTGTTCTGTTTCACATTTAGTCAATTTCACATGTTTGAAGTGACCAACTTGCTTGAAAGTCTTGTTTCTATGAAGGAATGGCTGAACAAGTTTTTTTTTGTTAAGTGTATTTAATTTGATCCAAATATGTACTGTTATATTCGCTTCCTTCTAGGAGATGACGAGTAGGAGCAAGCCTCTTCGCATCCAGACAATGTAAGAATAAGTTATGTTTTGTGTTTTCATTATTGCTGTCATGCTCTATGGCTTTTTTTGGGATTGACTTAAATTATTCTATATTGTTCAGAATTCAGTAAATGAGGAAGTCAGACGTCTTCAAGAAGAGTTAGAGCGAGTGAAAGAAGACCATGATCACCAGGTCATCCGTTTCCTAGAATATCGAGAAGTGACCCTCGAATTTTTATTACGGATTGGTCAAATGGCAGCAAAGTCCAAGGAGACGCAGGTTTTTAGAAAACCATTTTTTATGCTTGGATGCATACATTTCTTTGAAAAGAAATTTAAAGAGTTTTGCTTTATTCATAGAAATTGGTCTTGGAAAAGTTGGAGCGCAAACTTGCTGGAATATCTTCCTCTGAGTTGGATAAGAAGGAATCGAAGGACTATAGGAGAATGGAAGTATTTTATGATTTGTTAAAAGTCTTCTTAAGAGTTGTGTAGCCTCATATGTGTTTTCTACATAAATAATTAAAATTTGTTATATGGATGGTCCAGTCCATTCTAATAATCACAAATTTCCTCTTTTAGGCATCTGATATATCTTCTTGAAATAGGAAGCAGAACGAGAGAAAGTCATACTTGAATTACAAACCTGCCTAGTTGACGCGGAAGTTAAGCCGATTGAGGGCAATAAATTGCGCAAGAAGTTACATAATGATATACTGGTATTTTTTCTCTATCGGCAAGACAGTACAATTTATACAATTTACTACGTCATATCCTTAACTGATTTTTGTTTATGCTACAGGAGTTGAAAGGTAAGATCCGAGCATTTTGCAGTGTGCGCCCTCTTTTACCTGACGAGGGAAGTTCAGAAGAAACAAAAGTTATATCGTACCCCGATCTCGGACGGGGCATTGATGTTGGTCACAATGGTGAAGTCCCGATCAAGCGTCATAATTATTTTTCATTCTTTTTCTTTTTGGCAATTTGCTATGTTGTGTGATGTAGAAACTCATGCATCTTTTTTATTGTGATAGGCCAAGCCCATGCTTTCGTATTCGACAGAGTTTTTATACCCGACTCTTCACAAGAAAATGTTTTACCTGAAATTTCAGAACTTGTACATAATGTACTTGATGGTTATAAGGTCGCAACTCGCTAAATGCTATTTTGCTATATTATCTTTTAACATGTTATCTACTACCATATAGAGGATATGGACATCATTTTTCCAAAAACGGACGATGGCCACTATTTATTTGAGTTTTGCTTTCTTTATAGGAATGGACGGCGGCCAAGTGGCCAAGTGGCCAAGTGGCCAAGCGGCCAAGTGGACGGCGTGGCCACTTGGCCGCCATCTGTACCTATGAAGAAAGTAAAACTCAAGTAAATTTTATTTTGGAGAAATTTAAGCATCAACATAGGGAAAATGAGATTCTACGAACCTCATGTTTGGTGTATTGCGTAACGATATGCTCCAAATAAGTGTTCCTTTCATCTAGAGCACTCCTTAGTGCCTTCACTTCAGCCCCCAATTAATCTCCATCATCTAGAGAATCCTGAAAAATATAAAAAGTTGAAGGCACTCCAAAAAATACGGTAGAATTGTGATAAAAGTATGCTCAAAATGTGTTCTTGACTCATAGAAATTATTTGATCCACTCAAGAGAAAAATGGTCAAAAATTCGTTAGTAGTCTGTGCCTTAACACGGTGAAAACATCTTCACTACATGCAGCAAAAGGTCACATACTTTACTAGATTCTACGGGTATGAAGCAATACATGCTTAGGAAAGAAAAAGGAAACAAAAATATATCTATATTACCTTGTCCCAACAAAATGCACATACATATTAGTATTCTTTTCCTAGTGAAGCAGCATGCATCCAAATAGTATAATAGCATCAATACATTAAACTATCGATTTGTTAAGCATCACGTTGGGAATTAATTCGAATATATTTATCCAACATACAGATTGCATTAAAGATAATCAACGCATCGTTACCATCAACCCATGTAGTGACATTCAGGCCACTGCATTAAGTTCCTAAAAAGCAAAAAAAAATAAAATGACAACACAATGTCTAGGGAGTTCTACCGTAACACCCTTCTTCTCGAAACACACATGAAAAAAGTGAAGTCAAATTAGCATGCATCAGAAGCTGAAAAAACCAAAATTGAGCATCTATCAATCACTTCAACTTGGTAAGACCCAAAGATTATAAGCCCTCACCCTCTTTCACCATTATGGGGTTTCTCTTTCTTTATACTAGTGGAGCATAACAATTTTTCACCCGCATGTCCCGTGGTCACATGCATGTATATAAAATGCAGTACTTTACAATTGGGCATGTAATTTCAACTATCTATCTCACCATGACCTACAATTTTGCGACTTGAAACTACTAATACTTTCACTAGCATAAGCAATATAGAGCCCCCACAGTATAGCTCAAAAACGCTCTTAGATGGTTAGAAGAAGTATAACTCGCATTTTTGCCTAACTAAGCTGAGCTGTGAATATTCGCACAACCCTAAAATGCGTTTCGAATATCAGGAATGTAGCCAATTCGATGCTTCAACTAGTGCGGTTGCAATTAGCTAAAATGAAACCAAAATGAACAATATAGAAAACCAAAGTAAAAGCCCCAAAAGTTACGGCGTCCGGGATGCAACAAGCCAAGATGCGACGAGTCCTCATGATGGATCAGTGAAATCGAGAAACGTCGGATTCGGTGCGCCTGGCCGTCAATTGGAGTTGATACTGAGAGAATTCAGCTAATTAGTTAGTCTCATTTCCTAGAAAGGAATCGAAAATAATTGTAAACCATCATATTTGGATCGAATTAAACTGTGTTAACTGTGAACGATTTCAGAAACCATCATACAAATGTCTAAACTAACTCAGTTCTATTGATATCTGACAAAACACATCAAATTCAACTCAAGGCAAGCAATTTTCAGCTACTGGAATGGATTGAACCGAGACCTACAACTTGACCTTCAAGCTGAAAGCATTTTCTACATTTCAGTTTTCTTAATTATATTTTTTCCAATTTTTTTATTTATTTAATCTAAAGAAAGACTATATATCTAAACTTCAAATCTCCCTAAAACCAAGAATGAATACCGACTAAATGAAACTCTACCAAATCTAAACCTAAAACCTAACTATCAAATTGGTCCAAATAGTTTCATTAGCTCCAAATATGTTAAGACACATTCAGATGCGTACAATAGCATGGATTAGCTCATGCCCATATCTCTGATATATATATTAACAAATAGGTTTCCTGCGTTCGACCGAGCAAGAAATAAAGCATCAATAAACTAAGATTTGAGACCAACTCATACAAAATCGATTCATATCATTTAAAACCCACGAAACAGACTTCAGCGCGGACTCCATTTGATTTGACACCTTTGTTACTCCAAATTGACTTAGCCACAACTATATTATACATGCTGACTAAATTACTTCATTAATTAAGGTTTGGCCAGCCACCTCTTCGACCTGGGGTGTTCACAAATTGCTTCATTTAGAGAAACATCCATCACTTTTGCATGACTCTCCACATTTTCTATTCTTGCAGCGGTTTATGGGTTTGGCAATGCAAGTCTTCAATGATATTAAAGGAAAACTGTGCTTTGAAATGCCTTTCTCCAAATTGTTATAAGATTGTCCACGAAAGTGGTCCAATAAGAGGAAGCTCCACTAAGTCATGCGATTTTTTATTCTACCTCTTACATATTGCATCTTTCTTAAATACTTATGAGGGATGTGTTCATTTTGTAGTTTGAAGAAGGAGAGAAAGACTTTACACGGGGCAGGAGTATAAATACTGCATGCATAAGTAAGTCCCTCTCTCTCGAGTGAGGATCGGGAACAGTAGAAGAGGCTTTTGCTGCTCACGCCTCCGCTGCTACTTCATAAGGGCTACTCGCTCTTGGAGTAAGGGCTTGGAACCCAAATCAGGAAAAAAAAAACCTTCCGAGAGAGACAGTCGCTTATCTGAAAAAGGGATCTCGCCGGTCTCGGGCTCCTTCGAGCTGAACGGGAGGAACAAACTAGAGGGAAGAGGGAAATGGTGACGAGAAGAGCACGAATCACGAATCGACGGCTGAAATGGTGGACTGCGACTTGATCTACGAGAGCACGAAGCGCGAGGACTCGACGGTTGTGAATGAAAGAGCTCTGATCGACGATGAGCTCTTGCCGGAGGCAGTTGCCAGGTGAAATTTTCAAGAAGCTGGAACTCTGGAAGAAGATGCTTCGAGAGAATGATAGAGAGATGTTGACACATAAATTTTGATTTTTCGTTCATATTGCACAAAATGTGAATTAACTTTAGTTCTCGCAAAAAATAATTTCTCATGCATTGCATATTTAAATTTTCTGTTTGTCATGTGTTTCAGGCCAGAGGTGAGGCAATTGAGCTTTAATTTGACAAGCGGCTGGGCCGGACTTAGTCTACAAATTTTCGACTAGAGCCATGAGGTGGTGCCGAAAATCATTAAGCCAATTGGATCCATTCTTGAGCTCAAGTTAGCTCATCCAAGCTTAATTTATTTATAAAGGCTTTCAATTAATATTCATTATTTGAAAAAAAAAAAAAAAAGAGCCTTAATCTGAGCCCAAAGATGTGTGGTAAGCCCGTAATTAATCTGAAATTTTCGCTAGAGTGTGGACATGGGTGTACCAAAATTCATGATGGGATTGGACCAAAGTTCTAATTCAAGTCAGCCCATTTTAACAATTTAATTGAGTGAGGCCTTTAATTAATTATCCATTTATTTAATTAGAGCTAGATTCGAGCTCGAGATGCCGTCATGAGCCCACGGAGGATGAGAAATTCGGCCACCTTCACTGTCACCTTCTCATGGCCGAAATTTCACAGTGTTTTGGCGAATCTGGACTCTTGAAAGTCTGAATTAATTCAGATAATTATCCCGGAAAAATTAGAGTCCTAAGGTAATAAAACTCTATCTTTTTTAGACTCTAATAACCGAGAGTTCTGCTTGATCTAGATTCTTCCGGGATCAAAATTTTTTATCCTACGGCTCGAAGTAAATGCTACTCTAGCTAGAACTCATGATCTGACGGTCTCAATTAATTCCATTCTTATTAGGATTAACGCCTTTAAGCTCTATATAATAGGACTTGCTTCACATGCAAACGAGGTCGGCAATTCTAGTTCTCAAATTCAAAAAATTAAAGCACACTATACTTAGAATTTCGAGCAAGAAGAAGGAGAAAAGGAGATACCGGCCTCCGAGCATCAAACCAGCGGAGACCTCTACTTGCGGTATCCGTCCAGCCACCGTCTAGCTTCAGCCATCCCTGAGGTTTGCTGGTGTCCTTGCTCAGCCACAGAGCGTCCAGCTCAGCCGCCGTCAAGTCTCGATGCCCGGTTTAGCCCGTGATTAGCTGAGATCGCCGAGATCCGCATTGTCTAGCCACAAATCCCCCACTGTTCATCCCTGGTTCTAGGTTAATTAGCCCCAATTTCGACATTATTTTAAGGTCCAATCCTGTGACTACGTGTGTTAGATCATTTGGGTGATTTGGAGCGCGAACTGACTCGAAAAGGCATAATTTTGAACAGAAACTTCAGGCGCGCGCGTGCTGGAAAATTTACTTTGAAGAGGTAATTTTCTTAAACTTTTGATTGCTAATCTATGCTTGTTTTCTTGGTAACTCGCATTGTGCTCTTAGATCTCTTTGAGCACACTGATTTTGCAATTTAAAGTGGAAAAATTGAAGTGTTTTTCATTGAAGCATGCTAGAACTGAAAACTGACTCTAGTGGTACTAAAATCTGATTTTTTTAGCAAGACTAATTTGATCATAAAATTAGTTGAATTTCATGCACACCCTTGAGAATTGATTGGAAAAAATATATTCTCGAATTATGTGCAACAATCTTTGGATCAAATTGGACGAGCTGAAAAGGGTAAGAATTTTTGTGAAACAAGGACTGATTTTTGGCTCACATATCTCACTTGGCCGAATTACTCTATGATGGTTGAGGATGATTTTTTCTTTGAATTGTAATCCATGATTTGGTTGAATTATTGTGGATGTGATATGCCATGTTATGGATAATGTTCAGTGGTTGGATACTTGCTTGGTTTATCTTAAGAACTGTTCGAGTTATCTCGCAAACTTTATGGATAATTTTATAGAAATTAAATTTTGGTGAGGAAAGGTGGCCCACGTCAATTTCGGCTACCCCTCTTATTTTTGTCGAAAATTAAATAAATTAAAAAAGAAATAAAAATTCAAGTCAAGTTCAATTGAGTCATCTTCGGTCTTGTTTGCTTGATTTTTGTTATAAATTTTGCACATGAATAAACAAACATGCCCATAATGTATGCCCCCTTTATGCCTTTATCCCTTCGGTAAAATAAAAACCACTTGCCTTAGCCATGATCTTGTGGAATGGGATGGTGGTTTGCATGGAATTTCGTGGTTTGCCCTTTGTCAAAAGAGGTGATGTTATTCCATACCCCCCAATTCGCTAACCGACTCGAATTTAAGAGGACGTTGCGAATAAAATTCTACTCTAGCCATAATATTTGAGAATGAGTGAATTTTTTCAAAAAATTCAGAAATTAAAGGTACATTATGGGCATTTTTGTTTATTTTTGTTCAATCTTTTTGCTTTGCTTAATTTTTTGAAATAAAAGAAAAAACCCAAAAAAATCATCATCAAGAAAACCAAAAAAAAAAAACAAAAATCATTTTCGAGTAACACATTGGTCTATCCATTTTTCCTAAGTCATTAAATCCATGATCATTCAATTTAAAAAGGATTTTTCATGAAATCTGGTACCAAAATGGCATTAATTTTTCCAAATTAATGTAATCAAGTCTCCGGACTCATTTTCTCTAGTTCGTAGGAATAAAATAGTTCTCATGCTATTTTATATAGGTTTCCAATCAACCTACCGTAAATGATTAGTGGCGGCTCCAATTGAACATTTTTCATAAACATACCTAAGTTGCCATTTGGTATGGGCTTGGGAGAGTCCGAGTTAGGTTAGTTAAATAATTAACCTGATAATCCATTAACCTAAGGTTTTTTCCCATATAATTTTTAGGTCGCGACAAGAGAGAAGTAAAACAGGAAATTAGGGTTTAGACAAGCCATTTCATCAAAAAGATGAAAGTGCCCTTGCAGAAGATCACACTCACAGTCACATATCAATATGAACCTTTGACATAGGTACCGAGAAGCGAAGACGATCCTACCTAGACTGGGTCGATGGACGCCATGCGGCACGTATTCAGTTATTAGTTTGGGTTTTCGATATATTAATTTATTTTTAATATTTTAGGGGTCAAAATATAAATCTATCAAAATATAATATTCTAAAGCCTCCAACCTAGTATTTATTTATTTTTCAATTTGAATCAAAATAATTTGATTGAAATAATCATAAAAATAATAATTTAACATGTATATGTAAAAATATGCATTTAATATATAATGTGTCCCAACGTGTTGGAATTCTCTACTTTTTAAGAAATGACGTGTCAGCGTGTCGTGTCGTGCCGCGTGTCGCGTGTCACGTGTCGGTGCCGATATCAGTGCTACCTAGATGGCCGGTCAATAGAAGGAAACGGACAAAAGAACAAATCAGCAACCTGTCTAATCATGTGGTGTAAATGCAAATTGAAGTGGCTTGATAGAAAATCTCCTTCTCAGCAGATGAGAGGATAAAATAAGAGGAATTATACATATGTACTCAATGTTGATGTTTAGAGTCAGAGAAATAACGACAGAGTATTTATGGTGGCTCAACCCAAACTAGGGTTGTATAATATGTATTTATAGGAGTGACTAATTACAATAAGGGTATAAATAAACACAATTACAGAAATACCCCAATATAGGAGGTGAAAAAGAATTGGAACTAGATGGGTAGGTCGAGAGGAGGAGAAAGGTATATTAAGAGGTTGGGCTAGAGAAGTCAAGAGAGGCGGCACGACCACTTGACCGATCAAGGCAACGATAGACTTTGTGATTCGACGCATACCCAAGAAATACACATGGCATAGAATGAGGTGCAATTTTATGGGAGACACGAGATGGAAGAAAAGGATAACAAGCATAGCCAAAAATTCGAAAGAACGAAAATCAAACTAGAACCCAAATAAACAATGAAAAGGGGAAATATCAGATAAGACATGAGTGGGAAGGCGATTAATAGTGTAAACAGCAGCGAGAAGAGCCTCGGCCCAATATGAAGGAGGCATATGAGCATGGATTAATAAGGTTCGAGACATTTAGACTAAATGTCTGATTTTTCGTTCTGACAGACCATTTTGAGATGGGGTGTCTGGACAAGAAAAGCGTTGAATAATACCATTTTCAGGTAAATATGTTTGGAACGAATTACTGGTATATTCACCTCCCCCATCATTTTATAGGAATTTAATTTTGGCATTGCACAGATTTTCGATAAAGCAAAGGAAGCGGTGAAAGTGGGTAGGCACTTCAGATTTATTTTTCATTGGAAAAGTACAAGTGAACCGAGAGTAGTCATCAACGAATAGTACAAAATATTTAAAACCACAATTGGATAAAATGGGACTCGTCCATACATCAGAATGAATTACAACTAAACGAAAAGAAGCACGATGACTAACAGACTCAAAAGGCAATCGATGAGATTTTCCCACAAGACAGGACTCACATGATACCGACCTAGAACTAGAATTGCAAACACGACTCAAAACTTCTTTATTTGGATGACCAAGACGAGCATGCCAGCGAGTGAGTGAAGCAGAAGAAGCACGATAGGATGCAAGTGAGACGACACCAAGGAATTGGAAATCGGATAAAGACCATGAGAAGAATCAACTTGGTGGAGAACTTTCCCGGTTCGTTGGTCCTTCAAAGAAAAGGATGAACCATTAAAATCAATAGTACGGAAATTTTTGCGGCAAAGTTGAGTGACTAAGAGGAGATCACGAGCAAGATTAGGGACATGATAGATAGGTTATAACAGCAAAGATCAAGAATCGGTATGTAAAAAGGCTTTACCGTTTTGCTTAATAGGCAATAAACGACCATCACCAACCGAAACTTTTGTCGAATCATAAAAGGGTCTAGGATTTAGAATTTTACCAATGTCACTAGTCATGTGTGCCGACGCTTCGCTGTCAAGATACCACATTGGATCAGAGGTCTCACCAACCAAGAGAGCTAAGAAAGAGTCCAACAGATCAGTGGTAGTAAAGGCATGGTTAAATCTTTGTCGACATTGTAGCGTAGTGTGCCCAGCTCCGTTACAGATTTGATAAGAAAGATGAGGCCTAGATCCGAGAATACCTCCCTGGGTGAATGGGGGAACATATGGCCCCAAACCACCACGAGGCTGACTAGAGGAAGGGGAGGACCGATCAGCATAGGGGACGGAGAATGACTGTAAATTAAATCGATCATTGGAGGCTTTCCAAACCTGTTGATCACGCGAGAACCGTCCACCTTGTCCTCGACCAGATCTTCGGCCCCTAAAATTATGTCCACCACGACTCCCTCAAAATGGTGGATTGGGTGAAGTGGCATGATCAATCAAAGCATAATGAATATCAGATGAAGATGAGGCATTTGATTTTCGGAGAAATCGTTCTTCGGGTCAAGTCGATTTGGTTCGTGTTTGGCGGGGTTCTTTGGACACCCCTACTTGTGGAGAAGGTAAATACGATAATCTATAGAGTGTACCGAGACAGTTTTCCCCTAGTAATTTTGAGTATTCTTATATAATGCATGATTATGTGAAGGCCACTGTCATACCATTTTAAATGCCTAAGCTGATAACCCAAGGCAAGGGCTAGTAATTGAAGTACTTGTGAATATAAGCAAATTTCTATAACCATCACGAAGCTGCCGCTTCGCAGTATTCTCGAAGTGGCCCTTGTAGCAAGGCGGAATCCGACAACTCGATCCGAATTATCGAACACAATGAAAATCGTAAAAAGTCCATGAATTTGTTCTATAACCATCAGGCAGCTGAATATGTCGATGCCTTAAGTTCTGTAAGGTAGGTATCGCTATTACTCAAACAAATAACCTTAAGGAACATAAGAAGTCATAATAGAAAAGTCTGAAGTGAATAAGTTTGTCAATTTTAAAATTTGGACTTCTATTAGTTTTGAGTAGGGTAACACATTACGATTAAATAATTTGAGGAGTGAACAGAAACTCTACTAAATATTTCTTCTTAATTAAGTTTGTATCTATGGCCTTAACAAGAATTAAGTTTGTTGTGTTTTCTATGTGGTCTTATTCAATATAAGAAGTCCATGAATTTTCCATTTGTTATTTGGTCCCCAGTTAAATAAAATTTTAAAAGAAAATTCATGTTACAGGCGTTGAAGTAGGGGTCGAAACAAGGGACGATGGTCCAGGGCACATAAGATTTGAACCCCTCCAGACAGATTTCCTTGATGTGCAGAGTAAAAATTAGCTAAAAATTTGGAGAAATGACGAGCTTTTTGCCCTGAAAATTCAGAACTTGAGAGAGAATTTGGACGAAATCAGGAGAGGTTTGGTTGATGCGGGTGTGAAGAAGACGAAAATGAGAGCAGCAAAAGAAGTCCGTAAGTTGCTTGCGCTTTGGCATTTTGATACGTCTTTCGAATGGAAGTGTTTCTCTTCTTTCGTTTCCTTCATGTCCTCGAAACGGACGAAACATGTGATTTTTGTCCCTTCAATTCAATTATCCCCCAATTCAATGCAATTTCTATCTATTATTCACAAAATGAAGTATGCAAATCTATCCAAATCATCAGGTAAAATCCTTGAGGCTATATCATTGCTAGACTTCATATGGTGATATTACGGGTCTCTTAATCAACACGATTGTGGGCTTTGAATTAATCAAAGACACTATTAGTTGTTAATTCACTCACGTTGTTTTAAAGGATTAAAAGCAAATAGTTTCATTCTTGTGTGGGAAACCATTAGTTGTTAAAATTACGGTACTTTTGTTTCGCAAAAAATAAATGACATGGAAACCATTTTCCTAAAATAATCGTTCGCATCACTCACAAAAAATAAATGAACGAAATATATTTTCACTGCCCACGAAAATACTTTAGACATAAATTGTCGTTGATAATGAATTTTTTTTTATTAATTATTTATTTGAGGTGATACAAGTGATCATTTCTCGAGAAATATTTTTTAAATCATTCTTTTTTTGTGAAACAAATGGACCCTTTGTTTCAAGCTCCGTTTGTTTTGTATTTGATATTTCTGGAAAATATTATCTAAGTAGTCATTTTTAAAGAAAAAGGACAACATGTTTCGATGTCTGATTAATATCTAAAAATAAACTGAAAGTTATTTTTCATCGTTTGGAAAAAAAAAATGGACTTGAGTTTATCTTTCTAAAGCGACATGCATTATTCGTGGGATATAAGGAATACATAACCGTGGAGTTTCTAGGCACAAGATTCTTGGGCCAGCTTTTGTGGAACCGGGCCCGACCGTCACGATTGCGGGTTCGGGAGCCCGTGACTTTGGACGCAGGAGCTGGGCGAAGTCATCATTTTGTTATACCCTTGAAATAAGATGGTATCTTGTTTTGCCTTACCGGAAAAAAGAAGTAACTTCGTATTAGAAGCAGAAGCACAATTCAAAGAGAAATAAGACCTTCCTTTAACAATGGTTTACACCTATGACCTTGGAGTTAATTACTTTCACTTGGAATAAACTTCAATCGTAACTTCAGCTCGACACCATCCTCCCTTCAACTCTTTTGTCTTATTTTCTTTAGTAATTGAATAAAATTCCTTAATTTTCTAATCATTTCAACCCGACATATGATTAGAGAGGCGTCGGTAAAGAATGTGAATTCTACATTAGATTATCATATTAACCTTTCCAGTGAGTGAGAGAGGGTATTTACTGAGGAAATCAATTGGAATATCACGAGGAAGTTTAGATTACATTGACCGTGGCTTATTGTTACTACTAGATTGAGATGTCATAAGATTTTCTAATTACACATTTATTTGTGTATTCATAAGATTGTAATGAGGTGCGGTAAGAGAAAAACGACTCGTTAAGGGAAATAGCTATATACATGATTATTAAAGAATTCACAAGTTACATGCTTATCCTCATGTATGTAAACATTATTTTTAAGACCTTGATAAGAGTAATATCATGGAAGAAAAGGGAGAAACATCATTGAAAAGTATAATAGCGTATTCTTTATGTTTACACAACACCATTGACTGTTATGCCCCATCAATTAAGGATGGGATCTCCCGAAATTGGAAATTTTATCTATTGATTTCTCATTTGCATCCTCTATGTTTACACAACATCACTTATTCTTTATGTTTACACAACATCATTGACTGTTATGAAAGACAATTAGCTTTACCAAAACTTCTCACTTTTGCCAGCAAAATATTAAATGACAGAAGCCAGAGTAGTGACAAACAGACCCAGAACTAGATGACATTATGGAGGAAAAGGAGGCGTCCAAATCCTTAGCGATTGTCTTTACAAGAAATATCATTGAATAAGGGATCAGAAACAGAACAGAAAAAAAAAAAACAAAAACATATCCGTGCAAGCTAGGCACCAGGAGACAATGACTATAAGATAAAAGATCCAGTCCTAGAGCCCATCACACTCCACCAACAGTGCAAGCTGATACTCAAAATTTGCTGAACTCACTTTAGTGAAAATTTTCGACCTCATCCGGGACAAATCAATCAGAACAATCCATGGATACAGAAGTTTGGACACTAACAAATTTGTCGCACAAATGAAGTTGCTTACGGCTCTATCTAATCTTCCTTCACAAGCTCTTCACCCTCACGGTTGTTAGACCAAGTAAACGCGCAACCCTTGCTTTCAAGGTCCATTAATTCGCAGCTATTCAGGAACTCCCTAACTGCCCGCCATTCTTTTACCCACCTTTTCCCAATGATACATAATTTCATTGAAGTCTCCCATGCATACCTAGGGCAGCTGATTAATCTTGCTGATTTTATGTATTTCTTTTCAAACCCTGAGTCTTGCTTGGTAATTTGTAGGTGCATGTACAAAGGTCACTCTCATTTTAGTTCCATATTCTCATCTTCACGAACAATGTCTATCAATTCAGTCTAAGCATAAATTCTCGAAATAGCAACAGAATCAGTCCACATGATTATTAAGCGTCCCCCCGTCCCAATTGGGTTAACAAAGCACTCATCAAATTTCAGCCGCCTCTTTAGCCTGTGAACCTTATCTTCATGATTTTTGTTTCCATAAGAAAGAGTACTACATGCCTTTCTTAAGCCACTAAGGCTCTTAATGCTTGGACTGTCAAGGGTGTGCCCAACCCCTGACTGTTCCAACTTAAAAGCTTCATTTAAACTCCGGTGGCTTATTAGGGCTAACCACCACAGCCCATTTGTCTGAGCATTCCAATACTTGGATCGGCGTTTCAAGAAGTTGGTCTTCATATGCTAGATGTAGGTGGTTCCCTTCAGAGTCATAGGGACCGTACCTTTTGACCTTCTTGCTAATAGGAACTTTTCTGTCCCACTTTGTTCTTTCTTTTAGCACTTGCAGAAGCCAAGTTCAAATCAAGCTCCCTGGGAAGAGCCTGATCTCCAACCCAGTTAGTAGGAAAACTTTAGCACTTATCCGCCATCAAAAGCTGAGTTACAAGTCTTAGAAAGTTTGCCCTTTCTTTTCTCCCTGCTATTCTGCTGTGGTTGCTGGATGGGCCTAGAGTTGTCTCTCCTCGTAGAGAACCATTTGTACTGAGTGGATAGGTGTCTCCGGGATAATTTCCTCTTCCATTGGTGCAACTGTGTCTTTTCCGTGGAATTCCTTCCAGAATGGACTTTTACTGCTTACCTCAGCCTTCAGCCATGAGCCGAATAATCTCCCCTCATCACAGTCAGAGGCTTAATGGCCTATTTTTCCACAAGAGAAGCAAAAATTTGGGAGCCACTCGTCGTGTGTTTGTTTCATGGAAAATCAAAGATTTGAAAAATATTTTCCAAAAAATAAACGCTTGTATCACTCATAAAAATGAATGAATGCAAAATATTTTCATGAACATGAAAATAGTTAGGCATAAAGTGTTATCGATAATAAAAATATTTTCCGTTGACTAATTTTTCTAAAAATATAAGCGTTTGTTTTTCGGAAAATATTTTCCAAATCTTTGATTTTTCGTGAAGCAAACACAACCTAAAATCCAGCCAGATTTTCTTCCCCCCATCACTTGCAATTATTCCGGACTGCAGAGGTAATTTGAGATCCCGGGTGACTCTCAAGTTTCCATAAGACACCATACCCCTAGTCTCCACTTTAGCTTCCTGCACCTGCCCGATATTTCAAGCTACACCACGAACTAGTTCCACAGAAAATGGAATCCCAAGAATATGTACCCAAAAATCGCAGGAGTCAAAATTATAGCATAAGGCCATAATTGCTTCAAAATCAAGACCATGGACCGTGGTCCGTCACTCTTTTCTTCGCAGCTTCAGAATCAAAAGTAATGGCTTAAATACCTTGCTCCAAAGGGGTGAAATCAGCATTCTCCACACGCCATGCTCTCCTCATAGCGTTTTGGAAGGCCTGAAAATTAATTTTAGGGTTTTTGAGAAGTTGCCCTATTAACGTCAAACGCCCATCCTTTGCTTTCACTGAGGAGACAATTATCTTCCACATTTGCAGTAACTCTATTTGACCACATTCTTTCTAATCTTCTGCAGAGAAGGGAAGGCCATCCTCTGATCTGAATCATCATTCGGCTCCATGGTGATGGTTAGAAGCCCAAGCAACTGGAATCTACAGTGCAGAACCAAGAGATATCAACTTGCCTCTCACATTGAACCCCAGACTCCGGAGAAGGATTCGAGGGCTGAACTAAGAGAAAAATAGACAGTTTATGGGTGAGGAGGTCATATAAGGAGAAAGGTTTTGTATTGGGGTTTAGTGTTTACGGAGATCTGATTCTATAATGTGTTTGATGATTTAGTAGCTGATTAACTCCATTGTTACTGTATATGGATGGAGTGAGGCAATTAGGGTTTTCCGAGAACGAAGCTACCCCATCGGGTAGAGGGAAGCTCTCCCGAGAGAAGAGAGGATATGTGCATACCAGCACCAAAACGCGTTGAAACTTCCATTAGCTTGTAGATGCAAGAAAATGAAAAGAAACAGAATGTAAAGTTTAAGTAGTAATATAAATGGCCATATCTACTCGTTAATATGTGAACTGTCCACATGGAACGTCTCTGTCTTTGTTTTTTCGTAACAGAAGTGAGAGGTGGTTGAGGTTATCAAGGGTGTTGGATTATTTAAACATGAAGTTTTCACACAACAGCTTGAGTTTCAGGTTAAAATTCTGAATGACACTGCCATGATCAGTTTCTCATGGCATTCTGTGCTGCTGTTACGTGTTATTGAAACTCAGCAAATTCGAGTTTACGTGCCTTTTCTTTTTGTCCTCTTCTCTTGGGTTTTACCTACTTTGTAAATCTCCAAAAACTAAGTTTTTCAACTTCCTCTCTTCCTGTCTTCACAATTGCTGTCGTCTAATATCTATCTTTTGAAAAAACAGAGAAAAAAAAGAGGGCCCCAAGTATTCTACAATGATTTTTGGGAAAATTTCAAAAAAAGGGCCCCAAATACTCTCATTTTTTTCAAATAAGGGCATGAAGTGGACTTTGTTTCAAATAAGGGCCTGAAGTGGCTATGGTTGTTTCAAATAAGGGCCTGACGTCGCCGGCCGGCCGTCCGGACAAATTTTCAGGCCGATCAAAGGCATTTTTGTCAAAATGTAAATTTAATCTAATTTTTTTTGTTAAATTAAATTTAAAAAACAAAAATTCAAAAAAAAAAAAATCAGGCAGGAGGTTGGCCGCCGCCCCACAACTGGTGGGGGGGCGGCGATGGCCGTTGGGGTCGCCGGCTACCCCGCCGACTAGAGGCGGCCCTCTACTAGATCTGTAGAGAAAGGAGAGAGAGAGTCCTCGGTGGAAGGTGACCAGCCTCGAGTCGGCCTGCTCACAAGCCATCGTGATCTCTACAATCCGCTAATCGTCGCGGGTCTCAAACTACTGACGACAGTCAAGAGCTCGCTGTCCCTCTGCCACCGCGACGACGCCCTTAGTCTCGGTCCTCAACCTGCTTCGACGGTCGTTGCTATTCCTTCCGTCATCGAGAGTGTCGATGCGTCCATCCCATCCTGATGCTAGAACTGAAAGTTGATAACCCAGATCCAGCGAGTCGGGCAAGTCTCCATCAAATTCCCAGCGAAGTTAGCAAGTCCAGGCGAATTCCAATATCTCGAGACAATCCCTTTCCGCGCCGCTGTCTACCCCAGTCCCGGTCGAGGGCCGCCGACCCTCGCCCAGATCTGGGAGAGGGTCACAGCCCTCTCTCGGCTGAGGCGAGGGCCAGCAAGCCCTCGCTGAGGCGCCGGCTACCCCGACGGCCATAGCCGCCGCCCTACTGACCTCTCGCTTGGGTTTCTTTATTTTTTTTTTTACTTTTTGTTTTTTTTTTCAAAATCTCTTAAAAAATAGAAAATAGAAAATAAAATAAATAGTAAATGACCAAAATGCCTCTAACTAAAGTGACTCAAGCCCTTTTTTGTGACTAATATAGTCACTTTAGGCCCTTATTTGAAACAATGTGTACTTCATGCCCTTTTTTGACATAACGATGGCACTTCATGCTCTTATTTGAAACAAAATCCACTTCAAGCTTTTATTTGAGAAAATGATGGCACTTGGGGCCTTTATTTGAAATTTTCCCACGATTTTTTGTCTCGTTTTGGGTGGCACTACCATTTAAAAGCTCCAATGAAGGATCTTTTTTCAGAAAGAGAATCATAGTTAGAGGTGCAACAGTTGCTGACCAAACCAAAGAGCTTTATTGATCAAACGATTTTACGCAATAGTAACAGCAGGTGCTCATCCAAACTGCAGGAGCAGCACGACATGACACTCAGCCCAAACTCTGTGTCCAAGGAATCTCGACTTGTATGTGCCTTTCTTGTCGAGCTCTTTTAGAGAAACATTTCCCTGTTTTTCCTTGGTGTTTCTGTACGGGAACTTAACTACTAGTTCACTCTTGCTATTAGTGAAGTTGGTTTGGTTATACTAAGCGATTCCACATTATCATTGTTGGCTGCGAATTATGATTTATAGGACTTCACTAATTCTGGTGCTCTCCACTCTCTTTGCAATTTTTATTGTCATCAACATGCTTTTCAACGCACCAACTTTATGGAGCTCAGAATGTTCCTTTCTTCCAAAAATCTGATGGTTAATTTTGCTTATCTATCCTCTCCTCTCATTCATGAAGTCAGTAAAATGATACCTTTCATACTTGCAAAGTTCAACAGGACAACCCTCCATCTTGCTTACCAGAGTTTCAGAGTAATATACGGAGATTTGAGCACATCCCCGATATGTGTCTACAGAAACACATTCTCTGGTAGCTTGAGAGACTACAAAGAAGATCACGAGATCTTTGGGATACTTTCTTTGGTAATCTGGACTTTGACTATCATTCCCATCTGCAAGTACATGATAATTGTCTTAGCAGCTGATGACTATGGTGAGTACTAGCTCTGGCTCACCACTATTTATGCACTTCAAAGTTTGTCATTGCTATGGCTTTTCATTGCATTGTTATAATTGAATGTTGTTTCGTTACAGGTGGTACGTTTGCTTTATACTCATTATGTCGGTACTCACAGATGGGACTGTTTAGCAATTCAGATGCTGCATATCAGTGCATATCATCTTACAGTACTGAAGCCTCGTTTACAAGGGAGACGACAGCCAGCTTGCTTATCAAGGAATTCTTCGAGAAGTATCAGAGCTGTCGTATATTGCTGCTGCTGATTGTACTCTATGGAACTAGCATGGCTATTGGTGATTGAATACTTACTGACAATGTCAGGTACCGGTTCATCTTCTCTCTCTTCTTTAATTATTTTCACATTGCTCGCATATTGCTCGTCCTGTTTTCAAGTCTGAATTATTCTGATGCAATTCAAGCGAATATGATATCCATTCCTTTCTGCGGTCCAAGGAGTCAAAATCAAGATTGAGCATCTACATAAAAGTGGGTGCTGCTAGTGTATATAGTGTTTTGCCCTTACCATAACTGTTGTCTCTCAAGACTCTATTTCTTTTCCAACTGTATGTCAGCTCTAGGAGCTTTAGATATGGCTGGGAAGAGAGCCTTGAGGAAAACCTCCCATTTTCTACATTAAGGGATTGGAGAGGCCTTAGCATAGTCAAGCTTCAAGGATGTTGTAGTTCTCTAAACTAAATGGATATGACATGTCTCAGATTACACCGTGCTATTAGCGTATACTATCATGGTGGGCTCTCCAGCATTATGGGACGCACAGAGACGGCTTCCTTTTTGCTTCTGTCGTGATGGCTTGGCTGTTGTGCATTGGTGGAGTGGGGATGTACTGTTGTTGCCTATGTGTTCGTATATATACAATATAAGGTTGATCGACAAACCTGAAACCAAATGCAAATGAGTAATCCAAATGTAGACGAATGATCCGAGCCCAACGAATTCATGTTGTGTCCTTAAGACAAATTTGTCCCCTCCACCGGTACCCAAGGTTCTTGGACAATTGCCTCCCAGGATAGAACGGATCTCCTTTCCGATGAAGCGGTACTTCTTCAAAGGAAAATCTTCGAACGCAACTTCGCAGATTAATAATCGCACAAATGATAATGATGAAAGATGAAGAAGGTACCGACAGAATGGGAATGCATGTCGTGTGAGTATATATGAACCGAGCACTGTTTATGTCGATTTAAAAATGAATGTCAATGAAGAGCCACGAAGCCACGAAGCCGTACGGTTTCGTTGATGAAGGATTACGAACCGAAACTTCTCTTTACGAACAAACATGTTCGTTCAAAGAAAAAATTCCCGTACAAACACATCTGTTCGGACAAGAAAAAGTGTTCAGAAATTTCCAGACATGTCCGTTGGAATTGTGTCCAGTCGGTTTAAAAGGAATAGAATAAAATAAAACTGATAGAAAAAAATAGGAGCATTCCCGGCCCAAACCGAGCCGGCGGCGCGCGTGGGCCGACCTAGCTTTGTGTAGGTCCTCTCCCTTCCACAAAAGTGAGGTGCCCCTTGGGGCCCAAACCTATTTGAGAAGTTCCTCTAAATAAATCCATCTCTCATCTATCTTCTATCTAATGTGGGACTCCCTCCATCCACACTTCTCATTCACTTTCTATGGGATTTACACACTAAAATCCCAACATGTACAACATACTTCGTTGGAATCCTCGAGTTATTTGAGCTGTGTCACCAGACTACATCTACGATATTTCAAGAAAGCTGGAAAGCCAGGATGGAGCTCATCGAGAGGTGTTGTTCTTTGTGTCACAGGTTGGTTAGTGGAGATCATGAAGAGTTTTCTGATATGAGAATCAGCTTCTTGATTTTTCATGCTAGATACCTTTGGTGCTCAGGTGCAGAAGCTATGTTTGCGATCTTGGTCACTTCTCCAAGTGGATGCTGCTAGTGATTGAATTCATTGTTGCCTCTTGAGATATGCAAATTTGTTCCATCTGCTACTAGTAGTGATTATCATGGAAAGATATCCTTTTTTCACGTCTTAGACTTGCTTGAATTGTCTTTGGTTTTTATACAGGGTAATAGGAGTTAAGGTGTCCTCTCTGGCGTATGCAAAGTCTATCATATTGGATATACCCGAATATAGAGCCAGATATAAAATACAACACAAGGACAAGATAAACTTGGAAAGCTTTTCTCTTAGGTTGAAGGGAATGGCTTTGGGTATGAATTGGGGGCGGGGATTGTGGGGGAAGAGGAAAAGAGAGAAGGAAAGGGGGAGGGGGTTGGAGGGAGGGAGAAAAGTGACCTAAGATGTAACAAGGCACTGGCTAATATGGGATGTGCGTTAATTGGTGTAGCTGGATAAGATAGAAGAACATATCTAATTCTTATATCTAGTCACTCTCCACATAGAATGCACAAATATTTTCGTATCAATTCTGCCTTTATCCTGTGATTAAACACAGTCTAAGTTCTCAATTTGTGCGAAAACCACTATAGTGTTTCGGGATGGACTTAACATTCAAGAATCATGAGTAAACATTCTTAAAGGGCTATTTATTTTGAGCTGTCCCTCTCTGACAATGTCTCTTCTTAAATTTCGTGTAGGACCCTTTTATTATGTGTTGGGATGTTCGCAAGGCTGTTGATGTTGTCTACAAGTGAGTGTTGTTTTCAAGTGATGGCAAAGCTCCTCTTTCCATCCAACTGAATAACACTTGCCTTCCTAAGGCGGATTTTTCTCACAAGTAATCGCTTTTGCTGTCATTATTGTCTATCAAATCCTTGAAGTGACTGTTTTTGTCCCTCAATTGTTTATATAGGCTGTACCGATCGTCTGAAGATCCCCAACTAGCGGATATACTTCGATTTTGAACCTCTAGGTCCACATCCTCCATTGGGTTTTTCTTGTTCTTGTTCTTCATGTGTTTTTTTTTTTTACAAAGTCCCAGATTATGCCATCTTGAAGTTTTTGTTGCTAGTTTCAACAGCCATTGTCTATTCTGTTTTTCTTTGATGATGTACTCGGATCAAATTGTTGTATGTATAATTACACGGATGAGAGTAGATAACTCTTGCAAGCCATATATGCGTGCACTGTCTTTTGATCACCTCGACAATTTACTGTCGCCATTGGTTTACATTGTATTGTCTGTCTTTTGCAGGTGATAAGAAGTGTCTCTCAATTGTGTACCTACTGTCGTCAAGTTGAAATGGGCTCACACGAGACCTAATTTAGGTGAGAAATGATAAGGACACCATCTCGCACAACAATCTGGTTAGGCTGGTTTCCTCTTTTCTGTTTTTTGGTCAGACTAGTTAGGCTAGTTTACGTGTCCTTTTTTTGGGGGGGGCGAAATAATTTTTAGTAGGATTTATAGGATGGTAATGAATGTTTGGTCTATGAGTCAGATCCAATGCTTCAAACCCAAATCGTTGCCCGTCAGATACAATAACATGAGTTATGGGCACACCAGATTTTTTTGTGCTTTGCAGGTTTTAATGTAAACCCGATTTTGCAAAATGCTGATCGAGCATTGTTCTTGTAAGTAATGCAAGTCTAACCTAAATGAGGGCCTTAGCCCCAAAGCACCACCTTAACCCATACGTGTTAGTTGTTGAATTATTACCTAATATCATGAGGTGTTATGAAAATCCACTGAGACCCATGTGCTAATGCAAAATCAACAAGAGTGTCCAAGCTGATTTTCCGACTGACTGCATCCTGAAAATATACTCAAAACGCATCAGAAAGATATTGATGGGTGATTTTCCAAATACCACCAAGTGCTGTTCAACTGTCAAAACTGAAAGATCCATTTGAAAAAGCAAAAGCGCACGGACAACATTAATGGATACAGATTTACCATGAACACATCAAACTCATCCATCGCTCGAAATGGAGCCTCTGTTATCTCATGAAGAGCCAATGCAAAGCATAGTGTCGAGAAAGATCGTTCTCCGCCTGATTAAAGATTGATACAAAAATTGAAGACAGCTGACAATGCACAGGATCTGTATGCTCGCAGACAAACAGCCCACACCCACCGACATGCAAGCCCACATGCACATGCAGCCAAACACAGGAACGCATACACATATGCAACAAGCCCAAATGCATGCACACACAAGTTCACAGACTATGAGAGCGAATTAATTCACTTATTCATCAGTACACCTTACTGACATAAAATCTCACAGACAAGCATCTTAATGGGCCGTGACTTTGAGAGCAGCATGATGAAGAGGCTGAACTACTCTCCTTTCACTTGGTTTCAACATAAAATTTAGTATTCCCATGAAGGAAGATGTCACAAAGTATTTCTGCTATCTTCTTTATTTTATCTCTTAGCTTAAATAAGTTGTAAAAACAGTGGTCATGTGGCTATATGCTCAGAAGAACCCAGGCCAAGATGCCAATGCAAATAGCTTGTAGATATGATTCAACTCCAATTACAGGTTTTGTTTTAAGGTCTTACCCAAAGAGAACTCCTGAGGCTTATTAAACTAGACTCCAATGTGGGTATGTATAAAACAACCAAGTTGCTGTTTCTCATCGGTTTGTAACTTTATAGTAAATACGTAGAAGAAGTTACCAATAAAAAGACATATAAAGTGGTATGACCTGAAAGTCCTCTGGTGTCACGGACAGTGGTACTTGATGCATCTTGGGGCATTCTGACCTGATGAAGAGAGCAAAAATTACAAAGGCATACCAGCATAATTCTGGCTTATCCAACTAACTAGGTGTGACGCACACTCAAGTAGCAATTAATTAGCACAACTTAGACATATAATGTTAATACTTGATGCAAAATGGCTTACCTCTACTGACAAGGTCTTTTCTTCGTAACAGACTTTAATCTGATACCTTTCTTTGCTAAATGTGCATTAAATCTGGTAATAAGAAACTAATTGAGACAGTGCCCAATATTGTCGTTTGACTAGTGTAGCTTCTCTAAGAGGAGTCACTGAATTAAATGCTAAGAGATATCTTTACTACTAAGAGATAGATATTCATGCTGCCAAGTCAGTTGTCGATTTAAGAGGGTTGCATTTAAAGCACCAAATATCTGACAGGTGTGTCAAATTCTCAAGATGCACAACATGAGAGAAATTTGATGTGATTATATAGATTGAGAAATCATTGTTGAGAACCCTAAAACATTTATGTAGGACCAACACTGACGAGGTGTAAAAGCAGCAGGAAAAAACAAATAGAATAGCTGGATGTATCTCCACTCAAGCAGCTTGTCGTTTCTCCAAGTCAGTTTTCTCCAAGTCCAGACTAAGTTGATCAATAAGAAAAGGTTGCAATTCTTGATTTGGAGGAACAGAAGAAGTACACTAACATGTGGAATGATGAAAACAATGAAGTCAAACAAACCTACATTGAGAGCCCTTTTCTCCTTTCCACTTTTTCTCTCCCTTAGGGTTTGGAGAAACCCAGCCACTGTACAGTGTCACTGTCTGACCGTAAAACAGAAAAAGTTGTGGGGTGCTCAGTCTGTGGAAGCATGTCATGTGGTAGAGTCAACCTACAAAAATGGTCAAACATTAAGATAAAAGTTGATTAAGAGAAGAGTTGAAATAATATCTATGGATCTACCTTGGTCTTGAAAAGTCATATATGATGATCTGAAGGTTATTATAATTTGCATCCTTCGCACACCCTCTCAAAACAAGGGAATCTCTATGGTTTGTCACAATAAAAGCATTGAGCAGCCTCCCGGTGGAATTTTCAACAGCCGGAGCCCATTGGCCACCATGGATCAAAGTCTACATTAAGCATGAAATGTCTTAGCTCCAAACTGGAAAAGTGATACGAGTAGATTGGGAAGACAAGGCATTCAAGGAATAATCTTTACGCTTTTGTTCAACGAGTGCCCCAGGGGTACTAGTTAACATTGACAAAAGGAAACTTTGTCAGCTTCAAAGCACCGTCTTTTTCGTGTTATGCATAACCAAGTGCACCGAAAATGGATCTTTCTTTTTTGGAAATGGTTAACAGGTGTCCCAAGATCCTTATCTTTATTAGCGAAGCCACATATCTCATAGAGCAATCTGTCAGTAAGATTCAAGCACCTGAACGATCTAGTTCTTTCGACAGAAAAAAAAAAAAAGCGATCTGGTTCAGTGATAAAGAGCAAAAGCATCAGAATCAAAGTAAGGAATAGGATAAGGCAGAGTGATGGCATGAGTGCACATGTGCAGCCCGTTTTGGGAGTAAATGAAACTCAAGTGAAGTCACCGGTGAAACTCAAGATGAAAGTGTGGTTTAATATTTAAGTATTCTATCACTCCCCCTCACGCTTTGTCCGGTCTTCTTGCCTAGTACTAAGCATCGACGTATTTAATTAGGGAGGCAAATGGCGCCTGAAAGGATTTGAACTCAGAACCTCATGCTCTGGTACCATGTGAGATTTTGTGGGACCACTGCCAACTGTTCTAAAAGCTTAAGCTTTTAAATGAAAGTGTGGTTTAATATTTAAGTATTCTATCAAGTACCAATAAACACAGAGGCTCATGGAAACCACTAGTACTGCTGCAGAATTCAGAGAAAATAATATCCACAATGTCACATAAGACTCATAGAGAGGGAGTGTCTTATCAGAGAAGAAAATCACAAGGGATCGGAACAAGTGTAATCAAATGATTGTATCCAACAAAGTCTCTAATTCTTGAGAACTTGAGAATGTGACATAGATCATTACACATAAGAGCCACATAAACCATTGCAGATCACTACTAACCAAATGTGAGCCAATGGGACCAATTGGTGCTCTTGTAAACCTGCTATGATGTCTTTCAATAATACGTAAAAGATGGATCACCTTCTCTCCACCGAAAGCCGTAACCTTTCAAGTGAGAAGAAGAAAATAGATTGTCACAGAAACGATGGCAGGCAACAAGAGCGCACAGAAACAACTGCTTTCTTCATCCTAAATATTTTAGATCTCTAAAAAAGAACCTAAGGCATGGGAAAGGAATTGGCTACCAGCACCTTACTGATTTTATGTTGCTTGAGTTCGCGGATGTTAGTAGAGACCTCACGTTGCTTCTTCTCAAGGTCTTCAATCTACAAACATGACCAATTATTGCATTTTCAAATTAATTTGAGGAGCATACAATAAACTGTAGTGGTAGCAATATTCCATTAACAGATTTTGTAACTCCTATTGCACAACTGGGAAGCAAATAGAAGGATTAAGATACTTAGCAGTGCTGTCAAGAAGTAGCACAAAACAAAATAGTCCTGCATCACTTAAGATCATACCAGCAGGTTGAGCATATTTAGTATAGATATGCAACAAAAAGAGGGGGATCAGCACTATATCATCTCTCGTTGATATGTCTAATTACCCTGCATACTCCCATACCTCATTTGTGATCTTTTGTATATCATCCATTTCCCTTTGAATTTTGTCTGACAAGGCATTTTCATCTTCATTCAACCTACATTTGTACATTGAATATAGTGGGAATAGATAATTCTACAAAAGATATGCTTGCCAGCAGAACAAGTGCCAGTGAATGCACCTCATAAAGATATTGCACTAAATAAAATAAAAAAACTACCCTCTGAGTTTTGAAATTGCCGCATCTATCTGAGATTGGACTTCCCTGACGTTTGCTTCGAGCTCGAATTCTTCATTCTGAAACATCAGAAACATCATTGATCCCAACAAATTAAAATGCAATGCCCCTGTACTGATTATGTACTAGCATACCAACTTACAGCATTCGTATGCAGAAACACGCAAAAGAAGAATTATGATACAAACATAAAGACTTTAAGCTGGTTGTTATATAGGCTAGTAGATAGTTATTTTTACCTAAATCTCGTTAGACTTTCTAGCAGAATTATCCTAACACGATACTGAAGCAATTTTATGAAAAGAACGACAAAATATAGCCTTCGAAAAGGAAAAAGAGAAGAAGAGACTGTCACGATGGTACCGCTACGTGTGCCTTGACTCATTGTTACACAGGGATTTTCTACATCAATCTGCATGAGGAAAGCATGGCTTCTGAGCGCAATTATGAAGGAGGTAAAACTGAAAGGTAAATGAAACGCGTCCTAAGATATCTCCGCAGTCCCAATAGGAATTCTGAACTAGAAAAGAGCAATGCAGCCAAAAGCCTGGATAGAGATCATGAGGTTTTTATTATTTCTCAAACCAAACAATTCCAAGCACAAAGTCGCATTTATACTTCAATCATTTCCTCTCAGGTTCTTTAGTCAGCGTCGTGTTGAATGTTAGCACGCGTGTGTGAGTGAGTGAGTGAGTGTGTGTGTGTGTGTGTGTGAGTGAGAGAGAGAGAGAGAGAGAGAGAGGGAGAGAGGGAGGGAGGGCTCTAAATCATCAGCAACAAAAAAACACTGAAACTTTTATATTCATAATAGAGATACATGTAATTATTGAAATCAATGAAGTCACAGCAATAAAAAGTTTCACGGGTCAAGTGATAGATTCGCTTGCAATTCTAGTAGGTTTGTATGGTTTAGGTCATGAATGAAATCTTAAAATTGGATTTGAAAAATATGAGTATGCTAGAGATACTAAGACTCATAAAATGAATAGGTTTATTAAATGATGTGGCAAACTATTATTCGTTATTCGTGTTAATGGGACCATTTAAACACCCAACAGGTATCTGCCACATCAGCATAGGCCCCATTTAACTTGATTTTCCCAATCTTCCATGATCAAGCACCAGGGCACGACGTGTCAACCACAAACAAGCGTACAACCGAGACCTATAAGTGCTTGAAATAAAATAATTAGCTTGGTGCAAGAGATGAAACCACTAAACATGTTGAGAATAACTCTAAGAAAAGGGATAGATTTCATTAATGCGTCTTGGACTTCACGTATTATTGATCGACACCCTTGTTAAACAAAATCTCATCTAAACCACCTTCAAAGGAAAGTTCAGGGGTACCCCCGTCACCAGCAACTAATAATTTGAAAAGCAGAGAAATCCAGCAAGTTTCATAGGGTGCCCATATCTTTCCAAATGGAAAATGTACTAGCGTTTTTTAATTGGAAAAAAATGGATAAAAGTAACAGATGACTTAAAAAAACCCGGAAAGTAACAGAAGCACCACAGAAGCCTTCTGATCAGAGGATTATAGATATGGACATCACACGTGTAATTAGATTTACATGTTCGTCAGGTCGATATTTGTCATCCACTGTCGAAGGCTCGCAACTTAAGTGTATGGCAGAAAACTCACATTAAAGTGTTCAATAAGTTCGCGAAGCTCCTCTTTCCGACTAGCAACCCTTCTTCCTGCAAGATGACTCAGTAAGGAAGAAAATCAAGTAGAACTACATAGCTTTTAGCATCAGCCACCAAGACAAAACGAATTGAGGTCCAAGAGCACAAGTTTGAACAATCCCGTCCCTCACTATATAGACAGTAGGACTCTAACACATTTACTTTGCATGCCGAAATGCAGCTCTACTACGCATTTACTTTGCATGCCGAAATGCAGCTCTACTATCCATCTGCAATATCAATAGCTTATTTCCCTCATAGAAGGAATATCAGAATTGGCCATCCAACTATGTGAAAAAAATTTAAAATGATGATCGAATTTTTCAGGTTCTCAAACAAGTCACCAGCCATAAAAATCAAAGACAAGAACTTCCTTGGTACAAATCTCATATGTGGAGCCAAAAAAAAAAAAAAAAAAACAGTTGTATAGTCCAAACCTTGGCAATCCTTCAATGCCACAGAGCCCGTAGATTCAGAAATCCGACATTCTATTGTAATGATATCACCATATATTTCAGGCTTAAAAGCATCCTCTCCAAGGTTTTTCAAATCGACTTGAACGACAGCCGAACTAGCACAACAACAAGAAGTAACAAAGAGCAATGTTAGAACTATTAGAGTATGCAATTGAGTATCTGCATTTGTATTAGCAACCTGCCAACGTGTACTGGTAACAGAATGTTTCTAATAAACACATTCAAGAATCAGAGGGGCAACACATAAAGCTGTCAGTATGGCACTCTTCCCACCCGTGACGCAACAAATGCAACAGTTGATCACAAGTTAGAAGATCCCTTAAAGTTGAAAATTGCTCATGTCTTGACTGCTTGAACTCGACTCATGCGTGCCTAATCCAAGTCTCACAACACCTAACAGAAACTGAAAATTCCCGAAGCGTTGTCGGCCTCTAACTAATTAAGCACCAGGCGATTCCCCTCGTCATAAAACTAGAGTAGGATTCATGCGTAAAATTACACCCCACGCAATCCCGAAAATTGCAAAATAAGAAAACCCTTCAACGATATGGGTAGATAGAGCAATCCAATTCTAGTTGCGGAGTGGATCACCAGTTCCTAGTGATCGCAAACGAAAGAGACGCGAGACAGGTTGAGAGGAGAGACCGACTCACTTCCATTTTGGCCGGTGATGAATTTGACCCAGTCGCCGACCTCGATTTGGAGACTGCTGTGGCACATGAAGTTCTCCAAACGGATCCTCGCTATAGTCCCCGCCTTGGACCGGGGCGGAGGCTCGGGAAAAACCCTTGCATCTTCAGGTTCTTTCTTTCAGCAGGAGGACATAGAAAAAGCAGAGAGTCGTCGATGAGGAAGATGAGAAGCACTGAGACTGAGACGGAGAGGACGCCGATCTTCTTCTCTTACGGTCGCCAAGGCCGATAGGGTTTCAGTCACCAGTGGCTTCTGAGGCCGAGAAGACGAATGGCGGGAAAGGGCTCGTCGTTCGGGGCAAAGAGCTAGCGTGCTCTTCTTCATCTTGCGATTGCGATTACGATTCAATTCAAAACTCTTTGTACAAATATTGAGCCAAAAAAGGGTCGAGCTTTTTGGGTGCACACTTCATTTCTTCGAGGAAATGAAACGAAGGGGTGTATTACCCAAAAAATCTTAGATTTATCGCACAAATATCAATTCAATTTTAAATTTCATTAATAAAATCATTTCCGTTAATTTTTACTTGTAATCGCTGACGTGCACCCGATCATCCTAACTAGCATGGCCACTGATGATGGACACAATTGTTACTATTTAAAAAAATTATTTTTTAAATTTTTTTCCTTTTCTCTTTTTTATGTTATTTTCTTCCACCAGTCCGGCCTCACAAATGGCTAGGTTACCAACCCTTGCTGTGGCCGACGAGGACTTCGTAGCCCTTACCAAATCTAGCCAAGGGTCGCTCAACCCAAATATAAAATTTTTTTAAAACTTGTCTACGTTAGCACTGGCCGCACCATGCAAGACGGTTTACGTCTACGTCAACAATTTCTAATCAAAATTGACTGAAAGGATTACATTGGCTAATCATCAAAAGTTTGGACCTAAACAATCCCAAATTAACATACCCGTGATATATGACTTTTTTTGGTAATTGTCTAGAATAAAGTGTGGGCCTAGACAATCCTACAACAAATCAAACTTGATATCGTACTTACTCCGAAACCATGACTAATGCCTTGTGCACCCGCCGTGCATTCATCAGTAATCGTAAAAACGTTGCTCCAAATTACCGTATTCATTGATTACTATACCTCGACCATATGCAATTTTACTTTTCTAACGTGTCCATCTAATTAAATTTTCCAAATTCAAACAGCACAAAGGCGGCATGCAATCGATAGATCTTAACCTACCACATCAGCTGAAGAAGAAGGCAGCCATGAGCCGGTCGAGTCTTCTTTGTTTCCACTTAGTGAAGAAGAAGGCAGCCATGAGCTCGTCGAGTCTTCTGTTGTTTCCAGTCAGTGAAGAAGAACTACGTCCAATCAAACCTTGCCCGAGAGCAAGGTTCATATTCTTTGCCGCCGCGTCTCGTCGCCACCGCCATCCCCTGACGAACTCAGGTGATAAAAGAACAGAGATCAACTTCCACAAAGAGAGAGGCGATGGAAGCTCTGCCAACCGCCATGACGCCCGAAGCTCAAAGTTTCGAGGACTTCGTCATCACGGCGGAGTGAAACTGAAGCTCGCGGATCGTTCCTGAAGCTTCCTGACAACCTAAGGAGTCGGTGGAACTCAACCTTTTGAGCTTTCGTCGTCAAAAGAGGTAAATGCCATTTTCGCTCGGCCGAAGCTCCGTTAATGACGGATTTTGTTCCGACTACTTTTTCTTTGAGATTCTTTATTCAAAATACTCCTAAGGCTCCTTCTAATCACATATATATGCTTGTTTTGTGATTTCATTGCATAAAAACCTTCGAGTCGAACCTCCCAACCCCCGAACCCATCGCGACCTACCTAGCTCGTTTCAGACGCTCATGACTTGATCGGACCTTCAGGTAAGTACTTCTGAACTCCCTGGATGCTATTCGTAGCTTCGTTTTGGATTGTTGACGTGCGAACCTGTTCGGGCTTTGTTTATGTCCATTCCACCGTTAGATCTTGTTGCAATTTTTATATGTTATAATAGAGGTTGAGACGAGTCCGTAGACACCAAGATCGCCCAAATCGGACAAGATCTCATCGTTGGATGTCACTGTGAAGCTCTCGACTGTCGGTGGCTCAACCTTGCGCCGCCAACCGGTCAACAGCCAAGGTGGCGCTGATATGGCTGCCACGTCATCCAGCCATTTTCATAAATAAATAAAAATCATTTCCAGAAATTGATTTACGAAAATAAAAAATATTTTGTGATCGTGTGGCCTAGTTTTGGCCATGCGTCACGATCTTGGATGTCCACTCATTTTCAAAAAATAAAAAATTATTTTTTGGCCCTATGGCTAAGATTTCGCCACATGTCGTCATCTGGACTCTTAGATCTCAATAATAGCAGGAAAATTTTAAAAATTAATTAAAAAAAATTCGAAATTTTGAAAATTCAAAAATAAATTTAGCAAAATTACGTCGTTTTGGTCTAGGCCGATTTGGACCCCTAAGGTCCGGGCCGAGCGCCCGTGAGGCGTGGGCTAGGTCAACACAACCTGGTTAAAAAAATACGAAAATAAAAAAATGGAAAATTCATTAAAAAAAATGGAAAAAGTTCCAAGAAATCGAAAAAAAAATCCAAAAAATTAAGAAATGAGCCATTTCAACTGGCCAAATCCTATTTTTGACGATTTTGCCCTCCTTTTCTTTCAAAATGACGATTTCCTTCGTATGGGAAAATTGTCTCGAAAAATCCAAAAAATCACGAAAAATGGAAAACGATCCACCTTGACTGGTCAAACCCATATTTCGTGGTTTCGACTCTCGATTCTTTCTGAAATGATGATTTTGCCGCTCATGGGTAAATAGTACCTAAAAATCCAGAAAATTGGCAAATGAGCACATTCAACTGGCCAATCCTATTTTTTATGATTTGGGCTCCTAATACCTTCAAAATTGACAATTTTGCCTGTTTGAGTACATTATCTCCCAAAATGACGATTCTACCCATGATGGGCAAATCGCCTTCAAATTATCTCAAAATCCTTTCAAACCTTAATACACCCATTCGCTAAGCCAATAGGACTTTACTAGAGATGGCATGTATTGATTCGATGAGTTTTATCTGCATGCTTTCGATCCTTGATTACGCTCTATCTTTATTGATTGTAAGTGATAGGTCAGATATTTCCATCTGCATGAACTCCTAGATTAATTTTATGACTTTCTCATTCTGATTCATCGGCATGAAAATCTCAGTTAGAAAAATCATTCAACTTAGATACCGAAAAGGCATCAATGGCAACATTAAGTCCCCGATCCCAAATCTCTAGTTCCGTTAGAGTCGTACGGCTTCTCCCAACGCTCGACGAGGTTCCCGATCTACCTTCTCCAAAAATCGGTGGCAACTCCGATAGCATATACACCTATACACATGTAACATGACCACACTTAAGGTCGAACTCGACTCCTAAATCCCACGAGGTGTGGACTTAGGAGAGTCCAAACCGATATATGAATCACATCGGATCCATAAACTTCGGTAATCACCCCTAAACTCCTCCGTCGCGACAAGCACGCCTTCCACTGCCTCTTTAGTGCCCTACATACAAATGCGTAAATAGAAAAAATTAATGTAATAGCCGAAGCAATAGATAAATAATAGTGTATCACAGTAGGTGAACTAACAATTTAGTAATAATTGTTTCTACATTATTCTTCCCTAATATCGACAATTTACAAATGAAATGACTACTTGAGGACACAGTATTCATCAAAGGTCTCCCTCACAGACCTAAAGAAATAAAAGATCGATTTTTCTTGAAATTGGAAGATAGAAGAACATGAGTGAAAAAACAACAATAAGTTAGGCAACGTAGATGACATATCCGACTCATCTAACCACATAAGGCTAAAAAGTGAAAATTCTAATACCATGAAATGCAGGAAATCTCTTTGCTAAGACTATCATTGACATATAAATCGACAAGAACAAGATGAGTTATCTACACACCTCTTTTTTGCCGCAACATCCAAAAGCTCATCGATTCGATTAATACTGTCGACACAAACATTCGTGAGGCCAAGTACTTTGGTATTTTGTCCTATCATAACTCATTTTGCACTATTACGCTGCGACAACAAATGATAAACTTCATTATTATATATCTTGAAAATTGAAACCTAAATTGCACCACCATTTTAGCTATTGTGCAAGAAACATCAAAAGGAAAAAGATTATAGAATAAATAGAAATTTACGTTCAAGGTATACTCCCAGCCCTAGGCCGAAGGGGTTAGAACCACCTCAAAAATCTGCTCCATAGAACGTGGTATCAACCCTCTCCGTTCTAGAGAGTCACGTTCGCCCAACATAGTATACGTCTTTCTTGTTCCCGTTTGCCCATATAAAAATATACAAACATGCGAAGTATCTGATAAGTGAAATTTTTCAAATGCAATAAGCTAGAGAAATTTATTTTATTTTCCATCTTGGTAGTTTGAGTTGCATAATTGAACAAAGAAAGCACAACGACAAGTATAACCTCAATTGCAACAAACCAAGAAAGATAAAGCAAATGAGACATAAATATCTAGTGGTGTAGGAGCGACAGGAAGACTACTTGATAATTTCAAAAGTCTTAGGCAAATTCTTTCAAAAGCTCAAATGGTTAACAAAAATAATCTCATTTACAATTAGGTTATTTCATACATATCTACAGTTGAACTCTACTTATGCATCATAAAAGAAAACTACCACGCAAATATATCACCTTATAGCCATCAAGGGTGCTACAGACCAACTCTGATATCTCAACAAAAACATCCTGCTGGGAAGCCTCGGGGCTAAAAACTCTGTCAAATGTAAAGGGTTGTCTTCCGCCTCGGCCTTGTCATAAGATAGATAAATAGACGTGAGACATCTCATGCAACCTTATATTGGTTCGCCGAAAAAAAAATATGGGAGTTATCACGATTTTCTCACTCGCAAGAAATATTTTTTTCACTACCTGTAACTATTTCGATGCATTGATCATGAGTTTCCATCGTACTTGGATATGAGATGATGGTTTCGTTTCAAGGATCATCGCCCGTAAGAAATGGACATACTCGGCAAAACATTCTAATATTACCTTTTAAATCTTGAAGTAACAAAATTTCAGTAGGGTTTATAATGTCGTATATGTTATGCATTTGCTATTGAACAAGACGAATACCATTATAGCGTTATGCATTTTATATTTTACCATCTCTGCTTCAACGAGCTCTTATTTCAATTGACCGATCTTCGTGTCCCGCCTCTGAATGATAGATTAAAAAAAGTACCATTTTGAGATATGGTCATAAAAAATAATACTATGCCATAATAGTACAATAATGGTACTGTGTTCTATTATTTGGCATAGTATTGTTCTCTATGACCATATCTCAGAATGGTACTGTTTTTGTTTTTCCTTCAAAGGCGGGACACGAAAATCGATCAATTGAAACAAGAGCTCGTTGAATCAGAGATGGTAAAAAAGAAAATGCAAAACCCTATAATGGTAATCGTCTTGTTCAATAGCAAATGCATTACATATACGACATTATAAATTACTGAAATCTTATTGCTTACTTCAGGAATTAAAATGTAATATTATAGTGTTTTGCCAAGTACGTCTAATTTTTACGGGCGATGGACCCGAAGACGAAGCCATCATCTCATACCCAAGTACGATGGAAACTCGTGATCAAGGCATCAAAATAGTTACAGGTAGTGAAAAAATACTTCACATTAGTGAGAAAATCGTGATAACACCCATTTTTTTTTTTTTCAAAGAACCAATATAAAGCTGCATGAGATGTCTCACGTCTATTTATCTATCTTATGACAAGGCTGAGGAGGAAAACAACCCATTACATTTGACAGAATTTTTAGGCCCGAGGCTTCCCAGCATGATGTTTTTGTTGAGATATCAGAGTTGGTTTGAAGCGCAATTGTTGGCTATA
Source organism: Lenwebbia sp. NSW1173648 (assembly GCA_029784005.1). NCBI lineage: Eukaryota > Viridiplantae > Streptophyta > Magnoliopsida > Myrtales > Myrtaceae > Lenwebbia > Lenwebbia sp. NSW1173648. The sequence goes on along the minus strand of JARCGZ010000008.1, from coordinate 3,585,265 downwards.
AAATAAAGGTGATATTTGCGTGGTAGTTTTCTTTCATTATGCAGAAGTACAATTCAACTGTAAATATGTATGAAATGACCTAATTGTAGATGAGATTATTTTTGTTAACCACTTAAACTTTTGAAAGAATTTGCCTAAGGCTTTTGAAATTATCAAGTAGTCTGCCTACCGCTCCTACATCACTAGACATTTATGCATCATTTGCTTTATTTTACTTGGTTTGTTGCAATTGAGGCTGTACTTGTCATTGTACTTTCATAGTTCAATTATACAACTCAAACTACCAAGCTGCAAAATAAAATAAATTTCTCTTGCTTATTGCATTTGAAAATTTTCACTTATCAAATACTTCACAGGTTTGTATATTTTCATATAGGCAAACGAGATCAGGAAAGACGTATACTATGTTGTGTGAACGTGACTCTCCGGATCGGAGAGGGTTGATACCACGTTCTCTAGAGCAGATCTTTAATGCGGTTCTAACCCCTTTCGGCCCAAGGCTAGGAGTATACCTTGAACGTAAATTTTTATTTATTGTATAATTTTTCTTTTTGATGTTTCTTACACGATAGCTAAAATGGTAGTGCAATTTAGGTTTCAATGTTCGAGATATATAATAATGAAATTTATGATTTGTTGTCGCGGCGCAATAGTGCAAAACGAGTTATGATAGAACAAAATGCCAAAGTACTTGGCCTCACGGATGTTTATGTCGACAATGTTGATCGAATTGATAGGCTTTTGGATATTGCGACAAAAAGGTGTGTAGATAACTCATTTTGTTCTTGTCGATTTATATGTCAATGATAGTCTTAGCAAGAGATTTCCTGCATTTCATGGCATTAGAATTTTCACTTTTTAGCCTTATGTAGTTCGATGGGTTTGATAGGTCATTTACATTGCCTAACTTATTGCTGTTTTTCCACTCATGTTCTTCTATCTTCCAATTTCAAGTAAAATCGGTCTTTTGTTTCTTTAGGTCTGTTAGGGAGACCTTGATGAACGTTGTTTCCTCAAGTAGTCATTTCATCTGTAAATTGCTGACATCGGGGAAAAATAAGGTAGAAACAGTTCTTACTATATTGTCAGTTCACTTGTTGTGATACACTATTATTTGTCTATTGCTTCGACTATTACACTAATTTTTTTCTATTTACGCATTTGTATGTAGGACACTAAAGAGGCGGTGGAAGGTGTGCTTGTCGCGACCCTTCCGAGCGGAGCGAAGGAGTTTAGGGGTGATTGCCGAAGTCTACGGATCCGATGTGATCCATAGATCGGCTTGGACTCTCTCAAATCCTCACATTGCGCGACGATTGGATTTAGGAATCGAGTTCGACCTTAGGTGTAGTCATGTGACATGTGCATACGTGTACATGCTATCGGAGTCGCCACCGCTCTTTGGAGAAGGTAGATCGAGCGGTGGGAGAAGCCGTACAACTCTAACGGAACTAGAAATTTGGGATCGGAAACTTGGTTACACCAATGTTGCCATTGAGACCCTTTCGGTACCTAAATTGAATGATTTTTCTAATTGAGATTTTCATGCAGATGAATTGGAATGATGGAGTCCCAAAATCTAGAAGTTCATGCAGATGAGAATATCTAACCTATCACTCACAATCAATAAAGATAGAGCGCAATTAAGGATCCAAAACATGCGCATAAAACTCATCGAATCAAATAGATGACATCTTTAATAAAGCCCTATTAACTTAGCGAATGAGTGTATTCGAGTTTGGAAGGATTTTAGGATAATTTAGAGGCAATTTACGCATTAGGGGCAGAATCGTCATTTCGAAAGACAATTTTCCCAAAGAGGCAAAATTATTAATTTTGAATGGATTAAGAGCCCAAATCATCAAACATAGGCTGGCCAATTGAACGTGCCCATTTCTCAATTTTCGAGAATTTCTGAAATTTTTCTAGATTTTTTTGTACGATTTGCCCATGAGGGGCAAAATCGTCATTTTAGAAAAAATCGGGAGTCGAAATCACAAAATATGTGCTTGGCCAGTCAAGGTGGACCGTTTCTCATTTTGTGATTTTAAGGAATTTTTGGGATTTTTCGAGACAATTTGCCCATATGATGGAAAATCGTCATTTTGAAAGAAAGATAGGGCAAAAACGTCAAAAATAGGATTAGCCAATTGAAATGGCTTATTTCTTAACTTTTTAGATTTTTCTGAATTCTTGGAATTTTTTAGAATTTTTCTCAATTTTTTTAGAATTTTTTTTATATATTTTCCATTTTTTATTTTTTAAAATCATTTTCTATTTTTTCGTATTTTTTTTAATATTTTCCGAACGGGGTCGGGTTGACCCAACCCATGCCTCGCGGGCGCCCGGCCCGAACCGTACTAATCCAAACCGGCCTAGACCAAAACAACGTAGTTTTGCCAATTTATTTTAAATTTTTCAAATTTTCAAATTTTTTTATTAATTTTTCGAGTTTTCTCGCTATTATTGATCTAAGCGTCCAGATGACGACACGTGACGATATCTCAGCCATAGGGTCAAAAAAGAATTTTTTTTATTTTATGAAAATGATAGACAGTCGAGATCGTGACGCATGGCCAAATTCGAGCCACACGATCACAAAAAAAAATTATTTTCAAAAATCAATTTTAATTTCTAAAAATGATTTTTTCTTTTAAGAAAATAGCCGGCTAACATGGCCTACCACGTCAGCGCCACCTCGGCCGTTGATCGATCGACGGCAGTTGACTAGTCAACGGCGCAAGGTTGAGCCACCGACGGCTGAGAGCTTCCCAGCGACATCCAACGGTGAGATCTTGTCCGATTTGGGCGATCTTGGTGTTTACGGACTTGTCTCAACCTCTACTATAACATATCAAAAATGCAGCAAGATCTAACGATGGAATGGACATGAACAAAGCCCAAACAGGTTCGGCCAAGGTGGAGTCCGATCTTGCAATTCGCATGTCAACAATCCAAAATGAAGCTACAAATAGCATCCAGGGAGTTCAAAAGTACTTACCTGAAGGTCCGATCAAGTCAAGAGCGTCTGAAACGAGCTAGGTAGGTCGCGATGGGTTCGGGGGTCGAGAGGTTCGACTCGAAGGTTTTTATGCAACGAAATCACAAAACAACCATATATATGTGATCAGCAAGAGCTTAGGAGTATTTTGAATCAAGAATCTCGAAGAAAAAGTAGGCGGATCAAAATCCGCCATTTAACGTAGCTTCGGCCGAGCAAAAATCGCGTTTACCTGTTTTGACGACGACAACTCAAACGGTTGAGTTCCACCGACTCCTTGGGTTGTCAGGAAGCTTCAGGAACGATCCGCAAGCTTCAGTTTCACCTCCGCCGTGATGACGAAGTCCTCGAACCTTTTTGAGCTTCGGGCGTCATGGAGGTTGGCAAAGCTTCTACTGCCTCTCTCTCTAGAAGTTGCTCTCTGTTCTTTTATCACCTGAGTTCGTCAGGGGATGGCAGTGGCGACGGCGAGACGCGTCAGCAACAATAGGATTGACCTTCTTCCTTTCTCCTCCTCTCTCGGTGTCGTTGTATTTTTTCTTCTCCTTGTGTGTCGATGCCCCTGCACTCTTTCTTTTTCTTTTTTTTTTTGTGAGCCCTCTTCACACTCTTTTTCTTTCAGCCCCCCGTGGAACCCCCCAAGAAAGGCCAAAAAAAAAACCACCTCTAGAAGGACAACGCCCTAAGTTATGATGTAAATGATTCTCTATACTCTCCCTTCATGGGAGTTTTTCTCTCCCTTTCATGGGAGCTTGCTCTCCCAGATTTTAATCTGAGAAATTTCCCTTTCCTTCTTCGCACCTCCTATCCTCCATCTCCAGCTCCTTTACCCATTCTCATTTCGATCGATCCTTCCCTCACCTCAAAACCCCTTCCACACTGATTTTCCTTTTTCGACAAACCTTAACCCTTTTTCTCCACTACATTTTCATCCTGACACTGACTTCATTTTCCATCTCTATAATCCACTCCGCATTCTGCTCCTCCTCCATCCATGATAATTTGAGCTCCCTTCAATCGTCTTCTCCAACCCATCTTCTACTTTTCTTTCATCCAAACCACCACCTCCCCTGTGAAACCACTTCTTGTCTCGATTACTATACAAATAGAAGAATCAATATCAGAAGGTTCTGCCGGTTTCCTCAGACTCGCCCTCTCATTACCGTAAGTGCTCTTTCAAGATTTTTTCCTTTTTGCTGAATCCCTCTCTGCTCATCTGCTTCCCCTGTGTAAAAGAAACAAAATGGTTGGTCAACTGATTTCAGGCATCAAATGCACAGATTGCAGCCTCAAGATGGGGAAAAATCAGCTCCCATTCAAGACATTTGTATCTAATGAACAGATTGCAGCCTCGAGGGGGAAAAACAGCTCGATTCCATATCATATACACAAATGGCGACAGTAGAAAGAAAGAGTCGATACCAAAAAGAGTTTTATGCTAAACAAAAGAAGCTTCTTTTTTAACCAGGCCAAGTTCAGATCCTTGTAGTTTAACAATAGTCAGTCACTTGCAGAATGTCAAGGAGAGAAATTCGAAGTTCCATTGAAACAGAAGCTAACACGCTAGAGACATAGCATAAATTCACTGCTCTGGTCTCACCAAAACCATGAATAAACCAAACGAACAAGGTCCACAACAAGCAAACGCCGAAGAAAATAAAATAAAAGAAAGAAAACAGCATAGGAAATCGACATCCTCTCGAATGCGAACAAAAAAGGGGAAGGCTTTCACATATGCACTTTTATGCTACACTTATCAGTTCAACTTTTAGTTATGTTTGTCATCACCAAACCAAAAGTGTTTGCACATGTTCTCTTAGACATTCCTGATGAACAATAAAAGCTAGCAAATACCAGAAACATTGCTTTGTTAAGAAAATGTATGAGCTCACTAGCAGAAAATGACAGATTCCATGGAAACAATCTAGAGGATTGAATCAATAGCAGAATGCCCCAGCAATATCCCAAGTCAGACACAATAAAAGCAGCAACAAACAAGTACCCACAGATCAGCCAAAGGAACCATGCCAAATCCATGGTACTCGTCTATGTCAAATGACCAAGAAGAGACAAGACTTTTTGCTGCAAAGAGAAGGCAGAACAATGTGGACAAACCAAATTGTGCGAATGGACCAAGGCTATTTGGTCAGATCCAAGAATAAACATCTGCACATCTCCGAGAAACATAACCAGAATGGAAAAATGCATTTTAGAAGCTATGTCGGAAGGTATAAACGTACCTCAGAGAGAATTGGTAACAGGTAAACTCTGGCTGGTGTGGAAAGCTCGAAACTCCTATGTTTTTCAAAGTCGTAAGCCAAACCTGGGAAAAATCGTGGACGACGCCCTTGCATTGCACAATAGCTTCGCGATTCAGTCTCACACAGCCAGGAGTCTCACAAAAAAGGGCTGTGACGTACCGTATGCGTGGATGCCGCCGGGAAAAGGGTTTCTGAAGCTGAACGTGGATGGATCATGGGTCGATAGCTCCTCGGAGGCTTCAATCGCAGGGATTTGCCGAAACGCTCATGGAGTGTTGATTGCTGGGTTTGTGAAGAAAATTCGAGCTGATTCGGCTGAGCTAGCCGAAACCCTAGCTCTCCGAGAAGCTTTACTGTTCCTCTCGAGAGAAAGAGTACTTGGCGCAAGAACTGACCTGTGCGATGAACGAAGTGATCTGCAGGGAGAGAGAAGTGTTCTGCACGTGGTCCTCCAAAGTGATAACCTCTCAGTCGTGGAGTCCTTATCACGCCATAGACAAAGCCCATTCGCCTTCTAGTTAATGAATGTGTGGGCCTCTTGGCCCATCTTAAAGGAGTTGTCGTGAAATTTTGTCCGAGGTGCCGATTGGATTGCAAAAGCTCATAAATTAGGATCGCTCCTTACTAATTGGCTCTCTAAACCTTCCCAACCCCGTTGGGATTTATTATGTTTAGACGCTAATCATTGTTGTTCTTCTAATTCTACTAATTAATGAGAATATTTCGTTTTTGACCCAAAAGAAAAAAGTACCAAAATTGGAGCCGGGACACTCGTTGGCATTCATCGTTGTCCCACTCCAACTGCCACAAGGTATTAACATTGAACAAATTAACAGTAACAGAGGTCAAAAATCTCCGTATGAACTGACATCAGGTTTCCCATGGATGTTCTTCTTAAACATTGAATTAACTTAGCCTATTGCTTGATCAAGAAAATCACAATCCACTAATGTGAATATAACATGAAAAAAAAAGACACTCTAGCCGGAGCAGCACATAAATAAACAATTCTTACATACATTAAACAAGTAAGAAGAATGTTTTTCCTCCTGTTGAAATAAAACTAGGACGACACTATTTTCACTCCTCACATGGCTCAAATACTCCATTTCACAGTGTGCTCACCATATTAACCCATGATGTGGAGTCCATTTGGGTTTTTTTAATGTGTTTTTCTTTTTCTTCCCCTTTCCTCTCTACCTCGTCGTCGCCCCTCACAAACCCTTGGCACATCTGGCAGAACCACCCCTATATCGGCACGAGCTTTTGCGAGATGGACAGTTTGATCTCATCCCTCAGCTTTTTGTCCGGCACAGTCCATGAGATCTGCTTTCGGTATTCCTCCTTGAACGCGTTGAACCTCTAGAGACCAAAGCCGGATACATATAGTGATCATTGGAGTTGGGGCTTTCGAAGTACCACACAGGCATATTCACATTTCCCAGTTGCAGATGATCCGTCAAGATGTCAGAAAGAGTCGCACTGTAATTGGTGAGGGAAGTTTGAATTCCAACACCGATCAAGTCGGCGAGTGAATTCCGCCGCCTCCGGCAATAATTTTCGAAGTCTTTTGAATTGTGGCTTCGTAGTTCGATAGGAATCTATGATCACTCAGATTTACCAATTGTAGAGGGGACTTGCAATTCTCTCCGACGATCCTTTGATTCTTGCAATGATTTATGAGAATCGGAATAGATTGGTTGAGCTGCTCGAGTTCATGGCAATGCGAGCAAAGACCTGAACGTGAAGAGGATAACCCCAATGTATCTGCAACTAGCCATCGAGAGGATAAGAGCTTGACACTCTTATCAAGAAACCATCGCGGGAGATGGCGTCATCCTCGGATCCACGAGTCCCTAATCAATAAAACCATCAAGAAGAAAAAAGGAAAGTGGATGAAAAAGAAGAAACAAATAAAAAAAAACCCAAATGAGCCCCACATTTGACTTTTTGCGGGTATAGCATTCTGAAGGAGGAAAAAAACGAGGTATAATATGGTCAGTACACTATGAAAGAGAATGACTAAGCCAAATAAAGAGTGGAAAAAGCGCGACCAAAAAAGTAAATGAAGGCCTAGGAACTTCCTCAGTTAACATTGCTTTTCTTCTTCTTCTTCTTTTCAGAGCGAAACTTGCCGAGAGAACTCTTGTATACAAAATATTGACTATCGGTAAATCCATTAACCACCCAATCCTAAACCAGAGCTACGCAGATCAACTAGATTGCTGCGGCAAAATGTTGATCAATTAACCGACAGTGGTCACAAATGAGACGTGTGTGAACGAGATCAGTAGGAAAGGGTTTACAGCTTGCAATGGAAGTTTTAATCTTTTGACATGCCAATTCACCATCTTCAGTCTCGAAATGATCATAAAATAAGGCTTGAACTTGTGCTCAAGCTAAAATATATATGAACAAAGGGAAGATTACCCAAACCATCCTAAATCCATTATACGGATGCCAATTCAATTTTAAACTTTTCAATTTTATCGATTTAGTCCTAGACCTTTTGTTGAGATCTCAATATAGTCCGTCTAATCAATTTTCGCAATCGCTGACATCGAGATCCAGTCATTGCCATCCATCAGCGATTTTTCGAAAAATTTGGGCGGAAGGACTTTGTTTGAATTCGCAAAAATGTTAAAGACTAAATTGGAAAAATTGAAAAGTATATTACGTTATTGGCATTCATATAATAGGATTAGAATTGATTGTACAATTTTCCTATGTTTTGCACCTCGAGTTAAAGCCCAAAGAGCAATGTCGAAAGGTAGATAAGAAGACAAAAATTGTTCAATGGGTAAAGCCAATCATATAACAAAAAAAAGTGTCAAAAAAGTCATAAACATATTGCATTGGTGTCAATTTAGTCCTAAATATTTTTACCTAAAGCCAATTCAGTCATTCCGGCTAATTTTGGCCGGGTACGATCAGCCTACTTGGCAGCAGCGCCGGCTGTGTGGACATTTTTTATAATATTTTAATAATTTTCGATTTTTTTCATTTTTTTTCCTCTCATTGTTTTTTCTCTTTTTTTCCTCCTCTTTCCTCTGGTGGCCGCATGAGTGCTGGCCTCGCCCTAGCCCAAGCGACGCCGCGTTGGCCCAGGCAGCCCCTGGCAAGGCTCCACTGGCCTGGGCCTCTTTCCAGAGACTGTAAGAGTCGTCATCTTCCCTTTTCTCCTGCAGTTGAGCTTTGTCTTCACTCCATTCTCGTATCGATTCACACCCGATAAGAATTAGGCTGTGTTACCTGTGATACGTTTGGTTTGAGTGGCCCTCTGTGATTCCTCTCTGCATATAAAGACGTTTCCTCGCTTCTCAATTGAACGAGAGAGAGGGACCATGAAACAATAGAGCTTTCAAGTGGAGCAAGTGAGACAGAGAGAGAGCGCCCAAGCAAACGGCTAATTCGTGTGAGCAATGGAGCTTCAGAGAGCTCTCGAGCATGGAGCCATGGAGTCTTGAACGCGAAGCAACTGAGAGAGACAGAGAGAGAGCCACGACGACCTTTGTATTTCTTCAGCCGCGTCAGATGTAAAATGACGTTGTTTTTGCTGCCCCAAAGCCACGTGGAAGCCATGTCCATTGTCTGCGTTGTTTGCGTTCCGTCATTCAGGTCAGCGGCACGTAGAATTTTAAACGGTATTTACGGAACCTAACAGAGGGCAAATGTGTCACAATGGTATAAGTTTGAGGATTTTGGCATCACAAAAAAAAAGGTTCGGGTAAATGTGTCACAATGAGTATAGTTTGGTATTTTTGATGGCTTTTTCCCGTATTGCATAATATAAAAATTAAATAAATACTTGGAAGGACAAAAAAATAGCAGCGAGATAAATACTGATCCACAAAATATAGAAAAGCATTAAAGAAAGATATAAATGGCAGGATGAGTTGCAAATAAAAAATAAGCATATCTTAGGGTGCATTTATTTCACGAAAAACTCTATACTGAAGAAAAATGCTTTCCGAGAGATTTTTTTTCACAAAAAATTTTAGTTTTCCTTTATGTAGTGATATGCGACAAAGATTTTTTTTTTTTTTTTTTTTGGTGTTTAATTCTTATTTGGAAATAATTTCAATCTCATGACTTTATCTGAGGCAAAAAAAATCGAATTAGCTATATAGCCAGGTATTCCCTGAAGGTTAGTTTAAAAGAAACTCCGACAAATTTTCTATGAAATTGAGCGATTTTAATTCACTTTTGCTAGCTATTGCAACTTGGATTAGCACAGATAAATTCTTTCAGTTTCAATTGTTCCAGATTCGATTGTTCGACCCTAATCACAGTACGTATGCAACTTGGATAGCCAGTTTTATAGATCATGATACCCTACAGAGCTGCTAGAAGTTAGAATGCTCCTCGGCTTAGCTATGGCTTTCTCATTTGGTCTTTTCTGATTAATAATACTAACAAAAACAATAACAACAACAACAATAATGATGATAATTCTCTCCTCAAGCTATGCGTCCAACAATTCCCAAGGTTTTGACTTTTTGACCACCATACTCAAGATAAGCTCCTATAAATATATTCTAAGCCCGAAGGATCAAATCCATATAGCCCAATTATTAAGTAAGACATGGGTAGCCCCAATAAAAGAGGAGGCCCAAATTATATCCTTTACCTAGTTAAGACCGCACAAACTTTTTTAGCCCAAGCATAAAAACAGAATTTTAGAAAAAGAGTAAATATGAATATGTGTTAAGGTATGTGCAGTTCATTGGACATGCCACATAAGACGAACCACGATCCCTACTCACAAACCAGCTAAGCCTACCCCCCTAACCGCAAACCTAAGAAACTAGCACCTTGCGCACCGCAATCTGTACCACGTACCATAACGAACCGCGATCGAGGTAGCATTGGACTTGGCTCATATATTTATGCTCAATGCTCGACTTGAGCTAAATCGAGTAGTAAATTTCCAGCTGAAAAGCTCATCTCTAAGTAGAAAATTGAGATATTCGAATTCGATTTAATTACAAAAAATTATAAATGAACTCGAGCAAGCTGAAGTATTTTTCCTTCAATAAATGAGTGTGTGTGGATATACTAGGATTCAATGGATTTAGGAGTCTATTTTTACGCTATTAGATACCTTTGAGAAAATAATAGAAGCTTGATTAGGTAAGCGAACTTGTCGAACTGAGTTTCTGGCGCGCTTGAGTTCGACTGAAATCAGACGAGTCAACCTCGAGTAATCATTGAAGCAGGAAGTATTCGCCAGTAGCTTGACTCAGTTTTGACCCTAGCATATATTTGCACGGTACCCGTAATAGAGCTCGCCAGTGTCAATGGAAAGGAAGCCCATTTTCACCCTAGTTCTCTGTAGGAGCTAGCGATAAGTCAAAACGACTTCAAAGGGCGGAAGTATTGGCAGAAAGTTGCTGATGAACGCAGGAGAAAACCCCATTCTATAATGCTAGCAGACAAGAATGCTACAAATAAAGAAGTTTGGCGACAGGTTCTTTCTGTTTTGTTTTGCCCTCTAGTTATGATGTTTTTAGTCTAGAGTTTGGGTCTTTTCTTCATTTTCTACTGAGTCAGACATTGATGATAATTTGAATAAAATATACTCAACAGATTATGCTTGAAGCTTGAACTTTGTCAAATAAGCAAATTGTCAACCAAGCAACACCATAAATAGCGGAGTGAAATGGAGGACCAAGCCAACTACTAAAACCTGGGAGGACCAAGCCAAATGTCTTCCAGTTTTAATCATACTATGCCAATGATCAAGCTTTCTTTATCGCTCAGGACTTGCACAAAAAGAGAGGTTGTCCTAATTTTGCCAGGCTTTGGTGAACAGGCGCCTACGCCTAGCCCTTCAATATTTCACTGGGCCAGATGGGCACAGTAGATATGGAGAGGGCCGAGAGGCCATTCTTTATTTTAAATCAAGGCAACGGACATACGATGAGAATTGTAAACACCCAAAACTAAACCGATAAAAAGAATTGAAATCCAGATGAGGTACGGCCTACTTGCTTGCTTCAAAGAAGCATAAGTTTAATGACATCTCAACAATGTTTGATACCTTTAATAAGGTCACCCATCAGACTATGGACTGACCAATCATCCCCAAGACCACCTGGGGGAACTCAATAGTTCCTTGCACAGGGCCGGCTTTAGCACAGCCAGGTACTCCTGAGATATGAGAAATCAAAACACAATGACCACATCTGAAGTAACAAATTATCCACAACAAGAATTATAAGATGAGAATTTTTGGAGAACAATGTATGTTTGCTCCAACCAATAAAATAATTGATACTAGTAATTTTAAGAGAAAGAAATAACGAATCGGTGCTGCAACTAAGACGAAAAAGATCATGCAGGAACTGCACATATAAGAAACTTGTGAGAACTCACAGTCTGAGATAGACAGAATCTGATTGTTGAAGAGGCTAACATTTCATAAACTTGTGTACTAAAGTCGCGTGTTTTTGCTATGATAGTATGCCTTAACAAAGAAGAATGAGGTATTGTTATTAAGATGCACACCATGTTGTTTATTAAGATAAACACCAAAAGTACCTAAAATTCTTGTTGTGGAGGGTTCTTCGAAATTCTTTGTGAGATGAACATCAATTTGAAATACTTATAGAAACATTGAACCAGCATTGGCAGATTATTTAAGAACTTAAAACAAAATCATGAGGACCTCTCTCTCTCCCCCTTCCTCAAACACACACACACACACACACAAGCAGCAAAGACAAACATGCCTGGAAAAAAATACTATTAGACCACGATCCTTCAGAATGGAGTCTCTGGCAGAGGGACTGGAACTTGGTGGTGCTACTTCTCGATCAGCTTCCACATCACCTTCTTCATCCCTGCCTCCTTCAATAATGGCAAGAAAATCTTCGGCCCACACAAAATGTCCAGCAGATCCTATTGAAGCTTGATTCTCCAGACTGCGCTTTGCGCACTGCTCTAGAAAAGGTTCAGCCTCACTGAGGTATGTAGTAGGACATGACTTATATACTGATGTCAACCGATATCTATATTCATAAGTTCAATCTTTTGAAATAGCTTGGTTGAACTTGAGAATTCGATCACTAAAGTTGAGTAAGTGAACAAAATGGAATTGAATTAGGTTGGAATCGAGTGCTAATTACCATTGCTTAATGAATTAACCGATCAATTTTCTATCGAATGCTCTTTTTTTTTTTTGGATTCGACAATTTCTGTAAATTTTTTTAAATATATTTCACTTTTTATTATTACGAGAATTTATCGACGAACGCCGGATTGCATGCAACAAAAACAAAGTCTTCTATATCCATTGCGCAACTAAATTTTGATACTCGGGCTCACTGTCTCTTTCTCATATGGGCTTCATTTATAGCCCAAATCGATGTTCTTCCATGGAGGAGCGAGATTGGAGAGAGGCAGACGGAGAACTTTCATGGCGGAGGAGGAGAATTCTCAAGGACCGAACGAGGATTGCTCTTTCGTTTGGGATGAGGCGTCGCAGCTGTACTTTCACGCCAGGTATCCCTCGCTCTTAGCAATTCAATTCCTGTCTGCACGAGAAGGACTTGGGTGAGCATGCGATCGCTCGACTGGATGCCAAGATTCTCAGCGTTTTCGATTCGATGTGGAAACTCGCCATCTATTTTGGTGTTCTTTGCCGCTTTCTTTGGCGAGATTGATTAATCTGATGATCTTCCGAGACGAACTGATTTGACTGTTGAACTGGAGTTCTCGTCTGCAAGGAGAGAGTAATTGGCGTGAAGAGTTAAACATTGCGCCTACATGGTTGTTTTTCTTGGCTACACATCCAAAGAACTGTTCCTAGAGTTCATAGTGTCGCACTTGGCGTATAGTTTTGCTTTTATGAAAGTGTAAGCATAAGGTTCTTATGCAGTGGAGTGATTATTAGTTGGATACCGAAGAAAAGAATGACCCGTTTCACCTTTCATTAGACCTACTAGATAATCCATGTGCCACACAATATAATGTCATGCCAAGAAATTCCCATTGCATTGCTGTGAATGTAAGTTCTTTCGGTTTTGAGAGAGGTACCGCACATTATCTCCTATCCGAGATTTCTTTTTTCTATATTCGAATCGAGTCGTTTGGACTTTTCATTCCTCTGTCACAGTTTTTCTTCTTGTACCTTTCACAGAACCGGATTTTATCATGACCCTAATGCGGGCTGGCAGTAAAGACGGGCTTTATTACAAATTTGAGGATGGAAATTACGTACCTTTAAACCATGACGCGGTAGATGTAATCTTCCTGACCTCATTTTCCAGGGGGCTCCTTTTGTTCCTTCATTTCGTTTCCTCTTTGGCATTTTGCCCTACAAGGTGCAATGTTGATAAGTTTCACTATCCTGTTCGTCCAGGTTGATGAACGTGATGGAGGAGGTACCTTGAAATTTCCATGCAAGACGAATCACACTCACATATAGGTTGCGATGGAGAGGGTATTTGCTCCTTGAACGAGGGAGTTGAAGTTGAAGGTTGCCACCAAGAGCAAACTGTAGTCAATGAGGACACTCCAGGTGAACCATTTCTTCGTGCCAGTCTTCTGCTCATGTTTTCCCTGATTATATAGACTGATTATAATCAATACATATTAGGCTGTAATATAGGCTTAATAGAAGCCCCGTGGTTTTACTTTGACATCCTCAAGTGCTTTGAGCTGCTTAATGTTGGCAATTCATTGTAGGAGCACTTTTTAAGTTTAGGTACGCAGTAGGTCTTTGTTGGAGCTAGGTGATTTGGTTTTGGCATCCGTTGTGAGCTCTTTTCTGCTTAATGTTGGTATAATTTAGCATTTGACTTTACTGAAGCTCTTCACTATAGTCTTAATGGAAAGCGTATATCTTAGCTTGTGCGTGGCTTCTCTGCGTGTTTAAGAAGTTGCGGAGGTTATGGACTCATGTAGTATTTATCCACGTCTGTGTGATATTGTTTCATGACTCTGTGATAACTAATGCCGACAATTCAGCTAATAATGTGATACTGTTGCCAACAACACTTTCACTAAGTATCATAAATTTTTTATTTAATTTTTTTTGTGTTCGGGATCTAAGTATCAGAACTTGAAAGAACAGATTTTCAAGTTGAGAGGACCCTAGTGGTTAGAGCATATATACCTTTTTATACCAAAAGACTGTTGACACCTGGAACTTTGCGAGGGTCCAATGTCCCACTATGGTTCAGCAAATCAAACATGTGGTATTGTTCGAAATCCTGATGACTCTCTTGGTCATTGTTGTCTAGCCTCTGCAAAGAGAGAAGTGGATTCCACGGCGGGGAGGTCTGCAGATTTCCAGGAGGAGTGCTCCTTTATTTGGGATGAGACATTGCAGCTGTACTTTGATGCCAGGTTGCTCATTTAGCACTCGATATCTCGCGGGTGTCAAATCTCTAAATTCATGTGCTTTCTATTATAAGCACGTGGTTTCTCGATGCGAGTATAGTGTTTGTTTTATTGTGCCAAAAGTCAAGATCAAGATCTGCACTTTTTTATTTTACTTTCTTGTGTATTGCATTGGTCAGAAAGCAAAATGAATAGAAAATCAATGCAGGAAAAACGCTATGGTGTTGCTCGTTTTAGATTATCTTGGTCATTACAGGGGCCACGTAGTTGACAAATCTTCATAATAGAATTTTAATTTCCATTTTATGTTTACAACCTTTTGTTGGAAAGAGCAAGTGAGCTTGTAAGGTCAGAGGAATAGAGAGAGGTGGAAGATCCCAAAGACATACTCCGGGCAGCGGAGGTGTTCTTGGAGGATAGGTTCAAGAGAAGGGACTGGTCGTGGAGAGAGTTGTATGCCAAAGTGAGAAAAGAGTCGCTTGAATATTTATGCACTGTTGCACACACGTCACCAAAATAATGAATAATTTAAGCTTGTTTGAAGATAATTTACTTTTTGGAACCTTGATCCTCATAAAATGACGTAGAACCAGGTCGAAATAATCCCCGGAGTGATGTAGAGCCATGATTCTCTAGGAGGTATTACCGGAATCTTCTCGTTCTACAAGTTAAGCTGAAATCCTTGTTAGGAATGTGGATGTGATGTTTCTTGTTTTCAACAGCAGGTTCATACTGTTAAGCTGATTATTTTTGCCAACTTTATCTAGTTCGAGAGGTTTTTGCTGTTGACCTTTATTTTCTCATTTTGTTCTCTGTACTTCCGCAGAAGTGGGTTTTATCATGACTCCACTGCTGGCTGGTACTACAGCAGTAGAGATGGTATATATTACAAGTTACAAAATGGAAATTATGTGCCCTTGAAGTCTGACCTGGTAGACATTGCGTTCTCGACCTGAACTAGTTTAATTTCTCCTTTACCTTCTATCTTTTGTAATCATGTATATGAGGTTCAATTTTGATATTCCTCCATCGCTACTTCAGGTTGATAAAGGTGATGTCGGAGGTACTTGCGTAAATTCCCTCCAAAATGAATCTCATTCACATACATGCCATGGGAGGAACAACAATTACTCCTATCTCGAGACATGAATCTGAAGCTTGCCAACAAGAGGAAACGATAGCTGATGAGGCCACTTCAGGTGAACCATTTCTGAAGGCCAGTGGATTTATAACTGTTATCGGGTAAATTTCACTAGTGGTGACTAAATTTTAGCGGATTTTGCAGCCAAGTCATTGAACTTTGATTTAAATTCTCTAAAGCACTGAATTTTCACTTCTTTTGCAATTAATGCGCTTTGACTAGTATTTGGCCAACTTCCGGTGGAATGCTGACATGACAGCCACATGGCAATGGCGAGGCTTGTGGAAATACAAACACCTGTCGGCCACATCAGCAGTTTGCCCAAGATTGGCAGATATTGGTCAAAATTCTTAAATTGCAAGGAAATGAAAGTGTAATGCTTTGTGTAATCAAAACTCAATGGTTCGATTGCAAAATCCCCTAGAATTGAGTGACAACCGGTGGAATTTACACCTTTATCACTTTTGAATGTGATTTTGTGAAGAACTCAAATTGTATCTAGTGTTTGGCTTAAGAGAGCACCATAGTTTTTCTTTGACATCCTCAGATCTCTTAGTTAGTGCTGGTGGATTTTGGTGCTTCAAGCATATCAGTCCATGTGATCTCTGAACATGAGGTCTATGAGTATGAAGGCATGAATATACTCTCAATATTGAGATTCTGAGATCATCAACAACCACTAACTGGTGCTTTTTCAGAATTTCATTACTCCAACCACCCGTCAGTCTGACCTACTATTTTTTCATTTATCAATTAGCATAAGCTAGAGCAGAAGCTGTTTGATCCTTCTTTATGTTATAGAATCCACAATATACCTGACTTTCTGTTGAGTGATTGTTCTTTTTAAAGGACAGCAACTTCCTATATTTGCGGTGCTCTGATTACATTCAGCTGGCGATGTGATATGGCTATATCAAATATCAAGTGTGTGTGTGTGTGTGTGTATTTTATGTTCTAAATTATCTAGATCAATAAGTTCATGGCTGCCCAATTGGCCACTGCTTTGTTATAATTTTTCGCCAAGCTCCACCAGTCTAGCGGCTGAATATCATGATTTTTTGCCATCGCAGTGGTGCTTTCACCCCAGACTTTCTTTGACATTTTGTCTTTTTTATACTGCCAAGTGCAAAAGAATTTGTCTATCCATTTATTTTGCTCCCAGTCTATCTCGTTTGATGGACTTATCTTGGAAGCAACTGGAATGTACAAATTTTTAATGAATATGTGTGTGTCATTACACTCGGTTTGAGTACGAGTTTTTCTAGATTGGATTAAATATGAAAATAATTAATGAATATGGGTCGAGTCAGGTCGGGTATAGTTTGGTTATGAATCAGGAGGAGTATGCATCACTATATTTGCACCGTAATAAATAGGTTAAATGAGTCTGTTTGGGTAGGATCATTTACGACTCGACTTGATCCACCCATTTGATGGGTCTACTGACAGGATTTGATAGTTACCAACAATGTCAAGCATTTACAAGTCACGCATTTACAAGTACGGAGCAATGTTCTATGCTTTAAAGCGCTAAATCATTCGGTGCTTGTTCAGGGAGCAATAATGTGATTTGCGTATCACGGCAAAATCATGAAATCAATATCAAAATGGAAGTGGACTTTACTTGGGAAGGCTGAAGATGTGCCGATGCCAGCCGTTAATAGTAGCCAATTCGGCGAGGATTGGGCGGGCGGGCCGTCACGTGGACGAATAACAACGAGAATACACGAAATAGGAAAAAGATAATGATGAAAGAACGTGCGTTGTCTTGGTACGTTTGATCGTCTTTTACCTTATCACACGCATATAAAATGGGTCGTGTCAATTTTTTCGCAATGATAAAACATTGGCAGTTGGAGAATCCAGTGTTGACAAGGAACAGCATCATGCGTAATCCATGGCGAGACATTATCAATTTTATCAGTTCCGCCAACGTTCCTGTCCGATCCTTTCTGGTTTAACGGTTTCAGAAGGAAATTCTCGAAACTCTTCATTGTATTCAGTCAACAAAGCAAGTCTCCACGTCAGTGATTCTATTTAGTTCAGTTCGCTCGTCGCTCCAGTCGCCAAAGCGCCTTCCTTGTTCAATCCTACTTCCAGTTCCAGTGACCACCTTGAGCTCCCATTTCTCTCGCAAATCTCACCTCCCGACCCTCTCGCGATTCTACTTCGTCCTCATCTCCGCCGCCGCCGCCACCGCCGCCGCCGCCGCCGCCATGGCTTTCAATTCCTGGTTCAGCCGCTTGCGCGCCTCTTCTTCCAGGGTCATCCTCGACGGTTTCCGCGGCCGCGCGCGTTCCCAGCGCCGTCATTCCGCTCCGGCTCACAGGGCGCTCGCTGCGGTGTCTGGCGGAAGCGACGACCGTCGGTTCTGGCTGTGGTCGAGCGCCTTGGTCCCCCTCGCGGTCGCCGCGTCGGCCGGATCGCTCGCTCTTCGGTCTTCTCCTGAGCCGTCGCTCTGCGAAGCTCCCCATCTAGATGCTGGGTACGGAGTTTTCTCCTCGATCTGCGTTTCGGGGTTCGTCCTGTCTTGGTGAAGTATTGGGATTAAATGCTGAAGTCGAGTGCGTGCTTTGTAAATAGGCAGTTAATGATGGTGCTCCAGATAAAGGTGGAAGAACAGAAGTGAAAATGACGCTAGGAAAAGTAAAATCTTTTGACTCAGTGGCAGAAGAATCTTCCTTCATCATATACCTTTATGAAAACACTGTTGAGGACATGGAGTAAAAAGTTTTCTGCTCGGTGGAGACCTTGTCGAGTGGTTGAAATTGCGGTTCTTCCGTATGATGTGGGTCATGTTACATTCCCTGCTAGAATAAGCTTTTTCGTGATACTTCTGATTTAGCAGTTTATGATTGTGGTCTCTTTGGTGTTGCTGGGGTCATTCTGCCAGTGGACTATGAATGATCGATATCATCACCGTGACATTACAAAACAATTGATTGCTTAGGTAGTTGAAAATCCTACGCAGGAATGAACATATGGCAAACTCCCATGATTCTCCAGAAACTTTCAATACCTGCTCGAGTCTGGGTTGTTTGTTCTTAGCTGTCGATTATTTGGGACTTGGACTCATTGAAATGCTTTGGCTACATTCTGTCTCAGCTTCTGTTTCTTGATAAGAAGGTGGATAAAAGGAAGGTGGACACGTTAAGTTAGAAAAAAGTAATTGAACTGCCTATGGTTACTTTAAGTATCTGCCATTTTATATTGTGGACATATATACTCTTTTCTTGGCCAAATGTTTACATTTATTCGTCTTCCATATGTTTGTACTGAAAGTTTTCTGGAGTCGAACTTATTCTGTTTTTCTCTTAGTTTCTCAGCATTTAAACAAAGAATATTTAAACAAAGAATAGTGGGATGATAAATTTTCAATTCTTGATCCTTTGCTTTCCAGTGCTCATGAATTTTCTTCCCATTCCAACTTTTAATGAGCTTGTGAGGATCTTGATTTGGTGGCAATTATTCTTTTGATGTCAGAGGTGTCAAGGTCGGGGGCAAAGGCAGCACGGCATATCTGGTGAAAGGCTCTCACAAGGAGGTTCCACAAGAGCTCATTGACGAACTTGTGGCTATCTGTGGGGTAATTTATCTTGCGCTTGACATTCTGTTGAAATTGTTTGTTACCTGTAGGATGAGGACATCCTCGCTTATCATGTTGGTTATTGTGGTATTACTTGTGCAGGAAAACGTGACAATGGATTATGACAAGAGGTCTTTCCATGGAAAGCCCCAAAACAGTTTTCACAAAGCAGTGAATATTCCTGATGTGGTTGTCTTTCCCAGGTAAGATTGGTTATCTTTGTCCAGTACATCATATTCACCAATCAAATGCTTGGTTATCTTTGTATCCAAATAGTACTTTAAGTAGAAAATTGAAGACCCTAGCTCAATTTCACTGGATCACATCAATGGCTTACTATCTGATCTGTGTGAACGTGGCGTGCAGGTGAAGTAGGTAAAGAGGGATGGCAACCGAATTTTAGTTAAAATGGTGAGACGATGTCATCCTTATCAGTTAGTGTATCGACCAGATACGCAGATACTGGGGAATAGGAGGGAATGATTTTAGCGGGATACTCGTGGTGTTGAAGATGTTCTTCGGGAATTATAGCTTAATAACATGATCACTAACAAACGAAATATACTATTACATGGGGAAACCAACTTTGGTCATGGTCTGAAGATGTTTTCGGGAACTCTAGTTTAATAACATAATCACTAACTAATATATTTGATCATCTGTTAATTTTCCGGTTAACTTCTCTAGCAAGTTAGCAATGTTAAGTTTCCTGACTATGAAATTTTCAAAGACGTTGCTGCAAATTAATGTGTATTCCTACTCGGTACCAATTCTGTTTTTCATTACTTGATGCGTTTGAATGCTTTGAAGAACCTCTTTTCTTTGGATTTACTTGTTCTCATTGTCAATGAATAATTTAATTAGTTTGTATAGTTGGATTTCTATCATATTCTTTCGATAGCTATTTTCCATCTCATCTCATTGACCATAAACTGATTCTAATCTGTTTGTGTCTCGAGTTGATGAGGTTTTATACAAGTAATGCGAGCAATCAAACTAGAAGCAGATGGGATTTCTCGTACTTGCTTGTGCATGCTCATCCAATGCATAAGATGAGAACAATAGGTGATATGCATCTAGCATTCTAATCTATAGTACCAGCGAAAAGCTTAGAGCAGAAGTTCTCTTAATAGTAATTTCAGATATCATGAGAAGTCCAAAGCACTCACATGACGCACAAATAAGTTGGCCCCAAGATGGGCTTTTTTGATTTTATCGGGTTGTATGAATCGGAATTATTAGTGGCGCATGCGTAAATGCAAGTTTCTGCTGTATTGAACTTTTAGCTCTTTCCCTTCAGAAAAAGAACTTAATGGGAAACTCCAGAACTTGGCTTCCTTTGCTTCAATTATGAAATTTTGATGCACTTCCACTTTCGTAATGTGTATTATGGACTTTCAGGTCCGAGAAGGAAGTCTCTAAGATAGTCAAATCTTGCAACGAACACAAGATTATATCCTTCAATGCAATTTCAGTAAATTAAAATTTCTGTTTTTAGCACACGTTTCTTATGTTTATAATTGGCTGGTGCTCTCTTTTAACTTTTAAAATTTTTCAGATAACTCTGTAGAATAGAAAGCAGATGGCCCTTTGCCGGCCTAATTTACTCGCTGAAAGTACTCCCATTTGCATTTTAAATATTGGACTGCTTTAAAATGTTAACTAGTAACCGTTCAAAATTCCCCAAACAGGTACCCATTGTGCCATATGGTGGAGCTACATCAATTGAAGGTCACACATTATCTCCCAATGGGGGTGTTTGCATTGATATGACATTGATCAAAGTATGCGCAGTTACCTTTACTTTATATTTTACCTAAATAGCTGCCTATTATGCTGAAAATACAGATACCTAATTCTACAATTGAAACCCAAGTCGATGGGAAATCTTAATGTCCTCCAAATTCATTTCGCATGGATTTTATTTCGTAATAATTTGGTGGTTTATTTTGTTTTGACATGGTTGCTCGCTAGTGTCTTCTAAATTATATTGCGATCATGTGTAAGAGGTAGAATTAGAAAGATGAGTATTGTAAAATTTTTGGGTTCTCATTATGAACCTGTTTGTATAGGGAGTTGCCCCTTGGTACCCTCATGAAATATTTTTTTAGACTTCATAATGAATCACAAAATGTAATATGCAATTTCTTGAGTTCTATCATGCACCTGGGTTTAAATTATATTTCGTGACAACCTTTACTCCCTTTCAACTTTACTTTCTTTTGCTGATATAGTTTCAAGGTTAATGTCATCTGATAGTCATTAAGGGAAATCTATAAGTTCATGCTTGTGTTCGTGAGCTTCAACATGTGGATGTGAACTTTCTGAATATCGTCCATCTATAGTGCTCATGAAGTAACTTTAGGTTCTGCGACTTCTGTGTTTGGGAATAGGCTGAATTAACGAGATTTAGATCGTCATCTCCTTCAATCAGTTATATGTTTGATTGCCATTCCCTTTCTTGTCAAGTGTGAGCTCCATCACTCTTCATCTATTTAAGTCCTCCCTTCCAGGACCAGCATGCACAGTTTTTCTCCTACAACTGAGGCTGTCTTTTGAGGACCTAATTCATGGTGTCAGTTTCTATTCTTTCCATTGTATGGTGCACTTGTAATTACTCATGCTTCTTCTCACACATTTCCCATTCATCTTAGATTTTAAGCTGTGCGGAATTTCTTTACTAGCATAAGCCGATCATATTCGTTTTAACATCTTGTTTGAAGTTATATTCTTGTTCATAACCGGATCATGATTAGAGCTTGTCTAACTTTTCTGGAATACTTTTGGCAAGAGAGTTTCAGTGATGTTGCAGTGACTTATGTTACGCAATGTTCTTAAAGACTGCTTTAGAGAGGCATCATAAAGTACCTGTCTTCCTTATTTTTGGTGCTTAAATTACAGTAATTTTTTTTTGGAAGAGGGTCAAAGCATTGCATGTTGAGGACATGGATGTGGTTGTTGAGCCTGGCATTGGTTGGATGGAGCTTAATGAGTATTTGGAACCTTATGGCTTATTCTTTCCTCTTGATCCAGGTCACTTTACTTTTCAACACCTCATGTCAGTTCTTTGTACTATTCTTAATGCTGGAACTTATGGCACCTCCTTACTTGACTTAATATTCTATTGTATGGTTATTTTCAACGCATTAGTGTGCATTTAAGAATAGTCTTAGGGAATTTGCTTGTAAAAGAGGTTTTATCTTGTTGATCTTTGTGCTTTCCGTAGTACGGTTTAGTGTGGAATATCTCAAAGTTTCTCAAGCACGCTGGTAAACAGGTCCTGACGCTACTATTGGCGGTATGTGTGCTACTCGTTGCTCGAGTTCTCTGGCTGTAAGGTTAGTTGCTTTGCTTTCTTCATCATGTTATTTCATGATTGCAATGTCGTTGCTATGATTTTACCATAGCTGTCGTCTTTCTTATGTCAAATATCAACAAGCTGCTAATTGGTATGGAGCGCTTCGCAGTTCGCATGTTGATTAGTGTCCATGCTTCTTTCCTTCTGATTTATTTTAGAGGACGGGGAATATTCCAATAAGTGAACCTTGTTTTTCCTGTTTAAGTGATGATGGGCAGAGAAAGGGTTGGATAGTTCCTGGTTTTATGATAAATGCTAGAATGCCGTGAAAGCTTAACAGTCATCACAGAAATTAACTATGACATCCATTTGGTTGGGCTTAAAGAAAGTAATTAACTTTCCTCCCAAATTTTGAAGATGCTGAAAAGAATTTTTGAAAAAAGAAAAAATTGTGAAATCACTCCACATATTAAAGTTTTAGGTAGTCAACATTTACTAAAAGTTCAATTCAAACACAAGTAGTAAAGGAAAAGGCAAAAGTAAAAAGCAGAAGTCATTCCAAATGGCCTTTCAAGAAAGGTGTCCATGTTAAATTCCAAAGACAGCGAGCGCTTTAATGATGACGTGTCGTGGTATATTCTCCAGCAAGTCAATATCTGTGGATTGTTTGAATATAATCTGTTTCAAAAGAAGCTTTTCCCTATGACTTCAGCTAAATATGATATGAAGCAATTGGCCTCGGCTAAATATGACCTGAAGCAATTGCTAGTCAGAAAATGGCCATGGTAAAAAATCTCTTGGCTAAATAGGACATGAAGCAATTGCTAGTCAGAAAATGGCCATGGTAAAAAATCTCTTAAGTGGGTTTCTTTCTCTTGGCGGGTGATGTCCAAGCACTTTTACAAAACATTTTGACATGTAAGCTCCTGTCAAAGAAGTAGCCATAGTTCAGTAGCGGACTTATGATTTGTGGTTCCTTAGTATACCGTTGGTGCGGATAGTGGCAGCCAGATTTTGAATTTGCTTTTTCTATATGAAATATGAATCTTACCCTTTCATAGTAAGGTGTGCATACTATTAAGCTTCGACCATTAACTGGTTCTTCCTTTTCTCTTTATGGTGAATAACTACGCTATTGCCTAAAAGAATATTCTGATTTTTTAGTTTTAATTGCTTAAGTTTTTAGCATGTAGGTATGGAACTATGCACAACAATGTTATCAACCTTAAGGTTTGTGGAGTTCTTCCTTGTTTCGTCATAATGCTGCAGGATTTCTTTAACTGCTTGTATTGTAGGTAGTTCTGGCCAATGGAGATGTAGTAAAGACTGCCTCTGGGGCTCGAAAGAGTGCTGCAGGGTTGGTTCTGTTATTCTTTCGCTCAGCTTTTTCCTCTAGTGACTTTCTGTACCTTACTTTATTTTAGCGTTTATTAGGTGGGTCGCGTGTCTGAAGTTGATATGAGGAAGCCAAATATAGTGTGTTATCCTTAGTTTTTATGGAGGAACTGATTTTATTAATGAATGAAACGAATTAGGAAAAACCAAATAAAGCTAAGTGGTTTGTGATGGAAGAGCGGTTGGATTGGGCTGACTAAAACCTGGTTGACAATGGGCATTATTATGTGCCTGTAGTGTAGATATGGCAAGAGTACAAGCTTTCATTGGATGTACCGTACTCCACCGCCAACAAAAAAGCAAGAAAATGTAAATGGAGCTTTGGTTCATATTCTTGTCCGTATAGATCCTGATAACCGAGAGGTATGTGAAGCTTGTATGAAGGAAGAGAAGAAGAAAATGAAGGTGGGTGGATTGTGGGATGTTACCTATAAAGTTCTCAAATGTAATGAAATTTTACCATACTATATTTGCTGTGTTTTTGGTATGCCTACTGTTAAATCGCCTTTAGTGTGTATGTATAAAGCGGAACTTATCTGAAAGGTCCATAATGTTTAGTCTTCTTGTTTCTGGGGTTCATGCCATATATCTTCAACCCATTTCGCTCTTAGTCACGCTTGGCATAACTTGAAATATAGAAATCTGATAACTGTCATTTGATGAGATCAGCCCTATCCCTATGAATGTCTAAGTAGAATTGTTTTGTATCAGAGTCTCTCTATTTATAGCCAGAGGAAGATATGAAGATTTCTTTAAATGATTGATGGGAAATGTGTAAATTATAGGTTAGACGAGCCATTAATTTAAGTAGAAGGCACTTTTGATATTTAGGTGCAGATTAAACTAAGGTTATAGCTTTTTTATTGCTTTCTTTATGAGCATTGAGTCCATCTCAATGCCATTCCAATGGACTTCTTTTTCCTTTTTAGGCAGAATTCGCAGTCCAGGTGGCTCTCTTCTGGTTTTCTCTGTATTCTTGACTACTTGGGATGTAAATTTAAATAATTTTGACTGCTGAGCTTGTGAAATGTGAGAGCACAATCATGTGACAATATTTAGAGATATTAGAGAAAGGTTTAATAGTTAATATATATTACAAGCCCCAGAAAAAATTATTTTGCGGCAATGAACACATGTGACTCAAGAATATCAGTTTTAGTAAGCTTTCAGCTATATATGATTTTTACAATGTGCTGCTGACATTGGAGACTATTCAAATAACAGGTATGATTTGACCGGCTGATTATTGGAAGTGAAAGAACTTTGGGTGTGATAACAGAAGTTACCCTACGACTTCAGAAACTTCCACAGCATTCAGTGGTACTTTAGACTCTTTTCAGTTTCGTCGGCATATGTCAATTGTACACATATTTATTATATGTCCAACCGATCGAAAGTCTTCAAATTCAACGAGGAGAAGCATTTTACGTTGCCCTTCATTTGTTATTGTTTCGTCTCATTGACGCCGGTCCGATGAGGGCAAGGACTGATCGTAGGGCCAAAAGGGTTAGAACAAGGTGCAACTCTTGTCATATTTCTAGGATGACGAAGGGGCATGAATGAACCAATTACATACTCAATGGGGATAGAGTGTTTATCACATATATTTTCACAAGAGGTGCCTGTTGGTGTAAGAACATAGTTTAGCATTGAAATTCCTATGTCAAGCAAGCTTGGGTGCGAGCATCATCAGGACGGGCAACCTTATGGAAAAATGCTTACATTTACATAGAAGGAGAAACTGCGAGGCTTAGTATTGGATGGGCTACAGTCGATAATACTTTGGGTGAGTTAGGTCAGAATGCTAGAGAAGTAGATT
Source organism: Lenwebbia sp. NSW1173648 (assembly GCA_029784005.1). Lineage (NCBI taxonomy): Eukaryota > Viridiplantae > Streptophyta > Magnoliopsida > Myrtales > Myrtaceae > Lenwebbia > Lenwebbia sp. NSW1173648. The sequence continues at coordinate 3,559,416 of JARCGZ010000008.1, read as the reverse complement.
AGTGTATTCCCATAATTGATAAAGAAATGACCAGAAGAAGTGTTTATGTTGGATTCTCTCTTGTAATTTGTCGATATGTTACCATCTGTTGTTTGAGTGGATAAGAACATGCAAGGACACATTGATTCTTGAAAATAGTCATCATGGGTTGCTCATTCGTGATAGCCTCTAGAGCGGTAAGTGTTTCAAAATGAAGTTTGGTGCTTAGCTTGTTTGCATTTCTTGAACTGATAAGAGTCTATTTCACATCATTTATACGTCCATGTTTAGAAAACTGAGCAGTTAAATTGACTTCATATAAGCTCTTGTACTCATGGAGATCTTTTCTGTCGGTTGATCCTGATCTTGCTGCAGGTTGCAATGTGCAACTTTCCCTCTGTGAAGGATGCAGCAGACGTTGCTATTGCCACTATGCGCTCGGGTATACAGGTAGCAGCTGATTGAGCCACTTCTCTAGCTGCTCTGCCTCTATCTTTTCATCTACACTACAAAAATGTGGGGTCCCCCAAATATCTGCTGAACCTCTGTCCTTACTGATTAGATATCAAGGGTTGAGTTGTTGGATGAGGTCCAAATGAAGGCTGTTAATCTTGCTAATGGAAAGAATTCGCCTTCACTACCTACATTGACTTGAATTTATTGGCACAGGTGAAGAGACACTATTTACCTATTATTTGTTTTTCAACTTAATTTTCTAGTAGCATCCTGGCTCAACTTCTTACTTTGTGTTATCCAAGGCCCAACCTCTTAAGACCTGCATATGGTATTTTTGACAAGGAATAACAGAGCGCAAGAGAGGGGGGGTGATATTCATAGCAGGACCAAGTGAATCCTGCTTGTTGATGCAGTATTGTCTGGTCCACAGCATGTGTCTTTGGTGCTGCATAGCATTCTTCTTTGTCGTCATTAGTTACCTGTGTTTAGTATTTTCAGATGTTTCGGGAATCAGGATATGCGTTCTTAGAAGAAGTTATGGCTTATCTCACCACATAGATAAAAAGAAGCCATTTCATAGTACTTAGCATTTAAAAGCCCGGTACTAAGTCGTTAAGTTCAGTACAAGATCGTTTGTTGGTGGCAACAACAGAGTGATCTTTCCTGGTTGGTGACTTGAGCGTTTAATATGATCTCTTTTCTACTCTTTCTTCATCCTGTTGTTAACATATGCCTTTGGATCTTTTCTTGACTACCAAATCATAATATACTCAAACGAGCAAGCAATTCTTCCTTTATATACCCTTTTTTTTGTTGCCACAAAGCTTATCTCATTTTTGCTGTAGTATAGAGGCTTATTCACTTGAGCAAACAACTATGGTTCAGACGATTGTTTCAGAGCACAACGGCTCGGACTTTGTTTTTGCAAAGGATCCTGAAGCCAAGAAGGAACTTTGGAAGGTATGCTTGTTAGTTTAGTACCATATAAAAACATGCCTTTCTCTTTTCCGTGTCGGACTAGGCATAGGGGCATGCAGCGGTTGTTCTCTGCTTATAATATCTACTTTTTTTCCCCTCTGGTACTGATAGTCGTTTATGCACCTTTTATCTTCATTGTATATGCCTCATCTATGGATTGGCCAGCTCATATATTTACTAGATCATTGATATTCTGTTGTCTTTTCTTCTCCTTTGTATGATTGCTTTGTCAATAATAACAGAAAACTACTTTTTTGCTGTCTGACTTGTGTATCATATTTTCTCGATAGTGGTTTTGTCTAGATAAGGACTTGATTGTATTTTTTCTTGTGCACATGCAGATAAGAAAGGAAGCTCTATGGGCTTGCTTTGCTATGGAACCCACTTTCGAGGCTATGATTGCGGTTCGTAGGATCTCTATTTGTTGATGCATCTCGATTATTGTTGTTGTTACTATTATTATTTCATCAATGCTACCATCATTATTATTGTTGTTGTTATTATTTATTAAAGTTTTTCACTCTGTGCTCACGTGCAATGTTCCCCCCAAAGTAGAGATTATGTTCTTCTGGCTTGAAAGAATGGAAAAGACCAAGAGAATGTCTCAGAATACGTGTGACAGGAAACAACCCTTGGCTTTTTCTTTTTATGTATTCCTCGTCAAGGAATAACTTGGTGGATTTTAACGAGTCTTGTGTTTGTATCTGTTTTCAATTTGTTTTGGCTTGAGTATTATTATAAATCATTACTGCTGAAATTGATGTATTCTTCATCAAATTCTGCAACTCAGTTCAGATAAAGGCCTAGATATCATGATCTGTTAGCAGAATCTATAGAATAGTGGATCCGATGCCAATTATCTATTTGCACTGTACTTAACCTCTTCAACATTGTAGGATGTTTGCGTTCCTTTGTCACATCTTGCCGAACTAATAGCAAGGTCCAAACAAGAGCTGGATGCATCACAACTTACCTGGTACGAGCTATAATGTCCATGCTAAATTAAATGGAATGAGTTTGCTCTTCATAATTGTGAGGACTTGCATAGGGCTGAATTATATATGTTTTTGTGTGGTTTTGATTTATAATGACAGCACTGTAGTTGCTCATGCTGGCAATGGGAACTTCCACACGATTGTTTTGTTTGACCGTAGTAAAGATGATCAGCGGCAGGAAGCAGAGAGATTGAACCGTCTCATGGCCTTGTCAATGGAAGGTATGTCATCTCACAGGCTAGTTTTGGAGAACGGGAAGCTTCTTCTTTGTCGGGAAAAGTTGCTTTCGCTATTCCTTTACGGTGTGAATTGTGGTGTAGCAAATTCCTCCTTTACTAATTGTGTGATGTTGGCAAGAAATGATTCATAGTTAATTGCTTTCTACTCCTTTCTCCATTTGTAAGTGAATTATACGATCAATTGCATTGTAAGAAGATTGGAAAAACAAAGTGTGGTGAGGTATATTTCTGAGCTCATGCTTTTGTGACTGAGCAGGGACATGCACTGGTGAGCATGGGGTCGGCACTGGGAAGATGAAGGTACATTACTCCATCTTCTAAGGCGAGATGGTCTTCAAGTAAGAACCGTTCATGTTGGTTGTGTAGTGACCTTTTTGCACTTTATGTTTCCAGTATCTTGAAGAGGAACTCGGGATGGAGGCTCTGAGGACGATGAAGAAAATAAAACAAGCCGTGGATCCAAACAATATCATGAACCCAGGAAAGCTCATTCCTGCCCATGTATGCTTCTGAAAACCTTTCGAAATAAGCAATCTGTATTATTAAAAGTATACGAGTTATCGATGTATGCATAAACGATGGATGTAGTGTTGTATTATCAATGTTAACCACATCCAGCTCTCCTCTTGTGAAATGATGCTTCTGGACCTTCATTGTTTCCTTTCAAGCTTAAGGTTGTTTTTCCGAAAGAACCTAAGCTGAGATCCTTGAAAATCCTTTTCAAGCTCGGCTTTCCTCTCAATTTTCACGTGTCGCATGACCTAATCTCTTTCTAAAGCTACATTACACCTGTTTTTCCAAAAAGTTCCGAAATCCATGAAGAAATCTAACCATAAACCAAATCGAATCCATATGAATTTATCTGCACAAAATGTCAACTTTTACATAACAAATGTCTTGAACGATATGGCGGCAATTCAGCAAAACTCATTCAAGAATTCCAGATCACATCGATATTTGTGCCTAAACCAAAGTTTAAGGTGAATATACAAATGTATCAATAACTACTCAAGCTGATAAAAATTGAGAAAAGTGTCAAAAATGTTTAGGACTGAAATGGCACAAATACAAAATGTTTAGGACTGAATTGGTACTAATGCAAAAGGTATAGGACTGAATTGGCACAAAAAAAATACACCAATGCAATAGGTTTATGACTTTTTTTACACTTCTCCCGATAAAAATTATTAAAGCCAAATTGAAAGTCGTTTTGGCTATCTCATGTCTGTTGAAAAATTGTGACCACATAAAAGAGCGACCTTGATTTTTTTTTTAATCACATATTATTGTTTTCTCTAGGGATAAAGAACTGATGTAAGTTTTGGGCATTTCCCATGCTACTTGGTCAGAATTGATAGTAAGTTTTTTAGTGGGGTCAAAGCCCAAGAATAGAAGGCTTCACATGTGCCGAACATAAGACATAAAAACAAAAAAATAGAACCTCAGTAACAGCAAAATTATGGAAATAAAGAGTGTCTGAGCCCGGGTACAGAAAATAGAACTTCCAGCGGGGCCGCATGACCTCAGTCAAACTATGCACGCACCATCCGGCCCCCAATCAAGTACCGGCTCTAATATCACTGGTTGGAGATCATTAAGAGATAGCCCAAATCCGAGCGGCTGAAAAAACTTACTCAGTAGAATTCACATTCACTCAAAACTTAAATTGATAAGTCATTAGAGACCAACAGAATTATATTATGTATCAAACCACACCAAATTTTCGGGAGAAGTGTCAAAAAAGTCCTAAACCTATTGCATTGGTGCCAATTTAGTTCTAAACCCTTTTTTTGTGCCAATTTAGTTCTAAACCTTTTGCATTGGCTCCAATTCAGCCCTAAACCTTTTATTGGTGTCAATTTAGTCCTAAACTTTTTGCATTGGTGCCAATTCAATTCTAAACCTTTTGCATTTGTGCTAATTCAATTGGCCAGTTTAGGACTGAATTGGCACCAATGCAAAAGGTTTAGGACTAAATTGGCACCAATAAAAGATTTGGGACTGAATTGGCACCAATGCAAAAGGTTTAGGACTAAATTGGCACCAATAAAAGATTTAGGACTGAATTGGCACCAATGCAAAAGGTTTAGGACTAAATTGGCACCAATAAAAGATTTAGGACTGAATTGGCACCAATGCAAAAGGTTTAGAACTAAATTGGCACCAAAAAAACGTTTAGGACTAAATTGGCACCAATGCAATAGGTTTAGGACTTTTTTTTTGACACTTTTCCCCCAAATTTCCTATTTAGATTTTTTTTAACACAACTTACATATATACCGCAATCCGAATACACCCGATTTTCTCCGGGTTGTCCACTTTCGCGTGATGCGACATGGCCACATGTGGGGTGGCCATTCCCTATCGATCATTGACCGAGAAAGTGTGAATCTATCTTTTTGTAAGCAACACAGAGACCAGAACTTGGGAAGCTTCCAAATTATGTCATTTCATGTAAAGTTACGTTCATACTTGTGGAACGTCGTATTTTCATTTGTCAAAAATATGCACAAAAGAGAGAATTGAATCAATGAAGTCCATCATGGCGAGTATTTGTTTTGTTTATCTTTTAAAAAGTGGGTTTAGATAGACATGGCTCTCTCTTTCCGTGCGAAACTTTTGGTTTTGAGCAAGAGGACAAGCACGCGTGTGCGATCACAGATTCGGTCCAACTTTTTGCTATTTTGGACCGTTTTCTAGGATCACGCACAAGATCAGAAAAAAAGGGTCAGAGCTGAATGATTTCCCACCATCCACACTGGTGTTGACCCGACTTGCTTTAGGACTAGACTAAGGGCAAATTTGGTCAACAGTACGTAAATGAATTGAAAAGGCATGGCAATGTGACGGCAATTGTCCTTTCTTGCTCGTGTAAGAGGTGACTTTGATTTCAATTTCAGATATAGTAAATTGACCGGCTATAAACATAGTTTTGATCTGAGATTCGTGGGTGCATTGTTACTTCCTTCCTTTAGAGGTCGGGTCGCGTGACATTTAGGTTTGTGGGTGCGGTATCACACTAAGTTCACGTCCCCGATCCAGTCGAAGGTAAGTCATCCATGTTGGAGATTAGGGAATTCGCTACAAATTACTTCCTTGTGATGTGATCCTAATTAGTTGCACCAACTAAGAAACTATGTTTTCTAGAGTTGAAATACATTCGATTCCTTTAACACGAAATACTCCTCTTCCGACATGGAGTGTGTCGCACTCTAATAACCTAGATGGAACCGACAAAACCCAAAAAATTAAAGACAAATTGTGCTCGATTAAATTTCTTTCATCTCTTTCAAGATTTCCCCCATAACATGGGGGTCAATGTCTTCCTTAATTTTAGGGAGGAAGAAGCCGGAAAGGACAAAATAGAACTCAAGATTCCCAAAACTGCACATTTGACAACCAATAAAGATGGTTGAGGAATTTGCTTTTATAGGCCTGGCACATGGCCCTGCTTCTATAGATTAGATCCATGAAGCATCATTTTTGTATTGTATTGTCTATTTTTCCTTAAGAAGGAGCACTGGTCCATTGTTGACTGTCCTCTTCATGCCTTCACTATCTATAGTTAGTGTTATGTATTCTCCCCAAATTCGACAATATACATCTAATCCCCGAGGTAAAACGAAATGCCATGTAAAAGGGATTTACAAGACAAAGGTTGGAGGCGCTTGTCGACCCTGCCTTGTCGCCATCGACGAGCAGGCTGTTATTGAAGTTGATGCCAACAGGCATGTGTCGCAATCGTGTGAGTGGGACAGTAGGTGGGTGCGTCGCAAGAGACGGCGGATTTGGATCCTTCTATATATTCCAATGTGGATGAGCACCTTTAGTGGATTGTCCTCGGCATTTCAATCAACAAACTATGTAGGGTAACAATTCAAACCACGTCTCAAAAAAACAAATGACAATAATATTCAAAGATACCATGAGAGACGATAGATCTGCATCCCCAAAACGTTCAACCGTTTAGACTAAGCCAAGTCCCAATCAACGTGACTCGCCCCATTGGCCGGGCATTTAACTTTGATAGGGAACAACCGACGTTGGCGTGGGATTGTTCGCAAGAAAGTAAAGTGCGAATTACATCTCTCAAACGTGCTTAACCACCTGCTTTTCCGACGCTATGATTCATTCATGCAGACTTAATTTAAGTCATTGTTGCTTCTTGAATTCGTTGTTCACGAAAAAGGATTGAAGCTCTAATCACATCTCTCGAACGTGCTTAAGCTCCAATCACATCCTCCTAATCATCGAGATCGAAAGCAATCGCCACAAGAAATGGCCATTCGCGTGGTGGGGTCTCCCACAATCCATAAAGAATGAATAGTAATTGCATTTTTCTGTCGAAGAAGTAAGTAATTTTTTGGAATCCAATAGGCATCCTTCGCTTGTGGTCCATCATACAGTCAACTTTCAATTTGTTTGCAATTTAACCTCCAATACAAAAATTCAACGAAAATTGACAGCTTCTAGAGAACAAGCAGTCAAAAAGTATGGCGAACCAATCGTCTTTTTACGTTCCGACCAAAAATAAAAATAAAAAATGGTCTTTTTACGTGCTTTTTGTAAGCCTCCACGATGCCATTTGTCTCCCATTTCTTAATTTTCATATGTTGTTTCTTGTTCCAACAACGTAGAAAATGAAATGGTATGCGTAAATCGTGTATACTAGTGCGAGGTGGTGATGACCAATTGGGAAGGATCTCATGTTCTGACGTTATAAACTCGTTACGAACCTCAAGTTTTTACGTTGGTTTTGCTAACTAGTTAGGGTGCAATATGTTACATCTAATTAATTAGTTAATTGACTCTGTTAGTCTTTTTTTGTTAATTTTTAGTATAATTGGACTCCTAGATCTCTCCACAAATACTCCGTGATCTAGAGAGAAAAGTCTCGAGCCCCAAATTAAGATTCTCCGTAATAATTGAGATACGAACTCTCTGAGTCAAATGGACATCTGGGTTGTGGAAGAATGGCGTAATGCGATTGCATCCATGACCGAAAGGAAGTCTGTGACATGGCACCACGCCGTTGCAGAGTCAAAGTCAATGGCGATTCAACCGAGATAGAGGGTTGCTTATGTTACATGGATGAATCCACATTATAGTGCTAAGTGTATACTGAAAGACGTTTGGAACGTTACGCTTTGAGTTCAAATCCTACTTGGTACAACCCCTGAGGCCCGAATCGCAAGAAATTAAGTCGCGCGCGAATCCCATTCCGAACGTTTTCCCTAACCTTTGTGGCGATTTACATATAATTCTATATATGGGATTTGAATGGACCAAACTGTTCATGTGTCATGTGAATACCAGGCACGCTAGAAATACGAAATCCTCCCGCGGGCACAGCACGCAGCTACGACAAACGCTAGCTGTTACAAGGAAACAAGTGCTGCACAACAAGTTCGAGGTGGTTCGGTCTTATTCATCCCTTCCCAAACAAAACAGTTTTCTTCCTTCAATTCTTGGAAAATCTGAGGTCAGGTTCACTCGTGGACCCCCAATTGGCCGAAGACCACGTTTCAAAGTTGCTAGACTTGACTTTTGTTCCGACCTCATTGGTTCAATCTCCTTGGTGGCTGCTCTCTCCTCCTCTAAAGGGCAAGACAAAGCAGCACACATGAATTGATGATTCTAGAACAATGTAACATAGACAATTCAACCGCGAACCTATATTTACCGGGTATTGCCACGTCACTTGAACGAATTTTTAGGGAAGAATTTTAAGAAATTAAAAGAGAATTGATTATATAATAGTTTTTGGTAACTGTTATGCTAATAATATGTTTAGGGCCACAAAAAAATAATAATCTAATTAAAAATACTTGTGGGTCTACTTTTTTAAAAATACGTCGAGTGAACGAATTTTTAGCGGTTCCGAAACCTCCTTGAAAACCAACAACACCAATCACAACCATGACTGACGTCGTCTCGAGCATCCTCGGACCTCTCGTGGAGAAACTAGCTTCATCGCTGTTGAAGAAAGTCAACAGGTATGTGGCGTCAAGGATGACCCAGAGAAGCTCAAGAACACGCTAAAGATGATCCAGGAGGTGCTCACCGATGGTAAGCAGAAGCAAACAAAAGAAACAGCTGTGAGGCATTGACTATCGGAGCTTAAAGACTTCTGCTATGATGCCGAGGACGTGCTAGACGAATTCGAACCAGGGCTTTGTGGAGGCGGGCGAGGTCAACCGAGCGCTTGACCCTCAGAAGGAAGGTACGCTACTTGTCCTCATGGCTATCCCACTTCATTTTTCAATTTAAGATGGCACATAAAATGAAAGAACTGGGAAAGAGACTTGATGGGATCAATGAAGAGAAAACTAAGTTCAACCTGTCGAGTTATGTTCAAGACAAGACTATAGTTCCGAGGAGGGAAACTCATTCTTTTGTACCACCTTCGAATGTGATTGGAAGGAACAAAGAAAAGGAAGCTGTTGATAAGATCAGAGAATGGTGGAGCTGGAACGATGGTGGTCGTTCCGATTCTTGGAATGGGGTATCGGAAAGACGACTCTAGCTAAATTGCTATACAATGATGTTAGGTTAAACGAACATTTCAAAGACAAAAAAGTTTGGTTATCCATGCCAGTAAAATTCGAAGTTGCGAAGATAATAAGAGACACAATCAAGTCTCTTGACGAAGCAAAATGCGATATCTGTAGCCTTGAAATGCTGCAAAATCACCTATGAAACCTCGTGGAGGATGAAAGGTGTTTGTTCGTAATGGACGATGGGTGGGAAGTGAGGAGGTCGGATTGGCTTGGACTGAGAGTTTTGTTAGCAGGCGTTTCTGAAGGGAGTAAAGTCATCGTGACTTCTAGGAATAAATCGATTGCCGAAATCATGGGCACTGTCCCCCCGTTTAATTTGGTCAATCTTTCGCAGGAGGATTCTTTGACATTGTTCGTGAAGTGCGCCTTCGATCAAGGGCAAGAGCAGAATCACCCCGACCTTATGGTGATAGCCAAGGAAATCGTGAGCAAGTGCGGGGGAAATCCTCTAGCGGTGAAGACTTTCGGATACTTGTTGTATTCAAAGAAAAAGAACCGGAGCGACTGGGAAAACGTAAGAGATAGTGAGATGTGGCAATTACGTACCAACTGATATGTTGACTTCACTGAGAATAAGCTACGATCTAATGCCGTCTTATTTGAAACAATGCTTCGCTCATTGCTCGATATTCCCGAAGAACCACGAGTTCATCTACTTTGAACTGATCCAACTGTGGATCTCGAACGGGCTTAATCCAATCCAGCGGAAATAATGAGGAGCTGGAAGAGATTGGACGGCAGTACTGGGAGGAGCTGCGGTTGAGATCCTTCTTCGATGTTGTCGTGGAAGAATATCCGGTGCTGATCTGCCAAATGTACGACCTCATTCACGAACTTGCAATTTTGGTGGCACAATCGAATCGGCCGGCATGAGCATGCCCAGGTCGTTCATTTCCTCGATGGCTCGGCATATATCATTTCCCAGCCCAACTCTTCTACCAAAAGATGAACTTCTCGGCCACTTGAGGAAACTCAGCAGCGTTCGGACCATCATGTTTGAGGAGGGTTTCTCTGGGGAGCTCTTTCTGGCGACATGCATTTCGCGATCCAAGCACTTGCGAGTGCTATCGCTAGGTGGCTCTAGCTTTGACCTCCTGCCTAGTTCCATTGTCGGTCTAAAGCATTTGAGGTTTCTCGGTTTAGCCGGCAACTGTTATATCAAGAGACTCCCCAAATCGGTCTTGTTGGCACCAAAATAAATCACCCGCCGAGACACATTCTGCACACGTGAGAAATCGATACATGTGGAGATCACGTGAGGAATCAACGCATGTGCAAAGCACATGAGGAGTGGACACTTGAACGGGACATATAAAGGGTCGACACACGTGACAAACACGTGAAGAGAAGACGTTTCGATAGAGAATAAAGAAGGCCCTACAGGCATCATTTGAAGAAGTCATCAAACCAGTCAGTAAAACTAAGCGCCAACAAGAAGCAATCCCGCAGGATTCAAAGTTTTCAAAGAGCGCCAAAGAAGATGAAATTATCTCCTTGAATTTCATGGCGGGAGGATAAATTCGAGGCGGTTAAGGTGTGAATAGTCCTAAGATCAAGTTGAGGAGTCCACAGAATGCGGAGGACTTGAGCATACCCCTCATGATCGCGAGAAAAATGGTAAGTGCCCTGTCGACAGTTACTAGAATAACAAACTTCAAAGCCCCAAGACGCGGAGAACGTGGCCATAGCTGACATCAATAGAAATTCAAGAAATGCGCCAACATTATCAACTATTTGGAGTCAAGTAACTGCTCAAAGATTGGGTCAAAAAAGGATTCGAAAAGGCCAAAGGAAGCGGCAATTGTTGGCACGCTAGGATTACAACTACTAAAGAGTAGTTACCATTTCAACCATTATAAATACCATCGGGCTATCACACAGGAAGCTACCCTAGAACAAATCAACAAATTTATCTTATCTTTACTTATCGTATTGCATTTACTTTCCTTAGCTGGAGCTTTCAGATTCTTGTCGTTGAGTCAAACTTCGGTGTTTATCTTTATCCCAGATATTGTGTCATCGAGTCAAACTCTAGTGCATTATCGAAACGTATTCAAGGCATTGTCATCGAGTCAAACTCTGACACTATTTTGGATGCGTTGGTTCGTTATAATTGAAGAGAATTGTGCTTGCCAGATCATACCATCGAGTCAAACTCTGATTTGGTTTATGTTTGTGCATTTTCTTTCTATTTTATCTGTATCGATTTCTTTAGATTTGTACTTGTAGATTCTCACCATTGAGTGAAACTCTGGTCGAGACGGTATTTGTGTAATTCTATTGGGTTCTATACTAACTCCGCACGTTGATTTTTCTGATTATCTGAAATTCTCCTGTCCAAAATCGTCACAGAACCCTTCGTCACATTTAAAAGCCGAAGAACGAATTTCGGTGAAGATATTTTGTCGCGGAGCAATTCTGATGAAACAGGTCTACAATGTTGGAGTTGGCGAATACTTCGGAGACCCTTTGTTTCTTACATCGGGTACGCCCACGTAAGTTTAGAGAAACTGAAGTGTTATCCAACGACATGTGACTCCTGCGCGCGGAATGTGGGGGTTCGGGGGCAGCGCCCCCGACATGGGTGCCCCGCTGCCCGGTCAGCGGGCGGGGGTTTGGAGGCAGCGCTTCTCGACGGGGGTTCGGGGGCAGCGCCTCCCGAAACCTCAACGGGTTTGGGCTTTTATTTAAGTTGGCTCGTATGGTGTGGGATTAAAAGGTTTCGTATAAGTTTAGGTTTTGGGCCCGTTTGAGGCATATATATTTTGCTCGTTATTCTGATCATTGTAACGTGTTGAGTGGCTATAAACCGAAAATATAGTGAAATCTCTTTGCAGGACGTAGCCCTATTCTGGAGTGAACCTGGGTAATCTCGTGCGTGTTCAACTTTCTTTGATTTCTGTGTGATCATTCTGATTCGGTGTGCGATAAATCCCTTCATACAAGCTTCGCAATGTGTAGTGCTTAGGTCTTGGCAGGTGCGGGGAACTCGAGGAATTGCTTATAGACATCAAGAATATGATCAGCCTCCGCGTTTTGGCCATAACCACGAAACAACAGCGTTTCCCGAAGAGTGGAATAGGATGCTTGACCTCTTTGCGATGGCTGTTCATTGTAGAGTGCAAGAATTTGGAGGCCTTGTTCGATGATATCCAATTGCTCGCGTCGCTCCGTAAGTTGGTCATTGGATGTTGTCCGAAGTTGGCCTCCTTACCACAAGGCATCAAGAATCTAAAGGCATTGAAGGATCTCTGGATTTGCGACTGCAAGAGCTTGAGTCTTCCGGAAGGCCAAAGTAACGAACCAGGCTCCATGTTGAGGCCTCAATCCTTGCAACTCGAGAAATTACGGAAAATGGCTTCTCTCCTCGGGTGGCTCGAAGGTTCCGCAAGTACACTGCAGAGGATAAATATCGTGCGTTGTCCCAACTTGAGGGTATTGCCCCAGTGGCTGCAAAACTGTTCTTCTCTGACAACACTGAAGATTGAAGACTGTCCTAACTTGTCCTCTTTGCCGGACGGCGTTCGCCGCATTGAGGGTGCTGCGCATAATTAACTGTGGGGCAATTGAGGCGGAGAACTGCTTTTGAAGAAGAAGATGATTGCTGCCGGAACTGCCTTTTGGTCGCCGAAGGGAAAAACTTTCATGCTTGCTCAAGATCAAGAACATCATGTTTGGTTGATTAGTGCCAATGTCTGAAACTCCCAGGGCTCCACGACTCTTCTTTCTTCTTATCGTGTCTCTTTCTTTTCTGTTCTGTGTGGTGTGCGCCGAAGATACGGTGTATATGTATCCGTATGCCTATGTTGGCTTTATTGTTTTTCTGAAACATTATGTCTGGTTGATGAAGACGAGGTTTCCTAGGCCTAACGACATCAACATGTGTGTGATGACCTTTCAGGCTTTTGCGATTGATAGTTATGTAAATCGTAAAATAGTTTGGAAAATTGGAAATCTGCCTATGACACTTGACTGCCCGAGCCCCGTCGATTGGGGACTAATGATAGACATTGCGGGACAATTGATCACGGCTTACGATGGCATCGGCACGAGTCGAGGACCCGACCTATCATCCACTTAATGACCAACTAAAGCTACTCAAGTCCAATCGATGCCGATTGAGACTAAAGGGTGCGCATGGTAACATTTCTAAAAGTGGATTTCTGCTTCAGAAGTGCTTCTGAAGCAGAAAACCGTTTGGTAATTGAACTTCTGAAGCAGAAATCTATTTGGTAAAAATTGTTACTTTTGAAAGAATTTTCACTTCTGAAGCTGTTTTCCCCCAAATTTGAGAAGTTAAAAAAAATTGCTTCTCAACTCAAGAAGTGCTTCTCGCCTCACCCTCTTTTCGACCATGCCCGCCTTGGCCTACCGCCTACCTCCGTCGTCGCCCACTGCTGACCACCACTCGCCGTCGCCCACCGCCGCCCGTGACCACCGCCCCCCGCCGCAAACCGCCGACCACCGTCACTGCCAACCACCGCCGGCCGCCACTCATCGCCGACCATCGCCCACTGTCACCCAGCGCAGACCTCTGCCGACCGCCAACCACGCCGACCTCCGTCCATCGCCACCCGCGACCGCCGCCGCCGTCGACCACTGCCCACCGCCGACCTCCCCCTGCCGCCGACAACCGTCGACCACCATCCACCGCCGACCTCCGCCGACCACAGCCCCCTGCCGACCACCCCCCCTCCCCGGCCGACCGCCGCCGCCCTTCGAGTTGCCGTCTTCGGCAGCCGAAGTAAAAAATAAATAATAATTTTTTTAAAGTAAATAATGTTTTTTTATAATAAAAATTATTTTTAAAGAAATTTAAAAAGTCTAAAAATGAAGTAGAAATTTTTCGGCCGCTGACAATAATTTTTCATCGAAGATTTTGTGTTAATAATGTTTCAGCAGTAGAAATTTTCAACCGTTACCAAACGAATTTCTCTGATTAGAAATCAACTTCTAGAGTAGAAGTAGAAAAATCAACTTCTTGCCAGAAGTTGATTTCTGAAGCAGAAGTGTTGCCATGTGTGCCCTAATTGACTGCCGCTTGGGACTGAGCGATAATGACTCAAACGACAATTTGCATTGTATGTGTTAGGATTAGTTGCCGAGGTGATTTAATCCATTTTGACCCATCAAAAAGAGAATTTTAAATGACATCTTGAACTATAGGATACAAACATATGGCGAAATATACGTGTCTTTAAATTTCCCATTTGAAAACTCTAAGGGCGCGAATGACAACCATTCTCTTTCTCAGTCTTATTTATGGCTAGAATTTCTATTTCTATTCCATAGACGAGTTTTTGAGCAAAGACACACGTTTGATAACGACATAAAATTTATATTCCCGGAACAGAAATTCGTTTGATAACAACATAAAATTTCTATGGTTGGGCGGCTGGCTAACGGCGGCGGGTGAACGGCAGCTGGAGATCGGAAAATGGCGACCGAGGATCAGAGACCCATGAATAGAGACCGGAGATTGGCGATGGGCGAATGGCCACCGGCGACCGGTGAACAGTCACCGACGGCCGGAGACCGCGAACGGTTGCCAAGGACCCGAGACCCGTGATTGGCGGACGGCGACCCTGCCGAGGACCGGAGGTCGGCGAACGGTGGCCGGGGACCGATGACAAGCGAATGGTAGCCGGCGGAAGGTGGGCAAATGGTCGTCGGGGACCAGAGACCCGCGATCAGCAGACGGCGGCCGGTGGCGGGCGATCAACGGATGGAGGCCGAGGACCGATGACTGACGGCGGGTGACCGGTGGCCAGGGACTGAAGATCGGCTGTGGGCGACCGAGCCCACCGCCGATCAGAGGTAGGAACGCGAGAGAAGGGGAGATCGCACTTGAGAGAGAGAGAGAGAGAGAGAGAGAGAGAGAGAGAGAGAGAGAGTAAGGAAAAAAATTCTTATTCCTGGGTGTTGAAGTTATTTTCCCACATCGCTTGATAATAGTCCTACATGCTCTTTATATTCGTGTGGTCTTCCTCCACCTATCAGTTTAATCTTTTAGGTTGGACTTTCTAACGTAGTATTTGAGCCACACGTGAGAGGGGGTGACATTAGTCAAATTCCACGTGCCGCTCGTAATCTGGCTTGCACGTGAGAGGGGTTGTTGAAATTGTTGTCCCACATCGCTTGATAATGATCTTATATGCTCTTTATATTCAGGTGGTCTTCCTCCACTTATCAGCTTCAGCGTTTGGGTTGGACTTTCTAACAAATAGAAAAGTAGAAAATTTCTACTTCTCATTTTTGTTCTAAACCTATTTCTAGGCAAAAAATTCGTCTCAAGAATAGAAATTTGAAATTATTTTACCAAATGAATTTATGTTCCAAACCTATTTCCCGGAACAGAAAAATAGAAAATCAGAGAAATAGAACTGTTGTCATGCGCGCCCTAAGCAATGTTTTTTTTTTTTAACTTCTGTTTCGTCCACCACCAACCGTGTGAAGAGCTTTCTTTCTACGGGTCATGAACTTTAAAACTCCCCATTACATGAAAAACAATTTTCAGAAAAATATTTTTCGAATTTTCCGACATTTGGTTCACGGAAAATAAATGAATCAAGGAAAATATTTTTCGTTGATGAAAAAAATACTTCAAAGTGAGGAAAATGATTTCGGCTCTCCTGTTTCCTCCATGGACTCCTTTACATTTCTTTATTTTACTTATTTTTTCTTTTTCTTTTTTTTGCTTTCGTTTTCTTTTCTTTTCTTTTTTCTTTTTCTTTTTCTCTTTTCCTTTCTCCTTCTTCCTTCGCCGGTTGCAGGCCTCGGCGATGGCTCGTAACTCGGTGACCGACCATGACGCGGGCCAACAAGCTCAAGGCTTGACTGATTCCAGCGAGCTCGAACTCAAACTCGACCTCGTCGGCTTGTGGCGAGGCTCAAGGTTGCCAGTCTCGGGTGAGCTCAAAGCTCGCTGATCTGGCGAAGCCCGAGCTCTACCTTGTCGGATCTAGCGAGGTGGAGCCTCACCTGAGGCTGGCAAGACTCGAGCTTGCCTGAGGCCGTAGAAGAAGGGGAAAGAAAAAAATAAATAAGAAAAATAACATATAATTAAAAATTTGAAATGAATAAGTTAAATTTGCTTAATGATGAATAGTGTTTACGAAGGACAATATTGAAGTGTGTAATTTCTTTTAGGGAAAGAAAAGAATTCGGTTCCGACATAAACATGGAAAACCAAGTGCGAGAGAGGATTCTTACAATTTTCTCATTTCTAATAATATTCGATGTTGTTCTAAACTTCCATGACTTAATAAGCAGAGATTATCCGAATAACTTACGTAATTATTGTTATATTCACTATAATACAATCCACGAATCCCCTGACTAACAGTCGAATGTAACGAGTATAGTGATCAATGCGGAGTACTAATAATGTATGCACAAATTTAAAATATTTCCAATTCTTTGGATGGAGATTATTATTGTGTGAAGTAATGTATGATGCCACTTTTCTTTACTCAACGAGGTTAAAAGAATGAGATATGTTCATTGAAAGTCCTAAAACTTGTCACGAATATGCAATTGAGTTCTTAAACTAGCAAAAAGTGCAATCAAGTCCAAAAAACTTGTCAAATTGGTACAATCGAGTCCTTTTGTTGACTCCGTCCAACTTTGCTAGCTGACGTGGCTTTTTTAAATGTTTTCTCTCTCATGCAAGGTGATGACGTGGCTAAAACGACGTCGTTCTAATCCAAATCTAATTTTTAATATAATTTTCATATAAATTAAATAAAAATTATGCTAAAATTTGTTTAAAAAGAAAAAAAAGGCAGCCATAACCAATTGGTGAGGGATGCTCGCCACTGCCGCCCCACAATCACCCGGGGGAATGGTCGGCGGGCCTCGTCGAGCCCCGGGGCGAGGGTCGCCTGATTTGGGTGAGGGCCGTGACCCTCGCCTGCATTCAGCGAGGGTCGTCAGCTCCTAGCCAGGGCTCTGCAACCCCCGACGACCATCTCTTTCCTGCGGCTGTGGGGCGGTGGCGGCGAGGGTTGCTCCTGGTTCTAGCATTTTTTATTTTTTATTTTATTTAAGTAAAAATTGTATTATAAATCATATTCGGACCAAAACGACGTCGTTTTAGCCTTAAATTTCGTGTTTTAGCCATGTCGTTGCCACGTAGGAGAGAGAAAATACTAAAAAAAGTCACGTCAATATTTTTCAATAGCCAAATTGGACGGAATCAACGGAAAAACTCGATTGCACCAATTTCACAAGTTTTAAGACTTGATTACACTTTTTGCAAGTTTTAGGACACGATTGCACTTACGTGGCAAGTTTTAGGACTTCCAGTGAACATATCCCTAAAAGAAATATGTACCTTCAGGAAAAGTAAGATCTTTGTTTACATTTCTAACAAAAAAAAAATCACATGTCTTTTAATGAGAATTTGAGTGGAAATAATCAACAATTGACTTATGTAATTTGAAGTCTTTGGAATAATGTTTTGTTTTTCCTTCTCCAATTGGTTGTTTGCCTGACCAATGATCTCTTGCTTTAGGAAGCAATGCATAGAGAAGTAATGAAATTACTTGATAAGTTGGTTTATATATTTAAAGAATCACATTTCTCTTCACAACACAAAGGTGCTGCCTTATGTTAGTAGACATTTCTCTTTTAATTTCACTCCAATTTATTGCTTTTGTTAACTTGTTTTATAAATTATTTCTCATATGCCTGGTTTTCTTGCCCCCGCTTTCTAAGTTCTTTTCAATTTGCTATAATATCACAAGTCATTTTTTATGTTCGTCACTTTAATACAAGTATTTGCATTCAATATCTACATTGCTTTAATTTCATGTATCCCTCGAGTAATTACATTCGATAAATACATGCAGCTTTAGTTGATACGTATTTCATATAACACATAAATGTAATGTCTTTAGATATCATAAGAATTGTCTGAATTCTTGTAAGTTTCAAGCTCAATTCGTGTTAGCGTCTAGTTTTATAATAAATTAGAATATAATATCAAAGAAAGTGGAAAGTAAAATCACCAAGCATTTGAGAAATAATAAGTTGAGGAAACCAATAAAAGGGAGTGAAATTAAAGATCAGACAATTCAAATAAAAGGTTGTTGTCTACAGATACCCATCTAACTTATCTAGGAATTTTATCTTTTCTCCACGCATGCTATGCTTCCTCATTTAAGAAGTTTGCTTTAGGAACCGCAAATATCCAACACCAAAAGCTTTTCCAGTGGGACAACTTTGGCAAAAAAAATTTCCAAAACTTACCAAAGAAAGGCTCATAAGAGAACGCACGTACATATACACCAACTAGACAATTTTCAAATGTTCCAAAAAAAGGCCCATGGGACAATTTGGCCATTTTTACTTTGTCGTCCATAAGTACGATTAATTTGTCAATTGTCCAAAATGACGCCATCTTGATTATCCCATGTAAAGAATGGAACTCAAAGGAATTGATGGCGGGCCACCGAGCAGAACCAACAACAACCAAATCGGATAATCTAAATGACAGTATCGTTTCGCTATAAAAGCTAACGGATGATGCGATCCATGAAACAACGTTGCTTAGTTCGTTTCAGGTACTCCATCCATTAGCGGGTAGGCACCGAGTGCCACATTCTGCAACAAGCTGGCATTTAACCAGTGATAACAGATTGAAACTTGAATGTTAAGCAATAGAATACACTTAACCAGTGATAATAGATTTTACCGTTGGTGATTGAACCATTAATTGTTAACAAATGATAGCTATGATGCAAGAAGGCATAACACAATTCTCCGTCTTAGGGCTACCACCTACTTTTTTCATCTTAGATATGCAACAGTTTGGCTTAGATCCTTTAGTTGGAAATCCCACGGACGTGCCGCTTTGTTAGACTCAGTTCAAGTATCAAATGCTTCCATGCAAATAATGGGCACGTCCTGTGCGTAGATTCCCACATAGTCAATACCTGATAGAAGAAAGCATTGCTATATAGGTTGATTTCATCGTTATTTATTTTCTTTGGCCAGTCAAAAGCATCGAATTGAAAGCAACTTTTCGTGGGTCTGATTTTGGTTAATCTAGAGGGAAGAGAGGTGGCAGATTAAGAATTTTGGAAGTGGGGATGGAATTACACCATTGGAGCAAACCAATGGACATGCGGCGGAGCGTATTAGCGAAGGAAGATCTAGATTGTACAGTTCCTTCCTAATCCTCAACACATTCAAGCCACCAAATTAAACTCCGCATTTAGGACATTACCAAATAATACAAGAAAACAGATCTCATACTTCATTTGTTCGCATCAAAGGAAGTAAGATCAGGCTTCTCCAAACCCTCTCACAAGTCGAGGTTCAATCCTTCAATAGAAGGGTACCTATTGAACCGGAGCTTCTGGAGATCACTCTCCGCATTTTTCAAGAGAGAACTCTCCAAGCAATGGGCAAGCATATAAAAAAGAGAGCTTGTAACAGAAAAAAGATGTCAGAGGATGCATATAAAAGAGTCTAAGCATTGTACACCGCTATAATGTGATCAAAACCACAGCAGTAAAAGAGAAATGATCTCAAAGAGAAATCCTGGCTTAAAAAGAAATATGCCAGAAACGGGGTTGGAAGTTTGAACCCAGTCAGGACATTCTACAAGCAGAGTGCAGAAAGAAACAAGCCAAGTGACAGGGAGAATTGTAAACAGAGTGCAACACCAGAATTTGTAAAGTTTACCGGATATAGAAACCTCAAGGGTGTCCAAAAGAAAGGGGCGAACAGAATTCCAATACCAGTATCTAATCCAGGTGTATTACTGCACGTGTTGAGGCCCTTGGGAAACTTAACACCTTCTGTGAAAACTCTAGCAGCGCATCTGATGTACAATAATTCTTTGAGGGACGGCCCCAGTCACTGGCAAACATGTACTTTCTATATGTTCGCTGCGGAGTCTTCTTGGTAAAAATCTCCATTTCCATCAGGACCTGTGCATTCTTAAGTAGAAATTCAATGAGCTCAATGACATCAGGCTCCAATACGTAACCATATATTTTAACATGCTTAAGTTGGTGCTTGAGGCAGGGAAATGTGCCGTCCACTGAACTCCAGTAACTGAAGCCATTGAACTCAAATGCAAGCTTCGACTCTGCTCCAGCAAGCTAGAAATTAAGAGCAACTTTTCAATCTCCATTAATTCTAAATTCCAATATGCCAATAAAATGTTACAGTTCAAGCATTCATACCTTGAATTCAACGTCATCTCTTCCAGGATAAACATAAATAGTGAGCGTCTCAAGAAAATGAGAGTTCCTTAACAAGCTACAAATGCCGGGAAGGTACCGCTTTTTCAAATGCAGTTGAAGTGTCACATGCTTCCAGGCGAAAGTGGGACATGGCTGATTTGTCAGCTCCCACATAGTTAATACCTAATTTAAAAAGAGTTACTTAGCCCGACTTCAAAGGAAAATTAGTACAGGACATACGTTGTGGATCCTCGAGAGGATGTGTATGTATGGACTGACCGAAATGAATTAGTATGATTCTAAAGCTGAAAACTTCAGATCTTAGACGACCCTCTTCTTTATTCCTAGTACTATGGTGATTTTAATGGATAATAGTTTACATTTGCTCAAAGTTCATAGGCCAGCAGATGCAAGGAAGGCCACCGAATAAAAGTTTAGTTGTGCATAGATAAATGAACCCAGCCTAAGTAAATAGTATTTTCGTTTACTCTTCATCCGGGACATCACCTCATGAACTGAAGCATAAAAAAAAGCAACAGACACAGAAGCCAAAGCAGAGAAACGGCACAGCCACTTGCCATTTCGAATGAGACCCATTCAAAATCAGTTCACCCAACTTCTATTCTACAAATTTTCGGACAATTGATATGGGAGAATATCTTATCAAACAAATAGTTAAACTCCTTACCTGAAGGATAAGTACCCAAATCATTCACAAGTACCTCAAAGCAAGACAAATTAAGTCAGAGCAACAGGAGAGAAAACATACCAGTATGCAACTATCGCATGGCATAAAATAAGGACTGCAGCTGAGCTTTTCCAGAAGCAAGTAGAACACAGGATATTTCCCAAACAAACATTCAAAAGGAGGATTGAAGTAGAGGGACATATCAACTAGCGATGACATATCAGTCACCATGACATACTCTATAGCCCCAGCAATATCCAGAATCTTCACATTAGGACAAACTAGCTCCAGATGCCCATACTGATCAATGGTTAAATGTTTGATATCTGATCGTACAAGATCAATCTTTTCCAATCCGTCACAATCCACCAAATCTAACTCTTCAATAGATGGACCACTACAGAATTTGGGCTCGTAGAGGCCATGACAGTCTTCAAGAAACAATTCTTTCAGCAACGGGCTACCAGATAATATGTCAGCCAACTTTTTGTCAGTTAAGTCAATTTGCCTCATAAACAATTTTTTAAGAGACCTTAGTTGGATCCGTCCCACCGGTTCGACCTCACAGGAAGCCTGCTTCAGCTCTACTAAGCAGCTACACCTAAGAACAATGTTGGGCAACATGTACAAATTATCTGGGAAGTCCAAAGCACACCCTAAGAAGTTCAAATCGAGGAACTTAACCTTTCTCCTCACTGCAAAACGAATCCACGTACCGATTTTGTTCGACCTTCTTGTCCCTTTGTGAGATTGAATGATTATAGGAAGAATGAGAGCTTCTGTTGATTGATGTGATGAATGTACAAGAGATATGTTGGGGTGTGTATCCAGTCAATCGGGCATTTAGTTGCCTGGGTTGTCCCAGCATAATGACAATGTTGTCCTGAATATAGTAGCTCCAGACAGTGGTACTCCAATGACTACCCTTATTACCTGAGATTGGTTTGTTCTTATGTTGCACACCAGCTGTTTGTAGAAATTCCTGAGTAGCTCCATTCTTGGAAACCCATTTTAGTGTTGTTCTTTATGAGTCCCAATTTTCTCTAATAGACCTTTGTTCGATCTCTTTGAAGCATTGTCCTGTGATATCTCGTTGCTTTATTTATTTATGTTTTTTGAATATGTTGAGAGTGTCCTGCAGAGGACAATTGTGGCGGGCAATGATATTTCCATAGAAAGAGATAACAGATGTGATGCTATTAGTAATCTGCCAGACTCGGTGCTCCTCCATATTCTGTCCTTCCTGCCCATGAGAGACGCCGTAAGGACAGTGGTGCTCTCGAGATTCCGTTACCTCTGGACGTCTACCCGCCACTTAGCTTTCGATCACTGTGTTCACCACAACTGCGAGGAAGAGGACCCTACTTTTAGAGCCGATGAGAGATTCGTGAATTTTATCGACCATGTGCTAACTCTGCACCAGAACCCCTCAATCGATTCGTTCCGTCTTGATTTCAACTATACTCTAAAGCCCCAGCAATATCCAGAATCTTCACATTAGGACAAACTAGCTCCAGATGCCCATACTGATCATTGGTTAAATGTTTTATATCTGATCGTGCAAGATCAATCTTTTCCAATCCGTCACAATCCACCAAATCTAAATCTTCAATAGATGGGCCACTACAGAATTTGGGCTCGTAGAGGCCATGGCAGTCTTCAAGAGACAATTCTTTCAGCAACGGGCTACCAGCTAGTATGTCAGCCAACTTTTTGTTTTAAGTCAATTTGCCTCATAAACAATTTTCTAAGAGACCTTAGTTGGATCCGTCCCACCGGTTCGACCTCACAGGAAACCAGCTTCAGCTCTACTAAGCAGCTACACCTAAGAACAAAGCTGGACAACATGTAAAAATTATTTGGGAAGTCCAAAGCACACCCTAAGAAGTTCAAATCGAGGAACTTAACCTTTCTCCTCACTGCAAAACGAATCCACGTACCGATTTTGTTCAACCTTCTTGTCTCTTCAGTTACACTATCCTCATATTGAGGATCATCGGGGTACACCCTAACATTCTTAAGGTGTGCTTTGGACTTTCCAGATAATTTGTACATGTTGCCCAGCTTTGTTCTTAGGTGTAGCTGCTTAGTAGAGCTGAAGCTGGCTTCTTGTGAGGTCGAACCGGTGGGACGGGTCCAACTAAGGTCTCTTAGAAAATTGTTTATGAGGCAAATTGACTTAACTGACAAAAAGTTAGCTGACATATTATCTGGTAGCCTGTTGCTGAAAGAATTGTCTCTTGAAGACTATCATGGCCTCTACGAGCCCAAATTCTGTAGTGGCCCATCTATTGAAGATTTAGATTTGGCGGATTGTGACGGATTGGAAAAGATTGATCTTGCACGATCAGATATAAAACATTTAACCATTGATCAGTATGGGCATCTGGAGCTAGTTTGTCCTAATGTGAAGATTCTGGATATTGCTGGGGCTATAGAGTATAGTTGAAATCAAGACGGAACGAATCGATTGTGGGGTTCTCGTGCAGAGTTAGCACATGGTCGATAAAATTCACGAATCTCTCATCGGCTCTAAAAGTAGGGTCCTCTTCCTCGCAGTTGTGGTGAACACAGTGATCGAAAGCTAAGTGGCGGGTAGAAGTCCAGAGGTAACGGAATCTCGAGAGCACCACTATCTTTACGGCGTCTCTCATGGGCAGGAAGGACAGAATATGGAGGAGCACCGAGTTTGGCAGATTACTAATAACATCATATCTGCCATCTCTTTCCATGGAAATATCATCGCCCGCCATAGCTGTCCTCTGCAAGACACTCTCAACATATTCAAAAAACATAAATAAATAAAGGCAACGAGATATCACAGGACAATGCTTCAAAGAGATCGAACAAAGGTCTATTAGAGAAAACTGGGACCCATAAAGAACAACACTAAAATGGGTTTCCGAGAACGAAGCTACTCAGGAATTTCTACAAACAGTTGGTGTGCAACATAACAACAAACCAATCTCAGGTAATAAGGATAGTCATTGGAGTACCACTGCCTGGAGCTACTATATTCAGGACAACATTGTCATTATGCTGGGACAACCCAGGCAACTGAGTGCCCGATTGACTAAATACACGCCCCGACATATCCCGTACATTCATCACATCAATCAACAAAAGCTCTCATTCTTCCTGTAATCATTCAAACTCACAAATGGTCTACGCATGCCTGAGCTGGTGCTACATTCATAAAACTCTATTCACAGTGAACAAGCCACACCCAATACCGCCAGGCACCAGTGCAGACAGCCATAACAAGAGATTATCGAGAGGATCCACAAAACAAGCAGAAGCAAACAACATTCCACATCTCTCTCTCGAAAATCCTTCAAGCACGGGAAGAGGGAGAAAATTGGGAAAATTCACATCCAGATGCTGAAAAATCAAATCTTCGATAATGGGAGACAGATTGAATGACTGGAGTACCGTCGTGTACAAAACAGGAACCTTAAGACTCCGAATCCCCTGTAGCAAGGGAGCAAAACCCTAGAGAGGACGAAATCGGGACGACGAACCTGAAGCGATCTGCGATTGGCGACGAGAAGAGAGACAGTGCGGT
This sequence comes from Lenwebbia sp. NSW1173648, assembly GCA_029784005.1. NCBI lineage: Eukaryota > Viridiplantae > Streptophyta > Magnoliopsida > Myrtales > Myrtaceae > Lenwebbia > Lenwebbia sp. NSW1173648. The sequence continues at coordinate 3,534,758 of JARCGZ010000008.1, read as the reverse complement.
AGCAGTGATTACAATTCGGCTCAATCGGATTGATCGCGAATTCGACGATCCACGATCGTCTCAATTCGGAGCTAAAAAATATGACATGAACGATGACCCATTTCCATAAACATGAATGAACTAGAAAAAAAAAATGATAAATATAGTAAAAAACCCCCTAAAACTTATCAAATTGATATAACCGAGAACTTCCATGGACTCCATCCAATTTAAAAATGCTCACGTGACTTTTTTTAGGGAAAATTCTAAATAAATGCATTGAATCCCCTCATTTTCTTAAGCATGAAGTGATCATTGTTTCAAATAAAGGTCCAAAGTGCATTTTTTATCTCAAACAAGGGCTTGAAGTGACTATGTTTGTTTCAAATAAAGGCCTTACCTCACCGGCCGGCCAAATATTCCGGCCGATCAAGGGCATTTTCGTCAAAACACAATTTAACTTAATTTTTAGTTAAATCATATTAAAAGTAACTAAAAAAAAAGAGATATAGGCGAGGTCGCCGGCGCCTCGGCGTGGACCAGCGACCGGAGGCGAGGGCCTACTGGCGCTTGCCAGAGTCAGGAGAGGGCCGCTACCCTCTCGCAGATGTGGGCGAGGGTCACCGGCCCTCGCCCAAGTCCGAGGGCCGCGGCTGTCCCCTGTACCTGGGCGAGGGCCGGCGACCCTTGTCCAGATCTGGGAGAGGGTCGCCACCCTCGCCTCCAGTCGGCGGGGTCGCCGGCCCACGCCGAGGCGCCGACGACCATGCCGGCCATGGCCGCCGCCCACTGGTGGTGGGGTAGTGGCCACAGGTGGGAGGGTAGCCCCTTCCCGCCCGTGTCTCTTTTTTTTTTTACTTTAATTTTTTTTTAAAATTTTGAAAAACTAAAAAAGGAAAAAACAAATAAAAATAATAACAAAATATGGAATGACCAAAATACCCCTACTAACTAGTGAGTCGAGCCCTTTTTAAAACTAATAAGGTCACTTTATGCTCTTATTTAAAACAATGTCCACTTCATGCATTTATTTGAAACAATGTCAACTTCATGTCCCTATTTGAGAAAATGAAGGCACTTCAGGCCTTTTTTTTTTTAAATTTTCCCCCTTTTTTATTAGTTTCTTTCTCCTACGTGGCATTAACCTGAAATTAAATATAAAACTAAAACGTTGTTATTTTGGGAAAAATCTAATTTTTAATACAATATATTTTTAACATTATATAAAAATAAGAAAAATTAAAAAAAAAAAAAAAAGGAAAAAAGGAAAGGAGGAAGATGCAGGTGAGGGCTTGCAGCTCTCGTTGTTGTTGCCCACCATTGCTAGAAAGGACCGACAAGGGTGGGGAAATGGTCGGTGAAGGTTATATAGAGGGTCTTGTTGGTTAAGATTAGGTCATCGTTTTTCTTCGATGATTATTCCTTGTTCCTCTTTCTTTCGTGGATGTAGTTGTTCATAGTGATTATCACATATTTAGGGCGTGTTTGTTTCACGAAAAATCAAAGATTTGAAAAATATTTTTTAAAAAATAAACGCTTATATCACTCATAAAAATAAATGAATGCAAAATATTTTCATTACCGTGAAAATTGTTAGGCATAAAGTGTCACGCCCCGACTTTCAGGCCCGCGATATCCCTACCAAATCGCCACGAGATCACGAATGATAACGTCCCAGGCTCGTTATCGACCTAAACATAAAACGCATGCGGAACGTGCCTTCTCATAAACAACAAGATTAGCGGGATAGTAAAGCAAGATAACACAACTGACAATTCAGCAAAATACAATTCGAAACACAAATCAAAAGCATAGGAGTTTTAACCCTACTGAGCTACAGTAAACACATACAACCCCATACTTCGGGGCGGCTCACTAGGACCTCAAAAAATTACGCGGTCGGGTAGGGTTAAGATCTAATCTGCTCCCAAAAATCTCACAACACCCTCGTCTAAGCATCCACGAGCTCCGTCACTTCGGACCTGAAAATGGTTCCCACAACGGGGTGAGAATAAATCTCAGTGAATCAAGCCTAATCTCGATTAGGACAGTGATTCGCCCCGAACAACAAGCATATAAAACATCCAAACAACCACATATAACCACGGTATAATAACTAGTCAAATGCAGGCTTATCAGCCATCAATCACACATGATGCAATACTCGACTCAACAGTCACATCTGACAACCACAGACAATGCATCACATCCACAGATATGCACAGGACACTACACAAGTCCATTTATTAATGATGATCCCACGCATTAAGCGTCAAAGTGACGAGGATCCACGCGATTAGCATGATCGACTCTCACAAACAGTGCGATCCCGCACTCTTCCGGCAGAACCAGGCTACGTTCCTTTTCCCTTCGGCAACGGCTACTACGAGAGGTGTCTCCAGTGCATCCAGCACGGCACCCACAAGTAGGCATCCCTGAACGGGGCGTCGGTCCCTCACAAGCTGCGACCGGCATCCGATAATCCCTTAAAATCGTACACACCATACGGGGCATGAATTATCGTGCTTCTGGCAAGTCGTACAATTCCATAAAAATGGTGTGGTGTGTACCTTGGGTACAAGACGAACTTGCCAGGAAAAACCCATCATCATTCCGTTATATGACCATACGATTCACACCCGACAATCAAACCATTTTATTCTCTTTGATTTAGGCCGGATGCTCACACAATGTGCTCAAAGACTCGGCCCACGGCCAATTTCATGATAAAATATGTCTTTAATATCGCACTCGGTCATATGCAAATGCAGGCTACTCACTATGCACTGCAATCATAAATGACAATCAACTCACAACAGAGCAGTCAATCAGTCAACCAGACATTTCAACGAGACGATCAGCTAAATAAAGGTCATTAATTAAACACGAGTAAATTACTCCAATTAGGCCGCATAAAGGTTCAATTTCGTGCAATGGTCTTATATTAGTCAAATTAATTTAATAAATATCAATCGCCCGCTCGTCTCTATTTTGTCGCTCACTCGCGAACAAAATCTATCAATCAATTAACCAGACTACCAATCAATTTTATCAACTAAAATTAATCACAGAGAATCTAAATTTATCGACTAATTTAATCGATCGCGGCCATTTAACCTAAACCCAGTTTCTAACTATACCGGCCCCGATCGTGCTACCTAAACACCCTATCAGACTAATTAAATAACACTAGACGTAATTAAAGCCCTAATCAAAGTTTAGGGTCAACTCACTAAGTGAGTTAGCTCGGGCGGTCTCAACGGCGGCGCGGCGACGGCGACACGAGCACACGACGGCAAGACGAGTCTCGGGCGGTACTATTCACGGGCGATACTATTCACGGGTGGTACTATTCACGGGCAGTACTATTCACGGGCGGTACTATTCACGTATAGTACTATTCACGGCGGTACTATTCACGACTGAGGGGGAGGCTAGACGGCTGCTCCCGGGCGGACGGCGACGACGTCGACGACAAAAATTCTGGCGGCGGTCCCAACGAACTCTCCTCGCCTATCCGGACGCAACCGCGGTGTCGGATTTCCAAAACAACACGCGGACGACGACGAACGGCGGCTGGACAGCAGCTGTTCTCGCGACGAAACGACGACGACGGTCACGGTGAGTGAGCGGCAAGCTCGGCGGAGCTTGAAACGAGGCGGAACGCGTCGGTCCTCCACGACCAGCCTCTGTTCTGACCAAACCCACGAAATTCCAGCAAATTTATGGACAAACAGTCCTCAGATCCTCGTAGTCCTTGATCTTACGGTCGCGTAGGCGAAAACGGAGCTCGATTCGCCCTCCGGACGAGCTCAAACGAGCGATTCCAAGTCCGGCGCGCGCTGAAAAACGGGATTGACGGGCTCTCGGGTTTGGGCTCGCGGAACTCCGGGCGACGGCGGCTTCGGTCCAGCGGTATGGCGAAGCTTCAGCGAACACAGCGCACGGCGACGGGGCTAGGACGCGAGCGGCGGGGGTGGTCGGTGGTCCGGCGAACGGCAGACGGCGGCGGTCCACGGCGACGACGATGGAGATGAAATGGTGAAGATGAAGATGGAAATGGCGTGGGGAAGCAACTGCAGCCGTGCGTGAAGGAGAAATGGTGGGGAAAAGAGAGAGAGAGAGAGAATGAGTGGGTGGGTGAGTGGGGGCGTGGCAGCCAAAAAGGGGGGAAAAAGAGAGAGAGATAATGAGTGGGTGGGTGAGTGGTGGGCAGATAGGGCACGGCAAGGGGGAAAGTAGAGGAGAGAGGAGAGAGAGAGGAGGGGGGAAGTGTGCGCAGATGGGGGGAAGAGAGGAGAGAAAGAAAAACGGGATGGGGTCCACCGGGGTCTAATCAGTTTGAATTTCTTTGAATTTTAGCACAAACGGTTTCAGGCGTGAAAGGGGGGTCTCGAGCGCGAAGGGTTAACCAAAACTCTTCCTAGAACAAATTAAAATCACGTTCAATAATTGTCCCTTAGACCATAAAAATCCAATATTTCATAATAAACTAAAATTCGATCTCGAGAATTTTATTGAATTCCGAATTCTAACAGACGTGAATTTCCAGGGTGTCACATAAAGTGTTATCGATAATGAAAATATTTTCCATTGACTAATTTTTCTAAAAGATACAAGCGTTTATTTTTTCGAAAATGTTTTCCAAATCTTTAATTTTTCATGAAACAAACACACCCAACACTATTTGATTTTACACAAGTTTTCTTTATATTCCGTCATGCCATAACATTCCACTAGGATACCGATCATAGTTTGACATTGACTAGGTAGAATAAAAATCTCTCTCTCTCATGTGTCACCTCAAGCATTACTTATGCGGGTGTCGTTGTGGAGTCCACATTATTAACATATTCTATAGACTATATATAATGTAAAGTTTTCTGTTTGCCTGCGGACGTCCCATGTTTTTGTCACAAAACAATTATAACTAGAAGAATCAAAGTGCACTTCAGAAGAATGATTCCAAGCAAACTAATGGACTCATTCCCCAATAACTAGGCCTATTTCCTCGTCAAGATCATGGAGAGGACACCTTGTTTGATTTTAGAGACAAAATTTTCTTGTGGTCTGTTGAAACAAATATTCGACTTGGATACTTGAATTAGTTTGACATACACTATATAGGACAAATAACAAAATCTATCTCACAATTATCATCGCCTCAAATGGGATAATAAATGATAATCAACTTAGAAAATACTTACTCTAGTTAATCGACGGAAGTAAAAAACATCACAAGAGTAATCAACAGTAAAAATCCTCACGCAAAGAGAAGTCAAGTCTTCAACTTCAATAAACCGAATCCATCTAACTAATTCTGCTCATTAAAGGAATCTCTCGATCAACTCTGCTGATTCTCCTGACAATCTCCTCTAATCAATCTGAAAAACAAAGATTATGACGGAATGAGCTCACTAGCCTAATAAATAGCGTCTACCCTCCACCACAGATCAGACATGCAGTTTCAATTTCGTAGTTATGCACAGATAATCCAAAGCTTAACTCAAAAAATCAGCAAGATCAGTTCATATGCATATAAAATCTAAAAGCAAGAACGATTTATAACCCTTCACAGATTTTAAGAGTAAGAGATTTATAACCCATGGTGGGATGGGTTTTAAGTGAACACCGATGCATCACTTAGTCGGTTGGCTAATTGCTAGCTGCCCAAAAGCCAAAAGTGGTCGAGCCATGATGGCGAGCCACACGTTCAAAAGGTTTCTCTTTAGGATGGTGTATGTCATGTATTTACAACATAAAGGTACTAACCTCAAATTATACAACATAATAATTTTCATATTCAAAGAAATGCAACGATTTACAATCTCACAAATTCCTCATTTATACACTTGAACCTCGTTTAGCAAATTTAACATTGCATGATCCGATTTGATGCGGATGCACGCTCAAATTAATTCATGATTTTTAGACAATTTGGATGCATGACACAAATCATGCAATTCTTCTTCTTTTTCTTCATAATTACAAGCACCCGTAGAAACCACTTACCCGAACTCCAAAAAATAAATAACTAGATAATAGAATAATATATATATATATATATAAACCAACTAATTGCTGAGCGGACTCCTGAGCACCACCTAATATTTCAAAAATGACAAAAATAGTTGATATTCCCTCTGATAGTCATTGGAACAACAAAACAGGCCTAAAACGTCCCCGAGAGCAATTGTTACAAGCTTTTTTTCTGATTAAGTTACCAACATACTTAACTTACGAATTCTCATTTGAGTCATTTACCTATATTTATTTCACCATCTCGAAGTTAGCAACTATTCCAGTAATTTGGCAACATTGATTTGCGGAGTTCACCAATTGTTAAATCACTAAATTTTGTATGGAATTACTGATCTTAATTTGAGTGATTTGGCTAACCTTTTCTCCGATTCAGTTCTAGTTCTTATTTGAGTCGCCTATCATGTCTCCATTGGCTCCAAATTATCAACCATTATAATAAATTGACAATATCTACTTGTGGAGCTTAGCATCCTATCAAAGTTACTAATTACAAGAAACCATCAACCTTAGTTTGAGTAGTTTACCAACTTTTTTTCCGATTAAATGCCAAAACTTTAGCAGGTTAGAGTAAACGTTCCCTCTTGAATGACAGAGGAAAAACTAATATTGAAATCAGCTATGTTAATCATCAGTAGTCTATGATAAGAGAGTGCACAAAAGAGAATTTTGTCATGTTTATACATCCGTCGTCCTAGTGTGCGTAATTTTAAATACAATGGGACAACCATTCGCAAATCTAGTAGTTCAGAAGAAGTTCGATAAAACACCCAAAGAAGGATTCTGATTAAAGCAAGAGCCTCTGTCTATCCACTTATATTTGGACGGGCGTATCTTGTTTATGGAAAACTGAAGTTGATACATGTTCGAGGACCAATACCATCGAAGTGGACTCTACACAGATACCGCAATCTTGTTCACCCCTCACAAAGCAGCTGACAAAACAAAGAAAACAATCCCCCCCCCCCCCCCCCCCCTTTTTTTTTAATCGAGAGTTAAAACAAGACGAGCTTTAAGTCAGTATAAAAGGACGTCAAACCAAAGAAATTAAGACAGAAAAAAATGACCAAGTTTGAGTGTTTCGCTTCGATGATTATGATCCTCTTGATGCTCAATTCAGCAAGCGCTGCAGTTAATATAACATTGGTGTACGACATATGCAACGTAAATAAGTTCACCGCCGCAGACGACTTCGCACTGAATAGGGATTGGGTTCTCAAGGATTTGAAGGATGAAACGGCCAAGAACAGTTATGATCGTAGCATGTCTGGTGATTACATTCCACAGCCATGCTATGTCCATGGTGCCTGCAATGGAAAGCTCACGCATGATGAGTGCACGGACTGCATAAGTTCCACCATATCAAGGATGACTGATGAATGTGTCGACTCGATCGGGGTTCAATACCAGATGCAAGATTGTACAGTTCGGTACGAGAACTACCCGTTTCAAGAATAGCTATGTCTTAGGCTATGAAAACACTAGAGCTTTTGTCAAAAGTTCAAATTGGTCTGCAGGCCTATTATGTCTTGGTTGGTTAAGGTAAATACTTATGGTTCCTCTGATATGAGATGAATAAGAATGTTGGACCAAGCATGATGCGCATTTCCAAGATGATATAGTAGCATATTGAGCGTTTTCAAGATCTCTCGCGCGGTCAAACAAGTATTTGAGGACTTGACATTTAATTAATAGTTACCGTCTCTCTAGCTTCATCTCCTTTTTCATTGTTCGTCTATGGGGAATTATACTATGTGGACACCTGAATTTTTGCCGGCAAATCAAACACACATTTTTGTTATAAAATATATATATAAGCATCGACTCTATTGAGAGTAGTTTCAGCCCTCAATTGAATGATTTAAATGATGTCTTGCCAAAAGTCGAGTTGTTCAATCTTTATGTATCAACATTACTCAACAGAAATAGAAGAAGTTGTCACACAGAAAAACCGTGTGATCCAGTTGCACCAAAAGCTTAGTGTTTTTGGACAGTTTCAAGCTTTTGAAGCCATTACTGAATTATCCTTTTTACCTTGATTTTCCTTCATCTATAATCAGAACCCTCCACTATATCAAATTCAAGAGGAAAGTACCAAAAAAGTCCTAAACTTATTGCATTGGTACTAATTCAGTCCAACCCACCAGCTTCCGCCTGGTTTGTCCCCGAACCACACACTTCCGGCTAGGCCTAGCTCTGATACCATTATGTCACGCAGGTCCCACTTGTCGACGATATTGTCCACTTTGAGCTGGAGCCCGCACGGTTTTGTTCTTCTGGGTTTCGCCCAAAAAAGATCTCGTTGCAAGTTAAGGACAAGTGCCACACATATATAGCACTTCCCCTCAATGTGGGATTCGATTCATCCCTGCCCCCTTCACCATCCTAGAAGCCTGCCAGGAGCCGCTCCTTGTCTAGGCCCTTCTAGCCCCGGCGACCACTTCCTGCCCTCGTTGGATCGGGTCATTACAGCTCTCGCGTAAGTTTTTTTTTTTTTTGCTTTTCCCAGCTGCATTTTTGCTTGAACAGCTTTGTGGTGGCATGGAATCTGGAAATTTATATGTGCCCGTTGTTCATGCGTATATTGGTACCTAGATGAACGCATCTGCAGATTTGGTGGTGAAATTAGTCATCTTTTCTCGTCAATTGGAGCGTAGTGTGGTGTTGTACACACGTAGGAAGGGAGACAATTAAAAAGAACAAAAAAAGGAAAAAAATTGGCCGGATGGACTAAAATGGTACCAATGCAAAAAGGTTTAGCACTAAATTGATCCAATTAAAAGGTTTTGGACTGAATTGGTACCAATGCAATAGGTTTATGACTTTTTTAGTACTTTTCCCTCAAATTTAGTAAAGATATTAGCAATTTCCTGTCAAAATTGGCCGGATGGACTAAATTTGTACCAATGCAAAAAGGTTTAGGACTAAATTGGTCCAACTGAAAGGTTTAGGACTGAATTGGTATCAATGCAATAGGTTTATGACTTTTTTGATACTTTTCCCTCAAATTTAGTAAAGATACCCGGTCGATTGTGAGAAAACTTTGAACAACTTCTTACGACAAGACGTTTTTAGGTTTTGATGTTACTGAAAATATGTCTCGAGTTTGAGTAGATCTTTTAGTTTCATAAAAGGGTATCCTATTTTGGATAGGAATATATATATGTCTGTGTGTTTGTGTGTATGATAAAGTTATACTCTTATATCATATCCTAGAGAGCAAACAAGAAGAGTTTCAAACTTTTTCTTTGTGAGTTCTCTGTAAGAGATTGTGAGATGATGCTTATGGATTTGCTGTAGGTGGAATCTAGGGCTGGGAAGCACTTGAGTAATTGAGCCATTGTGAACTCTGTATTCTCCTATTCAAAGTGGATTTCTTGTTGTTGGCTCTCCTTGTGGAGTAGGTATGTTTGTGTCTCTCCCGCTAGTCTGCTGAGGTAGTGGACTGTCTTTAACAGCTGGTGTATCACATGCCCCAAAAGAAGCAGAATCATTAGTCTGATCCTCCGTCGTATATTTGATTAGGTGTCTATGTTGAAGTGATGATTCAGAATCTTGGTGTAGACAGGATTGATGATTCTATAAGCTGTGATTGTCTAACTGGCAGGGTGAGACTTGTGCATCAGAACTAGGGAAAGATACTATTGTTTCTGTGAAGGTGAAGTCATGCCTCTGTCCTTTTATATACGTTTTCCATGAAACTCTGACTTCATTGTCAAGGAGGATTTTCTTTTGTCTTTACTCCCAACAAGAGAGTTGGATTGCTAACAACTAATTTAAACAAAAAGGATGGTTCGACTGCTAACAACTAATTTAAACATACAACAGTCCATTCTTCACATAAAAAATTCTGATGTAATTTCAAATTATGAGAATAGATGACAAGCGTCGTGGAATTTACATAAGAGAAAACTCTATTCTTTCTATTTCTGGTAAATTAGGAATTTCTTGGCATTTCCAAAACATTAGATTCACTAGAATTGTGTGCATGACTGACTTTCAGACTGTACATGCTTTACTTGGTTTTCCAAGTGAGGCGTGATGATCTTGTATTTGGCATTATAATCATTTGTGGCTGGAAAAGCTCTGTACGATAATTTTCAGTTTGTAGCATCTTATCGCACTGCTGACATTTATATTTGCACATCTTCACAACCAAGAAGACAAAATTAAAACTTCTATGCTGTCCTGGTACATGACTGAAGAAAATAGTACTGGCTTTTAGGTATTTAAGAGGGATGGGTGAGTTTTCAAATTCAATTGCACGGTTAAGAGTAATTATCATCTCTTCCTTGCTAATATTTCCCTTTCAAATAGTCTTCTGTATGATGCTTGATTCAGATGATTAGCTTTTCTATGAGGATGTCCTGTGTTAGGTAGTAATATCGGATCTAATTACTTCAGTTTAAGTGACTGGGTTTCTATTGATAACTCGCATCTTGGTGCCAATTATCGCAAGCATGAAATCATTATGAAATATAGGCAATTCGATTTGTATTGATATGTTTGCAGCGGTTGTTCACTCCATACAAACACGAAAGTAATATTAGGTGCCGATGCATTCTATTTTCTGTAATCCTAAAGTGTTTCAGAATAATAATTGTCAAGCAATATTGCCGGTAGTGAGGGAGCATATAATTTATGGTTTCACTCCTAAGGCCCTTGATTTATGTAAAAGAGAGTTCGATTTCTTCGACAAAGTTACATCTATCTCCGGCTTACTCCTTCCACTACCCAAGGAAGAGCGTAGAGCCGACATCAGGAGGTACTCTTCCCTTCGACCGGCAAAATGCTGTCCTATGGTAATTGTTTAGCATGTGTTGGTTGAAGTTGATGCTCACGGATAGTCATTGAAGGGAGTTGGAGAAATACCTCTACAATCGGCTGCAAAAGTTCCTATCACGATCCCCTTTAATGTGGTCGACCGTGAGGGCGACCAGAACGATATAAAGCCTCAAGCTTGTATGTTTAAGGGCAAGTGTGCCATTTATCATGTGCTTATAGACCCTGTATTTCTTGGCTTGTGATTACATATAGCTGGCTTCATTCATACCCATGAACTCATCGTATGGTTTATTGCTCTACCGTAATTTTCTCTGGGGTCTCTGGATTTTCAGTTCGTCCTCTTATGGTCGGGCTGGAAAATGTTTTGCAGAACTAAGTTTACAATGGACTGCAGGGGATTCTTCTGCGTACACAATGGCTTTTCTATGTTTTCACATGGGCATGGCACTCAAGAAGCTTACTTGAGTCACTGTGCCAGAAGTGATTATGTAGCGAGTGTGCGAAAATTGACGTATGTCATGTTAAGCGTGAAAATTAGTTTGATCTCCATCGGTTTAATTATCTAAAATGGTCAAAAGGAAAGAGCTATATTGAATATGGCGGGTAGAAACTATTCGACTAGATCGCTGGATTAAACTCCTTCCTGACATGTCAACCATCTTGCGAAATGTGAGACAGCTTCATCAGCATCCTAGCTTTTAGAGAGATGACCATATCTTTCCGTCCTAAGTCCGTTATCATTTTTCTTTTTTGGTACATTTGTCACATATATTACTAACAGAGCTATAGTTGGGCGAAAGGAAAATTTGAAAAATGCACATTCGTTCTTACTGAAGTTACTATTTTTTGAATAGTTTGCTCAAGAAAAGAGAGAAACAAGAGCTTTCAAAAGGAGAAGAAATACTTATAACCACGTTGAACACTAAAAATTAACAGATAAGAGGAGAAGAAGCCCACTCGCCAAATCAAACAACAGAACACCCCAAAAAGAACCGAGAGAAGCGTTCTCTAACTGACGCTCATAAGACTCTTGAACTATGCACTTTGGTAAATGTCTGTTATTCATCTAATGTATCTGGCATTCCTGTTGGACAGGTAAAAAAATTGATCTTCTGTCGCCCTGAAGACAAGAACCCAACAAAGTTTATGACTATCAGGAGGATTCCTAGGTAGAATCTCGGTGCCCTTTTTTGCAATTTTTTTTAATTCCCAACATCTTTCTTTCAGATGAAAAATTTCTTTGCTGGTCTTATTCATAATTAACGCATAATTCTTTCCTTCTTCTACAATAGAGTGCTCGAGAATTGGTCATTGTATGACATGCCAGAACATATAGACTTAGGGCTTTTTCAAGGAGCTTTGAGGAAATGCAAAGCAGTTTAGCCTAAAGGGCTTTGGAGAAATGTAAATAATGTTTGGTGAACTCTGCTTTGAGAAGCAACATCTTGACGGATCATCTGCAACTGGAAAATGTGAATATACCGGTGTTGTACTTCGAAAGCCCCAACTCCAATGATCACTATATGTATCCGGCTTCAGTCTCTAGAGGTTCAACGCGTTCGAGGAGGAATACTGAAAGCAGATCTCATGGACTGTGCCAGACAAGAAGCTGAGGGATGAGATCAAACTATCCATCTCGTAGAAGCTCGTGCCGACATAGGGGTGGTTTTGCTAGATGTGCCAAGGGTTTGTGAGGGGCGACGACGAGGTAGAGAGGAAAGGGGAAGAAAAAGAAGAAACACATTAAAAAACCCAAATGGACTCCACATCATGGGTTAATATGGTCAGCACACTGTGAAATGGAGTATTTGAGCCATGTGATGAGTGAAAATAGCCTCATCCTAGTTTTATCTCAACAGGAGGTAAAACATTCTTCTTACTTGTTTAATGTATGTGAGAATTGTTTACTTATGTGCTGCTCCGGCTAGAGTGTCTTTTTTTTTTTTTTCATGCGATATTCACATTGGTGGATTGTGATTTCTTGATCAAGCAATAGGCTAAGTTAATTCAATGTTTAAGAAGAACATCCATGGGAAACCCGATGTTCGTTCATACGGAGATTTTTAACCTCTGTTAACGTTAATTTGTTCAATGTTAATACCTTGTGGCTAGTCATGGCCACGGTTCCGGTTCATGAACCAGCGATTTCGGTTCATGATTTAGGGGAACCGGAACTGGACCGTTAAGTGGCGGTTCCGGTTCTGATTTTGAACCGGCAGTTCCAGGCCTGTTCCGATTCAAAAAAAAAAAAAAGCAAAGGGAAAAGAGCCGCTGCCTTGATGGGGCTCGACTCGCAGGGTCTCGGATCGGGAGCGGGTGAGGGTCAGGTCTCGGGGGTGGCGAGGTGGTCGGCGAGCGAGCGGCCCGGTGGGGTGGCGGTCTAGCAACAGCAGCTCGCGGCTGGGTGGCGCTCGGTTGAGAGTGATGGCGGTTCGTGGAGCTCGGGGTCGAGAGAGGTGGAGGTCGGGGCTCGGGTCTCGCGGGCGGATAGGGCTGAGGTGGGTCTTAGGGAGCTCGGGGCTAATGGGGGTGAGCTGCGGCGGCTGGGGGGTGACGGGCTGGCTGAGCGACGACCAGCGGAGGCGGGTTGGCTAGGTGGCGACGAGTGAGGGAGTAGAGGAGAGGGACGGGGCGTCGAGGGTTCACGGCAAGGGGGGAGTGAGCGCAGAACAGAGAAAAAAGAGAGGGAAGGAGAGGAGAGAGAGAAGACAGGGGAAAAAAAGGTGATGTGACAGGGGGGCGCACGATGGTAGAGGGAAAAGAAAAAGGGGAGAGAGAGAGCTTAGGGAGGGTGACAACTTGGTGACTTGGTCTTTTCTTTTCTTTTTTCTTTTTTTCATATGGTTCGGAACCGGGACCGGAACTGGTGGTTCAGGCCCGGTTCACGGTTTGAAGAAACCGGAATCGGGCCTGTATGCCACGGGCCGGTTCAGGTTTGACCCAGGCCGGTTCCGGGCCCAAACCGGCCCGTGGTCATGACTACTTGTGGCAGTTGGAGTGGGACAACGATGAATGCCAACGAGTGTCCCGGATCCAATTTTGGTACTTCACACGCTCGTTCTCGTATACTTTCTGGAGTGACCTTTGATTCACTCTTTCGGCCCACTCTCAGCCCACGAGACAGCCACCCTTCATTTTCCTTCCCACGACAAGATGGGGATCTGGACGGTGCAAATCCGCGAGCTCACAGAAAGGAGGGAAGCGCCACACCAGATCATCCCCAGAGGCTCTGCCCGTCTTGGTCCGAAGAGGGGGAGCAGAAGCATGTAAAGTTGTCTCTTTTACTCTGCGCGTCTTGGTCTGAAGAGGGGAGCAGAAGCAAGCGAGAGCGAACGGGAGAGAGCGACAAGGAGCAAAAGAGTTGTGGGCGAGAGGACCTTCTTCTTTCCATCGACGAACGCAGCGCACCTTCCTCCTCTCGCTCGCACGGTTAGTCTCTAATTAGTAACAGTCGGAGATGTCTAAGAGAACATGTGCTTTGTCAGCATTTTGATAATGTGATACCATTGTGCAGGCTAAGCAGCACCTTGCATTGCTCTATTTGGGTGAGATTGGTCGATCGAAGGATTTAGGTGCGCACATTCAGATTGAGGGTATTGAGAAGCACATCATATTACTTTGTGTTTTCATCTCGAGACGGTATTATGTTAAGGGCGATACTCCAAAGAGCGACCTTCGCAAGTTTTTGTTTGTCTATTTGTTATAGTTGCTTCTTGCATCAGAGGGACAGCAATTTGGTTTGTCCACGTTGTTCCGCCTTCTCTTTGCAGCAAAAAGTCTTGTCTCTTCTCGGTCATTTGAAATAGACGAGTACCATGGATTTAGCATGGTTCCTTTGGCTGATCTGTGGGTACTTGTTTGTTGCTACTTTTATTGTGTCTGACTTGGGATATTGCTGGGGCATTCTGCTATTGATTCAATCCTCTAGATTGTTTCCATGGAATCTGTCATTTTCTGCTAGTGAGCTCATACATTTTCTTAACAAAGCGATGTTTCTGGTATTTGCTAGCTTTTATTGTTCATCAGGAATGTCTAGTGAACATGTGCAAACACTTTTGGTTTGGTGATGACAAACATAACTAAAAGTTGAACTGATAAGTGTAGCATAAAAGTGCATATGTGAAAGCCTTCCCCTTTTTTGTCTAGTTGTGTTCTTTCGCATTCGGGAGGATGTCGATTTGCTATGCTGTTTTCTATCTGTTATTTTATTTTCTTCGGCGTTTGCTTGTTCTGGAGCTTGTTCTTCTGGTTTATTCATGGTTTTGGTGAGACCAGAGCAGTGAATTTATGCTATGTCTCTAGCGCGTTAGCTTCTGTTTCAATGGAACTTAGAATTTCTGTCTTTGACATTCTGCAAGTGACTGACTATTGTTAAACTACAAGGATCTGAACTTGGCCTGGTTAAAAAAGAAGCTTCTTTTGTTTAGCATAAAACTCTTTTTGGTATCTACTCTTTCTTTCTGCTGTCGCCATTTGTGTATATGATATGCAATCGAGCTGTTTTTTTCCCCCTCGAGTCTGCAATCTGTTCATTAGATACAAGTGTCTTGAACACGAGCTGATTTTTCCCCATCTTGAGGCTGCAATCTGTGCATTTGATGCCTGAAATCAGTTGATGTATAGTTTAGGCTGAGAATGGCATCATCTTCAAGTGCATTGCATCAGTGACTTTGTGATGTTTCCCCAATTCTCACATTTCCGGATCTAATTTACTGAGTACTCTTGCATGGCATCATTTTCACTTATAGATAAGTGACTTCTCAGGCGAAATCTAACCTACTTCCTCTACTGCAGATCGAGATTCTATAAGCTCAAGAGCACACAATGGGCTCCAGACGAGTGAACGCCAATCAGCAGTTACGTTGGACAGATGAGCTTCATCAACGCTTTGCTGATGCTGTGGCACAACTCGGCGGGCGAGACAGTAAGTCATCAACGCTTTGTCTGTGATTTTCTGTTTATATTCTTGATTTAGCTTTTATTTGGTAATTTTATGATCATGTTAGATGACGAGGCACTGTTTATCTATAGTCACATGGTGGCGAATTGCTTGGAAAGCATGTTTGTGGAAGATTTCATGTTGATGAGTTTAGGCTGTGAACATCAACAAAGAAGAATAAAATCGAACATGGAATGTCGGTTCGGTTGATGTGGCCTATTTCCACGAGAAAACTTATGCACTCAAATCCAGTCCTAGTTGCCTCCGGTACTCTTTGAGTTTTTGAACACCTCAAAGAGAAGCGGAAAAGGGAAATACATACATAGCAACGATCCTAAAGTTGCCAATCGTATGCATTTTACTTTTTTGGGTCCTGCACCCTAGATGTTAACTTTCAAATCTATGTTTCATTGCTTTCTTTCAGGGGCTAAACCTAAAGATATTCTTGGACTTATGGGAGAGCCAGCTGTAACTCTAAACCATGTTAAAAGTCATTTACAGGTTTAGAGAACAAACTTTCCCTCTATTTATTTATTCTAGATCTACATTAAATCTTTTCTGTTAAGGAAATCTTCTTTGTCATTCATGTTAATTAGGCAATTGTAATGCATGCAGAAATATCGACCTGCAGCTTCTATACCTGACTCATCCTCCTCTCACGGTAGAAAAGCCAACAGAAAAGAACCGGCGGCGAAGAGAAAAGAACCGGCGGCATCTTCCTTTGAAGGTAAAAGAGCTCGTAAAACTGTTACGGGAAAAGAAACAGTGGAAGATACGCGCTCCGATGCGGACTTGTGAGTACCATTTCTGGTGTATTTATATGTTTATCTCTCTTTAGTCGCAAACAATTAAACCTTTTGTTTTATTTATGACAAAACGTTTGTTGTTTCTAACTACTAGAGTTTTGGAACCTCTCAAACTGCACCTGGATGAACTGTTGGAGGCAAGTCGTTTATTTGTGTTTTAGCTTTCTGATTGGAATACCATTGTTAGAATTAATATTCTAATATTCGGAAACAGCTGATTTTAGTACATTTAATGTTGCCAGGCGCGGAGACAGCTGAACGTGCAGTTAGAAGCGTCAACGGATATGCTGAAGAACATGGTCGACGAAGCCTCACAGAGTGACTTTTGAAGTTTTGAGAAGTCACTGTAGGTTTTAGCTACCTGCATTTTGGCAATCCATTGTTAGTTCACATTTGGATTAGTAACACACTTCATCTAATAGAAATAGGTTCATGTGTATTGCATCCGAGTCGGTCGTCGTATGTGCCTTGTTTTTACCGGCCCATATGGTTAAAATGCAGAGCTCCAAAGCATTTCATAGTTGTTCTGCAATATGACTCTCTATCAAAGTAATATAGCCCAGAAGATTTTCTTCAACATCTTTTGCATCGAGTACAATGATGTCTGAATTTGATTTAAGGTCTATGTGCTCTTAACTGAGATACCTATATTTTCTTTTGCATCAAGTGGCCTGTCTATGTCGGAGATGAGGTCATGGGTGAAGTACAGGCGGTTAACATCAGAGAGTGCAAGAAAAAAATACATGTGTGTCAAGTTACTTCATTGAATTGCTCTATTCTTGCGAGGCCGGAAGTAATTCAGGAAAGATTACGTCATGCAGGCTCAAGTTCTTTGACAAAATGTTTCAAAAGTGGTGAGCTTCTAGTCATCGATGGGGAGGCCGTAGCAGTTTTGCCTTCACTAGCCTCGGGTTAAATCTCACTTTTCTGGCTGCTATGAGATAGTAGCCGAATGATCAATGATACTGATCGGAGACATGAGCAATCAGTCCGATGTTGCAACTACTTTATGCACCGCGACAAACCTGCTGAGTCCTTCATGGTTTTGTCCATAAAGATTATGTGTCTAGTTGTTCTTTTTGCTTGTATGGAAATTGCCAGCTAGAGAACAACATACCCATTTACATTGTCCATAATGTGATGCCGAATTTCTTTAGCATGAGAAATGCATAGCTAACTGTTGACACCAAATAATAATGAGTTACCGAAGTGGCTTTAGTATCACCATTTTCCGAAAATCGGTAAATCGGGAACAGTAAGCTACTCTGAGAAGTTCGGTAAGTTATCGGAAACTTACCGAAATGCCCAGAAGTCTAAACCCGGTATTCGGGAAGTAAAAGAATAGGGTCGCGGATTTTCAAAATTCGGTAAGATTCTGGACATACCGAAGCTGTAAATAGTCGGCAGTAAGAGGAGTACGAAGTCGAAAGAGATCACAGGATGGCCGAACTAGCCATGTCAGCGAGGAGTTATGAGCAAAAAATCCGGATAATAGGTGTGAATAGTTCACGGCAGTTATTGGAGAATGTTCAAATTTGAAACCACATTGACAGTTGAAGATCAAGTTTTGGCGGATAAAACGTGGGCAAATGGGAAGTTATTAAAGGCGCCAAGATTCGAAGTTTGAAAACAAGAAAATAACCGACGGACGGTTATGGAAAGCTGAAGAATAACAAATACTCGAAAGAGAAGAGGAGGAGACAGAACAACATACATCCAAAAGAACTCAAATTTTTCTGCACTTTAACTTCCCTGTACTCTCCTTTCCAGCATTTAGAATTTCTGCAATCCCGGTTTATTTTCAAGCTTTCTACTGCTTTCGTAGGAGTATTGTAACGTAATCTGAACCTTTGTTGATCTCAAATCCATATTCGATTCACTGATTTCCTACCCATTTCATTTCTATCCGTGTTACTTCGTGTTCTCACTAAAATTTCCTTTCGAGAGTTGAGCCATAGAACACTCTTAATAAAAATCGAAGACTGAATTTCGGTGAAAGATATTCCTTGTTGCAAAAACGAGCGAACATCTTTTTGGCACGACCGGTGGGACCTGTGTGGTAAGATTAAGAGAAATGGTGAGAATCAGAGGTCAATCAGATGGAGTACCAGTTGTTAATATCAACAACCCAGATGATGGAGCACGATCGGAGCATTCGGCAGCGAATGAGGAAGTACCCCATCACAATGCTGACATTCCTCGGCAATTGAATGAAGAACAAATTCACGCGTTGGCACCCGACAATACTTTGGTAGCCACGATGAGGAGAATGTTTGAGGAGCAGCAGAATGAGCTCACCAACCATATGGTGCGTCATGTCACGGATGTGATAAAGCCTATGATGATTAATGCCATAAACGAGGTAATATCGCGTCCTAGTTCATCCTCTCAAGTTCCTCCTTTTTATGTAAATCCCCCTGGTACAATACCATTTCCACTAGCATCGGGACATCCCAATGTTATGTATAATGGTAGTGAATGATCGAATCTGCAACCTCCAGTAAGAATTATACCAAGGCCGGAGAATCCTACGACAGCGAACCTAGTGAATGGTGTGAGTGGTTACAATTTCCCTCAAACTGGTCCTATTGATGCTAACGTGATCAATCCCATGGTCTCAAATTTACCGCCAGTGTGGAATATACCTCCACCAGTGCCTAATATTGATCCTATAAGACCGCATGCAGTTCAACCATATCTACATGTGGTGGAAAACCCTCTCTACAGGCCGCCACCCGTTAACTTTAATATGGATCAACAAGGCATGAACAGACCTCAGCAGATTGACCCTAGGGGGCAAGATCCTTGGTTGGGCCAGCAGAATTTAAGGCCATGAAACCCAGACAGAGTTGCAGAGTTGGTAATGCAACAATTGGGAGCAGAGAGAGGTACACCAAGACCTGTATACAGGAAGCCACATCTCGATTGGGTGGATAACATCCCATATCCAAGGGGTTTTAAAATGCCAGATTTCGCTGTATTTACAGGTGAAGAAGATCAGTCAACTGTGGAGCATGTAGGTCATTTTTTAGCACAATGTGGAGAGGCTAGAACAAATGAATATTTAAGGCTAAGGCTATTCCCATTGTCATTATCAAAGACAACATTTACTTGGTATACAAATTTGCCAGCAAATTCTATTCAGACATGGGTTGAGATGGAGAGACAGTTCCATTCTCAGTTTTACCGAACGGTACCAGAGGTAACAGTAGCCGACTTGGCCAGAATGTACCAGTATGGCACTGAGACAGTAGATCAATTTATTACTCGTTTCAAGAAGTCCAGGAATCGGTGTTTGACTTCTCTCACCGAAAAGGAATTTACAGATTTGGCTTTTAATGGGTTGAAGTTCAATCTCAAGGAGAGATTTGAGGGGCAAGCTTTTGATGATCTCTTTCAATTAAATGCCCGGGTTTCTAAGTATGAGCACTTGCTGAAGGATAAGGATAAGAAGCCGACAAAGGATAATCGGCAGACAATAGCATCGGTTGAAAGTACCGAATACGGTGACTTGACTGAAGAAGAGAATGAGATAGCGGTAGCAACTATGGTACTTGAAAAATCATATGTGTGCCCAGCTTTGAAACCAGCAAGGGTAAGAGACGTGTCCAAGTTTAAAGCCAAGGAAACGAGTAATTATTCCTTTGATATCTATAAGTTGGATGAGATATTTGACTTATTGCTGAAAGATGGAATGATTAAATTGGCTGAGGGACAGGTGATCCCATCCAAGGAAGAAACTACGGATAAAAGGTATTGCAAATGGCATCATTCCAAGACTCATGATACGGTGAATTGTGTTGTTTTTAGGAAGACAATTCAAGAAGCGATTCGCCAAGGCAAGATTAAGTTTGCTGAAGACAAAGGCAAGGCTCCAATGGAAGTAGACACAGATCCTTTCCCGAAGATGATCAGTATGGTTAATGTGCATGAATCTACAAGATATGATAATAAACAACTATGCACCCGTTGTCATCAAGAATTAAGTCATCAGCATCGGGAAGTTCCCAAGTTCCAGTACATGAGGGGAACAAGAGGAAGATACAGATCGGGATCATTCGTCCGACGGGAAGGTAGACCACAGATAAGGTCTGAGATCGTAGTAACTGAAAATGTTTCGGCACAATAAAAAAGTCAAGAAGCTCAATCAAAGCAGCTAGTACAAATGCCTGAGAGGCAGGAGTTATGTCTCGAATCACCAAGACAAGTTCCTCCAACTCAAGAAGTTGAAACACGAGTTCATAAGGAGAAGAAAGCCCCACGAAAGCCTGAAAAGAAGAAGAGTTTATGGCAGCGATACAAAGAAGGGGATCCCAAAGTAGGATTGCTTGGAGAACCTAGTGGGAAATTTGATTACGTGGTGTACTATGGAGACACGAATGATTACTTACCCCCGTCATTGCCAGTTGAACCATCTGGTTGGGGAGATGAATTTGATGATCCACCACCATCAATTTCCCAGGAAGTTCAAAAGACAAAGACAATTAAAATCCCACACGATCCTCCTGAAGGAAAATGGTCCGTAGCTAAACCGTCGGGGCAAGCATCTTACCGAACTGCAAAAAGACGTTTTCAGAGAATGAAAAGCAGACAGAGGGATTTTGAGAATCGTCGGGACAGAGGAATGCCATCACAGATTCCTCCATTCAGATCTTTTAGTACGAGAGGAAATTGGGTTTGGAAAAGAAACCATGATGATAAAGAACCTGTCAAACCAGAAAAGAATTCTGTATATGATTCGGGAAGTAGTTCTCACCACGAGGTGAAAAAGGAAAAAGAGGTT
Organism: Lenwebbia sp. NSW1173648; assembly: GCA_029784005.1. Lineage (NCBI taxonomy): Eukaryota > Viridiplantae > Streptophyta > Magnoliopsida > Myrtales > Myrtaceae > Lenwebbia > Lenwebbia sp. NSW1173648. The sequence continues at coordinate 3,513,427 of JARCGZ010000008.1, read as the reverse complement.
CAACAGGTTTCCCAAACAATTAACTTTGGGCAATTCTAGGTAGCTCTTAATCCAAGGCATCAAGTCAAGATAGAACAAAAGAATCTGAATCTCAAGATGTCGCAAGAAGATGACAAGAGTTGCCGAGCTGGTCACTCCAAAATGCCGAAAGAGAATCGTTCGCCAATGAGGATCAACATGGTCCATGCTAAGCTTCCAGCTGAATATGGAGCTTGTTTAGTTGTAGAAGAAGAACTCGAGCATATCAGAGAAAGAAATAGCAATGGAAAAATTCGAATTCTCTGATAAAGAAATGATAAGGTTTGATAAAGTACCCTCAGACAAGGCTAGATATTTAAGGTCTTTGGTTATTTCAGGTAGAATCAATGGTCAAGCTGTCGGTAAGATCTTTGTAGATGCGGGAGCTACCTTGAATCTCATATCTTATAAGTACTTCAAGAAGTTAGGAAAAGGTGATGATAACATAATTCCATCGAATGTTCAGCTGTCTGATTTCCTAGGAGAAATTACCGAAGTCACAGGGGTAGTTGTACTGGACTTAACCATAGGATCCAAGACATCAAGGACGACTTTCTTCGTGATAGAGTCTGATGGTTCATATAATTTGCTGCTTGGAAGAGATTGGACACACTCTAATCAATGTGTACCTTCAACTCTTCATCAGGTTCTAGCATTTTGGAATGGTAAGGGAGTAGAGTACATTGAGGCTGATTCGGGACTTGCTTCAATAGGGTTGACTGGTATTCATCAAGATCATCAAGAGTACTCACATGGAGGATATGTTATCGGAACACCGAAAGCAGATTCACGATCCTACGCTTATTGCCGCTTTGGGAATATGAAAACTGAGTGGATACCCAAATCTAGCTTGGCATTAGAAGAGTTACATACTCTTTATGGAAAGCGAGCCCTTATTGCAAGAAGTTTGTGAAAGGTACTTCGCATACCTGGCGGAGATGACCCAGCAGAGTGCTGAAGTTTCAGATTGTATTGACGAATGGGAAGAGTCACCAATCAAGGAGGACAGCAGGTCAACAGAAGCTCAAGACCCATTGTTAGAAGTTGATATAGGAGAACCTGGGTGTTTTCGTCTAATATATGTGAGTGCATTTCTGCAAGGGGGCATGAAAGAAGATTTAATCAACTTGATCAAAGAGTACAAAGATTGCTTCGCATGGGATTACCATGAAATGCTTAGTTTGTCAAGAGATATTGTAGAACATCGTCTTCCTATTAAGAAAGGATTTCGTCCACACAAATAGTTAGCAAGAAGGTTTGCTCCAGATGTGGTTGACAAAGTCAATGAAGAAATTGAAAGGCTGCTGAAAGCTAAATTCATTGAGACAGCCAGGTATGTAGAGTGGCTTTCGAATATTGTTCCCGTAAAGAAGAAGAATGGGAAATTGAGAGTTTGTATTGATTTTCGGGATATTAATAATGCTTCTCCAAAAGACGAGTATCAGATGCCGATAGCAGACATGTTAGTAGATTCGGCGTCGGGAAGTGAGATGTTATCTCTAATGGATGGTCATTCGGGTTACAATCAGATATTTATTGCTAAAGAAGATGTCCCGAAAACAGCGTTTAGATGTCCTGGTGCTATCGGGACTTTTCAATGGACAGTTATGCCTTTTGGGCTGAAAAATGCAGGAGCTACCTACCAGCGAGCAATGAATTTCATCTTTCATGACATGATTGGTAAATTCTTGGAAGTTTATATTGATGATGTTGTGATTAAATCAAATCAGGGAGAGCATTTGGACTATCTCGAACAAGCTTTTGTTAGGATAAGGAAATACAAGTTGAAGATGAATCCAGATAAATGTGCCTTTGGAGTGCGAGCAGGGAATTTCTTGGGATTCCTAGTTAATCAAAGGGGAATTGAGATTGACAAGAATAAGGCAAAGGCTATCATAGAACTTCCTCATCCTACATCAAAGAAGCAGTTGCAGATGGTACTCGGGGAAATTAATTTTCTCAGAAGATTCATTGCCAATTTATCTGGGAAGATAGAACCAATGACCCAGCTCTTGCGTCTTAAAAATCAAGAGGAGTTTATATGGGGAGATAAACAGCAGAAAGCGTTTGACGCAGTTAAAGTTTATCTAACAAATCCTCCTGTATTGATATCGCCAAAAGCAGGCAGGCCACTAAAGTTGTACTTGTCTACTACCGATTCAACTATCGGGAGTATGCTGGCACAAGAGAATGAAAATGGAAAAGAACAAGCGGTATATTATTTAAGTAGAACATTGACTGATGTTGAAAAAAGATATACCGCAATTGAAAAATTATGTCTATCTTTGTACTTTTCTTGTATGAAGTTAAGACATTATTTATTGCCAGCTACAGTGCATGTACTCGGTAAGACTGATGTGATAAAATATATGTTGTCACGGCCTGTTATAAAAGGGCGTATAGCCAAGTGGGCATTTATCTTTTCTGAATTTGATTTGGCATACGTACCAATAAAAGCAGTCAAAGGTCAAGCTGTTGCTGACTTTCTTACCGAATACCCATGCTTGCAAATAGAAGAAAATGAACAGAATTTCAGTCAAGTTATACCATGGACTATGTATTTTGATGGATCATGTGCTAAGAGTATGGCTGGAGCCGGTTTGATGATAATCTCTCCCACCGGAGAGCTTACAAGGTGTGTTTGTAAGTTAGATTTTGAATGTTCAAATAATCAAGCCGAATATGAAGCACTAATTATCAGCTTAGGAATACTGATTGAGTTGGAGGCACAGTTCATCAAAATATTTGGTGATTCACAGCTAGTGGTGAAGCAACTGAAAGGAGAATATCAATGCTTAAATGAAAATTTGATTGGCTATTATTATCTAGCCAAGAAGCTATTGGAACAATTTAGAGAATATAACATAGTCCATATCAAAAGAGAAACCAATTACGAAGCCAACGAATTAGCATAGATGGCTTCTGGTTATAAAATATCAAAAGAGTTGGCTAATATTGCAACCATCATCACATTATCGGTACCTTCTATTGAACGAAGAGAAATACCGATAGCGATCGGTGAGGTGATCCGAGAAAAGGATTGGAGGCAGCCTATTATGGAATACTTAAAAAATCCGGATTCAAGAGATCAAAAGCTGAGGAGACAAGCTCAGAAATACGTAATATTGGGAGAAGAATTATACCGAAAATCTTCAGATGGGCTACTATTGCGTTGTCTTGATAAGGATGATGCAAAACTGGTTATGGCAGAAGCTCATGAAGGCATATGTGGAGCACATCAAGCTGGAATTAAGATGAGATGGCTTCTAAAAAGGTACGGATATTTTTGGCCAACGATGATGCAGAATTGCATTGAATATGCCAAAACATGCATTTCATGTCAAAAGCATGGACCTTTGCAACATGCACCTGTTGTAGAGCTTCATTCTATTGTAAAGCCATGGCCATTTCGAGGATGGGCAATGGATATAATAGGTAAGATTTATCCACCTTCTTCTCATAAGCATAGTTTCATTATGTTGGCTACGGACTACTTTACGAAATGGGTGGAAGCAATTCCATACAAGAGTATTAGTCAGAAGACGGTGATTAAATTTATTGAGGAAAACATAATTCACCGATTTGGCTTACTGGAATCAATCACTGCGGATCAAGGGACAGTGTTTACTGGAAATGAAGTTATGGAATTTGTGCAATCAAGAGGAATTAAGATGCTGCATTCCACACCATATTATCCTCAAGCAAATGGACAAACCGAAGCTACTAATAAGGTCGTGATTGGATTGATTAAGAAACATTTGGAAGAAAATCCAAGAGAATGGGATAACCTGCTATCGGTAGTGTTATGGGCATACCGAACATCACGAAGATCAAGTACAGGCGTCAGTCCATATATGCTGACCTACGGACAAAAGGCAGTTCTACCAATGGAGATAACCGTTCAATCATTACGAGTCCAATTGCAAAGTGAAATGTTGCTAGAAGATTACAGAGATTGGATGCATATAAATTTGGATGAATTAGATGAAGTCAGGGCAGCTGCTTTGGATCAGTTGGTCGCACAAAAGAAAAGAGTAGCTAGAGCTTTTAACAAGAAGGTTAGGACCAAGCGATTTGCTGTCGGAGACTTAGTATGGAAAGCAATTTTGCCATTCAACCTCAAAGATAGAGAATTCGGTAAGTGGTCATCAAACTGGGAAGGCCCATATCTAGTTACCGAAGTGTTCAATGGAAATGCATATAGATTGATGGATGTCAATGGAAAAGAACTATCTCGTTCTATAAATGGGAAATTCTTGAAGAAATATTATACATCAATCTGGGAAACACAAGGAAATTGATTTATTCATCAGAAGTGAAAGTACATTCTGATCTTGGTTACAAAGGTCTTCAGATCTTTAACCAGTTTGAGATTCTGAGCTACAAGTTTGGAATGTAATTCAAGATCATGGTGGAGTTCAAATTGTTGCTCTTTGAGATGTTCTGTGCGACGAGAACGGAAGCGGACAGCTTCAAGTTTCTCCCAAGTTTCCTGTAACAACCGTCTATACTTGTCTGAAGAAACTTCGATCATGGACTTGACACGAGAGATTTCGTCTTTAATTATCCTACGTTCGGCACGGTTATGACTGGAAAAGAAATTGAAAAGCCGACGTGTCGTCTCAGCATCTTCTCTGGCATGAAGGCAAGAGTCCTGAACTTGAGCATATGCTTCCTTGGAGTCGCACAATCGGGAAAATTCTTCCACAATTTGGAGCTTAAGAGTCTCAGCTTCCACAATGATAGGTTCAAGGCTCCAAATTTCCTTCACATTGTGCTCAAATTCATCGAAGCTGGCAGGGAATAAGGAGCACAGTTCCCACACTAAGTCTAGGAAATCAGAATCCGCAATTATGAATACCTTGGACCTGAAAATGTCCGTCAGCTTGGTAATTTCTAACCTATGCTTATAATTCAGTAACAAAGCATGATGTCCCTGGGATAGCAGTTCATGTAGCCGTTTCCATAAGGATCGATCATCTGTAGGCAATTGGATAAAAAGTTGTTCATGGTTAAAAGAAATGAAGAACAGTTGTCAAAGCTGGGATCAGGATACATTTAGCAGAGAGTTTACCTTCATGTTGGCCATTACAACGTCTATATAATCGAGACCAAAGAGGCAACTGAGATGAAGAACCATGTGAAGACATCATGAGCAAGATTGCAAATGTGCAGGATGAATCGTGCAAATTGGGCAGTTATAAATAGAAACGATATAGGGCAGATCATGGGTAGTGGCATGCTAGAGTTTTTCTCGGATAATTAGAAGAAGTGAAAGAATATGGCCCATAAATGGAGGAAGATGGTTACCAGCATTGCCGCAAAAAAAAAAAAAATTCTTTTGCAAGAGAAAGTATGCAAAAGTCATTAGAGTTATCGGGAAGCCTTATCATCGGAATCTTTGTTAATCATTGGAGTTATCGGGAAGCCTTATCATCGGGATCTTTGTTAGTCATTGAGGATTATCGGGATCTTTGTTAGTTATTGAGGATTATCGGGATCTCTGTTAATCATTGAAGATTATAGAGGAGCAGATGTTAGAATTCGGCAAATGAAGCAAAAGAACATTTGAGTCAGAAAGAACAAAATTTTCATTTCCATTTCCTCAAAAGAGTCTTGGCTTCATTTACAAAAGAGCGGAGCTCAAATTCTAAATTAAAATTTTGTTCCATGAGCTCCGCCATCTGCTTTTCACAAGTCTTGACCGACCCACAGGTGGAATCATATTCTTTCCTCAACTCCTGACACTTCTCCAGCTTGCGTCTAACTGATGGACAAAGATGACGCATCTTCGCTTCTTGTTCCACCATTTGGACCTCTACCTTCTTCAGTTCTGCCTCAAGCTCTGCTCTTCTTTCTGCCAAGCGGTGAAGTTTGCTCTCTTCAGCTTTATAACTGTCGTAGAACAAGCGGGTATCTGCACATTTGCGGGTTATTTCATCTCGAATGGCTTGACCTCGCTGTTCTCCGAAGAGGAGATGCGGAAGACGATCGGTATTAATCCTGATAGTGTCCACATCATCCACAAAACCAACGGCGAAGATATCACTTTTGTCCTGGAAGTCTTGGGAAAGCGTAAAAGAAGGATTACCAGAACATACTTCCTGAAAGAGAGTTCTTGCTCGTCCCTCTCTGTTAGAGTCGGTAATCAACTTCCCATAGCCAGACTCTAATAAGTTAAGAAGTTCAGTCCATTTAGCCTTGGCCACTTCCTTAGAAACTCCAGAAAATGATGCCGGGTCTATAGATTCTAGAGGACAATCAGCAGTGGAGGAGCCAGAAAGATCTATGAGCAGCATATTTTCCACTTCAGCTTTCTCCTCAATAGATAAGAGAGTTATCTCAGCTTCGGCAGATGGAGCTTGTGGAGAAGATGAGCTTGTCATAAACGTTCCATGAAGAGGCAGAGTGATAGTTGAGGGTTGTACAAGCGGCAGAGGTACATTAGTTGATGGGCCTTCAAGAAATTCCCCATCAGGAATCAGACTTCTTTTTGATGCAGATGAAGGCTCATCAGCACTTGTGAACACAGCTATGAGTGTTAAAACAATAGTATAATGAGCATTCACCATTCGGTAAAGTGAAGACAATATTTACCGATAGAGGTTAGAGATTTTCCAGTCTGAGGAGAAGATGGATCATCGGCTAATTCCTTTTCCTTAAGTTTCGAAGCCTGGATTTGCGTTGATGCGATAGGAAATTCTGTCGAAGGAGCAGGAAGCACCAGTGCAGGGGCAAGGATTGCTATATCATCATCAGGAGCATTGGCAGAGGGGGAAGAAAGCAAAGCTGCTTTCGATCGGTATATCTTAAGAGTCTTCCCCGAGTTATATTTAAGAGAAGAAAAGCACAGATCAATATTGGCAAGTATGCTCATGATTAGCAAAAACTTTAATATCAAAGTTACCTTTCGGTGTATGCGGCTTTATCATGGCACGAAGTGTGGGACTGACAGATGAGCTCCTTGCTGGTGATGATAAAGGTCGATCGGTAGCTCTTTCTGTTGCAGGCTTCTTTGGCGCCCTTTCTGGAGCAGGCAGTTCTAAGATTTTTCTCTTTCTTCCTGCTGTGAACAAAGAACAGTTAGACACAAACAAATACCGAATGAAGACACACATTGAAAGAAGGAGAGCAAACTGACCTTTAACATGCTTTGCCGGTTCAGTGGGAAGAATGTCTTCATCTTCGGTTGATTGAGGAAGGGCAAGAGTAGCCGTCTCTTTTATTCTCAAAAGATTCATGTCCAGCGGCTCTGAGAATATAGACTTCCGATAATTCTTCCACCAGAAGTTGAAGTCTTCTGAAGAGCGATCAGCATCTGCGACGAACTCGGTAACACGGAACAATCGGTAAATGTCCCGAATCAGTTTGTTCAATTCAGTGAAGTTTTGGCCGTCGCCTAACTTGCAGAATACTTTATGGATGGAAGAAAAGGAAAAAGTATAGAAAGCCGGGACAGGAATCCCTTGAATTAACCCTGTTGGTTTTATTACTTTAGAGTATTAGCAAGTTGGGGTTAATTATGTAATTGTACTAGGCTTAAGGTTAAGCCTATAAGTACTTTTTTTGTTATCAGAAATAAAACTATCACTCTTTTATCGTTAACATGGTATCAAAGCCCTAATTAAAACCTAAACCTAGAATTTACACTCACCGTCGACAACCTACCAACCACCACCACGTCCGATCGCCGCCACCAGTCACCGTAAGTTCTAAGGGCTTCAGTCTAGATCTCGCGTCGCCCAGGCCCGGGATACCAAGATCTCGCATCGCCCAGGTCAGGCGACCTCAGGCCGGCGTCGCCCAGGCCAGGCGACCTCAGGCCGGCGTCGCCTGACGTCCTCTAGGACCAGCGACCCTAGATTCTGGATCGCCTGACGTCGCCCAGGTCCCGACGACCCCAGATTCGTTGTTTCCGAGACCGGCGAGCCTAGCTTTGGTGTCGTCGGAGGTTATCTAGCCCAGCGACTCCTTCCCTGGTGGTTGCAAGTCACTTTGGTATCAAGTCGCAGTGCAGTGCAGTGCAGTGCACCCCTTCTTGGTGAACCCGACGTGAATTTTTTTTCTTCTTTGTGAACCTCTTCCCTTGAGGTTGCTGTTTGAGGTGAAATTTTCTGGTTAATACTAATGGATGGTCGCTGGTTGAGGTGAAATCTTCAGTTGAATGCGAATGGGTGAATGGGTATTATGTGATGCGCGACCACCATGTTCTGTGATGTGCGACCCCCTTGTTCTGTGATTTGCGACCCCAGATTGTTACGTATTGTTATGTAGGTTATTTTTTTTAAAAGTGAAAGTGAGATTATGGCTGAATTTGGTCTAAATTAGTGTTCTGATTTGGTGTGGCTGAATTGGTGTGGCTGAATTTGGTGTGGTGTGAATTTGGAGAGTGAAATTTGAACCCACGCTCTTTCGGAAGTGATTAGTGACGTGATACTTTCATGTGAATTTGGAGAGTGAAATTGGTGTGGCTGAATTGGTGTGGCTGAGTTTGGTGTGGTGTGAATTTGGAGAGTGGAATTTGACGTGAATTTGGCTGAATTTGGTGTGGAAGTGACTAGAGATTGGTGACTTATAGAGATGTCTACTGATTCCTCAAGCTCTCCGTCTATTGTTTCGGGGTTGGTTCCCCCTAGTGCTCCTTCGAGTTCTGGATCTTTTGGACCATATCACAGTATGACAGGTTTGCATAATACGTTGGTCAAGTTGGATGGTACCAATTATCCTTCTTGGTCAATGGCCCTTTCAACCTTTATTTATGCTAATCGTCAATCTAGATGGCTTGAAGAAGAACCACCTGAAGATCCTGCCAGTTTAGAAGAATGGAAGTTCGTTGATGCTACTTTGCGTACACTGTTATGGGGAAGTATGGCTGAATCTGTTCGCCATCTTTTCATGGATTGTGCGACAGCCCGTCAGGTATGGACAAAGTGCGCTTTACTATATTCTGGACAGAATAACATGAGTCGAGTTTGTGATATGTGGGAGGCTTTATTTGAAGCCAAAATTGGTGATGCTGGGTTGACAGAATATTATGCTCGTTTTGCATCTTTGTATCAGCGCCTCAAATCTTATTTTCCACCAGCTACCACGGTTACTCAGATGCAACAACGCGAAGCAGACATGATGACCATACTCTTTCTCCGAGGCCTTGGTCCAGATCACAATGCCCTTCGACAATAGATTACCTCTCAGAGCACTCTCCCTTCCATTGAAGAAGTGTATTCTCGGGCTGCTCGTTACACTTCCAGTCCCAAGACTTCAGCAATATCAGATAGTAGTGCTATGGTGGCTCGTGGAGGTCAAGGGACTCGTGGTCGTATTAATGGTCGTGGACAATGGAATTCTGACAGTTCGTACCGTGGTCGTGGTCGTGGTTTTCAGAGCCGAGGTGGTGTTCGTGGTGGTAGTAATAATACTTCCAGAGGAGTTCGAGGTGGTGGTAGAGGAAACCGCTTTTGTACTCATTGCCAACTTTCTGGGCATACTATCGATTATTGTTATGACCTCCATCCCGAGCTGCGGGGTCTACATGCCTCTATTGATACTGAGCCTTGGACTTCTTCATCTGGATCCTCTTCTGGACAAGCTATAGTAAACTTGACTCGTGCAGAATATGATGAGTTGGTCAGAGCACGACAGAGTGCGAGTGGTGTTGTCTCTGGTCCTACTGCTACTTTAGCACAACAAAATGATCCTACCTGTCTACTTTCCAGTACAGCTGCCCATCATCCTTGGGTTATTGATTCGGGTGCCACTCATCATATGACTGGTGATTCTCGTCTTCTCACATCCACCTCGTCTGTTCCTTCTACGTCAGTTACCTTAGCAGATGGTTCTCAATCCAAAGTCACTGGTACAGGTTGTGTATCATTGACTTCCTCTGTCTCCTTACCGTTTGTTTATCATATTCCACGCTTTCCTTACAATCTATTATCTGTCAGTTCTATTACTCGTGATCTTGACTGCGATATTATCTTTTCTTCGTCTTCGTGTATTCTTCAGGATCGGAAGACTGGACGCCGGATAGGTGGTGGGCGTGAGGTTGGTGGATTGTACATCCTGGACCCTGAGATTATTGCTGCTGCTACAAAAATTCAGAATAAAGCTGTGGATGATCCTTATCGGTTACATTGTCGCCTTGGTCACCCATCAGCAGACGTACTCCGACGTTTTCCTTTTATGTCTAGTTCAGTTTTTCAGTTTAATTGTGAAACCTGTCAGTTGGGTAAACACCATCGTGTGTCTTTTTCCCCTCGTATTTGGAGTCGTGCTTCCCAACCATTTGAGTTAGTTCACTCCGATGTGTGGGGTCCCAGTCGAGAGTCTTCATTTGGTCTTCGTTATTTTGTCACTTTCATTGATGATTGTACCCGTACAACTTGGTTATATTTAATAAAAGATCGTACTGAAGTCTTCCATTCTTTCCGCCAGTTTTATAATGAAGTTCGTACTCAGTATAATTATTCTGCTAAGTGTTTGCGTACAGACAATGCTCGTGAATATTTTTCTTCTTCTACCTTCACTCCATTTCTTGAGTCTCATGGTATTTTACATCAGAGCTCTTGTGCTCACACTCCGCAACAAAATGGAGTTGCTGAACGTAAGAACCGTCATTTGTTGGATGTTGCGCGTTGTCTTCTTCTTCACACTCATATGCCTAAGTCTTTTTGGAGCCATGCTCTTCTTACAGCATGTTATCTTATTAATCGTCTTTCGTCCTCCGTGTTGAAAGGAGCTATCCCTTATGCTCTTCTTCATCCTGATCGTCCTTTGTGGTCTGTTCGTCCTCGTATTTTTGGTTGTGTCTGTTTTGTTCATTGTTTGTCCCTTGGGTTGGACAAATTATCTCCTCGTGCTGAAAAATGTGTATTCGTGGGTTACTCCCGTACTCAGAAGGGGTATGTTTGTTATAGTCCTACCCGTCGTCGGGAGTATATTTCTGCTGATGTGACTTTCTTTGAGGATCAAGCATTTTTTGGTAATGTTCGTCCTCAGGCACCATTAACCAAGGATCTTATGCCACCCTCCGCACCTATGTCTCAGTCGGAGCCACCGCATGTTCTTTCTAATGATGCTCCACCAGATCCAGCGAGCGTCCCACCACCACCTCCGGTCCAGGCTTCCGATCCTCTTCCACCGTCTCTTGTCAGTTCTCCTATTGCTCACCGTACTCGGTCTCGGTATCCTCTTTCTCATTTTATTTCTTATCATAATTTAAGCCCTCAGATGTCTGTCTTTGTGTCATCCCTTGCATCTGTGTCTGTGCCGAGTAGTGTGCAGGAGGCTTTGGCCCATCCAGGTTGGGCTCGTGCTATGGAGGAGGAGATGGCTGCATTACATCATAATAAAACTTGGGAGCTGGTTCCATTGCCGACTAATAAACAATTGGTGGGTTGTCGCTGGGTCTTTGTTGTCAAACACCATCCAGATGGTTCGGTTGAGCGCTTAAAAGCGCGTCTTGTGGCAAAGGGCTATACTCAAACTTATGGTATTGACTATGATGAGACTTTTTCTCCGGTAGCCAAGATTCCTTCTGTCCGCATCGTTATTTCCTTGGCTGCTCGGTCTCAATGGACTCTTCATCAGCTTGATGTCAAGAATGCATTCCTTCATGGTGATCTTCACGAGGAGGTATATATGGAGCAACCACCTGGGTTTGTTGCTCAGGGGGAGAAGGTATGTCGATTGCGAAAAGCTCTTTATGGACTTAAGCAATCTCCTCGTGCTTGGTTTGGCCGCTTCAGTGATGCGGTTATCACTTTTGGCATGCATCGGTGTAGTGTGGATCACTCAGTATTTAGTATGTCATCTTCCAAAGGGTGTGTTATTCTGGTTGTCTATGTTGATGATATCATTGTCACTGGAAGTGATGTTGAAGGTATACAACGACTCAAGCAGTTTCTACAGACGGAGTTTAACACTAAAGACTTAGGTTGCCTTCGATATTTTCTTGGCATCGAAGTTGCCTATGCTAATGGCAGTATTGCTCTCTCTCAACGAAAGTATACTCTTGACATTCTTAAGGAGGTTGGCTTACATGATGCTAAGCCTGGTGACGCACCTATGGACCCTGGAGTGAGACTTGATAATGAAAACGGAGAACTTCTTCATGATCCAGAGAAGTATCGCCGGTTAGTAGGCAAGTTGAATTATCTTACCATTACTCGTCCGGATATTTCATTTGCTGTTAGTGTGGTAAGTCAATTTATGAGCTCTCCTCGTACTACTCATTGGCAAGCCGCTCTACAAATTGTTCGGTATTTGAAGAGAGCTCCGGGTCAAGGACTTGTGTTCCATAATCACGGTCATCTTCGTATAGCTGGTTATTCTAACCCTGAATCTTTGGAGGTGACAGGATATTCTGATGCAGATTGGGCTGGTTGTCCTATGGATCGCCGGTCTACTTCGGGCTACTGTGTTTTCCTTGGTGGTAATCTTGTGTCGTGGAAAAGTAGGAAGCAGTCTGTTATTTCTCGATCTAGTGCAGAGGCCGAGTATCGTGCTATGGCTAATGTTACGGGTGAACTTCAATGGGTTCGTATGTTATTAGCTGAGATTGGACTGCCTATGATCAGATCATCTATTCTTTGTTGTGACAATCAGTCTGCTATTCATATTGCTAGCAATCCAGTGTTCCACGAGCGAACGAAGCATATAGAGGTGGATTGTCATTTCGTTCGGGAAAAGGTGAACTGTGGGGACATACAGTTGGTGCACACGCGTTCTGAAGAGCAACTAGCGGACATTTTCACAAAACCTCTTCGACGTGGACAAGTTTCATATATTTGTCATAAGTTAGGCCTATTTGATATGTACGCTCCAACTTGAGGGGGAGTGTTGGTTTTATTACTTTAGAGTATTAGCAAGTTGGGGTTAATTATGTAATTGTACTAGGCTTAAGGTTAAGCCTATAAGTACTTTTTTTGTTATCAGAAATAAAACTATCACTCTTTTATCGTTAACAAACCCAAATTGTCTAGCACAATATTGGGGGGAGTAGATTTCAAAGCCGACAACAAATCTACCCTTTGTTGAAAACCTAACAGGGAGGTCAACAGAGGTTAGAACAACTTGCCAAAAATCACTCTTATTTTTCTGAAAAGAAGGAAGAGATGATCTGAATTCGGGAATGAGAAAAGGAGAAAAAGAGAATTGTTTCCCTTTGATTGAAAAAATTTGGGAAACAAAGAACCGAAAATAAGATGATTGCCCCTCTGGAACAGGAATCAACTCTTGGCTTAAGGCTCGACAGATAGGATGATTCGGGATAGAAACCGAAGGGGGTTGTGTGACTTGGTCCTTGGAAAACCAAAAAGGAAAATAAAAAGCCGACCAGGCTTGAAGAATCCAGAGGGGACCACCATAGACCCCACCTATTTCATCTGAAGCAAGGGAGGAAGCAGAGTGGGCCAAGCCTCGGTACAATAAGGATAAAATGGTTTTCCCTAAAGATAGGAGAGTTCCCGAAGCCAAGGCAGAAGCTATAGCTACAAAGTCCTTTGAAACTCTCACAATAGGGTGTCAAAAAAGGAATTTACAGAGCCAGTACAGGAGGAAAGCAATGTGTTCCTCGTCGGTAACTTCACCCTCTTTCTTGAAAAACTTACCGATAAAAGCCCCGTAGGCTAGTTCGGAATCAGATAACTTACCGAGTCCTTGGTAAGAATCTGCAGGCAAAATAGATGGGTCCGTGCCTAAAGGACTAAGACCAGTAAGGCAATGGATGTCAAACAGAGTTACCGACATCGGAGAAAAAGGGAAAAAGAAACAATTGGTTGAAGATGACCAAAAACAAGATAGGGCACTGACTAGCCCATGGTTCAGATGATAGTCAAAACAACAAAGGCGCAAGGCATTATGAATCGAAAGCCCATCCCAAAGAGAGCCCTTGGAAGGTAGAAGTCGAAGATACCATTGGTAAAAATTTGGTTCAAAATCAGAAAAAGCCCTAAGACGAGAAGGACGGGAATGCCAGTTGTAAGCCAGAACAGAAGAGTGGTGGATTGGAAGTACCTCGGTTTGATGGCGAGGGAAGAAACCAGAGAGAATTGCAGGAATCGAAAACTGATTGTAAGCAGCAGGGCCAAGGATATAAGAATCCTCGAATTCATTTTGCACCGAGAATAGATGCCGTTCATCGTTGAAATCATCGGAGTCTCTGAACTTGTGATAGCGCTCTAGGGCATTTGAGGCGAGAAAAGAGGAAGCTTGAGCCTTGGGAGCCATGGTATTTGGTCAAGTGCAGGAAAAGGCACGAAGAAACGAAGAAGTGAAAGAGCAAGACAATAACGAAGAAGATGAGTTTCTGGAAAAAGCACGTCTGAAGGCGAGAGATCAGATTGTGTAGGGACGTCTGATATATGTACTAAGTTGATACGAGGAGGAGTTGAAAAGGCAAGCGCGCGAAACGAGGCGGCAAAATGGCGCTGGAAGCAAAAAGTAAGTGTCTTATCATTTCGGCATTTAAAAGAATTAAAATTGTTTTAATTCTTTTAAAAGGGGGCATCTGTTGACACCAAATAATAATGAGTTACCGAAGTGGCTTTAGTATCACCATTTCCCGAAAATCGGTAAATCGGGAACAGTAAGCTACTCTGAGAAGTTCGGTAAGTTATCGGAAACTTACCGAAATGCCCAGAAGTCTAAACCCGGTATTCGGGAAGTAAAAGAATAGGGTCGCGGATTTTCAAAATTCGGTAAGATTCTGGACATACCAAAGCTGTAAATAGTCGGCAGTAAGAGGAGCACGAAGTCGAAAGAGATCACAGGATGGCCGAACTAGCCATGTCAGCGAGGAGTTATGAGCAAAAAATCCAGATAATGGGTGCGAACAGTTCACGGCAGTTATTGGAGAAGGTTCAAATTTGAAGCCACATTGACAGTTGAAGATCAAGTTTTGGCGGATAAAACGTGGGCAAATGGGAAGTTATTAAAGGCGCCAAGATTCGAAATTTGAAAGCAAGAAAATAACCGACGGACGATTATGGAAAGCTGAAGAATAACAAATACTCGAAAGAGAAGAGGAGGAGACAGATCAACACACATCCAAAAGAACTCAAGTTTTTATGCACTTTAACTTCCCTGTACTCTCCTTTCCAGCATTTAGAGTTTCTGCAATCCCGGTTTATTTTCAAGCTTTCTACTGCTTTCGTAGGAGTATTGTAACGTAATCTGAACCTTTGTTGATCTCACATCCATATTCGATCCACTGATTTCCTACCCATTTCATTTCTATCCGTGTTACTTCGTGTTCTCACTAAAATTTCCTTTCGAGAGTTGAGCCACAGAACCCTCTTAATAAAAATCGAAGACTGAATTTCGGTGAAAGATATTCCTTATTGCAAAAACGAGCGAACACTAACCATTTATTGAAAGAACTTGTCACAGAGATTAAGATATGCGGACACTTGAACTGTCGCCAGAATTGAATTCAGACTATTAGGTCTGATGGCACGAGGTTGATCCTGCATGAAACAGAGTTCTGAACTCTGAAGCAGTGCGAGGAAGCAATTTTATTTCATTAAATTCCAGAAAGAAGACTCATTAAATTTAATAGATACAACGTTACATTCTACGAATTTACTAAATTTTTCTCCCATTTGCTTTAAATTACACAAAAACGAGAAAAGTTACCTAACAGCAGACCTATTCAATGTCTCTCGGGCGACTAATCTTTTGTGAGAATTTCCCCTCCAACACGTGCAAAAACTAGGGAAATAAATTGCCTAAGAGAATTGGAGCGGACCAGATATGGTAACCGGAGGATCAATTTCTACTTGTGTAGCCTTCCCCTCCGAAAGCAAGGAGGGTAAAGTGTTGGCCTCCTTGGCCGGAACCCACTCTGCTGTCCATATAGTAACATGCGGCCACTCGTTCTTCGAGGTTATGACTTCCCCGTCGACAGAACCGGGGCAAGCTTCGAATGCAGCAATTTTGTTGTTGAAGAGCAAAGCTGTAAGATCCACAGGGACATCTCGATCGAGGTATAGGCCATAGCTAGCTACAGCTGTAAATCCCGTGACTTGTCTTGTGAGCAAGAGTGACATGAGCTTTTTGGAGGCTGCTGTCTAAGTGTTTGTCTCACAGGAAGGTTTCTACTTTAGGGTACTTCTCAGCCAACTGCTTGGAGGGACCATGGAGATGACAGCAAAATTGTCAGTCACAAAAGAAATACAAATTAATATACAGGATTCGCGTAGGGTTAAGAAAGACGAGGCATAGCCAAGGGTACTAGGCCAATGCTTTGTACCACTTACATCATTAAGAAGATTTTGTATTTGTGTTACGGGGTAAGCGAAAACAATTGTTCCTAGCTTCCTCTTCTCGGTACTAGGCGCCGTATAATCACCTCTGGCAACTTTCTTCCGTTGTTCCAATACTTGCTTAACGGCGAAGTCAAATGACACCTGAAGAAGTGACATTGTAGGAAAAACATGTTTCTCACTGTTAAGAAGTGGAACGGAGATAGGATATGGCGGGACAAGAGAGAGTATAATGACCTGAATAGGGTTTAGATAATGGGCATTGCTAAGTAATGTCTCTCGCAAATGCTTTTCCTTTGCATGGGATCCTTTGTTGTACTCCAATTTACAAAATCAGAACATGTGATTCACCAAGTCAAAGAGAGAGGAATGCATAATCAGTCAGTACATCAAAAGACAAGACACCGACTCATCTCTTGGAACAAACATTGAGAATGTTTACACAGACGTAGGAATGCTAGTAACAAGGCTCCACTAGTTTTTTTATACAATTTCGTCCCCCAATGCTCAGAAATGAACATCAGAGAAGCGAGCTTGCTTATTCAAAAGAAGAATTATCCTATTTTGATCTAGTGGACTGCAACTTCTATGACCACGAAACGACTGCAAAGGAGCACAATATGAAATGAATCTAGCCATCTACCAAGTGAATTACCCCTCCTGATCTGGCCTCACGTGCTTTCAGTGAGCCCTTTTTTTTTTCTTTTTTTCTTTTTTGTGAGCTTCCCCTCTCCGAGGAAATATTAGGTGCTCCTGGAGCAGAGATGGATTGGCGCTCCAGTCCACTCAATGAACGCCACGTGGCATTACGGGGCCCGCTGTCAGAAATTTTTCAAAACCCACCAGCCGTTTGCTCCCGTTATTTTTTCCTCCCTTACCGCCTCTTCCCCCCTTTTCTCTCTCCTCTCCTCTTCCCGATGACTGCTCTGCTCTGGGGAAAGACTCTGCGCCAGGATGAAATCCAGCTCTGCTTCCCGCCTCTGCTCCTCTCAAATCCCTCCCCTTCACGAAACACCTGCTCTGCTGACCAAAAATCTGCTCTGCTCTCTCTCGTCTTTGCGTCTTCCCGAAATCCGCCTCCGCCGTATCCTGCGGCGTCGCCTCCGAGCCCGGAGGCAGTCACCACGCCGAGTCCGTACCCTACCCGAAATCCGCCTCGCTGAAATCCCTCTCTCAAATCCCTCTTCACGCTCCCACAAACCCTAAACCCTACCCGAAATCCGCCTCGCCGAGTCCGTACTCCGACTCTTCGAAGAAGTCGCAGTTGCTTGCTCTCGGTGCTCGTGCTCGACGCTCTTCAACACACACTCTTCCTCGAGCAGAGCCTCAACTGAGCCCGCTCAACTAACCCACGGAGGCCCACTCGTCCCTCCTCGAAGAGCCTATCATTTCCACAGACAGTTGAGAAACAACTTTCTTAAAGGCGTGTCAATAATTTCTTGTTTTCCCTTGGTGGGTGTTTGGTTCTTCTTTTTCTAAGTAGTGGTGTGGCTTCGGGAGGGATGATAGCTTCTTCTTTTTGGGCTTTCGTTGGTCTTCGTGTGTTCGCATTTAAGTTTGTTTTGGGACAATGGTGATGCTTGCAGAAATTTCTCTACCCTTTAATGTTTCATTAGAGCACGACATGTTGCGATGTTGCTGCTACTTTAATTGAACTGGGTGTGACGACAGTGCAAATGCAAGTTCGTCAAATTTTCGATGAAGGTACATGTAGTATATCTGTTTGTTTCTAAGGTATTCAAATAGCTTGAAAGATGTTCGCTTTAGGACGGCTGAGACTGTCTGCATTTCGAATTGCATTTAATCCTGCGGGGAACAAGTAAGGTTAACATTAAATTTTGAAGACTCGTAAATTCCCTCATGTCAACGGTCCCCTCTAATTCCCCTTCATCGTTTCTTTTGAAATCGTGCATTACTTTACCTTCTATTGTTGAAAGAAATCAGTATTTGGTGATGTAGGTTGTGCTCTGCTACCCGAATTTTGGATGTCGGTGTTTGGTTGCTTAGTGGTTTTTGCAGTTATCATAGATGATTTAGTTTGTTGGAGCTATACTCTTTACGTAAGGGTTATAGCATTTTAAGTCTATTAAAGTTTCAACCAACATCGTCTGTTCATGTGTAGGCTCTTTGCTGGAGACATTAATTCCGTAACAGCGTTTGAGGCGCATCACCCTGGTAGAGATTTCGAGAAGCACCCAACACTTCAAGGAAACAAACAAGGTCAAACAGGTATGTTGTTGTGCTTGTCCTGATTTAGCTATTTCTGTATAGTTGCCTAACAAGTTAAATAAACGAGGATTTCAAAAACTACAATGGAGAAGAATTCAGTATTTCAACTTGAATGGATTGCTTTGGATTTCTGTTTATTTTGCCATGGGGTTGATATACTATGCATGTGAAGGGAAGTAGCAGATCTCCCAAATGCCCTGGATTGCGTCTTCATAGTGTTCATGCTCAGTTTCTTTGGTAGCAGTAAAGACGGGCTTTATTACAAATTTGAGGATGGAAATTACATACCTTTAAACCATGACGCGGTAGATGTAATCTTCCTGACCTCATTTTCCAGGGGGCTCCTTTTGTTCCTTCCTTTCGTTTCCTCTTTGGCATTTCGCCCTACAAGGTGCAATGTTGATAAGTTTCACTATCCTGTTCGTCCAGGTTGATGAACGTGATGGAGGAGGTACCCTTGAAATTTCCATGCAAGACGAATCACACTCACATGTAGGTTGTGATGGAGAGGGTATTTGCTCCTTGAACGAGGGAGTTGAAGTTGAAGGTTGCCACCAAGAGCAAACTGTAGTCAATGAGGACACTCCAGGTGAACCATTTCTTCGTGCCAGTCTTCTGCTCATGTTTTCCCTGATTATATAGACTGATTATCATCAATACATATTAGGCTGTAATATAGGCTTAATAGAAGCCCCGTGGTTTTACTTTGACATCCTCAAGTGCTTTGAGCTGCTTAATGTTGGCAATTCATTGTAGGAGCACTTTTTAAGTTTAGGTACGCAGTAGGTCTTTGTTGGAGCTAGGTGATTTGGTTTTGGCATCCGTTGTGAGCTCTTTTCTGCTTAATGTTGGTATAATTTAGCATTTGACTTTACTGAAGCTCTTCGCTATAGTCTTAATGGAAAGCGCATGTCTTAGCTTGTGCATGGCTTCTCTGCGTGTTTAAGAAGTTGTGGAGGTTATGGACTCATGTAGTATTTATCCACGTCTGTGTGATATTGTTTCATGACTCTGTGATAACTAATGCTGACGATTCAGCTAATAATGTGATACTGTTGCTAACAACACTTTCACTAAGGATCATAAATTTTTTATTTAATTTTTTGTGTGTTCGGGATCTAAGTATCAGAACTTGAAAGAACAGATTTTCAAGTTGAGAGGACCCTAGTGGTTAGAGCATATATACCTTTTTATACCAAAAGACTGTTGACACCTGGAACTTTGCGAGGGTCCAATGTCCCACTATGGTTCAGCAAATCAAACATGTGGTATTGTTCGAAATCCTGATGACTCTCTTGGTCATTGTTGTCTAGCCTCTGCAAAGAGAGAAGTGGATTCCACGGCGGGGAGGTCTGCAGATTTCCAGGAGGAGTGCTCCTTTATTTGGGATGAGACATTGCAGCTGTACTTTGATGCCAGGTTGCTCATTTAGCACTCGATATCTCGCGGGTGTCAAATCTCTAAATTCATGTGCTTTCTATTATAAGCATGTGGTTTCTCGATGCAAGTATAATGTTTGTTTTATTGTGCCAAAAGTCAAGATCAAGATCTGCACTTTTTTATTTTACTTTCTTGTGTATTGCATTGGTCAGAAAGCAAAATGAATAGAAAATCAATACAGGAAAAACGCTATGGTGTTGCTCGTTTTAGATTATCTTGGTCATTACAGGGGCCACGTAGTTGACAAATCTTCATAATAGAATTTTAATTTCCATTTTATGTTTACAACCTTTTGTTGGAAAGAGCAAGTGAGCTTGTAAGGTCAGAGGAATAGAGAGAGGTGGAAGATCCCAAAGACATACTCCGGGCAGCGGAGGTGTTCTTGGAGGATAGGTTCAAGAGAAGGGACTGGTCGTGGAGAGAGTTGTATGCCAAAGTGAGAAAAGAGTCGCTTGAATATTTATGCACTGTTGCACACACGTCACCAAAATAATGAATAATTTAAACTTGTTTGAAGATAATTTACTTTTTGGAACCTTGATCCTCATAAAATGACATAGAACCAGGTCGAAATAATCCCCGGAGTGATGTAGAGCCATGATACTCTAGGAGGTATTACCGGAATCTTCTCGTTCTACAAGTTAAGCTGAAATCCTTGTTAGGAATGTGGATGTGATGTTTCTTGTTTTCAACAGCTGGTTCATACTGTTAAGCTGATTATTTTTGCCAACTTTATCTAGTTCGAGAGGTTTTTGCTGTTGACCTTTATTTTCTCATATTGTTCTCTGTGCTTCTGCAGAAGTGGGTTTTATCATGACTCCACTGCTGGCTGGTACTACAGCAGTAGAGATGGTATATATTACAAGTTACAAAATGGAAATTATGTGCCCTTGAAGTCCGACCTGGTAGACATTGCGTTCTCGACCTGAACTAGTTTAATTTCTCCTTTACCTTCTATCTTTTGTAATCATGTATGTGAGGTTCAATTTTGATATTCCTCCATCGCTACTTCAGGTTGATAAAGGTGATGTCGGAGGTACTTGCGTAAATTCCCTCCAAAATGAATCTCATTCACATACATGCCATGGGAGGAACAACAATTACTCCTCTATCTTGAGACATGAATCTGAAGCTTGCCAACAAGAATTAATCTTGACCATTCTGGAGGCAATCAACCTCTTCTTAACTCCTTAACTCCACAACTAAAAGCATCTGTCTTGTATTCTATCATTATGGTGAAAGAGTTGGGGCATTGCCTTCTAAGAAATGTGTTCTCCTATGTTGTCTATAAATGTAGAAGTGTGACGATATGATGTCACTCGCTCTAACCCAGTTTATTGTCAGATTTTGCAGGAGGTATTTATCTTTTTCTTGTGATACTGATTGACTGCACTATATTGTTAACCCAGTTCTCTTGCAAGATGAGGAAAAATGGCAAGCTCAATATAGTCAAGTCATTCAATCAAGAGAAGAGCCTGCACTGGAGTTCCCAGTTGTGGATTTGTGGGACTGGGAAGTGGTTAGAGGGTCAGGAAAGGATGGAAAAAGTCAAGTGGTTGGGCTAGTCGGTCGGCTCGTCAAACGATCTGCTAAACTCCACCCGTCTATGCCTGCCGGTGATGGTTTTCTAAAAACTGCTCCAATATGTCAAGTGCGCTTTGATCTGGTACGAGTTAGAACAGGTTTGGTTTTGCCTCATGATTGTGACAGTTTATACAGTTGGAAGCATAAATATATATTCTAGGATACATATATTAATGCAACCTCTGTACAGTTCTTGAGGATGTTTACATTCGTGCTAGTTCTAGTCAATGATCTCTTAAAAATTCGTTCTTTCAGGAAAAACATATAAGCTGCGAAGTCCCAGTGCCAGCTACTTAGCTACAGTGACTTCTTATGATTCTTCAAATCCAGCGAAAGATTGGGGGTTTCCTGAGTTAGTAGCCGGAGGAGAATCTGTCAGCCTTTCGAAATCCACTAAAAATAGTGAATCGAAAAAAGTAGCAGATACGGAACTAGATGAACTTCTGGCATCGCAGAAGGTAACATCATCATGAGCAATATTTAAGATTGCCATGGATCTGAGTAATGAAAGAATTCGTTCTTGCTCAGTTATTTTAGACTGAGTGTGTCCCTTGATAGTGGATATATTGTAAATAGAACTTAAGTTTATATGCAAATGGAAAGGGCTGGAGGGCCCTTCTAAGTGTTAGATGAAGGATGCTCAATACTTTCATGGCTTAGCCTTGCCAATGTGCAACATTTCTTGCTTCACACCTCTTGCCCTGAACCCGAAGTATGCATCACAGTTATCATGTCTGGGTAGCCTATAGATCCTGTGCACTATGGGCATCCATCGGCTGTCAGATCTTCAAGTCATCATGGATTATTAGAATTATTTTATTGGAGCCGTGACAAAGCAGATATTCTTGTAGCTTTTGTGTTGTTGGCCTTCATTCAAGTTGCTTGACAAAATACTTAAAATAATTTCTCTTGTTTTCTAAAGGATAAGAAGTGGTCCATGATCGTCAATTTTTTTTTTTTTTTGGGTGGGTGGAGTGAGCAGCAGTGATTGAAGATGTGTCCTTTCTCTTGCATGAGAAGTTCCAAATGATGTTACATGTAACTTGGGTACATGCATCAGAAGAATGCAGAAGCCCAATATGAAGCTACTGTAACAACACCCAGAATTTAATTTGCAACATCTAGGTGCAACTTGCAAGACGGTGCAACAGACTGGTCTATAAACTTGTCTGAAGCAACTTTGACTACCAAAAAGTATCTGCTCAATAGATGAAAGATGTAGACTGTTCGCGTTCTCCCATTTTACTGGACTATAATGGTGATTGTATGGACCTCATGATAGAGATGGTCAGTTTTATTAAATACTTGCTTATGTTGCCAGCACATAGGACCTGGATACAAGGATAGAGCTGCTGCAAGAAGAGTGTTGCGTCATGGCTATGGTGTGGGGCCTGGACAAAAGAATTTGCTGTCTCGTGGTGATGATGTAAATTCTTCCGGAACTTCTGTCTCTACAGAAGAAGCCGCAGCTGAAGCCCTGAACATGTCTTTTGGAGCCGGTAGTTTTGCCAGAAAAGTCCTTGAAAGTATGGGCTGGAAGGAGGTAATACTACAATCCAGATTAAAACACTCTCTTTAATGGAAAACATCTTCATTAATCTAGGTATTTTATACAACACAAATATGTCACAGTTGACTGGGATCTTTTGGATAGGTCGAGGTCTCTGGCTTTCATCTGGTCTGATGGCTGGGCCACTGGGTTCCAGTCTTTTAGCACTGAGTGTCACAATCTGGTTATTGATATCTACCTATAAGATTCTTCCCGTCATCCAAAACTGTTTGTTGCATCCGCTTCTATCTTTGCGCTTTTTTTTTTCTTCTTCCTTTTCGCAAGTTCCTGATGTGAAGGAATCCTTGGTGCAGCTGTAAGGTTGCTCAGATTATAAGTCCATTTTGAGGGTTCACGTAGTGAAAATAGCCTCTCTACATAGGATCTACTCTCTGTGCGTCAATATTTTGAAACCAAGATTGGAGGAAGACATGGAAATGTAACTGCTGCACGGTTTCAACCAAGTTAATTCACTGCTAGTGCCAGGGAAATGGACTAGTTTCAGCATTCATGGGCTTGTGCTGGTGCTCAATGTACGTGCTAGGGGAGCTGACGGTCTGGCTTTATAAACTTCTCAGCCCTTGGCTCCTTGGGGGAGCCTGAACCCATGTAAACTTGGCAGCAGGCTCTCAAATTTAGTATACACAGGACCCAAACAGTTGAACAAGTGATTAGGGTTTTCTCATTCAACCCAAGTTCAGCCCTGACGGGCGCAAGCCTGCTTCCGGTTGGACAATTCCAACTGGTTAATAGTCTGGTTTAGTAAGCCTTGACATGCACGTGGCCTATCTGAACCCAGCGATTTTGGGCACTTCAACCTATCTAAAACTGACTGTCAAGTCACAAGATCTACTTAATTCAATTGCATATATTTCCATATTTATCTGATAACAAGTCCTAGGTGCAACTGCAGGGTGAGGGTCTAGGGAGGACTGTGAAGCGTTCGGTTGAACTAGTTCAGGCAGTTGGGAATGTTGGCAGTGTTGGCTTGGCTGGCCTCAAAGTAGAACAAAGCGTCTGTGAGAACTGGCAATTTGCTATGTTGTGTGATGTAGAAACTCATGCATCTTTTCTGTTGTGAATAGGGCAAGCACATGCTTTCGTATTCGATAGAGTTATTATGCGCAACTCTTCACAAGATGTTTTTGTTGAAATTTCAAAACTTGTACAGAATGTACTTGATGGTTATAAGGTCGCAATTTGCTAGATGCTGTTTTACTGTATTATCTATTAACATGTTATCTATTGCCATATAGAGGATGTGGACATGATTTTTTCAAAACTAGAATAGTTGATTTCAAACTAGTCAAGTGTTTGTCACTATTTGACCAAAAAAAAAATAGTGTTTTTCCATGTGATACTAAATTCATTTTTGAACCTGCTTTCTTGTACTCGTTTTGCTGGAGCTTTTATTAGCATCAAATGCGACTTGCGGAAGCATAGCAAACATGCCTTCTTCTTTTTTCATGATGTTAGTGCAGGTTTGAGTTTTTCCTGTTTTGTCTCTAGGTTTGCATTTTCGCTTATGGACAAACTGGGTCGGGGAAAACCTATACTATGATGGGTAGCTCAGGCCATGTGGATGAAAAAGGATTGATACTGAGATCTATAGAGAAAATATTCGAAACATACAATCTCAAGGCTAGAAATATGAATTGAAGGCATGAAATTTTTTTACGTAGTTTTTTTTTTGCTGTGCTTATTTTCTTATATGTTTTTCATGAAGTCTGTTTGTTCAAACATTTTTAAGGTGTCGATGTTGGAAATCTACAATGAAATGATTATGGATCTCTTAGAATTGAGTGATTCGAAACAGGAACAAACATATGCAATCAAACATGATTCCAATGAAAACACTAATGTTTCTAATCTGACAATTGTGGACGTTTGTAGCACTGAAGCGGTTTCGCAATTTTCACATCATGCTGTTGAGAGAAGGTGAAAAATATCATGCTGTACTTCTTTCAAATGCCCCCTCCCCCAAAGTAAAAAGAAAGATAAATAGACATGGAAGGAGACTGCTGAAGAAATAAAAAAAGGAAGAAGAGATTGTCTACCATGTTTAATCGAATCTTTTCTTCCAAGTCTTTTTTAAGGAAATGCAGTTGTCTATATTTTAATACGATATGGATAGCTAAAGAGTACAAGAAATAAAAACATGCAGCAGATTGAGTTATTTCTTTCTTTCTTGTTGAATAATAATAATAATCTCGTGATGTGCAGTATATGAGGAATTATTTAGGGTATAAACTTTTCAGGTTTATCGGCAAGACCCAAATGAATGAGCATTCTTCAAGAAGTCGTGTTGTTTTTACCTTGCGTATTTATGGTGTAAATGAGGTATGCTCTCTCCTCCCTGTTGTGTGCTTGAGGTGTCTTTGAACATAATAAACATACAAAAAAATATTTTTCCAATTACTATTGTAATCTTAAACTTGACCTGTGATCTGATAGAACACCAGACATCATGGGCAAGGCGTCTTGAATCTCATAGATCTGGCAAGAATTGATTGTGTGTCTAAGAGCGGTGTAACCGGTGATTGTTTGAAGGAAACTCGAGTATATATCTTTATCATCATGATTATTAGTTTTTTTTTCATTTGAATATCTTGTCTAAGTTATTTTTTTACCCTTCTTGTGGAATTAAGGCTATTAACCAGAGTTTATCCACCTTAACCGATGTTATATCTGCTTTGACCAAGAAACAGCAGCATGTACCATTTAGAAACTCAGAACTTACTATGTTTCTTGAGCTAATTGAAAGATTTTGGTTATCTTCGTTATATCTATTTTGATTTTTTCATTTGTCTATATTTCAAATTTGACTCTTTAACTTATTCAAATTACATAGTAGCGTATTTGTGCTTTTTTTTTTAACAAGTAAATGGCTTCAGCAGAAAACAGATAGTTAAAAACTAATTTTCACCAGAAAAATTAAGTTTAGTAGGAAGTGTGCAGTGTCAGTGACTGTAAATTTGTGAAAATCAGGATATGAGAACTGTATGACGATTGTAGTTTTAGTTACCGTTATTGTACACATGCTTAAGTTGGTAGTTGTCTTGGACATCCTTCTATTAGTGAATTTACTAACTGTCGAGGAATACTTTTCGTTAACAGCCTTGTCTAAGTGGAAATTCAAAGACACTGATGTTTGTGAATGTCTCTCTCGCTCCCTCATCAATCGAATAGACAGTCAACGCTTTTCGTTTCGCAGCACGTGTAAATGGTTGTAGTACCAGAATTTTCGAGCGAAAGAGAAGTACATAGTCCTTGGATTCTCGATCGAGGTATGGGTGATTTTTTTCACGAAAGGAGCTGTCTGAAAAATAAAACCACATACACGTAAACTTGATCAATGATTTGTACTCTGTTATATGATCCTAATAGTGCTCTGTATGTTGATCTTCACTTTTCTCGGCACAGTGACTGAGCTGGAGAGTAAATATTCTTCAAGTTCTTTTGACTTTTTTTGTTTTGTCGGGACTTCGGTGAAGTTTAGAATGTAATCTTGTACTTGAAGAGGAAGCATTCTTTTGACATGACTAAACTTTCATTCTAGTCTTGTAATGTTGTGGTGTGGATGTGGGAAGATGAAGTAAACCACGTTTAATATATATATATATATATATATATATATATTTTACAATAGACATGATAATATGTATTGTCAGATTTAGTTGAAAACGAACAAGTTTATAGTTATTATTGCGAAGGATATTTTGAAAATATGAACTCATTGTTGGGTGAGGTGATTCTGATCAGTCTGAGCAACTTAAATATTTTCGGCGACTATCATTATATTAGATCTTTTACCGAAAGTTGGAGGCTCGTGATATTCTGATAATGATAATCGCCGAAAACATTTAAGTTGCTCAGACTGATCAAAATCACCTTATCCAACGATGAGTTCATATTTTCAAAATAACCTTCGCAATAATAACTATAAACTTACTCGTGTTCAACTAAATCTGACAATACATATTAACATGTCTATTGTAAAAAAAAAAAAAATATTAGACGTGGTTTACTTCATCTTCCCACATCCACACCACAACATTATACTACTAGAATGAAAGTTTAGTCATGTCAAAAAAATGTTTCCTCTTCCAGTACAAGATTACATCCTAAACTTCACTGACGTTTCAACAAAACAAAAGAATCAGAAGAACTTGACGAATATTCCCTCTCCAGTTCTGTCACTGTGCCGAGAAAAGCGAAGATGAACATGCAAAGCAGGATCATATTACAGATTATAAATCATTGATCAAGTTTATGTGTATATGGTTTAATTTTTCTGACAGCTTCTATCGTGAAAAAAATTTCCCATACCTCGATCGAGAATCCAAGGACAATGTACTTCTCTATCGCTTGGGAATTCTGGTGCTACAACCATTTACCCATGCTGCGAACTGAAGAGCGTTGATTGTCTCTCCGATCGATGAGGGAGCGAGAGAGACATTCACAAACATCAGTGTCTTTGAATTTCCACTTAGACAAGGCTGTTAAACGAAAAGTATTCCTCGACAGTTAGTAAATTCACCAATAGAAGGATGTCCAAGACAACTACCAACTTAAGCACGTGTACAATTACTGAAACTACAATCGCCATAAAGTTCTCATACCCTGATTTTCACAAATTTACTGTCACTGCACACTTCCTACTAAACTTAATCTTTCTGGTGAAAACTAGTTTTTAACTACCAGTTTTCCATTAAAGTCATTTACTTGTTAAAAAAAAAAAAAGCACAAATACGCTATTATGTAATTTGAATGAGTTAAAGAGTCAGATTTGAAATATAGGCAAATGAAAAAAATCAAAATAGATATAACGAAGATAATCAAGATCTTTCAGTTACCTCAAGAAGCATAGTAAGTTTTGAGTTTCTGAATGGTACTTGCTACTGCTTCTTGGCCAAAGCAGATATGACATCGATTAAGGCGGATAAACTCTTGTTAATAGCCTAAATTCCACAAGAAAGAAAAAAAAAATAGCTTAGACAAGATATTCAAAGGAAAAGAAACTAATCATCATGTTGAAAAAGATATATACTTGAGTTTTCTTCAAACAATCACCATTTACACCGCTCTTAGACACACAGTCAGTTCTTGCCAGATCTATGAGATTCAAGACGCCTTGCCCATGCTGTCCGGTGTTCTATCAGATTACAAGTCAAGTTACAATAGTAATTGGAAAAATATTTTTTTGTATGTTTGTTATGTTCGAAGACACCTCAAGCACACAAATATGTACACATACAGAATAGGGAAGAGAGAACATACCTCATTTACACCACAAATATGCAAGGTAAAAACAACACGACTTCTTGAAGAATGCTCGTTCATTTGGGTTTTGCCGATAGACCTGAAAAGAAGTTTATATCCTAGGTGATTCCTCGTATACTGCACATCACGAGATTATTATTATTTTTCAACAAGAAAGAAAGAAATAACTCAATATGCCGCATGCTTTTGTTTCTTGTACTCTTTAACTATCCATATTGTACTAAAATATATACAACTGCAATTTCTTAAAAAAGACTTGGAAGAAAAGATTCGATTAAACATGGTAGACAATCTCTTCTTTCCTTTTCTATTTCTTCTTCAGCAATCTCCTTCCACGTCTCTCTCTTCATTTTTACTTTGGGGGAGGGGGCATTTGAAAGAAGTACAGCATGATATTCTCACCTTCTCTTAGCAACATGATGTAAAAGTTGTGAAATCGCTTCAGTGCTACAACCGTCAGATTAGAAACATTAGTGTTTTCATTGAAATCATATTTGATTGCATATGTCTTTTCTGTCTCGATTCTAAGAGATTTATAATCATCTCATTGTAGATTTCTAACATCGACACTTGAAAATGTTTGAATAACCAAACTTCACGAAAAACATACCAGAAAATAAGCACACACTAAAAAAAACTACATAAAAAAATTTCATGCTTTCAATTCATATTTCCAGCCTTGAAATTGAAGAGATTGTATCATTTCGAATATTTTTTCTTTAGATCTCGGTATCGATCCTTTTTCATCCACATGGCCTGGCCTACCCATCATAGTGTAGGTTTTCCCCGACCCATAAGCGAAAATGCAAACTTGGAGACAAAACAGGAAAAATTCAGATCTGCACTAAAATCATGGAAAAAAAGGCATGTTTGCTATCCTTCCGCAGATCGCATTTGATACTAATAGAAGCTTCAGCAAAACGAGTACAAGAAAGCAGGTTCAGCAATGAACTTAGTATCACATGGAAAAACACTTTGTTTTTTTTTTCAAATAGTGACAAACACTTGACTAGTTTCAAATGAGCTATTCTAGGTTTGAAAAAATCATGTCCATATCCTCTATATGGCAGTAGATAACATGTTAAAAAATAATGTAGCAAAATAACATCTAGCGAGTTGAGAGCTTATAACTATCAAGTACATTCTATACAAGTTTTGAAATTTCAGCAAAAACATCTTCTTGTGAAGAGTCGGGCATAAAAACTTTGTCGAATACGAGAGCATGTGCTTGCCCTATTCACAACAGAAAAGATGTATGAGTTTCTACATCACACAACATAGCAAATTGCCAAAAAGAATGAACAAAAATTACGGCGCTTGATCAGGACTTCACCATTGTGAACAACATCATTGCCCCGTCCGAGATCAAGGTACGATATGACTTTTGCTTCTTCTGAACTTCCCTCGTCAGGTAAAAGAGGGTCGCCAAGACGCCGGACAGCCATAGCCGCCGCCCCATTGGCCTCCCGCTTGAGTTTCTTTATTTTTTTTTACTTTTTGTTTTTTTTTAAATCTCTTAAAAAAATAGAAAATAAAATAAATAGTAAATGATCAAAATGCCCCTAACTAAAGTGACTCGAGCCCTTTTTTGTGACTAATATAGTCACTTTATGCCCTTATTTGAAACAATGTGCATTTCAGGCCCTTTTTTGACACAACGAGGGCATTTCAGGCCTTTATTTGAAACAATGTGCACTTCATGCCCTTATTTGAAACAAAATCCACTTCAAGCTTTTATTTGAGAAAATGAGGGCAATTAGGGCATTTATTTGAAATTTTCCCACGATTTTTTGTTTCGTTTTGGGTGGTACTACCGTTTAAAAGCTCCAATGAAGGATCTTTTTTCAGAAAGAGAATCATAGTTAGAGGTGCAACGGTTGCTGACGAAACCAAAGAGCTTTATTGACCAAGTGATTTTACGCAATAGTAACAGCAGGTGCTCATCCAAACTGCAGGAGCAGCACGACATGACACTCAGCCCAAACTCTGTGTCCAAGGAATCTCGACTTGTATGTGCCTTTCTTGTCAAGCTCTTTTAGAGAAACATTTCCCTGTTTTTCCTTGGTGTTTCAGTACGGGAACTTAACTACTAGTTCACTCTTGCTATTAGTGAAGTTGGTTTGGTTATACTAAGCGATTCCACATTATCATTGTTGGCTGCGCATTATAATTTATAGGACTTCACTAATTCTGGTGCTCTCCATTCGCTTTGCAATTTTTATTGTCATCAACATGCTTTTCAACGCACCAACTTTATGGAGCTCAGAATGTTCCTTTCTTCCAAAAATCTGATGGTTAATTTTGCTCATCTATCCTCTCCTCTCAGTCATGAAGTCAGTAAAATGATACCTTTCATACTTGCAAAGTTCAACAGGACAACCCTCCATCTTGCTTACCAGAGTTTCAGAGTAATATACGGAGATTTGAGCACATCCCCGATATGTGTCTACAGAAACACATTCTCTGGTAGCTTGAGAGACTACAAAGAAGATCACGAGATCTTTGGGATACTTTCTTTGGTAATCTGGACTTTGACTATCATTCCCATCTGCAAGTACATGATAATTGTCTTAGCAGCTGATGACTATGGTGAGTACTCGCTCTGGCTCACCACTATTTATGCACTACAAAGTTTGTCATTGCTAGGGCTTTTCATTGCATTGTTATAATTGAATGTTGTTTCGTTACAGGTGGTACGTTTGCTTTATACTCATTATGTCGGCGCTCACAGATGGGACTGTTTAGCAATTCAGATGCTGCATATCATCTTACAGTACTGAAGCCTCGTTAACAAGGGAGACGACAGCCAGCTTGCTTATCAAGGAATTCTTCGAGAAGTATCAGAGCTCTCGTATATTGCTGCTGCTGATTGTACTCTATGGAACTAGCATGGTTATTGGTGATGGAATACTTACCGACAATGTCAGGTACCGGTTCATCTTCTCTCTCTTCTTTTAATTTATTTTCACATTGCTGGCATATTGCTCATCCTGTTTTCAAGCTGAATTATTCTGATGCAATTCAAGCGAATATGATATCCATTCCTTTCTGCGGTCCAAGGAGTCAAAATCAAGATTGAGCATCTACATAAAAGTGGGTGCTGCTAGTGTATATAGTGTTTTGCCCTTACCATAACTGTTGTCTCTCAAGACTCTATTTCTTTTTCAACTGTATGTCTATCAATCTTTAGCTATCTTGTTACAACTTTTGGTCGTAAAGTAAAACTGGGAAGCAATTTTCTAGAATGGTTCAGCTCTAGGAGCTCTAGATATGGCTGGGAAGAGAGCCTTGAGGAAAACCTCCCATTTTCTACATTAAGGGATTGGAGAGGCCTTAGCATAGTCAAGCTTCAAGGATGTTGTAGTTCTCTAAACTAAATGGATATGACATGTCTCAGATTACACCGTGCTATTAGCGTATACTATCTTGGTGGGCCTTATTGCTCTCCAGCATTATGGGACGCACAGAGACGGCTTCCTTTTTGCTTCTGTTGTGATGGCTTGGCTGTTGTGCATTGGTGGAGTGGGGATGTACAACATACTTCGTTGGAATCCTCGAGTTATTTGAGCTGTGTCACCAGACTACATCTACGATATTTCAAGAAAGCTGGAAAGCCAGGATGGAGCTCATTGAGAGGTGTTGTTGGTTAGTGGAGATCATGAAGAGTTTTCTGATATGAGAATCAGCTTCTTGATTTTCATGCTAGATACCTTTGGTGCTCAGGTGCAGAAGCTATGTTCGCGATCTTGGTCACTTCTCCAAACTATCAATCAGGGTAACGATTAGTTTAATGACGCTTCCCTAGATTTTGACATCTCGAGTCTAACTAATTTTGATTAAAATGCACAACTTTGATTGACCATTTTTGCTTTTGAGATTTAACTGCGTCATTCTTGCAAAAATTTTCATTCTGCTTCAAAGTGCATATTTCCATTTGAGTCCAGGAACTATAATTCTTAATCTTGCACGTGCTTATCTGGTTGGGTCTGCAGTTGTTTTTCCTTGCTTAGTTCTGGGATATATGGGTGAAGCTGCTTATCTAGCTAAACACACAAACGACCTTTAGCATAAGCTTCTACAAGGCAAACCCCAGTAAAGCCTAAATAGCATATTGCTGAAGCATATCTGCTTATCATCCTTCTTGTTCTTTTTTTTTTTCTTTTTCTTTTTTGTGAGTTACTGGCATTTTAATAACATTGACCAAGTATCTCTTCTTGTTCAGTTCATGGCACTTTCTTACACTTTTTTTCAATCAAGTTTTTCATTGGAAAAGGAAAATGTGTTTTGGTTTTGCCTATAGAATAGAGGTAGCCAGTTTTTGAAACTTGAGTACATTACATAGTGCGACTGATGTTAGCTGCTTCCGCATCTCTACTTCGTGTTCCACTATCCCTAGAGAGCAAATATTCTGGCTGGTATATGTTATTGCAGTGGTGGGAAGTCGAGCAATAATTTCAGCAACCTTCTCAATCATTAGTCAGTGCAGGGCCCTAAGAAGCTTCCCTCCTGTGAAAATAATACACACCTTGAATGAAGTGCACGGACAGATGTACATCCCTGAGGTCAACTGGATGTTGATGATGCTGTGCCTCATTGTCGTTGTCCGATTTTGAGACACCCATAGCATTGGCGATGAATATGGTTTGCGCTTTGCTTTCATGACTTCTTTTTAAAGACTTTCTCTAGGAGTCCTAACTAGATGGGGGTTTAATCCCTTGATTTGCAGGTTTTGCTGTGATAGCAGTTATGTTTGTTACTTCCTGGTTGATGTTTCTGGTCATTAGTACCTTTTGGAAGCAGCGAATTTCCCTAGCCTTGATGTTCATAGTAGTCTATGGCTTGGTGGAGTTGGTCTATTTCTCTGCATGTCTTGCCAAAGTGCATAGAGGCGGTTGGCTTCCTCTCACCTTTCTTTTTCCTCGTTGTTCCTGATGTCTATATGGCACTATGGAACAACTCAGAAGCATGCCTTTGAGCTCCAGAACAAGGTGTGTTTTAACAGACTTTTGGGTCTTGGGCCAAGCCTCTGTCTAACCTGGGTTCCTGGGATCGGCCTTGTATACTCGGGCATAGCCTCTGAAGCTCCCCCAATGTTTTCCCACTCGGACACGATATGAATAGTGGAATCTCCAATTCAGGTTATTAACCAATTCATAGGTACGAATCTGCTCAGGAGGGACAAGGCGTCTCGCAGTCCTTCATGACGCCAAAGTTTGATCATTCCACCAAAATGAGAAGAGCTTCAACTTGTACGGATGGAGAAAACATCCGCCAAAACAATAAAGAAGACAAACTTTTCCTTGGTCAGAAAACTTTTTTTCTTTTTTTGGTCGGATGGTCAGAAAACTTTGATTGGTTTGAAGTAGGGGAAATTTTGCAAAGTTGGAAATTAAAAAAAAAAAAAAGGGAGAAATTTCGTGCCCTATTTTAACTTACACAAACTCGTAACAAATTTTAGGACTTGTATAATTATCCGAGAAAAGTACATTATATGCGAGTTCGAGTTTGGCTAATTTTTTTGGGTAAAACTAATCATTTTATGCAGGAAATATGTTTTTAAACCTATTTTAACTTGCACATACTTTTGAATATGAAATTTAATATAAGCTAACGACGTTAAAACAGTTTATTATATGCCCTTCAATTCGGCCCATGAGCAGCTTATTTTTGAAAAAGCAGATTTCAACTGCTTCAACTTTTATATATTTTTCTACTTTCGATTTTTGATATTTTGTAAATTTTGCGGCACTTATAATTTAATTTATTATTTTGTATGAAACACTTGAGGCATTAAAAATATTTAAATAATGTAATGTCGGACTATTTTTTTTCATACTTTTTTTGTTTCAGATTGTAAAGCAAAAGCATAAGCAGAAATATTGAGTGATGCTTCACAAATATGTGATTTTTATTACATGAAATGCAATGCTCAGTATATAATCAACCATACTAGAATTAAGTTCTCATATATTAAATTGATGAGAATTCTCCCAGCTCGTGCTCGACGCTCTTCGACACACACTCTTTCTCTCACACAAGGATGGTTGAAGAAGAAGAGCAGCATCAACTGAGCCCCGCTCAACGAACCCACAGAGGCCACTCATCAAGACTACTCATGGCCTGCGATTCGGTTTGATGTCCCTCCTCAAAGAGCCTATCATTTCCACAAGCAATTCAGAACCGACACGAAGCCGAACAACTTTCTTAAAGGCGTCAAATGGTGCGTAATTTTCCGTTTTCCCTTGATGGGTTTGGTTCTTCTTTTTCTGAGGAGTGGTGTGGCTTTTGGAGCGATGATTGCTTTTTCTTTCTTTCTTTTGGGCTTTCATTGGGTCACCTGATGGGACTTGCTGTAGTTCAGAGGACAATACCATTCGTGTGTTCACGTTGTAAATTTGTTTTGGGACAATGGTGGTGTTTGCAGATTTTCCTGTTCCTTTAATGTTTATTCGTTCACGAGCTGTTGCGCTGTTGGTGGTACTTTAATTGCTCCGTGTTATGATCAGACCACACTATGGTGGTGACGGCCGCGCAAATGCAAGTTCGTCTGATGTTAATCAAGGTCCAGGTTCACAAGGCATTTTATGGTCATGTAGAATGCGTGTTTGTTTCTGTGTACTTAAATAGCTTGAAAGATGTTAGCTTTAGGACTACTGAGACAGTTTGCCAGTAACATCTTCAATCAAGATAATGGGTGGTCTATGTCTCAGTAGTTCTCTTTGGTTGCAGATTCCTTTACATTGAATCTTGTTGCAACAGAAGGGGAATCGGTTTATGATTTCTGTTGGTACCCATACATGTCTTCTACAGGTTGTCTCGTTAAGTTTGACTGTATCATGGTTATATTTTCAGCTGCAGTTATTTCTCTTCCGGTAATAAGCAACAGCTAGAATTGAATATGGAAGCTTTTAAATTTGAGACCTGGTTAGCTGTGTATTCGTGTCAACTACTCGTGATCATCCAATTCTTGTCTGGGATGCTACTACTGGACAGGTTAAGTTTACCTTAGAAGGTTTCAAGAACTCTAGGGAGACTTTATGGAGCCATATGATCGTTTAGGGTACACTGAAGTTGTGGACCCCGAGCTTATCACACATCTTAGACATGCTTTGTAGCAACTCTATTGTCTGCTTGCCGCTTAGCTTCTCCTTTACAATCTTCTTCATGCAACTTCGTTCTGAATTGTCTTGAAAAAAAGGGGAAATTTTATTGACTCGTACACTTGACATTGCGGCTATGTTGCACATACAGGGCTCAAGATGCTGTGGATGAAATTACAGCTGCATTTTCAATTGGCATTTAATCCTGCGGAGATCAAGTAAGGTTATCATTCAATTTTGAAAGACTCTTAAATTCCCTCATGTCAACGGTCCACTCTAATTCCCCAGAGAAGATAACCTCAATGCCCTGGATTTCCATGTTTATTGTATTATGGTTCAAGATGATTTCGAGATCACAAGATAAAAGGGAAGAATTGAGTATCTCACTCTGTATTGCTTTTGTGCAGGTATTATATCTTCCATTGCTTTCTCTCCAGCTCATAGCGGAATGCTGGTAACTGGTTCCTACAACCAGACTACTGCAATCTCCAGAGAAGGTAACATGGAACTCTTATACATCTTACATGGTCAACAAGGTGGGGTTACCCATGTAAGTGCGAGATGATTGGATTTTGCTTATGTGATGATTATTTCCCAAGAAATTATAGGTGATAAGCTTGCAATTCCAGGTGCTATTTTCGATAGATGGAATCTACTTGTATACTGAGGACAAAAGGTAGAATGCTCTAAACCTTCTCTTTCCGTTTTCTTGGAAATATATATAATGACTCTCTACCATTCTCTCTCTCTCGCAATGGCGTGTGATGGGAACATTTTATTTGGACATTTCCAGAGTTTTTGTTATCTATAATCAGATAAAAGTTGGAACACTAACCTTGTGATGATGAGTGATTGAATTCATTGTTGCCTCTTGAGATATGCAAATTTGTTCCATCTGCTACTAGTAGTGATTATCATGGAAAGATATCCTTTTTTCACGTCTTAGACTTGCTTGAATGTTCTTTGGTTTTTATACAGGGTAATAGGAGTTAAGGTGTCCTCTCTGGCATATGCAAAGTCTTCATATTGGATATACCCGAATATAGAGCCAGATATAAAATACAACACAAGGACAAGATAAACTTGGAAAGCTTTTCTCTTAGGTTGAAGGGAATGGCTTTGGGTTTGAATTGGGGGCGGGGATTGTGGGGGAAGAGGAAAAGAGAGAAGGAAAGGGGGAGGGGGTTGGAGGGAAGGAGAAAAGTGACCTAAGATGTAACAAGGCACTGGCTAATATGGGATGTGCGTTAATTGGTGTAGCTGGATAAGATAGAAGAACATATCTAATTCTTATATCTAGTCACTCCACATAGAATGCACAAATATTTTCGTATCAATTCTGCCTTTATCCTGCGATTAAACACAGTCTAAGTTATTTGTGCGAAAACCACTGTAGTGTCTCGGGATGGACTTAACATTCAAGAATCATGAGTAAACATTCTGAAAGTGTTATTTATTTTGAGCATGTCCCTCTCTGACAATGTCTCTTCTTAAATTTCGTGTAGGACCCTTTTATTATGTGTTGGGATGTTCGCAAGGCTCTTGATGTTGTCTACAAGTGAGTATTGTTTTCTAGTGATGGCAAAGCTCCTCTTTCCATCCAACTGAATAACACATGCCTTTCCTAAGGCGGATTTTTCTCACAAGTAATCGCTTTTGCTGTCATTATTGTTTTTCAAATCCTTGAAGTGACTGTTTTTGTCCCGTAATTGTTTATATAGGCTGTACCGATCATCTGAAGATACCGACTAGCGGATATACTTTGATTTTGAACATCTAGGTCCACATCCTCCATTGGGTTTTTCTTGTTCTTGTTCTTCATGTTTTTTTTTTTTTTCCAAAGTCCCAGATTATGCCATCTTGAAGTTTTTGTTGCTAGTTTCAACAGCCATTGTCTATTCTGTTTTTCTTTGATGGTGTACTCGGATCAAATTGTTGTGTGTTTAATTACACGGATGAGAGTAGATATCTCTCGCGAGCCATATATGCGTGCACTCTCTTTTGATCACCTCGACAATTTACTGTCGCCATTGGTTTACATTGTATTGTCTTTGTCTTTTGCAGGTGATAAGAAGTGTCTCTCAATTGTGTACCTACCTATTAAACGACTTTTCATATTCATTTTAGTTCTTGGGCGGGGCGTCAAGTTGAAATGGGCTCACACAAGACCTAATTTAGGTGAGAAATGATAAGGACACTATCTCGCACAAAAATCTGGTTAGGCTGGTTTCCTCTTTTCTGTTTTTTGGTCAGACTAGTTAGGCTAGTTTACGTGTCCTTTTTTTTTTTTTGGGGGGGGGGGGGGGGGGGGGGGGGGTGGGAATAATTTTTAGTAGGATTTATAGGATGGTAATGAATGTTTGGTCTATGAGTCAGATCCAATGCTTCAAACCCAAATCGTTGCCCGTCAGATACAATAACATGAGTTATGGGCACACCAGATTTTTTTTGTGCTTTGCAGGTTTTAATGTAAACCCGATTTTGCAAAATGCTGATCGAGCATTGTTCTTGTAAGTAATGCAAGTCTAACCTAAATGAGGGCCTTAGCCCCAAAGCACCACCTTAAGCCATACGTGTTAGTTGTTGAATTATTACCTAATATCATGAGGTGTTATGAAAATCCACTGAGACCCATGTGCTAATGCAAAATCAACAAGAGTGTCCAAGCTGATTTTCCGACTGACTGCATCCTGAAAATATACTCAAAACGCATCAGAAAGATATTGATGGGTGATTTTCCAAATACCACCAAGTGCTGTTCAACTGTCAAAACTGAAAGATCCATTTGAAAAAGCAAAAGCGCACGGACAACATTAATGGATACAGATTTACCATGAACACATCAAACTCATCCATCGCTCGAAATGGAGCCTCTGTTATCTCATGAAGAGCCAATGCAAAGCATAGTGTCGAGAAAGATCGTTCTCCGCCTGATTAAAGATTGATACAAAAATTGAAGACAGCTGACAATGCACAGGATCTGTATGCTCGCAGACAAACAGCCCACACCCACCGACATGCAAGCCCACATGCACATGCAGCCAAACACAGGAACGCATACGCATATGCAACAAGCCAACATGCATGCACACACAAGTTCACAGACTATGAGAGCGAATTAATTCACTTATTCATCAGTACACCTTACTGACATAAAATCTCACAGACAAGCATCTTAATGGGCCGTGACTTTGAGAGCAGCATGATGAAGAGGCTGAACTACTCTCCTTTCACTTGGTTTCAACATAAAATTTAGTATTCCCATGAAGGAAGATGTCACAAAGTATTTCTGCTATCTTCTATATTTTATCTCTTAGCTTAAATAAGTTGTAAAAACAGTGGTCATGTGGCTATATGCTCAGAAGAACCCAGGCCAAGATGCCAATGCAAATAGCTTGTAGATATGATTCAACTCCAATTACAGGTTTTGTTTTAAGGTCTTACCCAAAGAGAACTCCTGAGGCTTATTAAACTAGACTCCAATGTGGGTATGTATAAAACAACCAAGTTGCTGTTTCTCATCGGTTTATAACTTTATAGTAAATACGTAGAAGAAGTTACCAATAAAAAGACATATAAAGTGGTATGACCTGAAAGTCGTCTGGTGTCACGGACAGTGGTACTTGATGCATCTTGGGGCATTCTGACCTGATGAAGAGAGCAAAAATCACAAAGGCATACCAGCATAATTCTGGCTTATCCAACTAACTAGGTGTGACGCACACTCAAGTAGCAATTAATTAGCACAACTTAGACATATAATGTTAATACTTGATGCAAAATGGCTTACCTCTACTGACAAGGTCTTTTCTTCGTAACAGACTTTAATCTGATACCTTTCTTTGCTAAATGTGCATTAAATCTGGTAATAAGAAACTAATTGAGACAGTGCCCAATATTGTCGTTTGACTAGTGTAGCTTCTCTAAGAGGAGTCACTGAATTAAATGCTAAGAGATATCTTTACTACTAAGAGATAGATATTCATGCTGCCAAGTCAGTTGTCGATTTAAGAGGGTTGCATTTAAAGCACCAAATATCTGACGGGTGTGTCAAATTCTCAAGATTCACAACATGAGAGAAATTTGATGTGATTATATAGATTGAGAAACCATTGTTGAGAACCCTAAAACATTTATGTAGGACCAACACTGACGAGGTGTAAAAGCAGCAGGAAAAAACAAATAGAATAGCTGGATGTATCTCCACTCAAGCAGCTTGTCGTTTCTCCAAGTCCAGACTAAGTTGATCAATAAGAAAAGGTTGCAATTCTTGATTTGGAGGAACAGAAGAAGTACACTAACATGTGGAATGATGAAAACAATGAAGTCAAACAAACCTACATTGAGAGCCCTTTTCTCCTTTCCACTTTTTCTCTCCCTTAGGGTTTGGAGAAACCCAGCCACCGTACAGTGTCACTGTCTGACCGTAAAACAGAAAAAGTTGTGGGGTGCTCAGTCTGTGGAAGCATGTCATGTGGTAGAGTCAACCTACAAAAATGGTCAAACATTAAGATAAAAGTTGATTAAGAGAAGAGTTGAAATAATATCTATGGATCTACCTTGGTCTTGAAAAGTCATATATGATGATCTGAAGGTTATTATAATTTGCATCCTTCGCACACCCTCTCAAAACAAGGGAATCTCTATGGTTTGTCACAATAAAAGTATTGAGCAGCCTCCCGGTGGAATTTTCAACAGCCGGAGCCCATTGGCCACCATGGATCAAAGTCTACATTAAGCATGAAATGTCTTAGCTCCAAACAGGAAAAGTGATACGAGTAGATTGGGAAGACAAGGCATTCAAGGAATAATCTTTACGCTTTTGTTCAACGAGTGCCCCAGGGGTACTAGTTAACATTGACAAAAGGAAACTTTGTCAGCTTCAAAGCACCGTCTTTTTCGTGTTATGCATAACCAAGTGCACCGAAAATGGAACTTTCTTTTTTGGAAATGGTTAACAGGTGTCCCAAGATCCTTATCTTTATTAGCGAAGCCACATATCTCATAGAGCAATCTGTCAGTAAGATTCAAGCACCTGAACGATCTAGTTCTTTCGACCGAAAAAAAAAAGGGATCTGGTTCAGTGATAAAGAGCAAAAGCATCAGAATCAAAGTGAGGAATAGGATAAGGCAAAGTGATGGCATGAGTGCACATGTGCAGCCCGTTTTGGGAGTAAATGAAACTCAAGTGAAGTCACCGGTGAAACTCAACATGAAAGTGTGGTTTAATATTTAAGTATTCTATCACTCCCCCTCACGTTTTGTCCGGTCTTCTTGCCTAGTACTAAGCATCGACGTATTTAATTAGGGAGGCAAATGGCGCCTAAAAGGATTTGAACTCAGGACCTCATGCTCTGATACCATGTGAGATCTTGTGGGACCACTGCCAACTGTTCTAAAAGCTTAAGCTTTTAAATGAAAGTGTGGTTTAATACTTAAGTATTCTATCAAGTACCAATAAACACAGAGGCTCATGGCAACCACTAGTACTGCTGCAGAATTCAGAGAAAATAATATCCACAATGTCACATAAGACTCATAGAGAGGGAGTGTCTTATCAGAGAAGAAAATCACAAGGGATCGGAACAAGTGTAATCAAATGATTGTATCCAACAAAGTCTCTAATTCTTGAGAACTTGAGAATGTGACATAGATCATTACACATAAGAGCCACATAAACCATTTCAGATCACTACTAACCAAATGTGAGCCAATGGGACCAATTGGTGCTCTTGTAAACTTGCTCTGATGTCTTTCAATAATACGTAAAAGATGGATCACCTTCTCTCCACCGAAAGCCGTAACCTTTCAAGTGAGAAGAAGAAAATAGATTGTCACAGAAGTGATGGCGGGCAACAAGAGCGCACAGAAACAACTGCTTTCTTCATCCTAAATATTTTAGATCTCTAAAAAAGAACCTAAGGCATGGGAAAGGAATTGGCTACCAGCACCTTACTGATTTTATGTTGCTTGAGTTCGCGGATGTTAGTAGAGACCTCACGTTGCTTCTTCTCAAGGTCTTCAATCTACAAACATGACCAATTATTGCATTTTCAAATTAATTTGAGGAGCATACAATAAACTGTAGTGGTAGCAATATTCCATTAACAGATTTTGTAACTCCTATTGCACAACTGGGAAGCAAATAGAAGGATTAAGATACTTAGCAGTGCTGTCAAGAAGTAGCACAAAACAAAATAGTCCTGCATCACTTAAGATCATACCAGCAGGTTGAGCATATTTAGTATAGATATGCAACAAAAAGAGGGGGATCAGCACTATATCATCTCTCGTTGATATGTCTAATTACCCTGCATACTCCCATACCTCATTTGTGATCTTTTGTATATCATCCATTTCCCTTTGAATTTTGTCTGACAAGGCATTTTCATCTTCATTCAACCTACATTTGTACATTGAATATAGTGGGAATAGATAATTCTACAAAAGATATGCTTGCCAGCAGAACAAGTGCCAGTGAATGCACCTCATAAAGATATTGCACTAAATAAAATAAAAAAAAACTACCCTCTGAGTTTTGAAATTGCCGCATCTATCTGAGATTGGACTTCCCTGACGTTTGCTTCGAGCTCGAATTCTTCATTCTGAAACATCAGAAACATCATTGATCCCAACAAATTAAAATGCAATGCCCCTGTACTGATTATGTACTAGCATACCAACTTACAGCATTCGTATGCAGAAACACGCAAAAGAAGAATTATGATACAAACATAAAAACTTTAAGCTGGTTGTTATATAGGCTAGTAGATAGTTATTTTTACCTAAATCTCGTTAGACTTTCTAGCAGAATTATCCTAACACGATACTGAAGCAATTTTATGAAAAGAAGGACAAAATACAGCTTTCGAAAAGGAAAAAGAGAAGAGACTGTCACGATGGTACCGCTACATGTGCCTTGACTCATTGTTACACAGGGATTTTCTACATCAATCTGCATGAGGAAAGCATGGCTTCTGAGCGCAATTATGAAGGAGGTAAAACTGAAAGGCAAATGAAACGCGTCCTAAGATATCTCAGCAGTCCCAATAGGAATTCTGAACTAGAAAAGAGCAATGCAGCCAAAAGCCTGGATAGAGATCATGAGGTTTTTATTATTTCTCAAACCAAACAATTCCAAGCACAAAGTCGCATTTATACTTCAATCATTTCCTCTCAGGTTCTTTAGTCAGCGTCGTGTTGAATGTTAGCACGTGTGTGCCAAAAGCCTGGATAGAGATCATGAGGTTTTTATTATTTCTCAAACCAAACAATTCCAAGCACAAAGTCGCATTTATACTTCAATCATTTCCTCTCAGGTTCTTTAGTCAGCGTCGTGTTGAATGTTAGCGCGCGCGCGCGCGCGGTGTGTGTGTGTGTGTGTGTGTGAGAGAGAGAGAGAGAGAGGGAGGGCCCTAAATCATCAGTAACAAAAAAACACTGAAACTTTTATATTCATAATAGAGATACATGTAATTATTGAAATCAATGAAGTCACAGCAATAAAAAGTTTCACGGGTCAAGTGATAGATTCGCTTGCAATTCTAGTAGGTTTGTATGGTTTAGGTCATGAATGAAATCTCAAAATTGGATTTGAAAAATATGAGTATGCTAGAGATACTAAGACTCATAAAATGAATAGGTTTATTAAATGATGTGGCAAACTATTATTCGTTATTCATGTTAATGGGACCATTTAAACACCCAACAGGTATCTGCCACATCAGCATAGGCCCCATTTAACTTGATTTTCCCAATCTTCCATGATCAAGCACCAGGGCACGATGTGTCAACCACAAACAAGCGTACAACCGAGACCTATAAGTGCTTGAAATAAAATAATTAGATGAAACCAATA
This sequence comes from Lenwebbia sp. NSW1173648, assembly GCA_029784005.1. Classification (NCBI taxonomy): domain Eukaryota; kingdom Viridiplantae; phylum Streptophyta; class Magnoliopsida; order Myrtales; family Myrtaceae; genus Lenwebbia; species Lenwebbia sp. NSW1173648. The sequence goes on along the minus strand of JARCGZ010000008.1, from coordinate 3,470,101 downwards.
AACATGTTGAGAATAACTCTAAGAAAAAGGATAGATTTCATTAATGCGTCTTGGACTTCACGTATTATTGATCGACACCCTTGTTAAACAAAATCTCATCTAAACCACCTTCAAAGGAAAGTTCAGGGGTACCCCCGTCACCAGCAACTAATAATTTGAAAAGCAGAGAAATCCAGCAAGTTTCATAGGGTGCCCATATCTTTCCAAATGAAAATGTACTAGCGTTTTTTAATTGGAAAAAAACGGATAAAAGTAACAGATGACTTAAAAAAACCGGAAAGTAACAGAAGCACCACAGAAGCCTTCTGATCAGAGGACTATAGATATGGACATCACACGTGTAATTAGATTTACATGTTTGTCAGGTCGATATTTGTCATCCACTGTCGAAGGCTCGCAACTTAAGTATATGGAAGAAAACTCACATTAAAGTGTTCACTAAGTTCGCGAAGCTCCTCTTTCCGACTAGCAACCCTTCTTCCTGCAAGATGACTCAGTAAGGAAGAAAATCAAGTAGAACTACATAGCTTTTAGCATCAGCCACCAAGACAAAACGAATTGAGGTCCAAGAGCACAAGTTTGAACAATCCCGTCCCTCACTATATAGACAGTAGGACTCTTAACACATTTACTTTGCATGCCGAAATGCAGCTCTACTATCCATCTGCTATATCAATAGCTTATTTCCCTCATAGAAGGAATATCAGAATTGGCCATCCAACTATGTGAAAAAGTTTTAAAATGATGATCGAATTTTTCAGGTTCTCAAACAAGTCACCAGCCATAAAAATCAAAGACAAGAACTTCCTTGGTACAAATCTCATATGTGGAGCCAAAAAAAAAAACAGGCGTATAGTCCAAACCTTGGCAATCCTCCAATGCCACAGAGCCCGTAGATTCAGAAATCCGACGTTCTATTGTAATGATATCACCATATATTTCAGGCTTAAAAGCATCCTCTCCATGGTTTTTCAAATCGACTTGAACGACAGCCAAACTAGCACAACAACAAGAAGTAACAAAGAGCAATGTTAGAACTAATAGAGTATGCAATTGAGTGTCTGCATTTGTATTAGCAACCTGACAACGTGTACTGGTAACAGAATGTTTCTAATAAACACATTCAAGAATCAGAGGGGCAACACATAAAGCTGTCAGTATGGCACTCTTCCCACCTGTGATGCGGCAAATGCAACAGTTGATCACAAGTTAGAAGATCCCTTAAAGTTGAAAATTACTCATGTCTTGACTGCTTGAACTCGACTCATGCGTGCCTAAGCCAAGTCTCACAACACCTAACAGAAACTGAAAATTCCCGAAGCGTTGTCGGCCTCTAACTAATTAAGCACCAGGCGATTCCCCTCGTCATAAAACTAGAGTAGGATTCATGCGTAAAAATACACCCCACGCAATCCCGAAAATTGCAAAACAAGAAAACCCTTCAACGATATGGGTAGATAGAGCAATCCAATTCTAGTTTCAGAGTGGATCGCCAGTTCCTAGTGATCGCAAACGAAAGAGACGCGAGACAGGTTGAGAGGAGAGACCGACTCACTTCCATTTTGGCCGGTGATGAATTTGACCCGGTCGCCGACCTCGATTTGGAGACTGCTGTGGCACATGAAGTTCTCCAAACGGATCCTCGCTATAGTCCCCGCCTTGGACCGGGGCGGAGGCTCGGGAAAAACCCTTGCATCTCCCATGGGATCGGGGCTCTTCAGGTTCTTTCTTTCAGCAGGAGGACATAGAAAAAGCAGAGAGTCGTCGATGAGGAAGATGAGAAGCACTGAGACTGAGACGGAGAGGACACCGATCTTCTTCTCTTACGGTCGCCAAGGCCGATAGGGTTTCAGTCACCAGTGGCTTCTGAGGCCGAGAAGACGAATGGCGGGAAAGGGCTTGTAGTTCGGGGCAAAGAGCTAGCGTGCTGATTTTCCTTTCTTATTTATTTATTTATTTATTTATGCTTTGCTTCTTCATCATCTTGCGATTGCGATTACGATTCAATTCAAAACTCTTTGTACAAATATTGAGCCAAAAAAGGGTCGAGCTTTTTGGGTGCACACTTCATTTCTTGGAGGAAATGAAACGAAGGGGTGTATTACCCAAAAAATCTTAGATTTATCGCACAAATATCAATTCAATTTTAAATTTCATTAATAAAATCTCAGTTGCAACCAACCCATTAACCATATTCTGTGTATAAGTTTCTTGCATTCTCAAGGTGCAAAATCACTCAAATTTTACATCGACCTCAAGGTGCATAAATACACCGTTAAAGTCAACTTGAAGTCACACATCAAACATCACTCATTAACTGCAAATAGAAATTGATTCCGCAGCAAATTAACATTTCATCACATCACATGAATTGATTACATCAAGGGCCCAAGAAACAAAAATCGTCCAACAAAAATGATCCTCCCATTAATTTTGGAATCTCACAAAAGAGTCTATGGCCGGGGCAACAACTCCCTCAGCTTGGCGTGATGGAACTTGAGGGGAAAGATTGTACAACAAGCCTTTGTACAAAGCCATAGGCAGGTAATGCAGACCCAACTACTCATCACAGTCAATTCATGGCATTCAAACAAGTGACTCATTCGCATTATTCAATCCAAGAAGCTGTTGTTTCAGTGTTAGAACCTAAAACACTCATTATCACTAATCTTCCATTTTTGCTGTGTAAAAATAACAAATGATTTCCATGTAATGCCAAACATAGAGTTCCTCAGATAATCAAGCAACATCAATGGAAGACATAAATATGCAAATTTTGTTGAACATAGTGTCTTTCAATAGCAGAGCCATCAACATCGTACAATGAAATAATTTGCTCAAATCATAATCACAAGAGCATGTATACTTCAGGCTTCAAATGTTCACACATTACCATAAATTCCTGAAAATGTGATTTTCCATGGCGAGCAAAGTCAAGCTTTTTTCTGGGATTTTGCAATGACTGAGCTCACCTCCTACTGAACTCAGTCTCATTGCAAAATCCCAGTCGAACTCAGCAAAATCCCACCTCGCTCGCCTCCTATTGAGCTCAGTCTCGAGCCCACAACTTCCCAAGCAAAGTCGAGCTTCAGCCATGGTTTGCACGAATGCAATGACGAGACCAGCGAACTTCCCGACTTGCAATCACCAACTCAAAGCCCTAGCCTATAGCTGAAAAAAGAAAAGAAAAAAGAAACAAAAACAAACGAGCTCACTCAACAAGCAAATTCATTGTGGGAAATAGATTTATCCAATTTGGCACAAATCTAAGCAATCGAAAGCAGATCCACTGTGGAGAGAGAGAGAGAAGACCTTACGGAGAGGACCTTACACATGTAACATGACCACACTTAAGGTCAAACTCGATTCCTAAATCCCACGAGGTGTGGACTTGGGAGAGTCCAAACCGATATATGAATCACATCGGATCCATAAACTTCGGTAATCACCCCTAAACTCCTCCGTCGCAACAAGCACGCCTTCCACCGCCTCTCTAGTGTCCTACATACAAATGCGTAAATAGAAAAAATTACTATAATAGCCGAAGCAACAGATAAATAATAGTGTATCATAGCATGTGAACTAACAATATAGTAATAATTGTTTCTACCTTATTCTTCCCTAATATCGACAATTTACAGATGAAATGACTACTTGAGGACACAGCATTCATCAAGGTCTCCCTCATAGACCTAAAGAAATAAACGACCGATTTTTCTTGAAATTGGAAGATAGAAGAACATAAGTGAAAAAACAACAATAAGTTACGCAACGTAGATGACATATCAGACTCATCTAACCACATAAGGCTAAAAAGTGAAAATTCTAATGCCATGAAATGCAGGAAATCTCTTGCTAAGACTATCATTGACATATAAATCGACAAGAACAAGATGAGTTATCTACACACCTCCTTTTTGCCGCAACATCCAAAAGCCCCGTCGATTCGATCAACATTGTCGACACAAACATCCGTGAGGCCAAGTACTTTGGCATTTTGTCCTATCATAACTCGTTTGCACTATTACGCCGCGACAACAAATGATAAACTTCATTATTATATATCTCGAAAATTGAAACCTAAATTGCACCACCATTTTAGCTATCGTGCAAGAAACATCAAAAGGAAAAAGATTATAGAATAAATAGAAATTTACGTTCAAGGTATACTTCCAGCCCTGGGCCGAAGGGGTTAGAACAGCCTCAAAAATCTGCTCCATAGAACGTGGTATCAACCATCCCCATTCCAGAGAGTCACGTTTGCCCAACATAATATACGTCTTTCCTGTCCCGTTTACCCATATAAAAATATACAAACCCGCGAAGTATTTGATAAGTGAAATTTTTCAAATGCAGTAAACTAGAGAAATTTATTTTATTTTTCAGCTTAGTAGTTTGAGTTACATAATTGAACTAGGAAAGCACAACAAGTATAACCTCAATTGCAACAAACCAAGCAAGATAAAGCAAATGAGACATAAATATCTAGTGGTGTAGGAACAACAGGAAGACTACTTGATAATTTTCAAAAGCCTTAGGCAAATTCTTTCAAAAGTTCAAATGGTTAATAAGAATAATCTCATTTACAATTAAGTTATTTCATACATATCTACAGTTGAACTCTACTTCTGCACCATAAAAGAAAATTACCACGCAAATATATCACCTTATAGCCATCAAGGGCGCTCCAGACCAACTCTGATATCTCAACAAAAACATCATGCTGGGAAGCCTCGGGGCTAAAAACTCTGTCAAATGTAAATGGTTGCCTTCCGCCTCGGCCTTGTCATAAGATAGATAAATAGACGAGAGACATCTCATGCAATCTTATATTGGTTCGCCGGAAAAAAAAAAATATGGGTGTTATCACGATTTTCTCACTCGCAGGAAATATTTTTTTCACTACCTGTAACTATTTCGATGCCTCGATCATGAGTTTCCATCGTACTTGGATATGAGATGATGGTTTCGTTTCCGGGATCATCGCCCGTAAGAAATGGACGTACTCGGCAAAACACTCTAATATTACCTTTTAAATCTTGAAGTAAGTAACAAAATTTCAGTATAATTTATAATGTTGTATATGTTATGCATTTGCTATTGAACAAGACGAATACCATTATAGCGTTATGCATTTTCTTTTTTACCATCTCTGCTTCAACGAGTTCTTATTTCAATTGACCGATCTTCGTGTCCCGCCTCTGAAGGAAAGATAAAAAAAGTACCATTTTGAGATATGGTCATAAAGAACAATACTAGGCCATAATGGTACTGTGTTCTATTATTTGGCTTAGTATTGTTCTCTATGACCATATTTCAGAATGGTACTGTTTTTTGTTTTTCCTTCAAAAGCGGGACACGAAGATCGATCAATTGAAACAAGAGCTCGTTGAAGCAGAGATGGTAAAAAAGAAAATGCATAACCCTATAATGGTAAACGTCTTGTTCAATAACAAATGCATTACATATACGACATTATAAATTACTGAAATCTTGTTGCTTACTTCAGGAATTAAAATGTAATATTAGAGTGTTTTGCCAAGTTCGTCTAATTTTTATGGGCGATGGTCCCGAAGACGAAGCTATCATCGCATATCCAAGTACGATGGAAACTCGTGATCAAGGTATCGAAATAGTTACAGGTAGTGAAAAAATACTTCCCGCGAGTGAGAAAATCGTGATAACACCCATATTTTTTTTTTTCGGCGAACCAATATAAAGCTGCATGAGATGTCTCACGTCTATTTATCTATCTTATGACAAGGCCGAGGAGGAAGACAACCCATTACATTTGACAGAATTTTTAGGCCCGAGGCTTCCCAGCATGATGTTTTTATTGAGATATCAGAGTTGGTCTGAAGCGCAATTGTTGGCTATAAAGGTGATATTTGCGTGGTAGTTTTCTTTCATTATGCAGAAGTACAATTCAACTGCAGATATGTATGAAATGACCTAATTGTAGATGAGATTATTTTTGTTAACCACTTAAACTTTTGAAAAAATTTGCCTAAGGCTTTTGAAATTATCAAGTAGTCTGCCTACCGCTCCTACATCACTAGACATTTATGCATCATTTGTTTTATTTTGCTTGATTTGTTGCAATTGAGGCTGTACTTGTCATTGTGCTTTCATAATTCAATTATACAACTCAAACTACCAAGCTGCAAAATAAAATAAATTTCTCTAGCTTATTGCATTTGAAAAATTTCATTTATCAAATACTTTGCAGGTTTGTATATTTTCATATGGGCAAACAGGATCAGGAAAGACGTATACTATGTTGTGTGAACGTGACTCTCCGGATAAGAGAGGGTTGATACCACCTTCTCTAGAGCAGATCTTTAATGCAGTTCTAACCCCTTTCGGCCCAAGGCTAGGGTTATACCTTGAACATAAATTTTTATTTATTGTATAATTTTTCTTTTTGATGTTTTACATGATAGCTAAAATGGTAGTGCAATTTAGGTTTCAATGTTCGAGATATATAATAATGAAATTTATGATTTGTTGTCGCGGCGCAATAGTGCAAAACGAGTTATGATAGGACAAAATGCCAAAATACTTGGCCTCACGGATGTTTATGTCGACAATGTTGATTGAATTGATGGGCTTTTGGATATTGCGGCAAAAAGGTGTGTAGATAACTCATTTGTTCTTGTCGATTTAGATGTCAATGATAGTCTTAGCAACAGATTTCCTGTATTTCATGGCATTAGAATTTTCACTTTTTAGCCTTATGTGGTTCGATGGGTTTGATAGGTCATTTACGTTGCCTAACTTATTGCTGTTTTTCCACTCATGTTCTTCTATCTTCCAATTTCAAGTAAAATCGGTCTTTTGTTTCTTTAGGTCTGTTAGGGAGACCTTGATGAACGTTGTTTCCTCAAGTAGTCATTTCATCTGTAAATTGCTAATATCTGGGAAAAATAAGGTAGAAACAGTTCTTACTATATTGTCAGTTCACTTGTTGTGATACACTATTATTTGTCTATTGCTTCAGCTATTACACTAATTTTTTCTATTTACGCATTTGTATGTAGGACACTAAAGAGGCGGTGGAAGGTGTGCTTGTTGCGACCCTTCCGAGCAGAGCGAAGGAGTTTAGGGGTGATTGCCTAAGTCTATGGATCTGATGTGATTCATAGATCGGCTTGGACTCTCTCAAGTCCTCACATTGCGCGACGGTTGGATTTAGGAATCGAGTTCGACCTTAGGTGTAGTCATGTGACGTGTGCATACGTTTACATGCTATCGGAGTCGCCATCGCTCTTTGGAGAAGGTAGATCGGGCGGTGGGAGAAGCCGTACAACTCTAACGGAACTAGAAATTTGAGATCGAGGACTTGGTTACACCAATGTTGCCATTGACGCTCTTTCGATACCTAAGTTCAATGATTTTTCTAATTGAAATTTTCATGCAGATGAATTGGAATGATGGAGTCCCAAAATCTAGAAGTTCATGCAGATGAGAATATCTGACATATCACTCACAATCAATAAAGATAGAGCACAATTAAGGATCCAAAACATGCGCATAAAACACATCGAATCAAATACATGACATCTCTAGTAAAGCCCTATTAGCTTAGCGAATGGGTGTATTCATGTTTGGGATAATTTAGAGGCAATTTACACATCAGGACAGAATCGTCATTTTGAAAGACAAATTACCCAAATGGGCAAAATTATCAATTTTGAATGGAATAATAGCCCAAATCATCAAACATAGGGCTGGCTAATTGAACGTGCCCATTTCTCAATTTTCGAGATTTTCTGAAATTTTTCTAGATTTTTTGTACGATTTGCCCATAAGGGGCAAAATCGTCATTTTAGAAAAAATCGAAAGTTGAAATCACGAAATATGGGCTTGGCCAGTCAAGGTGGACTGTTTCTCATTTTGTGATTTTAAGGAATTTTTGGGATTTTTCGAGACAATTTGCCCTTATTAGGGAAAATCGTCATTTTGAAAGAAAGAGAGGGCAAAATCGTCAAAAATAGGATTATCCAATTGAAATGGCTTATTTCCTAACTTTTTAGATTTTTCTGAATTCTTGGAATTTTTTAGAATTTTTCTCAACTTTTTTATAATTTTTTTTATGTATTTTCCATTTTTTATTTTTTAAAATCATTTTCTATTTTTTTTTATTTTCGTATTTTTTTAATATTTTTCGAACGGAGTCGGGTTGACCCAGCCCACGCCTCGCGGGCGCCCGACCCAGACCGTACTAATTCAAACCGGCCTAGACCAAAACGACGTAATTTTGCCAATTTATTTTAAATTTTTCAAAATTTCAAATTTTTTTATTAATTTTTCGAGTTTTCTCGCTATTATTGATCTAAGAGTCCAGATGACGACACGTGACGATATCTCAGCCACAGGGTCAAAAAAGAATTTTTTTTATTTTATGAAAATGATAGACGGTCGAGATTGTGACGCATGGCCAAATTCGAGCCACACGATCACCAAAAAAAAATTATTTTCGAAAATCAATTTTAATTTTTGAAAATGATTTTTTCTTTTAAGAAAATGGCCAGCTAACATGGCCTACCACGTCAGCGCCACCTCGGCCGTTGACCGATCGACGGCAGTTGACTAGTCAACGGCGCAAGGTTGAGCCACCGACAGCTGAGAGCTTCCCAGCAACATCCAACGGTGAGATCTTGTCCGATTTGGGCGATCTTGGTGTTTACAGACTTGTCTCAACCTCTACTATAACATATCAAAAATGCAGTAAGATCTAAACAACGGAATGGACATGAACAAAGCCCAAACAGGTTCGGTCAAGGTGGAGTTCGATCTTGCAATTCGCACGTCAACAATCCAAAACGAAGCTACGAATAGCATCCAGGGAGTTTAGAAGTACTTACCTGAAGGTCCGATCAAGTCAAGAGCGTTTGAAACGAGCTAGGTAGGTCGCGATGGGTTCGGGGGTCGAGAGGTTCGACTCGAAGGTTTTTATGCAACGAAATCACAAAACAAGCATATATATGTGATCAGCAAGAGCTTAGGAGTATTTTGAATCAAGAATCTCGAAGAAAAAGTACGCGGATCAAAATCCGCCATTTAACGTAGCTTCGGCCGAGCAAAAATCGTGTTTACCTGTTTTGACGACGACAACTCAAACGATTGAGTTCCACCGACTCCTTGGGTTGTCAGGAAGCTTCAGGAACGATCCGCGAGCTTCAGTTTCACCTCCGCCGTGATGACGAAGTCCTCGAAGCTTTTTGAGCTTCGGGCGTCATGAAGGTTGGCAAAGCTTCTACCGCCTCTCTCTCTAGAAGTTGCTCTCTGTTCTTTTATCACCTGAGTTCGTCAAGGGATGGCAGTGGCGACGGCGAGACGCTTCGGCAACAACAGGATTGACCTTCTTCCTTTCTCCTCCTCTCTTGGTGTCGTCGTATTTTTTCTTCTCCTTATGTGTCGATGCCCCTGCACTCTTTCTTTTTTGTTTTTTTTTTTTGTGAGCCCTCTCCGCGCTCTTTTTCTTTCAGCCCCCCATGGAACCCCCCAAGAAAGGCCAAAAAAAAAACCACCTCTAGAAGGACAACGCCCTAAGTTATTATGTAAATGATTCTCTATACTCTCCCTTCATGGGAGTTTTTCTCTCCCTTTCATGGGAGCTTGCTCTCCCAGATTTTAATCTGAGAAATTTCCCTTTTCTTCTTCGCACCTCCTATCCTACATCTCCAGCTCCTTTACCCATTCTCATTTCGATCGATCCTTCCCTCACCTCAAAACCCCTTCTACACTGATTTTCCTTTTTCGACAAACCTTAACCCTTTTTCTCCACTACATTTTCATCGTGACACTGACTTCATTTTCCATCTCTATAATCCACTCCGCATTCTGCTCCTCCTCCATCCATGATAATTTGAGCTCCCTTCAATCGTCTTCTCCAACCCATCTTCTACTTTTCTTTCGTCCAAACCACCACCTCCCCTGTGAAACCACTTCTTGTCTCGATTACCATACAAATAGAAGAATCAATATCAGAAGGTTCTGCCGGTTTCCTCAGACTCGCCCTCTCATTACCGTAAGTGCTCTCTCGAGATTTTTTCCTTTTTGCTGAATCCCTCTCTGCTCATCTGCTTCCCCTGTGTAAAAGAAACAAAATGGTTGGTCAACTGATTTCAGGCATCAAATGCACAGATTGCAGCCTCAAGATGGGGAAAAATCAGCTCGCGTTCAACACATTTGTATCTAATGAACAGATTGCAGCCTCGAGGGGGAAAAAACAGCTCGATTCCATATCATATACACAAATGGCGACAGTAGAAAGAAAGAGTAGATACCAAAAAGAGTTTTATGCTAAACAAAAGAAGCTTCTTTTTTAACCAGGCCAAGTTCAGATCCTTGTAGTTTAACAATAGTCAGTCACTTGCAGAATGTCAAGGAGAGAAATTCTAAGTTCCATTGAAACAGAAGCTAACACGCTAGAGACATAGCATAAATTCACTGCTCTGGTCTCACCAAAACCATGAATAAACCAAACGAACAAGGTCCACAACAAGCAAACACCGAAGAAAATACAATAAAAGAAAGAAAACAGCATAGCAAATCGACATCCTCTCGAATGCGAACAAAAAAGGGGAAGGCTTTCACATATGCACTTTTATGCTACACTTATCAGTTCAACTTTTAGTTATGTTTGTCATCACCAAACCAAAAGTGTTTGCACATGTTCTCTTAGACATTCCTGATGAACAATAAAAGCTAGCAAATACCAGAAACATTGCTTTGTTAAGAAAATGTATGAGCTCACTAGCAGAAAATGACAGATTCCATGGAAACAATCTAGAGGATTGAATCAATAGCAGAATGCCCCAGCAATATCCCAAGTCAGACACAATAAAAGCAGCAACAAACAAGTACCCACAGATCAGCCAAAGGAACCATGCCAAATCCATGGTACTCGTCTATTTCAAATGACCGAGAAGAGACAAGACTTTTTGCTGCAAAGAGAAGGCAGAACAATGTGGACAAACCAAATTGTGCGAATGGACCAAGGCTATTTGGTCAGATCCAAGAATAAACATCTGCACATCTCCGAGAAACATAACCAGAATGGAAAAATGCATTTTAGAAGCTATGTCGGAAGGTATAAACGTACCTCAGAGAGAATTGGTAACAGGTAAACTCTGGCTGGTGTGGAAAGCTCGAAACTCCTATGTTTTTCAAAGTCGTAAGGCAAACTTGGGAAAAATCGTGGACGACGCCCTTGCATTGCACAAGAGCTTCGCGATTCAGTCTCACACAGCCAGGAGTCTCACAGAAAAGGGCTGTGACGTACCGTATGCGTGGATGCCGCCGGGAAAAGGGTTTCTGAAGCTGAACGTGGATGGATCATGGGTCGATAGCTCCTCGGAGGCTTCAATCGCAGGGATTTGCCGAGACGCTCATGGAGTGTTGATTGCTGGGTTTGTGAAGAAAATTCGAGCTGATTCGGCTGAGCTAGCTGAAACCCTAGCTCTCCGAGAAGCTTTACTGTTCCTATCTAGAGAAAGAGTACTTGGCGCAAGAACTGATCTGTGCGATGAACGAAGTGATCTGCAGGAAGAGAGAAGTTTTCTGCACGTGGTCCTCCAAAGTGACAACCTCTCAGTTGTGGAGTCCTTATCACGCCATATACAAAGCCCATTCGCCTTCTAGTTAACGAATGTGTGGGCCTCTTGGCCCATCTTAAAGGAGTTGTCGTGGAATTTTGTCCGAGAGAAGCTAACTACTGTGCCGTTTAGACGCTAATCATTGTTGTTCTTCTAGTTCTACTAATTAATGAGAATATTTCGTTTTTGACCCCAAAAAAAAGGTACCAAAATTGGAGCCGGGACACTTGTTGGCATTCATCGTTGTCCCACTCCAACTGCGACAAGGTATTAACATTGAACAAATTAACGGTAATAGAGGTCAAAAATCTCCGTATGAACTGACATCGGGTTTCCCATGGATGTTCTTCTTAAACATTGAATTAACTTAGCCTATTGCTTGATCAAGAAAATGACAATCCACTAATGTGAATATAACATGAAAAAAAAAAAAAAGACACTCTAGCCGGAGCAGCACATAAATAAACAATTCTTACATACATTAAACAAGTAAGAAGAATGTTTTTCCTCCTGTTGAAATAAAACTAGGACGACGCTATTTTCACTCCTCACATGGCTCAAATACTCCACTTCACAGTGTGCTCACCATATTAACCCATGATGTGGAGTCCATTTGGGTTTTTTTAATGTGTTTTTTCTTTTTCTTCCCCTTTCCTCTCTACCTCGTCGTCGCCCCTCACAAACCCTTGGCACATCTGGCAGAACCACCCCTATATCAGCACGAGCTTTTGCGAGATGGACAGTTTGATCTCATCCCTCAACTTTTTGTCCAGCACAGTCCATGAGATCTGCTTTCAGTATTCCTCCTCGAACGCGTTGAACCTCTATAGACCGAAGCCGGATACATATAGTGATCATTGGAGTTGGGGCTTTCGAAGTACAACATCGGCATATTCACATTTCCCAGTTGCAGATGATCCGTCAAGATGTCAGAAAGAGTCGCAATGTAATTGGTGAGGGAAGTTTGAATTCCAACACCAATCAAGTCGGCTAGTGAATTCCGCCGCCTTCGGCAATAATTTTCGAAGTCTTTTGAATTGTGGCTTCGTAGTTCGATAGGAATCTATGATCACTCAGATTTACCAATTGTATAGGGGACTTGCAATTCTCTCCGACGATCCTTTGATTCTTGCAATGATTTATGAGAATCGGAATAGATTGGTCGAGCTGCTCGAGTTCATGGCAATGCGAGCAAAGACCTGAACGTGAAGAGGATAACCCCAATGTATCTGCAACCAGCCATCGAGAGGATAAGAGCTTGACACTCTCCCAAACCAGAGCTACGCAGATCAACTAGATTGCTGCTGCAAAATGTTGATCAATTAACCGACAGTGGTCACAAATGAGACGTGTGTGAACGAGATCAGTAGGAAAGGGTTTACATCTTGCAATGGAAGTTTTAATCTTTTGACATGCCAATTCACCATCTTCAGTCTCGAAATGATCATAAAATAAGGCTTGAACTTGTGCTCAAGCTAAAATATATATGAACAAAGGGAAGATTACCCAAACCATCCTAAATCCATTATACGGATGTCAATTCAATTTTAAACTTTTCAATTTTATCGATTTAGTCCTAGACCTTTTGTTGAGATCTCAATATAGTCCGTCTGATCAATTTTCGCAATCGCTGACATCGAGATCCAGTCATTGCCATCCATCATCGATTTTTCGAAAAATTTGGGCGGAAGGACTTTGTTTGAATTCGCAAAAAATGTTAAAGACTAAATTGGCAAAATTGAAAAGTATATTACGTTATTGGCATTCATATAATAGGATTAGAATTGATTGCACAATTTTCCTATGTTTTGCACCTCGAGTTAAAGCCCAAAGAGCAATGTCGAAAGGTAGATAAGAAGACAAAAATTGTTCAATGGGTAAAGCCAATCATATAACAAAAAAAGTGTCAAAAAAGTCCTAAACATATTGCATTGGTGTCAATTTAGTCCTAAATATTTTTACCTAAAGCCAATTCAGTCATTCCGGCTAATTTTGGCCAGGTACGATCGGCCTACTTGGCATCAGCGCCGGCTGTGTGGACATTTTTTTATAATATTTTAATAATTTTCGATTTTTTTCATTTTTTTTTCCTCTCATCGTTTTTTCTCTTTTTTTCCTCCTCTTTCCTCTGGTGGCCGCATGAGTGCTGGCCTCGCCCTAGCCCAAGCGACGCCGCGTTGGCCAAGGCGGCGCCTGGCGAGGCTCCACTGGCCTGGGCCTCTTTCCAGAGACCGTAAGAGTCGTCATCTTCCCTTTTCTCTTGCAGTTGAGCTTTGTTTTCACTCCTTTCTCGTATCGATTCACACCCAATAAGAATTAGGCTGTGTTACCTGTGATACGTTTGGTTTGAGTGGCCCTCTGTGATTCCTCTCTGCATATACAGACGTTTCCTCGCTTCTCAATTGAACGAGAGAGAGGGACCATGAAACAATAGAGCTTTCAAGTGGAGCAAGTGAGACAGAGAGAGAGCGCCCAAGCAAACGGCTAATTCGTGTGAGCAATGGAGCTTCAGAGAGCTCTCGAGCATGGAGCCATGGAGTCTTGAACTTGAAGCAACTGAGAGAGAGAGCCACGACGACCTTTGTATTTCTTCAGCCTCGTCAGATGTAAAATGACGTTGTTTTTGCTGCCCCAAAGCGACGTGGAAGCCATGTCCATTGTCTGCGTTGTTTGCGTTTCGTCATTCAGGTCAGCGGCACGTAGAATTTTAAACGGTGTTTACGGAACTTAACGGAGGGCAAATGTGTCACAATTATATAAGTTTGAGGATTTTGGCATCACAAAAAAAAAGTTCGGGGTAAATGTGTCACAATGAGTATAGTTTGGTATTTTTGATGGCTTTTTCCCGTATTGCATAATATAAAAATTAAATAAATACTTGGAAGGACAAAAAAATAGCAGCGAGATAAATACTGATCCACAAAATATAGAAAAGCATTAAAGAAAGATATAAATGGCAGGATGAGCTGCAAATAAAAAATAAGCATATCTTAGGGTGCGTTTGTTTCACGAAAAACTCTATACCGAAGAAAAATGCTTTCCAAGAGATTTTTTTTCACAAAAAAATTTAGTTTTCCTTTATTTAGTGATATGCGACAAAGATTTTTTTTGGTGTTTAATTCTTATTTGGAAAATAATTTCAATCTCATGACTTTATCTGAGGCAAAAAAAATCGAATTAGCTATATAGCTAGGTATTCCCTGAAGGTTAGTTTAAAAGAAACTCCGACAATTTTTCCATGAAATTGAGCGATTCTAAATTCACTTTTGCTAGCTATTGCAACCTGGATTAGCACAGATAAATTCTTTCAGTTTCAATTGTTCCAGATTCGATTGTTCGACCTAATCACAGTACGTATGCGACTTGGATAGCCAGTTTTATAGATCATGGTACCCTACAGAGCTGCTAGAAGTTAGAATGCTCCTCGGCTTAGCTATGGCTTTCTCATTTGGTCTTTTGCTGATTAATAATACTAACAATAACAATAACAACAACAAAAACAATAATGATGATGATAATTCTCTCCTCAAGCTATGCGTCCAACAATTCCCAAGGTTTTGACTTTTTGACCACCATACTCAAGATACGCTCCTATAAATATATTCTAAGCCCGAAGGATCAAATCCATATAGCCCAATTATTAAGTAAGACATGGGTAGCCCCAATAAAAGAGGAGGCCCAAATTATATCCTTTACCTAGTTAAGACCGCACAAACTTTTTTAGCCCAAGCATAAAAACAGAATTTTAGAAAAAGAGTAAATATGAATATGAGTTAAGGTATGTGCAGTTCATTGGACATGCCACCTAAGACGAACCACGATCCCTACTCACAAACCAACAAAGCCTACCCCCCAAACCGCAAACCTAAGAAACTAGCACCTTGCGCACCCGAATCTATACCACGTACCATAACGAACCACGATCGAGGTAACATTGGACTTGGCTCATATATTTATGCTCAATGCTCGACTCGAGCTAAAGCGAATACTAAATTTCCAGCTAAAAAGCTCATCTCTAAATAGAAAATTGAGATATTCGAATTCGATTTAATTACAAAAAATTATAAATGAACTCGAGCAAGCTGAAGTATTTTTCCTTCAATATATGAGTGTGTGTGGATATACTAGTATTCAATGGATTTAGGAGTCTATTTTTACGCTATTAGATACCTTTGAGAAAATAATAGAAGCTTGATTAGGTAAGCGAACTTGTCGAACTGAGTTTCTGGCGCGCTTGAGTTCGACTGAAATCAAACGAATCAATCTCGAGTAATCATTGAAGCAGGAAGTATTCGCCAGTAGCTTGACTCAGTTTTGACCCTAGCATATATTTGCACGGTACCCGTCATAGAGCTCGCCAGTGTCAATGGAAAGGAAGCCCATTTTCACCCTAGTTCTCTGTAGGAGCTAGCGATAAGTCAAAACGACTTCAAAGGGCGGAAGTATTGGCAGAAAGTTGCTGATGAACGCAGGAGAAAACCCCATTCTATAATGCTAGCAGACAAGAATGCTACAAATAAAGAAGTTTGGCGACAGGTTCTTTCTGTTTTGTTTTGCCCTCTAGTTATGATGTTTTTAGTCTAGAGTTTGGGTCTTTTCTTCATTTTCTACTGAGTCAGACATTGATGATAATTTGAATAAAATATACTCAACAGATTATGCTTGAAGCTTGAACTTTGTCAAATAAGCAAATTGTCAACCAAGCAACACCATAAATAGCGGAGTGAAATGGAGGACCAAGCCAACTACTAAAACCTGGGAGGACCAAGCCAAATGTCTTCCAGTTTTAATCATACTATGCCAATGATCAAGCTTTCTTTATCGCTCAGGACTTGCACAAAAAGAGAGGTTGTCCTAATTTTGCCAGGCTTTGGTGAACAGGCGCCTACGCCTAGCCCTTCAATATTTCACTGGGCCAGATGGGCACAGTAGATATGGAGAGGGCCGAGAGGCCATTCTTTATTTTAAATCAAGGCAACGGACATACGATGAGAATTGTAAACACCCAAAACTAAACCGATAAAAAGAATTGAAATCCAGATGAGGTACGGCCTACTTGCTTGCTTCAAAGAAGCATAAGTTTAATGACATCTCAACAATGTTTGATACCTTTAATAAGGTCACCCATCAGACTATGGACTGACCAATCATCCCCAAGACCACCTGGGGGAACTCAATAGTTCCTTGCACAGGGCCGGCTTTAGCACAGCCAGGTACTCCTGAGATATGAGAAATCAAAACACAATGACCACATCTGAAGTAACAAATTATCCACAACAAGAATTATAAGATGAGAATTTTTGGAGAACAATGTATGTTTGCTCCAACCAATAAAATAATTGATACTAGTAATTTTAAGAGAAAGAAATAACGAATCGGTGCTGCAACTAAGACGAAAAAGATCATGCAGGAACTGCACATATAAGAAACTTGTGAGAACTCACAGTCTGAGATAGACAGAATCTGATTGTTGAAGAGGCTAACATTTCATAAACTTGTGTACTAAAGTCGCGTGTTTTTGCTATGATAGTATGCCTTAACAAAGAAGAATGAGGTATTGTTATTAAGATGCACACCATGTTGTTTATTAAGATAAACACCAAAAGTACCTAAAATTCTTGTTGTGGAGGGTTCTTCGAAATTCTTTGTGAGATGAACATCAATTTGAAATACTTATAGAAACATTGAACCAGCATTGGCAGATTATTTAAGAACTTAAAACAAAATCATGAGGACCTCTCTCTCTCCCCCTTCCTCAAACACACACACACACACACACAAGCAGCAAAGACAAACATGCCTGGAAAAAAATACTATTAGACCACGATCCTTCAGAATGGAGTCTCTGGCAGAGGGACTGGAACTTGGTGGTGCTACTTCTCGATCAGCTTCCACATCACCTTCTTCATCCCTGCCTCCTTCAATAATGGCAAGAAAATCTTCGGCCCACACAAAATGTCCAGCAGATCCTATTGAAGCTTGATTCTCCAGACTGCGCTTTGCGCACTGCTCTAGAAAAGGTTCAGCCTCACTGAGGTATGTAGTAGGACATGACTTATATACTGATGTCAACCGATATCTATATTCATAAGTTCAATCTTTTGAAATAGCTTGGTTGAACTTGAGAATTCGATCACTAAAGTTGAGTAAGTGAACAAAATGGAATTGAATTAGGTTGGAATCGAGTGCTAATTACCATTGCTTAATGAATTAACCGATCAATTTTCTATCGAATGCTCTTTTTTTTTTTTGGATTCGACAATTTCTGTAAATTTTTTTAAATATATTTCACTTTTTATTATTACGAGAATTTATCGACGAACGCCGGATTGCATGCAACAAAAACAAAGTCTTCTATATCCATTGCGCAACTAAATTTTGATACTCGGGCTCACTGTCTCTTTCTCATATGGGCTTCATTTATAGCCCAAATCGATGTTCTTCCATGGAGGAGCGAGATTGGAGAGAGGCAGACGGAGAACTTTCATGGCGGAGGAGGAGAATTCTCAAGGACCGAACGAGGATTGCTCTTTCGTTTGGGATGAGGCGTCGCAGCTGTACTTTCACGCCAGGTATCCCTCGCTCTTAGCAATTCAATTCCTGTCTGCACGAGAAGGACTTGGGTGAGCATGCGATCGCTCGACTGGATGCCAAGATTCTCAGCGTTTTCGATTCGATGTGGAAACTCGCCATCTATTTTGGTGTTCTTTGCCGCTTTCTTTGGCGAGATTGATTAATCTGATGATCTTCCGAGACGAACTGATTTGACTGTTGAACTGGAGTTCTCGTCTGCAAGGAGAGAGTAATTGGCGTGAAGAGTTAAACATTGCGCCTACATGGTTGTTTTTCTTGGCTACACATCCAAAGAACTGTTCCTAGAGTTCATAGTGTCGCACTTGGCGTATAGTTTTGCTTTTATGAAAGTGTAAGCATAAGGTTCTTATGCAGTGGAGTGATTATTAGTTGGATACCGAAGAAAAGAATGACCCGTTTCACCTTTCATTAGACCTACTAGATAATCCATGTGCCACACAATATAATGTCATGCCAAGAAATTCCCATTGCATTGCTGTGAATGTAAGTTCTTTCGGTTTTGAGAGAGGTACCGCACATTATCTCCTATCCGAGATTTCTTTTTTCTATATTCGAATCGAGTCGTTTGGACTTTTCATTCCTCTGTCACAGTTTTTCTTCTTGTACCTTTCACAGAACCGGATTTTATCATGACCCTAATGCGGGCTGGCAGTAAAGACGGGCTTTATTACAAATTTGAGGATGGAAATTACGTACCTTTAAACCATGACGCGGTAGATGTAATCTTCCTGACCTCATTTTCCAGGGGGCTCCTTTTGTTCCTTCATTTCGTTTCCTCTTTGGCATTTTGCCCTACAAGGTGCAATGTTGATAAGTTTCACTATCCTGTTCGTCCAGGTTGATGAACGTGATGGAGGAGGTACCTTGAAATTTCCATGCAAGACGAATCACACTCACATATAGGTTGCGATGGAGAGGGTATTTGCTCCTTGAACGAGGGAGTTGAAGTTGAAGGTTGCCACCAAGAGCAAACTGTAGTCAATGAGGACACTCCAGGTGAACCATTTCTTCGTGCCAGTCTTCTGCTCATGTTTTCCCTGATTATATAGACTGATTATAATCAATACATATTAGGCTGTAATATAGGCTTAATAGAAGCCCCGTGGTTTTACTTTGACATCCTCAAGTGCTTTGAGCTGCTTAATGTTGGCAATTCATTGTAGGAGCACTTTTTAAGTTTAGGTACGCAGTAGGTCTTTGTTGGAGCTAGGTGATTTGGTTTTGGCATCCGTTGTGAGCTCTTTTCTGCTTAATGTTGGTATAATTTAGCATTTGACTTTACTGAAGCTCTTCACTATAGTCTTAATGGAAAGCGTATATCTTAGCTTGTGCGTGGCTTCTCTGCGTGTTTAAGAAGTTGCGGAGGTTATGGACTCATGTAGTATTTATCCACGTCTGTGTGATATTGTTTCATGACTCTGTGATAACTAATGCCGACAATTCAGCTAATAATGTGATACTGTTGCCAACAACACTTTCACTAAGTATCATAAATTTTTTATTTAATTTTTTTTGTGTTCGGGATCTAAGTATCAGAACTTGAAAGAACAGATTTTCAAGTTGAGAGGACCCTAGTGGTTAGAGCATATATACCTTTTTATACCAAAAGACTGTTGACACCTGGAACTTTGCGAGGGTCCAATGTCCCACTATGGTTCAGCAAATCAAACATGTGGTATTGTTCGAAATCCTGATGACTCTCTTGGTCATTGTTGTCTAGCCTCTGCAAAGAGAGAAGTGGATTCCACGGCGGGGAGGTCTGCAGATTTCCAGGAGGAGTGCTCCTTTATTTGGGATGAGACATTGCAGCTGTACTTTGATGCCAGGTTGCTCATTTAGCACTCGATATCTCGCGGGTGTCAAATCTCTAAATTCATGTGCTTTCTATTATAAGCACGTGGTTTCTCGATGCGAGTATAGTGTTTGTTTTATTGTGCCAAAAGTCAAGATCAAGATCTGCACTTTTTTATTTTACTTTCTTGTGTATTGCATTGGTCAGAAAGCAAAATGAATAGAAAATCAATGCAGGAAAAACGCTATGGTGTTGCTCGTTTTAGATTATCTTGGTCATTACAGGGGCCACGTAGTTGACAAATCTTCATAATAGAATTTTAATTTCCATTTTATGTTTACAACCTTTTGTTGGAAAGAGCAAGTGAGCTTGTAAGGTCAGAGGAATAGAGAGAGGTGGAAGATCCCAAAGACATACTCCGGGCAGCGGAGGTGTTCTTGGAGGATAGGTTCAAGAGAAGGGACTGGTCGTGGAGAGAGTTGTATGCCAAAGTGAGAAAAGAGTCGCTTGAATATTTATGCACTGTTGCACACACGTCACCAAAATAATGAATAATTTAAGCTTGTTTGAAGATAATTTACTTTTTGGAACCTTGATCCTCATAAAATGACGTAGAACCAGGTCGAAATAATCCCCGGAGTGATGTAGAGCCATGATTCTCTAGGAGGTATTACCGGAATCTTCTCGTTCTACAAG
Source organism: Lenwebbia sp. NSW1173648 (assembly GCA_029784005.1). Taxonomy (NCBI): domain Eukaryota; kingdom Viridiplantae; phylum Streptophyta; class Magnoliopsida; order Myrtales; family Myrtaceae; genus Lenwebbia; species Lenwebbia sp. NSW1173648. The sequence continues at coordinate 3,449,416 of JARCGZ010000008.1, read as the reverse complement.
TTAAGCTGAAATCCTTGTTAGGAATGTGGATGTGATGTTTCTTGTTTTCAACAGCAGGTTCATACTGTTAAGCTGATTATTTTTGCCAACTTTATCTAGTTCGAGAGGTTTTTGCTGTTGACCTTTATTTTCTCATTTTGTTCTCTGTACTTCCGCAGAAGTGGGTTTTATCATGACTCCACTGCTGGCTGGTACTGCAGCAGTAGAGATGGTATATATTACAAGTTACAAAATGGAAATTATGTGCCCTTGAAGTCTGACCTGGTAGACATTGCGTTCTCGACCTGAACTAGTTTAATTTCTCCTTTACCTTCTATCTTTTGTAATCATGTATATGAGGTTCAATTTTGATATTCCTCCATCGCTACTTCAGGTTGATAAAGGTGATGTCGGAGGTACTTGCGTAAATTCCCTCCAAAATGAATCTCATTCACATACATGCCATGGGAGGAACAACAATTACTCCTATCTCGAGACATGAATCTGAAGCTTGCCAACAAGAGGAAACGATAGCTGATGAGGCCAGTTCAGGTGAACCATTTCTGAAGGCCAGTGGATTTATAACTGTTATCGGGTAAATTTCACTAGTGGTGACTAAATTTTAGCGGATTTTGCAGCCAAGTCATTGAACTTTGATTTAAATTCTCTAAAGCACTGAATTTTCACTTCTTTTGCAATTAATGCGCTTTGACTAGTATTTGGCCAACTTCCGGTGGAATGCTGACATGACAGCCACATGGCAATGGCGAGGCTTGTGGAAATACAAACACCTGTCGGCCACATCAGCAGTTTGCCCAAGATTGGCAGATATTGGTCAAAATTCTTAAATTGCAAGGAAATGAAAGTGTAATGCTTTGTGTAATCAAAACTCAATGGTTCGATTGCAAAATCCCCTAGAATTGAGTGACAACCGGTGGAATTTACACCTTTATCACTTTTGAATGTGATTTTGTGAAGAACTCAAATTGTATCTAGTGTTTGGCTTAAGAGAGCACCATAGTTTTTCTTTGACATCCTCAGATCTCTTAGTTAGTGCTGGTGGATTTTGGTGCTTCAAGCATATCAGTCCATGTGATCTCTGAACTTGAGGTCTATGAGTATGAAGGCATGAATATACTCTCAATATTGAGATTCTGAGATCATCAACAACCACTAACTGGTGCTTTTTCAGAATTTCATTACTCCAACCACCCGTCAGTCTGACCTACTATTTTTTCATTTATCAATTAGCATAAGCTAGAGCAGAAGCTGTTTGATCCTTCTTTATGTTATAGAATCCACAATATACCTGACTTTCTGTTGAGTGATTGTTCTTTTTAAAGGACAGCAACTTCCTATATTTGCGGTGCTCTGATTACATTCAGCTGGCGATGTGATATGGCTATATCAAATATCAAGTGTGTGTGTGTGTGTGTGTATTTTATGTTCTAAATTATCTAGATCAATAAGTTCATGGCTGCCCAATTGGCCACTGCTTTGTTATAATTTTCCGCCAAGCTCCACCAGTCTAGCGGCTGAATATCATGATTTTTTGCCATCGCAGTGGTGCTTTCACCCCAGACTTGCTTTGACATTTTGTCTTTTTTATACTGCCAAGTGCAAAAGAATTTGTCTATCCATTTATTTTGCTCCCAGTCTATCTCCTTTGATGGACTTATCTTGGAAGCAACTGGAACGTACAAATTTTTAATGAATATGTGTGTGTCATTACACTCGGTTTGAGTACGAGTTTTTCTAGATTGGATTAAATATGAAAATAATTAATGAATATGGGTCGAGTCAGGTCGGGTATAGTTTGGTTATGAATCAGGAGGAGTATGCATCACTATATTTGCACCGTAATAAATAGGTTAAATGAGTCTGTTTGGGTAGGATCATTTACGACTCGACTTGATCCACCCGTTTGATGGGTCTACTGACAGGATTTGATAGTTACTAACAGTGTTAAGCATTTACAAGTCATGCATTTACAAGTACGGAGCAATGTTCTATGCTTTAAAGCGCTAAATCATTCGGTGCTTGTTCAGGGAGCAATAATGTGATTTGCGTATCACGGCAAAATCATGAAATCAATATCAAAATGGAAGTGGACTTTACTTGGGAAGGCTGAAGATGTGCCGATGCCAGCCGTTAATAGTAGCCAATTCGGCGAGGATTGGGCGGGCGGGCCGTCACGTGGACGAATAACAACGAGAATACACGAAATAGGAAAAAGATAATGATGAAAGAACGTGCGTTGTCTTGGTACGTTTGATCGTCTTTTACCTTATCACACGCATATAAAATGGGTCGTGTCAATTTTTTCGCAATGATAAAACATTGGCAGTTGGAGAATCCAGTGTTGACAAGGAACAGCATCATGCGTAATCCATGGCGAGACATTATCAATTTTATCAGTTCCGCCAACGTTCCTGTCCGATCCTTTCTGGTTTAACGGTTTCAGAAGGAAATTCTCGAAACTCTTCATTGTATTCAGTCAACAAAGCAAGTCTCCACGTCAGTGATTCTATTTAGTTCAGTTCGCTCGTCGCTCCAGTCGCCAAAGCGCCTTCCTTGTTCAATCCTACTTCCAGTTCCAGTGACCACCTTGAGCTCCCATTTCTCTCGCAAATCTCACCTCCCGACCCTCTCGCGATTCTTCTTCGTCCTCATCTCCGCCGCCGCCGCCGCCATGGCTTTCAATTCCTGGTTCAGCCGCATGCGCGCCTCTTCTTCCAGGGTCATCCTCGACGGTATCCGCGGCCGCGCGCGTTCCCAGCGCCGTCATTCCGCTCCGGCTCACAGGGCGCTCGCTGCGGTGTCTGGCGGAAGCGACGACCGTCGGTTCTGGCTGTGGTCGAGCGCCTTGGTCCCCCTCGCGGTCTCCGCGTCGGCCGGATCGCTCGCTCTTCGGTCTTCTCCTGAGCCGTCGCTCTGCGAAGCTCCCCATCTGGATGCTGGGTACGGAGTTTTCTCCTCGATCTGCGTTTCGGGGTTCGTCCTGTCTTGGTGAAGTATTGGGATTAAATGCTGAAGTCGAGTGCGTGCTTTGTAAATAGGCAGTTAATGATGGTGCTCCAGATAAAGGTGGAAGAACAGAAGTGAAAATGACGCTAGGAAAAGTAAAATCTTTTGACTCAGTGGCAGAAGAATCTTCCTTCATCATATACCTTTATGAAAACACTGTTGAGGACATGGAGTAAAAAGTTTTCTGCTCGGTGGAGACCTTGTCGAGTGGTTGAAATTGCGGTTCTTCCGTATGATGTGGGTCATGTTACATTCCCTGCTAGAATAAGCTTTTTCGTGATACTTCTGATTTAGCAGTTTATGATTGTGGTCTCTTTGGTGTTGCTGGGGTCATTCTGCCAGTGGACTATGAATGATCGATATCATCACCGTGACGTTACAAAACAATTGATTGCGTAGGTAGTTGAAAATCCTACGCAGGAATGAACATATGGCAAACTCCCATGATTCTCCAGAAACTTTCAATACCTGCTCGAGTCTGGGTTGTTTGTTCTTAGCTGTCGATTATTTGGGACTTGGACTCATTGAAATGCTTTGGCTACATTCTGTCTCAGCTTCTGTTTCTTGATAAGAAGGTGGATAAAAGGAAGGTGGACACGTTAAGTTAGAAAAAAGTAATTGAACTGCCTATGGTTACTTTAAGTATCTGCCATTTTATATTGTGGACATATATACTCTTTTCTTGGCCAAATGTGTACATTTATTCGTCTTCCATATGTTTGTACTGAAAGTTTTCTGGAGTCGAACTTATTCTGTTTTTCTCTTAGTTTCTCAGCATTTAAACAAAGAATATTTAAACAAAGAATAGTGGGATGATAAATTTTCAATTCTTGATCCTTTGTTTCCAGTGCTCATGAATTTTCTTCCCATTCCAACTTTTAATGAGCTTGTGAGGATCTTGATTTGGTGGCAATTATTCTTTTGATGTCAGAGGTGTCAAGGTCGGGGGCAAAGGCAGCACGGCATATCTGGTGAAAGGCTCTCACAAGGAGGTTCCACAAGAGCTCATTGACGAACTTGTGGCTATCTGTGGGGTAATTTATCTTGCTCTTGACATTCTGTTGAAATTGTTTGTTACCTGTAGGATGAGGACATCCTCGCTTATCATGTTGGTTATTGTGGTATTACTTGTGCAGGAAAACGTGACAATGGATTATGACAAGAGGTCTTTCCATGGAAAGCCCCAAAACAGTTTTCACAAAGCAGTGAATATTCCTGATGTGGTTGTCTTTCCCAGGTAAGATTGGTTATCTTTGTCCAGTACATCATATTCACCAATCAAATGCTTGGTTATCTTTGTATCCAAATAGTACTTTAAGTAGAAAATTGAAGACCCTAGCTCAATTTCACTGGATCACATCAATGGCTTACTATCTGATCTGTGTGAACGTGGCGTGCAGGTGAAGTAGGTAAAGAGGGATGGCAACCGAATTTTAGTTAAAATGGTGAGACAATGTCATCCTTATCAGTTAGTGTATCGACCAGATATGCAGATACTGGGGAATAGGAGGGAATGATTTTAGCGGGATACTCGTGGTGTTGAAGATGTTCTTCAGGAATTATAGCTTAATAACATGATCACTAACAAACGAAATATACTATTACATGGGGAAACCAACTTTGGTCATGGTCTGAAGATGTTTTCGGGAACTCTAGTTTAATAACATAATCACTAACTAATATATTTGATCATCTGTTAATTTTCCGGTTAACTTCTCTAGCGAGTTAGCAATGTTAAGTTTCCTGACTATGAAATTTTCAAAGACGTTGCTGCAAATTAATGTGTATTCCTACTCGGTACCAATTCTGTTTTTCATTACTTGATGCGTTTGAATGCTTTGAAGACCCTCTTTTCTTTGGATTTACTTGTTCTCATTGTCAATGAATAATTTAATTAGTTTGTATAGTTGGATTTCTATCATATTCTTTCGATAGCTATTTTCCATCTCATCTCATTGACCATAAACTGATTCTAATCTGTTTGTGTCTCGAGTTGATGAGGTTTTATACAAGTAATGCGCAATCAAACTAGAAGCAGATGGGATTTCTCGTACTTGCTTGTGCATGCTCATCCAATGCATAAGATGAGAACAATAGGTGATATGCATCTAGCATTCTAATCTATAGTACCAGCGAAAAGCTTAGAGCAGAAGTTCTCTTAATAGTAATTTCAGATATCATGAGAAGTCCAAAGCACTCACATGACGCACAAATAAGTTGGCCCCAAGATGGGCTTTTTTGATTTTATCGGGTTGTATGAATCGGAATTATTAGTGGCGCATGCGTAAATGCAAGTTTCTGCTGTATTGAACTTTTAGCTCTTTCCCTTCAGAAAAAGAACTTAATGGGAAACTCCAGAACTTGGCTTCCTTTGCTTCAATTATGAAATTTTGATGCACTTCCACTTTCGTAATGTGTATTATGGACTTTCAGGTCCGAGAAGGAAGTCTCTAAAATAGTCAAATCTTGCAACGAACACAAGATTATATCCTTCAATGCAATTTCAGTAAATTAAAATTTCTGTTTTTAGCACACGTTTCTTATGTTTATAATTGGCTGGTGCTCTCTTTTAACTTTTAAAATTTTTCAGATAACTCTGTAGAATAGAAAGCAGATGGCCCTTTGCCGGCCTAATTTACTCGCTGAAAGTACTCCCATTTGCATTTTAAATATTGGACTGCTTTAAAATGTTAACTAGTAACCGTTCAAAATTCCCCAAACAGGTACCCATTGTGCCATATGGTGGAGCTACATCAATTGAAGGTCACACATTATCTCCCAATGGGGGTGTTTGCATTGATATGACATTGATCAAAGTATGCGCAGTTACCTTTACTTCATATTTTACCTAAATAGCTGCCTATTATGCTGAAAATACAGATACCTAATTCTACAATTGAAACCCAAGTCGATGGGAAATCTTAATGTCCTCCAAATTCATTTCGCATGGATTTTATTTCGTAATAATTTGGTGGTTTATTTTGTTTTGACATGGTTGCTCGCTAGTGTCTTCTAAATTATATTGCGATCATGTGTAAGAGGTAGAATTAGAAAGATGAGTATTGTAAAATTTTTGGGTTCTCATTATGAACCTGTTTGTATAGGGAGTTGCCCCTTGGTACCCTCATGAAATATTTTTTTAGACTTCATAATGAATCACAAAATGTAATATGCAATTTCTTGAGTTCTATCATGCACCTGGGTTTAAATTATATTTCGTGACAACCTTTACTCCCTTTCAACTTTACTTTCTTTTGCTGATATAGTTTCAAGGTTAATGTCATCTGATGGTCATTAAGGGAAATCTATAAGTTCATGCTTGTGTTCGTGAGCTTCAACATGTGGATGTGAACTTTCTGAATATCGTCCATCTATAGTGCTCATGAAGTAACTTTAGGTTCTGCGACTTCTGTGTTTGGGAATAGGCTGAATTAACGAGATTTAGATCGTCATCTCCTTCAATCAGTTATATGTTTGATTGCCATTCCCTTTCTTGTCAAGTGTGAGCTCCATCACTCTTCATCTATTTAAGTCCTCCCTTCCAGGACCAGCATGCACAGTTTTTCTCCTACAACTGAGGCTGTCTTTTGAGGACCTAATTCATGGTGTCAGTTTATATTCTTTCCATTGTATGGTGCACTTGTAATTACTCATGCTTCTTCTCACACATTTCCCATTCATCTTAGATTTTAAGCTGTGCGGAATTTCTTTACTAGCATAAGCCGATCATATTCGTTTTAACATCTTGTTTGAAGTTATATTCTTGTTCATAACCGGATCATGATTAGAGCTTGTCTAACTTTTCTGGAATACTTTTGGCAAGAGAGTTTCAGTGATGTTGCAGTGACTTATGTTACGCAATGTTCTTAAAGACTGCTTTAGAGAGGCATCATAAAGTACCTGTCTTCCTTATTTTTGGTGCTTAAATTACAGTACTTTTTTTTTGGAAGAGGGTCAAAGCATTGCATGTTGAGGACATAGATGTGGTTGTTGAGCCTGGCATTGGTTGGATGGAGCTTAATGAGTATTTGGAACCTTATGGCTTATTCTTTCCTCTTGATCCAGGTCACTTTACTTTTCAACACCTCATGTCAGTTCTTTGTACTATTCTTAATGCTGGAACTTATGGCACCTCCTTACTTGACTTAATATTCTATTGTATGGTTATTTTCAACGCATTAGTGTGCATTTAAGAATAGTCTTAGGGAATTTGCTTGTAAAAGAGGTTTTATCTTGTTGATCTTTGTGCTTTCCGTAGTACGGTTTAGTGTGGAATATCTCAAAGTTTCTCAAGTACGCTGGTAAACAGGTCCTGACGCTACTATTGGCGGTATGTGTGCTACTCGTTGCTCGGGTTCTCTGGCTGTAAGGTTAGTTGCTTTGCTTTCTTCATCATGTTATTTCATGATTGCAATGTCGTTGCTATGATTTTACCATAGCTGTCGTCTTTCTTATGTCAAATATCAACAAGCTGCTAATTGGTATGGAGTGCTTCGCAGTTCGCATGTTGATTAGTGTCCATGCTTCTTTCCTTCTGATTTATTTTAGAGGACAGGGAATATTCCAATAAGTGAACCTTGTTTTTCCTGTTTAAGTGATGATGGGCAGAGAAAGGGTTGGATAGTTCCTGGTTTTATGATAAATGCTAGAATGCCGTGAAAGCTTAACAGTCATCACAGAAATTAACTATGACATCCATTTGGTTGGGCTTAAAGAAAGTAATTAACTTTCCTCCCAAATTTTGAAGATGCTGAAAAGAATTTTTGAAAAAAGAAAAAATTGTGAAATCACTCCACATATTAAAGTTTTAGGTAGTCAACATTTACTAAAAGTTCAATGCAAACACAAGTAGTAAAGGAAAAGGCAAAAGTAAAAAGCAGAAGTCATTCCAAATGGCCTTTCAAGAAAGGTGTCCATGTAAAATTCCAAAGACAGCGAGCGCTTTAATGATGACGTGTCGTGGTATATTCTCCAGCAAGTCAATATCTGTGGATTGTTTGAATATAATCTGTTTCAAAAGAAGCTTTTCCCTATGACTTCAGCTAAATATGATATGAAGCAATTGGCCTCGGCTAAATATGACCTGAAGCAATTGCTAGTCAGAAAATGGCCATGGTAAAAAATCTCTTGGCTAAATAGGACATGAAGCAATTGCTAGTCAGAAAATGGCCATGGTAAAAAATCTCTTAAGTGGGTTTCTTTCTCTTGGCGGGTGATGTCCAAGCACTTTTACAAAACATTTTGACATGTAAGCTCCTGTCAAAGAAGTAGCCATAGTTCAGTAGCGGACTTATGATTTGTGGTTCCTTAGTATACCGTTGGTGCGGATAGTGGCAGCCAGATTTTGAATTTGCTTTTTCTATATGAAATATGAATCTTACCCTTTCATAGGAAGGTGTGCATACTATTAAGCTTCGACCATTAACTGGTTCTTCCTTTTCTCTTTATGGTGAATAACTACGCTATTGCCTAAAAGAATATTCTGATTTTTTAGTTTTAATCACTTAAGTTTTTAGCATGTAGGTATGGAACTATGCACAACAATGTTATCAACCTTAAGGTTTGTGGAGTTCTTCCTTGTTTCGTTATAATGCTGCAGGATTTCTTTAACTGCTTGTATTGTAGGTAGTTCTGGCCAATGGAGATGTAGTAAAGACTGCCTCTGGGGCTCGAAAGAGTGCTGCAGGGTTGGTTCTGTTATTCTTTCGCTCAGCTTTTTCCTCTAGTGACTTTCTGTACCTTACTTTATTTTAGCGTTTATTAGGTGGGTCGCGTGTCTGAAGTTGATATGAGGAAGCCAAATATAGTGTGTTATCCTTAGTTTTTATGGAGGAACTGATTTTATTAATGAATGAAACGAATTAGGAAAAACCAAATAAAGCTAAGTGGTTTGTGATGGAAGAGCGGTTGGATTGGGCTGACTAAAACCTGGTTGACAATGGGCATTATTATGTGCCTGTAGTGTAGATATGGCAAGAGTACAAGCTTTCATTGGATGTACCGTACTCCACCGCCAACAAAAAAGCAAGAAAATGTAAATGGAGCTTTGGTTCATATTCTTGTCCGTATAGATCCTGATAACCGAGAGGTATGTGAAGCTTGTATGAAGGAAGAGAAGAAGAAAATGAAGGTGGGTGGATTGTGGGATGTTACCTATAAAGTTCTCAAATGTAATGAAATTTTACCATACTATATTTGCTGTGTTTTTGGTATGCCTACTGTTAAATCGCCTTTAGTGTGTATGTATAAAGCGGAACTTATCTGAAAGTTCCATAATGTTTAGTCTTCTTGTTTCTGGGGTTCATGCCATATATCTTCAACCCATTTCGCTCTTAGTCACGCTTGGCATAACTTGAAATATAGAAATCTGATAACTGTCATTTGATGAGATCAGCCCTATCCCTATGAACGTCTAAGTAGAATTGTTTTGTATCAGAGTCTCTCTATTTATAGCCAGAGGAAGATATGAAGATTTCTTTAAATGATTGATGGGAAATGTGTAAATTATAGGTTAGACGAGCCATTAATTTAAGTAGAAGGCACTTTTGATATTTAGGTGCAGATTAAACTAAGGTTATAGCTTTTTTATTGCTTTCTTTATGAGCATTGAGTCCATCTCAATGCCATTCCAATGGACTTCTTTTTCCTTTTTAGGCAGAATTCGCAGTCCAGGTGGCTCTCTTCTGGTTTTCTCTGTATTCTTGACTACTTGGGATGTAAATTTAAATAATTTTGACTGCTGAGCTTGTGAAATGTGAGAGCACAATCATGTGACAATATTTAGAGATATTAGAGAAAGGTTTAATAGTTAATATATATTACAAGCCCCAGAAAAATTATTTTGCGGCAATGAACACATGTGACTCAAGAATATCAGTTTTAGTAAGCTTTCAGCTATATATGATTTTTACAATGTGCTGCTGACATTGGAGACTATTCAAATAACAGGTATGATTTGACCGGCTGATTATTAGAAGTGAAAGTACTTTGGGTGTGATAACAGAAGTTACCCTACGACTTCAGAAACTTCCACAGCATTCAGTGGTACTTTAGACTCTTTTCAGTTTCGTCGGCATATGTCAATTGTACACATATTTATTATATGTCCAACCGATCGAAAGTCTTCAAATTCAACGAGGAGAAGCATTTTACTTTGCCCTTCATTTGTTATTGTTTCGTCTCATTGACGCCGGTCCGATGAGGGCAAGGACTGATCGTAGGGCCAAAAGGGTTAGAACAAGGTGCAACTCTTGTCATATTTCTAGGATGACGAAGGGGCATGAATGAACCAATTACATACTCAATGGGGATAGAGTGTTTATCACATATATTTTCACAAGAGGTGCCTGTTGGTGTAAGAACATAGTTTAGCATTGAAATTCCTATGTCAAGCAAGCTTGGGTGCGAGCATCATCAGGACGGGCAACCTTATGGAAAAATGCTTACATTTACATAGAAGGAGAAACTGCGAGGCTTAGTATTGGATGGGCTACAGTCGATAATACTTTGGGTGAGTTAGGTCAGAATGCTAGAGAAGTAGATTAGTGTATTCCCATAATTGATAAAGAAATGACCAGAAGAAGTGTTTATGTTGGATTCTCTCTTGTAATTTGTCGATATGTTACCATCTGTTGTTTGAGTGGATAAGAACATGCAAGGACACATTGATTCTTGAAAATAGTCATCATGGGTTGCTCATTCGTGATAGCCTCTAGAGCGGTAAGTGTTTCAAAATGAAGTTTGGTGCTTAGCTTGTTTGCATTTCTTGAACTGATAAGAGTCTATTTCACATCATTTATACGTCCATGTTTAGAAAACTGAGCAGTTAAATTGACTTCATATAAGCTCTTGTACTCATGGAGATCTTTTTCTGTCGGTTGATCCTGATCTTGCTGCAGGTTGCAATGTCCAACTTTCCCTCTGTGAAGGATGCAGCAGACGTTGCTATTGCCACTATGTGCTCGGGTATACAGGTAGCAGCTGATTGAGCCACTTCTCTAGCTGCTCTGCCTCTATCTTTTCATCTACACTACAAAAATGTGGGGTCCCCCAAATATCTGCTGAACCTCTGTCCTTACTGATTAGATATCAAGGGTTGAGTTGTTGGATGAGGTCCAAATGAAGGCTGTTAATCTTGCTAACGGAAAGAATTCGCCTTCACTACCTACATTGACTTGAATTTATTGGCACAGGTGAAGAGACACTATTTACCTATTATTTGTTTTTCAACTTAATTTTCTAGTAGCATCCTGGCTCAACTTCTTACTTTGTGTTATCCAAGGCCCAACCTCTTAAGACCTGCATATGGTATTTTTGACAAGGAATAACAGAGCGCAAGAGAGGGGGGGTGATATTCATAGCAGGACCAAGTGAATCCTGCTTGTTGATGCAGTATTGTCTGGTCCACAGCATGTGTCTTTGGTGCTGCATAGCATTCTTCTTTGTCGTCATTAGTTACCTGTGTTTAGTATTTTCAGATGTTTCGGGAATCAGGATATGCGTTCTTAGAAGAAGTTATGGCTTATCTCACCACATAGATAAAAAGAAGCCATTTCATAGTACTTAGCATTTAAAAGCCCGGTACTAAGTCGCTAAGTTCAGTACAAGATCGTTTATTGGTGGCAACAACAGAGTGATCTTTCCTGGTTGGTGACTTGAGCATTTAATATGATCTCTTTTCTACTCTTTCTTCATCCTGTTGTTAACATATGCCTTTGGATCTTTTCTTGACTACCAAATCATAATATACTCAAACGAGCAAGCAATTCTTCCTTTATATACCCTTTTTTTTGTTGCCACAAAGCTTATCTCATTTTTGCTGTAGTATAGAGGCTTATTCACTTGAGCAAACAACTATGGTTCAGAAGATTGTTTCAGAGCACAATGGCTCGGACTTTGTTTTTGCAAAGGATCCTGAAGCCAAGAAGGAACTTTGGAAGGTATGCTTGTTAGTTTAGTACCATATAAAAACATGCCTTTCTCTTTTCCGTGTCGGACTAGGCATAGGGGCATGCAGCGGTTGTTCTCTGCTTATAATATCTACTTTTTTTCCCTCTGGTACTGATAGTCGTTTATGCACCTTTTATCTTCATTGTATATGCCTCATCTATGGATTGGCTAGCTCATATATTTACTAGATCATTGATATTCTGTTGTCTTTTCTTCTCCTTTGTATGATTGCTTTGTCAATAATAACAGAAAACTACTTTTTTGCTGTCTGACTTGTGTATCATATTTTCTCGATAGTGGTTTTGTCTAGATAAGGACTTGATTGTATTTTTTCTTGTGCACATGCAGATAAGAAAGGAAGCTCTATGGGCTTGCTTTGCTATGGAACCCACTTTCGAGGCTATGATTGCGGTTCGTAGGATCTCTATTTGTTGATGCATCTCGATTATTGTTGTTGTTACTATTATTATTTCATCAATGCTACCATCATTATTATTGTTGTTGTTATTATTTATTAAAGTTTTTCACTCTGTGCTCACGTGCAACGTTCCCCCTAAAGTAGAGATTATGTTCTTCTGCCTTGAAAGAATGGAAAAGACCAAGAGAATGTCTCAGAATACGTGTGACAGGAAACAACCCTTGGCTTTTTCTTTTTATCTATTCCTCGTCAAGGAATATCTTGGTGGATTTTAACGAGTCTTGTGTTTGTATCTGTTTTCAATTTGTTTTGGCTTGAGTATTATTATAAATCATTACTGCTGAAATTGATGTATTCTTCATCAAATTCTGCAACTCAGTTCAGATAAAGGCCTAGATATCATGATCTGTTAGCAGAATCTATAGAATAGTGGATCCGATGCCAATTATCTATTTGCACTGTACTTAACCTCTTCAACATTGTAGGATGTTTGCGTTCCTTTGTCACATCTTGCCGAACTAATAGCAAGGTCCAAACAAGAGCTGGATGCATCACAACTTACCTGGTACGAGCTATAATGTCCATGCTAAATTAAATGGAATGAGTTTGCTCTTCATAATTGTGAGGACTTGCATAGGGCTGAATTATATATGTTTTTGTGTGGTTTTGATTTATAATGACAGCACTGTAGTTGCTCATGCTGGCAATGGGAACTTCCACACGATTGTTTTGTTTGACCGTAGTAAAGATGATCAGCGGCAGGAAGCAGAGAGATTGAACCATCTCATGGCCTTGTCAATGGAAGGTATGTCATCTCACAGGCTAGTTTTGGAGAACGGGAAGCTTCTTCTTTGTCGGGAAAAGTTGCTTTCGCTATTCCTTTACGGTGTGAATTGTGGTGTAGCAAATTCCTCCTTTACTAATTGTGTGATGTTGGCAAGAAATGATTCATAGTTAATTGCTTTCTACTCCTTTCTCCATTTGTAAGTGAATTATACGATCAATTGCATCGTAAGAAGATTGGAAAAACAAAGTGTGGTGAGGTATATTTCTGAGCTCATGCTTTTGTGACTGAGCAGGGACATGCACTGGTGAGCATGGGGTTGGCACTGGGAAGATGAAGGTACATTACTCCATCTTCTAAGGCGAGATGGTCTTCAAGTAAGAACCGTTCATGTTGGTTGTGTAGTGACCTTTTTGCACTTTATGTTTCCAGTATCTTGAAGAGGAACTTGGGATGGAGGCTCTGAGGACGATGAAGAAAATAAAACAAGCCGTGGATCCAAACAATATCATGAACCCAGGAAAGCTCATTCCTGCCCATGTATGCTTCTGAAAACCTTTCGAAATAAGCAATCTGTATTATTAAAAGTATACGAGTTATCGATGTATGCATAAACGATGGATATAGTGTTGTATTATCAATGTTAACCACATCCAGCTCTCCTCTTGTGAAATGATGCTTCTCGACCTTCATTGTTTCCTTTCAAGCTTAAGGTTGTTTTTCCGAAAGAACCTAAGCTGAGATCCTTGAAAATCCTTTTCAAGCTCGGCTTTCCTCTCAATTTTCACGTGTCGCATGACCTAATCTCTTTCTAAAGCTACATTACACCTGTTTTTCCAAAAAGTTCCGAAATCCATGAAGAAATCTAACCATAAACCAAATCGAATCCATATGAATTTATCTGCACAAAATGTCAACTTTTACATAACAAATGTCTTGAACGATATGGCGGCAATTCAGCAAAACTCATTCAAGAATTCCAGATCACATCGATATTTGTGCCTAAACCAAAGTTTAAGGTGAATATACAAATGTATCAATAACTACTCAAGCTGATAAAAATTGAGAAAAGTGTCAAAAATGTTTAGGACTGAAATGGCACAAATACAAAATGTTTAGGACTGAATTGGTACTAATGCAAAAGGTATAGGACTGAATTGGCACAAAAAAAATACACCAATGCAATAGGTTTATGACTTTTTTTACACTTCTCCCGATAAAAATTATTAAAGCCAAATTGAAAGTCGTTTTGGCTATCTCATGTCTGTTGAAAAATTGTGACCACATAAAAGAGCGACCTTGATTTTTTTTTTAATCACATATTATTGTTTTCTCTAGGGATAAAGAACTGATGTAAGTTTTGGGCATTTCCCATGCTACTTGGTCAGAATTGATAGTAAGTTTTTTAGTGGGGTCAAAGCCCAAGAATAGAAGGCTTCACATGTGCCGAACATAAGACATAAAAACAAAAAAATAGAACCTCAGTAACAGCAAAATTATGGAAATAAAGAGTGTCTGAGCCCGGGTACAGAAAATAGAACTTCCAGCGGGGCCGCATGACCTCAGTCAAACTATGCACGCACCATCCGGCCCCCAATCAAGTACCGGCTCTAATATCACTGGTTGGAGATCATTAAGAGATAGCCCAAATTCGAGCGGCTGAAAAAACTTACTCAGTAGAATTCACATTCACTCAAAACTTAAATTGATAAGTCATTAGAGACCAACAAAATTATATTATGTATCAAACCACACCAAATTTTCGGGAGAAGTGTCAAAAAAGTCCTAAACCTATTGCATTGGTGCCAATTTAGTTCTAAACCCTTTTTTTGTGCCAATTTAGTTCTAAACCTTTTGCATTGGCTCCAATTCAGCCCTAAACCTTTTATTGGTGTCAATTTAGTCCTAAACTTTTTGCATTGGTGCCAATTCAATTCTAAACCTTTTGCATTTGTGCTAATTCAATTGGCCAGTTTAGGACTGAATTGGCACCAATGCAAAAGGTTTAGGACTAAATTGGCACCAATAAAAGATTTAGGACTGAATTGGCACCAATGCAAAAGGTTTAGGACTAAATTGGCACCAATAAAAGATTTAGGACTGAATTGGCACCAATGCAAAAGGTTTAGGACTAAATTGGCACCAATAAAAGATTTAGGACTGAATTGGCACCAATGCAAAAGGTTTAGAACTAAATTGGCACCAAAAAAACGTTTAGGACTAAATTGGCACCAATGCAATAGGTTTAGGACTTTTTTTTGACACTTTTCCCCCAAATTTCCTATTTAGATTTTTTTTAACACAACTTACATATATACCGCAATCCGAATACACCCGATTTTCTCCGGGTTGTCCACTTTCGCGTGATGCGACATGGCCACATGTGGGGTGGCCATTCCCTATCGATCATTGACCGAGAAAGTGTGAATCTATCTTTTTGTAAGCAACACAGAGACCAGAACTTGGGAAGCTTCCAAATTATGTCATTTCATGTAAAGTTACGTTCATACTTGTGGAACGTCGTATTTTCATTTGTCAAAAATATGCACAAAAGAGAGAATTGAATCAATGAAGTCCATCATGGCGAGTATTTGTTTTGTTTATCTTTTAAAAAGTGGGTTTAGATAGACATGGCTCTCTCTTTCCGAGCGAAACTTTTGGTTTCGAGCAAGAGGACAAGCACGCGTGTGCGATCACAGATTCGGTCCAACTTTTTGCTATTTTGGACCGTTTTCTAGGATCACGCACAAGATCAGAAAAAAAGGGTCAGAGCTGAATGATTTCCCACCATCCACACTGGTGTTGACCCGACTTGCTTTAGGACTAGACTAAGGGCAAATTTGGTCAACAGTACGTAAATGAATTGAAAAGGCATGGCAATGTGACGGCAATTGTCCTTTCTTGCGCGTGTAAGAGGTGACTTTGATTTCAATTTCAGATATAGTGAATTGACCGGCTATAAACATAGTTTTGATCTGAGATTCGTGGGTGCATTGTTACTTCCTTCCTTTAGAGGTCGGGTCGCGTGACATTTAGGTTTGTGGGTGCGGTATCACACTAAGTTCACGTCCCCGATCCAGTCGAAGGTAAGTCATCCATGTTGGAGATTAGGGAATTCGCTACAAATTACTTCCTTGTGATGTGATCCTAATTAGTTGCACCAACTAAGAAACTATGTTTTCTAGAGTTGAAATACATTCGATTCCTTTCACACGAAATACTCCTCTTCCGACATGGAGTGTGTCGCACTCTAATAACCTAGATGGAACCGACAAAACCCAAAAAATTAAAGACAAATTGTGCTCGATTAAATTTCTTTCATCTCTTTCAAGATTTCCCCCATAACATGGGGGTCAATGTCTTCCTTAATTTTAGGGAGGAAGAAGCCGGAAAGGACAAAATAGAACTCAAGATTCCCAAAACTGCACATTTGACAACCAATAAAGATGGTTGAGGAATTTGCTTTTATAGGCCTGGCACATGGCCCTGCTTCTATAGATTAGATCCATGAAGCATCATTTTTGTATTGTATTGTCTATTTTTCCTTCAGAAGGAGCACTGGTCCATTGTTGACTGTCCTCTTCATGCCTTCACTATCTATAGTTAGTGTTATGTATTCTCCCCAAATTCGACAGTATACATCTAATCCCCGAGGTAAAACGAAATGCCATGTAAAAGGGATTTACAAGACAAAGGTTGGAGGCACTTGTCGACCCTGCCCCGTCGCCATCGACGAGCAGGCTATTATTGAAGTTGATGCCAACAGGCATGTGTCGCAATTGTGTGAGTGGGACAGTAGGTGGGTGCGTTGCAAGAGACGGCAGATTTGGATCCTTCTATATATTCCGATGTGGATGAGCACCTTTAGTGGATTGTCCTCGGCATTTCAATCAACAAACTATGTAGGGTAACAATTCAAACCACGTCTCAAAAAAAAAAAATGGCAATAATATTCAAAGATACCATGAGAGACGATAGATCTGCATCCCCAAAACGTTCAACCGTTTAGACTAAGCCAAGTCCCAATCAACGTGACTCGCCCCATTGGCCGGGCATTTAACTTTGATAGGAAACAACCGACGTTGGCGTGGGATTGTTCGCAAGAAAGTAAAGTGCGAATTACATCTTTCAAACGTGCTTAACCACCTGCTTTTCCGACGCTATGATTCATTCATGCAGAGTTAATTTAAGTCATTGTTGCTTCTTGAATTCGTTGTTCGCAAAAAAGGATTGAAGCTCTAATCACATCTCTCGAACGTGCTTAAGCTCCAATCACATCCTCCTAATCATCGAGATCGAAAGCAATCGCCACAAGAAATGGCCATTCGCGTGGTGGGGTCTCCCACAATCCATAAAGAATGAATATTAATTGCATTTTTCTGTTGAAGAAGTAAGTAATTTTTTGGAATCCAATAGGCATCCTTCGCTTGTGGTCCATCATACAGTCAACTTTCAATTTGTTTGCAATTTAACCTCCAATACAAAAATTCAACGAAAATTGACAGCTTCTAGAGAACAAGCAGTCAAAAAGTCTGGCGAACCAATCGTCTTTTTGCGTTCCGACCAAAAAAAAAAGGGTCTTTTTGCGTGCTTTTTGTAAGCCTCCACGACGCGATGTTTCTCCCATTTCTTAATTTTCATATGTTGTTTCTTGTTCCAACAACGTAGAAAATGAAATGGTATGCATAAATCGTGTATACTAGTGTGAGGTGGTGATGACCAATTGGGAAGGATCTCATGTTCTGACGTCATAAACTCGTTACCAACCTCAAGTTTTTACGTTGGTTTTGCTAACTAGTTAGGGTGCAATATGTTACATCTAATTAATCAGTTAATTGACTCTGTTAGTCTTTTTTTGTTAATTTTTAGTATAATTGGACTCCTAGATCTCTCCAAAAATACTCCATGATCTAGAGAGAAAAGTCTCGAGCCCCAAATTAGGATTCTCCGTAATAATTGAGATACGAATTCTCTGAGTCAAATGGACATCTGGGTTGTGGAAGAATGGCGTAATGCGATTGCATCCATGACAGAAAGGAAGTCTGTGACATGGCACCACGCCGTTGCAGAGTCAAAGTCAATGGCGATTCAGCCGAGATAGAGGGTTGCTTATGTTACATGGATGAATCAACATTATAGTGCTAAGTGTATACTGAAAGACGTTTGGAACGTTACGCTTCGAGTTCAAATCCTACTTGGTACAACCCTATTCCGAACGTTTTCCCTAACCTTTGTGGCGATTTACATATAATTCTATATATGGGTCGATTTGAATGGACCAAACTATTCATGTGTCATGTGAATACCAGGCACGCTAGAAATAGGAAATCCTCCCGCGGGCACAGCACGCAGCTACGACAAACGCTAGCTGTTTAGAGGAAACAAGTGCTGCACAACAAGTTCGAGGTGGTTCGGTCTTATTCATCCCTTCCCAAACAAAACAGTTTTCTTCCTTCAATTCTTGGAAAATCTGAGGTCAGGTTCACTCGTGGACCCCCAATTGGCCGAAGACCACGTTTCAAAGTTGCTAGACTTGACTTTTGTTCCGACCTCATTGGTTCAATCTCCTTGGTGGCTGCTCTCTCCTCCTCTAAAGGGCAAGACAAAGCAGCACACATGAATTGATGATTCTAGAACAATGTAACATAGACAATTCAACCGTGAACCTATATTTACCGGGTATTGCCACGTCACGTGAACGAATTTTTAGGGAAGAATTTTAAGAAATTAAAAGAGAATTGATTATATAATAGTTTTTGGTGACTGTTATGCTAATAATATGTTTTGGGCCACAAAAAAATAATAATCTAATTAAAAATTCTTGTGGGTCTACTTTTTAAAAAATACGTCGAGTGAACGAATTTTTAGTGGTTCCGAAACCTCCTTGAAAACCAATAACACCAATCACAACCACGACTGACGTCGTCTCGAGCATCCTCGGACCTCTCGTGGAGAAACTAGCTTCATCGGCTGTTGAAGAAAGTCAACAGGTATGTGACGTCAAGGATGACCCAGAGAAGCTCAGGAACACGCTAAAGATGATCCAGGAGGTGCTCACCGATGGTAAGCAGAAGCAAACAAAAGAAACAGCTGTGAGGCATTGACTATCGGAGGTTAAAGACTTCTGCTATGATGCCGAGGACGTGCTAGACGAATTCGAAACCAGGGCTTTGTGGAGGCGGGCGAGGTCAACCGAGCGCTTGACCCTCAGAAGGAAGGTACGCTACTTGTCCTCATGGCTATCCAACTTCATTTTTCAGTTTAAGATGGCACATAAAATGAAAGAACTGGGAAAGAGACTTGATGGGATCAATGAAGAGAAAACTAAGTTCAACCTGTCGAGTTATGTTCAAGACAAGACTATAGTTCCGAGGAGGGAAACTCATTCTTTTGTACCACCTTCGAATGTGATTGGAAGGAACAAAGAAAAGGAAAGGATAATAGAGCTGTTGATAAGATCAGAGAATGGTGGAGCTGGAACGATGGTGGTCGTTCCGATTCTTGGAATGGGGTATCGGAAAGACGACTCTAGCTAAATTGCTATACAATGATGTTAGGTTAAACGAACATTTCAAAGACAAAAAAGTTTGGTTATCCATGCCAGTAAAATTCGAAGTTGCGAAGATAATAAGAGACATAATCAAGTCTCTTGACGAAGCAAAATGCGATATCTGGAGCCTTGAAATGCTGCAAAATCACCTATGAAACCTCGTGGAGGATGAAAGGTGTTTGTTCGTAATGGACGATGTGTGGGAAGTGAGGAGGTCGGATTGGCTTGGACTGAGAGTTTTGTTAGCAGGCGTTTCTGAAGGGAGTAAAGTTATCGTGACTTCTAGGAATAAATCGATTGCCGAAATCATGGGCACTGTCCCCCCGTTTAATTTGGTCAATCTTTCGCAGGAGGATTCTTTGACATTGTTCGTGAAGTGCGCCTTCGATCAAGGGCAAGAGCAGAATCACCCCGACCTTATGGTGATCGCCAAGGAAATCGTGAGCAAGTGCGGGGGAAATCCTCTAGCGGTGAAGACTTTGGGATACTTGTTGTATTCAAAGAAAAAGAACCGGAGCGACTGGGAAAACGTAAGAGATAGTGAGATGTGGCAATTACCAACTGATATGTTGACTTCACTGAGAATAAGCTACGATCTAATGCCGTCTTATTTGAAACAATGCTTCGCTCATTGCTCGATATTCCCGAAGAACCACGAGTTCATCTACTTTGAACTGATCCAACTGTGGATCTCGAACGGGCTTATCCAATCCAGCGGAAATAATGAGGAGCTGGAAGAGATTGGACGGCAGTACTTGGAGGAGCTGCGGTCGAGATCCTTCTTCGATGTTGTCGTGGAAGAATATCCGGTGCTGATCTACTGAATGTACGACCTCATTCACGAACTTGCAATTTTGGTGGCACAATCGAATCGGCCGGCATGAGCATGCCCAGGTCGTTCATTTCCTCGATGGCTCGGCATATATCATTTCCCAGCCCAACTCTTCTACCAAAAGATGAACTTCTCGGCCACTTGAGGAAACTCAGCAGCGTTCGGACCATCATGTTTGACGAGGGTTTCTCTGGGGAGCTCTTTCTGGCGACATGCATTTCGCGATCCAAGCACTTGCGAGTGCTATCGCTAGGTGGCTCTAGCTTTGACCTCCTGCCTAGTTCCATTGTCGGTCTAAAGCATTTGAGGTTTCTCGGTTTAGCCGGCAACTGTAATATCAAGAGACTCCCCAAATCGGTCTTGTTGGCACCAAAATAAATCACCCGCCGAGACACGTTATGCACACGTGAGGAATCAACGCATGTGCAAAGCACATGAGGAGTTGACACTTGAACAGGACATATAAAGGGTCGACACACGTGACAAACACGTGAAGAGAAGACGTTTCGATAGAGAATAAAGAAAGCCCTACAGGCGTCATTTGAAGAAGTCATCAAACCAGTCAGTAAAACTAAGCGCCAACAAGAAGCAATTCCGCAGGATTCAAAGTTTTCAAAGAGCGCCAAAGAAGATGAAATTTTCTCCTTGAATTTCATGGCGAGAGGATAAATTCGAGGCGGTTAAGGTGTGAATAGCCCCTAAGATCAAGTTGAGGAGTCCACAGAATGCAGAGGACTTGAGCACACCCCTCACGATCTCGAGAAAAATGGTAAGTGCCCTGTCGACAGATACTGGAATAACGAACTTCAAAGCCCCAAGATGCGGAGAACGTGGGCATAGCTGACATCAATGGAAATTCAAGAAATGCGCCAACATTATCAGCTATTTGGAGTCAAGTAACTGCTCAAAGACCGGGTCAAAAAAGGATTCGAAAAGGCCAAAGGAAGCGGCAATTGTTGGCACGCTAGGATTACAACTGCTGAGGAGTAGTTACCATTTCAACCATTATAAATACCATCGGGCTACCACATAGGAAGCTCCCATCGAACAAATCAGCAAATTTATCTTATCTTTACTTATCGTATTGCATTTACTTTCCTTAGCTGTAGCTTTCAGATTCTCGTCGTTGAGTCAAACTTTGGCGTTTATCTTTATCCCAGATATTGTGCCATCGAGTCAAACTCTGGTGCATTATCGAAACGTATTCAGGGCATTGTCATCGAGTCAAACTCTGACACTGTTTTAGGTGCGTTGGTTCGTTATAATTGAAGAGAATTGTGCTTGTCAGATCATACCATCGAGTTAAACTCTGGTTTGGTTTATGTGTGTGCATTTTCTTTCGATTTCATCTGTATCGATTTCTTTAGATTTGTACTTGTGGACTCTCACCATTGAGTTAAACTCTGGTCGAGACGGTATTTGTGTAATTCTATTGGATTCTATACTAACTCCGCGCGTTGATTTTTCTGATTATCTGAAATTCTCCTGTCCAAAATCGTCACAAAACCCCTCGTCACATTTAAAAGCCGAAGAACGAATTTCGGTGAAGATATTTTGTCGCGGAGCAATTCCGACGAAACAGGTCTACAAGCTTCGCAATCTGTAGTGCTTAGGTCTTGGCAGGTGCGGGGAACTCGAGGAATTGCTTGTAGACATCAAGAATATGATCAGCCTCCGCGTTTTGGCCATAACCACGAAACAACAGCGTTTCCCGAAGAGTGGAATAGGATGCTTGACCTCTTTGCGATGGCTGTTCATTGTAGAGTGCAAGAATTTGGAGGCCTTGTTCGATGATATCCAATTGCTCGCGTCGCTCCGTAAGTTGGTCATTGGATGTTGTCCGAAGTTGGCCTCCTTACCACAAGGCATCAAGAATCTAAAGGCATTGGAGGATCTCTGGATTTTCGACTGCAAGAGCTTGAGTCTTCCGGAAGGCCAAAGTAACGAACCAGGCTCCATGTTGAGGCCTCAATCCTTGCAACTCGAGAAATTACCGAAAATGGCTTCTCTCCTCGGGTGGCTCGAAGGTTCCGCAAGTACACTGCAGAGGATAAATATCGTGCGTTGTCCCAACTTGAGGGTATTGCCCCAGTGGCTGCAAAACTGTTCTTCTCTGACAACACTGAAGATTGAAGACTGTCCTAACTTGTCCTCTTTGCCGGACGGCGTTCGCCGCATCGCCGCATTGAGGGTGCTGCGCATAATTAACTGTGGGGGAATTGAGGCGGAGAACTGCTTTTGAAGAAGAAGATGATTGCTGCCGGAACTGCCTTTTGGTCGCCGAAGGGGAAAAACTTTCATGCTTGCTCAAGATCAAGAACATCATGTTTGGTTGATTAGTGCCAATGTCTGAAACTCCCAGGGCTCCACGACTCTTCTTTCTTCTTATCGTGTCTCTTTCTTTTCTGTTCTGTGTGGTGTGCGCCGAAGATACGGTGTATATGTATCCGTTGGCTTTATTGTTTTTCTGAAACATTATGTCTGGTTGATGAAGATGAGGTTTCCTAGGCCTAACGACATCAACATGTGTGTGATGACCTTTCAGGCTTTTGCGATTGATAGTTATGTAAATCGTAAAATAGTTTGGAAAATTGGATATCTGCCTATGACACTTGACTGCCCGAGCCCCGTCGATTGGGGACTAAGGATAGGCATTGCGGGACAATTGATCACGGCTTACGATGGCATCAGCACTAGTCGAGGACCCGACCTATCATCCACTTAATGACCAACTGAAAGCTACTCAAGTCCAATCGATGCTGATTGAGACTAAAGGGTGCACATGGTAACACTTCTAAAAGTGGATTTCTGCTTCAGAAGTGCTTCTGGAGCAGAAAACCGTTTGGTAATTGAACTTCTGAAGCAGAAATCTATTTGGTAAGAATTTTCACTTCTGAAAGAATTTTCACTTCTGAAGCTGTTTTCCCCCAAATTTGAGAAGTTAAAAAAATTGCTTCTCAACTCAAGAAGTGCTTCTCGCCTCACCCTCTTTTCGACCACACCTGCCTTTGCCTGCTGCCTACCTATGTCGTCGCCCACCGTTGACCACCGCTCGCCTTCGCCCACCGTCGCCTGCGACCACCGCCCTCCGCTGCAAACCGCCGACCACCGTCACCGCCAACCACCGCCGGCCGCCGCTCACCGCCGACCATCGCCCGCCGTCGCCCAGCGCAGACCTCTGCCGGCCGCCAACCACGCAGACCTCTGCCGGCCGCCAACCACGCCGACCTCCGCCGCCGTCGACCACTGCCCACCGCCGACCTCCCCCTGCCGCCGACAACTATCGACCACCGTCCACCGCCGACCTCCGCCGACCACCGCCCCCCGCCAACCACCGCCCCGCCCGCCGCTGACCACCGCCACCCGCCGAGTTCCCGTCTCGGGCAACCGAAGTAAAAAATAAATAATAATTTTTTTAAAGTAAATAATTTTTTTATAATAAAAATAATTTTTAAACAAATTTAAAATTTTTAAAAATGAAGTAGAAATTTTTCGGCCGTTGACAATAATTTTTCATCGAAGATTTTGTGTTAATAATGTTTCAACAGTAGAAATTTTAAACTGTTACCAAACGAATTTCTCTGATTAGAAATCAACTTCTGGAGTAGAAGTAGAAAAATCAACCTCTGCTTCTGAATAGAAGTAGAAAAATCAACTTCTTGCCAGAAGTTGATTTCTGAAGCAAAAGTGTTGCCATGTGCACCCTAATTGACTGCCGCTTGGGACTGAGCGATAATGGCTCAAACGACAATTTGCATTGTATGTGTTAGGATTAGTTGCCGAGGTGATTTAATCCATTTTACCCATCAAAAAGAGAATTTTAAATGACATCTTGAACTATAGGATACAAACATATGGCGAAATATACGTGTCTTTAAATTTCCCGTTTGAAAACTCTAAGGGCGCGAATGACAACCATTCTCTTTCTCTGTCTTATTTATGGCTAGAATTTCTATTTCTATTTCTATTCCATAGACGAGTTTTTGAGCAAAGACACGCGTTTGATAACGACATAAAATTTATATTCCCGGAACAGATATTCGTTTGATAATAACATAAAATTTCTATGGTTGGGCGGCTGGCTAACGGCGGCGGGTGAACGGCAGCTGGAGACCGGCGAATGGCGGCCGAGGATCAGAGACCCGTGAATAGCGACCGGAGATTGGCAATGGGCGAATGGCCACTGGCGACCGGTGAACAGTCACCGATGGTCGGAGACCGCGAACGGTCGCCAAGGACCTGAGACCCGTGATCGGCGGACGGCGACCGAGGACCGATGACAAGAGAATGGTAGCCGGCAGACGGTGGGCAAATGGTCGTCGGGGACCAGAGACCCGCGATCAGCGGACGGCGGCTGGTGGTGGGCGATCGACGGATGGAGGCCGAGGACCGATGACCGACGGTGGGTGACCGGTGGCCAGGGATTGAAGATCGGCGGTGGGCGACTGACGATCGGCCGTGGGCGACCGACGATCGGCCGTGGGCTACCGACGATCGGAGGTAGGAACGTGAGAGAAGGGGAGATCGCACTTGAGAGAGAGAGAGGGAGTGAGTAAGGGAAAAAATTCTTATTTCTGGGTGTCAAAGTTGTTATCTCACATCGCTTGATAATAGTCCTACATGCTCTTTATATTCGTGTGGTCTTCCTCCACCTATCAGCTTAAGCTTTTGGGTTAGACTTTCTAACGTGGTATTTGAGCCACACGTGAGAGAGGGTGACATTAGTCAAATTCCACGTGTCGCTCGTAATTTGGCTTGCATGTGAGAGGGGGTGTTGAAGTTGTTGTCCCACATCGCTTGATAATGGTCCTATATGCTCTTTATATTCATGTGGTCTTCCTCCACTTATCAGTTTTAGCTTTTGGGTTGGACTTTTTAACAAATAGAAAAGTAGAAAATTTTTACTTCTCATTTTTGTTCTAAACCTATTTCTGGGCAAAAAATTCATCTCAAGAACAGAAAATTGCAATTATTTTACCAAATGAATTTATGTTCCAAACCTATTTCCCGGAACAGAAAAATAGAAAATCAGAGAAATAGAACCGTTGTCATGCGCGCCCTAAGCGATGTTTTTTTTTTTTTTTAACTTCTGTTTCGTCCACCACCAACCGTGTGAAGAGCTTTCTTTCTACGGGTCATGAACTTTAAAACTCCCCATTCCGTGAAATACAATTTTTAGAAAAATATTTTTCGAATTTTCTGACGTTTAGTTCACGGAAAATAAATGAATCAAGGAAAATATTTTTCGTCGATGAAAAAAATACTTCAAAGTGAGGAAAATGATTTCCTCTCTCCTATTTCCTCCATGGACTCCTTTACATTTCTTTATTTTACTTATTTTTTCTTTTTCTTTTTTTGCTTTCATTTTCTTTTCTTTTCTCTTTTCTCTTTTCTCTTTTCTTTTTCTCTTTTCCTTTCTCCTTCTTCTTTCGCCGGTTGCCGGCCTCGGCGATGGCTCGCAACCCGGTGACCGACCATGACACGGGCCAACAAGCTCAAGGCTCGACTGATTCCAGCGAGCTCGAACTCGACCTCGTCGGCTTGTGGCGAGGCTCAAGGTTGCCAGTCTCGGGTGAGCAAGCTCAAAGCTCGCTGATCTGGCGAAGGCCGAGCTCTACCTTGTCGGATCTGGCGAGGTGGAGCCTCACCCAAGGCTGGCGAGGCTCGAGCTTGCTTGCGGCCGTAGAAGAAGGGGAAAGAAAAAAATAAATAAGAAAAATAACATATAATTAAAATTTTGATTTTTTTCATAAAAAGAAAAAGAAAAAGAAAACACAAAAAAATATTATTAAAAGGAGTGCACAGAGGAAAATCAAAATCTATTTTCCATACCAAATGTCTGAAAATATTTTTCGGATCTTTTTCAGATTTCAGCTGAACACAAAAATATTGTCACTTTCTGAAAAACATTTTCTAGAAACGTTAAACAAATGGATGTTGCAACTGTAAATATTGAAATGAATAAGTTAAATTTGCTTAATGATGAATAGTGTTTACGAAGGACAATATTGAAGTGTGTAATTTCTTTTAGGGAAAGAAAAGAATTCGGTTCCGACATAAACATGGAAAACCAAGTGCGAGAGAGGATTCTTTCAATTTTCTCATTTCTAATAATATTCGATGGTGTTCTAAACTTCCATGACTTAATAAGAAGAGATTATCCGAATAACTTAAGTAATTATTGTTATATTCACTGTAATACAATCCACGAATCCCCTGACTAACAGTCAGAATGTAACGAGTATAGTGATCAATGCGGAGTACCAATAATGTATGCACAAATTTAAAATATTTCCAATTCTTTGGATGGAGATTATTATTGTGTGAAGTAATGTATGATGCCACTTTTCTTTACTCAACAAGGTTAAAAGAATGAGATATGTTCATTGAAAGTCCTAAAACTTGTCACGAATATGCAATCGAGTCCTTTTGTTGACTCCGTCCAACTTTGCTAGCTGACGTGGCTTTTTTAAATGTTTTCTCTCTCATGCAAGGTGAAGACGTGGCTAAAACGACGTCGTTATAATCCAAATCTAATTTTTAATATAATTTTCATATAAATTAAATAAAATTATGCTAAAATTTGTTTAAAAAGAAAAAAGGCAGCCATAACCAACTGGCGAGGGATGCTCGCCACTGCCGCCCCACAATCATCCGGGGGAATGGTCGGCGAGCCTTGTCGGGCCCTGGGGCGAGGGTCGCCCGATCTGGGTGAGGGCCGCGACCCTCGCCTGCATTCAGCGAGGGTCGTCAGCTCCTGGCTAGGGCTCTACAACCCCCGACGACCATCTCTTTCCTGCGGCTGTGGGGCGATGGCGGCGAGGGTTGCTCCTGGTTCTAGCATTTTTTATATTTTATTTTACTTAAGTAAAAATTGTATTATAAATCATATTTGGACCAAAACGACGTCGTTCTAACCTTAAATTTCGTGTTTTAGCCATGTCGTTGCCATGTAGGAGAGAAAAAAATACTAAAAAAAGTCATGTCAATATTTTTTAATAGCCAAATTGGACGGAATCAATGGAAAAACTCGATTGCACCAATTTCACAAGTTTTAGGATTTGATTACACTTTTTGTAAGTTTTAGGACACGATTGCACTTACGTGGCAAGTTTTAGGACTTCCAGTGAACATATCCCTAAAAGAAATATGTACCTTCAGGAAAAGTAAGATCTTTGTTTACATTTCTAACCAAAAAAAAAAAAAAATCACATGTCTTTTAATGAGAATTTGAGTGGAAATAATCAACAATTGACTTATGTAATTTGAAGTCTTTGGAATAATGTTTTGTTTTTCCTTCTCCAATTGGTTGTTTGCCTGACCAATGATCTCTTGCTTTAGGAAGCAATGCATAGAGAAGTAATGAAATTACTTGATAAGTTGGTTTATATATTTAAAGAATCACATTTCTCTTCACAACACAAAGGTGCTGCCTTATGTTAGTAGACATTTCTCTTTTAATTTCACTCCAATTTATTGCTTTTGTTAACTTGTTTTATAAATTATTTCTCATATGCCTGGTTTTCTTGCCCCCGCTTTCTAAGTTCTTTTCAATTTGCTATAATATCACAAGTCATTTTTTATGTTCGTAACTTTAATACAAGTATTTGCATTCAATATCTACATTGCTTTAATTTCATGTATCCCTCGAGTAATTACATTCGATAAATACATGTAGCTTTAGTTGATACGTATTTCATATAACACATAAATGTAATGTCTTTAGATATCATAAGAATTGTCTGATTTCTTGTAAGTTTCAAGCTCAATTCGTGTTAGCGTCTAGTTTTATAATAAATTAGAATATAATATCAAAGAAAGTGGAAAGTAAAATCACCAAGCATTTGAGAAATAATAAGTTGAGGAAACCAATAAAAGGGAGTGAAATTAAAGATCAGACAATTCAAATAAAAGGTTGTTGTCTACAGATACCCATCGAACTTATCTAGGAATTTTATCTTTTCTCCACGCATGCTATGCTTCCTCATTTAAGAAGTTTGCTTTAGGAACCGCAAATATCCAACACCAAAAGCTTTTCCAGTGGGACAACTTTGGCAAAAAAAAATTCCAAAACTTACCGAAGAAAGGCTCATAAGAGAACGCACGTACATATACACCAACTAGACAATTTTCAAATGTTCCAAAAAAAGGCCCATGGGACAATTTGGCCATTTTTACTTTGTCGTCCATAAGTACAATTAATTTGTCAATTGTCCAAAATGACGCCATCTTGATTATCCCATGTAAAGAATGGAACTCAAAGGAATTGATGGGGGGCCGCCGAGCAGAACCAACAACAACCAAATCGGATAATCTAAATGACAGTATCGTTTCGCTATAAAAGCTAACGGATGATGCGATCCATGAAACAACGTTGCTTAGTTCGTTTCAGGTACTCCATCCATTAGCGGGTAGGCACCGAGTGCCACATTCTGCAACAAGCTGGCATTTAACCAGTGATAACAGATTGAAACTTGAATGTTACACAACAGAATACACTTAACCAGTGATAATAGATTTTACCGTTGGTGATTGAACCATTAATTGTTAACAAATGCTAGCTATGATGCAAGAAGGCATAACACAATTCTCCCTGTCCTAGGGCTACCACCTACTTTTTTCATCTTATATATGCAACAGTTTGGCTTAGATCCTTTAGTTGGAAATCCCACGGACGTGCCGCTTTGTTAGACTCAGTTCAAGTATCAAATGCTTCCTTGCAAATAATGGGCACGTCCTGTGCGTAGATTCCCACATAGTCAATACCTGATAGAAGAAAGCATTGCTATATAGGTTGATTTCATCGTTATTTATTTTCTTTGGCCAGTCAAAAGCATCGAATTGAAAGCAACTTTTCGTGGGTCTGATTTTGGTTAATCTAGAGGGAAGAGAGGTGGCAGATTAAGAATTTTGGAAGTGGGGATGGAATTACACCATTGGAGCAAACCAATGGACATGCGGCGGAGCGTATTAGCGAAGGAAGATCTAGATTGTACAGTTCCTTCCTAATCCTCAACACATTCAAGCCACCAAATTAAACTCCGCATTTAGAACATTACCAAATAATACAAGAAAACAGATCTCATACTTCATTTGTTCGCATCAAAGGAAGTAAGATCAGGCTTCTCCAAACCCTCTCACATGTCGAGGTTCAATCCTTCAATAGAAGGGTACCTATTGAACCGGAGCTTCTGGAGATCACTCTCCGCATTTTTCAAGAGAGAACTCTCCAAGCAATGGGCAAGCATATAAAAAAGAGAGCTTGTAACAGAAAAAAGATGTCAGAGGATGCATATAAAAGAGTCTAAGCATTGTACACCGCTATAATGTGATCAAAACCACAGCAGTAAAAGAGAAATGATCTCAAAGAGAAATCCTGGCTTAAAAAGAAATATGCCAGAAACGGGGTTGGAAGTTTGAACCCAGTCAGGACATTCTACAAGCAGAGTGCAAAAAGAAACAAGCCAAGTGACAGGGAGAATTGTAAACAGAGTGCAACACCAGAATTTGTAAAGTTTACTGGATGTGAGACATGCCTGACATAGAAACCTCAAGGGTGTCCAAAAGAAAGGGGCGAACAGAATTCCAATACCAGTATCTAATCCAGGTGTATTACTGCACGTGTTGAGGCCCTTGGGAAACTTAACACCTTCTGTCAAAACTCTAGCAGCGCATCTGATGTACAATAATCCTTTGAGGGACGGCCCCAGTCACTGGCAAACATGTACTTGCTATATGTTCGCTGCGGAGTCTTCTTGGTAAAAATCTCCATTTCCATCAGGACCTGTGCATTCTTAAGTAGAAATTCAATGAGCTCAATGACATCAGGCTCCAATACGTAACCATATATTTTAACATGCTTAAGTTGGTGCTTGAGGCAGGGAAATGTGCCGTCCACTGAACTCCAGTAACTGAAGCCATTGAACTCAAATGCAAGCTTCGACTCTGCTCCAGCAAGCTAGAAATTAAGAGCAACTTTTCAATCTCCATTAATTCTAAATTCCAATATGCCAATAAAATGTTACAGTTCAAGCATTCATACCTTGAATTCAACGTCATCTCTTCCAGGATAAACATAAATAGTGAGCGTCTCAAGAAAATGAGAGTTCCTTAACAAGCTACAAATGCCGGGAAGGTACCGCTTTTTCAAATGCAGTTGAAGTGTCACATGCTTCCAGGCGAAAGTGGGACATGGCTGATTTGTCAGCTCCCACATAGTTAATACCTAATTTAAAAAGAGTTACTTAGCCCGACTTCAAAGGAAAATTAGTACAGGACATACGTTGTGGATCCTCGAGAGGATGTGTATGTATGGACTGACTGAAATGAATTAGTATGATTCTAAAGCTGAAAACTTCAGATCTTAGACGACCCTCTTCTTTATTCCTAGTACTATGGTGATTTTAATGGATAATAGTTTACATTTGCTCAAAGTTCATAGGCCAGCAGATGCAAGGAAGGCCACCGAATAAAAGTTTAGTTGTGCATAGATAAATGAACCCAGCCTAAGTAAATAGTATTTTCGTTTACTCTTCATCCGGGACATCACCTCATGAACTGAAGCATAAAAAAAAGCAACAGACACAGAAGCCAAAGCAGAG
Organism: Lenwebbia sp. NSW1173648; assembly: GCA_029784005.1. Taxonomy (NCBI): domain Eukaryota; kingdom Viridiplantae; phylum Streptophyta; class Magnoliopsida; order Myrtales; family Myrtaceae; genus Lenwebbia; species Lenwebbia sp. NSW1173648. Next base: position 3,418,276 of record JARCGZ010000008.1, on the reverse strand, counting down.
AAACGGCACAGCCACTTGCCATTTCGAATGAGACCCATTCAAAATCAGTTCACCCAACTTCTATTCTACAAATTTTCGGACAATTGATATGGGAGAATATCTTATCAAACAAATAGTTAAACTCCTTACCTGAAGGATAAGTACCCAAATCATTCACAAGTACCTCAAAGCAAGACAAATTAAGTCAGAGCAACAGGAGAGAAAACATACCAGTATGCAACTATCGCATGGCATAAAATAAGGACTGCAGTTGAGCTTTTCTAGAAGCAAGTAGAACACAGGATATTTCCCAAATGAACATTCAAAAGGAGGATTGAAGTAGAGGGACGTATCAACCAGCGATGACATATCAGTCACCATGACATACTCTATAGCCCAGCAATATCCAGAATCTTCACATTAGGACAAACTAGCTCCAGATGCCCATACTGATCAATGGTTAAATGTTTGATATCTGATCGTGCAAGATCAATCTTTTCCAATCCGTCACAATCCACCAAATCTAACTCTTCAATAGATGGACCACTACAGAATTTGGGCTCGTAGAGGCCACGACAGTCTTCAAGAGACAATTCTTTCAGCAACGGGCTACCAGATAATATGTCAGCCAACTTTTTGTCAGTTAAGTCAATTTGCCTCATAAACAATTTTTTAAGAGACCTTAGTTGGATCTGTCCACCGGTTCGACCTCACAGGAAGCCTGCTTCAGCTCTACTAAGCAGCTACACCTAAGAACAATGTTGGGCAACATGTACAAATTATCTGGGAAGTCCAAAGCACACCCTAAGAAGTTCAAATCGAGGAACTTAACCTTTCTCCTCACTGCAAAACGAATCCACTTACCGATTTTGTTCGACCTTCTTGTCCCTTTGTGAGATTGAATGATTATAGGAAGAATGAGAGCTTCTGTTGATTGATGTAATGAATGTACAGGAGATATGTTGGGGCGTGTATCCAGTCAATCGGGCATTCAGTTGCCTGGGTTGTCCCAGCATAATGACAATGTTGTCCTGAATATAGTAGCTCCAGGCAGTGGTACTCCAATGACTACCCTTATTACCTGAGATTGGTTTGTTGTTATGTTGCACACCAACTGTTTGTAGAAATTCCCGAGTAGCTCCATTCTCGGAAACCCATTTTAGTGTTGTTCTTTATGAGTCCCAAGTTTCTCTAATAGACCTTTGTTCGATCTCTTTGAAGCATTGTCCTGTGATATCTCGTTGCTTTATTTATTTATGTTTTTTGAATATGTTGAGAGTGTCCTGCAGAGGACAACTGTGGCGGGCAATGATATTTCCATAGAAAGAGATGACAGATGTGATGCTATTAGTAATCTGCCAGACTCGGTGCTCCTCCATATTCTGTCCTTCCTGCCCATGAGAGACGCCGTAAGGACAGTGGTGCTCTCGAGATTCCGTTACCTCTGGACTTCTACCCGCCACTTAGCTTTCGATCACTGTGTTCACCACAACTGCGAGGAAGAGGACCTTACTTTTAGAGCCGATAAGAGATTCGTGAATTTTATCGACCATGTGCTAACTCTGCACCGGAACCCCTCAATCGATTCGTTCCGTCTTGATTTCAACTATACTCTATAGCCCCAGCAATATCCAGAATCTTCACATTAGGACAAACTAGCTCCAGATGCCCATACTGATCAATGGTTAAATGTTTGATATCTGATCGTGCAAGATCAATCTTTTCCAATCCGTCACAATCCACCAAATCTAACTCTTCAATAGATGGACCACTACATAATTTGGGCTCGTAGAGGCCATGACAGTCTTCAAGAGACAATTCTTTCAGCAACGGGCTACCAGCTAGTATGTCATTGTCAGTTAAGTCAATTTGCCTCATAAACAATTTTCTAAGAGACCTTAGTTGGACCCGTCCCACCGGTTCGACCTCACAGGAAGCCAGCTTCAGCTCTACTAAGCAGCTACACCTAAGAACAAAGCTGGGCAACATGTAAAAATTATTCGAGAAGTCCAAAGCACACCCTAAGAAGTTCAAATCGAGGAACTTAACCTTTCTCCTCACTGCAAAACGAATCCACGTACCGATTTTGTTCAACCTTCTTGTCTCTTCAGTTACACTATCCTCATATTGAGGATCATCGGGGTACACCCTAACATTCTTAGGGTGTGCTTTGGACTTCCCAGATAATTTGTACATGTTGGTACACCCTAACATTCTTAGGGTGTGCTTTGGACTTCCCAGATAATTTGTACATGTTGCCCAGCTTTGTTCTTAGGTGTAGCTGCTTAGTAGAGCTGAAGCTGGCTTCTTGTGAGGTCGAACCGGTGGGACGGGTCCAACTAAGGTCTCTTAGAAAATTGTTTATGAGGCAAATTGACTTAACTGACAAAAAGTTAGCTGACATATTATCTGGTAGCCCGTTGCTGAAAGAATTGTCTCTTGAAGACTATCATGGCCTCTACGAGCCCAAATTCTGTAGTGGCCCATCTATTGAAGATTTAGATTTGGCGGATTGTGACGGATTGGAAAAGATTGATCTTGCACGATCAGATATAAAACATTTAACCATTGATCAGTATGGGCATCTGGAGCTAGTTTGTCCTAATGTGAAGATTCTGGATATTGCTGGGGCTATAGAGTATAGTTGAAATCAAGACGGAACGAATTGATTGTGGGGTTCTCGTGCAGAGTTAGCACATGGTCGATAAAATTCACGAATCTCTCATCGGCTCTAAAAGTAGGGTCCTCTTCCTCGCGCAGTTGTGGTGAACACAGTGATCGAAAGCTAAGTGGCGAGTAGAAGTCCAGAGGTAACGGAATCTCGAGAGCACCACTGTCTTTACGGCGTCTCTCATAGGCAGGAAGGACAGAATATGGAGGAGCACCGAGTTTGGCAGATTACTAATAGCATCACATCTGCCATCTCTTTCCATGGAAATATCATCGCCCGCCATAGCTGTCCTCTGCAGGACACTCTCAACATATTCAAAAAACATAAATAAATAAAGGCAACGAGATATCACAGGACAATGCTTCAAAGAGATCGAACAAAGGTCAACACTAAAATGGGTTTCCGAGAATGAAGCTACTCACAAACAGTTGGTGTGCAACATAACAACAAACCAATCTCAGGTAATAAGGGTAGTCATTGGAGTACCACTATATTCAGGACAACATTGTCATTATGCTGGGACAACCCAGGTAACTGAGTGCCCGATTGACTAGATACACGCCCCGACATATCCCGTACATTCATCACATCAATCAACAAACGCTCTCATTCTTCCTGTAATCATTCAAACTCACAAATGGTCTACGCATGCCTGAGTTGGTGCTACATTCATAAAACTCTATTCACAGTGAACAAGCCACACCCAATACCGCCAGGCACCAGTGCAGACAGCCACAACAAGAGATTATCGAGAGGATCCACAAAACAAGCAGAAGCAAACGACATTCCACATCTCTCTCTCGAAAATCCTTCAAGCACGGGAAGAGGGAGAAAATTGGGAAAATTCACATCCAGATGCTGAAAAATCAAATCTTCGATAATGGGAGACAGATTGAATGACTGGAGCACCGTCGTGTACAAAACAGGAACCTTAAGACGCCGAATACCCTGTAGCAAGGGAGCAAAACCCTAGAGAGGACGAAATCGGGACGACGAACCTGAAGCGATCTGCGATTGGCGACGAGAAGAGAGACAATGCGGTAGCAGTGATTACAATTCGGCTCAATCGGATTGATCGCGAATTCGACGATCCACGATCGTCTCAATTCGGAGCTAAAAAATATGACATGAACGATGACCCATTTCCATAAACATGAATGAACTAGAAAAAAAAAATGATAAATATAGTCAAAAACCCCTAAAACTTATCAAATTGATATAACCGAGAACTTCCATTCACTCCATCCAATTTAAAAATGCTCACGTGACTTTTTTTAGGGAAAATTCTAAATAAATGCATTGAATCTCCTCGTTTTCTTAAGCATGAAGTGATCATTGTTTCAAATAAAGGCCCGAAGTGCCTTTTTTATCTCAAATAAGGACCTAAAGTGACTATGTTTGTTTCAAATAAAGGCCTTACCTCACCGGCCAGCCAAATATTCCGGCCGATCAAGGGCATTTTCGTCAAAACACAATTTAACTTAATTTTTAGTTAAATCATATTAAAAGTAAAAAAAAAAAAGAGATATAGGAAGGGTCGCCGGCGCCTCGGCGTGGGCTGGTGACCCCGCCGACCGGAGGCGAGGGCCTACTAGCTCTTGCTAGAGTCGGGAGAGGGCCGCTACCCTCTCGCAGATGTGGGCGAGGGTCACCGGCCCTCGCCCAAGTCCGAGGGTCGCGGTTGTCCCCTGTACCTGGGCGAGGGCTGGCGACCCTTGTCCAGATCTGGGAGAGGGTCGCGACCCTCGCCTCCGGTCGGCGGGGTCGCCGGCCCACGCCGAGGCGCCGACGACCATGCTGGCCATGGCCGCCGCCCCACTGGTGGTGGGGTAGTGGCCACAGGTGGGAGGGTAAGCCCTTCCCGCCTGTGTCTCTTTTTTTTTTTACTTTAATTTTTTTTAAAATTTTGAAAAACTAAAAAAGGAAAAAATAATAAAAATAATAACAAAATATGGAATGACCAAAATACCCCTACTAACTAGTGAGTCGAGCCCTTTTTAAAACTAATAAGGTCACTTTAGGCTCTTATTTAAAAAAATGTCCACTTCATGCATTTATTTGAAACAATGTCAACTTCATGCCCTTATTTGAGAAAATGAAGGCACTTCAGGCCTTTTTTTTTTTTGAAAATTTCCCCCTTTTTTATTAGTTTCTTTCTCCTACGTGGCATTAACCTGAAATTAAATATAAAACTAAAACGTTGTTATTTTGGGAAAAATCTAATTTTTAATACAATATATTTTTAACATTATATAAAAATAAGAAAAATTAAAAAAAAAAAGGAAAAAGAAAAGGAGGAAGATGCAAGTGAGGGCTTGCAGCTCTCGCTGTTGTTGCCCACCATTGCTAGAAAGGACCGACAATGGTGGGGAAATGATCGGTGAAGGTTATACAGGGGGTCTTGTTGGTTAAGATTAGGTCATCGTTTTTCTTCGATGATTATTCCTTGTTCCTCTTTCTTTCGTGGATGTAGTTGTTCATGGTGATTATCACATATTTATGGTGTGTTTGTTTCACGAAAAATGAAAGATTTGAAAAATATTTTTTAAAAAATAAACGCTTATATCACTCATAAAAATGAATGAATGCAAAATATTTTCATTACCGTGAAAATTGTTAGGCATAAAGTGTTATCGATAATGAAAATATTTTTCATTGACTAATTTTTCTAAAAGATACAAGCGTTTATTTTTTGGAAAATATTTTCCAAATTTTTAATTTTTCGTGAAACAAACACACCCAACACTATTTGATTTTACACAAGTTTTATTTATATTCCGTCATGCCATAACATTCCACTTGGATACCGATCATAGTTTGACAGTGACTAGGTAGAATAAAAATCTCTCTCTCTCATGTATCATCTCAAGCATTACTTATGTGGGTGTCGTTGTAGAGTCCACATTATTAACATATTCTATAGACTATATAATGTAAAGTTTTCTGTTTGCCTGCGGACGTCCCATGTTTTTGTCACAAAACAATTATAAATAGAAGAATCAAAGTGCGCTTCAGAAGAATGATTCCAAGCAAACTAATGGACTCATTCCCCAATAACTAGGCCTATTTCGTCGTCAAGATCATGGAGAGGACACCTTGTTTGATTTTAGAGACAAAATTTTCTTGTGGTCTGTTGAAACAAATATTCGACTTGGATACTTGAATTAGTTTGACATACACTATATAGGACAAATAACAAAATCTATCTCACAATTATCATCGCCTCAAATGGGATAATAAATGATAATCAACTTAGAAAATACTTACTCTAGTTAATCGACGGAAGTAAAAAACATCACAAGAGTAATCAACAGTAAAAATCCTCACGCAAAGAGAAGTCAAGTCTTCAACTTCAATAAACCCAATCCATCTAACTAATTCTGCTCATTAAAGGAATCTCTCGATCAACTCTGCTGATTCTCCTGACAATCTCCTCTAATCAATCTGAAAAACAAAGATTATGACGGAATGAGCTCACTAGCCTAATAAATAGCGTCTACCCTCCACCGCAGATCAGACATGCAGTTTCAATTTCTTAGTTATGCACAGATAATCCAAAGCTTAACTCAAAAAATCAGCAAGATCAGTTCATATGCATATAAAATCTAAAAGCAAGAACGATTTATAACCCTTCACAGATTTTAAGAGTAAGAGATTTATAACCCATGGTGGGATGGGTTTTAAGTGAACACCGATGCATCACTTGGTCGGTTGGCTAATTGCTAGCTGCCCAAAAGCCAAAAGTGGTCGAGCCATGATGGCGAGCCACACGTTCAAAAGGTTTCTCTTTAGGATGGTGTATGTCATGTATTTACAACATAAAGGTACTAACCTCAAATTATACAACATAATAATTTTCATATTCAAAGAAATGCAACGATTTACAATCTCACAAATTCCTCATTTATACACTTGAACCTCGTTTAGCAAATTTAACATTGCATGATCCGATTTGATGCGGATGCACGCTCAAATTAATTCATGATTTTTAGACAATTTGGATGCATGACACAAATCATGCAATTCTTCTTCTTTTTCTTCATAATTACAAGCACCCGTAGAAACCACTTACCCGAACTCCAAAAAATAAATAACTAGATAATAGAATAATATATATATAAACCAACTAATTGCTGAGCGGACTCCTGAGCACCACCTAATATTTCAAAAATGACAAAAATAGTTGATATTCCCTCTGATAGTCATTGGAACAACAAAACAGGCCTAAAACGTCCCCGAGAGCAATTGTTACAAGCTTTTTTTCTGATTAAGTTACAATTTGGCAACATTGATTTGCGGAGTTCACCAATTGTTAAATTACTAAATTTTGTATGGAATTACTGATCTTAATTTGAGTGATTTGGCTAACCTTTTTTCCGATTCAGTTCTAGTTCTTATTTGAGTCGCTTATCATGTACCCATTGGCTCCAAATTATCAACCATTATAATAATTTGACAATATCTACTTGGAGCTTAGCATCCTATCAAAGTTACTAATTATAAGAAACCATCAACCTAAGTTTGAGTAGTTTACCAACTTTTTTTCCGATTAAATGCCAAAACTTTAGCAGGTTAGAGTAAACGTTCCCTCTTGAATGACAGAGGAAAAACTAATATTGAAATCAGCTATGTTAATCATCAGTAGTCTATGATAAGAGAGTGCACAAAAGAGAATTTTGTCATGTTTATACATCCGTCGTCCTAGTGTGCGTAATTTTAAATACAATGGGACAACCATTCGCAAATCTAGTAGTTCAGAAGAAGTTCGATAAAACACCCAAAGAAGGATTCTGATTAAAGCAAGAGCCTCTGTCTATCCACTTATATTTGGACGGGCGTATCTTGTTTATGGAAAACTGAAGTTGATACATGTTCGAGGACCAATACCATCGAAGTGGACTCTACACAGATACCGCAATCTTGTTCACCCCTCACAAAGCAGCTGACAAAACAAAGAAAACAATCCCCCCCCCCCCCCCCCCCCTTTTTTTTTAATCGAGAGTTAAAACAAGACGAGCTTTAAGTCAGTATAAAAGGACGTCAAACCAAAGAAATTAAGACAGAAAAAAATGACCAAGTTTGAGTGTTTCGCTTCGATGATTATGATCCTCTTGATGCTCAATTCAGCAAGCGCTGCAGTTAATATAACATTGGTGTACGACATATGCAACGTAAATAAGTTCACCGCCGCAGACGACTTCGCACTGAATAGGGATTGGGTTCTCAAGGATTTGAAGGATGAAACGGCCAAGAACAGTTATGATCGTAGCATGTCTGGTGATTACATTCCACAGCCATGCTATGTCCATGGTGCCTGCAATGGAAAGCTCACGCATGATGAGTGCACGGACTGCATAAGTTCCACCATATCAAGGATGACTGATGAATGTGTCGACTCGATCGGGGTTCAATACCAGATGCAAGATTGTACAGTTCGGTACGAGAACTACCCGTTTCAAGAATAGCTATGTCTTAGGCTATGAAAACACTAGAGCTTTTGTCAAAAGTTCAAATTGGTCTGCAGGCCTATTATGTCTTGGTTGGTTAAGGTAAATACTTATGGTTCCTCTGATATGAGATGAATAAGAATGTTGGACCAAGCATGATGCGCATTTCCAAGATGATATAGTAGCATATTGAGCGTTTTCAAGATCTCTCGCGCGGTCAAACAAGTATTTGAGGACTTGACATTTAATTAATAGTTACCGTCTCTCTAGCTTCATCTCCTTTTTCATTGTTCGTCTATGGGGAATTATACTATGTGGACACCTGAATTTTTGCCGGCAAATCAAACACACATTTTTGTTATAAAATATATATATATAAGCATCGACTCTATTGAGAGTAGTTTCAGCCCTCAATTGAATGATTTAAATGATGTCTTGCCAAAAGTCGAGTTGTTCAATCTTTATGTATCAACATTACTCAACAGAAATAGAAGAAGTTGTCACACAGAAAAACCGTGTGATCCAGTTGCACCAAAAGCTTAGTGTTTTTGGACAGTTTCAAGCTTTTGAAGCCATTACTGAATTATCCTTTTTACCTTGATTTTCCTTCATCTATAATCAGAACCCTCCACTATATCAAATTCAAGAGGAAAGTACCAAAAAAGTCCTAAACTTATTGCATTGGTACTAATTCAGTCCAACCCACCAGCTTCCGCCTGGTTTGTCCCCGAACCACACACTTCCGGCTAGGCCTAGCTCTGATACCATTATGTCACGCAGGTCCCACTTGTCGACGATATTGTCCACTTTGAGCTGGAGCCCGCACGGTTTTGTTCTTCTGGGTTTCGCCCAAAAAAGATCTCGTTGCAAGTTAAGGACAAGTGCCACACATATATAGCACTTCCCCTCAATGTGGGATTCGATTCATCCCTGCCCCCTTCACCATCCTAGAAGCCTGCCAGGAGCCGCTCCTTGTCTAGGCCCTTCTAGCCCCGGCGACCACTTCCTGCCCTCGTTGGATCAGGTCATTACAGCTCTCGCGTAAGTTTTTTTTTTTTTTGCTTTTCCCAGCTGCATTTTTGCTTGAACAGCTTTGTGGTGGCATGGAATCTGGAAATTTATATGTGCCCGTTGTTCATGCGTATATTGGTACCTAGATGAACGCATCTGCAGATTTGGTGGTGAAATTAGTCATCTTTTCTCGTCAATTGGAGCGTAGTGTGGTGTTGTACACACGTAGGAAGGGAGACAATTAAAAAGAACAAAAAAAGGAAAAAAATTGGCCGGATGGACTAAAATGGTACCAATGCAAAAAGGTTTAGCACTAAATTGATCCAATTAAAAGGTTTTGGACTGAATTGGTACCAATGCAATAGGTTTATGACTTTTTTAGTACTTTTCCCTCAAATTTAGTAAAGATATTAGCAATTTCCTGTCAAAATTGGCCGGATGGACTAAATTTGTACCAATGCAAAAAGGTTTAGGACTAAATTGGTCCAACTGAAAGGTTTAGGACTGAATTGGTATCAATGCAATAGGTTTATGACTTTTTTGATACTTTTCCCTCAAATTTAGTAAAGATACCCGGTCGATTGTGAGAAAACTTTGAACAACTTCTTACGACAAGACGTTTTTAGGTTTTGATGTTACTGAAAATATGTCTCGAGTTTGAGTAGATCTTTTAGTTTCATAAAAGGGTATCCTATTTTGGATAGGAATATATATATGTCTGTGTGTTTGTGTGTATGATAAAGTTATACTCTTATATCATATCCTAGAGAGCAAACAAGAAGAGTTTCAAACTTTTTCTTTGTGAGTTCTCTGTAAGAGATTGTGAGATGATGCTTATGGATTTGCTGTAGGTGGAATCTAGGGCTGGGAAGCACTTGAGTAATTGAGCCATTGTGAACTCTGTATTCTCCTATTCAAAGTGGATTTCTTGTTGTTGGCTCTCCTTGTGGAGTAGGTATGTTTGTGTCTCTCCCGCTAGTCTGCTGAGGTAGTGGACTGTCTTTAACAGCTGGTGTATCACATGCCCCAAAAGAAGCAGAATCATTAGTCTGATCCTCCGTCGTATATTTGATTAGGTGTCTATGTTGAAGTGATGATTCAGAATCTTGGTGTAGACAGGATTGATGATTCTATAAGCTGTGATTGTCTAACTGGCAGGGTGAGACTTGTGCATCAGAACTAGGGAAAGATACTATTGTTTCTGTGAAGGTGAAGTCATGCCTCTGTCCTTTTATATACGTTTTCCATGAAACTCTGACTTCATTGTCAAGGAGGATTTTCTTTTGTCTTTACTCCCAACAAGAGAGTTGGATTGCTAACAACTAATTTAAACAAAAAGGATGGTTCGACTGCTAACAACTAATTTAAACATACAACAGTCCATTCTTCACATAAAAAATTCTGATGTAATTTCAAATTATGAGAATAGATGACAAGCGTCGTGGAATTTACATAAGAGAAAACTCTATTCTTTCTATTTCTGGTAAATTAGGAATTTCTTGGCATTTCCAAAACATTAGATTCACTAGAATTGTGTGCATGACCGACTTTCAGACTGTACATGCTTTACTTGGTTTTCCAAGTGAGGCATGATGATCTTGTATTTGGCATTATAATCATTTGTGGCTGGAAAAGCTCTGTACGATAATTTTCAGTTTGTAGCATCTTATCGCACTGCTGACATTTATATTTGCACATCTTCACAACCAAGAAGACAAAATTAAAACTTCTATGCTGTCCTGGTACATGACTGAAGAAAATAGTACTGGCTTTTAGGTATTTAAGAGCGATGGGTGAGTTTTCAAATTCAATTGCACGGTTAAGAGTAATTATCATCTCTTCCTTGCTAATATTTCCCTTTCAAATAGTCTTCTGTATGATGCTTGATTCAGATGATTAGCTTTTCTATGAGGATGTCCTGTGTTAGGTAGTAATATCGGATCTAATTACTTCAGTTTAAGTGACTGGGTTTCTATTGATAACTCGCATCTTGGTGCCAATTATCGCAAGCATGAAATCATTATGAAATATAGGCAATTCGATTTGTATTGATATGTTTGCAGCGGTTGTTCACTCCATACAAACACGAAAGTAATATTAGGTGCCGATGCATTCTATTTTCTGTAATCCTAAAGTGTTTCAGAATAATAATTGTCAAGCAATATTGCCGGTAGTGAGGGAGCATATAATTGATGGTTTCACTCCTAAGGCCCTTGATTTATGTAAAAGAGAGTTCGATTTCTTCGACAAAGTTACATCTATCTCCGGCTTACTCCTTCCACTACCCAAGGAAGAGCGTAGAGCCGACATCAGGAGGTACTCTTCCCTTCGACCGGCAAAATGCTGTCCTATGGTAATTGTTTAGCATGTGTTGGTTGAAGTTGATGCTCACGGATAGTCATTGAAGGGAGTTGGAGAAATACCTCTACAATCGGCTGCAAAAGTTCCTATCACGATCCCCTTTAATGTGGTCGACCGTGAGGGCGACCAGAACGATATAAAGCCTCAAGCTTGTATGTTTAAGGGCAAGTGTGCCATTTATCATGTGCTTATAGACCCTGTATTTCTTGGCTTGTGATTACATATAGCTGGCTTCATTCATACCCATGAACTCATCGTATGGTTTATTGCTCTACCGTAATTTTCTCTGGGGTCTCTGGATTTTCAGTTCGTCCTCTTATGGTCGGGCTGGAAAATGTTTTGCAGAACTAAGTTTACAATGGACTGCAGGGGATTCTTCTGCGTACACAATGGCTTTTCACATGTAGCGAGTGTGCGAAAATTGACGTATGTCATGTTAAGCGTGAAAATTAGTTTGATCTCCATCGGTTTAATTATCTAAAATGGTCAAAAGGAAAGAGCTATATTGAATATGGCGGGTAGAAACTATTCGACTAGATCGCTGGATTAAACTCCTTCCTGACATGTCAACCATCTTGCGAAATGTGAGACAGCTTCATCAGCATCCTAGCTTTTAGAGAGATGACCATATATTTCCGTCCTAAGTCCGTTATCATTTTTCTTTTTTGGTACATTTGTCACATATATTACTAACAGAGCTATAGTTGGGCGAAAGGAAAATTTGAAAAATGCACATTCGTTCTTACTGAAGTTACTATTTTTTGAATAGTTTGCTCAAGAAAAGAGAGAAACAAGAGCTTTCAAAAGGAGAAGAAATACTTATAACCACGTTGAACACTAAAAATTAACAGATAAGAGGAGAAGAAGCCCACTCGCCAAATCAAACAACAGAACACCCCAAAAAGAACCGAGAGAAGCGTTCTCTAACTGACGCTCATAAGACTCTTGAACTATGCACTTTGGTAAATGTCTGTTATTCATCTAATGTATCTGGCATTCCTGTTGGACAGGTAAAAAAATTGATCTTCTGTCGCCCTGAAGACAAGAACCCAACAAAGTTTATGACTATCAGGAGGATTCCTAGGTAGAATCTCGGTGCCCTTTTTTGCAATTTTTTTTAATTCCCAACATCTTTCTTTCAGATGAAAAATTTCTTTGCTGGTCTTATTCATAATTAACGCATAATTCTTTCCTTCTTCTACAATAGAGTGCTCGAGAATTGGTCATTGTATGACATGCCAGAATATATAGACTTAGGGCTTTTTCAAGGAGCTTTGAGGAAATGCAAAGCAGTTTAGCCTAAAGGGCTTTGGAGAAATGTAAATAATGTTTGGTGAACTCTGCTTTGAGAAGCAACATCTTGACGGATCATCTGCAACTGGGAAATGTGAATATACCGGTGTTGTACTTCGAAAGCCCCAACTCCAATGATTAGTATATGTATCCGGCTTCAGTCTCTAGAGGTTCAATGCGTTCGAGGAGGAATACTGAAAGCAGATCTCATGGACTGTGCCAGACAAGAAGCTGAGGGATGAGATCAAACTATCCATCTCGCAGAAGCTCGTGCCGACATAGGGGTGGTTTTGCCAGATGTGCCGAGGGTTTGTGAGGGGCGACGACGAGGTAGAGAGGAAAGGGGAAGAAAAAGAAGAAACACATTAAAAAACCCAAATGGACTCCACATCATGGGTTAATATGGTCAGCACACCGTGAAATGGAGTATTTGAGCCATGTGATGAGTGAAAATAGCCTCATCCTAGTTTTATCTCAACATGAGGTAAAACATTCTTCTTACTTGTTTAATGTATGTAAGAATTGTTTACTTATGTGCTGCTCCGGCTAGAGTGTCTTTTTTTTTTTTCATGTGATATTCACATTGGTGGATTGTGATTTTCTTGATCAAGCAATAGGCTAAGTTAATTCAATGTTTAAGAAGAACATCCATGGGAAACCCGATGTTCGTTCATACGGAGATTTTTAACCTCTGTTACCGTTAATTTGTTCAATGTTAATACCTTGTGGCTAGTCATGGCCACGGTTTCGGTTCATGAACCGGTGGTTTCGATTCATGATTTAGGGGAACCGGAACTGGACCGTTAAGTGGCGGTTCCGGTTCCGATTTTGAACCGGCAGTTCCAAGCCGGTTTCGATTTAAAAAAAAAAAGCAAAGGGAAAAGAGCTGCTGCCTTGACGGGGCTCGACTCGCAGGGTCTCGGATTGGGAGCGGGTGAGGGTCAGGTCGCGGGGGTGGCGAGGTGGTCGGCGAGTGAGCGGCCCAACGGGGTGGCGATCTAGCAACAGCAGCTCGCGGCTGGGTGGCGCTTGGTTGAGAGTGATGGCGGTTCATGGAGCTCGGGGTCGAGAGAGGTGGAGGTCGGGGCTCGGGTCTCGCGGGCGGATGGGCTGAGGTGGGTCTCGGGGAGCTCGGGGCTAACGGGGGTGAGCTGCGGCGGCTGGGGGGGTGACGGGCTGGCCGAGCGTCGACCGGCGAAGGCGGGTTGGCTGGGTGGCGACGAGTGAGGGAGCAGAGGAGAGGGAGGGGGCGTCGGGGGTTCACGGCAGGGGGAGTGAGCGCAGAACAGAGAAAAAAGAGAGGGAAGGAGAGGAGAGAGCAGAGAGAAGAGAGGGGGAAAAAGGTGATGTGACAAGGGGGCGCACGGCCGTAGAGGGAAAAGAAAAAGGGGAGAGAGAGAGAGAGAGCTCAGGGAGGGTGACAACTTGGTAACTTGGTAACTTGGTCTTTTCTTTTCTTTTTTCTTTTTTTCGTATGGTTCGGAACCGGGCCCGGAACTGGTGGTTCGGGCCCGGTTCATGGTTTGAAGAAACCGGAATCGGGCCCGTATGCCACGGGCCTGTTCCGGTTTGGAACCGCCGGCCTAGTCAACGGGCCGGTTCAGGTTTTGACCCGGGCCGGTTCCGGGCCCAAATCGGCCCGTGGTCATGACTACTTGTGGCAGTTGGAGTGGGACAACGATGAATGCCAACGAGTGTCCCGGATCCAATTTTGGTACTTCACAAGCTTGTTCTCGTATACTTGGTGGAGTGACCTTTGATTCACTCTTTCGGCCCACTCTCAGCCCACGAGACAGCCACCCTTCATTTTCCTTCCCACGACAAGATGGGGATCTGGACGGTGCAAATCCGCGAGCTCACAGAAAGGAGGGAAGCGCCACACCAGATCATCCCCAGAGGCTCTGCCCGTCTTGGTCCGAAGAGGGGGAGCAGAAGCATGTAAAGTTGTCTCTTTTACTCTGCGCGTCTTGGTCTGAAGAGGGGGAGCAGAAGCAAGCGAGAGCGAACGGGAGAGAGCGACACGGAGCAAAAGAGTTGTGGGCGAGAGGACCTTCTTCTTTCCATCGACGAACGCAGCGCACCTTCCTCCTCTCGCTCGCACGGTTAGTCTCTAATTAGTAACAGTCGGAGATGTCTAAGAGAACATGTGATGTGATACCATTGTGCAGGCTAAGCAGCACCTTGCATTGCTCTATTTGGGTGAGATTGGTCGATCGAAGGATTTAGGTGTGCACATTCAGATTGAGGGTATTGAGAAGCACATCATATTACTTTGTGTTTTCATCTCGAGACGGTATTATGTTAAGGGCGATACTCCAAAGAGCGACCTTCGCAAGTTTTTGTTTGTCTATTTGTTATAGTTGCTTCTTGCATCAGAGGGACAGCAATTTGGTTTGTCCACGTTGTTCCGCCTTCTCTTTGCAGCAAAAAGTCTTGTCTCTTCTCGGTCATTTGAAATAGACGAGTACCATGGATTTAGCATGGTTCCTTTGGCTGATCTGTGGGTACTTGTTTGTTGCTACTTTTATTGACTTGGGATATTGCTGGGGCATTCTGCCATTGATTCAATCCTCTAGATTGTTTCCATGGAATCTGTCATTTTCTGCTAGTGAGCTCATACATTTTCTTAACAAAGCAATGTTTCTGGTATTTGCTAGCTTTTATTGTTCATCAGGAATGTCTAGTGAACATGTGCAAACACTTTTGGTTTGGTGATGACAAACATAACTAAAAGTTGAACTGATAAATGTAGCATAAAAGTGCATATGTGAAAGCCTTCCCCTTTTTTGTCTAGTCGTGTTCTTTCGCATTCGGGAGGATGTCGATTTGCTATGCTGTTTTCTTTCTTTTATTTTATTTTCTTCGGCGTTTGCTTGTTCTGGAGCTTGTTCTTCTGGTTTATTCATGGTTTTGGTGAGACCAGAGCAGTGAATTTATGCTATGTCTCTAGCGCGTTAGCTTCTGTTTCAATGGAACTTAGAATTTCTCTCTTTGACATTCTGCAAGTGACTGACTATTGTTAAACTACAAGGATCTGAACTTGGCCTGGTTAAAAAAGAAGCTTCTTTTGTTTAGCATAAAACTCGTTTTGGTATCTACTCTTTCTTTCTGCTGTCGCCATTTGTGTATATGATATGCAATCGAGCTGTTTTTTTCCCCCTCGAGTCTGCAATCTGTTCATAAGATACAAGTGTCTTGAACACGAGCTGATTTTTCCCCATCTTGAGGCTGCAATCTGTGCATTTGATGCCTGAAATCAGTTGATGTATAGTTTAGGCTGAGAATGGCATCATCTTCAAGTGCATTGCATCAGTGACTTTGTGATGTTTCCCCAATTCTCACATTTCCGGATCTAATTTACTGGGTACTCTTGCATGGCATCATTTTCACTTATAGATAAGTGACTTCTCAGGCGAAATCTAACCTACTTCCTCTACTGCAGATCAAGATTCTTTAAGCTCAAGATCACACAATGGGCCCCAGACGAGTGAACGCCAATCAGCGGTTACGTTGGACAGATGAGCTTCATCAACGCTTTGCTGATGCTGTGGCACAACTCGGCGGGCGAGACAGTAAGTCATCAACGCTTTGTCTGTGATTTTCTGTTTATATTCTTGATTTAGCTTTTATTTGGTAATTTTATGATCATGTTAGATGACGAGGCACTGTTTATCTATAGTCACATGGTGGCGAATTGCTTGGAAAGCATGTTTGCGGAAGATTTCATGTTGATGAGTTTAGGCTGTGAACATCAACAAAGAAGAATAAAATCGAACATGGAATGTCGGTTCGGTTGATGTAGCCTATTTCCACGAGAAAACTTATGCACTCAAATCCAGTCCTAGTTGCCTCCGGTACTCTTTGAGTTTTCGAACACCTCAAAGAGAAGCGGAAAAGGGAAATACATACATAGCAACGATCCTAAAGTTGCCAATCGTATGCATTTTACTTTTTTGGGTCCTGCACCCTAGATGTTAACTTTCAAATCTATGTTTCATTGCTTTCTTTCAGGGGCTAAACCTAAAGATATTCTTGGACTTATGGGAGAGCCAGCTGTAACTCTAAACCATGTTAAAAGTCATTTACAGGTTTAGAGAACAAACTTTCCCTCTATTTATTTATTCTAGATCTACATTAAATCTTTTCTGTTAAGGAAATCTTCTTTGTCATTCATGTTAATTAGGCAATTGTAATGCATGCAGAAATATCGACCTGCAGCTTCTATACCTGACTCATCCTCCTCTCACGGTAGAAAAGCCAACAGAAAAGAACCGGCGGCGAAGAGAAAAGAACCGGCGGCATCTTCCTTTGAAGGTAAAAGAGCTCGTAAAACTGTTACGGGAAAAGAAACAGTGGAAGATACGCGCTCCGATGCGGACTTGTGAGTACCATTTCTGGTGTATTTATATGTTTATCTCTCTTTAGTCACAAACAATTAAACCTTTTGTTTTATTTATGACAAAACGTTTGTTGTTTCTAACTACTAGAGTTTTGGAACCTCTCAAACTGTGCCTGGATGAACTGTTGGAGGCAAGTCCTTTATTTGTGTTTTAGCTTTCTGATTGGAATACCATTGTTAGAATTAATATTCTAATATTCGGAAACAGCTGATTTTAGTACATTTAATGTTGCCAGGCGCGGAGACAGCTGAACGTGCAGTTAGAAGCGTCAACGGATATGCTGAAGAACATGGTCGACGAAGCCTTACAGAGTGACTTTTGAAGTTTTGAGAAGTCACTGTAGGTTTTAGCTACCTGCATTTTGGCAATCCATTGTTAGTTCACATTTGGATTAGTAACACACTTCATCTAATAGAAATAGGTTCACGTGTATTGCATCCGAGTCGGTCGTCGTATGTGCCTTGTTTTTACCGGCCCATATGGTTAAAATGCAGAGCTCCAAAGCATTTCATAGTAGTTCTGCAATATGACTCTCTATCAAAGTAATATAGCCCAGAAGATTTTCTTCAACATCTTTTGCATCGAGTACAATGATGTCTGAATTTGATTTAAGGTCTATGTGCTCTTAACTGAGATACCTATATTTTCTTTTGCATCAAGTGGCCTGTCTATGTCGGAGATGAGGTCATGGGTGAAGTACAGGCGGTTAACATCAGAGAGTGCAAGAAAAAAAATACATGTGTCAAGTTACTTCATTGAATTGCTCTCTTCTTGTGAGGCCGGAAGTAATTCAGGAAAGATTACGTCATGCAGGCTCAAGTTCTTTGACAAAATGTTTCAAAAGTGGTGAGCTTCTAGTCATCGATGGGGAGGCCGTAGCAGTTTTGCCTTCACTAGCCTCGGGTTAAATCTCACTTTTCTGGCTGCTATGAGATAGTAGCCGAATGATCAATGATACCGATCGGAGACATGAGCAATCAGTCCGATGTTGCAACTACTTTATGCACCGCGACAAACCTGCTGAGTCCTTCATGGTTTTGTCCATAAAGATTATGTGTCTGGTTGTTCTTTTTGCTTGTATGGAAATTGCCAGCTAGAGAATAACATACCCATTTACATTGTCCATAATGTGATGCCGAATTTCTTTAGCATGAGAAATGCATAGCTAACCATTTATTGAAAGAACTTGTCACAGAGATTAAGATATGCGGACACTTGAACTGTCGCCAGAATTGAATTCAGACTATTAGGTCTGATGGCACGAGGTTGATCCTGCATGAAACAGAGTTCTGAACTCTGAAGCAGTGCGAGGAAGCAATTTTATTTCATTAAATTCCAGAAAGAAGACTCATTAAATTTAATAGATACAACGTTACATTCTACGAATTTACTAAATTTTTCTCCCATTTGCTTCAAATTACACAAAAACGAGAAAAGTTACCTAACAGCAGACCTATACAATGTCTCTCGGGCGACTAATCTTTTGTGAGAATTTCCCCTCCAACACGTGCAAAAACTAGGGAAATAAATTGCTTAAGAGAATTGGAGCGGACCAGATATGGTAACCGGAGGATCACTTTCTACTTGTGTAGCCTTCCCCTCCGAAAGCAAGGAGGTTAAAGTGTTGGCCTCCTTGGCCGGAACCCACTCTGCTGTCCATATAGTAACATGCGGCCACTCCTTCTTAGAGGTTATGACTTCCCCGTCGACGAAAACCGGGGCAAGCTTCGAATGCAGCAATTTTGTTGTTGAAGGGCAAAGCTGAAAGATCCACAGGGACATCTCGATCGAGGTATAGGCCATAGCTAGCTACAGCTGTAACCCCGTGACTTCTCTTGTGAGCAAGAGTGACATGAGCTTTTTGGAGGCTGCTGTCTAAGTGTTTGTCTCGCAGGAAGGTTTCTACTTTAGGGTACTTCTCAGCCAACTGCTTGGAGGGACCATGGAGATGACAGCAAAATTGTCAGTCACAAAAGAAATACAAATTAATATACAGGATTCGCGTAGAGTTAAGAAAGACGAGGCATAGCCAAGGGTACTAGGCCAATGCTTTGTACCACTTACATCATCATTAAGAAGATTTTGTATTTGTGTTACGGGTAAGCGAAAACAATTGTTCCTAGCTTCCTCTTCTCGGTACTAGGCGCCGTATAATCACCTCTGGCAACTTTCTTCAGTTGTTCCAATACTTGCTTAACGGCGAAGTCAAATGACACCTGAAGAAGTGACATCGTAGGAAAAACATGTTTCTCACTGTTGAGAAGTGGAACGGAGATAGGATATGGCGGGACAAGAGAGAATATAATGACCTGAATAGGGTTTAGATAATGGGTATTGCTAAGTAATGTCTCTCGCAAATGCTTTTCCTTTGCATGGGATCCTTTGTTGGACTCCAATCTACAAAATCAGAACATGTGATTCACCAAATCAAAGAGAGAGGAATGCATAATCAGTCAGTACACCAAAAGACAAGACACCGACTTATCCCTTGGAACAAACATTGAGAATGTTTACGCAGATGTAGGAATGCTAGTAACAAGGCTCCACTAGTTTTTTTTATACAATTTCGTCCCCCAATGCTCAGAAATGAACATCAGAGAAGCGAGCTTGCTTATTCAAAAGAAGAATTATCCTATTTTGATCTAGTGGACTGCAACTTCTATGACCACGAAACGACTGCAAAGGAGCACAATATGAAATGAATCTAGCCATCTACCAAGTGAATTCCCCCTCCTGATCTGGCCTCACGTGCTTTCAGTGAGCCCTCTTTTTTTTTTTTTTTTTCTTTTTTGTGAGCTTCCCCTCTCCGAGGAAATATTAGGTGCTCCTGGAGCAGAGATGGATTGGCGCTCCAGTCCACTCAATGAACGCCACGTGGCGTTACGGGGCCCGCTGTCAGAAATTTTTCAAAACCCACCAGCCGTTTGCTCCCGTTATTTTTTCCTCCCTTACCGCCTCTTCCCCCCTTTTCTCTCTCCTCTCCTCTTCCCGATGACTGCTCTGCTCTGGGGAAAGACTCTGCGCCAGGATGAAATCCAGCTCTGCTTCCCGCCTCTGCTCCTCTCAAATCCCTCCCCTTCACGAAAGAACGCCTCTGCTCTCTCTCAAATCCCTCCCCTTCACGAAAAACCTGCTCTGCTGACCAAAAATCTGCTCTGCTCTCTCTCGTCTTTGCGTCTTCCCGAAATCCGCCTCCGCCGTATCCTGCGGCGTCGCCTCCGAGCCCGGAGGCAGTCACCACGCCGAGTCCGTACCCTACCCGAAATCCGCCTCGCTGAAATCCCTCTCTCAAATCCCTCTTCACGCTCCCACAAACCCTAAACCCTACCCGAAATCCGCCTCGCCGAGTCCGTACTCCGACTCTTCGAAGAAGTCGCAGTTGCTTGCTCTCGGTGCTCGTGCTCGACGCTCTTCAACACACACTCTTCCTCGAGCAGAGCCTCAACTGAGCCCGCTCAACTAACCCACGGAGGCCCACTCGTCCCTCCTCGAAGAGCCTATCATTTCCACAGACAGTTGAGAAACAACTTTCTTAAAGGCGTGTCAATAATTTCTTGTTTTCCCTTGGTGGGTGTTTGGTTCTTCTTTTTCTAAGTAGTGGTGTGGCTTCGGGAGGGATGATAGCTTCTTCTTTTTGGGCTTTCGTTGGTCTTCGTGTGTTCGCATTTAAGTTTGTTTTGGGACAATGGTGATGCTTGCAGAAATTTCTCTACCCTTTAATGTTTCATTAGAGCACGACATGTTGCGATGTTGCTGCTACTTTAATTGAACTGGGTGTGACGACAGTGCAAATGCAAGTTCGTCAAATTTTCGATGAAGGTACATGTAGTATATCTGTTTGTTTCTAAGGTATTCAAATAGCTTGAAAGATGTTCGCTTTAGGACGGCTGAGACTGTCTGCATTTCGAATTGCATTTAATCCTGCGTGGAACAAGTAAGGTTAACATTAAATTGTGAAGACTCGTAAATTCCCTCATGTCAATGGTCCCCTCTAATTCCCCTTCAACGTTTCTTTTGAAATCGTGCATTACTTTACCTTCTATTGTTGAAAGAAATCAGTATTTGGTGATGTAGGTTGTGCTCTGCTACCCGAATTTTGGATGTCGGTGTTTGGTTGCTTAGTGGTTTTTGCAGTTATCATAGATGATTTAGTTTGTTGGAGCTATACTCTTTACGTAAGGGTTATAGCATTTTAAGTCTATTAAAGTTTCAACCAACATCGTCTGTTCATGTGTAGGCTCTTTGCTGGAGACATTAATTCCGTAACAGCGTTTGAGGCGCATCCCCCTGGTAGAGATTTCGAGAAGCACTCAACACTTCAAGGAAACAAACAAGGTCAAACAGGTATGTTGTTGTGCTTGTCCTGATTTAGCTATTTCTGTATAGTTGCCTAACAAGTTAAATAAACGAGGATTTCAAAAACTACAATGGAGAAGAATTCAGTATTTCAACTTGAATGGATTGCTTTGGATTTCTGTTTATTTTGCCATGGGGTTGATATACTATGCATGTGAAGGGAAGTAGCAGATCTCCCAAATGCCCTGGATTGCGTCTTCATAGTGTTCATGCTCAGTTTCTTTGGTAGCAGTAAAGACGGGCTTTATTACAAATTTGAGGATGGAAATTACATACCTTTAAACCATGACGCGGTAGATGTAATCTTCCTGACCTCATTTTCCAGGGGGCTCCTTTTGTTCCTTCCTTTCGTTTCCTCTTTGGCATTTCGCCCTACAAGGTGCAATGTTGATAAGTTTCACTATCCTGTTCGTCCAGGTTGATGAACGCGATGGAGGAGGTACCCTTGAAATTTCCATGCAAGACGAATCACACTCACATGTAGGTTGTGATGGAGAGGGTATTTGCTCCTTGAACGAGGGAGTTGAAGTTGAAGGTTGCCACCAAGAGCAAACTGTAGTCAATGAGGACACTCCAGGTGAACCATTTCTTCGTGCCAGTCTTCTGCTCATGTTTTCCCTGATTATATAGACTGATTATCATCAATACATATTAGGCTGTAATATAGGCTTAATAGAAGCCCCGTGGTTTTACTTTGACATCCTCAAGTGCTTTGAGCTGCTTAATGTTGGCAATTCATTGTAGGAGCACTTTTTAAGTTTAGGTACGCAGTAGGTCTTTGTTGGAGCTAGGTGATTTGGTTTTGGCATCCATTGTGAGCTCTTTTCTGCTTAATGTTGGTATAATTTAGCATTTGACTTTACTGAAGCTCTTCGCTATAGTCTTAATGGAAAGCGCATGTCTTAGCTTGTGCATGGCTTCTCTGCGTGTTTAAGAAGTTGTGGAGGTTATGGACTCATGTAGTATTTATCCACGTCTGTGTGATATTGTTTCATGACTCTGTGATAACTAATGCCGACGATTCAGCTAATAATGTGATACTGTTGCTAACAACACTTTCACTAAGGATCATAAATTTTTTATTTAATTTTTTGTGTGTTCGGGATCTAAGTATCAGAACTTGAAAGAACAGATTTTCAAGTTGAGAGGACCCTAGTGATTAGAGCATATATACCTTTTTATACCAAAAGACTGTTGACACCTGGAACTTTGCGAGGGTCCAATGTCCCACTATGGTTCAGCAAATCAAACACGTGGTATTGTTCGAAATCCTGATGACTCTCTTGGTCATTGTTGTCTAGCCTCTGCAAAGAGAGAAGTGGATTCCACGGCGGGGAGGTCTGCAGATTTCCAGGAGGAGTGCTCCTTTATTTGGGATGAGACATTGCAGCTGTACTTTGATGCCAGGTTGCTCATTTAGCACTCGATATCTCGCGGGTGTCAAATCTCTAAATTCATGTGCTTTCTATTATAAGCATGTGGTTTCTCGATGCAAGTATAATGTTTGTTTTATTGTGCCAAAAGTCAAGATCAAGATCTGCACTTTTTTATTTTACTTTCTTGTGTATTGCATTGGTCAGAAAGCAAAATGAATAGAAAATCAATACAGGAAAAACGCTATGGTGTTGCTCGTTTTAGATTATCTTGGTCATTACAGGGGCCACGTAGTTGACAAATCTTCATAATAGAATTTTAATTTCCATTTTATGTTTACAACCTTTTGTTGGAAAGAGCAAGTGAGCTTGTAAGGTCAGAGGAATAGAGAGAGGTGGAAGATCCCAAAGACATACTCCGGGCAGCGGAGGTGTTCTTGGAGGATAGGTTCAAGAGAAGGGACTGGTCGTGGAGAGAGTTGTATGCCAAAGTGAGAAAAGAGTCGCTTGAATATTTATGCACTGTTGCACACACGTCACCAAAATAATGAATAATTTAAACTTGTTTGAAGATAATTTACTTTTTGGAACCTTGATCCTCATAAAATGACATAGAACCAGGTCGAAATAATCCCCGGAGTGATGTAGAGCCATGATACTCTAGGAGGTATTACCGGAATCTTCTCGTTCTACAAGTTAAGCTGAAATCCTTGTTAGGAATGTGGATGTGATGTTTCTTGTTTTCAACAGCTGGTTCATACTGTTAAGCTGATTATTTTTGCCAACTTTATCTAGTTCGAGAGGTTTTTGCTGTTGACCTTTATTTTCTCATATTGTTCTCTGTGCTTCTGCAGAAGTGGGTTTTATCATGACTCCACTGCTGGCTGGTACTACAGCAGTAGAGATGGTATATATTACAAGTTACAAAATGGAAATTATGTGCCCTTGAAGTCCGACCTGGTAGACATTGCGTTCTCGACCTGAACTAGTTTAATTTCTCCTTTACCTTCTATCTTTTGTAATCATGTATATGAGGTTCAATTTTGATATTCCTCCATCGCTACTTCAGGTTGATAAAGGTGATGTCGGAGGTACTTGCGTAAATTCCCTCCAAAATGAATCTCATTCACATACATGCCATGGGAGGAACAACAATTACTCCTCTATCTTGAGACATGAATCTGAAGCTTGCCAACAAGAATTAATCTTGACCATTCTGGAGGCAATCAACCTCTTCTTAACTCCTTAACTCCACAACTAAAAGCATCTGTCTTGTATTCTATCATTATGGTGAAAGAGTTGGGGCATTGCCTTCTAAGAAATGTGTTCTCCTATGTTGTCTATAAATGTAGAAGTGTGACGATATGATGTCACTCGCTCTAACCCAGTTTATTGTCAGATTTTGCAGGAGGTATTTATCTTTTTCTTGTGATACTGATTGACTGCACTATATTGTTAACCCAGTTCTCTTGCAAGATGAGGAAAAATGGCAAGCTCAATATAGTCAAGTCATTCAATCAAGAGAAGAGCCTGCACTGGAGTTCCCAGTTGTGGATTTGTGGGACTGGGAAGTGGTTAGAGGGTCAGGAAAGGATGGAAAAAGTCAAGTGGTTGGGCTAGTCGGTCGGCTCGTCAAACGATCTGCTAAACTCCACCCGTCTATGCCTGCCGGTGATGGTTTTCTAAAAACTGCTCCAATATGTCAAGTGCGCTTTGATCTGGTACGAGTTAGAACAGGTTTGGTTTTGCCTCATGATTGTGACAGTTTATACAGTTGGAAGCATAAATATATATTCTAGGATACATATATTAATGCAACCTCTGTACAGTTCTTGAGGATGTTTACATTCGTGCTAGTTCTAGTCAATGATCTCTTAAAAATTCGTTCTTTCAGGAAAAACATATAAGCTGCGAAGTCCCAGTGCCAGCTACTTAGCTACAGTGACTTCTTATGATTCTTCAAATCCAGCGAAAGATTGGGGGTTTCCTGAGTTAGTAGCCGGAGGAGAATCTGTCAGCCTTTCGAAATCCACTAAAAATAGTGAATCGAAAAAGTAGCAGATACGGAACTAGATGAACTTCTGGCATCGCAGAAGGTAACATCATCATGAGCAATATTTAAGATTGCCATGGATCTGAGTAATGAAAGAATTCGTTCTTGCTCAGTTATTTTAGACTGAGTGTGTCCCTTGATAGTGGATATATTGTAAATAGAACTTAAGTTTATATGCAAATGGAAAGGGCTGGAGGGCCCTTCTAAGTGTTAGATGAAGGATGCTCAATACTTTCATGGCTTAGCCTTGCCAATGTGCAACATTTCTTGCTTCACACCTCTTGCCCTGAACCCGAAGTATGCATCACAGTTATCATGTCTGGGTAGCCTATAGATCCTGTGCACTATGGGCATCCATCGGCTGTCAGATCTTCAAGTCATCATGGATTATTAGAATTATTTTATTGGAGCCGTGACAAAGCAGATATTCTTGTAGCTTTTGTGTTGTTGGCCTTCATTCAAGTTGCTTGACAAAATACTTCAAATAATTTCTCTTGTTTTCTAAAGGATAAGAAGTGGTCCATGATCGTCAATTTTTTTTTTTTTTGGGTGGGTGGAGTGAGCAGCAGTGATTGAAGATGTGTCCTTTCTCTTGCATGAGAAGTTCCAAATGATGTTACATGTAACTTGGGTACATGCATCAGAAGAATGCAGAAGCCCAATATGAAGCTACTGTAACAACACCCAGAATTTAATTTGCAACATCTAGGTGCAACTTGCAAGACGGTGCAACTTGCAAGACGGTGCAACAGACTGGTCTATAAACTTGTCTGAAGCAACTTTGACTACCAAAAAGTATCTGCTCAATAGATGAAAGATGTAGACTGTTCGCGTTCTCCCATTTTACTGGACTATAATGGTGATTGTATGGACCTCATGATAGAGATGGTCAGTTTTATTAAATACTTGCTTATGTTGCCAGCACATAGGACCTGGATACAAGGATAGAGCTGCTGCAAGAAGAGTGTTGCGTCATGGCTATGGTGTGGGGCCTGGACAAAAGAATTTGCTGTCTCGTGGTGATGATGTAAATTCTTCCGGAACTTCTGTCTCTACAGAAGAAGCCGCAGCTGAAGCCCTGAACATGTCTTTTGGAGCCGGTAGTTTTGCCAGAAAAGTCCTTGAAAGTATGGGCTGGAAGGAGGTAATACTACAATCCAGATTAAAACACTCTCTTTAATGGAAAACATCTTCATTAATCTAGGTATTTTATACAACACAAATATGTCACAGTTGACTGGGATCTTTTGGATAGGTCGAGGTCTCTGGCTTTCATCTGGTCTGATGGCTGGGCCACTGGGTTCCAGTCTTTTAGCACTGAGTGTCACAATCTGGTTATTGATATCTACCTATAAGATTCTTCCCGTCATCCAAAACTGTTTGTTGCATCCGCTTCTATCTTTGCGCTTTTTTTTTTCTTATTCCTTTTCGCAAGTTCCTGATGTGAAGGAATCCTTGGTGCAGCTGTAAGGTTGCTCAGATTATAAGTCCATTTTGAGGGTTCACGTAGTGAAAATAGCCTCTCTACATAGGATCTACTCTCTGTGCGTCAATATTTTGAAACCAAGATTGGAGGAAGACATGGAAATGTAACTGCTGCACGGTTTCAACCAAGTTAATTCACTGCTAGTGCCAGGAAAATGGACTAGTTTCAGCATTCATGGGCTTGTGCTGGTGCTCAATGTACGTGCTAGGGGAGCTGACGGTCTGGCTTTATAAACTTCTCAGCCCTTGGCTCCTTGGGGGAGCCTGAACCCATGTAAACTTGGCAGCAGGCTCTCAAATTTAGTATACACAGGACCCAAACAGTTGAACAAGTGATTAGGGTTTTCTCATTCAACCCAAGTTCAGCCCTGACGGGCGCAAGCCTGCTTCCGGTTGGACAATTCCAACTGGTTAATAGTCTGGTTTAGTAAGCCTTGACATGCACGTGGCCTATCTGAACCCAGCGATTTTGGGCACTTCAACCTATCTAAAACTAACTGTCAAGTCACAAGATCTACTTAATTCAATTGCATATATTTCCCTATTTATCTGATAACAAGTCCTAGGTGCAACTGCAGGGTGAGGGTCTAGGGAGGACTGTGAAGGGTTCGGTTGAACTAGTTCAGGCAGTTGGGAATGTTGGCAGTGTTGGCTTGGCTGGCCTCAAAGTAGAACAAAGCGTCAGTGAGAACTGGCAATTTGCTATGTTGTGTGATATAGAAACTCATGCATCTTTTCTGTTGTGAATAGGGCAAGCACATGCTTTCGTATTCGATAGAGTTATTATGCGCAACTCTTCACAAGATGTTTTTGTTGAAATTTCAAAACTTGTACAGAATGTACTTGATGGTTATAAGGTCGCAATTTGCTAGATGATGTTTTACTGTATTATCTATTAACATGTTATCTACTGCCATATAGAGGATATGGACATGATTTTTTCAAAACTAGAATAGTTGATTTCAAACTAGTCAAGTGTTTGTCACTATTTGACCAAAAAAAAAAATAGTGTTTTTCCATGTGATACTAAATTCATTTTTGAACCTGCTTTCTTGTACTCGTTTTGCTGGAGCTTTTGTTAGCATCAAATGCGACCTGCGGAAGCATAGCAAACATGCCTTCTTCTTTTTTCATGATGTTAGTGCAGGTTTGAGTTTTTCCTGTTTTGTCTCTCGATTTGCATTTTCGCTTATGGGCAAATTGGGTCGGGGAAAACCTATACTATGATGGGTAGCTCAGGCCATGTGGATGAAAAAGGATTGATATCGAGATCTATAGAGAAAATATTCGAAACATACAATCTCAAGGCTAGAAATATGAATTGAAGGCATGAAATTTTTTTACGTAGTTTTTTTTTTGCTGTGCTTATTTTCTTATATGTTTTTCATGAAGTTTGTTTGTTCAAACATTTTTAAGGTGTCGATGTTGGAAATCTACAATGAAATGATTATGGATCTCTTAGAATTGAGTGATTCGAAACAGGAAAAAACATATGCAATCAAACATGATTCCAATGACAACACTAATGTTTCTAATCTGACAATTGTGGACGTTTGTAGCACTGAAGCGGTTTCGCAATTTTTACATCATGCTGCTGAGAGAAGGTGAAAAATATCATGCTGTACTTCTTTCAAATGCCCCCTCCCCAAAGTAAAAAGAAAGATAAATAGACATGGAAGGAGACTGCTGAAGAAATAAAAAAGGGAAGAAGAGATTGTCTACCATGTTTAATCGAATCTTTTCTTCCAAGTTTTTTTTAAGGAAATGCAGTTGTCTATATTTTAATACGATATGGATAGCTAAAGAGTACAAGAAATAAAAACATGCAGCAGATTGAGTTATTTCTTTCTTTCTTGTTGAATAATAATAATAATCTCGTGATGTGCAGTATATGAGGAATTATTTAGGGTATAAACTTTTCAGGTTTATCGACAAGACCCAAATGAATGAGCATTCTTCAAGAAGTCGTGTTGTTTTTACCTTGCGTATTTATGGTGTAAATGAGGTATGCTCTCTCCTCCCTGTTGTGTGCTTGAGGTGTCTTTGAACATAATAAACATACAAAAAAATATTTTTCCAATTACTATTGTAATCTTAAACTTGACCTGTGATCTGATAGAACACCAGACATCATGAGCAAGGCGTCTTGAATCTCATAGATCTGGCAAGAATTGATTATGTGTCTAAAAGCGGTGTAACCAGTGATTGTTTGAAGGAAACTCGAGTATATATCTTTATCATCATGATTATTAGTTTCTTTTCCTTTGAATATCTTGTCTAAGTTATTTTTTTACCCTTCTTGTGGAATTAAGGCTATTAACCAGAGTTTATCCACCTTAACCGATGTTATATCCAGCAGCATGTACCATTTAGAAACTCAGAACTTACTATGTTTCTTGAGGTAATTGAAAGATCTTGGTTATCTTCGTTATATCTATTTTGATTTTTTCATTTGTCTATATTTCAAATTTGACTCTTTAACTTATTCAAATTACATAGTAGCGTATTTGTGCTTTTTTTTTAACAAGTAAATGGCTTCAGCAGAAAACAGATAGTTAAAAACTAATTCTCACCAGAAAAATTAAGTTTAGTAGGAAGTGTGCAGTGTCAGTGACTGTAAATTTGTGAAAATCAGGGTATGAGAACTTTATGGCGATTGTAGTTTTAGTTACCGTTATTGTACACATGCTTAAGTTGGTAGTTGTCTTGGACATCCTTCTATTAGTGAATTTACTAACTGTCAAGGAATACTTTTCGTTAACAGCCTTGTCTAAGTGGAAATTCAAAGACACTGATGTTTGTGAATGTCTCTCTCGCTCCCTCATCGATCGAATAGACAGTCAACGCTTTTCATTTCGCAGCACGTGTAAATGGTTGTAGTACTAGAATTTTCGAGCGAAAGAGAAGTACATAGTCCTTGGATTCTCGATCGAGGTATGGGTGATTTTTTTCACGAAAGGAGCTGTCTGAAAAATAAAACCACATACACGTAAACTTGATCAATGATTTGTACTCTGTTATATGATCCTAATAGTGCTCTGTATGTTGATCTTCACTTTTCTCGGCACAGTGACTGAGCTGGAGAGTGAATATTCTTCAAGTTCTTTTGACTTTTTTTGTTTTGTGGGGACTTCGGTGAAGTTTAGAATGTAATCTTGTACTTGAAGAGGAAGCATTCTTTTGACATGACTAAACTTTCATTCTAGTCTTGTAATGTTGTGGTGTGGATGTGGGAAGATGAAGTAAACCACGTTTAATATATATATATATATATATATTTTACAATAGACATGTTAATATGTATTGTCAGATTTAGTTGAAAACGAACAAGTTTATAGTTATTATTGCGAAGGATATTTTGAAAATATGAACTCATTGTTGGGTGAGGTGATTCTGATCAGTCTGAGCAACTTAAATATTTTCGGCGATTATCATTATATTAGATCTTTTACCGAAAGTTGGAGGCTCGTGATATTCTGATAATGATAATCGCCGAAAGCATTTAAGTTGCTCAGACTGATCAAAATCACCTTACCCAACGATGAGTTCATATTTTCAAAATAACCTTCGCAATAATAACTATAAACTTACTCGTGTTCAACTAAATCTGACAATACATATTAACATGTCTATTGTAAAAAAATATATATATATATTAGATGTGGTTTACTTCATCTTCCCACATCCACACCACAACATTATACTACTAGAATGAAAGTTTAGTCATGTCAAAAAAATGTTTCCTCTTCCAGTACAAGATTACATCCTAAACTTCACTGACGTTTCAACAAAACAAAAGAGTCAGAAGAACTTGAAGAATATTCCCTCTCCAGTTCTGTCACTGTGCCGAGAAAAGCGAAGATGAACATGCAAAGCAGGATCATATTACAGATTATAAATCATTGATCAAGTTTATGTGTATATGGTTTCATTTTTCTGACAGCTCCTATCGTGAAAAAAATTTCTCATACCTCGATCGAGAATCCAAGGACAATGTACTTCTCTATCGCTTGGGAATTCTGGTGCTACAACCATTTACCCATGCTGCGAACTGAAGAGCGTTGATTGTCTCTCCGATCGATGAGGGAGCGAGAGAGACATTCACAAACATCAGTGTCTTTAAATTTCCACTTAGACAAGGCTGTTAAACGAAAAGTATTCCTCGACAGTTAGTAAATTCACCAATAGAAGGATGTCCAAGACAACTACCAACTTAAGCACGTGTACAATAACTGAAACTACAATCGCCATAAAGTTCTCATACCCTGATTTTCACAAATTTACTGTCACTGCACACTTCCTACTAAACTTAATCTTTCTGCTGAAAACTAGTTTTTAACTACCAGTTTTCCATTAAAGCCATTTACTTGTTAAAAAAAAAAAGCACAAATACGCTATTATGTAATTTGAATGAGTTAAAGAGTCAAATTTGAAATATAGGCAAATGAAAAAAATCAAAATAGATATAACGAAGATAATCAAGATCTTTCAGTTACCTCAAGAAGCATAGTAAGTTTTGAGTTTCTGAATGGTACTTGCTACTGCTTCTTGGCCAAAGCAGATATGACATCGATTAAGGCGGATAAACTCTTGTTAATAGCCTAAATTCCACAAGAAAGAAAAAAAAAATAGCTTAGACAAGATATTCAAAGGAAAAGAAACTAATCATCATGTTGAAAAAGATATATACTTGAGTTTTCTTCAAACAATCACCATTTACACCGCTCTTAGACACAGAGTCAGTTCCTGCCAGATCTATGAGATTCAAGACGCCTTGCCCATGCTGTCTGGTGTTTTATCAGATTACAAGTCAAGTTACAATAGTAATTGGAAAAATATTTTTTTGTATGTTTGTTATGTTCGAAGACACCTCAAGCACACAATTATGTACACATACAGAATAGGGAAGAGAGAACATACCTCATTTACACCACAAATACGCAAGGTAAAAACAACACGACTTCTTGAAGAATGCTCGTTCATTTGGGTTTTGCCGATAGACCTAAAAAGAAGTTTATACCCTAGGTGATTCCTCGTATACTGCACATCACGAGATTATTATTATTTTTCAACAAGAAAGAAAGAAATAACTCAATATGCCGCATGCTTTTGTTTCTTGTACTCTTTAACTATCCATATTGTACTAAAATATATACAACTTTAATTTCTTAAAAAAGACTTGGAAGAAAAGATTCGATTAGACATGGTAGACAATCTCTTCTTTCCTTTTCTATTTCTTCTTCAGCAGTCTCCTTCCACGTCTCTCTCTTCATTTTTACTTTGGGGGAGGGGGCATTTGAAAGAAGTACATTATGATATTCTCACCTTCTCTGAGCAACATGATGTAAAAGTTGTGAAATCGCTTCAGTGCTACAACCGTCAGATTAGAAACATTAGTGTTTTCATTGAAATCATATTTGATTGCATATGTCTTTTCTGTCTCGATTCTAAGAGATTTATAATCATCTCATTGTAGATTTCTAACATCGACACTTGAAAATGTTTGAATAACCAAACTTCACGAAAAACATACTAGAAAATAAGCACACACTAAAAAAAACTACATAAAAAAATTTCATGCTTTCAATTCATATTTCCAGCCTTGAAATTGAAGAGATTGTATCATTTCGAATATTTTTTCTTTAGATCTCGGTATCGATCCTTTTTCATCCACATGGCCTGGCCTACCCATCATAGTGTAGGTTTTCCCCGACCCAATTTACCCATAAGCGAAAATGCAAACTTGGAGACAAAACAGGAAAAATTCAGATCTGCACTAAAATCATGGAAAAAAAGGCATGTTTGCTATCCTTCCGCAGATCGCATTTGATACTAATAGAAGCTTCAGCAAAACGAGTACAAGAAAGCAGGTTCAGCAATGAACTTAGTATCACATGGAAAAACACTTTGTTTTTTTTTTCAAATAGTGACAAACACTTGACTAGTTTCAAATGAGCTATTCTAGGTTTGGAAAAATCATGTCCATATCCTCTATATGGCAGTAGATAACATGTTAAAAAATAATGTAGCAAAATAACATCTAGCGAGTTGAGAGCTTATAACTATCAAGTACATTCTATACAAGTTTTGAAATTTCAGCAAAAACATCTTCTTGTGAAGAGTCGGGCATAAAAACTTTGTCGAATACGAGAGCATGTGCTTGCCCTATTCACAACAGAAAAGATGTATGAGTTTCTACATCACACAACATAGCAAATTGCCAAAAAGAATGAACAAAAATTACGGCGCTTGATCAGGACTTCACCATTGTGAACAACATCATTGCCCCGTCCGAGATCAAGGTACGATATGACTTTTGCTTCTTCTGAACTTCCCTCGTCAGGTAAAAGAGGGTCGCCAAGACGCCGGACAGCCATAGCCGTCGCCCCATTGGCCTCCCGCTTGAGTTTCTTTATTTTTTTTTACTTTTTGTTTTTTTTTAAATCTCTTAAAAAAATAGAAAATAAAATAAATAGTAAATGATCAAAATGCCCCTAACTAAAGTGACTCGAGCCCTTTTTTGTGACTAATATAGTCACTTTATGCCCTTATTTGAAACAATGTGCATTTCAAGCCCTTTTTTGACACAACGAGGGCATTTCAGGCCTTTATTTGAAACAATGTGCACTTCATGCCCTTATTTGAAACAAAATCCACTTCAAGCTTTTATTTGAGAAAATGAGGGCAATTAGGGCATTTATTTGAAATTTTCCCACGATTTTTTGTTTCGTTTTGGGTGGTACTACCGTTTAAAAGCTCCAATGAAGGATCTTTTTTCAGAAAGAGAATCATAGTTAGAGGTGCAACGGTTGCTGACGAAACCAAAGAGCTTTATTGACCAAGTGATTTTACGCAATAGTAACAGCAGGTGCTCATCCAAACTGCAGGAGCAGCACGACATGACACTCAGCCCAAACTCTGTGTCCAAGGAATCTCGACTTGTATGTGCCTTTCTTGTCAAGCTCTTTTAGAGAAACATTTCCCTGTTTTTCCTTGGTGTTTCAGTACGGGAACTTAACTACTAGTTCACTCTTGCTATTAGTGAAGTTGGTTTGGTTATACTAAGCGATTCCACATTATCATTGTTGGCTGCGCATTATAATTTATAGGACTTCACTAATTCTGGTGCTCTCCATTCGCTTTGCAATTTTTATTGTCATCAACATGCTTTTCAACGCACCAACTTTATGGAGCTCAGAATGTTCCTTTCTTCCAAAAATCTGATGGTTAATTTTGCTCATCTATCCTCTCCTCTCAGTCATGAAGTCAGTAAAATGATACCTTTCATACTTGCAAAGTTCAACAGGACAACCCTCCATCTTGCTTACCAGAGTTTCAGAGTAATATACGGAGATTTGAGCACATCCCCGATATGTGTCTACAGAAACACATTCTCTGGTAGCTTGAGAGACTACAAAGAAGATCACGAGATCTTTGGGATACTTTCTTTGGTAATCTGGACTTTGACTATCATTCCCATCTGCAAGTACATGATAATTGTCTTAGCAGCTGATGACTATGGTGAGTACTCGCTCTGGCTCACCACTATTTATGCACTACAAAGTTTGTCATTGCTAGGGCTTTTCATTGCATTGTTATAATTGAATGTTGTTTCGTTACAGGTGGTACGTTTGCTTTATACTCATTATGTCGGCGCTCACAGATGGGACTGTTTAGCAATTCAGATGCTGCATATCATCTTACAGTACTGAAGCCTCGTTAACAAGGGAGACGACAGCCAGCTTGCTTATCAAGGAATTCTTCGAGAAGTATCAGAGCTCTCGTATATTGCTGCTGCTGATTGTACTCTATGGAACTAGCATGGTTATTGGTGATGGAATACTTACCGACAATGTCAGGTACCGGTTCATCTTCTCTCTCTTCTTTTAATTTATTTTCACATTGCTGGCATATTGCTCATCCTGTTTTCAAGCTGAATTATTCTGATGCAATTCAAGCGAATATGATATCCATTCCTTTCTGCGGTCCAAGGAGTCAAAATCAAGATTGAGCATCTACATAAAAGTGGGTGCTGCTAGTGTATATAGTGTTTTGCCCTTACCATAACTGTTGTCTCTCAAGACTCTATTTCTTTTTCAACTGTATGTCTATCAATCTTTAGCTATCTTGTTACAACTTTTGGTCGTAAAGTAAAACTGGGAAGCAATTTTCTAGAATGGTTCAGCTCTAGGAGCTCTAGATATGGCTGGGAAGAGAGCCTTGAGGAAAACCTCCCATTTTCTACATTAAGGGATTGGAGAGGCCTTAGCATAGTCAAGCTTCAAGGATGTTGTAGTTCTCTAAACTAAATGGATATGACATGTCTCAGATTACACCGTGCTATTAGCGTATACTATCTTGGTGGGCCTTATTGCTCTCCAGCATTATGGGACGCACAGAGACGGCTTCCTTTTTGCTTCTGTTGTGATGGCTTGGCTGTTGTGCATTGGTGGAGTGGGGATGTACAACATACTTCGTTGGAATCCTCGAGTTATTTGAGCTGTGTCACCAGACTACATCTACGATATTTCAAGAAAGCTGGAAAGCCAGGATGGAGCTCATTGAGAGGTGTTGTTCTTTGTGTCACAGGTTGGTTAGTGGAGATCATGAAGAGTTTTCTGATATGAGAATCAGCTTCTTGATTTTCATGCTAGATACCTTTGGTGCTCAGGTGCAGAAGCTATGTTCGCGATCTTGGTCACTTCTCCAAACTATCAATCAGGGTAACGATTAGTTTAATGACGCTTCCCTAGATTTTGACATCTCTAGTCTAACTAATTTTGATTAAAATGCACAACTTTGATTGACCATTTTTGCTTTTGAGATTTAACTGCGTCATTCTTGCAAAAATTTTCATTCTGCTTCAAAGTGCATATTTCCATTTGAGTCCAGGAACTATAATTCTTAATCTTGCACGTGCTTATCTGGTTGGGTCTGCAGTTGTTTTTCCTTGCTTAGTTCTGGGATATATGGGTGAAGCTGCTTATCTAGCTAAACACACAAACGACCTTTAGCATAAGCTTCTACAAGGCAAACCCCAGTAAAGCCTAAATAGCATATTGCTGAAGCATATCTGCTTATCATACTTCTTGTTCTTTTTTTTTTTCTTTTTCTTTTTTGTGAGTTACTGGCATTTTAATAACATTGACCAAGTATCTCTTCTTGTTCAGTTCATGGCACTTTCTTACACTTTTTTTCAATCAAGTTTTTCATTGGAAAA
Source organism: Lenwebbia sp. NSW1173648 (assembly GCA_029784005.1). Taxonomy (NCBI): domain Eukaryota; kingdom Viridiplantae; phylum Streptophyta; class Magnoliopsida; order Myrtales; family Myrtaceae; genus Lenwebbia; species Lenwebbia sp. NSW1173648. The sequence goes on along the minus strand of JARCGZ010000008.1, from coordinate 3,382,627 downwards.
GGAAAATGTGTTTTGGTTTTGCCTATAGAATAGAGGTAGCCAGTTTTTGAAACTTGAGTACATTACATAGTGCAACTGATGTTAGCTGCTTCTGCATCTCTACTTCGTGTTCCACTATCCCTAGAGAGCAAATATTCTGGCTGGTATATGTTATTGCAGTGGTGGGAAGTCGAGCAATAATTTCAGCAACCTTCTCAATCATTAGTCAGTGCAGGGCCCTAAGAAGCTTCCCTCCTGTGAAAATAATACACACCTTGAATGAAGTGCACTGACAGATGTACATCCCTGAGGTCAATTGGATGTTGATGATGCTGTGCCTCATTGTCGTTGTCCGATTTCGAGACACCCATAGCATTGGCGATGAATATGGTTTGCGCTTTGCTTTCATGACTTCTTTTTAAAGACTTTCTCTAGGAGTCCTAACTAGATGGGGGTTTAATCCCTTGATTTGCAGGTTTTGCTGTGATAGCAGTTATGTTTGTTACTTCCTGGTTGATGTTTCTGGTCATTAGTACCTTTTGGAAGCAGCGAATTTCCCTAGCCTTGATGTTCATAGTAGTCTATGGCTCGGTGGAGTTGGTCTATTTCTCTGCATGTCTTGCCAAAGTGCATAGAGGCGGTTGGCTTCCTCTCACCTTCTCTTTTTCCTCGTTGTTCCTGATGTCTATATGGCACTATGGAACAACTCAGAAGCATGCCTTTGAGCTCCAGAACAAGGTGTGTTTTAACAGACTTTTGGGTCTTGGGCCAAGCCTCTGTCTAACCTGGGTTCCTGGGATCGGCCTTGTATACTCGGGCATAGCCTCTGGAGCTCCCCCAATGTTTTCCCACTCGGACACGATATGAATAGTGGAATCTCCAATTCAGGTTATTAACCAATTCATAGGTACGAATCTGCTCAGGAGGGACAAGGCGTCTCGCAGTCCTTCATGACGCCAAAGTTTGATCATTCCACCAAAATGAGAAGAGCTTCAACTTGTACGGATGCAGAAAACATCCGCCAAAACAATAAAGAAGAGAAAAACTTTTCCTTGGTCAGAAAACTTTTTTTCTTTTTTTGGTCGGATGGTCGGAAAACTTTGATTGGTTTGAAGTAGGGGAAATTTTGCAAAGTTGGAAATTAAAAAAAAAAAAAAAGGGAGAAATTTCGTGCCCTATTTTAACTTACACAAACTCGTAACAAATTTTAGGACTTGTCATATAATTATCCGAGAAAAGTACATTATATGCGAGTTCGAGTTTGGCTAATTTTTTTGGGTAAAACAGTTAATATAAGCTAACGACGTTAAAGCAGATTTCAACTGCTTCAACTTTTATATATTTTTCTACTTTCGATTTTTGATATTTTGTAAATTTTGCGGCACTTATAATTTAATTTATTATTTTGTATGAAACACTTGAGGCATTAAAAATATTTAAATAATGTAATGTCAGACTATTTTTTTTCATACTTTTTTAGTTTCAGATTGTAAAGCAAAAGCATAAGCAGAAATATTGAGTGATGCTTCACAAATATGTGATTTTTATTACATGAAATGCAATGCTCAGTATATAATCAACCATACTAGAATTAAGTTCTCATATATTAAATTGTTGAGAATTCTCCCAGCTCGTGCTCGACGCTCTTCGACACACTCTTTCTCTCACACAAGGATGGTTGAAGAAGAAGAGCAGCATCAACTGAGCCCCGCTCAACGAACCCACAGAGGCCACTCATCAAGACTACTCATGGCCTGCGATTCGGTTTGATGTCCCTCCTCAAAGAGCCTATCATTTCCACAAGCAATTCAGAACCGACACGAAGCCGAACAACTTTCTTAAAGGCGTCAAATGGTGCGTAATTTTCCGTTTTCCCTTGATGGGTTTGGTTCTTCTTTTTCTGAGGAGTGGTGTGGCTTTTGGAGCGATGATTGCTTTTTCTTTCTTTCTTTTGGGCTTTCATTGGGTCACCTGATGGGACTTGCTGTAGTTCAGAGGACAATACCATTCGTGTGTTCACGTTGTAAATTTGTTTTGGGACAATGGTGGTGTTTGCAGATTTTCCTGTTCCTTTAATGTTTATTCGTTCACGAGCTGTTGCGCTGTTGGTGGTACTTTAATTGCTCCGTGTTATGATCAGACCACACTATGGTGGTGACGGCCACGCAAATGCAAGTTCGTCTGATGTTAATCAAGGTCCAGGTTCACAAGGCATTTTATGGTCATGTAGAATGCGTGTTTGTTTCTGTGTACTTAAATAGCTTGAAAGATGTTAGCTTTAGGACTACTGAGACAGTTTGCCAGTAACATCTTCAATCAAGATAATGGGTGGTCTATGTCTCAGTAGTTCTCTTTGGTTACAGATTCCTTTACATTGAATCTTGTTGCGACAGAAGGGGAATCGGTTTATGATTTCTGTTGGTACCCATACATGTCTTCTACAGGTTGTCTCGTTAAGTTTGACTGTATCATGGTTATATTTTCAGCTGCAGTTATTTCTCTTCCGGTAATAAGCAACAGCTAGAATTGAATATGGAAGCTTTTAAATTTGAGACCTGGTTAGCTGTGTATTCGTGTCAACTACTCGTGATCATCCAATTCTTGTCTGGGATGCTACTACTGGACAGGTTAAGTTTACCTTAGAAGGTTTCAAGAACTCTAGGGAGACTTTATGGAGCCATATGATCGTTTAGGGTACACTGAAGTTGTGGACCCCGAGCTTATCACACATCTTAGACATGCTTTGTAGCAACTCTATTGTCTGCTTGCCGCTTAGCTTCTCCTTTACAATCTTCTTCATGCAACTTCGTTCTGAATTGTCTTGAAAAAAAGGGGAAATTTTATTGACTCGTACACTTGACATTGCGGCTATGTTGCACATACAGGGCTCAAGATGCTGTGGATGAAATTACAGCTGCATTTTCAATTGCATTTAATCCTGCGGAGATCAAGTAAGGTTATCATTCAATTTTGAAAGACTCTTAAATTCCCTCATGTCAACGGTCCACTCTAATTCCCCAGAGAAGATAACCTCAATGCCCTGGATTTCCATGTTTATTGTATTATGGTTCAAGATGATTTCGAGATCACAAGATAAAAGGGAAGAATTGAGTATCTCACTCTGTATTGCTTTTGTGCAGGTATTATATCTTCCATTGCTTTCTCTCCAGCTCATAGCGGAATGCTGGTAACTGGTTCCTACAACCAGACTACTGCAATCTCCAGAGAAGGTAACATGGAACTCTTATACATCTTACATGGTCAACAAGGTGGGGTTACCCATGTAAGTGCGAGATGATTGGATTTTGCTTATGTGATGATTATTTCCCAAGAAATTATAGGTGATAAGCTTGCAATTCCAGGTGCTATTTTCGATAGATGGAAACTACTTGTATACTGAGGACAAAAGGTAGAATGCTCTAAACCTTCTCTTTCCGTTTTCTTGGAAATATAAATAATGACTCTCTACCATTCTCTCTCTCTCGCAATGGCGTGTGATGGGAACATTTTATTTGGACATTTCCAGAGTTTTTGTTATCTATAATCAGATAAAAGTTGGAACACTAACCTTGTGATGATGAGTGATTGAATTCATTGTTGCCTCTTGAGATATGCAAATTTGTTCCATCTGCTACTAGTAGTGATTATCATGGAAAGATATCCTTTTTTCACGTCTTAGACTTGCTTGAATGTTCTTTGGTTTTTATACAGGGTAATAGGAGTTAAGGTGTCCTCTCTGGCATATGCAAAGTCTTCATATTGGATATACCCGAATATAGAGCCAGATATAAAATACAACACAAGGACAAGATAAACTTGGAAAGCTTTTCTCTTAGGTTGAAGGGAATGGCTTTGGGTTTGAATTGGGGGCGGGGATTGTGGGGGAAGAGGAAAAGAGAGAAGGAAAGGGGGAGGGGGTTGGAGGGAGGGAGAAAAGTGACCTAAGATGTAACAAGGCACTGGCTAATATGGGATGTGCGTTAATTGGTGTAGCTGGATAAGATAGAAGAACATATCTAATTCTTATAACTAGTCACTCCACATAGAATGCACAAATATTTTCGTATCAATTCTGCCTTTATCCTGCGATTAAACACAGTCTAAGTTATTTGTGCGAAAACCACTGTAGTGTCTCGGGATGGACTTAACATTCAAGAATCATGAGTAAACATTCTTAAAGTGTTATTTATTTTGAGCATGTCCCTCTCTGACAATGTCTCTTCTTAAATTTCGTGTAGGACCCTTTTATTATGTGTTGGGATGTTCGCAAGGCTCTTGATGTTGTCTACAAGTGAGTATTGTTTTCTAGTGATGGCAAAGCTCCTCTTTCCATCCAACTGAATAACACATGCCTTTCCTAAGGCGGATTTTTCTCACAAGTAATCGCTTTTGCTGTCATTATTGTTTTTCAAATCCTTGAAGTGACTGTTTTTGTCCCTCAATTGTTTATATAGGCTGTACCGATCATCTGAAGATACCGACTAGCGGATATACTTTGATTTTGAACCTCTAGGTCCACAGCCTCCATTGGGTTTTTTCTTGTTCTTGTTCTTCATTTTTTTTTTTTTTTTTACAAAGTCCCAGATTATGCCATCTTGAAGTTTTTGTTGCTAGTTTCAACAGCCATCGTCTATTCTGTTTGTCTTTGATGATGTACTCGGATCAAATTGTTGTCTGTATAATTACACGGATGAGAGTAGATATCTCTCGCAAGCCTCGACAATTTACTGTCGCCATTGGTTTACATTGTATTGTCTTTGTCTTTTGCAGGTGATAAGAAGTGTCTCTCAATTGTGTACCTACCTATTAAACGACTTTTCATATTCATTTTAGTTCTTGGGCGGGGCGTCAAGTTGAAATGGGCTCACACAAGACCTAATTTAGGTGAGAAATGATAAGGACACTATCTCGCACAAAAATCTGGTTAGGCTGGTTTCCTCTTTTCTGTTTTTTGGTCAGACTAGTTAGGCTAGTTTACGTGTCCTTTTTTTTGGGGGGGCGAAATAATTTTTAGTAGGATTTATAGGATGGTAATGAATGTTTGGTCTATGAGTCAGATCCAATGCTTCAAACCCAAATCGTTGCCCGTCAGATACAATAAAATGAGTTATGGGCACACCAGATTTTTTTGTGCTTTGCTGGCTTTAATGTAAACCCGATTTTGCAACATGATATAATTAAAACTTGGAAGATGAATGTAAGATTTACCGAAGGTTAGAGGCTTAATCTTGACTAATTTCTTCTTTGGGAACTTCATGATGTTATGACATGAACCATCAATTTGCAAAGACGTATGAGGCCAGAAATACCGGAAAAGAACAAAGTAACAAAACGATGGAGGTGGAGCAATTATCTAGTATGTCACCGTGTACTTGGATGGAGGTGGAGCAATTGTCTCATACTTCACATGTTAGTACTATTGGTTGTTTGAGTTATATCATGGATAGTATTAGGCTTGATCTATCACATGCAATTAGAAAAATGTATACGATTAATTCAGGTATACATTGTGATGATGTGAAGTGGATCCTCCTGATTTTGTTGGGGACGATAGACGTTGGGGTATGTTTTGGAGAATGTAGTTCAGGTAGTGTGGCAATAACTAGGTTTGTGAACCTAGGTCATGCAGGGAACCTAAAAGATGGTCGACTTCTGAGCAGTTATGCCTTTATTTTGGTCAGTTGTACTATGAGTTGGAAAACGTCGTTGCGAGACACTACGGTCTAGTTGACGACGGAGACTGAAAACATGGTAGCAACAGAAAAAGTTGAAGAGGCAGTGTGGTCTAATAACTTGGTTAGTGATGTTGACGTGGGACATTCGGTTGATGTACTGTTCAATAGAAGTCAGAGATGTCACTTGAGAATCAAGTTATTAGTGACTGAAATTTTTGCATCAGATATAGCATGTCGGGAGGGGATGTGATCGAGAAGAAGTTTCTTGCGGTTGAGAATCCTATGGGCATGTGGACCAACTTCATTCCTTTATATAGGCTCAAGCTTTGCTTGAGCTTGATAGACGTCTGTGGAGAGAGCGCTAGTCGGGGCGTAGGGAGAGCAGCATGGATAATGAGCACTATTGACTTGGTTTCAAACGTCGAGCCAAGGTGGAGATTGTTAATATTGTGTCTCGAGTTTGAGTCCGATCTGATTGAAAGATGTAGTCTGATCCGTGTTACAGGAAAATCTTGGTTGGATTTTATTGATCAAACAAAGTCGGTATTATCTTCTTGTTCAAGATTATCCGTGAGAGCAGTTTTGGAAATAAAGAAGTTGATATTTCTTGGGCACAAGAATTATTATCCCGTTGGACAGAAATATCCAAGTTTGACCAAGACTTGGACTTCTTGCCAAAATCGTATAGTGCACGTCGACCCTAAAGCCACGAAGGATATTGGGTGGGTACTGGTCAAAGGTTAGTTGATTTGTTGACTAATATAAAAAGAAAAGAATAAGGGCACACATATTGGGCGTGGACTCCTTCCGCAGAAGACATTGGCGCAGGAACAGAGGACGTCGCCTTGAAGATAGACTTCTTGGAGCCGCACAAGAAGAGAGCCGCGCACGAAGAAAAGAACATGAAGGACGTTCTTGCTTGAGCCGTGCGTAGAGCAAACAACAAGAATATCAGTTCCTCTCTGTGAGTTTTTCTAAGTGAGATTTTTGTGAGAGATTATGAAATAATACTTGTGGGTTTGATTTGGGCTTAATCTAGGTGCGGGAAACACTCGAGTGCATGAGCGATTGTAACTATGATTCTCCGATTACAGTAGATTATATTGCTGACTCTTCTCGTGGAATTCGAACCGAACCACATAATCTCTAGTGTCCTTTTATCGTTCCTCGTTATTTCTCTAGGCTTTTGCATTGATTTATTTGCAAGATTCTGGTTAGTTTCCGCGTTGCATTTCAACAAAAGGATTTCAAGGCGTCTCGATTCAAAATGAGGTTTCCTAGGCCCATTTACATGTATGTGAAAAACGCTCCAACTCCAATTTGAGCTAACATGACTCGCCGAAAATTCGAGTGGCTTATTTTTTATTAATATTTGAGCTGACGTGGCTCGTCGGATTTGGCATTGAAGTGAATATTTTTCAAAAAAATTGGCATTTAAGTGATAGTTTTGAAAGTTTTAACGCTAAAGTGGTCGTTTTTCAAAAAAATTGGCATTTAAGTGATCATTTTGAAAGTTTTGGCATTAAAGTAAGCGTCGTACACAAGTTTGGCACTTGTAGTGCACTTAAGCCTAAAATCATGCTTCTTTGCTATCCTTCTCCTGATAATTAGTTTAATTCTTGATGATTTCCAGGAAAATATTTTTCGGATTTTTCGGCATTTGATTCACAGAAAATAAATGAGTCAAGAAAAAAAAATTCTGTCAATGAAAAAAACGTCTTCAAAGAAGGGGAAAATGATTTCCAAATCCTTCCCGTTTCCCCATGGACTCCTTTAAAATTTCTTTCTTTTATTTATTTCTTTCTCTTTTTCTTCTTTTTTTCTCTTTCTTTTTGTTTTCTTTTCGTTTCTCCTTCTTTCGCCAGTCACAGGCCTCGGTGACGGTTGGCAGCCCGCCGATCAACCATGACGCAAGCCGCCTAGCTCGGGCTCGCACGAGGCCAGCAGTCTCGAGGCTGCCCAGATCAGGCGAGCTCAAGCTCGAGGCTGAGCAGATCCCGACCTCAACCTCATCAACTTGTCATATACATGGAAAACCAAGTGCAAGAGAGGATTCTTACAATTTTTCATTTCTTAATAATATGCGTTGGTATTTTTAAACTTCCATGACTTAATAAGTAGAGACTATCCGAATAAATTAAGTAATTATTGTTATATACACTTTAATACAATCCACAAGTGCCCTGATTAACAGTCGAATGTAGCGAGTATAGTGATCAATGCGGGGTACTAATAATGTATACACAAGATTAAAACACTTCCGATTCTTGGGATGGAGATTATTATTGTGTGAAGAAATTTATGATGCCACTTTTCTTTACTCAAATAGGTTAAAAGATAGGGACATGTTCATTCAAAGTCCTAAAACTTATTACGAATGTGCAATCGAATCCTACGAAGATGCAATCGAATCCTAAAACTTGCAAAAAGTGCAATCGAGTTCTTTCATTAATCCCGTCTAACTTGGCTATTGAAAAATGCCGACGTAAATTTTTTTAAGTATTTTCTCTCTTCTACATGACGATGGCACTAAAATGACATTGTTCTGGTCCAAATTTGATTTTTAATGTAATTATTATTTAGATTAAATATAAAAAATATGCTAAAATTTGTTTAAAAAAAGAAGAAGCTAAAACCAGCCGGCGAGGGCTGGTCGCCTCCGCCGGCCCACCATCGCCGAGGGGAATGGCTAGCGGCCCTCTCCCAAATCTGGGTGAAGGCCGCGACACTTGGCGACCATTTTAACACCATCGTCGGCTATTTTTGCAAGTTTTATGACTCAATTGCACTTTCGTAACAAGTTTTAGGACTTCCATACATTTATCCCTAAAAGAAATATGTACCTTATGGAAAAGTAAGATCTTTGTTTACATTTCTAACAACAACAAAATCACATGTCTTTTAATGAGGATTTGAGTGGAAATAATTGACAGTGGACTTATGTAGTTTGAAGTCTCTCTTATAGTGTTTAAATTTCCTTCTCCAATTGATTGTTTGCCTGACCAATGACCTCTTGCTTCAGGAAGCAATGCACAGAGAAGTGATGAATTTTTTTTTTCTTGATAAGTTAGATTTGTTTATTGAAAGTATTACATTTCTCTCCACAGCAAAAGGAGCTGCCTTATGTTAGTAGACACTTCACTTTTAGTCTCACTCCAGTTTATTGCTTTTGTTAACTTGTTTTATTAATTATTTCTCATATGCCTGGTTTTTACCTCCACTTTCTAAGTTCTTTTCAATTTACTATAATATCACAAGTCATTTTTTATGTTTTCGTCACTTTAATACAAGTATTTGCATTCAATATATGCATCACTTTAATTTCAAGTATTTCCTCGCATAATTACATTCGATAAATACATCCAGATATTATGATAATCGTCCTATTTCTTACAAGTTTCCAGCTCAACGTGAGTTAACATATAGTTTTCTAATAAATTAGAATATAATTACAGATAAAGTGGAAAATAAAATCGCCAGGCATTTGAGAAATAATAAGTTAAGGAATTTAATAAATGGGAGTGAAATTAAAGATCAGACAGTTCAAATAAAAGGTTGTTGTTTACATATACCCATCTAACTTATCTGGCAATTTTATCTTTTCTCCACGCATGCTATGCTTCCTCATTGAGAAGATGTAACTTTTTTTTTTTTTAATGTTTTTGTTGTAAGATTAACTAACCGAATTTTTTTTTTTTTTTTGGGGGTAGAAAACCGCATTTAGATAGTGGAGACTCAAGAGCAAGTGGAGAGTGGCGGTTAATGATTAATAGTAGGTTCCAATTATTAAGTACCTACTTCATTCTTAGTTACTTATTTTTTTTTCCCTCTTTTTCTTTCCTTTTTATGCCATTCCATCACTCCTTTAAAAAAATTATTGAATAATAAACTATACTTTAGACCAAAATAATAATAATATTAAACTATACTAATATACCAAGGGTATAAAATACCTAAAATATGTAATAAATATAAGTACCAAATATACACAATACATATATTATAAGACAGAAAGAAATTTAAATATATAAATAAAAATAAAAATAAATAGAAACACAAATCCTTATTTTTTTGTTATTTTGAATTTCCTTTTTTTTTTGTATCCGAAATGAAAAATTATATTTATATATATATATATCCTTATTTTTATGTTATTAGCGTAAGAAGTTTGTTATTCGACAAAAATAGCTTTTATACAATGGATATAAAAAGATCATATTTACCTTTATTCCACATCCCCTATGAGATATTTTTATCTAGGTTATATCCATTTTATATCACATTTTATCCTATCTCGAGCAAGAACCAAATACAGAATAAGATAAATCTTATCATATTTTGAATTTTATCTTGATTACCAAACGTAACGTTAAATGAAATGGATATTAGAAATTTAAGAATTAGAATTAAAATACGAAAACTGAAAAAAGAAACCTTCAAAATAACTAACGGGGCCCTAATGGGTCGGTCAAGCCCATTTTCTCTGTAAGGTCCATCGTCTCTCCCCGCCACAAAAAAAAAAAAAAAAAAATTTAGACAACTCTGAGTAAAACCCTAACACACCACGCGCTATATAAAAACCAAAAGTAGGGTTTCGTTTCCCCCATCGCCAGTGAGAGAGAGCTCTTCCGCCTTCTGCCGCCTCCTCCTCCATTGTCCCTTCTCTCCAGTCTTCACACTGCGCAAGTACCGCCCCTCTTCCTCTCTTTCTCGCTGCACCTGTCCTTCGCGATTTCTCCCTCGCGCGTGCTCACGTTGTTCTCTTTCGCGTTCGCAGGCATGGCGGTCGCAGCTGCTACGATGGAGATCCAGCCTGTCTCCGACGTGAAGCTCTTCAACCGCTGGTCTTTCGATGACGTCCAGGTTTGTTGGTTACTCCCTCTGGAATCGCTCGTTCCGGACGAAACCTAGATTTGTGATCTGCTTTTGCGCGTGTTCTGTTTTTTGTTTGCCTCAGTCCATGTGATGCATTTGCCTGCCATTAGATTCTGGCAGAAAAGCTTGTAAGCAGTAAGCGAGAGCAATATATATGGTTCGCTGGTGTTTTGATCTGTGAAAAGCTCTAATTGGTTGTAGTGCTATGTAAACTAGTCCTTTACTTGGGGTTGAGTTTGAATGGCTGTGTTACGGAAACTTCCAGGGTCTAAAAGAGCCTGTTTGTGTTTATCTTGGCTTGATCTCTGATGAGGTTGCAGTAGAGTCGGTATCGTCTGCTAATGGCATGTTTGGTCTTGACTTAATTTGAAAAGTTTGGTCTAGACGTGTTATTTCCAAGCAACTCATTTGTATTAGTCTGATTTCTGCTTTGGTTTTTTTTAATTGTGAGCTTTTATTTTATTTTTTTGCTGAGTAAAGTGTTAAGCTTTTATGTTATATTGGTCATATGTGGATATAATTTTATCACACGTCTAGTTCTGATATCCGTAAGAAACTTTGATTTTTCATGTCCCTTTGTTATGCTGATTAGTAGAATTCTTGTTTATCCTTCAGTGTGTTTCTTCACTCAGTGACTTCTTGTTTCGTTTGTTTGGCCTAAATTTGTTAGATTTTATGTTTTCAAATCTAGTAGGATCAGTGCATTTTTTTTTCCAAAACACCAACCAGAGGTATTGTGGAATCTGTATCTAAAACATGCCTTCCAAAATGTGGAAGCATAAACACTACGATTGGGTTTTTCGATTTTAACATTATTTTGACAATTCCATTTGTTGCTTTTAGGTGAATGACCTCTCATTGAATGATTACATTGCTGTCCAACCTGCCAAGCATGCCACATATGTTCCCCACACTGCTGGTAGGTACTCAGTCAAGCGCTTCAGGAAAGCTCAATGTCCAATTGTGGAGAGGCTCACAAACTCCCTGATGATGCACGGGAGAAACAATGGAAAGAAATTGTTGGCTGTCAGAATTGTGAAACACGCTATGGAAATCATTCACCTGCTCACAGATCAAAACCCAATCCAAGTTATTGTCGATGCTGTCATCAACAGGTGTGTATCTAGGAAGTAGCTATTGCTTATCCAAGGTTGTTTAGAGTGCTCACTCACTCCCAGTGGGTCTAGTAGTTTGTGGGATTAGTCAGAAAGGCTTGATATTAATGAGAAAAAGTAGCTTGCAAATTGATTGTCGCACTGTCATTGTGATTATCTTAGTTTCACTTATACAAAATATGTTCTCTGATTGTAGTGGTCCTCGGGAAGACGCTACTCGTATTGGGTCAGCTGGTGTTGTGAGGCGTCAGGCTGTTGATATCTCACCCTTGCGACGTGTGAATCAGGCAATCTATCTACTGACCACTGGGGCTAGGGAGTCAGCTTTCAGGAACATCAAGACAATTGCCGAGTGTCTTGCTGATGAGCTTATTAATGCTGCTAAGGGTTCATCCAATAGGTAAACTGATGCCCAATTGTTTGTCTTCCCCAGGGGTTCTGACCCTTTTGCTGTTAAGCTTCCTGCTTATAATTATTTTACTTTGGTCATGTGCACTTATGCCGAGTCATTATTCTGCAGTTATGCCATCAAGAAGAAAGACGAGATAGAGAGAGTTGCCAAGGCCAATCGTTGAGTTGAATTGCAAAGTCTCAGAGTGCGACAATTTCATAGTAGCTTTTGTTTTCATTATGGTTGTCTTTTTGGAATGATGTCACTGGATATGCCTTTGCTTGTGAAATTTTGGATTTCATTTCTCCAATATTATGAAGATTAAAGAGGGGGATGGTGATACTTTATGCTGTTAGCTGCATTTATTTGAGCCATCCTATTATTGTTGGCGTTTTTTAATCTTATAGCACTGCATCTTGTGTTTTTGGATGCTTTTGCTTCTTGATGGGGTTGCGCCCCTCTTCAGAATGCATGTCTGAGTTCTCAGGTTCTTCGGCATCATATTCTTTCTCTGGGCAGCAACAAACACTTTACCTTTTTTCCTCCTCCGAAGTTGGCTCAAGCTGGTTGCAGCGGATTCACTTGACTACTCCATGTGCCATCTTGGCAGAGTGCTGAATAATTTGCAAGGTTTACGCCGTAGACGACTCCATTTCCTGATGTTCGTTATAGGTCCTATAACGAGAGAATAGGATTGAGCCTTCAAACTTCAAGGGGTGGTTCTTATTTCTACAACACGAAAGAGGTGGAGCTCGGACTTCCATCTCCATTTCCCTCTGCTTTTGGAATTCAGCTATTGGGATGGAATTGAAATTAACTTTGTTAAACTTAGATATGGTATGGTATGGTCTGCTCTGCTCTGCCTGATTTCATCTTCCAATCCCATATGGGGTCTGGGATCTTAAGGGGCACCTGCCGGAGAATACTAAAGTGTGTATCTAAAGTGTGTATTGATTCGAACTCGAGCTTTGAACGGAAGGGAACGACCCCTTTTGATTGATTAGATTGATGACACGTTTAATCAAATCTTTTCGAACTTTCCATGTTATGCACATCGCTTGGGTAAAAAGAATTGGTGATAGTTTTGTATCACAACAGAGAATAATTATAACAAGAAGAAGAAGAGGAAATAAACAGAGAGAGTGAGTAAGAAATAAAGGCTGCAGCAAGATTATGCCCCTAAGGAAAAGAAGTGATATACTTCATAGTTTATAGCCCCTAAAAATGGAATACTTGAACCTTTCCTCTTAACCCCTTCCTAAACCCCATCCACCCGCTAGTTTACTCTGAAGACCGCAAATCATTCCCCTCTCTCTGTCTCTCCCTCCCGCTCGCTCTCGATGAAGCTTCTGCAAACCAGCGGCCGGACACTGAGCAACGACTCGGCTCGCGGAATCGCAAGCAATGCGACGTTCGGCTTCTCTCCTCAACACCCAACATCATCGTCATCGCCGCTCTCGTCGGCCGAAGCGACTCGGAAGAGTAACAAGAAACCCATGGATGGTCCCATGATGGAGCTGTTCCGCAGGATCTCCCCTCTCGGCGATCCGAAGCTCTCGATCGTCCCGGTGCTCGACCAGTGGGTCGAAGAAGGCAACTCCGTCGAGCGGAGGCCTTTCCTTCTCCTGATCAAGCGAATGAGGTCCTACCGTCGCCATAGTCACGCGCTCGAGGTATTCACGTGTCTGTATGTGTACTTGTGAGGGTGTGCGGGGCGCTACATGCTGAAAGAAACCTAGGTAGTCGCGGGTTTGAATTTGCTCTTCCCAGTAATCGATTGGATTTGGCTTAGTTCGGCTGGACGTCGGAAAAGGAGTAAAAATGAACTGAACTGCAACTTTACTGCGTAAATTATATAGAGAGGATTGCTTGAGCCGTTGAGGTACTTTATTTTGATTCAATTATTAGGTTATTCCGTGCTGCGAGCTAATGAGATGCTGGATGTCAAGGGTATGCAAAACACAAATATGTTTCTTATGTTTCAACGACCTCCCTTCCGAGTCCTCATCTATCCATGCTCTCTGAAGAGGATGAGTCTAGATTCTGGCTCTACATGAACCACAGTCCAAGGCTGAAGATTTAGCAAAGCAGTTTTAAATTTCCACTATACTTTGTCAAATGGTTTCAAGGTTAAAAAACACATCATTATAGCCGCAACTACAGCCATGTCACAACCTTATAAAAGCACGGGGCAAAATGCACAGCCCGTCATACAAGCTGTATTTGGGACACATGGGGAATGGGTGCTTATGCTGGTTTGCACAAGATTTTTAGGAAGAGTGATGTCCCTTTATGTCTTCTGGAAATCTTTAATGGACTAAATGCATCTTCTTCCAAATAATACTATTCCCCTGTTCTTTTTCTGTGTTGAAGAAACAGTTATTGTTCCACTATTTTTTTCCTGAAAGAGTGGAGCAACCTGCTCTTTGAAGGAGCTGTTGTTCTTCATGTAACTGCATAATTAGTACTATAATGTGCAGCTGATTCTGAAGCTGTGCCATCTAATTATTTCTGTCTGCATCAAGTAGAAGAAGAACCTTTCCCATGGGTCATGACCAACAGACATGTCAGCTTTTTGTTGTACATTCCTTGCGTGTTTCTTTTCTTTCTGTTATCCTTCCTAGTTATAAGTGGTCATCGGTAGAGCCACCAATAGAGAATGCGATCAACAAACCCATAAGTTTTACCTTTGTACACTTTTGAAGGATTGCATGGATTGGGTGGAAGAAAATTTTCTCATTTTCCTGATAAAATTGGAAAAAATGAGGAAAAATGAGTTCGTGATTAAAAAACGAACTAGGAGAGCTGCTCTGTCCTTTTGTGTAATTCTTGGTTTATTAGGCATGAAATGATGTTGGATATTTATTTGTATGCAAGCCAAAATGCCTGAACTGAAATGATGGGAGTGAACTACGTTGCATGTGCTCAGTGCACCGCCACCACACACACTCACACACAAGCGCGCATTTTATCGTAAATAGGAAACTCTGTTTTCTTGTACTCCTAACTGCTAGCTCACTACATTTCAAGCATTATTGTGCATATAGATGGATACAGCTGAGATGAAGTAATGCACTATGTGAGTCATTTTCATGCTTCCCGCCATCACTGTTCCAGAGCTTGCTTTGTCCTTATAAATGAGACATGCTAAGCTCTCTTACCATTCTTTATAATTAGTCTTTACAAATCATGTTACATATGCAAGACGAGTTTCAAATTGAGATGTGTGGATCAAACTTATAGCACAATATCTGACATTGTGATGAAAGGCTGCCTGGGCTGAGGCAACCGTTCCCGAAACTCATGCTACCAGCCAGTCACTGTGCAATGAACCATCGAAGAGAGAACCTTTCATATGGTTTTAGTAGAGGCCCCATTTTCCTTAAATAACAATGCATACATAATGATTTCTTTTGAAATTTAGTGGTTGGAGAGTTGATGCTTCCATCTATATCATCTCATAATTCATAAATTTAGATCTCATTATATTTGTATAAATCCTCATTTTCTTATGTAGATATCGATGTGGATGTCTGATAAAAGGTATATCTCGATTACAACTGCGGATGCTGCTGTTCGGCTCAATCTGATCTCAAAAGTCCATGGGGTAGAACAAGCAGATATATTTTTTGATAACCTTCCCAGACAGCTTAAAGTCGAAAAGGTCTATATTGCTCTTCTTAATTGCTATGCTAAGGAAAAACTTACGAAGAAAGCAGAGGCTCTGTTGGAGAAAATGAGGCATCTGGGATTCCCAAGGTCTGTCCTTTGCTTCACTAATTTGCTTAATCTTTACTATCGGACTGGAGACTACAATAAAGTAGATGCTCTGATTAATGAGATGGATGAAGAAAAGATTCATCTGAATAGATATATCTACAGTATCTGGCTGAGTGCGAGTACAGCTGCTTCTGACACTGAGAAATTCGAGATGATTCTAACACGGATGAAAATGGATGCAAATTTTGTTTGGGACTGGACGACAGGTGTTGTGGTAACCTCTGGGTACTATAGATTGGGTCTTCTCGACAAAGCTCTGGAAATGCTTAAGAAATGTGAGGGACTGATAACTGAGAAAACTAGTAACGCAGCGTACGATTTTCTTGTCACACAGTATGCAGCAGCAGGGAATAAAGATGAAGTTCTAAGAGTATGGGATGCTTACAAGAAAAAGAGAAAAGTGTACAACAAGGGGTATAATTGCGTCATGAACTCTCTGCTGAAGTTCGACGACATTGAAAGTGCTGAAATGATTCTGGAGCAATGGATGTCTAGTGATTTGGCCTGCGACATTCGTATTCCAAATAACCTGATTCATGCTTATAGCAAAACCGGTCTCCTTGAGAAGGCCGAGACACTTAAGAACGAATTTTTACAGAAGGGTGGAACTCTTGATCACATGACATGGTACCATTTGGTAAAAGGATATATCCAGAATAATCAGATGCCAGAGGCATATGATGCCTTGAAGAAAGCAATATTAGTCTGTCCATCTCGGTGGAAGCCAGGTCCGCAATCTTTGACTGCGTGTCTGGAATCCACAATAGGAAAAGAAAGTGATGAAGAAGTCAAAGAATTTATCGAGCTGCTTAGGGCTAAAGACATTATTTCTGTGGATGCCCAAAATAGGTTGTTGAATTGCATTTGTGACGAAAAAGCAAGCGGGGAAGCTCTCGGCGTAATTATTGGCAATGCTCTTGGGGACGATGCGGAAGCACCAGGAACACTTGGGGAAGTGGACAAGAGCAGAGGGCATGGTGTAGCTGTCACCGATTCAGATTGTGAAAGTTTTTCGAGTGAAGAAACGCATTAGATGTGGACCAGGAACTCATATGCACTTTGGGGGGAGCCATGTCTGTTGTAAGATTGGGCTTGTGCCATGAAATTTCTTTATGGTTGCTATCTTCTGGTGAACAAGTTGGTTCTGGAGCTCATGAGGCGTGTATATTGGCTAACATGGTGGTAAATGTCTGCAGACTCTTCACTCAATTGCTAGATGCAGGTGGCTAGCTGGAACGATCGAGCGCCGTCAATTTCGTATGGTCTATCTGTGGACTGTCTCAGGCCTTGTTTCCTGTTTTTGCATCATGCCCGACTTGTAATTTTCCTTTTGGTCTTTGTAAGACGGCGAGTAATTGAAGCAAGTATCCATGGACGCCGCAAATTGCCGCCTCATTTACGCCACCTTCTCTGGCTCATGATGATCAATCTCATGCTGTGTTCATTTCTTGGGAGGGATCCTCGGTTCTTTGCTGCTAATGTCAAGCAAATGTATGCTGCGTGTATTGTTGATACGTATAAGGTGCAACAGGATCGGATTTTGCTGCTCCGCTTTTGGCATCGCATTTTGGAAATCGATCACTGAGTTCATCATTTGGATCTTTTTCGGCTTTTCGCCTCAATGTCTCATTTTGTGATAACTGAATCAAAATAAGTAACTTTTTTGGATTTGCTTAGTCATGATTTCTTTAACTTCGAAATAAAATGATTTGATGTCTTAGAAATTATGGTAAACCTATATATGCGTTATATATACGTGTATCTCTACATGAATATATCTAAGTTTTAAGGATTTCGTATCAAATAAAATTTAAACTACGAGAGTCATAAATTTTGAACATGGCCAAAAAAAAAAAAAAAATGTTCACCTCATTTTCAGTTAAGGATTTAGGAAATAGAGAGCAATAAACTAAGAAAAGAGAGAATGAAGAGGAGCGAGGCTTCCATGGTAACTTATGTCGTCGTAGCTACTTGACCCTGCCTACGTGTACGGTCCTCGCATCGCCATCCCTTTCCAAGCAATGGAAGAACTCGCAGATCGCAACGTCGACGTCGACGACGCGCCGATGCTCAGCTCTCAAGCCCTCGCGGCTCTCCAGGAATTCCTCCGAGAGCAGAACCAGTCGCCGGCGGACCAGTCGGAGGTGGCTCTGGTCACGGAGGACTGGAGGCTGAGCCAGTTCTGGTACGACCGCGAGACGGCCGAGACCGTCGCCAATGAAGTCGTCGCTCTCTGTTCGGGCACTCACTCTCGCGTTGCTTGCATCGCTTGCCCCACGCTTTATGCTTATCTCAAGGTGCGCCATTTTTTTTTGTTCCATCGGCTTTTCCGTGGTTGAGCATTTCTTTTTGGGGAAAAAAAAAATTGGATTAGGGTTTGGTTCTCCGCCCATTATTTTCGGGCGGCGGCTCAGAGCTCAACTTAATGACTATCGCCAATATTATGGTAACCGGATTGACGAACTGATCGACTGTGATTTTACGAATTGCGCTCTGTGTTTATACTTAACAATGAGCTTCCATTTATGCTTTTTCCAATGTTCTTGTTACTCCTTGTAACTGCAAAGGAAGAAACCAGGGTGAGCCTCTGGTTGATGTTCTTGTTACAGCCTTTGTTGTTGTTACTGCCTTTTGGCTTCTGGTCGATGCCTTACCTTATGTCATATTTCGCGGTGCTTACTGTCGGGAGTGTGTATACCCTGTCGTTCGAACGTTCTTATTGGAATTGGACTTCTCCGAGAGAGTGATTGGCTCAACACCACCCGTGCAAATGCGATGGTCATGTCAGAGTTCAATGACCCCATGCTGAATCACTTAAAATAGATTCAACTTTGGCATAAGTGAGTTGTATTCAAGCAACCATATTACTGAAGTAAATTTCAGATTGGAGTATCCTTTCCTGTTCGGCATTTTGACATGTATCGTCTCCCTAAGGAAAATGAAGGGGAATAGCCAGTTACAGAAGCTATTGCTGTTTGGAAGCCATATCGCCTTTGTCCCCTTATTGTTGAACTGTTTTTCTCAAGTAGAACCTCAAGGTTGTTAGTATGTTAACCTTATCCACACGGAATACTCCAGCTTTGGGCTTTTGACTTCCTATGGTCTTTTGGCTTTCACTTGGTTATTTCATTTAATGTAAGTAGTAGGTGGGTCTGTGGTGTCTTGTCAACTATCAAATGCGAAGATAGTTTTGTAAAATTTGTGAACAATGAATATGTGTTGCGTTATGCCATTTGTTGTGGTACAAGTAAAACATTTTGTGCGCCTGTCAAACCTATGATTTGGTCCAGCCTTGAAATTTAAGAGAAGATTCGGGTATAATGGGATGATTTATAGTAATTTATCAACTTTTGGAATGGGTTTACTCTTTTCATCAACGCTCGTATCTCAGATTATGAAGTATGCATGTCATTGGTGTGTCATTACGAGAAAGGTCTTTGAGGTAACATATTTGTGGTATCATATCAGAGAATTGATCCCAGTGTCTCTGTGCAACTGCTCGAGTATGACAAACGTTTTGAACAATACGGAAGTGACTTCACGTTTTATGACTACAACCAACCGGAAGAGTTACCAACTGAAATGAAGCATGCTTACCAAGTTATAGTTGCAGATCCTCCATACCTGGTAAGTTTATGTGGCCTCGCGAACTATAAATGCTTAGGCCTCCCTATGCTATGCTCACCTTGTCTTATCTTTGTCCCAGAACTGGAAGATCCTTTAGTGGACACTCTTTTGTATCCCTTTCCATTATCGGCTGCATACATTTTGATTCCTCCCTTTATAAACCACAGAGTGGGGAGTGCTTGGAGAAAGTTGCTCAAACCATATCTTTCCTCTCACAGTCAAATGCTTACTTGCTTTTGCTTACAGGTATGTGTCGACTGTTAATCCTCCTGTGGTACCTTTAACCTAACCTCTTGGTTTATTGTCTTTCATTTGCAGTGACGCTATAGCTATGAACTGCTGCAGTTCTTTTTTCCCCCCTTTTGGAGTATGCTGGATGCTTTACATCCCTTCCTAATGCCTGCCAAATTTTGAGATGCTTGCAGGAGAAGTTCAAAAAGATAGAGCTGCAGAACTTCTTGGTTTGCATCCATGCATATTCCGGCCTAAGCATTCGAGCAAGCTTGGGAATGAGTTTCGTCTATTCACTAACTACAATCCAGGGATGCGATTGGGAGGATGGGAGCAAGAGAAATAGATAACATTAACACTTATTTTGACGTGAATTTTGTTTGTTAGTGTTGTTTTTCATGTCAAAAGGGATGTCATGAGCTTACCAGTTTGCCTGGAGGCATGACCCTAAAATCAAGTACGACATAGTATTTGCATTTTCTCTGCAAACTTAGCCCTAGGTTGATGAATGGTACAACACTTGACCTCAAATGTTTTCTTGAGTAAATTCCGACGCTCCTCATAATTTACCCACATGTACATACTACTTTACATCCTTAAATTTTAAAACCCTCAATTGGTATCTTAGGCTTCCCTAGAAACGTAATTACCCTTCCTTCAACAAACAAAACTCAACATGAGTTGAAACATATCATAAGGTAATTTTTGTAAGAAAAGCAACAATTTGGCCTGATTTGAAGTGAAAATGGGGTTCTCAAAATTGGGGACGTTATGTTGTTTTTTTTTTATGGATTACATAGGTTGCGGAGTATCATGGCAAGCTCGCACGCAGAATATTAGCTGAGAGATCGAAACTTGGAACATGGGTGGGGTGGAAAAGAACTATTCTTGATGGAAGTCACGGAGACGTCTGAGATAAATAAAGAAGACAAGAAACATTTCTATAATAAGCTTTATTCAATGTACCCGCACAGACAAGCTTGATGTCAATGGTCAGAAACTGAATGTATTGTCGGGTCTACTCTTTGCTTTGTAAGGTCTTCTTGATCCTTCACTAATATGTCAACGGGCAACAAAGAATTGCTCAAACAAAGTAAAACGGAGGAGAAACGATTGCTTCTCATTCACTATTTGCCTCTTCCAGCTTGGCTCTTGCCAAGGGTGGGGTGCCCACAAAAGTGTACTCTCACCAGCCCAGATTGCATCTTCGCTGCTGCCTACAAAGTACCTTGATTGCTGGCTGAATTCAAGAATGTGCTTTACAAAGCAATTGTCGTCTAACATAAGAAGACCATGACCACACTACAACTACCCGGAGAATTTGAAAATGCAGCAGATAACATAAATGGCAACCATTTAGATGCCTCGACATCTGAAGTCGAGGCACGAGGGTAACAGCTAGTTGGAGGCCCAATGACTGCAAATTGGTCAATCAGTGATCAATCTAAACGTATGTTCCCCTGCATTTTATCTTTGCTACTTTCTTCTCTCTTTCGCTTCACCACAACAAAAAAGGGAATAGGGAGATGACTCTTTGGTAACTGCTGAGAGTCGAATCACATAGCAATTAAGCCATTTTCAGATTAATTGACCATAGCAATCGAGATGAAAATTGCAGGGTACTGTAATTAAGTAATCATTTATCATAAGATGATTTCTCTACAAATCTGGTGCTCAGAAAAATATCTATGTCAAGCCTTACGCAGAACATACAAACTGTGCACTGTAATTCCAACAAGTACATTTCTGCTAAGGTGCTTCCTTCTATAAAACTCTGTACGAGATCAATCCATCAACTGTCTCAACAACCAGGTGGTTCATGCGAGTAAGCAGCAGCAGATAGGATCTTGCCTTCGGCCCTGCAATAAGCAGTGACAATGAATCATCCTAAGTGATTAGGGAAAATACCAATATAAGACTCAATGAGGAAAAAGACTACGAGAATGGCTATCTACATTTTGGTAAAATGAAGTTTTCGGAGGGCATCAAGTTACGGGCAACAGGCTTGTTGAGGGAAGCACTCGTCAGTTTGCAGCAAATGCTTTCATTGTCACTCAGAAATTCATATCACTATGGACGTTAGATACGCACCCAATGCCAATGATGATATTTCGTCTTGAAAGAAGCTCTTGTTTTCCAATAGGTTCTCTTTCTTGCTTAGGTATGAGTTTATCTTCTCAATAGCTATAAGCAAATCCTGCAGAGTAAAATGCACTATGCAAATGGGTTAGGTCTAACACCAGATCTCTTGTCAGAAAATTATGGCAAGAAAGGAAAC
The DNA here is from genome assembly GCA_029784005.1 of Lenwebbia sp. NSW1173648. Classification (NCBI taxonomy): domain Eukaryota; kingdom Viridiplantae; phylum Streptophyta; class Magnoliopsida; order Myrtales; family Myrtaceae; genus Lenwebbia; species Lenwebbia sp. NSW1173648. Next base: position 3,360,676 of record JARCGZ010000008.1, on the reverse strand, counting down.
AGAACCTTGCAGTGGGAAGATAATTTTACACGTCAAGAGCAACATTTACTAGCTTGCCAATGTGCTAATGCTAGTGAAACCATCTAACCTACTTCATTTCCAAAATTCTCTGGAAGGTTGTGCTATTAGGATTAATCCAATCAGAAAACACGCTGCTTCTGTTTCAAAAGAGTATATGGTTCACACACTACAAATTAAAAGCTATTGCCTACAGTGCATCTGCTGAGAGTCCGAGACGAATACTAAGCTAAATTTAGAGTTTCATACCTCCCATGATGCAAGACTTTTCATGTAGGAAGGAAGACTTTCATACTCATCTTTTGATGCCTTAACTACAGATGTTGGACCTTCAACTGGTTTCAAGCGTGTCGAATCACGTAAGTATAAAGTCTGGGATTAGGAAGAGTGAACTTAAAAGAATCTAATTAACCAATAAGCCATGAAACTATTTTGTATCTGTACCTTCACTTGCCCCCAAGTTCACTGTAGCAGGTTGATATGGCCCCTCCAGGTCATGCATCTTATCCTCTTGATTTCTAATTGGGACAAAAAGGAAAGATCAATAGCAGAGGAGGTCATGCCTTAATGGAGAAAAAGCAAAAATGGAAAAGAAAAAAGGAAGACCGAGAAAGAAGGAAAACCTCAAGCATGAACCATCATACTTTTGTGATTGTCTCGAACATAGATTTGGCTCAACAGTCTTACCATTAGCTGAAAATGATATAGAAGGGAAAGATTGGTAGATAAAATAGCTTGAATAATAAGGAATTGAACTGCCTTCTAGCAAATTTTCACTCTAATCATCTCAACAAGGACTAACTTGATGTTCCAAATGACATTGAAGAGAAATCAAAGGAGCAAGCTTGTCCCAAATGATATTCAAAAGCACTTAAAGCACAAAGCATGTCTAACACATCCTTAAAGTTCCCTCACCTTCCGAAGCTAATGAGGCCAGAGCTATGTCAGATATACCAAGTCTTTTCAAGCTGATGGAGTCATCAAATCTAGATAACTTCAGGAAGGACAAATAGACAAAAGCTAGCACATAGTATCCCATAATTGGCCATGTTTTCACTTTTCAGTCATTTAGGTGAAAATTTTCATATTACAAGGCTGACATACTGCTCCACTATCTGCAACTTGGATACATTAAGGCAGTACCTATACCGCCAAAGGCGATGGCTAAGTGGTAGGAGTCGACAGTACGTAAACTCTAAGTCACAACAAAGGAAACACTGTTCAAGAATGTTTTGCTGACACTAGCATCAAACACAACCACTTGAGCTGACTGGACATGGACTCGTGGATTTCGAGTCAGTCCACTGAGGGTGCACTTGCCGCGCTCAGCCTACTACTCAGGGTAGGCTCATGAAAGGGCCTGTACTCAAAGCAAGCGAACTGTCTAGTGATTGTTCTTAAGGGATAGAATCTCTGGCCAGGTGTGGAGTCTAGCCAATTGATCTATCCCTCCTAACCTCTTCAGCTTAGAATGCTACAATTCGGCAAATATTTCAGACTTTGATCAAAGAAAGTTGATATATCAAAAACCAACAAGGATACAGAGAATCTTCTTCAAAACTCTTCGTCATAGAAGCCACTGCAGTAAGTCGCCCCGAACATGAAGATGGCTGGTCAAATCCACCATTTGCTAGTGGAAAATTAGGATCAAGTTCGAGAGGGCTCGACAAATCTTCGTCTGCATCTTCTTCTTCATCTTGAACATCTACGAAACAAAACCAGGACATTAAGGTCTGCAGATGACTGACTTTTATGTTTTCATTCCTTTCAACTCCTGCTTAATCTCATTATTTTTTCACAGCATTATTGTCCTATCGATCCAGCATATTGACATGCACCACAGGTAAACTACTTCCACACAATTATTATCAATCAAACACACAGGCAGAAAACATGGTCAAGCTCAAAGTACTGGGGACGTAGCCGAAGCGCTTAAGGCGTTCTTCGAGCTGAGCAAGGTCGCTTTGGTTCTTCTTGAAAACCTCGTTGCAGTGACCTAACAGCTCCTCAAACGACACGGTTCCGAAGGACATGGAGTCGAGCAAATTGAGATCGCTGCTAGCGGTGGACACGCGTCGGTTCAGGCACTGAATGAAGGTCGAAGAAGATGAATCTGATATCAAAACACCAAAAATCAATCCACTGAGAAGGAAAACGCACAACCGAAATGAACATCATCCTCGCAACTCTGCTCGACTTAATATCCAGAGGAAACGCAAAATCAACTACCAGTAGCACGTGAAATAAGAAGAAATTCAACTCAATGATGTGATTCACAGCTTTAATTGCTGGATGGAACGAGAATCGGAAGAAGGGAGAGAGAGAGAACCGAGAGGGATGGGACGGCGATCGAGGGATTGCTTGAGGGCGTCGACGCTGCTCTGGAGGTGGTTGCAGAAATAGCCGAGGCTTTTGCCGAGCGTCGTTATCGTCTCCTCCATAATTTGGAGCTTTGCGATGGGAAACGCAAAAGCTCGCTCCTCCTGCGATTCTGTGAGTGAGAGCTTCGTTGAAGACGACGGAGCGGGAACCGCGAACGCCGCTTTCGAAATGCACGGTGTACGATGAGGGAGATGAGAGGCTTACTCAACAGCGGGGATCTTGTCCACGTGGATCAAATCCCTAGAGCAAGTGGCCCCAAATTCCATTATACGTGATCCTCTAATTATGCACGCGCATGTAGCGCGTTGGTGCCAATTCAATTCTAAACCTATTGTATTGGTGTGAAACTTATTGTATTGGTGCCAATTTTGTCATAAACCTTTTGTATTGGTGTTTGTGTCAATTCAGTTTTAAACCTTTTGCATTAATGTCAATTCAATCCTAATTCTTTTGCATTTTTGTTAATCGAGTTAATATGGCCAATTTTGGCCTAAAATTCGCTGAGTTTGACGTCGGTTGTCCTACCTAACACGGCTAGTGCTGACGTGAAAATTTTTGAATAATATTTTAATAATTTTAAATAATTTAAATAATTTTTTTAATGAATGATAAAATAAAAGGAAGAAAAAACCAAAATATTTATTGCAAAATATTTTAAAATATCAAAAAATATCCACGTCAGTGCCAACCCTACCACATATGACAACTGATGTCTACATCAGAAAATTTCAAGCCAAAATTGGCTGGATTGACTCAATTAACAGAAATGCAAAAGGTTTAGGACTGAAATGGCACCAATGCAAAAGTTTTAGGACTGAATTAGCACCAATAAAAGGTTTAAAACTGAATTGGCACAAATACAAAAGGTTTAAGACTGAATTGGCACCAATAAAATCATTAGAACTGAATTGACACCAATGCAATAGGTTTATGACTTTTTTAACACTTTTCCCCATTTTCTTTCTATATGTAACCCTCCCGGTAAAAAAGTTGTTTTTAGATTGAAATGATCTTAAATCCACGTCAACAAGGAGGTAATGTACATGTCGAATGACAGGAAGCCAAAATTATAACCCGACGTAAAGTTATTAAATTTTTAAGGAAATTGGGCCATTTCTAGCTAATTATTTCCCAAGAACCAGAAGCTTTCTATCTTCAACAAACAAGAGCCTTGAGAGTTAATCGTCATCGTCAGTGCAATGACCCTAGTGTACTCTACTCTCCCCTTTAACCCGAGGATGCCTCAACTTCGAGCAGCGAGGAGGAACACAATCTAAGCAGAAACCTAAAATTCTTCACTACACAGCAATCTCTTTCACTTGGGTAGTACCAGCGGCATGTTCGATTAGGCCAAGAAAAGGGAAAGAAATAGAGAAAATTAATTACATGGAGCAACCGAGTTCATTTCTCTTAATACAAGAGCGAGGACGAAAATATCGGCAACCTAAGTTAACGCCGTGACACCCTTAAAAGCCGCCGGGGTTTTCTTGTCCTCGTGTCCACGTGCTTCTGATTCGCAAGAAGTTGGCCTTAGCTCTGGTTTCTGGATCATGTATCTTTTCGAATAGCTTAAGCACTCAGCAGATCCTAGGAGGCACTTCGAGTCCTCGATGATAAGGATCACAAACGCAGTCAATAGCATGCATCAATTTCCTCCGAGGCCCCACGGCAGCGGCACCCATATCTTTGAGCTTCTTCATCGTCATGTTAGCCAGCTGAAACTCGTTGACGCGCCTGCACCGGAACATCCTCACAAACTGCCCCAGCCCCAGTGACATCAGCCAGCTGCTCAGTCCGCCGGCCTTCTGAAGTTTCTTCTCGAGATTTCGTGCTTTGAGCTGTTGATGAAGGAACGTAACCCCGCTGGAGAAGTAACAAGGGCTATTTAACAGTCTCTCCTGTTTAATACTTTTTGAGCTATTTGATGTTTTCACTACTTCATGTAACTTCTGGCCAGAAACTTTGGCAGGGTTCTTGGACTGTGTTCTGGAATCCATCCCTGAGATTATAGGTTCATCCGACGGATGTGGAGAACAAACTTTTCCCACAAATATGTCATTCTTGAATGGCAATGATGTCGCCTTCTCGTATTCACTGACGGACAGCATTATAGGACTCCCCTCAGCAGGAAGTGGTGATTTGTCTGGCACATGTTCCCTAGGTATGTCTTGCACCTGGCTCGAGGATGGCCTTGATACTGCAGATTTTTCTGCAACAGGTAAAGGCGGCACCAAAATAGTGATCCTCTGCTTTTTCACAATCACCCAGCTCGTATCTTCGTAGGGATCCACCTCACAGGTAGAATCATAGTCATTGCCAGGTATCTTGGCTTGCTGTTTTTGCTTTTTCTTGACCATCTGCTGCTACTAGCTCAGAATAAGCTTTGGCTAAAAAAAATCAACAACCTAACAAGTATAGCCGGAATAACAATGTTATAAAGGTGCGTGATGTCCTCATACTTCTCATACATATTTGAGGCTACAGGATTCTGCAGAGTCTTTGTAAAATTGAAGCACACCCAGACTAGCAACACCAACAATCAACACGAAACCTGGGACAAATGCGACAATATTGGGATGTACTACCAGAAGGCCAAGAAAGTACCTATGGACTCTTTAAATAAACCGTAGCGACTAATAGATAGAGGGGAGTTTTTGTGAAAGTCAATCGCAGCCATGTACAATTTGTTCCATGCCGTCAAAAACTCTTAACTTTATCCCCTTCTGTGATTCATGAAGGCAAAGAGGCTTTATAAGGATGTGCATCACTTGTTTTTAGACTATCTAATCTAGCATAGGAATAGTGGATATGAGGACGGTCGCCAAGAACCTGAAGGCATTAGCAATCGCACGACACCAGAAGCATAAAATACAAGCATTCCCCGTCGTCAAGGCTTTGGATTTTTACAACTCGGGGTCCACAAACTAGCCTAACCATAAAGAGAGAGCCAAGTATCATCCATTACACCAACGAAAATCATCTCACAAAGTTCAAACATCTCTGGAGGTTACTTGAACAAATGCACTTGACAGATGCTATGAAGTCTGTTTTCGCGACCATTTTCTATCAGAAAGCATCAAATCCCATCTTGGACCTCCTCTAGGAAATCATGTCGGTGACAGTCGTGCTCGAGAATCTACTCAAATGAAGCTAGTACGCAAAACTTTCCACCCTGTACTGATTAATTGACCTGGCTCTAGTGATCAAAAGCAAACTCAAGCACCATTAGTCTAAGGGAAGATAGCAAAAGAAGCTGAAATAAAATACTTGACCGCAAAAACACAACGAGAAGAAAGAGAGAATTACGCATCGAGGCCATCACAACTCCTCCATGCTAATTCAAAGTGCAATACAGAACAATCACAGCACATGTCGTTATACAAACATACCCAACAGTGATAAATCACAATGGCGCTCTCTCTCTCCGTAGAAAGCCAATAATCATGTGTAATCTTGGACAGATCCTACCAACCAAGGAACTGGAGGCTCAGTTAAGTTACTGGGGGCAAATTAGGGCGGTGATTTCGCGAGTGCGAGAGGCGGGGTCATCGCAATCCATGGCATTTCTTCGACTCTCCAAAAGAAAAATTGCAGTAACAGAGCGCCAAGAAAGAAATGAATGACGAACGAGATTAGCTGAAGCGAACCTGGGAGTCCGGAGGTACAGGGAAGCTCGAGGACGAGGAGACTTGTTGGGAAAACGAAGATTGTGGATATGAGTTTGATTGATCCAGGAGAGGAGCGAAGCGGATCGACGATCGTCACTCTCGTGGCCCGCGAGACTTTTCGGGTCGCTGGCCCGAATTAGAGATCCGAAATAAATGCCCGACCCAAATTGTGGCCTGGCCCAACACCCGTCTCCTTGGGCCCACAATTCTTTGTTTTCTTTTTCCAAGAGCGAATTTCTGAAAGGGAAATATTTTCCCGACAGTACTATCTCAACCGTAGATCCACATATCATCACCGTGCATTTTACATAAAACACTTATTGATTAAGAGATCGTGTGATTATAAATAACTGACAGTATCTGTCAGACTGTCGAGTTAGCAACTCTCTTTCTGAAAAACCACCTGAGTTTTAGCAAAACTAAAAAATTACTGATTGTGGATATGAGCGACGGTCGTAATATTTTACAGGGAAGCTCAAGGTCTTACTGGAGGCACATGGCAACACTTTTGTTCTAAAAATTAACTTCTGATCAGAAGTTGGTTTTTTCTAGTCCTGGAGAAAAGTAATTTTTTTAAAACTTTTTCGATTGCCGCTAAAACTACTTCTGGAGCAAGAAAATGCTTCAGAAGTGGAAAATGAAGTTACGTAACCAAACGAATTTATGTTTCACAAGTTGCGTTATCAAATGGATTTCTATTCTAAAAGTACTTCTGGAGAAGAAATTCTACTCCATAAGTGTTGTCATGCGTGTCGTACTGACGTGAACTCAAGGACATTGAAATGTCACGAAGTCACGCATAGCACTGTCATGTGCTCTTATCATATATGCTTAAAAAAGCAACAGACAAAATGATAATCTAAAAAGTCCTCCCTCCAAATTACAAGATCACACCACATTTGGATAATTCTTTCATATCTTACAATAATTTAACTGAGCCCATAAAATAAGTCAAATGATCTAAACTGAAATAAATTTCTCGTTTGGATTTGTTAAAAGCATTTAGGAAGAAAATATGTTGAATCGTGAAAATTTAAGAAAAAAAAAAACTTAACATGATTTCAAATGTGTGACTTCAAATTATCTAAAAATTTAATTGTCGAGTGCCCACACGTGCGGTGCATGCACGGGCCAAGCGTGTGCCAGTTCCAACCCCTGCCGTGGCTTTAAAATCCCGTGGAGTTCGCGGGGTTTCCTTTAAGGTTTGAAGCTTCTTCGTCATCTCTCTCTTTCTCTCTCTCCATCTTCTTCAACGGCGCGACCACTTTTTACGATCTCCTTCAGGTACTTTGTCTGCTGACAATTAGGGTCCTCTCATATTCTCGTCAATCCCTCGGTGGCTCGCTGGCTCGTTCGTCCTTGTGAGGTTTCATAGATCCAGGCAATCCTTGCTCTTGTTTGTCTCTTTTCCGAGCGATTGATTCAAATAAACCAGGAGAATTTAGGAGGAGGCTAGCGTTTTGTCTCGGATTGCTTCGACGTCCGTCGATTTCTGGAGAGTTAACTCCCTGTTTATTTTCTCGGACGTACATCGGGTTCCGATTGGCCCCGACGCGATAGCGGAAAAAGATGAAGTTCGGCGTGACGTTTATGGAGTATTTGCATGGAGAGCAGGAGCGGTTCCTGGGCAAGTGTTCTCATGTCGAGTACAAGCGGCTGAAGAAGGTCCTCAAGAAGTGCCGCACCTGCAGATCGTTGTGCCGGCCTTGCGACACAGGGCGAGGAGAGGAGGAGGACGCCGACGGGCCGCCGCAGCTGTGCCGATGCGAGGCTTGTCCGGGTGAGTTTTCGTTCCCTTTCAGAAGGTTTGCGTGTCGTGTTTTGCTGCTGGATCAAATTTTGAGCTGGTCGTCTTATGTGTACTTGCGAGACTAACGTGTTAGCCGAGCTTGCATAAGTCTCGAACCGAGACAATTGGCATGGCCACGGGTGAATGCCCAGCGAAGGCAATTTTCTTGGGGCTGCCTGTGGGGGCATCTTGCTTCAGCTGTCATCCGACAGATTAGTCGGGTGCTCTAAAAGGCTCGGATATCCAATGTCATTAAATAATGGAACTGTGTAGGATTTAACATGAACAAAAGAAGTCCTTGGAACGTGGCTGTGAACATCATGCCTCATTGCAAGAATTGTTCCGCACACGGACCACGCTTGAGTTTAAATACACTATATACGCAGGAAGAATTTCTATAATTTTTTTTCCTCAGCTGTTTAACAAGCAAATACCCATAAAGAAGTTGGTGTTACCAAACAAAAGTTTGGGCAAATATATCGCTTAATTCCTACATTGAACAAGTTATTGACTTTTGACCCCCAAAAAAAAAAAACATGTTATTGACTATTTTTCAGTGATTAGTGAAGAACATGTTATTCACATCATACAACAGAAGAAGCAATTAAGATTTTGAACAAAAAAAAACAAATTGCAACTTCTAATAAATAGCTAATCCACAGAATCATAGCCTTACATTACTATATGCTCAAAACGTTTTGGCATTAAGTAAAACATGCCCTTTTATTTTCCTAGCAATCGCAAAAGGCATTTTGTTAAGTTATTTTCAGTTTTCTTGTTGGCGCTTTTATATGAGATAATTGGGGAAGAGCTGTTTGGCGCAAGGGTTCCGAAATAGTCCACTTTATATGACGAGAGATCTGTGCGTGCGTGTGAGTGTGAGTGTTTTGTTGATTTTTGCTGAGGACAGAAACTATCTGTGAGTGTAATATTGATGGTTAGTCTCCGTGGAGGATTATATCGGATGCCATATCCTGCTTAAGTATTGAAATTCTCAAAGTAGTGAGATCGCATAAGAAGACCCTTTGTCAATGATGGTTTTTATTGGGCATAACCTGAAGGGACATTTGACAAGCTCACTCCTGGAGTTCTTAAAAATCTTATGGAGTTGGACAACTTTGGTTAAAAGAAGTTTAATTATTTATGTGCAGTTCGATATGAACTTGATCTTCATGTTACAGGTTTCTTTTTTTTTTAACCCCGTTGATGAGATTTGATTAAAGAGAACATGCATATGAATATGGAGATTTTGTGGACTTAATTGGCAACTTGTTTTTGTGCTGATGTGAATGAGTTGGTTTTTTTTTTATAACTATATCTAAAAATATACTTTGTTTTTTTACCTTCAGGACATTAGTATCTCATAAATTACATTGCAAATTTCATGGATGACTATTCTGGCATTTTGCAGTATGTGATCAGATGATTTTCTCCGAGTTGATGAAGGAAGCTTCAGAAATAGCAGGATGCTTTAATTCAAGAGTTAGACATCTTCTCCATCTTCTTGTTGCAACTGGGATTCACAAGTACATACAGTGTTTTCGTCAATGTTTTAAAGGTGATCAACAAGGCCTGTTAGAAGAAGGAAGAATGTTGATAGAATATGTCACTATGAATGCAATTGCTATCAGAAAAATCCTCAAGAAGTATGACAAGGTGTACACTCTATAGTCCATATAGGCTATCTTTATTTGGTGCTCTTACGAGTTGCGTATTTGATGAGGATTCTCCGATTTTTCAATCTGTCATAGGTTCATGGCTCTGTCAATGGGGAGCATTTTAGATCTAAGATGCGGGCCGAGCATATAGAGCTCTTGCAATCACCATGGCTAATAGAACTGGGAGCTTTCTATTTGAATTTCAGAGGATTAGACGCTGAAGAGTGTGCTGAGTGTTCTACTCAGTTTTCATTTCATTTTGATGAGACAAAGTCTGCTCTGATAATGTCACTTCCAGGTTCTATAAAGCTAGAATATGATCTGACTTGCGCTATTTGCCTGGTATTTTTCTCTTCAGTATTCAATGGAGAAATAAGTTTTAATCTTTGTTTTCAGTATTATCAAATCTTGGGGCTTGTGATCTTACAGGACACGGTGTTTAACCCATATGCACTTAGCTGTGGTCATGTCTTTTGCAAGTCATGTGCTTGCTCTGCAGCATCTGTGATGATCTCCGAAGGACTTAAGGAAGCAAGTGAGGATGCCAAATGTCCAGTTTGTAGAGAGGTTCGAGCTTTTTATTGCGTCAACTGTTGAAGTTTTTCTAGCTAATACAGTATGCTGATGTCCCATAGGGCAGCTGTAATTGTATGCACTAATAGCTGTCTGGTTAATCTACAATTTCACTAGCATGATACACCATCTTTCTTTTTGGCCAGAAGCATGATACGCAATTAAAATCGCTAAATGTACCACCTTTCTCTTTGAAAATAATAAAGGAGAGAACCCTTTGGTATTATTTCCAGTGATGAAAATTTTTCTGTCAAGAAGTAATTTCTTATCTGTACCTATGACTATGAGTTGATATTTAATTTTGTACCATAGGCGAATAACAAGAGTCTTACTTTGGGCTGTACATATCTTTGCCATTCATGAGGCCCCTGGACCCTTATCTGACTCTCCAAAGGAGTTTATTTCGTTGTTATTTTCTTAATTTCAATAGTCATAAGAAACTTGATATACCATAAAGCTTTCCTTTGAGACTAGTTCGACACACGATTAGTGTGTTTTGTCTTTCTCTCCCAGTGATTTTGCGACTTCATTCCCATCCCTTTTTCCGTAGCCAACTTTGAACTATCACCTGGGATATTAAGGTTCATTATTTCAATTAAGGTGTCCAACTGATACCTTGCGTTGAAATTAAAGTAGTGGTATCCAACTACCACCTGTGATGCTAATTTTCATGTATAGTATCTTTTGGAAATCCATCTATTTATTTCTAAAATTGAATTCTATCATAAGCAACTTAGCTCAAAATGGCCTTCACTGTAAGTTATCTTTGCATAAACCCAGTCAAAAGAATATAAGCTCCAAGAGGCGCAAAAGTTCGGTATTGTGTTGCTTGGTCTTTATAAAATCTTTAGTTGGCAGCCTGACTGCATCAAGGCAATTGAGGGGAATGCTTCCTCCGAGGCAGGAAAGGTAATCATTCTACCCATGGCTTTTTAGGCCACATATATGCCCGGGGGGGGGGGGGGGGGGAGTGATCTTGTGCTTGATTGTGCTAAAGGTCTACTGGAGGCTTGGTTTAAAATCCTAATCAATTGGAAGCAGGCTAATTGCCTAGCGTCTGGTTTTCTAACTAGTTTGGAGGGGTTGGGCTTGACCATCCATTTTTTTTATTTTGTGGTCTCTGTATGCTTCGTATGGTGATCTTCTTGTTTTGTGCCACAAGAAGATTGTCATTTCCTTTCAGGATTTAAGGCCACAGAAATGCTTTTCCTCATCACATATCATTACCAGCTCAGAAGCATATCATTCCCTAAGTACCTTTAATGGTTATATACTTATATCCATGCATTCAGCATTCTCTTCAAAGATGGGCATTGGATATTGGATGGGCCTGTGGAGTTTTTCTTCTCTAAACTTCATCCCAGATTCATTAGTAATATTCTGGCAGTAACCATTTCGAATCTTGTATCCTAAAGAGCAATGATTCTGGTCTCTCCATGCATTGAGCACTGTCGATCGATCAAGTTAAGCTTGATGAGTTTCGGGTTCTTATGAGCCTATTGTGGTCAACTATGTGGTTGCTGTTACCTACTTTGACAGTATCTGAATCTGATGGGCTTAATTATAACAAGGCTGAACGTATATTCAATGTTGAATGCTTATTTGGGCAAGGGGGATTTGACTCAGCATACTCCTCTTTGATTATTCTTTATAGACCATCTTAAAACAGGCTCTCTACTTCTTACTTGATGCTGACTGGAACTTAAAAAGAGTGGCTTTCAAGAAGTCAATACTTGTGTGATTTCTTCCTTCTCGTCTTTCATATGTGACATGTGGAGTCACTTCTTCTGCAGCAATATCTTTTTTCCCCCTATTTGATATGGCGTGTCCTGTTGCAGGCTGGAGTTTATGGTAATTCTGTTCATCTGTCAGTGCTAAATCTGCTCTTGAAGAAGAGGTGAGCTAACTGGATTTCTCCTTTTCTGCCGGTTTTACTTGTGATCAAGAAAATGAGATTCAATGCCTGTGTTCCCACGATATCTATTCAGGTGCAAGGAATATTGGGAGGAGAGGTCGGGCGCCGAACGCGACGAGATGTTGAAACAGTCGAAAGAGTATTGGGATAGGCAAACGAAGTACATGATCGGATATTAATGACGCCGCCAGTTTGTCGTCAGGAGAGACAGCGCGCGAGGAACGGGGCACTAAGCTTTGCAACCGGGCGATTGTGTCGAGAAGCCTATGCATTTGAAATTCCTGAATTGATTGAACAGGGTGAAGTTTTTATCGGTCGGTAGTGTTTATGAGGAAGTTCAGTATCGACAACACGTAAATGTTGGGATTCGAGGTTGCTGAAGATCGCATCTCTTTTGTTATTATACAGTTCGCTGGAAGATCGTAAATGTCGGATTCGAGGTTTGACATGTGGGTGGATGTCCAGTGGCAGGACATTAGACTTGGTCTGTTTCCTCCGTAAGGGGCTTAAACGAAGCAAATGACCAAATTGCCAGACATTTATTTGTGGATGTCATGAGCATGTCAAAGTTACTAGCTTTTGTAAAAAAAATTGTCGACTCTTATTCGAGTCCACTCCCCGTTTGTTAATTGTTACAATACAACACGGTGGCAAAACTCTCCAAACAGACGTGGATCAATTTTTGTGTACAGATTAAATAAAAGTTGGTAAATGAATGAAATAAAAGTTTGAGAGTTTTATGCCACAGCTGGTAACTTGACTCCCGCAAGTAAGTACTGGTAATCTATTGGAATATGGTTGGTAATTTTCAAGAGAGTCCAGACTGACGATGGCAATTTTTGAAATAATGGGTACTTTTCAAATCAAACAGGTGGGTCGGGTCGAAAATGGTCCAATTTAAGTTGACCTGTTTTCATATAATACAAATTTAGCGACTCTACCGGCCTGACACATATTGTTAAAAGTTAAAACACTTTGATTTTTAACCCAATTTAGGAAAACTTGTTTCTTATAGATTTTTTTTATAAAAAAAACTTATATTGCTAAAACACTATGGACAATTTTTTTTTATAAATTTAAAATAAATTCTGAATATTTTCTTTTTTCATTTTCTTTTTTATCTTTGAAGTTTGGTGAATGCCGCGAGGTCCTAAATGAGTATATAATTTAATTAGATTTAACCCACCTCTATGACTCCTTCACCATCACTTGATCTCGCGCTCACATTCACTCACTCTGTACTCTTACCTCAATTTGGGTGTGAGATTTCCAAGATTGAATTAAATATGGAAGTGTTTAATGAATAAGGATCGAGACAAGTCGAATATGAATCACTAGATTTGCACTATAATAATTATGTTAAATGAGTCTATTTGGGCGGTACAATTTATTGCTCGACCCGACCCACCTGTTTGACTGCATTTGATAGTTGCCGACAGTGTCATGCATATACAAGTATATGGAGCGATGTTCTGTGCTCTAAAGCGCTAAGTCATTCGGTGCTTGTTTAGGGAGCGATAATGTGATTTTCATATCACGGCAAAACCATGACATCAATATCGAAATGGAAGTGGACTTTACTTGGGAAGGCTGAAGATGTGCCGATGCCGTCCGATACTGGCAGCCGATGCCATGAGGATTGGGCGGGCGGGCCGTCACGTGGACGAATAACAACGAGAATACACGAAATAGGAAAAAAGATGATGATGAAATAACGTGCATTGTCTTGGTACGTTGGATCGTCTTTTATCTTATCATACGCATATAAAAAAGGGTCGTGTCAAATTTTTTTCGCAATGATAAAACATTGGCAGTTGGAGAATCCGGTGTTGACAAGGAACCGCATCATGCGTAATCCATAGCGAGACATTATCCGCCGACGCTCGTGTCCCATCCTTTCTGGTTTAACAACTTCAGAAGAAAATTCTCTAAACTCTTTATTTTATTCAGTCAACAGAGCAAGTTTTCACGACAGTGATTTTTGGGAAATTTTCAAAAAAAAAAGGCCCAAAATACTCTCATTTTTTTAAATAAGAGTCAGAAGTGTACTTTATTTCAAATAAGGACCTGAAGTGTCACGCCCCGACTCACAGGCGCGCAACAAAACCAAACTCCTATGGTCAAAAGGACGACGTCCTAGGCACGTGATCGACCCATACATTTTATCTTGTAGTTAAACGCATGGGGAACGTTCTACAACTCCAGACAGTAATTAAAAGCGACGGGGATAGAAAAGCAGGAAACCACAACATCATTAGCAAAAGATTAGATATTGTTAACCCTGGGAAGCGAAACATCTACAAGCCCATTTTCAAGGCTGCTTCCTAAGACCACAAAAAAGAAATACCGGGTTAGGGCTAGAGGTTAACTACTATAACTACCCAAAAGCTACACCAAAAGGGACCTTCGAAACGCACCGGGTGATCGACCTGAAAAGCGGTTAACAACAACAAATGAGATATAAAATCTCCGTTAGTCAACGCTTAAGTCCGGGTAGGACGTTGATTCACCCAGGCTGCCTAAACAAGCAGGATAAACGAGGATGGAACGAATATCAATCACATGCAAACTTACCCCACCTAGGCCCACACAGAACAATACTCAGTATGGCATCCAAATCACAGGTAGATCACGACATGTAACTAGAACACTCAACACAACTTTCATGCATAATGCAACATGCGTGATCCGGTTATTAACGTGAGAGATACACCACTCTCACCATAGCACAGCCCGACCGTTAGTGCTCTTCCGGTAGGACCGGACGTCGTCCCACTCCATTCAGCGACGGCATTCGATAGCCCCTCAAGCTCTCCAAGGCGGACATATCATGCTTTCCGGTAAGGAACTTCGGTCCGTCACAAGCTGTGACCGGCATCCGACTAGCCATGTGATTCCGGAGTCCACCGACACGGACTGTCGTGCAATCGATACGTTGTGTGATTCCAGAGTCCACCGGCACAGATGTATCAGGCGACGATCCCAAGTCATCAAGGGTATCGACAACGTTCTAAGTTACATTAGGGTGACGTTCAACCATCGTGTGACCACACAAGCACGCCAGACAACCAAATCAATTTACACCCACACATGCAATCGTGCTCAAACCCCGGCCCAAGGCCATTTTCATGCTCAAATATGTAATTTACCTCCACACGTGATCACACGAATATGCATATTATCCACCAGACTTTGCATCTATAACAGGGTGATTAATCCTCTTAATCAAACATGTATGCACAACAACGTATACAGCAATCACTGGCAATCACCAAACAATCACCCAATAATAACTCAATACTTAGCCAATAACAATTAATCAAGTTCAACTTAATTAAACAGCCAACTTTAATCAACTAGGTCCACTTAGCTTCAGCTAATTAATCAGATCGCGAATTACAGTCAACTAGCCACAGTCAACTAACCATAGTCAAGACCAACTGTGGTCATTTAACCTAACCAGGGTTATTAACTTAACCGACCACAATTACTTAACTAATCTATGATTAACACTAACTAATCTAATCCTTAGTGTAATTAACGGCCTAATTAGAGATTATGGGTTAACTCACAAAAATGGCCGGCGACGACGGCGGCGGCGAGCTGGGGCGGCGATGGCGACGGTGACTCGCGGACAGCACACGGGCGCGACGGCTGTTCGCGGCAGCTCGGGGCAAACGACGGCTGTGGACAAAGGTGGATAGCGGCGGCGGTACGGAGGGCTCGACAACGGGGGCGGCAGGCTTGCGGTTCACGGGTCCGGCAACAGCAGGGGGCGTCGGGGCTCACGGGGGCTGGCTGGTCGCGGTTGAACAGAGGAGGAGGAGGCGCGGCTGAGGGGAGGTCGCGGGTCCAGGGGGTGGTGCGACCGGTGGGTCTCGGGCGGGCGAGGGAGAGGTGGAGGGCGACGGCGGCTCAGCTGCGACGGGCGGAGGCCGGAGGTGGGATAGCGTTGGGGCTGGGGTGGTGACGAGGTGGAGGAAGGGGGGTGCAGGGGTTGCGGGTCTCGGGTCTCGAGGGCCCTTGGGTCCACGGGAGACGGAGGTCGGGCGGCGATGGACAGTGGGTGAGGGCGCGGGGGTGACGAGCGGCGACGGGAGAGGGAGCCAAGAGGGTGAGGTGGAGACCGTAGGGCTCAGGGCGGCCGCAGTAGCGGTAGGCGGAGCTCAGGCGACGGTCGGGTGGCGCGGCTGCAGGAGGCTGGCGGAGCGGCAGCGACGAAGGGAGGTGGTGGTGGTGGCTGGTGGTGTCTTGCGGGTGAGGGGAGGAGAGGGTCGGGCGAGCGTGAGGGTGGGAGGGTGTCGCACGGCAGAACAGGGGGGCGAGAGAGAGAAGGGGAGGAGAGAGAGAGAGAGAGAGTGATGGGAGGGGTGGCTGACTGGAGGTGATAAGGGGGGCTCACTGGTCAAAGTCAGATTTGAATTTTTTTGTCCTTTAGTGTAAAATATCCAAGGGCATTTTGGTAATTGGATAATTCAGGTCTGGTCGGTCATTTGGCTCGGACGACTGAAGGCATTTCGGCTAGGAATAAGCTCGGGTGCGAAGGAATTCGACCTTAAATTCTATTACGTGACTAGACCAATTAAATCCTACTAACCTACGCTTTAAGGTGTACCCAGATCTTTTCAGATCAAACAATTTCGCGTCCGAATATCCCGTCCAAATATTGTCCCTTAAACTTCAAAAATCCAATATTCTTTATTTTACAGATCTCGAAATTTCAGGATGTCACATGAAGTGCCATCATTGTTTCAAAGAATAGCCTGAAGTGATTATGATTGTTTCAAATAAGGGGCCGACCGATATTTTCTGGCTGATCAAGGGCATTTTTGTCAAAATGTAATTTTAACTTAATTTCATTAGTTAAATTAAATTAAAAATTAAAAAAGTTCAAAAAAAAAGGAAGAAGGAGAAACACAGGCGGGAGTGGGTTGGCCGCCGCCCCAACGCCGGTGGGGCAGTGGCGACGGTCGTCGGCGCCTCGGCGAGGGCCACCGGCGTCTCGGCGAGGGCCACCGGCGTTGGGGCGACGACCACAGGGGGGAGGGCAGCCCCCTCCCGCCTGTATCTCCTTTCTTACTTTTATTATTATTATTATTATTTTTTGGAAAAATAGAAAAAAGAAAAATATAGAAAAAAGAAAATGACGAAAATGTCCCTAATCAATGGTGAGTTAGGCCTTTTTTTGAGATTGGTAGGGCTATTTTAGGCTTTTATTTGAAATAATGCTTATTTCATGTCTTTATTTGAGATAATGAAGGTATTTTAGGTTTTTATTTAAAATAATATTAATTTTAGGTCTTTATTTGAAAAAAATTGAAAGGACTTGGTTACTTGGGCCATTGTTTGAAATTTTCCCGTGATTCTATTTAGTTCAGTTCGCTCGCTCCCAGTCGCCAAAGCGCCTTCCTTGTTCAATCAGCTACTCCTACTTCCAGTTCCATACTTCCAGTTCCAGTGACCCCCTTGAGCTCCCGTTTCTCAAACAAATCTCACCTCCCGACCCTCTCGCGATTCGTCTTCTTCATCATCTCCGCTGCCGCTGCCTTCGTCATGGCCTTCAATTCCTGGTTCAGCCGCTTGCGCGCCTCTTCTTCCAGGGCCATCCTCGACGGTTTCCGAGGCCGCGCGCGTTCCCAGCGCCGTCATCCCGCTCCGGTGCAGAGGGCGCTCGTGGCGACAGCTGCCGTGTCTGGCGGAAGCGACGACCGTCGGTTCTGGCTGTGGTCGAGCGCCTTGGTCCCGCTCGCGGTGGCCGCGTCGGCCGGATCGCTCGCTCTTCGGTCTTCTCCGGAGCCGTCGCTCTGCGAAGCTCCCGATCTGGATGCTGGGTACGGAGTTTTCTCCTCGATCTGCGTTTCGGTGTTCGTCGTGTTTTGGTGGAGTATTGGGATTAAATGCTGAAGTTGAGTGCGAGCTTTGTGAATAGGCAGTTAATGATGGTGCTCCAGATAAAGATGGAAGAACAGAAGTGAAAATGACACTAGGAAAAGTAAAATCTTTTGACTCAGTGGCAGAAGAATCTTCCTTCATCTTATACCTTTATGAAAACAAACAAGGATTTTCACTGTTGAGGACATGGACAAAAAACTTTCTGCTCAGTGGAGACTTTGTCGAGTGATGGACAATTGCGGTTCTTCCGGATGATGTGTGTCATGTTTCATTCCCTGCTAGAATCAGCTTTTTCCGTGATACTCCTGATTTTGCAGTTTACGATTGGGCTCTCTTTGTTGTTGCTTGGCTCACTCTGCGAGTGGACTATGAATGAAAAATATCATCACTGTGACATTATAAAACAATTGATTGTTTAGGTACTTGAAAATTCTACGCAGGAATTAACAAATGGCAAACTCCCATGATTCTCCAGAAACTTTCAATACCTGCTCGAGTCTGGGTTGTTTGTTCTTAGCTGTCGATTATTTGGGACTTGGACTCATTGAATGCTTTGGCTACATTCTGTCTCAGCTTCTGTTTCTTCATAAGAAGGTGGATAAAAGGAAGGTGGACACGTTAAGTTAGAAAAAAGTAATTGAACTACCTATGCTTACTTTAAGTCTCTGCCATTTTATATTGTGGACATATGTACTCTTTTCTTGGCCAAATGTGTACATATATTCGTCTTCCATATGTTTGTACTGAAAGTTTTCTGGAGTCGAACTTATTCTGTTTTTCTCTTAGTTTCTCAGCATTTAAACAAAGAATAGTGGGATGATAAATTTGCAATTCTTGATCCTTTGCTTTCTAGTGCTCATGAATTTTCTTCCCATTCCAACTTTTAATGAGCTTGTGAGGATCTTGTTTTGGTGGCAATTATTCTTTTGATGTCAGAGGTGTCAAGGTCGGGGGCAAAGGCAGCACGGCATATCTGGTGAAAGGCTCTCACAAGGAGGTTCCACAAGAGCTCATTGACGAACTTGTGGCTATCTGTGTGGTAATTTATCTCGCGTTTGACATTCTGTTGAAATTGTTTGTTACCTGTAGGATGAGGACATCCTCGCTTATCATGTTGGTTATTGTGGTATTACTTGTGCAGGAAAACGTGACAACGGATTATGAAGAGAGGTCTTTCCATGGAAAGCCCCAAAACAGTTTTCACAAAGCAGTGAATATTCCTGATGTGGTTGTCTTTCCCAGGTAAGATTGGTTATCTTTGTCCAGTACATCATATTCACCAATGAAAGGTTTGGTTATCTTTGTATCCAAATAGTACTTTAAGTAGAAAGTGAAGACCCTCGCTCAATTTCACTGGATCACATCAATGGCTTACTATCTGATCTGTGTGAACGTGGCGTGCAGATGAAGTAGGTCAAGAGGGATGGCAACTGAATTTTAGTTAAAATGGTGATACAATGTCATCCTTATCAGTTAGTGTAGCGACCAGATACGCAGATACTGGGGAATAGGAGGGAATGATTTTAGCAGGATACTCGCGGTGTTGAAGATGTTCTTCAGGAATTATAGCTTAATAACATGATCACTAACAAACGAAATATACTATTACAGGGGGAAACCAACTTTGGTCATGGTTTGAAGATGTTTTTCGGGAACTCTAGTTTAATAACATAATCACTAACTAATAAATTTGTTCATCTGTTAATTTTCCGGTTAACTTCTCTAGCAAGTTAGCAATGTTAAGTTTCCTGACTATGAAATTTTCAAAGACGTTGCTGCAAATTAGTGTGTATTCCTACTCGGTACCAATTCTGTTTCTCATTACTTGATGTGTTTGAATGCTTAGAAGAACCTCTTTTCTTTGGATTTACTCGTTCTCATTGTCAATGAATAATTTAATTAGTTTGTATAGTTGGTTTCCTTGTTTATCATGTTCTTTCGATAGCTATTTTCCATCTCATCTCATTGACCATAAACTGATTCTAATCTGTTTGTGTCTCGAGTTGATGAGGTTTTATACAAGTAATGCGAGCAATCAAACTAGAAGCAGATGGGATTTCTCATACGTGCTTGTGCATGCTCATCAAATGCATAAGATGAGAACAATAGGTGATATGCATCTAGCATTCTGATCTATAGTACCAGCGAAAAGCTTAGAGCAGAAGTTCTCTTAATAGTAATTTCAGATATCATGAGGAGTCCAAAACACTCACATGAAGCACAATAAGTTGGCCCCAAGATGGGATTTTTTAATTTTATCGGGTTGTATGAATCGGAATTATTAGTGGCGCATGCGTAAATGCAAGTTTCTGCTGTAATGAACCTTTAGCTCTATCTTTCCCTTCAGAAAAAGAACTTAATGGGAAACTCCAGAACTTGGCTTCCTTTGCTTCAATTAAGAAATTTTGATGCACTTCCACTTTCGTAATGTGTATTATGGACTTTCAGGTCCGAGGAGGAAGTCTCTAAGATAATCAAATCTTGCAACGAACACAAGGTTATATCCTTCAATGCGATTTCAGTAAATTAATATTTCTGTTTTTAGCACATGTTTCTTATGTTTGTAATTGGCTGGTGCTCTCTTTTAACTTTTAAAATTTTTCAGATAACTCTATAGATTAGAAAGCAGATGGGCCTTTGCTGGCCTAATTTACTCGCTGAAAGTACTCGCATTTGCATTTTAAGTCTTGGACTGCTTTAAATGTTAACTAGTAACCGTTCAAAATTCCCCAAACAGGAACCCATTGTGCCATATGGTGGAGCTACATCAATTGAAGGTCACACATTATCTCCCAATGGGGGTGTTTGCATTGATATGACATTGATGAAAGTATGTGCAGTTACCTTTACTTTATATTTTACCTAAATAGCTGCCTATTATGCTGAAAATACAGATACCTAATTCTACAATTGAAACCCAAGTCAATGGGAAATCTTAATGTCCTTCAAATTCATTTTGCATGGATTTTATTTTGTAATAATTTGGTGGTTTATTTTGTTTTTGACATGGTTGCTCCCTAGTGTCTTCTAAATTATACTGCGATCATGTGTAAGAGGTAGAATTAGAAAGATGAGTATTGTAAAATTTTTGGGTTCTCATTATGAACCTGTTTGTATAGGGATTTGCCCCTTGGTACCCTTCATGAAATATTTTTTTAGCCTTCATAATGAATTACAAAATGTAATATACAATTTCTTGAGTTCTATCATGCACCTGGGTTTAAATTAGACTTCGTGACAACCTTTACTCCCTTTCAACTTTACTTTCTTTTGCTGATATAGTTTCAATGTTAATGTCATCGGATAGTCACTAAGGAAAATCTATAAGTTCATGCTTGTGTTCATGAGCTTCAACATGTGGATGTGAACTTTCTGAATATCGTTCATCTATAGTGCTCATGAAGTAACTTTAGGTTCTGCGACTTCTGTGTTTGGGAATAGGCTGAATTAACGGGATTTAGATCGTCATCTCCTTCAATCAGTTATATGTTTGATTGTCATTCCCTTTCTTGTCAAGTGTGAGCTCCATCACTCTTCATCTATTTAGGTCCTCCCTTCCAGGACCAGCATGCACAGTTTTTCTCCTACAAATGAGGCTGTCTTTTGAGGACCTAATTCATGGTGTCAGTTTATATTCTTTCCATTGTATGGCGCACTTGTAATTACTCATGCTTCTTCTCACACATTTCCCATTCATCTTAGATTTTAAGCTGTGCGGAATTTCTTTACTAGCATAAGCCAATCATGTTCGTTTTAACATGTTGTTTGAAGTTTTTATTCTTGTTCATAACTGGATCGTGATTAGAGCTTGTCTAGCTTTTCTGAAATACTTTTGGCAAGAGAGTTTCAGTGATGTTGCAGTGGCTTATGTTACGCCATGTTCTTAAAGACTGCTTTAGAGAGGCATCATAAAGTACCTGTCTTGCTTTGAAATAATTGACTGATTTATTTCTATTCTTATTCCTTATTTTTGGTGCATAAATTACACTACTTTTTTTTTTTTTTTTTTTTGAAGAGGGTCAAAGCATTGCATGTTGAGGACATGGATGTGGTTGTTGAGCCTGGCATTGGTTGGATGGAGCTTAATGAGTATTTGGAACCTTATGGCTTATTCTTTCCTCTTGATCCAGGTCACTTTACTTTTCAACACTTCATGTCAGTTCTTTGTACTATTCTTAATGCTGGAACTTATGGGGCCTCCTTGACTTAATATTCTACTGTATAGTTATTTTCAACGCATTAGTGTGCATTTAAGAATAGTCTTAGGGAATTTTCTTGTAAAAGAGGTTTTATCTCGTTGATCTTTGTGCTTTCCGTAGTACGGTTTAGTGTGGAATATCTCAAAGTTTCTCAAGTACGCTGGTAAACAGGTCCTGGCGCTACTATTGGCGGTATGTGTGCTACTCGTTGCTCGGGTTCTCTGGCTGTAAGGTTAGTTGCTTTGCTTTCTTCATCATGTTATTTCATGATTGCAATGGTGGTGCTATAATTTTACCATAGCTGTCCTCTTTCTTATGTCAAATATCAACAAGCTGCTAATTGGTATGGAGGGCTTCGCAGTTTGCATGTTGATTAGGTTTCCATGCTTCTTTCCTTCCGATTTATTTTAGAGGATGGGGAATATTCCAATAAGTGGACCTTGTTTTTCCTGTTTAAGTGATGATGGGCAGATAGTTCCTGGTTTTATGATAAATACTAGAATGCCGTGAAAGCTTAACAGTCACCACAGAAATTAACTACGACATCCATTTGTTTGGGCTTAAAAAAAGTAATTAACTTTCCTCCAAAATTTTGAAGATGCTGAAAAGAATTTTTTGAAAAAAGAAAAAATTGTGAAATCACTCCAAATATTAAAGTTTTAGGTAGTCAACATTTACTAAAAGTTCAATTCAAACAAAAGTAGCGAAGGAAAAGGCAAAAGTAAAAAGCAAAAGTCATTCCAAATGGCCTTTCAACAAAGGTGTCCATGTTAAATTCCAAAGAGAGCAGGTGCTTTAATGATGACGTGTCGTGGAATACTCTCCAGCAAGTCAATATCTGTGATTTGTTTGAATATAATCTGTTTCAAAAGAAGCTTTTCCCTATGACTTCAGCTAAATATGATATGAAGCAATATTTTTTTTCTTTATGATATGAGGCAATTAACCTTGGCTAAATATTACATGAAGCAATTGCTAGTCAGAAAATGGCCATGGTAGAAAATCTCTTAAGTGGGTTTCTTTCTCTTGGCGGGTGATGTCCAAGCACTTTTACAAAACATTTTTACATGTAAGTTCCTGTCAAAGAAGTAGCCATAGTTCAGTAGCGGACTTATGATTTGTGGTTCCTTAGTATACTGTTGGTGTGGATAGTGGCAGCCACATTTTGAATTTGCTTTTTCTATATGAAATATGAATCTTACCCTTTCATAGGAAGGTGTGCATACTATTAAGCTTCGACCATTAACTTGTTCTTCCTTTTTTCTTTATGGTGAATAACTACGCTATTGCCTAAAAGAATATTCTGATTTTTTAGTTTTAATCACTTAAGTTTTTAGCATGTAGGTATGGAACTATGCGCGACAATGTTATCAGCCTTAAGGTTTGTGGAGTTCTTCCTTGTTTTGTTATAATGCTGCAGGATTTCTGTTGTTTCATTTACATGCTGCAGGATTTCTTTAACTGCTTGTATTGTAGGTAGTTCTGGCCAATGGAGATGTAGTAAAGACTGCCTCTAGGGCTCGAAAGAGTGCTGCAGGGTTGGTTCTGTTATTCTTTCGCTCAACTTTTTCCTCTAGTGACTTTCTGTACCTTACTTTATTTTAGCATTTATTAGGTGGGTCGTGTGTCTGAAGTTGAAATGAGGAAGCCAAATATAGTGTGTTATCCCTTAGTTTTTATGGAGAAGCTGATTTTATTAATGAATGAAACGAATTAGGAAAAACCAAATAAAGCTAAGTGGTTTGTGATGGAAGAGCGGTTGGATTGGGCTGACTAAAACCTGGTTGACAAAGGGCATTATTATGTGCCTGTAGTGGAGATATGGCAAGAGTACAAGCTTTCATTGGATGTACTGTACTCCACCGCCAACAAAAAAGCAAGAAAATGTAAATGGAGCTTTGGTTCATATTCTTGTCCGTATACATCCTGATAAACGAGAGATATGTGAAGCTTGTATGAAGGAAGAGAAGAAGAAAATGAAGGTGGGTGGATTGTGGGATGTTACCTATAAAGTTCTCAAATGTAATGAAAGTTTAGAATGCTATATTTGCTGTGTTTTAGGTATGCCTACTGTTAAAGGCCTTTTGGTGTGTATGTATAAAGTGGAACTTATCTTAGAGTTCCATAATGTTTAGTCTTCTTGTTTCTGTGGTTCATGCCATATATCTTCAACCCATTTCGCTCTTAGTCATGCTTGGTGTAACTTGAAATATTTAGAAATCTGATAGCTGTCATTTGATGAAATCAGCCCTATCCCTATGAATGTCTAAGTAGAATTGTTTTGTATCAGAGTCTCTCTATTTATAGCCAGAGGAAGATATGAAGATTTCTTTAAATGATTGATGGGAAATGTGTAAATTATAGGTTAGACGAGCCATCAATTTAAGTAGAATGCACTTTTGATACTTAGGTGCAGATTAAACTAAGGTTATAGCTTTTTTATTGCTTTCTTTATGAGCATAAAGTCCATCTCGATGCCATTCCAATGGATTTCTTTTTCCTTTTTCGGCAGAATTCAGAGTCCAGGTGGTTCTCTTCTGGTTTTCTCTGTATTCTTGACTACTTGGGATGTAAATTGAAATAATTTTGACTGCTGAGCTTGTGAAATGTGAGAGCACAATCGTATGACAATATTTAGAGATATTAGAGAAAGGTTTAATAGTTAATATATATTACAAGCTTCGGAAAAATTTATTCCTCAGGGTTTGCAGCAATGAACACATGTGACTCAAATGCTAAAAACGTTGAAAAACCTTCCCCTCTAGAATATCAGTTTTAGTAAGCTTTCAGCTATATATGATTTTTACAATGTGCTGCTGACATTGGAGATTATTCAAATAACAGGTATGATTTGACCCGCCTGATTATTGGAAGTGAAGGAACTTTGGGTGTGATAACAGAAGTTACCCTACGACTTCAGAAACTTCCACAGCATTCAGTGGTACTTTAGACTCTTTTCAGTTTTGTCAGCATGTGTCAATTGTACACATTTTTATTATAGGTCCAACCCATCTAACGTCTTTAAATTCAACGAGGAGAAGCATTTTACTTTGCCCTTCTTTTGTTATTATTTCGTCTCATTGACGCCAGTCCGATGAGGGCAAGGACTGATCGTAGGGCCAAAACGGTTCGAACAAGGTCCAACTCTTGTCATATTTCTAGGATGACAAAGGGGCATGAATGAACCAAATTACATACTCAATGGGGATAGAGTGTTTATGACATATATTTTCACAAGAGGTGCCTGTTGGTGTAAGAACATAGTTTAGCATTGAAATTCCTATGTCAAGCAAGCTTGGGTGAGAGCATCATCAGGACGGGCAACCTTATGGAAAAATGCTTACATTTACATAGAACGAGAAACTGCGAGGCTTAGTATTGGATGGGCTACAGTGGATAATCCTTCAGGTGAGTTAGGTCAGAATGCTAGAGAAGTAGATAAGTGTATTCCCATAATTGACAGAGAAATGACCAGAAGAAGTGTTTATGTTGAGACACTTGGATTCTCTTTTGTAATTTGTTGATATGTTACCATCTGTTGTTTGAGTGGATAAGAACATGCAAGGACACATTGATTCTTGAAAATAGTCATCGTGGGTTTGCTCATTCGTGATAGCCTCTAGAGCGGTAAGTGTTTCAAAATGAAGTTTGGTGCTTAGCTTGTTTGCATTTCTTGAACTGATAAGAGTCTATTTCACATCATTTATACGTTCATGTTTAGAAAACTGAGCGGTTAAATTGACTTCATATAAGCTCTTGTACTCATGGAGATCTTTTTCTGTTGGTTGATCCTGATCTTGCTGCAGGTTGCAATGTGCAACTTTCCCTCTGTGAAGGATGCAGCAGATGTTGCTATTGCCACTATGCACTCGGGTATACAGGTAGCAGCTGATTGAGCCACTGTTCTAGCTGCTCTGCCGTTATCTTTTCATCTACACTACAAAAATGTGGGGTCTACCAAATATCTGCTGAACCTCTGTCCTTACTGATTAGGTATCAAGGGTTGAGTTGTTGGATGAGGTCCAAATGAAGGCTGTTAATCTTGCTAATGGAAAGAATTTGCCTGAACTACCTACATTGATGTTTGAATTTATTGGCACAGGTGAAGAGACACTATTTACCTATTATTTGTTTTTCAACTTAATTTTCTAGTAGCATCCTGGCTCAACTTCTTACTTTCTGTTATCCAAGGCCCAACCTCTTACGATCTGCATATGGTATTTTTGACAAAGAACAACAGAGGATATTCATAGCAGGACCAAGTGAATCCTGCTTGTTGATGCAGTATTGTCCAGTCCACAGAATGTGTCTTTGGTGCTGCATAGCATTCTTCTTTGTTGTCATTAGTTACCTGTGTTCAGTATTTTCTGATGTTTCAGGAATCAGGTTATGTGTTCTTAGAAGAAGTTATGGCTTATCTCACCACATAGATAAAAAGAAGCCATTACATAGTACTTAGCATTTAAAAGCCCACCACAATGGCTTGTAGTTTTCAGAATTTAGTCGGTACTAAGTCGCTAAGTTCAGTACAAGATCATTTGTTGGTGGCAACAACAGAGCGATCTTTCCTGGTTGGTGACTTGAACGTTAATATGATCTCTTTTCTACTCTTTCTTCATCCTGTTGTTAACATATGCCTTTGGATCTTTTCTTGACTACCAAATCATAATATACTCAAACGAGCAAGCAATTCTTCACCTTTATATACCCTTTTTTTTATTGCCAAAAAGCTTATCTCATTTTTGCTGTGGTATAGAGGCTTATTCACTCGAGCAAACAACTATTGTTCGGAAGATTGTTTCAGAGCACAACGGCTCAGACTTTGTTTTTGCAAAGGATCCTGAAGCCAAGAAGGAACTTTGGAAGGTATGCTTGTTAGTTTAGTACCATATAAAAACATGCCTTTCTCTTTTCCGTGTCGGACTAGCCATAGGTGCATGCAGTGGTTGTTCTCTGCTTATATCTATTTTTTTTCCCCTCTGGTACTGATAGTCGTTTATGCACCTTTTATCTATATTGTATATGCCTCATCCATGGATTGGCTAGCTCGTATATTTACTAGATCATTGATATTCTGTTGTCTTTTCTTCTCCTTTGTATGATTTCTTTGTCACTAATAACAAATAACTACTTTTTTGCTGTCTGACTTGTGTATCATATTTTCTCGATATTGATTTTGTCTAGATAAGGACTTGCTTGTATTTTTTCTTGCGCACGTGCAGATAAGAAAGGAAGCTCTATGGGCTTGCTTTGCTATGGAACCCACTTTCGAGGCTATGATTACGGTTCGTAGGATCTCTATTTGTTGATACATCTTGATTATTGTTATTGTTGATATTCTTATTGTATCAATGTTACTATCATTATTATTGTTGTTATTAGTATTTATTAAAGTTTTTCACTCTGTGCTCACGTGCAACGTTCCCCCTAAAGTAGAGATTATGTTCTTCTGGCTTGAAAGAATGGAAAAGACCAAGAGAATGTCTCAGAATACGTGTGACAGGAAAGAACCCTTGGCTTTTGCTTTTTATCTATTCCTCGTCAAGGAATTTCTTGGTGGATTTTAATGAGTTTTGTGTTTGTATCTGTTTTCAATTTGTTTTGGCTTGAGTATTACAATAAATCATTACTGCTGAAATCGATGGATTCTTCATCAAATTCTGCAACTCAGTTCAGATAAAGGCCTAGATATCATGATCTGTTAGCAGAATCTAAAGAATAGTGGATCAGATGCCAATTATCTATTTGCACTGTACTAACCTCTTCAACATTGTAGGATGTTTGCGTTCCTTTGTCACATCTTGCCGAACTAATAGCAAGGTCCAAACAAGAGCTGGATGCATCACAACTTACCTGGTACGAGCTATAATGTCCATGCTAAATTAAATGGAATGAGTTTGCTCTTCATAATTGTGAGGACTTCCATAGGACTGAATTATATATGTTTTTGTGTGGTTTTGATTTATAATGACAGCACTGTAGTTGCTCATGCCGGGGATGGGAACTTCCACACGATTGTTTTGTTTGACCCTAGTAAAAATGATCAGAGGCAGGAAGCGGAGAGACTGAACCATCTCATGGTCCACACGGCCTTGTCAATGGAAGGTATGTCATCTCGCAGGCTAGTTTTGGAGAACGGGAAGCTTCTTCTTTGTCGGGAAAAGTTGCTTTCGCTATTCCTTTACTGTGTGAATTGTGGTGTAGCAAATTCCTCTACTAATTGTGTGATGTTGGCAAGAAATGATGCATAGTTAATTGCTTTCTACTCCTTTCTCCATTTGTAAGTGAATTATACGATCAATTGCATCGTAAGAAGATTGGAAAAAGAAAGTGTAGTGAGGTATATTTCTGAGCTCATGCTTTTGTGACTGAGCAGGGACATGCACTGGTGAGCATGGGGTTGGCACTGGGAAGATGAAGGTACATTACTCCATCTTCTAAGGCGAGATGGTCTTCAAGTAAGAACCGTTCATGTTGGTTGTGTAGTGACCTTTTTGCACTTTATGTTTCCAGTATCTCGAAGAGGAACTCGGGATGGAGGCTCTGAGGACGATGAAGAAAATAAAACAAGCCGTGGATCCAAACAACATCATGAACCCAGGAAAGCTCATTCCTGCCCATGTATGCTTCTGAAAACCTTTTCAAATAAGCAATCTGTATTATTAAAAGTATACGAGTTATCGATGTATGCATAAACGATGGATGTAGTGTTGTATTATCAATGTTAACCACATCCAGCTCTCCTCTTGTGAAATGATGCTTCTCGACCTTCATTGTTTCCTTTCAAGCTTAAGGTTGTTTTTCCGAAAGAACCTAAGCTGAGATCCTTGAAAATCCTTTTCAAGCTCGGCTTTCCTCTCAATTTTCGCCTGTCGCATGACCTATTCTCTTTCTAGAGCTACATTGCACCTGTTTTCCCAGTAAGTTCTGAAATCCATGAAGAAATCTAACCATAAACCAAATCGAATCCATACGAATTTATCTACACAAAATGTCAACTTTTACATAACAAATGCCTTGAACGATATCGCGACAACTCAGCAAATTCATTCAAGAACTCCAGATCATATAGATATTCATGCCTAAACCTAAGTTTAAGGTGAATAAACAAATGTATCTATAAGTACCCAAGCTGATAAAAATTATTAAAGCCAAATTGAATAGTATCGTATTAAAAGTCGTTTGGCTATCTCATATCTGTTGAAAAATTGTGACCACAAAAAAGAGCGACTTCGATTTTTATTTATTTATCATATATTATTGTTTGCTTTAGGAATAAAGAACTGATGTAAACTTTGGGCATTTCCCATTCTTTTTTCTTTTTTTTTTTTGGTCGAAGGGCATTTCCCATTCGACTTGGTCAGAATTGGTAGTAACTTTTTAAGTGCGGTCAAAGCCCAAGAATAGAAGGCTTCACATGTGCCGAACATAAGACATAAGAACAAAAAAAATAGAAATCAGCAAAATTATGGAAATAAAGAGTGTCTGAGCCCAGGTACAGAAAATAGAACTTCCAGCGGGGCCACATGACCTCACTCAAACAATGCACGCACCATCCTGCCCACCAATTAGGTATAGGCTATATATATATTGGTCAATACTATCGGCTCCAATATCACCGGTCGGTTCGCGGAAAAAAAAATACGATACATTCATAGTGGAGATCATTAAGAGATAGCCCAAATCCGAGCTACTGAACTTACTCAGTTAAATTCACATTCACTCGAATACTTAAATCGATAAGTCATTAATGACCAACACAATTTCATTAAGTACCAAATCACACCAAATTTCTTATTTAGAACTTTGCTAACACAGTTTATATGTATACCGCAATTCGAATACGCCCGATTTTCTCCGGGTTGTCCGCTTTCGCGTGATGCGACATGGCCACATATGGGTGAGGCCATTCTCTATCGATCATCGACCGAGAAAGTGTGATTCTATCTTTTTGTAAGCAACACAAAGACCAGAACTTGAGAAGCTTCCAAATTATGTCAGTTCATGTAAAGTTACGTTCATACTTGTGGAACATTGTATTTCACTCGTCAAAAATATGCACAAAAGAGAGAGAATCGAATCAATGAAGTCCATCATGGCGAGTATTTGTTTCGTTTATCTTTTTAAAAGTGGGTTTAGATAGACATGGCTCTCTCTTTCCGTGCGAAACTTTTGATTTCGAGCAAAAGGACAAGCACGCGTGTGCGATCACAGATTCGGTCCAACTTTATTTTTATTTTGCACCGTTTTCTAGGATCACGCACAAGATCAGAAAAAAGGGTCAGAGCTGAATGATTTCCTCCCTCCATCCACACTGTTCTTTGACCCGACCTGCTTTAGGACTAGGCTAAGGACAAATTTGGTCAACAGTACGTAAATGAATTGAAAAGGCATGGGAATGTGACGGCAATTGTCCTTTTTTCCGTGTGTAAGAAGTGGCTTCAATTTCTATTGCAGATGTAGTAGATTGACCGGCTATAAACATAGTTTTCATCTGAGATTCGTGGGTGTATTGTTACTTCCTTCCTTTAGAGGTCGGGCCGCTCCTTGGGTCTCACGACATTTAGGTTTGTGCGTTTGGTATCAAACTAAGTTCACATCCCCGATCCGGTCGAAGGTAAGTCATCCATGCTGGAGATCAGGGAATTCCCAAAAAGTCACTTTCTTGTGACCTGGTCCTAAGTGGTTGCACTAAGTAAGAGTCTACATTTCTAGAGTTGAAACGCATTTGATTCCTTTCACACGAAATACTCCTCTTCCAACATGGAGTGTGTCGCATTCCCAATGACCTTGAGGATAAGGGTGATTGATTTTCGATACTGCGCGGTCCCACTCAGGAATCGGGAATTAGATCGGAAAGACCGGTTCTCAATTTCAAGGACCAGGAATCGGACCGGTCCTACTGGAACTCGGTTTCAATTTTATGAAACCAAGAACCGGACCGAAGCATTCGAGAACCAGACCAAACCGGCCGATTTGGTCCGGTCCGTGCGATTCCCAATTTGATCGGTCCAATGATCAGCCATAATTGAGGGAACTGTCAAAGCTCGAAAAATTAAAGACAAGTTGTGCTCGATTAAATTTCTTTCATCTCTTTCAAGATTTTCTCCATAATATGGGGGTCAAAAGGCCATAAAAATGAAAGATCTAGAGGGTTTTCCGGGGGTGGGGGTGGGGGAGAGAATACTAAATAGGAGCTATGTCCATTGTCTCCTTAATTTTGAGGGAGGAAGAAGCCGGAAAGGACAAAACAAGTGTAGGACAAAACTAGAACTCAAGATTCTCAAAACTGTACATTTGACAACCAATAAGGATGGTTGGTTGAGGAATTTGCTTTTATAGGCCTGGCACATGGCCCTGCTTCTCGATCATTTCTATAGATTAGATCCATGAAGCATCATTTTTGTATTGTATTGTCTATTTTCCCTTCAGAAGGAGCACTGGTCCATTGTTGACTGTCCACTTCATGCCTTCACTATCTATAGTTAGTGTTATGTATTCTCCCCCAAATTCTACAGTATACATCTAATCCCCGAGGCAAAAACGAAATGCCGTGTAAAAGGGATTTATGGGACAAAGGTCGGTGAGGCGCTTGTCGACCCTGCCTCGTCGCCATTGACGAGCAGGCTGTTATTGAAGTTGATGCCGACGGGCATGGGTCGCAGTTGTGTGAGTGGGACAGTAGGTGGGTGCGTCGCAAGAGACAATGGATTTGGATCCTTCTGTATATTCTGATGTGGATGAGCACCTTTAGTGGATTGCCCTCGGCATTTCAATCAACAAAACTATGTAAAGTAACAATTCAAACCACGTCTCAAAAGAAAAAAAAAATGGCAATATTCAAAGATACCACGAGAGACGGTTGATCTGCGTCCCCAAAACGTTGAACCGTTGAGACTAAGCCAAGTCCCAATCAACATGACTCGCCCCATTGGCCGGGCGTTTAACTTTGATAGGAAACAACCGACGTTGGCATGCGATCGTTCGCAAGAAAGTAAAGCGCGAATTACATCTCTCAAACGTGTTTAACCACCTACTTTTCTGACGCCATGATTCATTCATGCAGACTTAATTTAAGTCATTGTTGCTTCTTGAACTCGCGAGTGATTCGTTCGCAAAAGAAAGCAGGATTGATGAAGCTCTAATCACATCTCTCGAACGTGCTTAAGCTCAAATCACATCCTCCTAATCATCGAGATCAAAAGCAATCACCACAAGAAATGGCCATTCACGTGGTGGGGTCTCCCACAATTCATCAAGAAAGAATATTAATTGCATTTTTCTGTCGAAGAAGTAAGTAATTTTTTGGAATCCAATAGGCATCCTTCGCTTGTGGTCCATCATACAGTCAACTTTCAATTTGTTTGCAATTTAACCTCCAATACAAAAATTCAACGAAAATTGACAGCTTCTAGAGAACAAGCAGTCAAAAAGTATGGCGAACCAATCGTCTTTTTACGTTCCGACCCCCAAAAAAAAAAAAATGGGTCTTTTTACGTGCTTTTTGTAAGCCTCCACGATGCCATTTGTCTCCCATTTATTAATTAATAGTGAATCGGCTCTATTAATTAGTGCATAAAAAGATATAATGTCTTTTTTGTTATTGATGGTATAATTAGACTCCTAGATCTCTCCACAAATACTCCATCTAGAGAGAGAAAAGTCTCGAGCCCCAAATTAGAATTCTCCATAATAATTGAGACACGAACTCTCGAATCAAATGGGCATCTGAGTTGTGAAAGAACGGCGTTCTCTTTAATGCGATTGCATCCATGACCTTAAAAGAAGTCCGTGACATGACATCACGCCGTTGTAGAGTCAAAGTCAATGACGATTCAATCGAGATAGAGGGTTGCTTACGTTACATGGATGAATCCACATCATAGCGCTAAGTGTATACCGAAAGACGTTTGGAACGTTACGCTTCGAGTTCGAATCCTACTCGGTACAACCCCCGAGGCCCGAATCGCAAGAAATTAATTCGCACGCGAAATCCCATTCTGATGTGCCTGTATTTTGGTCAAATTAGGGAAGGTGGACTTACTCCGGCGAGTCGAGGCTAACCCAGGGGCGTAGAACCTAACCGCAAGACGAAAGAATCGTAGATGCATGGTGTTTCATCCCCCGGTCAGCGCAGCCTTTGTTCCCCCAAAACGTTTTCCCTAGAATTAGGAAATCCTCCCGGGGAACACAGCACGCAACCACGACAAACACTCGCTGTTACGAGGAAACA
The DNA here is from genome assembly GCA_029784005.1 of Lenwebbia sp. NSW1173648. Lineage (NCBI taxonomy): Eukaryota > Viridiplantae > Streptophyta > Magnoliopsida > Myrtales > Myrtaceae > Lenwebbia > Lenwebbia sp. NSW1173648. The sequence goes on along the minus strand of JARCGZ010000008.1, from coordinate 3,327,349 downwards.
AGTGCTGCACAGCGAGTACGAGGTGGTTCTTCCTTCCTTCAATCCTTGGAACATCTGAGGTCAGGTTCACGCGTGGACCCCCAATTGGCCGAAGACCACGTTGTCAAAGTGCTGGACTTGACTTTTGTTCCGACCTCTTTGGTTCAATCTTCTAGGTTGCTGCTCTCCCCCTCCTCTAAAGGGCAAGACAAAGCAGCACACATGAATTGATGACTCTAGAACAATGTACAAATAAACAATTCCAGCGTAAAGCCAATATCTACCGGGTATTGCCACGTCACATGAACCAAATTTTTGGATAGAATTTTTAAACTGTGAATTAAAATATTACCTCTTTTACCAAAAGGAAATGCTTCTCTGACCATACTGTTAGGGACAGTACAATCTCAACCGAAGATCCACACATCATCAACTCGTGTTTTGCATCAAGCACTCATTGATTAAGAGATCGTGTAATAAGAAATAACTGACAGTACTGTCAGACTAGCAGCTTTCTTTACCCAAATGAGTCACGCAGTTGCCTCATGTGATAATAGCAACCGCGGGGGCTATCTAAGAAAACCTGGGGGATTGCTATTGGGGCTTATGTCATATGCCAGTTTGGTGTCACTTACAGCTCTTGATGTCTCGTACTTTTTTTTTGGCTTGCTTTCTCGTACTTAAGTAAGAGAAAAAATGATCCAAAATCATAAGCCTATTGCACTTTTACCAGTTCAGTCCTAAACATTTTCAAGTTTTGCCAATTGAGTCCATCTGACAAATCTTGGCCATAAATCGCTAACGTGGATAATTTTTAATAATTTTTTAAATATAAATTTTAAGGTTTTTTATTTTTTGTTTTTCTTTTCTTTTCTTCCTCACTTTTGTTTGCTTTGGTCGGCGAGGTCCGTCGAACCTCGCCTGCCGTAGTGAAGAAGAAAAGAAAAGAAAAAGAAAAATAAAATAAATAAACAACTAAATAATTCACAAATAAATTATAATATAATTAAAAATTATCCACGTTAGCCACGTAGGACCACCAGCGTCCGCGTCAGGGATTTTTGGCCAAAACTGGCCGGATGGACTCAATTAGCAAAACATGAAAAATTTTTAAGATTGAATTGGCAAAATTAAAATGTTTAGGACTGAATTAGCAAAAGTGCAGTATGTTTAGGACTTTTTCGGCAATTTTCCCCTTAAATAAGCAATTGGCACATAAAATAGCCACGTGTACGTTCTAACTTGGATGAACAAATTATTTCCGACCTACTTTTGCATGTATGTATGTATGTATGAGCTTTCTTTTGTTAGAAATTTGTGATCAGATCGCAAGTGTCCATGCATGTGTTTTCGTCCTTGGTCAACACGTTCTATGTGTAGGCATGGCCACGGTTCATGGACAGCCGGTTCTGGTTCCAATTTTGGGGGAATCGGAACCGAGCCCTTAAGTGGCGGTTCCGATTTTGAACCGCCGGTTACGGGCCGATTTCGGGTCCTGTTTCCGTTCAAAACCGAAAATGGAACCTCCAGTTTCGGTTTCGATTTCGATTACGATTTTTGAGTTTAAAAATTAAATTATAATGAATTTGTAATAAAATTGTAATCAAATTATCAAATAATGAATTATGAAATAAAGAAAATAATGAATTATGAAATTATGAAATATCAAATTATCAAATGCAAATTGTAATCAAATTATAAATTGTAATCAAATTTGGGGGGGAAAGGGAGGGGAAGGGGGGCTTGAACTTAATGAATTATCATTAAGCGCCTACATATTTTCTTGGAAATAGAAGAATCAAAGCCCATGTAGTTCTCTTACCTTTGATAACCTCATACTTACCTTATCCTCAATCATCGCTACCCGTTCCAGTACCAGTGACGGTGGTATCTCTGTCATCAAAGAATTCGGCTTCATTATTGCGATCTATCTCTTGTTGTCTATATTGAGCCTTTGTCCAATCACCAACACAAGTTTGAGCCTCCACCGAATCGGGAGCTAATCTTGAACGTCGTTCATCCAAAATATTGCCTTCAGCGCCATATGCTTGTTCTACCGCAACTGTCGAACAAAGGGTTGCTAAAATTTATTTTGCAATTAGAGCAAGAATTGGGTATTGGGTGGAATGCCTCTTCCACCAATCTAATATTGTGAAATTTGTGCTGCCTTCAGATTCATGAAACTCAAAAGAAATGGTTAGATAGCTCTCTACTTCAGAATTACTTCTTATTGCTCCCTTTTGGTTTTTTTGCCTATGCAACAGAAGTTGGTACCCTTTACTAATTTTACCTATGCTCCCACTTTGTTTGTCACTAGATTGAGAGGATCCACTATCATCTAGATTATATGTACTACAAAATTCATTATATAATTTATTATTGCGTTTTTAACCCTTGTTTGTATAGTTTTAATATTTACCTCATCAATTAAATGTAAACATTCATAATACGTATTCAAAATCACCTAAACAATCTAATTTATAACGTGGATAAAAAACACAAGCAACTAAATAAATAATAGGAATTTCCCTATAATAATGTAGCCATTTTGTTCGTATTGTTTTAATAGTGTTACTTAATTTATCATCATTTTCATTTTCTTCAAAAACTCCAACAATATTAATACATTCTATTAAAAATAAATGCGTAGTAGGATAATAAACATCGGATAAAGTATAAGTTGCATTATTAAAAACTTTTAAAATATCTAATTTTTGTTTGCAAATATCTCATTCTTGTGGGTATAAATTAATTTGGGTTATATTATCTGAAATAAATGCACATAATAAATTTTCATATGCAAAAGATTCATTAAGCAACTCTTAAGTAGAATTCCAACGATTTGGAACATCTCTTGAAAATCTTTTTGATTTTTTTCCATCAAAATTTTAACCATTCTTTCATTTTTTTGGGAATGTTTACATAAAAATTGCATTGCCATTTTTATTGGGTTGAGAAAAATATCAAGAATTTTTAAATCATCTTGTACACATAAATTTAAAACATGACAATCACATCTAACGTGAAAAAATTATCCACCAAAAAAGGGTTTACAAATCTTTTCTAGTTCAACAATTGAAGCGGTATTTGCCGCGGCATTATCAAAACCAGCAGAAAATTTTTTATTGAGAAAATAATATTCTTCTGAAATTTGCCTAATTAATCTATAAATATTATTTACCGTATGTCTATCATCAAAAACTCTAAATGCAATAACTCTTTTTTGAATATTCCAATCATCATCTATCCAATAACATGTTATACCCATATATGAATGAACTTGCCAATTATCACTCCAAATATTGCTACCTATATGCACACGGCCATTAAAATTCATAAAAAAAAATTGTAAATCTTTTTTTTCCGTTTTTATAAAGATCTTTAATTATGCGTTTAAGTGTATTTCTATGAACACGTTTTGCTTGTGGAACACATGCATTTTGTATAAATTGATTAAAACCAAATCTTTCACCAAAACTAAATGATAAATGTTCAACAGAAATGAATTTACCTAATTCTTCTTTATAAGTTTTTTCATTATAACGAAATAAAGGAGGAGTGTTAGGATTGGCGCACTTGAAAATTTGTTGTTGCTTGGTGTCAATTCCGGCTTCGGTTGGATGTTTCGCCTTAAAATGCCGTTTAAATGTTCAATATCCGGCTCCATCGATATATTTATATTTTATCCCACAATATTTACAAACTACATCATACCTTTTTGGATACCGATAGGAGGATGTAAACTCCCGCTCTTTTGTTGTTGACATTTCTTCGATACCAGTAGGAGGATGAAGACTCTCTTGCATTTGAACTTGCTCCATATTAGGAATAATGTTGATTTCATCATCTACATCAACTTCGACTCTCCAATCTTCATAATCACGAGGACTAGGAGGATAATCGGATTCCCCCTCCTTGTTCTTGCCTTTGCCACTAGTTCTATTTTCACTTGCCATTTTTTTTTATATAGAAAAAATTTATGGTATAATGCAAAAAAAACATATGGTATGAAAAACGAATTTGAAATAAGGAATTATTAAAGGAGATAATAAATAAAGAAAATAAGAAATTAGAGAATGTAATTGAAGAAAAGAAAATAATAAAATGGATGTTGTGAATAATTGAGAGTTAGAGAGAATTTGAGAGAATTGCGATGAAGAGAGAATTTGTATGAAAAAAAATAAGAGATGGGAAGGGGTATTTATATCATATATTAGAAATTAGTAAAGAAAAAAGAAAAAAAAGAAAAAAAATTAGGTGACCATTGGCAACGGTCACCAAAAAGAAAGAGCTGTTGCAACGGCTCTTTTTTTTTTTATTTTTTTTATCCCCATTTTTTCACTGTTTGGAACCGGCCCGAAACAGCCGGTTTCGGGCCCGGTTTAAGTTTTGAAGAAACCGTAACCGGGCCCTCATGCCACGGGCCGGTTCCGGGTTGGAACCGCAGGCCCGGTCAACAGCCCGGTTCTGGGTTTGACCCGGGCCGGTTTCGGGCTCAACCCAGCCCGTGGCCATGACTATCTATGTGTGTATGGATTCGAAAAGAGCAACTCTTTTTTTTTTTTTTTTTTAACGTGTCGTGTGAACAACAGACGCTCGAAATAGGGAAATCCTCCGAGGGGAACAGAACATGCCACTGCGACAAACCCTAGTGCTTGTATCGACGAAGCAAACACTACTCACATAACAAGATTTGAGGTGGTCTTCCCAAAATTTCAATTTCTTGGAACATCAGAGAGCTCAGCTTCACGTTGTTAACCCCCACCCCACCAGTGGCCGGAGTCCACGTTTCAAATGCTGGACTTGATATGAGCTGAAGATGATTTTTTCTTTTGGCCAGAAGCTGATGATGATTCTAGAGAAGGGAAAATAAACAATTCCAGCGGATTGATCGACGCAAAAGGAAAAGGAACGGGAGGTCTTTCACGGTTGGATCAATGCAAGTTAGTAAATGCAAATTATAAAATGAAAAACACGATCATATTATTTTCTCAATGGTGCTTATGATACTATTTTATGTATTTCCCACTCTCACTACTAGTCCCACAACATTGGCAACGGACCAATTCGGTTACCAAAATGTTAGGTATGCATATCTCATCGTGTTAATAGTCCATTGGAGAATGTACATCTTCTCTTTTCTTTTTTCTTTTTCATGTACTACTAGTCCCGTACATGAAATTAAGAAACGAAATAACGCAGTTACCAAAATTTTTTACATATACAAAAAGTTTAACAAGAGCTTATGAGCAAAGTTGTTGCCGTCCCAATCATGTTTGAATAGGGGAACCTATTGTAATTGTGTCAGTTCAGTTCTAGACCTTTTTTTTTTGGCCAATTGAGTCTTAAATCTTTTGCATTTGTGCCAATTCAGCCCATCTGACCATAAATCGCTGAAATGAACATTGACTGTATTACATGGCGCGGCCAGCACTGACGTGAATGATTTTTAATAATTTGTTTGTATCTTTTTATCTTTTTTTATTATTTATGTTCCTCCCTTCTTCCTCTGGCCGCAGAGGTCGCCCTCACCAAGGGATGGGTGAGGCTCGCCCTCGCCGGATCATGAAGTCGACCTCACCGTCACTGGGTGAGATGGGCCTCACCTAGCCACTAGTGAGGCTCGCCATTGGCGGGCTGGTGAGGTCAAGGCTTGCCCTCGCCGGTCCTCGCCTCTGGACGAACACCGAGGATCGACGTCCGGTTAGCGAAAGAAGGGAAGAAACGAAAAAGAAAGAGAAAGAAAAGAAAAAATATTAAAAATTAAAAAAATATTAAAATATTATTAAAAATTATCTACGTCAATGCCATCTGAGCCACGTAGGTTAACCTTGCGATTTAGCGAGGGCAAACCTCATCCAGCTCCTGGCGCGCCGGCTAGAGGAAGAAGGGAAGAACATAAAAAAGAAAGAGAAAGAAAAGAAAAGAAAAAGGAAACAAATAAATAAATAAATCAAAATATATTAAAATATTATTAAAAATTATTCACGTTGGTGCCGGCCGTGCCACGTAGGACAACAGGTGTCCATGTCAGCAATTTCCAATCGGATGGGCTAAATTGGCACAAATGCAAAATGTTTATGACTCAATTGGCCAAAAAAAAATCTATAATTGAATTGAGACAATTGCAATAAATTTAAGATTTTTTTTGAGAATTTTTCCATTGAATCGGGATTATGGTGATCATACTATACAAAAGATGTATAAAGCTATATATATAAAAGGCAAAAAAATTTGCGCAAGTTGGACCAGCCAAGGAGAGAGATGCAAACCCTCAAAATAATCTAATTGCTCCAACGAAATGTTACCGATCCAGCCACCAAAAGCTCATCTAATGGTCCATATTCCACGACCATCAAGATAAAACCCCCAATCTCTATTGGTTCCTGTGACACCACGTTCAATAATTTCCCCTCTCAAATTACCAATCTGACCCTTCTCAACCCTTCATTTCTCCTCTATGACCACCCCTCGTCTTCTCCCTCCGCCTATTTATACGAACCCCCACCATCCACCTCCACCACCACCACCACCACCGCTGCCGCCGCCGTTAACCCTCACAGAGAGAGAGAGAGAGAGATGGGTTCCCTTCCTCACGTAGTGGAAGATTGCATGGGAGTCCTCCAAGTCTTTAGCGACGGCTCCATCTACCGGGCCGACGAAATAGACTTCAGGAACATCTTTGCCGTAGAAAACAAGTCCATTGTCCACAAAGACTATCTCTACGACGAGGAGCACGACCTCTCCCTCCGCCTCTACAGGCCCGCCTCGCCCTTGTCGGGGAAGCTCCCCGTCGTCTACTACCTCCACGGCGGTGGCTTCTGCGTCGGGTCGCGCCTGTGGCCCAACTGCCACAACTGTTGCACCCGCCTCGCCTCCTGCCTCGGGGCCCTGGTGATCTCCCCGGACTACCGCCTCGCCCCCGAGCACCGGCTCCCGGCCGCCACGGACGACGCGCACAGCGCGTTGAAGTGGCTCCAAAGCAAGGCCGAGAGCGAGCACGTCGACGGATGGTTAGATCCCAAGGCGGTTGACTTCGACCGAGTTTACATACTAGGGGACTCGTCGGGGGGAAACATCGCGCACCACCTGGCGGTCGATCTAGGGTTCGGCTCGCCGAAGTTGGCCCCGGTCCGGGTGCGGGGCTACGTGCTGCTCGCGCCGTTCTTCGGCGGGGTCGCCAGGACCGAGTCAGAAGTCGGACCATGCGAAGGCATGCTAAATCTAGAGATACTTGACAGGTAATATATTCGAGCCCACCATATATCTTAGTTAAAGTATATCCAATTTCTTACCATACACGCATGGATACATGTAAGACTTTCATTTAGCGTTCATTTATTACAAAAACCTTTTCTCCCCCTCCACTTGATCGCATTAAACTTTGCAAACCACTAAAATAAAACCATAATCACATTCATGAAAACTTACTAATTAGGTCTACATGTCGATATTACAACCTTATTTTGTTGGACAATTAAGAGAAGAGGGAGAAATAAAACTCGTGACTAATGTTTGCCCAGATAAATTTAACACATGGAATCTTGGAAATTGATGAGAAAAGGTTTATTCCGGCGCATAAAATTTTTCATCCTTGGACATTATGCACGATATTTCGCCATCGGAGCACATCATTTTCACACAAAAAAAAGAGATTGAAAGTGGCTTGGCCTCTGGATCCGTACACAAGGAGCGGTTCCACTTGGGGGGGGGGGGGGGGGGGGGGGGGATGTGACCCCCACCTTCTCATGAAAATACCTAATAATCATCAGAAGAATTTTCCAAGAATCCACGGGTCCACACTATGTTCCGACCTTAGTACCATCTCTTTCTAAGTCCAATTCACGAAAATAGACCGGCGCCTCATAAGTATCTTCAAAAGTTTATTCTGTCTCCACCTATCACGCAATTTCTACCCCCGCGACAAATCCCAATTATTGATTCGATTCGACCTAGGAAAATGACACTAAAGACTGAAAAAATTCGTTTCACATAGAATAACTTTTAGGAAAAAGTCTTTCGAATTTTTCGAAGTTTGGTTTACAGAAAATAAATCAGTCAAGGGAAACATTTCCCATAAATAAATAAAAAAACACATTCGAAAGTGGGGAAAATAATTTCATCTTTTTGAAAAGAGGAAATCATTTTCCTTTATTTTTGCTTCTTGCACTCCTTCACATTCCTTTTCTTTTTAATTATTATTATTTTTGTCCTTTTTCCTTCTTCCTCGGCCGGTCGCCAGCCACAGACACTGGCCGGCGAGCTCGAGTTCGCCCAGCCTCACCGGGATCCTTGGCGAGCTCAAGCTCCGCCTATGGCCGTCGCAGGCCGGTAGTGGCGGAGGAAGAAGAAACAAAATAAAAGAAAGAAAATAATAAAATAAAGAAAATCATCTATAAAAAATTTCAAAAAAAATCACAGTAATTGTTCATGTTAGCTCGGCCGTACAACGTAGGACGGTCGGCATTCACGTCAGCAATTTCCTTATCACTTGATTTTTACCCCACAAAAAATTTCATTTATTAATTCGAATCGACGTAGGAAAGTGGTACTAAAGAAGAAAAAGAAAATTCAGGGACGTGTTGTCGGAGATTAGTGCGGTTAATGTGGACCGACTTTCATCTACTAACTAATTAATTCTTGGATTATATTGCGGATGTCTCCCGCTAGAAATTTCACTTATGTGGAAAGAAAAATGTCTACCCACTTTCGACACGTTGGTACCTTTGTTCACGAATCTCATGAGTCACGTGAGAGAGCCTTCTCATGTCATTATCCATGGAACATAGTCAAAATACTTAATTAGGACTAATTTCGTGTCACCGGATTTTGCGGTTGGTTTTCTTATATAATTTCCAAGATTTCTTGGCATATAGTCACCCTCATCCATCCATTCGGATGGGGCCGTTTGACCAATGAATGAGGGTCATTAAGAGCCTTCTTTATTTAACTTTCATTGACATTATCGAAGTGGACCAATCAGCAGAGAATCATAGTTTATAAACTCGAGTTTGTGAGTCTACCAATTATTCTTTGACATCTACACCAGATTAATTGTAAGACATTAATAATATATATATATATATAGGGTGAAAATCCATTTTGAGATGTCCTGGTGGAATATTTGAGACACATCACACTCATCTTAATCTAGCTTCTGTCATCAATCACCAACTTATAATCCAACTCTTCACAAGATATGGTAGGCCCTTGATTACTATTATTAGTAAGCTAGTGAGATCCTGGTTTTGTGATTTTCCTAGCAATATTATGTTTTTCTTTTGGGTTCCCTCTAGGAATTATAATAGCACTTTTTTTTTGTGGTCAAAATTATAATAGCACTTTACGTGGACCATTTTGTGAAAATGACACGTCGGAAAGATTATGACATAACCCTAATCAATCAAAAGCAAAGGAAAGCAATACTAGGGTTAGTGCTCAGTCCAATACCGCCATCGGACCTTCACTTGCCTTGTCAGCTCCCTAAGAGATATGCTAATTAAGCTAAGTGCCTTATCCACTATCTTCCCATGAAACCCTATCCCGGTTTGAGATTATATGTCCCGTGATGGAAATTACTCTTTTCTCTTTCGGTGCCTCCTTTTCAATCTGATTGACTCGAGAGAAATTTAACTGTAGAAGCACGCGAATCATCAACGAGAACCAGATATCCATCCACCATCACCTCCCTCGACTTGTGAAGGGTTTGAGCCTCCCCTTTTTTCGTGAAGATAATCTCATGGTGATCATCATCTCATTGACATGGACCGGTCATGTGACGCGACACGTGCACTCATACGCACTCCCTCACCATCCTCGCATGCCGAAAGACATGGTCCATACAAAAGAATTGTTAGAAAGTCCAACCCGAAGGTTGAATGTTGCGAATTTGATGGCGCGTGCATTTGTTTGTGTTGTAAATCACACATGAATAATTTAAAGGGTTAATAACACGAAAAACCTCAAATTAGTACGCTTATGACAAATTTACTCCGAACTAATTTTTTGATCGCCAAAAACTTTAAACCGGTACACATGTGATAAATTTACCCTATGTTAGTTTCCATTAATTTTACCGTGGAATTGCTGAGTTAGACGACACGTAGCAGTTGCCGGGTGTACCAGCTTGGAATTTTTACCCTCCATTTGTCACAGATCTACCAGTTTTGATTTTTTTTTTTGTAATATTAACTCAATTTAGTGAAAACTAACGAAGAGTAAGTTTGTCACAGGTGTATCAGTTTGAAATTTTTTATGGTAAAAAAATTAGTTTAGGAGTGAATTTGTCACATGTGTGCCAATTTGAGATTTTTAGTGGTTAAAAAATTAGTTTATGGTAAATTTGTCATAGGTGTACCAGTTTGGAGTTTTTCGTGATATTAACCCTATTTTTTTTGTTTGTTTGTTTGTGGTATTAACCCTAATTTAATATGTCGTTTCCTAATCATTCGAGACGACATATAACGTGTGGGTGCGTGCATCGATTGGCTGAACAGGTTTTGGAGGCTATCGGTGCCAAGTGGAGGAGATAGAGACCACCCATTGGCCAACCCGTTCGGACCATCAAGCCCTAGCCTTGAGGCAGTGGCTCTCGACCCCATCTTGGTCATTGTTGGTGGGGATGAGATGCTGAAAGATAGGGTCCAGGACTACGCAGCCAGGCTCAAAGTGATGGGGAAGAATGTCAAGTACGTGGAGTACGAGGGAAAGAAACACGGGTTCTTCACGAACGATGCGTACTCGGATGTCGGGAATCGGGTCATACAGGACATCAGAGAGTTCATGCTCGAGAGCTCCAATTAATCGAAATTAAGACAGGATCATCTACGATGCTCATCTTGAGATTTGCAAAGAAAGTGTGTGCAATTAGGTCGAGGATGTGGTCTGTTATGTTGGAGGGTTTTTTCTTTCTTTTTCACTTGTCTCTTTGCAAGTTTTCTTGCGGCTTGTGTGATAGTATATATGATGGGTTTATGGAAAAAGTTGGCGATTAAAGGATCTCACATATGTAACGCCGGTTATGTGATACTAATAAAACGTAAAACGAAAGGTTTGTGATGTACAGCTTGTGTTCGTATCTGGATAGGTTATTGCTTTTTGGCTTTTGTTTCATATAATTTTCGTAATGAGCACATTTTGTCTGCTTTCTTTAGTTCGAAAAACCTGAAACTTTCATGATATCCAAATGTTGACATGTAGGTTTTGATATGACTTTTCATAATATTATTTGTAGATTGTTCTTTCTGCGCTGGAAGAGGGGAAAATTGTCCAAAAAATCGTAAACCTATTGCACCCTAGCCCGCAGTTGGCGAGGTGAGGTGGCCTTCGCACCCTAGCCCTCGGCTGGCGAGGGCCGCCGGTGACCCTCGCCGGCACAGAAAAATATTATAGAAAAGAAGGAAAATAAAAATAAAAATAATCGAAAATAATAATAATAAGAAACTTGGGAAAATAGTAAAAAAAAAATGGAAAAAAGTATTAACATATTATTAAAATTTATCCAAGTCAGCGCCGCCGTGCCATGTGGGATAGCCGGTGTCTACGTCTGCGATTTTATGCCAAAATTGGCTGGATGAACTGAATTGGCAAAATGTGAAAAATTTTATGACTCAATTGGTAAAGTTGATAGGTTTAGGACTGAATTGGCAAAAGTGCAACAGCTTTAGCACGTTAGACAATTTTTCCGTGAAAGAGAGGATGTAGGCTTGGACGACAAACTTCTATTCTCTCCCTATACTCCTTCGTATTTAGCTCTTGTCTAGTCATTGCTTTTTTTGTTAATGGAATTTCACGAGAAAAACTCATAATACGAAAACTTTCATAGCATTCTTTTGATAGACATAATATTATTTTGGATTGTAGACTATGTTATCCGCGTTATATATATATCCAAAGTCCCTATTCTACTCCATATAAGCCCAATCGAATCGAATCGAACCAAACAAACTGATCTACATATCTCTCCACGGACAAGGCACCAGCAATAGTCAATACGTGATGATTATCTAATAATTATACGTAACTGTCGGAACTTACCTACAAAGAAAAGATTCAAAGCGAAGAGCCTTCGTTAGGCACAATGGAGATCGACAAACCGTGTCCTAATTTCATTTGGTATTTAAAAGGATTGTTGACCAAGTATTAGTTTAATCGCAACACCAATCTATTCTAGGTGAAATTAAGTCCATCCTAACGGCAAATAATAATAATAATAATAATAATAATAATAATGATGATGATGATGATGATGATGATGATGATGATGATGATGAGAGCACCGTGGCTATGGTGTTAACGTAGGGCGGCTATCCACATGCATGCTTATATATTATAATAGCACGTGTTATAATTTTTGCTTAGACATCGCATAGAGTGTGAACAGCAATAGTGAAAAATCTGTAGATTGGTAAAGAATTTAAAATACCTGTGAAGTATGAAGCCATTTTTCGATATATAAGCTAAGTTGTTTCAACGCTGGGAGGATAAGATTTCATGTGATATTCGACAATTCTCACAGTCCCGAGAGAGAGAGAGAGAGAGAGAGAGAGAGAGAGAGGGGGGGGGGGGGGGGGGGGGGAGCGGGGTGGGTTCAAAGATTAATCAATTTATCGCCATAGATTATGATGCGGAGTCCATCTACTATGATATCACATGTAGGTAATTTTATTTTAATGTACGTGTTTATTTTTCGTGAAATTTTTTGGTAAATTTTGAGATAGAAGTTAGTGTTTTTTTTTTTTGTCGGAAATTACTGACGTGAAAGTCGATCGTCCTACGTGACGCGACTAGCCCTGACATGAACAAAAATTTTAATAATATTTTTTTTGAATTCTTTATTTTTCCTTTACTTTATTTTTTCTTCCCTTCGTCGACCTCGAGCGACAGCTGCCCTCGCTTGGGCTGGCGAGGGTAACCCTTCGCCTAATCTAGCGAGAGTTGCCCTCGCCAGCCCAGGCCCAGGTGTCCCATACTCGAGGCCTACGAGGGCGGCGGAATGAAGAAGAAAGGAAAAAAAGTTAAGGAAAAGAAGAAAAGGGAAAACAAAGAAAGAAATTAAAAATGCAAAAAAAAAAAAAATTGTTAAATTTTGTCCACGTTAGCATCATTAGTGTCACGTAGGATTTCTGGCATCCACATCAGTGATTTCCAGTTAAAATTGGTCAAATAGACTCAATTCGCAAAACATGAAAAAGATTTAGAACTCAATTGGAAAAATTAAAAGTTTTATAATTGAATTGGTAAAACTGTAATAAGTTTATGATTTTTTGGATAATATTTATATTTCAGAAAGAAAAAAATAAAATAAACCCCTCATCTTGATGGCTAATTACCGTGGAAGTCGTGCTTTGCTGATATAAAAAAAAACAAGATTTAGCATTATCTCTTTAGCCTTTTTGGGAAGATCTCATGGGCCCAGAATCATCATCCTGTCATGATCATCTCTGATCAATTTGATATTTTATATTGAATCCCTCGTGGAGTTCTCTCTTATTTTGCATTTACAAATCAAAAAAGACAAAAGGCCAAAGCCGCCAGAAAAGCAATCTTTTATGGGTATGTCCAAACACGTGTCCCTGATTTCTCTATAATCACGTGTTAATCGTTGAAAAATAAAAGTCTCTTAGTAGACATCGATAGGTAGCACCTACATTGTTATTCATGTTTTAATTGTCTCTGTCGGATGATCTTTCAGTAATTTGAAATTTGTGCATGGCGGTAATTGGGTTTCACTTTCACCAGTGCCGGTTGGCGGTTGCATTGGCATGCGTCTCTGTCGTCCCAAGTCACGTACAAAATGAAGTCTGATCTATTTTCTTGCGGTCGAGCTTTGAAAGCAGTTATTTAAAAGTTATGTATATTTCCTTACACTTTGAGAAACAATGAGCATCTCGTGGATTTATCATCGTGTCTCTATCACTTTCGTGATAGAACGAGCGCATACGATGATCTCTCAAATTAGATCAACTTTTGGATATATTGTCATTTTCAAGAAACGGCCTTGGTAGTGAATTTCTCTACTTAAAAACAAAATACATTCTATGAGAAGCTTAAGAAAAAGAAAAATATAGTAACGAGTGTGTTGATTGATGGTAAATGAAAATCTGACTGGACGATGAGGTGGGGCACCTTCATAATGTGTTTTGGTAAAATACTCGTGTTAGATAGTAAAAGATTTCCAATTGGTAATAGTTAGCTTATTTGGTGTCACGTGTGGAATATGTGGAGAAAAGGAATGGATATAATAGAGATTGACATTTTCAAATTGTTCAATGTTATATAGACTTTCTTATCGTGCAATTGAATCCCCAAGTATTTGTTGTTGTTAACTGACAAAATAACACATAATGATATGGCAATCCACATTAATTAGTGCCATGTTGGTGCTGGCCTAGATAATCGCTGAGGTAGATTACAAACCTGAGAGCGGGTGGGGAGGGGGAAGCGGATCACCTAACATTGGGATTTCTGTGATATTAGAAACATTACTCAAATCAGGCCGTCCATTTTCATTTGGACGGCCTGATTTGAGAGAGGGTTGGGATTCAAAATTTTTCAAACCCCAAAAAAATTCCCAACCAAATTTTTTCCTCCCCCTCAACAAATGACGTGACCTATTCTTGGCCGTCCAAATGAAAATGGACGGCCTGATTTGAGTAATGTTACCCATGTCGCAGAAACCCCGATGTTAGGCGATCCGGATCTTGAGGAGGGACGACGAAGGTCGCTAGGGGGCAGTGACAACACCCAACAACGACCCTCGCTAGTGATTGGGCACCCATCACCGTTGCCCTTGATCCCTCCAATATACACACGCGTGCACGCACGGGGAGAGAGTCCACATCGGCAATTTCCGGCCTAAATTGGCCAGGTGGACTCAATTGGCAAGACGTGAAAATGTATATGCCTAAATTGGTGTAATTGAAACGTTTATGACTGAATTGATACTAATGCAATAGATTTAAGATCTCTTTGGTACTTTTCTCATCGGTTACAAGCACCTTCCCTTGGCCTTACGCGCGCGCAGATCTGAGCGAGGGTTGCACTCACACAGCCGTTGCCCAATATCTGGGCAAGGTCGATCTGAAGCGAGGTTAATTCACATGTCACAACCATCGTCAACAAGCGGCGAGTTCAACAAGGGGCACGACCTCGCCACAATTGTTGATCTGCCAATCGTGCATCACTTATTCCATATATATATATATATATATATATAGCACCACAACAAATGTTATTGTCCTTGTCGGGTGATTTAGTTTTCTTTAGCATGACATATGTACTGTACACTGAGGGTAATTGGCTTCTGTGAGTACTAGTTGCATTGCATGCGTCATTGTTCGAGTCATAAAGATAATGAAGTATCATCTAAACTTCATTAATGCCACGTGATGTGACAGTTAGACTCATTTGGATATCTTAAAGAAAATCACCCTTCTAGGAAAAATAATGAGCTTCTCAGAGATGTTTTCTCACGTTGGAGCTACCGTGCTACTTTAGATAAATGACTCATTCCGGGCAATTTTCCCATTTACTTAAAATATTTACTTATCACTTTTCCGCCAAAATTTAAAATAAAAAAATTTCTAAGTTCGGCAGTATCAATTGAAAGAAATTATATGATGGGCCAACGAAAGAGACGAAAGGAGGGGTATGGACAAAAAAAACTTGGCCGTCATTTCAAGCCTTCATCCCAACATTTGATAGAAAAACATATCAAAGTGTTCCTAAACCATAGGAAAAGGGTTAAGACAAAATTATATGAGGCCTTTTGAGTTGTCTTGTGGGTTAAGACATAGGAAAAGGGTGGGCAAACTAATTCGGACTCACCACAATAATTTGAATAGCTAATGACAAAGTGTTCCTAAACCATAGTCTGAGGACATTTGATGAATCGATTGAGATTCTTATAGATTTACTGAGTAACTATCTGATTGGGAGATAGCCAAACACCGTTCGTTTCGTGAAAAATAACTCTCAGGAAAATATTTTCCAGCGTTCATTTCATGGAAAATAAACGAGGAAAAACATCTTCCTCTCGTGGAAAAAGGCAACATCAACCTCAAAAGCAGCAAATATAGTGCTGGAAATTAGAAACAAGGCAGCAGCAGCAACTCCTGCAAATTTTACGTGGAAAAACCAATGCGGGAAAAACCACAAAATCGCTCAAAGCTAGTATTGATCACCATAAAATAGTAGGATTAGCATCAACAATACAGTGATATAGCATCACCACAAAAAGTGGATTAACACAAAAAAATGAAGCAAGAAAAGTTCAACCGTTGTTGGAGAAATGGACAGACAATTTGGAGAAGTATTTCAACGAATAGAGCCGGTCGACTTATAGCTCTTGATCTCACGAATAACTTCCTAAAATTTCAGTTGATTCCGACGAGATTTCCTGGAAGTTTGCTGCCTCTCCTCCTCTCAAGACCCTCGGTCTCTCTACCGCTTTTTTCTTTTAAATTTCTGCAATCTCTAATGCCCATTAGGTGTCAAAACCGAACTGGAAAATCGAACCGAACCGAACCGCTAAGCGAACTGAACTGAACTGAAAATTTCATGCATTTCGGTTCGATTCGGTTTTCGGTTCAGGTAATTGAAAAATAACTATTCTTTTTCTTCAGTGTAGTTATTTCGGTTCGGTTTGGTTAACCAAATCGCACTGAAAATCGCCAAAATAACGTTTTTTTTTTCTTTTATGGGGCTAAGGGCAGGCGGGGCCACCAGCCACTGGCTGAGGACTAGCGGCCCTTGGGCGAGGGCCGCGACGCCCTCGCCCAAGCCCTCGTGGCGTCGGCGGGGTTGCCGGCCCTAAGCCACAAAAAAGAAAATAAAGAAAAAGGAAAAATAACAATAACAATAACAATAAAAAAATTAAAAATTAAAAATCGAAAATCGAACTGAACCGAACTGAACTGAATTTTTGGTTCATTTCATATTCAGTTCAGGGCAAGATTCGGTTCAGTTCAAGTTTGCATGCTAATGGACCATTGACACCCCTACTGCCGATTGAGCCCTCCCCTCTTTCTTTTGCTTTTTTCTTCTTCTTTTTTATGACGAGGAGTTGGGCCACATGAGGCGGACCTAGCCCAACACTGTATAGGGTGCAATCATCCCAACAGGCCCAAGATCCAAAACCATGAATGCGGCCGGTTCGAGTTTTTTTTTCATGCACCTAAATTACATAGTACATTGAAGATGTATAAGAATAATTGCTTACATTCACTATCACTAGGACCTCTCCTCTCTATAAATGCCCTTTTAAGAACCCAGTCAAAACCAACTTTCCAAAGTTTCAATAAATATACTTGAGCCAAAAGTTTGAAGCCTAATCTAGGAGAAAATATTCAGTGGTATCACACCACCATATCACGTGCTGACGTGGCACGCAAGTGTCTAGTCAGCAAGTGACGTGTAAATTTGAAGCCACTTAGATTAAGAAAAAGGAATTTTTTCTTAAGCATGCATGCGTAGATTGTCAAAAGCAAACGT
The DNA here is from genome assembly GCA_029784005.1 of Lenwebbia sp. NSW1173648. NCBI lineage: Eukaryota > Viridiplantae > Streptophyta > Magnoliopsida > Myrtales > Myrtaceae > Lenwebbia > Lenwebbia sp. NSW1173648. Next base: position 3,309,877 of record JARCGZ010000008.1, on the reverse strand, counting down.
ATTAATTGCGCTGACAATGACAGGCAATATTGCCTTCCAAATTTCAATTGAGCGCCCATTTAGGGCGTCCAAGGTAACACTTCTGAAACAGAATTTCTACTTCAGAAGTGCTTCTGGAGCAAAAATCCTTTTTGGTAACGCAATTTCTGAAGCAGAAATCCGTTTAGTTCGCAATTGTATACTTCTACTTCTGAAACAACTTTTTACTTCAGAAGCTGTTTTTGAGAGAACTTTTGAGAAGTAAAAAAAAGTTATTTCTCATCATCAAAAGTCATTTTTTTTTCTTTTTAGCCCTCCCTTTTTCATATTTTGTCTCTTTCTTTGCTCGTTTGTCTCAACTCAACCTGGTTCAGATAATTCTTTTAATAAAAAAATTTCGAAAAACAATAAAAAAAATCAAAAAATGATTAAAAATCCAAAAAATGGAAAATTCATAAAAAAAAAATTAGAAAAATCCTAAAAAAATTCCAAAAAATCTCAAAAATTAGGAAATGGGTCCATTCAACTGGCCAATCATATTTTTGATGATTTTACCATCTCTTTCTTTAAAAATGACGATTTTACCCCTTATGGGCAAATCGTCTCGAAAAATTTCGAAGAATTTCAAAAAATTACAGAAAATGGGAAATAGTCAAATTTGACTGGCCAAACCCCTTTTTTTGCGATTTTCACTTCTGATCTTTCTCAAAACGAAGATTTTTCCCTCTTATGGGCAAATCGTTCCAAAATCCAGAAAAATTTCAGAAAATCTCAGAAATTGGGAAATGTGCACATTCAACTAGTTAACCCTATTTCTGATGATTTTGATTCCAAATCGTTTCAAAATGATAATTTTGCCTCTTTTGGACAAATTATCTCCAAATATCCACAATTCCTTCCAAACCTCCAAACACCCATTCTCTAAGCCTTTTGGGCTTCATTATGGACGACATGTTTTGATTTGATGCGTTTTATCCACATGTTCATGGTTCCTTGATTTGCATATCTATCTTTATTAATTGTGATTGATAGGTTAGATATTCCTATCTGCATGAACTCTTAGATTTTGTCTTTCTCTTTGCTTGTCTGGTTTAGTCCAACAATGGGTGCAGCTGCTCCAAAACACCCTTCTCTGATCCGATGGAGCCTGTGATCTCGTGCCCTCCATTTAAAAAAAAAAAATCAGGAAAACCAAAGCTTGGTTGAAAAGATAAAGATGAAGACATCTCAGTTTTTGCCTTTTGTCTTTCTGCCTAGAGATGCCTTCATGTCAAAAGAAGCTCATCATTATTATAGTTTTGTGTCCCAAGTTCTCATTAATATCTAGGTGATCTCAAGGCACATACAACTACCGTAGATTTGTGCTTTTAGAGATGGTTTAGGCACGAAAAAGGTTCATATATTATGCCAATTGCGATATAAACCACGCCAGAGGCATAGGAGAGGAAGCACCGGAACAACCCGTGCTTTTAGCGTTGATATATGAGCTCGGGCATCGTATTCATTAATACAATTTGCTCATAATTTGGTTCGCATTTATATAAATGCAAATACTGACAAATTATACGGAAATCCGTCGGTATTTACATTTAACTTTTCTTGAATAACATGCATTTTAGGTTGGGATCAATAATTTTTCGTAGAATATTTTGTGTTAATAATGCTCCAGAAGTAGAAATTTTCAACCGTTACCAAACAAATTTCTGTTCGAGAAGCAGAAATTTTGTCCTGCTATTAAACGCCTTTCTCTGATCAGAAATCAACTTTTGAAGTAGAAGTAGAAAAATCAACTTTTCTCGTTTCTTTTTCTTGCTAAAACGAAAACCTCGTCGAAGTTCCGAAGGTGCAATGGTTCCATTACTCTACTCTTTCTCTCTTACTTTTCAAAAAAAAATCGTTTCGTAAACTTTCCCCATCTTTTTTTTTTTTTTTTTTAAAGGTAAGTCTCCATTATAGGAGAAACAGGGATGCGAAGGTTCCGTTCGCGTAGCACTTGGTTGGTTCGGTCTTCTTCTCCACTCTCACTCTTTTACGTTTAGATCTTTTGCCCTTTCATTAAGTTTCCCCAATTTTTTTCTTTCGTTTTTAAGTAAAAATCACCGTAACAGAGGTCGAGCGCAGGACTTTGCTCCGGTTCGCCCAAAACAGAGATGCGTTTCGGCTCTGCTCTTATTTTGCATTCACAAAAGTCTCCTTTCCAAAACAAAAACAAAAAAACGTATAGCTCGGATCGGAACACTTGTCTCGACTATGGTTAATGAAGCTCATTAAATCATTCACATTATCGCAGATTCACCACCAATCCAAATCCTATCAATTGACTAAAACTCGATGTAGTGGCGCGATTTTAGAAGGTAAGCTTACACAAGTGAGCTGCTCTTAACAATTCTGAGGAACCCAAATGATGCTCCCCAACTGTTTGCACATATGTCTACACGTGAATTAGCTTAGCAATTGTGATTGTTTTCGCAAATGATATTGCTATGGAGGAAAGGGAAAAAAATTAAAAATTAAAAACCTTGATTGTAGTCGCACTGTACTGATGAATTTCTTCTTCTTTTTTCTGTATGTCTTAAGTGCTGCCCGATGATCGGATAGCTTAAACTAAGATTGAGATTTCAATATAGAAGAGAACAATGCTATGAGCGAGCTGTAGATAAGTTTGTTTCTTTTCACAGGATGCAAATTAGTGCTTTGGGGGTGTCATGTATTACCTTGCAGAGGAGGACCGGCAAATGTTTGTACATCAACAACTAACATATTGGGCTGCACAAGATAAAAATGTTAAAAAGTTTTTAACCCTAATAACTGAACTGTTCTATTGTGAGACTAATAGGAAATAGGAAGGTGTGATGGTTTGCAGATTAAATTGTGTTGGCCTTCAAGAAGAACAAGAAGAAGAAGATGATGATGATACTGGGAGCACCATAAAGAACTTACCTAAACCACTGAATCAAATTAAGAGAGGTTATAATTTGAAATCCGTTGGTGCTTTGACACAATGAGAAGAATAACAAATAGAGCAAACCTGTGGAAAGGCCAAAATGGAAAGCAATCCTACACTAAAACATCCTATAACGCACGAGATTATGATATGAAATCCTTAGGTGCTTTGGCATAATGAGAAGAATAAGAGCAAACCGTGGAAAAGCCAAAATGGAAGGCAACAACCAAGAGGGCACTGAGAGAGATTAGAATTTTCGATTGGCAAAAGAAATCGAAACAGAGACGAAGCCTAGTGCGAGCAAGTAATGGAGCAGGAAGAGAGACCTGCAGCTCATGGATGAGGGAGCTACAAGTGGTGCGGCCTCGAGATAGATTATGCTGCGTGTTCGCCATGAGAGATGAATTCCAGTGCTCGGTCTGCAAAAGATGAAATTGTGAGATATAGACTATTCCTTCCTGTTTCCATTGGTGTAATTCATGAATGTAGGACCTATTGGTGCTATAGCCATGAATTACACCAATGGAAACAGGAAGGAAAAGTCTATATCTCACAATTGATGGATTCAATCTTATAGCAAGTTCACGCAAGCAGACACGGCAGCACTCAATGGAATTGGCGGAATTTGGTACAGGTACGTCTACCGCAGTCAGCAACGTCAAGAAAGGTCTTCCGAACACTTCGATTTCAGGACCTGTGACAAGAAAGTTTTAAGTATAGATGGCTTTCTGATAGATGGGGCATATGCTGACACACAGGCCTAAACTTAACTTTAGTTTAACAGGAAGTTATAGAGACCAAGAACATCTTTATATGCACTGAAAGCTAGCAAAGCTTGTGGAGCATTATCAATGTCGGATAACGAACTGGGCCATTGAGTCTGTTATTTCGGCATAAAGCAAAAGGCAGGTTAATACAATTCGAGGGAATATCTGCTATAACTCATATTGATGCCACTTATAGTGTAGAGTTGGACTTGTCTTCTATAATTACAACACAAGAAAAGGTTTTGGCAGGTTGCAATGACCTGAAGAAACTATATACTCTTCCAAATTGTGAAAGCTCAGCTAAATGGAAAAACCAGATGATGGTCAATTGAATCCCTCCAGAAATCAGCTCTAAACGAGAAGCTCTGGAAAGAATTACCAAGATTCAAGTGACCCTGGACAGCTCTTCGCCCGAGTGCTTTCACGCGCGATGAAAACAATCTGCCGAAAGCGCAAAAACGTCACCTCCCTGGCCTAAATTCACGCTTCTCTATCTCCGGAAGCTCGACCAGATCTTCTGTAGCAAGTTGCACCACCTCAGAAGGGCATAGAGGCATAGAGAAACATGGAACCTGATCATAAACAGATAACCGAATGGCCACGCATTACTCCTTAGAGAAAAGGGACGAATTTGGAAAGTGCAACAACAGCCGGAACTAATTGAGCTGCATCATTCACAATGATAGTTTGAGCAACATGACAGATAAGACCTCCAAAAGCTGAAAATCTTCTCTTTCTTTTGTTCTTTTTAAGGAAAAAAAAAAGGTTATTAGACAGGGAAAGTAAGCTAACACAACCACAGACCATGATCATTTCGAAATGGGTCATACATGGGCCATTAACAACGCATCTACCAAAATAATGAGCAATTTGCAATCAAGCCAGAGATTTGATTAACAAAATGTGTAATGTTTTGGTTAAAATGCTGACGACAGGACAACGTTGCTTCCTGGGAGTTGAACTTGTATCGTTTTGATTGATATTCATGATCGAGATCTAAGAGAACTAGTAAATCCATTGCAGCACCTGCTTGATTTGTTTTTTATCTTTCATAATTTGATCCATCTATGAGGGGGATGGCTTCTTTACGATGTAGACACGGGCAAGCACGAGATGAATGATCTATGGAAAAATATGAGGTAAAAATCATCATGATTTTATAGAATGTTACTTGATTACCTACTCGCTTTACAGATCCTAATGAAGTCCATTTCTCTACATTTCTTCTTAATTTTAAAACAAAAAAGTCAAAAATCAATCTTTAGACTAATTCATGGCACGAGCGGCAGAATGCTTAGTGCCCATCATGAATTTTGACAAAAGTCCGGAGAATGAGGAAGCAGCCATCCTATTCTTGGATGTACTTTTACACTTTTGCCCCTCAAAATGTTCACAGCCAATCTTCTGGTTGTGAAATCCGAACAATTAAATAGAAAATAACATTCGATCCAAAAAGAAGAAAAAGGTAACAACAGGTCATCGGGACGGCGAGAAGGGAGTCGGAGATAATGAGGATCATGAACGATGTCTTAATGCAAATCTCTTTTCCTGCTCTAATCCAAACCATCCGATTTCATCCTTCGCTTCGCTGTTCCAACAACAAACCTATTTTCAGCTTCTCTCTCCCTCTCTCTCCCTCTCTCTCAACTGTAACAACGACACAACACGCCCATCGAGGCAGAAGCTCCAAGAAAAGCAAACTAATCAAGAAAATCTAGGGTTTCTCCATTCTCTCTCTCTCTCTCTCTCTCTCTCTCGATCTGTGTCTGTCCGTCTTCCTTCCCTCCAAAACACTGGGGTCCTTCCCGCTGAATGCTAATCTCTTTTTCCCGAGAAAGCGGTGGAAAATCTTCTTCCTTTCACGGTCCTCTTGTTCGGCTGCGGTCTGAAGATTCATTGCTTTTCTCGGAAAAACGTTGTCGCGGGAAGATCTTCACCTACATTTCCCAGCTCTTGCCGAGGGGCGAGGTTCTTGTTTCCTTAATTTGGGTCCGTTTTGACGTCTGCTACGGAGATTATCGGCTTACGGGTATGGCTTCTTTATTTTTTTCTCCCGAGAAAGTTTTGAATTTGATCGCTAAAAAAGTTTGGTTTCGTGGATTGTTAGTTTAAGCTCGAGGTGAGAAATGCTTTTGACATCGCGTGTGGTTTGAGCTCGGCAAAAAAGGACTGCTTTTGTCATTACGTGTATCATGATCTCGTAAAAAATGCTGGCGCTAATTTTTTCCTCGTAATTTATCGAACGCTTGATTGGTTGTTTTGCTGATTATGCCACCTTGGCTGATCTCCAAAGGGTTTCTGTGGCATTATGTAGATCTGAGAGGAATTGCTGGTGGGTGGAGTTAAAGAGGGAAGGAAAATTGTCGCCGACGAATCTAGCATCGAGAGAGGTGTATTTGGAGAGATCCATTTATTTGGATTGCGAGGCGAAGTAGTTCTTCAAATTTGGAATACTTTTGGGGTTTAATGCTCCTAGTTTATGGAGTCAGAAGCGCTAGTACCTGTCAGAGATTTAGCCCAATGTTGTAGTTGCGGGTGTAGTTGCTCTTCGTTGGGCACTTCTTATGGAACTTGGCTTCGTTCAGTGAAACGAAAATACGATGAGTATGAAGATGACAATAGATTCTTTGTACCTGGGTTGGAAATCACATCTGTGGCGAGAGTTCAAGCTGAGAACGAGATTATCGCGCTGCGAGAAATGGTTGGCAATCAACAGCAGGTTATAGAAGAGTTGTCTGCTGAACTGGATGAGGAGAGGAATGCCTCTTCGTCCGCTGCAAATGAGGCCATGTCCATGATTTTGAGGTTGCAGAGGGAGAAGGCAGAGATTCAAATGGAAGCACGGCAATTCAAGCGTTTCGCAGAGGAGAAGATGGGACATGATCAGCAGGAGCTGACAGCACTGGAGGAATTGTTGTACAAGAGAGAGCAAGTAATTCAATCCCTGACGTGTGAAGTGCAGGCTTATAAGCATAGAATGATGAGTTATGGGCTTACTGAGGCAGAGGCGGATGGTGAGAGGAGTCGTGGTTGTAGCCGGAACCAGAGCATGCTTGAAAACTTTGATGATCAATTGGAATATCATCCATATGATTATCCTCCCTTGAGATGCAATTTAAATGAGAATTATGGTCCTTTAGAAGGTGAGAATGATGACACTGATGTCGAGAAATATCCATTTGGCGAGACCCCTCGTGGTCGGGAGAATTTGAGGGACTTGGAGTATAGAATTCGCCAAATGGAGAGAAGTACTAGCAATAATCAGTTGGATGGCGATCTCCCTGGTGGAAGAAACACCCTAGAGAAGGTCACGGTTGGTCAATCTCCTCAAAGGCCAAGGCACCTGAGGAGGTTTTCTAATGACAGTTCAAGTTCCTTTCTAGGAATGGGAAGGGATACTGGTTCTGAATTGACTAAAGATTCTCCACGACCCAACATTAGCATTAAGAGAATAGAGTATATATCTCGAAAAGAGGATTACTCTAACTTGAGAACGCTGGACAGAACATCAGAACCTGGAGATGACATGAGCGATAGAATTTATACCATTGACTCTGTTCATAATGGTATGACAGAGCCCAAACCAGTAGTTGGGATCTGTGATGATTATATGACTACTCCACGGGAATCGATGAATCGAACTGAAATTGGAGATCCTGATGTTGTGAAGCTCTATATGAGGCTTCAGGCACTTGAGGCTGACAGGGAATCGATGAGGCAGGCAATCATTTCGATGCGTACGGATAAAGCGCAGCTGGTATTATTGAAAGAAATAGCTCAACATTTGTGCAAGGAAATGTCTCCAGAAAGACGGATGCCTGTGGAAAAGCCATCGGTCCTGGCAAGCTTTTCCTTTATGTCGGTTTTTAAGGTATGCTGCTTTCTGCATACGTGAATGGTGTGCTCATATCATGACAAGTTTCTTTGATTAGTCCTTTGTTCAATAGTTGTTACTTCAGGATTGGTTATTTCTATCCATCCAACTGGAATATGTATAATAGCTTGGCCTTTAAGACATCTCCATATTTCTGATAATGCATCCTCAAGACCAACATGTCAATTTTGGGCATCCATGTTCATTGCTTTTTGCTTAAACTAGAACAAGCTCAAAGAATCAATGCTGAAAAGTTTTAGCATTATCATTAGATACATATGGGTTTTGCTTGAATGTTTCCGCATATCCTGAACGTTTTCCTCTTTCAATTTATCCAGTGGATTGTGTCCTTTGTCTTTTGGAGGAAGAAGGCTCGTAGAAGCAAGTGAGTTGTTTTCTAGTCTTGCGCCCTTATTTGAATTGGCTATCTTTCTTTCCGGCAGCTTTCCTCTTCTTTGTATTCTTCAGTTGCACTGAGCAGAGCACCAATTAATTACCAAGTTCCTGGAGTATCTGATCATGTTATGTCGGTCAACCGTTGAATGATTTGGACTGAATTTCCGAGGATCATTATATTGAAATATACGATATAGCGCAGAGGACATGGCAGAAAATGGCTTTATGTGATCGGACAACTTAACTCTCTACGTAAAAAAAAAAAATTAACTCTCTACGTCATCTTTTCTTATTTGTTGCTTGTGTTTTAAACACCTCCTAAAGTTGAGAACTATCCTGTCAACTACATTTTACATGAATGGAGAGATGTGATTGCAGAACCATGCCCTGACTGGGTATTAATTTTGAGATGCATAGTGCAGATCATGTGATGCATGGAGAACTTACACGTTGGAAAAGAATTCACTGAAGAACTCAATTAAAAATACTGTGATATAGTGAAAACTGGAAAAAGAAAATCTTTTCCAGGGAGCAGCAAATACAAGGAACCTTGGCATGACATGTAGGAAAAAGTAAATAGTAGTGATAATTGAACCATGAAGACAGTAATGTAATTTTGCACCGATGCTATCAATTAAGGGCAGTAGAATAATGACATCTCTATCAGAGAAAACTGTGTTTTGTACAATCGAATGTTTTCCCGCTATCTTATTGAACCTTTGTTTATGTTCATCCGGCTAAATACGATAATTGTTGCACTATGTGAAGTCTCATGTTTCAAACCCAGGTCACTGATATTAGTCTTGCATAAAATTCCGCGGCAGGTATATGTTTGGATTATCAGCAAGCAATATCGGTTTGCTGTTGGCTTTGGATAAAAGTCCCCAAATCAGGCCGAGGAGATGTCTTACAAGTACGCAAGTTTGAAAGCAGTTTTTGGAGTTTGGGTACGTATTGCAAGCTTGTGCTCATATATGGGAAGTGGATTTAGTAAGTCTGCTTTTCATGGCTTCCTTCATGCCGAATTTGGATGGCTTTGTGCAGTGTTAGTTTGTATAATTTATTTTCTCGAGATCTAGAGATTGAGTTGCTGCTTGGTGAGTGAATCACAGATACTGCGTAAGCACATGCTTGCCCATATGATTTGTTGGATTTCAACTCCGAGGTACCAATCTATGGTAGTCCTCCGTGTACGTTGCTTATTCTTGTAACCATTCCACTCAAATGTGCAGTGCCTGTATTCTTTTTCCCCTTCACATAGCTAGTCTATACTTTCAGTGTTCTCATTTGAGGGTTCATATTGTATATATTTGTCAGTTTTTATGGAAATATCTAATTTCCAATCTTTTCTAGGACCATTTAATTTTGGTTCCGTACTATCTAGTCGTTCAATGTGTTCTCATGTGCATATTTGAGATACGAAAGTTTTGGGGATTTGGATGAGCAATTTTTAGGGCTGTCCAGTCCACGGGGACATTCTCTTTACTTGTCATTACGACAGGATAATGCTGCTACATAAACTTCTCAGTTCAGTGGGAGGAAATGGATGCAGTACATAGCATATTTGTTCATTGGAAAAAACTTGGGAAGATTAGTGGATATTGGGAATGCTTCAACTGTGAACGGGATTCTTGGAAGAGAAATTAGGAATTTAGACTTGCTGGTCTCATGAGTTATGAGCGGTAGTTGAGAAATCCCTATTCTTTTACTTTGAGGGAGTGTAATGTATTGTGTTATCATCTGGAGTTATGTTGCAGTGATGGTTTCCCCGAAAGCACTAGCTTTCATACGCCTCGGAACTTATATTTATTTGAACTTCCCAACACAGCGTCCTTGTGTTTTCATCTGGAAAGTCTTGAAAGTTTCAAACTTGTTGACATGACGGTGTGTCGATATATCCAAACGGCTCCCGTAGGCCTTTGCCGGGCACGGAGAAGTATGGACGAGATTATTCTGATTAAGGGAACGTTTTGCAAGTGACACAGCCATAAGTGTTCACGATGGCAGCTTTGTCATGAAGTGCTCGTACGGCATAACTTCTGTTGTTACTCGTCTAACTACGGAGAAATCTGCCAATATCTTGATCATGTAATCTCTGTTGACTTACTACGATAAAAAGTTCGCCTCATCTGTGAAAGAGGAGGGAAACTTCGCGCACTGACGAACTGCATCCACAAGAGCACGAACGCGAATCCGAACCCAGTACTATCATTCTTACAACATCGGATGATGTTTGCCTCTTTGTCCTGTTCTGGGGTGTTTCCAAAGTAACATCATGGACAAGAGGAGAAATTTCATGATATACTCGGTTCTTTGTTTTCTTGCTGGACGAGTGTTGGATTGCCCATGTTGCACTTGCACGTACTGGCCTGTTGGTTGATGCTGTACTGTACTTAACTTTAGGAGCTTTTTCACTTCTTTTTTACTAGTCATTCAACTGTACATTTTGCACGAGCAATCGCGAATGCGTTTATCTGCATTAACCAAGATTTACGCAACTCAGTTCAAGAATCCTGAACAAAAACCACGATCTTGAGCTGATAATGTTAGCGTTCCCACGAGTTGAGTTGCTCGTTTGTCCTTTCGCATTGTTCGAATCATAAGTAGATTCCCTCGTAACAAACCTGTTCGACCGGCAGACAGTTCATCATTCAAGCAGGTTTTTAGAAATCGATTAGGGAGAGGATAGTCGATAGTCGAGGCCTTAGCGGGCCTTGTCGACCTGCGATTAGTGCAACTCAAAATTGGCAAAAAGAGAGTTTTTCCCATGTCCATCGTCTTCATCTCGTGTGAATTGAGTTCGTGTATACCGATGGCAGTCATTCGAAGACCCATAAGATCTCATATTAGGCTTGACCCAATAGAACCTGTTTTTTTCTAAGCCCAAAGAGGAGGTCCACCCAACCAGTCCCTAATCTCTCTCGACCGGGTTTATCAAGAGAACCGGTATCGGTTGGACCGGTCCGTCCACCCCCTCTTAACCGTAGCCAACTAAAACCTCGAAAAGCTTCGTGCTCGAGCGCGAGTGTTTCTTCATCACCGTCGCGTGCGATGCTTCGTTTCCGGACTTTGCTCGCTAGTCCCTACAGGAAGAGGAAGAAAAACCCCAAAACCGGACGCAAGACCCGCGCCACGAGATCAGACGCTGTTCCCAGAAAGCAATGCGATGATACCGACGAACTGCGACGACCACACCAGCTTGAAACCGTCGAACAAGAAGAAGAAGAAGAAGATGGAGAGCTGGGTTTCCACCTCAAGAGCGCGGCTCGGCCGAACGCGCAAGCGCATGGCGTCCAACCTCTGGGGAATCTCTTCCTCAGCCCGAACGCCACCAATTCGAGAAACACCGGACTAGGTGCCCTCCAGAACTTGACCGACGAGCTACTGCTTGAAATTCTGGGGCTTTTAAGTGGTGCCCAATTGGGAATTTTGGCCACTGTTAGTAAGTCGTTCTATATGTTCTGTAACCACGAGCCTCTTTGGAGGAACCTCGTCCTGGAGGCTCTGGGTGGCGATTTATCGTTCAATGGGTCCTGGAAATCTACTTATGTGGCTGGTTGTCATCCTTCATTTGATGTGGGTAGTGTCGGGGTTTTGGGTCTGGAGATTCGGGATTTTTATTCGGATTATGTCTTCCAGAGTTGGCTCTGCGCCAACCTCGAGATGAAGCCCGAGTGGCTCGAGAGGGATAATATAGTTAGGAAGAGAGGGATTTCCGTTGAAGAGTTCGTGAGGAGTTTCGAGGAGCCGAATAAGCCAGTTTTGTTGGAAGGGTGTATGGATGGTTGGTTGGCATTGGAGAAATGGAACAGGGATTATTTGGTTAAAACATGCGCGGGTGTCCGATTTTCGGTTGGTCCTGTGGAGATGAGACTGGAAGACTATTTTCTCTATTCAGATCAAACCAGGGAAGAAAGGCCATTGTACTTGTTTGACCCGAAATTTGGGGAGAAAGTGCCGGTTTTGGGGTTGGATTATGAGGTCCCCGTTTATTTTAGGGAGGATTTGTTTAGTGTTTTGGGTAATGAGAGGCCGGACTATAGATGGATTATAATTGGACCATCTGGTTCTGGTTCGTCGTTTCATATAGATCCCAATTCGACTTCAGCTTGGAATGCGGTGATCACGGGGTCTAAGAAATGGGTGTTATTCCCTCCTGATGTCGTTCCTCCAGGGGTTCATCCGAGCCCTGATGGAGCCGAGGTAGCATGTCCCGTTTCAATAAACGAGTGGTTCATGAACTTTTATGGGGCCACAAAGAGTTGGAAAAAGAAGCCCATTGAGTGTATCTGTAAGGCCGGAGAGGTGATCTTTGTGCCTAGTGGATGGTGGCATATGGTGATTAACTTGGAAGAGTCCATAGCTATCACGCAGAATTATGTCAGCTCGTAAGTTCACTCTTGTGCACTCCTTTTAGTAAACGATTGGTGTTTGCTTTTATAACCTAAAACATAATTATATCTGATCTTATGATATCTGGGCCTGTCATGTGAGTCTCATAGCTGTTTGCATCAGTAACATAGATGAGCACTATGAGGTAGTTGTGGAAATTTATTTCTTTTGAATCGAACACAGACTGTCGAAGAGTCAAGTGGTTACATCTTTTTCATATGTGAGTTTTAGCAGTTTGATGAGTTGTCAGAGACACAGTAATTCCGGTGTCAAAGAATTGAAAGAGAGATCTTCTTATAAGCACTATTGGAGTGAAGTCTGAAAATCTCTGCAGATGAAAGGGGATTAAGCATTGCATAGCCTTCTTTTTTTGGACACATCTGTATAGGATAGCTCATTGTTCTTTCTTTTCATTTTGAAGATTTGAAGAGATTATGCATCTGAACATCAATGTATCTGGAGGTTCGGTAGTGTGGAATGGTGATTTTGAAGATTAGATAGAGGATATAGTAATTCCGGTTTCAAAGAATTGAAAGAGCGATCTTCTTATAAGCACTTTTGGAGTTAGGTCTGAAAATCTCTGCAGATGAAAGGGGATTTAGCTTTGCATAGCAATTTTTTTTTTTGCCACATTTTTTTCCCTTTCGATGATTTGAAGAGATTGTGCTTCTGAACATCCATGTATATACATGGATGTTCAGAAGTGGAATGATAGTTTTAGAATCCTTTAGTGCGCGCATCATCATCAGCGCATGAGAAGAGGTGCTCCTTCAGTCTTATTGCTTGACATATTTCAGGTTGGCACTATGGGAAATAATACTTCCCCTGATGGTGATTACTTGTTTAACCGTAACGTTAAATGTTCTGTTTCACTCAAAGGATATAGGCTCTTGTATGAAGTTTAGACCATGCGGAAGAACCCAAAGCTTGATCTTACATTCCTTAAACAAATGGGATTGGTAGATGCTGCTGCTATTTTTGGGGCGAATATGTAGTCTATCTACTTAAAAAATTTAATGGTTCTTCTCTGCTGCAGGAGAAATTTGTTGAATGTGTTGGATTTCTTGAAGAAGCCGAATGCCAGCACACTAGTCTCTGGAACAAGGGATCGGGTGAATCTTCACGATAAGTTTAAAAATGCAGTTGAAGCCAATTTTCCAGGAAAAATTGATCAGCTGATGCTCGAAGCAGAGGAGAAGGCAGCGTTGCAGAAGAAACCTTCTTTCTGGGATTCAGTAACAGATTCTAAGGCTGGTGCCTTCAAGTTCTCTTTCTAGAATATTATGTGAATCAACTTTCACATCCTTAGAGAAGATTCAAATTCACAATCACGGAGACCTGCCATTTAATAGAGTTCGATGCTCGCGGCGATTTTTCACCTCCAGTTCCTGATTGCCAGAGAACACCGGAGGATTTGAAAGAGAATCAAAGTTGCCTTTGTAATACCCAGTGTTGTACCTCGGATAACTATTCTGTACGCCATTCTTCATTGAATTTACAAGTTTCAAGTATTTTCATCCCATTAATCGGTTGGAGTTATTCTTCAGTCATCCTTAACCGCTTGAATTTATCTGAGACTTGGATTGGTAAAGAGTTAACAGATCGTGTGACAAGATGTCGAGTATCTCGGAATCTGATAACAGGATTGAATGTGGATCGTGAGGATGTACTTGCCTGTCGTATGGACTTGCAGTTGATGCTAAACGAGCACGAAGCACAAAGGCCGAGAGGCATTGAATTTCTTTTCGCGTTTCCGGTCTGTTGATATCATCGTTGGCCTTGGCAAGAAATCGACTTCCTTGGCTTGTCCAACCAAGTGTTGCCCTCCCAGCAGCAATGGATTTTTTTTTTTTTTTGGATCAATGCTTCAAACTTAAAACTTATCACGAAAGTATAATGGAGTCCTAAAATTTTCAAAAAGTACAATCAAGTTTTAAAACTTATCAAGAAAGTGTAATCGGATCCTAAAATGTTCAAAAGGTGCAATCAAGTCCTAAAAATTGTCACGAATGTGTAATCAAGTCTTAAAACTTTCAAAAAGTGCAATAATCGGAAGGAATTAATTTTAATAAAATGTTCAAAATGTGCAATTAAGTCCTAAAAATTGTCACGAATGTGCAATCAAGTCTTAAAAATTTCAAAATGTGCAATAATCGGAAGGACGTAACATCACTAAAATATTCAAAAGGTGCAATCAAGTCCAAAAAATTGTCACGAAGGTGTAATCAAGTCTTAAAAATTTCAAAAAATGCAATAATTGAAAAGACTTAATTTCACAAATTTAACAATTTTTAGGATTTGATTGCACTTTTTGAAAATTTTACGACTCGATCGCATTTTCTGTCAAATTTTAGGACTTAATTACAATTTTTAAAAGTTTTAAAATTCAATTACACTTTAACGAAAAATTTCGGGACTTTGATAGCACGGGCGCGCATGGCAACATTTCTGCTTCAAAAATCAACTTCTCGCCGGAAGTTGATTTTTCTACTTCTACTCGGATGCAGAAGTTAATTTTTCTACTTCTGCTCCAGAAATTAATTTCTGATTAGAGAAATTCGTTTAGTAACGGTTAAAAATTTCTACTTCTGGAAAATTATTAACATAAAATTTTCTACGAAATTATTGTCGGCGGCCGAAAAATTTTTACTTCATTTTTAATTTTTTAAAATTTCTTTAAAAAATAATTTTTATCATTAAAAATATTATTTACTTTTTAAAAACAAAAAAAAATATTATTTATTTTTTACTCCGACAGTTGGAGACGGCGACTCGACGGTGGCGGTGATGGTCGGCGGGGGGTGGCGACATCGGGCAACAGCGGTCGGCGATGGTCGTGGTGGCAGTGCAGCGGTGGTCGGCCGCTGGCGTTAGAGGTGGTCGGCGACTGGCGTCAGCAGTGAGGTTGGCGATTAGTGGGTGGTGGCGGTGGTCGTGGCGACTGTGGGCAGCGCGAGCGGTGGCCAGCAGCGGTGGGCGATGGTCGGCGGGGGGTGGTGACATCGGGGGCAGCGGCCGGCGGTGGTCGGCGGTGAGGGTTGGCGAGGGTTGGCGATTAGTGGGTGGTGGCGGTGGTCGTGGTGATTGTGCGGCAGTGGGCAGGCGCGGGCGGTGGCCAGCGGCAAAGGCGAGCGGTGGTGGGCGGTGGTCGTCGGCGGGCGGCGGCGGCGGCCAACAAAGGTCGACGGTGGGCAACGGTGGGCGGCGACGGCTTGAGGAGTGGTTGGGAGAGAGGAGCTAAAAATGAAAAGAGGTCGAAGTGATAGAGATATTAATGTTAAGATATTTCTACTCCAGAAAAAGAAATAACTTTTTTTAACTTTTGGAATTGGCTCAAAAACAACTTCAGAAATAGAAATTTGCTTCAGAAGTAGAAATGTAATATTGCGTAACTCAAAGGATTTTTGCTTCAGAAGTTGCATTACTAAACAGATTTATGCTCTATAAGCACTTCTTAAGCAGAAATTCATTTCCAGCGTTACCATGCTCGCCCTTATCCCTCTGATCGAAGTCTATTAGACACTTGAAAACCTTTGAGACGTTTAGAGTGCGCATGGCAACACTTCTGCTTCAGAAATCAAATTCTGGCCAAAAATTGATTTTTCTACTTCTACTCAGAAGAAGAAATTAATTTTTCCATTTCTGTTCCAGAAGTTTATTTCTGATCAGAGAAATTCGTTTGGTAACGATTGAAAATTTCTACTTCTCAAACATTATTAACACAAAATCTTCTATGAAAAATTATTGTCGGCGGCCAAAAAATTTCTACTTCATTAAAATTTCTTTAAAAAATCATTTTTATTATTAAAAAATATTATTTACATTTTAAAAATAAAAAATTATCATTTATTTTTTATTCCGGCATGCGCATCCTTCCACAATATACAGGCCACTACTGAGGACATTGAGGTTGAAGTGGAGCAGAAATCCACTTCGTGTTGCCATTCGCACCCTTAAGAACACTTCTGTCTAAGCCGTTTCATTTGAACTGTTTCGTCTTCCGAACGACCAAAACATGTTAGAACCTGACAGATGAACGGTTGTAGCAGCTCTATACGGAGGACATTGAGGCTGAAGAATCCGAAGCTCTTGTTGCTCGAATCGTGCTCCAACCTCTCCGATCTGAAGATCATCCATGGCCACATGATCAGAACCCATCTCGTCCTCGATGTGTTCGCGACGAGCCGTTTGATCGCTCTTTGCGTAGACACTACGTTATTCAAGAATGCTAGCTCGCTGGTTTATGCCCTCAAGGTTTTCTCTCAAGTGCCAAGCCCCAATCTTTTCATGTACAACGCGTTGATCCGAGGATGTTCGGATTGTGAAAACCCAGGAAGGTCGATTGATTTGTACATTGACCTGTGCCGTCTTGGTTTGGTCCCTGATAATCTGACCTTCACGTTCCTGATCAAATCCTGCACCAGATTGATCTCTCTTGTGTCGGGTTCTCAATCCCATTGTCAGGCTCTAACACGTGGGTTTGACGGAGAGGTTCACGTGCAAAATTCGTTGCTTCACATGTATTCATCGCTTGAGGATGTCAAAGCGGCCAGTCGAATCTTTCGTGGCATAAAGCGTTTGGACGTGGTATCTTGGACGACCATGATATCGGGCTTCTGCAAGTGTGGGGATGTGGCGTCTGCGCGTAGGCTGTTCGATCGAATGCCTGAAAGAAACATGTTCACGTGGAGTATCATGATAAATGGGTACACAAAGGCTGGTCGTTTCGAGGAAGCCATCAAGCTGTTTGAGTTGCTTCAGAAGGAAGGTGTTAAGGCGAGCGAGACAGTCATGGTCAGCGTCGTATCTGCATGTGGTCATTTGGGAGCGTTGGAATTGGCCGAAAGAGCTTATAACTATCTGATCAGAAACAGCTTGAGCTTGAACATGACCCTCGGAACAGCTGTTGTTGACATGTATGCCAGATGCGGAAGCATTGATAAAGCTACTCGTGTTTTCGAGGAACTTCACGAGAGGGATGCTTTGACTTGGACGGCTCTAATTGCCGGATTCGCAATGCATGGCCATGTGCAGAAAGCACTTCATTACTTCTCGGAAATGCTCGATGCAGGGATAGTCCCCAGAGACATTACGTTTACGGCAATATTATCTGCTTGCAGCCATGGGGGATTGGTGGGGAAGGGCTTTGAGATTTTCGACAATATGAAGAGAGATTATGGAATTGAGCCGAGGTTGGAGCATTATGGATGTATGGTGGATCTTCTAGGCCGAGCGGGAAAGTTGGAAGAAGCTGAGAAGTTTGTTCTTCAGATGCCCGTGAAGCCAAACGCTCCGATATGGGGTGCACTTATTGGAGCTTGCCGGATTCACCGCAATGCCAAAATTGCCGAACGAGTTGGAAAGATTTTGATCCAGTTGCTGCCAGAGCACAGTGGATACTATGTGCTACTCTCTAACATTCATGCAAAAGCAAATAATTGGGAAGGCGTAAATATCATGAGAGGGATGATGAAAGAAAAGGGAGTGAAGAAAGAACCCGGGTGTAGTGCGATCGAGATTGATGGGAAAATGCACAGATTTATGATGGGAGACAGATCACACCCAGATATACATAAGATCGAGAAGAAGTGGGAGGAGATTGCTATGAAGATAAGATTGGTGGGATATACTGGGAATATTGATGATGCGTTGTTTGACATTGATGAAGAAGAAAAGGAAAGTGCACTGCATCGGCATAGCGAAAAGCTTGCTATCGCCTATGGGATCATGAAAATTGGCGCTGCGGCACCAATTCGGATAGTGAAGAATCTACGAGTATGTGAGGATTGCCATAGGGCTACTAAATTGATCTCGAAAGTCTTCGATCGGGAACTTATTGTTAGAGACCGGAATCGGTTCCATCATTTCAAAGACGGAGCTTGTTCGTGCCTTGATTTTTGGTGAAACAATGTGCGTGCAGGATGTGTATAAGAGCGATTGACCAGTCTTTCTTGCTCATGGCTTGGCCCATGATCCTTGTCAGGGCAAGATATCGGGAGACAATGCAAAGCATCTCCTTGGACTCTGATTGGTGACAAACAGTCATTGTGTAGCCTGACGGAATTAGACGAATTTAAATTCAAAGCTGCACCTTTTTTCCTCGATTCATCTATCTAAAATGACGCTCAAGCAGCAGAAATCGGTTGCTGCCCATCCGCGACCGCTGAATATATGAAGCTCTCTTTGCTCTGGTACAGCATGCAAAATTGGAAATCTTGGAGCTTGCTCTAACACCAGCTTCTCTTCCTCTTGAAAAGGAATGGCCAGGTATCTCGCTTTTAATGCTTCGGATCAATATTCATACAAGTGTATAGTGTTAACATGTCTGATACTAAATGTCATATTGTATTCACATTCTATATTTGGTATCATATATATTATTGTGTGCGTTTGACCACATAAATCAGACAGTACATTTAACTGGGAACACCATTTGTCACTTCCGATTCCGATTCCGATTCTTTATGCGAAATAGCCTCTTGAGATGCAATCAGGATCCTGATGGCTGGTGGTTCTGTCCTGGGAAGAATGACATTTGTGAGGAGCCAGATGCTATGTGCATTACTGTACTGCAAGCAAAGTGCTTCCCAGGAATCTACGAAGTATATTTGCATAGCGAAGTGATTCTCTCAGACCAGGCAGCAAAGATTGGCTAAGCCGTCCTGGAAAACAGTCTGTTCTACAGCTAGAGCTTGACAATGACTACAACCACCTAGTTGAGGTGTCAAGCTGGATTACTTCCCTTGCTTTCATGTCATCCATGCATGCCGGAACAATTATTGCGGTGTGCCTAACCGCTATAACCAAAAAGATAAAGAAGTAAAATGACAAGTATGTTGGAATTATCTCCAAAATACCTTAATGAGATGATAGAGTTGTCTCCCCCGAACAATTCTCTCCAACTTAAATAGACGACAATGAGATGATAGATTTGGAGCATGGCATATTCTTCCCGCTTGGTCTAATAATTAAGCTAAAGAAGGAATCAGACTTTAGGTTTACTTCAAGGATAGTGACATGTTATTAGCAAACATCCTGGATATCCAGACTTTGATCAATGCAGCGCATAATCTCAAATTTTACTTGAAGAATCAGTACTTTAACTAAGATTTCATTACATGAAACAAAGGCTAAAGGTGACAACTTGATTTTGTTCATGGCAGTTGCTTCTTTTACTTGGTCATCCAATGATGTACATCAATCTTGCACCACACTTGACGTAAAACGGCAAAATTGAAAAAGAATTAGAGCTGGAGAAAAAACAATATCCAGCATTGAGAAAAATAAGGTCCCCCATAACTGTCAGGCAGGAGATACTGAAGCTGTGTAAGAACCATCGCAGTACTTCAAACTTTTCAGTAGACCCAAACGCAAGTGAGGAGTAACGGTTGCTTCAGAAATACCAAAAGGATTAGTCTTCTCCAAGACTTCACTTGCCAGGGCTTCAGAATCAGACTTGCCAAAAATTGTTCCAAGAACAGCATTCAAGCCAGTTGAGGCGCTCTCTGTCACGAAGCTGAATGCAACCATGTCAAAATTAAAGCCAAGTATATGACATGTATTAATGATCCCCCAAATGTACACTCAGTTTAATGATGCAGAACAGGTGAGCTCAAATGCCTACGTACTTTCATTGCCTTCAAATATATAAGGAACTCAAAAGAGCGATGGCGCATAGACTCTACAGCAAAGAGCAGTCAACTTCAACTTGAATTTATAGGAACATGTCAATTCTCTTAAAGATCTTTCCACTTATATTGCAGATATATGAAGTTAACTCATATGTGATCAAACATGACTACTGCAGATAATCCCAAGTGGAATCAAACATGAGAGTTTTCTACACAGCTTGCCTCAAACATGAGATACATGCAATCAAACATGAGATGCAAGTAATCAACTTCATCAGACATTAGAGTTTTCAACATACCTTGCCTCAAATCTGCCTTGAGACCCAAGAAGTGCACATATATTGCAGATAATCCATGGCGGTATATATGCATCTGTAATTTCAAGAGTATAGCGAAGGCCAGCTGTAGAGTCACCACCCGAACTACTGTCTTCTTTAATTGGATCAGCAATATGATTTGCTGGTCTCATTTCCATGCATCTAACCTGAAAAGAAAGTGGAATTGAGGACTTACGGACTATAGCTATGAAATACATTAATAGAAGCAGGCAACATTTTTCGAGGTTAGATGACTGCAAAGAGACGACAATCAAAATGTCTTCCAAATTTTGTCTCTTTCAGATTTTCAAATGAAACTTGTGACAATTAGTCCATATCACACAGCCAATGAACTCAAATAATATAGGAAGATCATAAAGGTATAAAAACACACCTCAGGAACGGACACAGCAGCATTCTGGAATGGAATAGGCGAATATAATACCGGAATATCCACCCCAGTCAGAAATGTCAAGAAAGATCTGCCAAGAACTTTAATTTCAGGACCAGTCACAAGAAACTTTAAGTATAGAAAGCAATTTATAGATGCCTTTCTGATAGATGAAGCATATCACAATATACAGGCCATTACTTACCTATAATTTAACAAAAGGTCATAGAGACCATGAACATCTTTATTTCCACTGAAAGCTAGCAAAGATTGTGGAGTATTATCAATGTCCGACAGTGAACTGGGCCGTCGAGTCTGTTATTTCAGCATAAAATCAAAAAGTAGGTTAATGCCCTTTAAGTGCATATATACTATTACTCATGCTAATGCCACTTTAGTAAAAGTGTTGGACTTGTCTTCTACAGTTACAATATGAGAAAATGTTTTGGCAGGTTGCATTACCAACAGTTCAACCACGATCCTAGTTAATGCAAGAACTATATATGCCAATGTTAACATGAAGAAATTGTATTCTTCCGCACTGTGACAGCTCAACTAAATCAAACCAACAATTAATGCTACATGAATTCCCCCAGAAATCAGCTCTAAATGAGAGGCTCAGGAAAGAATTACTAAGATTCAAGGGACCGTGAACAGCTCTCAGCCCGATATGTTGTCCAACAAAATATTCAATAACTTCAGTATGTCTAGTAATATCTTTGCCCTACTGCTCTCGCCCACAATGAAAACAATCTGCGAAAAGCACAAACCTTACCTGGCCTAAATTATGCTTCTCTATCTCTGAAAGCTCAACCAGATCTTCTGTAGCAAGTTGTTCCACCTTTGAATGGCATAGAGGCATTGAAAAACATAAATCCTAATTAAAACAGACAAACCGAATGGTCAGGCATTATTCCAAGGAAAGGAAGTTTAAGAAAAACAACTAATTTGGTCAATGTGACAACTGGAACTAATTGAGCTACATCATTCACAATGATAGCTTGACCACTATGATAGATAAGACCTCCAACTATAGAAATTCTTTCTTTCCTTTTTCGGGGAAAGGAAGGTCATCAGATGAAAAATAAATCACAGCCGACAAGTACAGACCATGATCATGTCCAAATGGGTGATAAATGTAATCTTATACTGATCTCAGGATCCCTAATACCACTTAACCAATGAGCAACTTGCAATGAAGCCAGATATTTCGATAACAAGATATGTATGCGTCAGCAATATCTTCATTGAAATGCTAACAACAGGGCAATGAAGCCTCACGGGCATAAACTTCTGTTGTATAAAATAGGCAAACAAAGTAATCTTGACAAATCCCATTTATATAGTTCCTGCTGGCTAAGCAAGCCCTCAAGGTGATCCCAAACTAGAGATTCCATCAAGTGGCGGTACTTCAGCAGTTTTGACAGAAAGGAATAAGCACTATTAACAACTAAAAGGTGCATGCAGCAACAGAAGCTAACACTGAGTGCTGTGACTTACATGCTCTCTGAACAATGACCGCAGACCTCTTGTCGACCGGGAGACGTAAGCACTACAAGTCCTTTTGCTTCTTCCGGAGTCACCATCAGCAGTAAACATTACCACAAATTGAGAAGTGCACACTAATTCCCATGAATAAAATATCATATTAGGGAAAAAATCAACAGACAGGATGATTAAGTATTGACCAGAAAGAACTAATTGATATAGTTCTTGGCGAGAAATGGCCTTCTAACATAATCCTGTTATTCACATGGCATAATTACTTCTTTACTTTTAGAACTGACTTTCTTTTAGTCATGAGAGATCCATTTTGTAAGATATTCAGCGCCATCAGAACTCATGGATATTATCAACGTTGCAGAAAGCTATAGGCCCCATAAGGGCACAAATACCTCTTCCAACTTTTAAATATTTGAAATGTTATTATTAATACCAAACATGCTCTCCATGAGTACCAGAAAATTAATAAATACTAGCTTGCATTCGTCATCACAAAAAGCCCTTTCAGATGCCATTGATATGGCCTACATTAAGCCTATTCTTTTTCAGGTCATTAGCGGTATATCTTCCTAAACTCGAGATACTTAGATGTATGGAGGCCATTAGTCCAACATTTATGTATGGCCGTGCCTAAGGGCATATCGGTTGAAACGAAAAAATCAGAAAGAAGCATGGAAAGTAGTTGCCTGTGCGAAGAAGTAGCAAAGCTTTGCATTGCCTAACTAATAGCAGCACTACGTGATACACATTTGTGGAACATGGCTTTGACATATATTCAACAGAATAAAATGAGATAGTCCACAAAGTATCTGAGCATCTCAAGGAGGAGAAAATTACCGTAAAATATGCTACACAAATTCTTCCGGAACAAGTAGTAAAGATTACGAAATGACTCTTCCCATGACAATTGTCGCTTCTTTAAGAAGTCCATCTCCACTAAACAAAAAGGAGAGCATCAGTGACAAGTTCAGGAGGACACCCTCAATATCATATATCGCATTTGACAAACCTTTTTCTGCAGCTGGTGAGGTCAGCACTGACATAAGAGAAACTGGAAGAGTGGACTGAGGATAAATCCATGAATTCAAAGCCGTAGAGCAAAAGCCCATGGAAGCAATGTGGGTTCTTGAACAATGGCTAGTTCTTTGACCCTCAGAGCAAGCACTAAGAGATGTATGATTGGGAATACTATTGTAACTACCATTCGTAATTAACCTGTAAATCCTAAAAATAATGAAGGAAAAAAGTTAATCACACAACAAAAAACCATACACCAAACCGTGAGCAATAGAAAACAACTACATGAGTGAAGGAAAAAAGTAGTCGGTATAGCTTGAGCATGGTGTGCGAAAATTAATACCCTGCCACAACTTGTGCTATTAATTAAACTCGTCAATTTGCATGCAGATTGTAGAATAGTGTGCCACCCACTCATATGTTCTACGAAGGTAAATATTCTGATATTCTTAGACGAAAGTAGACATTTCCAAAGAAAAAAAAATGATTCAGGAACCAATTGACAAGTAGGAAACTCAGCTAAATTTCTCAAATCAAGTGATGCTCCCCATTTCATACAATATCTTCAGCGCAAGCAGCACTAGGTTTTGATGTAAGTATATGTTTTTCCCATGTTTTTTGTCATTTAGAATTACATAAGATGTCATCATGCACAAGCAGTGGAAAAAACTTTAACTCTAATACAAGACTCAGAATAGTTTCATAATGAAATTGCCCATTAGAGTAAAGAACAAGATTGAAATATCCCCAAATTAGGAACGAAACACCCCAGGAGTCCCCGAGCAGTAGTAAGCCCTCACAACACTATTAACTGCAAAGGACATTAGCAGATTTGGGATCTGTACACTCACCAATTTACTGAAGAAGATGTTGCAATCCGCACGACGGTCTTCAAAGTAAAATCCAGAGGAGCCTTTTGGCCAACTATGTTGTGTTGAGAGCCGAAGTTGCCCAAGTAAGTGGAGGTAGAAGTAAAATTTTCAGAACAATCATCAGGTAAATGAGAAGATGGTTCTCGAGCAGTCAATCCTTTTAGAGCTTTATCCTACAAACATAGTGGCGATGTTACTGAAGGATATACCAATGGCTCAAGGGAAAACAGATGAGAGTAATTACCATATCAATATTAGCCAAGTTAGATAGTTTTTCAGAACTAGACGATATCTCAGCAACTGTACGGAATCTACTGTGGTTACACCTCTCAAATGTTGACTGACTTTGTACTCCATGATCTTCAGCAACTTTAGGAGAGCACATAGAATCATCGGAACTGCAAGGATATGATGAACGAAAACGCATAAGAAGGTGCTGACTTCATCAATAATCATTAAGCAACATAGAGAGAGTATTGGGAATCTCGTTAATACCATTGACGATGTTGTTTGCTTCTTGTAGCCATGTTCGAAAGCACAGCAAGATTCTTCATTGCATTACTCTGCTCCACTGTACCGGTTTCCTGCTTGAGATCACATAACTAAGGAAATAACTTTGTATCTTGCTAACACTGCTCACACTCTCGAAATTAAGACCGATGAGTGACATAGAGCAAGAATCTAGAACATCTGTTAATTATACTGGAAAATCCCCTTACCTTCACATTCTCCTTCAGTGATGACATTTTAAACCTCGACTTTTTCGCAGGATATACTTCATTAACTCGCGTATCAATGTATCTTGGTAGTTTAAACACTTCTGGTTTCTTAAGACCATCATTTGTGCCGGCATTGTTACTGGAAGAAAAAAAACTTCTCAATGGCTAATCCCTTGCTTATAGAATGAAAACTCATATACGATCAGTGAACACTTACTTCAGAGAATCAAGTAAAGGGGCTGCAGATTCATCTACAAGCTCAATAACATTGACGCGCTTCAGTTGCTCTCCCTGTAAAAGGACATTAATCCAGTCAAGCCACATTAATCATTTATTACTGCTGTTAATTTCTTTAGTTTTATCAACAACCAAATTGAAGACACGAGTAACAAAGCAAGAGTAATTGAAATCAGCGTGCCGACTTAAAAAGCTAGTAACTGTTGGAGCCTCAAAACAAAAGTCACATGCTCAAGCAGGGCAAGTCACGTCTTAAGCTATGTTGCAATTCATAGAAATGCATCATCAAAAGCAAAGTGGCGTGCATCATCCAGAGAAGCCGCCAAGCATCATTTCGTCACCACAGCCACAAAAATAAACACTTCACAAACGAATCGCCATTAGATGATTACTCTCAGCTCCGACGGAGTTTTTCTTCTCAGCTTCGTGCCAATTTTCGAAGCTCCACCGCCGCCTCCAGAATGGAACTTATCCGGAGGAAACGAGCCCGGTCCAGCCACGGTCGCCATGCTCGCCCGGCCACTCCCAGTCTCAACCACGCCTCCAACGAATCACACTGCAAGCATCTCGCATTATCAATCCGGAAAATGAGGGCACGACGAGGCGGAACAATGAGAACGGAGCGTGAGCGAGAGAGAGAACCATACCTTCGCGAGAATCACCTCATTTCCAGGAAGATGACCGCAGCGAGCCCTAGTCTGATTCGATTAAGGACTGAACTGCGATCCGACTTCGATGCGCTCGAGAGATTGAGATAAAACTCGAGGACGGATCGCAGACGCAGATGGGGAGAGAGAGAGAGAGAGAGAGGGTGAAGCAAAGTTAAGGGATTGAGTTGGAGCCTTTGAGGTTTGGTTTTGAACAAATTTCGATTTCCCTCTATTTGGGACTGACGGTGACGGCGACGGCGGCGGTTTGACTGAACAACGTTCGCTAACGGCGTCAGAGGGACTGTGTTATGGGCCTTCAACCGGACACTGGGCCCAGGGTCTGGGGCCCATTTATGGATCCTGATTGGATGGAATCATGTACATCTTACTAGTATCTGGTAATGTAATTAGCAAATTTGATAGTATTATGTGATCAATCGCGGCAGGACGGAAACTCCAGTTCCATGCAACTAGTTACGTGGCCTGCACTTTATGTGGATATATATATTGGTAAAAGTTACTTTGCATGTGTTTATTTCCCTTTATGTCATTAGTGTCGCATGTATTTTGTTCGGGATAATGAAGCATTGAGTATACTTACTAAAATATTTGTCGAATTGGACATACAAGATGCGACCAAAAAATTTGAACGTATAATAGAAACATTAGAAAAGAAGAGATTGAATACTATTAACTTTTTCACAGGTTAACTTGTTTTAGAGCATGTGCATTTTCATATTGGGTGTCATATTAAATAACTTTTCAATAAATCTGTATAATGGCAAGGTTGAGGTCGACGGCATCTTGGTGATGCCCATGGGCAAAGGTCGACGATCCTCGTCCAATCTGGGGGAGGACCGTGACCCGTTCTGGGACAGGCCCTCGCCTGCAGTCGGTCAGGGTTGCAAGCGGGTTGCCCTCGCCTGCTCTTCATTCTTTTATTTTCTTTTAGTTTTTTGTATATTATTTTTAAATTTACTTATTATTTAATATAGTTTACATAAAATTTATATCAAAGAATTAAATTTTGACCGAAATAACTTTGTTTTGGCCACGTCAGTGCTAAGTAGGATAGAAAAAATATAAGGGAAACTTTCGTTTAAGGGCCCGAAGTGCCATCGATTTCTCAAATAAGGGCTCGAAGTGGACCTTATTTCAAATAAGGGCCTAAAGTGCCCTTTTTTTTTTCAAAGAAGGGCCTGAGTATGGGTATTTTAGTCATTTCTTTTTTTTTTTCCTTTTTTCCTTTTCTCTTTTTTTTTTCCTTTTTTTCTTTCCTTTTTTCCTTTTTTATTTCTGCCCTACCTCACCGATGGCCGGCCACCGGCGAGGGCAACCCCAGCCTCGACCGAGAGAGGCCGGCGAGGCCCTCGCCGGCCTCGCCCAGTCGAGATGGGGGCTGCCCTCGCCGGGGCTCACCCAGGCGAGGCCCTCGCCAGCCTCGAGGGCGGCCCTCACCAGCCTCGAGGGCGGCCCTCACCAGCCTCGCCCGGTCGAGGCTGGGGCTGCCCTAGCCGGATCTAGCGAGGGTAGCCGGCGAGGGCCGCCCTCGACTCGCCCGGGCGTGGCCACTGCCGCCCTCGTCGGTGGCCGGCCACCGGTGAGGTAGGGTAGAAATAAAAAAGAAATAAAAAAAGGAAAAAAAGAGAAAAGGAAAAAAGTTCAAAAAAAAAAGGAAATGACTAAAATACCCATACTCAGGCCCTTCTTTGAAATAAAAAGGGCACTTCAGGCCCTTATTTGAAACAAGGTCCACTTCGGGCCCTTATTTGATAAATCGATGGCACTTCGGGCCTTTAAACGAAAATTTCCCAAAATATAATAAAAGGCCAAGTCAACATTTCCGTTATCTAAATTGGACGGAGTTAACAGAATGACTCGATTGCACCAATTTGACAAATTTTAAGACTTGATTACATTTTTTGCAAGTTTCAAGACTCAATTGCACTTTCATGACAAGTTTTAAAACTTTCAGTGCAAACATTCCAAAACTTAAAATTAAGGAAAAATTATTACTAACGCACATTATGTATGAATCGATTTTTCATGACCTTCCTTCTCTGGACGCTACAAACACTTTAGTATTAGATCAGAATTCTATATTAGAAATGATGTGATCGGAACTTTCAGCTTTCGCTAATGGCATGATCAAAACTAACCGAACACATTCAAATTCTCTTTTGAACATGAGCAACCTTCTTCTGGAATTCGAGTTTAAAGTGTCATGATCAATTATATAAACTAATATATTTCTTTAGGTACATATCAGATTCTCATGCACGGATATATTGCAACCTCTCTCTCACTCTCTCTCACGTTGTATTGATCTCCACAGCATCAGCATCAGCATCACACGAAGAGGCAGAAAGAGAAGAAGACCGGTTCCCGGTGAGTTGCTGAACCAGACCCATGAACTCACCAGGCTCCACATGAATCACTTTGGGCGATCTCAAGTAGACAATCCTGGTCACCCGTTTTCTGCGACCCCTCGTGGTCGTAGCTGGGACAAGATCTTGCTCCTTGATCATCTCTGCGGAGCTCCCGTTCATGGCCATCGCTTCAGGCCTCGGACCCTGCGACGGCGGCGGCTTGTTATCCATGACCCTTCCCGTTTGAGGACTCATCGCCTCCATCTCTCCTTGGCGCGACTCGCAATGACACGCCCTGAAACGATTAGGGTTTCTTCCACAGATATATCAGCGAGACTTCGTGCTGCATGAAATTTGCTTATATACGTACGAGGGAGAGGTTAAAGGATAACTTGAAGAGACCGTGTACAAAACTCGGTCGACGTCTTGAGAATTCTGAAACGGTCCTTTCCGACTGGGCTCGTTCTAGAATCGTCACCGGATCAGGAATTAGACTCTGTGTCGGGCCCCGAAGCAGTTGGGAGTGACAAGGTCAACAACTGGAAGCCTTCGAAACAGACGATGTCAATGGGATGTACGAAAATGTCAAGCAGTAGGGAGGGACTACTGCACAAGTGGAAAGTTCAGACTTAATCAATTTATCGAATTTTCAGAGCCTTTCATAAATCTCTAGATAGTCAAATTTCTGCGTGCCGTGACACTGAATTGTAAAAGAAAAATATACCTTCAGCTTCAGGTAGTTGGACCTCCCCGTGCCATGACACTGGGTTATAAAACAAAAGTACATTGTGTGTATTCTATTGTTACGATATACCACATCAGCAACACACACAAAAATCTGGAAAATTACTAAAAAGTCATAAACCTATTATAATTATGCCAATTGAGTCCTAAACCTTTTTTGCATTTGTGTCAATTTAGTCCATCCAGCCGATTTTGGCCAGAAATTACAAACATGGATGCCGACCATCCTACATGGCACAGCTGCGCGCTGTAATATTTTAATCCTTTTTTTCTTTTCCTTTTCCTTCTTTTCTTTTTTTGTTACCCACTGTGGCCGACGAGGGTCGCCGGAGTTCGCCAGCCACTGGGCAAGGGCTGCCTCGCAGGCCACAGGCGAAGGAGACCTTGCCCACGGATCGCGACCATGATGGCCTCACCCAGTGGCCGACGAGCTCTGGCGACCCTTGCCGGCCATAGCTCGCCGGCCACAGTGGGTAACAAAAAAAGAAAAGAAGGAAGGAAAAGGAAAAATAAAAGAAAAATTAAAAAATTAAAAAAAACTAAAAAAATTATCCACGTCGGCACCAACCGTGCCACGTAGGACACCCAGCATTCATGTTAGCGATTTCCGGCCAAAATTTACCGGATGAACTGAATTGACACAAATACAAAAGATTTAGGACTCAATTGGCCAAAAAAAATGGGGGTTAGGACTGAATTGACACAATTTTAATAACACAATTAAATTAGGTTTAGGAATTTTTTGGTAATTCCCAAAAAAATGAAATCTGGGTAATCTCGTGTCATCTTCCGGATTCTGCCCTCCATCCTCCTCTCTCTTTCTAATTTTCTATTGTAATGTGCTGCTATCAACACCAATAAACGACACCCGACAATTTTTGGCATATCAAGGGAGCTCATGTCAATTGACGGTCGTTAATTTCGATTAATCAAAGTCTCCCGGTTGCACAAATCAAACAAGTTAAAGAGCTTGATTACACTATAGAGGGGATAAAATTACTCAAAAAGTCATAAATTTATTGCGCATGTGCCAATTCAATCATAATATTTCAATTGTGCCAATTGAGTCCTACAAATTTTGAAAAAATTTCAATTTAATCATTCCGGCTAATTTTGGCTAGAAATTGCTGAAATGTACGTCGACCGTCCCAAGTGACACAACCAACGCTGCCATGGACAATTTTTTGAAAAAAAATCGATTTTTCCAATAAATTTTCCAATTGTATTTCTTTTCTTTCTTTTCCTTTTTTCTTCTTCCTAGGCCAGTCGCCAGGCCTCGATGAGGGCCACCGACAGGCCATAAGAGAGGGCCGACGAGGTCGAGCTTCCCCGAGGCCAGCGAGGCTCCACCTCGCCCGATCTCGGCAAGCTTGAACCACGCCAGATCCGTCGGCTTCAAGCCTCGTTGGCGAGGTTGAGCTCGCAGATCCTAGCTAGCTCGAGCCTCACCAGATCCCGATGAGCTTGAGCCTCGTCCAAGGCTGGCGAGGCTCCACCTCGTATGTGGCTAGTCGTCGATCATCGCTTGGGCCCAGCAACCGACAGAGGAAGAAGGAAAAAGAAAAAAAATAAAAGAAAAAATAAAAGATGTTAACAATTCAATTTTTCTTAAATTATAAAAAGTGTCCACGTCAATATCAATTGTGCTACGTAGGGCGGCTGACGTCCACGCCAACATTTTCCAGACAAATATAGACGGGAATAACTAAATTGATAAATTTTCAAAAGGCTTGGGATTCAATTAACACAATTAAAATGTTTAGAACTAAATTGACACGAATGCAATACATTGAGTACTATTTTGGTTACTTCCACCTATAAAAAAACAAGAAGATCTAATCTTATAAATGCCACTAATTAGACAATTAGAGCTACATATATATTTTTGGCCGACCAATTATACTATGCTTAATCCCAACTAAGTATGGACAACTCCATATACAAGGGGAACTTGGGGACCAAATTTGTCAATAAGATAAGATGGAGATATGTGTCCAAACATGGAAGTGAAACCCCATGCACGTGCATGCGTCGAGTGCCCAATACCGGCAACCTGCGTAATCCATAACCATAACCATTGCTCACGATCTTATCACGCCCCAAGTCTGGATGATTTCCCCCTTTGCGCGTGCATTTCCAAATCAGCAAATTTCTCCCGGAGCGAATTGATCCGCCTTGTTTCTTCAGATTTTCCTCCGGAACTCAGCTAAGATTCCTGCGCAAGATCCTTTTTTTTTTCTTTCTGGGTCTCGCGCGTGTTCATTCCTCTGAGTCTCACGTTCTTCATCGATTCGGAATTCTTGTTCTGTCGGTTCCATCGGGTCTTCCCCAGAACCAAGTCTTTTCTTTTGGTTTTTGCCCCCTTTGATGCATCTGTCGTTTCTAGTTTGATTTCTCCGCTGGAGTGCAACGATCTCTCTCGAATTGTTGATGGGTCTCTGATCCGGATCAGAGAGCCACAAAATTTGATTGCATTTTGGCGTAGCGGGATTGACAAAGAACCGCCCTAACAACCCGCTTGTTGAAATGCCTGAGCGAGGGTTCATAAGGACTTGTTAGCTAGATTGGTGTGGAATTTTGATGGGGAACTCATGCGTGGGGCCGAAACTTGGTGCGAA
This sequence comes from Lenwebbia sp. NSW1173648, assembly GCA_029784005.1. NCBI lineage: Eukaryota > Viridiplantae > Streptophyta > Magnoliopsida > Myrtales > Myrtaceae > Lenwebbia > Lenwebbia sp. NSW1173648. The sequence goes on along the minus strand of JARCGZ010000008.1, from coordinate 3,278,457 downwards.
TGGATTCTTGAGTTCCGTCAGCGCAGCGATATGGCGTTCCAGACCGCCGGAGGACCGCCTCCCTCCTCCATCGAATGGTGAGGACGGCAGCAAGAATGCGAGTAGCAGCGGCACCAATGATGCCAAATCCAAGTCCTCCACTGCTCCAATTCAAAGCGCGCCTCCTGAGCCTGTGAAGATTGATGCTCAGGAGCATAAACAGGCAGAACAGGAAAAGACGCTCAACGAAGAGGTAAATAAACCTCCGGAGGCAGCGAAACCGAAGAAGCCGGCGCACATGAAGAGACTTTCGAGTGCGGGGCTTCAGGTGGATTCGGTGCTGGGGAGGAAAACACGGAATCTGAAGGAGATCTATAGTTTAGGCCGTAAGCTTGGACAAGGTCAATTTGGAACTACATTTCTATGCATAGAGAAGGCGACGAATAAGGAGTTTGCCTGTAAATCGATCGCAAAGAGGAAGCTGACGACGGAGGAGGACGTGGAGGATGTGAGGAGGGAGATTCAGATAATGCACCACTTGGCAGGACATCCAAGTGTTATATCAATTGTGGATGCGTATGAGGACGCGATCGCGGTTCATGTCGTGATGGAGTTATGTGCCGGTGGTGAGCTTTTTGATAGGATCATTCAGAGGGGACACTATTCAGAAAGGAAAGCAGCTGAGCTCGCAAAGGTGATAGTAAGTGTGGTGGAGGCGTGCCATTCATTAGGCGTGATGCACCGGGACTTGAAGCCTGAGAATTTCCTCTTTGTGGGCCATGAAGAGGATGCGTCACTTAAGACGATCGATTTTGGATTGTCTGTGTTCTTCAAGCCAGGTACATCGTGGAATTGTGCTCTTAATTTCTACTGCTAAATGTCTAATTATGAAAGGATGCATCATCGTTGCGATTATTCTCAGTTCACTGCATTTTGACCTTCAAGTAGATAATCAAGAGTTCTATATGAAATTGGGTCTAGCATATCATTTTACGAGGCTGTTTCTTTATGGACGACACAATTTTCACTAGCACTATTGTTCACTTGGCTATAGTTTAAAGATTGGCACTTGCGGGTCCTGACATGCCTTTCTGCAGTATCTGCTTAATTGTGGCATAAAGATGGCCTCAGATAAATCTAAGTAAAGAAGAAATTTGCTCTTTGAGGGGATTTAGTCAATTGTTTCCTCACTTGTAAGTGTCAATTTTCTGCGATTTGTATATGCATTGAGGAATAAGAAGGCATAGAAGATTTTCTAGAAGCTTGGAAAAGTAGCTAGCTGTGTTAAGAACAAAAGAATCAGGTTAAATGAATCGTTTAGCTATCAATGATCAGCATTACTGTTACTGGTAGTTTTAGTTCATACACTACATATGCCAGTCTCAAATGCCTAACTGAATGAAATAATTACTGTTCGATGTTGCGGTCAGTAAGCAATCCATTCACTATACAGGGCAGTGAGCAATCCATTATTACTGTCTCAAATGCCTAGCAGTTTTGTTAGTAGGAACGTTAATGATGTTTCCCCATTTTCTCCCTCATGGTTGTCGTGCACAGGGCAGAGCACAAACTGATGTTCAGTAGCATGAACAGATGAATTGAAAGGACCGCCAACAATTTTGGTCGGTTTACCTCGTCGTGTATTTCTTTGAATACTCACAAACCATCACTATGTTAAAATCACTGAAACTTTCAACTGTATGTAAAAGGACAGGGAGCGACATGCATTTGTTGCTGTCTACCTTGAATGTTGATATCCTTGTTAGTATATCTTTCTATTCCGTGAAATTTGCAGAACTGTGATTGGCAATAAGTATTCTAAGATTCGTGATATGTTGATAGTCAAGTTAGTTACAGCGCATCAGGTTCAAAGCCCACCTAGTGACCTACATTTGAAAATCACTTCCAATCCCGTCAGTAATTGCAGCAGATATAAGCAATTTTGGAAAATATCTTAGGCTGTGATATTTGACGAAATTTCTCTCCTTTAGTCTTAAAAAACCTGAGGAGCCCATCATTACTGAGGCCAGATTTGCTAGTGCTACATGGCAAACATAATTTCGTGGCTCTTTCAGGTGATTTGATGAAGCAATCTTAGGCTAGCAGTGTATGAAATGCATCCCAGGATTTGCTTTGCTGCTTTATCAAGACAATCAATTGTCAATTGGAAGATAATGTTGGCACAGCAACACTCTTTTGAAGAAACTGTAGCTGTAAATTGTCACGTTCCATGTAACTGATAATTGTGTGAAATGGTTATTCAGTAAGACGTTTTCTAGGGAAGCAAGCTCGGTATTGCTTCACATGGTGGGATTTTAAGAGTTATTGGTGTGAGGAGGTGGGTGTTGTGGTCACTTGTTAAAATATAGCCGAAAGCAAGTGCATGATCTTCTGTTGTCTCCATTTGGGAGGCAAGTGCGAGCTTCAAGCTCAAATTCACTAGTTTTTTTTTTTTTTTTGGGTCAATAAATTGACAAGTTAAGTTGGGTTTCTTTTGTGTTTTTTTCTTTCCCATGATCATGCTATCTTTCCTCTGATACTCACAAGCTGCAGGAAAATTTTCTGGAAGTTTGTATTTGTGGGCTAATGATCTCTCTCTCTCTCTCTCTAAATATATATATACACACACGCATGTGAAGTAACAGTGACATATATGTTCAGTTTGTCAGATGCATATTCATGTTAGCAGGTTCAGTTTTGTCTATATTTGGATGTTCAACATTTAAGCATCTTATTAAATCTGTACCTTTCCCATATCTGCTAGAAACCGGACATTTATAGATTAAAGTTTCTCTGCCATCCTAAATTGTCAAGTGGTTTATCTTCATCAGGAACTAGGCTTCGTACTGTAATTACCTATTCACCATCCCTATCCAAGTATGGCACCGGGCTTATGAAAAGTTATAGAAGTATATTAACTAAGAAAGGGGTAAGACCATCTCTTGAAGATGCAAATACAAACTTCAAGATCTTAACTGGATTGATCACTGAGGGATGGGATTACTATTGATGTATTATTCATGTCAAGCTGTATATGATGGAGATCAAGCTGTGGTATTTAGAAAGTGTTTTTTCATGAGATTTTGATTTTTCTCAGTAGTTTAAAAATTGGTTGGGACGTGGCAGACAGATCAAAATTAAATAAAGGATGCAAGGAGGTCAAGTTTCTAAGAACCCATTTGAATCTGTAACACGGAATAAGGTCTAGTCCCATTGTTTACTGATTGTCTTTGGACATGTTACCAATTGCACTAGTTTATTGTCTTCTTTCTATCCTGTGAAGTAATATATCTGTCTGCAGGTGAAATGTTCACAGATGTGGTGGGGAGCCCATATTATGTGGCTCCGGAAGTATTACGGAAGCATTATGGCCCAGAATGTGATGTTTGGAGTGCGGGAGTGATCATCTACATATTACTAAGTGGCGTCCCCCCCTTTTGGGATGGTGTGCATCTCTTAGTTATCTTTCAATTCTTTCTACTTTGTTCCTCAAATGATCCGCATATGTAGACCCTTTAAACTAATGACTTTGAAATTATGTGTTGACTTCTTGTTCAGAAACGGAGCAAGGGATATTTGAGCAGGTATTGAAAGGAGAACTTGACTTTATATCCGAACCATGGCCTAGCATATCTGAGAGCGCCAAGGATCTGGTGCGGCGAATGCTCATAAGGGACCCAAAAAAGAGGCTTACAGCCCATGAAGTACTTTGTAAGTAGAAATTCTTTATTGCTTTTGAAATTTTGGAAACTACATATGTATTTCGCTTCTTTCAGTTCTTTCAAAACCACAATTCATTGCATCCCTGCTATTGTCACCTGTTGCTGTTTGTTGTAAAGAATTATCAAGACGCATGTCCATAGCTTCAGTGAGAGTGCAGAAGCACAATGTGGCAGCATAGGAATAGAGTCAATAGACCGATTTCTCAGAAGGTGCAAAGCACTTGCCTCACGCTCACTATTTGACTAAGTTACTTCCAACTTGTTTGCATTTTGGGACTTCATGGGACTGCTTCCTATTAACCAATTCTTTTGGTCATTACCGTTGGAAATACTAGATCCTCACTGTCCTGACTTCAGACTGACTCGATTGAGAGCCTTGCTGCGTCCTTCCATGATGCTTACAACGAATAGATAAGCAAATATGCTTTTGCCCTGTGCAGGTCATCCTTGGGTTCAGGTTGATGGCGTTGCTCCCGATAAACCCCTCGATTCTGCAGTTTTGACTCGTTTGAAGCAGTTCTCTGCCATGGACAAGCTCAAGAAGATAGCAATCAGAGTATGCAATTTTAGTCCAATTCTGACAGAACTAAGGCTCCATATTAGAAATTGATACAGTTGTTAGTCTACGGTTTTACGTATCATACACGAAGTCTCTCTATACTGTCTCTACTTGAAATTATTAAAAGTAGACTTTTTCTGAATTACTTGGACTTTTTGCATCGGAAAAACTTGCATCTGCCATGCATTTCTCTCTGGCTTCTCTCATTTTTCCAGCGTGTTCCACTGATGAATGCATCATCTTATACAGGTCATGGCTGAGATCCTCTCAGAAGAAGAAATTGCTGGTCTAAAAGAAATGTTCAAGATGATTGACACAGATAATAGTGGGAACATATCGGTGGAGGAACTGAAGGTTGGTTTGGAAAAAGTTGGCGCTAATTTGAAGGATTCAGAAATTGATGGTCTTATGCAAGCAGTAAGTTCTAGTTCGGTCTCTACATGGAGGCTGTGTTTCACATTTTTAATGTAGATTATTGTGTAGAAAAACGTCAGTACGGAATCTACGGCCTCTACGATGAAACTAATCCTCTTTTGGTACTTGTGAAATATGGAAGATTAAAGCTATTTTCACGGACATCTCTCTTTGGTGACTTCAACTAAATCCATCCTCTCCTTATGAACTTAGGTGGCTATGGCTCATAGACATAACCATGCAGTAAGGAATTGAAATGAAATGTCTTCATTCATTTACTACCTTTCAAGTAGTCATCAATTGATAAAAAGATGCATATAGTACTAAAATCCGTCTCTGTTTTCTATTGGCACTTCCTTGTTAAGTACTTGTTTAGATATTAGAACCTACAAAAGTAAGTCGATATTTGCCTCTCTGAAACCAAAGCTTGCGAGCCAGCCATGAGGAAAATCATCTTGTGAGAGCGATAGAAGTAGTCAATATATCTATTCGTAATTGCATTATGAAAATTTTGATTTGATAGACTTTGAGCGTTTCTGTGACCTGAAGCTAAGATCACAAAGAAAACCTTTTGGCAGAGACTCTGTTAATGCTTCATCCTGTCTTTCCAAACCTGAGTGTCTCTCCATGACTCGTGATGCAGGCTGACATCGATAACAGCGGTACCATAGACTATGGCGAGTTCATAGCAGCAATGCTCCATCTAAACAAGATCCAGAGGGAAGATCATATGTACGCAGCTTTTTCCTACTTCGACGCAGATGGGAGTGGGTACATCACCAAGGATGAGCTTCAGCAGGCTTGCGAGCGGTTCGGCTTAGATGATGTTCCCATTGAAGAGCTCATAAACGAAGTTGACAAAGACAATGTAAGACTTCTCTGCTCATATCTCCTCTCTTATTGCTTTTTCATGAATACAGAAGTAGTCACACATCGTGTTTTTCCCTACCAGGATGGACGCATCGACTACAATGAGTTTGTGGCTATGATGCAAGACGGTGTTTTCGGCATGAAAGTAGCTAACAGCTAGAGTATTGCAAAGAAGTAAAGCTTCTACCACATTAATACATGATCCGGGTAGGTGAAAAAGTAACGGTTAGAGGCCACTTATGTGCTAATTAGGTAGCGGTCTGCAATTCATACTTCTGTATTTTGTATAGATCAGTCAAGTGTTAAAGAGAGGAGATAGAGTGTTAGAGTCTTTGCTATTTGTATTTACTACTGATTTTTCTGTTTTTGCCATAGAAGTCATCACTCTTTCCGTTTTATATTATTCCCATCTATGTGATTTGAAGCTTGCATTTTCGCCTTATCAAGAATTTTGAGATCCAAGATGGAAACTACGGAAAACAGAATAGCTCCTCCTCACTCTACTTTGGATCCATCACAGCTGCAGTCCCACTACTTTATCACCGACACCGATCATCATGAAGATGGTTTATGATCTTTAGACACCATCTGCTGCATTCAAATTTCTTCGGCGCAGAAGTTGTATTTTAAAATGCAGCTGCCCCAGAACAGAGTGAAGATTAAGAGAAGTAGAAGGCTACTAAATGGCGATGTAATATGATGTTACACTTGTTGATTCCATAGAGAAGATATTTCGGCATCCTGCACAAGATGCTATTTAGCTCTGCGACTCGTTTATTGACCGAGTGCAGATGCAGTAACAGTGCCTCAGATGAGCGAGTTAGCCAAGGAATCTTCGCTATAACCTTCATGACTGATTTGAGGGTTGGACCAGATTCTTGAGATACGGTCCTGGTTCAGACCTCACGCCCAGTTTGGATGGGATAAAAACAGCAGTTGTCTAATCACGAGTTCCGCTTACTATCATAGCATCCACTAAGCACAATTTCAATTAGTATAGTGCAAAGTTCCTCTCACAATCTTAACGCAGTAGTTGAGGACTCCGCTACCATTTATGAATATCAAAAATTACGTGTGATCGGTAGATTATAAAAAGTTAATTATAATCAGTACAGTGAGACAACTTTTCACAATAGCAGAGCTAGTGCAGACATACACTATCTGCGGCAAATTTTGATGAAAAAGTAAAGACAAAACACTTGAAACATGTACAGACTGCCATGAACCTATATATCAGACAACAAGTGGAAATCTAGATGGAGACCACCTATATGAGTTGAATACATCCTATTCAATAAGAAAAGACGCTCATATTCTCCATGATAACATTGACCAGGGGAGTACCTACTCTTTCGTACTTAAATGGCTTGTTCTAATTGAAAGATGAGCAGGGATGTCTCTTTCCTCCAAGTATCCGTTGATCCAGTCACTGAAGTTTACCTACGCATTCTCGTCCGATTGGTCTTTCAATGATGATTTCCTCAGTACGATCTCATGCTAACGAACGCAACCAACCAAGTACACCAAGCAGGGCATTATCCAAGATGGGTGACTTCTTCTCAAGCCCTGGAGAGAGAGAGAGAGAGAGAGAAGTTATGCTGAAGAGCCAACATTGTAAAACAACTCAATCTCGAAACTCAAGAGCTAAACACAGCATAAATGGGCTCAGGAAAATTCCCAATCTGCAGTAAGAAACCACACCAATAATGCTGCATATAGATAGGCACAAGATTCTCCAGGTCTACGGAAATTTATCACGTTATTCTATCAGATACATAAACTTATCTTCCATAATCTCATTCCAGCTTACCAATATCAGCAGCTACTCTATGAGCGCACATCACGCCAGAAAAGGCTACCGCAATGACACCTTGTCCTGGAAAGCAGCTGTCTCCCACACAGTAAAGGCTATCTATGCTCTGAAAATTTGCTTGTTGATTAGCAAGCTGATTCGTGATTCTTAACAACTGGGGTGTACTTAATTTTGAGGGTCAGCAAAGGCTGACAAGTACTTACTGTTGTATTAAAAGGCATTCCCAACAAGCCTTTAGGCACGTTACGTGGCATTGGTCCATAAGTTCCTTCATCACGTGCCAGGTATCTCCGGTGCGTTTTGGGTGTCCCCACCTGGATTTTAGAGAGAGATTTCAAGCGTCAGGACACTATATATATGTGAAAGGTGCAGAATTAGGCATTTATCCTGAATTTTCTCATATACATGAAAGTTTCTTTTGTTTCTGTAACCATTAACTCTCCTACCATTTTCCACATTATCTCCTTGGCATGATCAGGTTTTAGATTCAACCAATTCTCGTTGCAGTACAGGTACAATTTTTGCACAATGTGAACTAGCTCTCTCTAAGGATTGTCCCAAATGCATTCAGCTGTGAATCATATAAGAAATACCACAAAAGTTGCACATTTGCTGTTCCCTCTTTTCCTAACAACCCCAAAATGCTCTCATTTTGCCATCATTTTCTTAGCCTTCTGCAATAATTGAAGTAAGGTTGACTATAATGAAGCAAGATTTTAGTCCAGTCTCTCCTCAGAAATTAGAAGTGCTACTATGGTACAGACTGAAGTGATCATGCAAACAGGCGACAACTGACTGACATGCTACTAAAGCCAGTAGAGTCTGAGGGTATGCTGACAATAGTAAAGGAGATCAAATAGGAGTCGCCCATTGATTTTAATTAGAGGATTTGTACAATGTATGAAATGCTCTGCCACTTTTACAACAACTACTTGTTTAACGAAAATATCTTATCAAAGCTGAAACAAGCATTCTGTGTCAGCCTAAGACATTCTATCCATTTTATTTACTGCAATCACATTCCACAATACCAAATGATGGCATGGGATGGGATATCTTATTATAACCATGCAATCTCTCTATATTTCTGAAATATTTTCTGCATCTTTTTTATGACTTTCATCAAATCGAGGACGTAAAGAAATGAATCATCACAGTAAATCAACAAATGAATATCGCCCAGACCTCCATAAAGGCAATGGATGATTTGAGTCCCGGAAATAGCTTCGTCTCTAATCTTCTTATGATTTCATCAGCCACAAGCTGCTTCTTTTCCTCGTATTCTTTTTTAGGGAGTCCCTGATACCATTAGAAAACAGCTTGTTTCCACTCATCGTTGCCACCAAATGAAACCCACTTTTCAGACTGCCGATATCATGCATCAATGCCCAAATCAAAGCACAATTAAAAATTTATTCAACCAACCTGCCAATCTTCAAAGGAAGAAGTTGTAAATATATGAAGAATATGGTGTCCTTCAGGAGCCAATGATGGGTCAAGGATGGTTGGAATGCTCAAAAATATACTGCCATAAGGCTCCTCTAGTCTTGACCATTTGTCCTACATAATTGAGAAAGACAGCAAAGGAGGCCTTTTGGTTATATCTTCCTGAATAAAGGCTCCGAGACCAGAATTAAGGAATTCAACTAGGACATCAAACCTCGACCACAAAATGATGGCAATCAGTATCCTGGGGCAAAACCTCAGCTTTAACCCCCATGTGGATGGAAAGAAATGATGGCGCTTTAACATAACGTGTCTGGAAGTCTCTTTCTTCTTTTGGCAGATTTTCTCCCTTTAAAAGCTTACCTACGACGATATATATTGAGAACCTCTCAATTATCAGTGAGAGACATGTAAACCTTCGTAATGTAGAAAATGCAAACAGATTATGGTCAAAGCGGTGAAGATGCTAAAATGCTTCTCTAAGAACTCACCAAATGTGTCCCATCTTGTGGCATTAGATATTATGGTCTTAGCGAAGAACTTCCTTCCATCTGACAGCCTGACTCCTACCTTCACAATTGGGTAAAAAACATAAGCAAAACAACTCCCATGACCAAGCACAACAAAGATATCAATTAATTAAGTGACGTCAACTCACAGCCTTTCCATTCTCAAGGATGATATTAGTCACGTTTGCCCTGTATTGTATATCACTGCCCTGTTCAACCAACCCATTTGCCAAGGACTTTGCAATTCCACCAACGCCACCAACAGGATAGTTAATACCCCCAAAATGCCGGTCGCAAAGTACCTGGTGCAAAATAGTACGTGAGGACACAAGGCAACTTTGAGTGGTAGAAACGGCAAACAGCCAATGAGAAGCCTTACCATGCTTGCATTTATCATTGGTGTCTGCAATGCATTAACTGTACTCACAATAAAACACTGCAAACAACGTAAAGGAATGATTCTTTGAGATTCTTCAATCAGGTCGAAATTTTTTTAGCTATTAGAATGTTAGAACTTCTGATGGGGACAAAGGAAGGATGTTGCACCTCTGCATCTATGAAAGATAACAATTCCGGATCCTTTATGTACTTCCGAGCTATAGCTCCAGCATTCTGAGGGAGATAGTAGGCTGTCAATGTGAAAAACACATGTCCAATTAACATACCAGTGACTGATATATACAACACATAGCTCAATTCAGAGATAGAATGTATCTTCAATTCCCCATACAAGATGGCCCAAAATTGGAACATCAGTTGGTCAGAATTAACACAGTTGAAGTGGAAGACCTTTTTTCCTTTAAGTGTAATATTCCTACATAAACGTCTCTATTAGTACATCAAAATTTGACACCGGTTTCCTTATGATGGAACTGCCCTCTTCGCCTCTTGCATTTTCTTGAGAAGAGATCTTAGGATCTCAGATGTGAACAGAAATTCTTTCAGTTACAAGTATGAGAACACTTACCAAGTGTCAAGCACTCAATAGGTTTCTGAAAGAACTGTCCAAAGAGGTATATTGGCTCCTCCAGCGACTTGAGTTCCAGTGAGTTTAAGGAATTGAAAATCTGCAAAATTCAAAATACAAAATACGAAGTCTGGATGTTAAGTCAGAGGTAAGCGTGCTAAAACGAAATTAGTCATCTTCATCAAGATGAACCTTCCAACATATGCCGTAGAACTTGAGAATCCCTTCCTTCTCGTGAGGAAATCTGCCAGTCAGTTCTCTAAGGAAATCGCCGTATTCCCTGTGCACTCTAACAGAAAGGTCATTGGGCAAATGGAAGTGGACTGTAGTTGGATCAGGTATAACTTCCATCTTGCAGCCCACTGCCGCAAGTGCTTGGGTTATCAGGTTTAGATTTCCCTGCTCAGATTCAAAACTCTAATCAGCAAGAGCAGAGTATATGTACTTAATCAGCTAGAGCTAGAACTGAAGAAGTCATGCAAGCAAAAAGGAAATGCCAACTATGTCGGTATTAGTGCTAACAAGTATATAAGAACAGAAGCCCGCATTAGACCTAGAGGAAGAACCCTTCTCCTCTCTTGAAAGCGGAGACGAAATTCATGAGCAAACTCATTGAATTAAATGCCATTCGATGCTGCAAGTGGCAACTACTCTCCCATTGACAAGAAACATTTTCCACAAGGCATCACTCATTCAATCAACCTAATCTATGCCCCCATGAGCGCGGAACTCAAATTGCAATACCGGAGAGAGTTGGTGAACTCTTTTTATTTCAAAAAAACATCTACGAACAGAACTCAAAATGACATAGAAAAGAAGATGCACGTGGAAAAAAAAAAGGAAAACAAAAAAGCTGACCTTGTCGCTGAAACCGAACATCACAGAAGACCCAACATCAAACGTATACCCATCTCTCTCATAAAAACCAGAGCTCCCACCGGGAATCACATACTTCTCCAACACGAGAACCTTCGCTCCTTTCACCGCCAACTGCGTGGCCGCGACCAGGCCTCCAATCCCAGACCCAATCACGATGGCATCATAGCAGTCCTCTCCCTCTCTCCCACCCACTTTCCTATTTCCTTCTCTCTCCACACCCCTCTCTTCACTAACCACAGCTCGCAGCCTCGCGCGGCCGAATTTCACGTCCCTCCGTCTCGCGTCATAAAGCTCGGACTTTCCGACACCCAATTGGTCGCTCCCGTCGTTAGGGGTCAAACTGGATCGCCCCAACAAGGTGCTCGGCTTGCCAGAACCGGAAAGTCCCTGTCTTTCGCTAGTGGGTCTTGAGGGCGCGAGCTTGGGAGCTTGTGGGCACCGAAATGGGACGATGCAGTTGTGCGGACCAAGCCGAGAAGTGCGTGGCAATTGGGGAACGGGAAGGGAGTGAGAGAAGGGCATGGACATTGTTGGTGAAGGAAGGTGTGGGTTTGTCCAAAAGAAAATGGGTTGGGGAGAGGAGAGGAGAGGAGGTATACAGAGTGGGAGTTGGAGAACGAAGAGAGTGATTCCCCTCCATGATTCCACTAAGACGGAGACAAAGTAGAGAGAGAGAGAGGGGTAAAATAATGAACAGATAACGAATAAAGTTTGGCGGCTGAATTGGGTCTCTCTCTCTCTTCGAGGAGGGAAAGGCAGTTGCGTCGGGTAGGAAGTTGGAGGATTGGGCCTTCAGACAGATGATACCCAACTAGGACAGCTCGGCCCTCCTCCTCTTCCTCTTTCTTTTTCTTCTTTTGCCTTACGTTCTTAATGCCACGCAAATGGGGATCTTTGGGCTTACTAATGCTCACGGATTTGACCACCAAAAAAAAAAAAAAAAAGGCTCACGGATACAAGAAAATCTCCTAAGCCACGTGAATCGTATAAGACTTCAACAAATTACGGGCATGGCACCCAAGATTGTGAACAAAAAAAATCCATTACATTCAAATCAAACACTTAACTACTCAATCAACGCTTGAAGATTAATCGGACATTTATCTTCTTCTTTTTATAATCCCAAGGCACTGGTATTGAGGTCCAACTTCTTGGAGACTCCTGCAAGCTTTGCTAACTAGTAAAGCCAAAGCATTTGGCATGTACAAGTGGCCGTAATTTCATAACAGTTTACAAGCAATGTGTGAAATTCTAATACCTAAGTTGAAATCCAGGGTGCCCCTAAAACTATGTCAACATATTTAATATATATCTCTGTCACTATCAAATTTTGATGATGATATGGTCATATAATGATGTAGCGACCCGATTCGTTCCATGTGAGCCAAGCCGAAAGAAAATATACCAAGCAACCAAACAATGTGGTGACTATTTGGGATGTGTGTTAATTTATAAAACATTCAAAGGTATTGTACCGCCTAGCGATATTCTCCCCACTCTTTATCCCTCCAGCATCTTAGAAGCCCGGCAAGAGCCGCAGCTTATCTGAGCCCTCTCGCCCTGACATTCGCTCCACGCCCTTTGTCACATCCAATGTGGGTCTAGTACATCCTCGAAACATACATCTCGAAATTCTACATCGATGGGAGTGGCCCTAATTGAGTGATAAATAAGTAAGATCTCGCGTCCAAACGGTTAATACTTTTATGTTGTTACTTTGAGCACTCTTTTTGGGGATTGTCCCACAAGGACTAGGCTGAGTCTTGACATATGATATCACCTCGCAGTAGATGTATGGTTTGTGATAAACTAGGCCATATAAAATCTGACAACGGCGGGGAGTGATAGCCGAGGCGAGAAAATTTAGACAATATACAAATTTTGATAGATTTTGAGAGAGAAGGTAAGGAATGGACCGGGCTGCACATCAAATAGGGGAAGCATCGCTAGGAGGTAAGTATCAACAATAGTACAGACAATAATTTCTTAAGTAGGAGAGCTTTTGACATCCCAAACTTACCTTGAAAGGGAAATGCTCTTTGAGTAGTCCATAAGTAAACACTCATCCCAAGTGGCCATAACATTGTGTTTTTACTTAAAATACTCTTTTGGGGTCTTGACCCATGTAGAGGAGCAAGTCATGTCGTTACAAATTGATCATCTCGTGTTGTACTTTAAAGTGTTGACTAGTTGGTCCAACTATAGATGGATCATTTATGGTTACGTCGAGAATAAGAAAAAATTTCAAATAATAACATGAAGCGTTTTTATTTTTTCAAATAAGGACATGAGTGGATCTTATTTGCATGCTGCATAGATTCAATCCTGTCTTCCTCAATGAAATGCTGGTCGCATCATCCAAACATTTTCTCTCCTCTGATTGTTAGCATGAAATTCAAGAGAAGTGGAGTATGCCGAGATTATACCTCCGAGCAATATGCCAATATCCTGTTCCCCGGAATCTCGGGAACCCATTTTGGCTTGGCAGTCTGGAGAATAAAGGATCACATCACCTAATTCCGCACCAAACAAATTATAAACGGGTGCTCACAATTTTTCTTATTCTAAACTTCTCTCAGAACGATAACAACTCATAACAATATCGAATTAAAAAACAACTCAATAGAGCAATATATGTAATTAAAATATAAGTGCTAAGCACCCGCAAATACATGACAACTTTACGTGGAAATAAAAAACTACGGGCTGGAGTTCATCCAAAATCTTCACCGTCTCTGGCTAACACTAGAGGTACATGATAACAACAACATCATCCTAGCAACACACATAAACTTCACAAGAGATCAAAGATAAATCTCATACAATGCAGATTCGGTTCAACCCATGAAAAACCTTATGTATGGAGCTCCAAATGAAAAATCAAACTGATTGGATTCGAGAAAATGTGTCGCGAGCATGCTGACAAAGTTTCGGCTCAATCGGACCATGAATTGACCTTCGATCATCAGCTTGATGAAAATCGGACAACACCATATTTCCCAAATTTTCTGCTCCTTCTTTCTCCTAGTGCATCATGTCAATTGTTCTTTGCCGCTACCACATAGATAGAGAGAAACCCTATTCATTTAGGCCAACATAGCATCTCATTCATCTCTCCACATAAATTATCATATGAGCTCAAGCCTTTGGGCCTGAATTTCATTGGGCTTTCTCCACATGGGAGTGAACTCAACTCAACAATCAAAGGCTTATGTACTTGGATAACCGTCCAAATGTCTAACTCATGGGCGAGCGAGTGAGCAGTGTCGGTGTTTCCATCCCACTTTAAGATGCCGGCCTCTATTGAAATGGTTCTTTAGGAGATTAGGGCACTCGACATTGGATAATAAGTATACTTAGTCAAACTGATGAACATGTACATTCTTACCAGGTTTCGGATTTATGAACCTACTTCAATCGCATTACGAAATTTGCAAAAAAAAATCCACATCGAGCGATCGATGTGATTAACGGTTATGATTAACAACACTTAAAACGCCGCAAAATGTTCCCCAGGCGACGGGACCCACAGGTGAGCGTGGGAAATCACGGTTGAACACGTGTCCAGAAAAATCCCGTTTCGCTCCATTTGGCCCCGTCCGTCTCCGTCCCATCGCTGCGCTTCGCGAGCAAGCGCCAACGAATTTGGATCCGATTCTCTTCCTCTTCCTCCTCCTTCTCCTCCTTTTATCACCTTGCATGATCGCTGGGCCACAAATCTCTCTCGAGCACATCCATCGGCGTGACTCCATCGTCGAGTTTCCATCGGCTTAGTGGCAATCGCATTCCCCAGGTACACTCTCTATCTAGTGCGAGAAACTTAATCAGCTTGTTGATGTTTCTGTTCTATGAGTTCGTGCTCGAGGAAGAGATCCGTAGAAATTGGTTGGAGGATTTCAATCCGTTTTTTGTTTGCTTCGATTTGGTTCTGGAAGACAACCTCATCGAAATCTTTGCAACATTTCCAATCTTCTTCCCGGTAAATGTCGCTTCGCTGACGCGCAAGCGCACGAGGCTTGTTGGCGGTTTTGTCCGGGAAGTCAGCAGCTTGAATTACGCTTCTTCGCTTTGCTTTTGGGAACATCTCTCTTTTTCTTTCCCCTCCTGTTGGAGCTGTCTAACTTCGCTAGGATAAGCAATTAGAGCTGAATAGAATAGCCCGTGGATATACACTCAAGAGCATAAATGTACACTTCGTGACATGTTCGCTCATAAGGATGAGAGAGAGTTTCACACAATGGGAGCTTTCGAGGAAATCTTCCGTAGAATACCATTAGAATACCTATATGATGATTTTGGTGACCTATGAACTGCCCATCAGGCGCCTTTACCGTTTGTTTCCGGGTTATTATATGTGAGGTTGGTGCTTATTTTGGCTTGCAGCATCACTTTGCTGAATTAGTAGTAAAAGTTCACCTTATTAGCTTGCTCAAATTGCTGCAGCAACTCTTACCAAATGCCCCCTCCTGGTATATTGGACTTTTATGTAGGCTCTTTTGTTTGCTCTGTGGTACATATCCATGGTTAGTTAAGGCCATATGGAACAGGGCTTCTTGATGAGAACAATTGTCATTTAGGCTCCAGAGTTTCACTCTTTTTCTATGAAGTGTTCAGAGTATTGTTTTGCAAGATTCTGTGATCCGGTTTCACCATTTGTGTGCGATCTGGTCTCTGTCTTTCTAGCTTGCATCAAGAACTCATGGTGCTTTTGAAGCAGCAAATGACAACCAATAAGCCTATTAACTTATCTCCCCTTAAAGCAGGGACCTTCTTACAATCACAACATATAGCGCTTAGTCATGTGATTTCCTATCCTACAAGCTAGAGAAACAAGTCTATGATAAGAATTTACATTAAATCTGTACTACTTTTTGTTATTTACTGAGTGGATGCTAAAAATTTGCTCTATTTCGCTGACAGATTGAACCAAACACTATGGAGCGGCTCAATTCTTCAGCAAAGCTCATGATAGTATCAGATCTTGATCATACAATGGTAAGTTGTGTAATGGGACTTTAGATTTGTATCAGCCCAGTTACTTTATGTGGTTTTTCTCTGAACAAGAGACCTTGCAGGTTGACCACCATGACCCTGAGAACATCTCCCTGCTCCGATTCAATGCTTTATGGGAATCCAGCTACCGTCATGATTCCCTCTTAGTTTTCTCAACTGGAAGGTCGCCCACCCTATATAAACAGCTGAGAAAAGAGAAGCCCATGTTAACTCCAGACATAACCATAATGTCCGTTGGGACTGAGATAACCTATGGTAACTTGATGGTTCCAGATGGTGGTTGGGAAGAGATTTTAAATCAGAAATGGGACCGAAATATTGTAGTAGAGGAAACAAGCAAGTTTCCTGAACTTACTCTTCAGGTGTGCCTCATGCATAAAAGCTTCTTTCCAAGGAGTCCTCTCTGTTTAGACTTGCAAAACTTTTTTTATTGAATACCCTATTTTCTGTTTATGCGCCCCCAGAATTTTTTTTTGGTCATATAGACAATGATATGTGTCACATTAAGAAGACTAACTGACTTTTGCTTGTCAATATAGTCAGAAACAGAACAAAGACCGCACAAGGTTAGCTTCTACGTTGACAAAAGCAAGGCTCAGGATGTGACAAAGAAGCTTTCAGAGTTTTTGACAAAACAAGGGGTAACAAATTTATTAATCTCCTAGGATCTTGTTGTTTAATTAATTTCCTCTCTCTTCCTCCTTAATGTATGCTTATGGCACTGGCAACTTATAGGTCTCTTCTTTCCCTCTCAGTTGGACGTCAAAATTATCTACAGTGGAGGAATGGATTTGGACATATTACCACAAGGTGCTGGGAAAGGACAAGCTCTTGCATACTTGTTAAACAAGTTTAAGGCAGAAGGAAAGCTTCCTACTAATACCCTTGTTTGTGGTGATTCTGGAAATGATGCTGAACTGTTCAGCATTCCAGATGTGTATGGCGTCATGGTCGGTAGTTTTTTATTGCATTGATTTGTATTGAACCTGTCTCACCTCTGGTGGTCATATTTATTTCATAGACATTTTGGATGTGTAGGTGAGCAATGCTCAAGAAGAATTGTTGCTGTGGCATGCTGAAAATGCCAAAGACAACCCTAAAATCATTCATGGCACAGAAAGGTGTGCTTCTGGGATCATTCAGGCCATTGGTCATTTTGGACTCGGTCCAAATACATCTCCAAGGGATGAGGCAGACCTTTCAGGCTCTGAAAAGGGAAATCTCAGTCCCAGTGGTGAAGTAGTGAGATTTTACTTACTACATGAAAAATGGAGACGTGGAGAGATTGAGAACTCTGAGAATTACATCACATCTCTGGAAGCAGTTTGTGTGCGTCTCATTCCTTTCTAATGTACTTATTTCTTTGAGAATAGGTATAAACTTGCAAAGTATGCAACAAATCCAATTCACGTGCTCTGACTAGTACTTGCAAGTTGTTACTTATATTCAGACCAACTGATCTGTCGGTACCTAATTAAATCGTATTTAGCATGTATGCTGGTTAGGCAGACTAGTGGTTTAGGGATGTGGGAGCCAGAGGCGATGGCCTTTGTCCTGTATTCTCTCTTCTGGTCCTAGATGTTAGAGGCTAACTGATGTTGAAGACAATTGTATCATCATAATGGGCTCGTTAGAACCCAAGTTGCATTTGTTTACAATGGGCTGCTAATAACTGCACGGTTTAGGTGGGTCTTTACTTTTTCCCATTGGTGTGTCCTTGGCAGTCTTCTATGTTCTTTCACAAATATCAGAACAGCTATTGTGACCCGGGGAATGAAAAGGGGAGAGATGAGATGGATCATATGCACACTAGCATTTTTTCCGAGCACTACATGCAAAATGATTAAAAATTCTCTTCTTTCTCTGTTGCCTTTTGACAGCAATTACCTGGGATTTTTATCCATCCATCTGGTGTTGAGCAGTCTTTTCGTGAATGCATAAGTGCACTGAAGGGGAACCATGGAGACCAACAGGGGAAACAATATCGAGTTTGGGTAGACCAAGTATTTCCTACGAAGATCGGTTCGGACACCTGGCTAGTGAAGTTTCAAAAGTGGGAGATGCATGGTGAGTACCTTTTCTTAATTCCATTCCTCTTCGAGTGAGGTGGTGCAGATTTTGTTGGGTCCATTATGGTTCACATCTTTCAAATTTGTCATACATCATTCTCTTTTTCCAGCTCACCTGTTGTCTTAACGTTTTATTTTGGTTGTGCATCATTATTGGTTTCTAGATATTGATGATAGAACTATTGTATGATGTCCTTCAAAGCTTTCTGCAAGTTTGTATTATATACGAATTCATACCCGCCCATCATAATTTTGTTTTCTCCAGAAATTACAGTCGTTTAGTGTATCATAAAATGCATTCCAACTACACTGCAAGATTACAACCTTTGCTGGTTTAACAAGAGATTGGGCATTGGTTTCAACATAATTCCCATGATCTATTTGATGGCCTAGAATTCCTATTATTAACTGATCAGGGAGATGGAGCTGATCCTCAGTCATTCAAAAATCTTATTCTAACTTGTGTCTGGAGAAGGTTTGAAGTTATTATGTCCATGTGATATTATTCTGGTCAGACTTAAACCTAACTATGTTTAGTACGAGATAAATGAAAGAGGATAATATAAGTCTTATAAATGGTTTTTGAATGCCCATTTGACCTAGGTTTGGGTTGCTCATTGCATGATTCTTGTGGCGAACAAAATCTTTGTGAGTTACAGTCCTGCTGTGTGCGACATTGCATGGTTCTTGTGGCGAACAAAATCATTGTGAGTTGCAGTCCTGCTGTGTGCAAGAATTCGTTTCATAGAGAGACATAGAAACTTGTATCTCAATACTCAGGCTACATTCTTATTTTATGGTTTTTCTTTATCTTTAGGATTTTTATTAGGTTCAATGCAAGCAATAATTTATGCACTCACCATCAGGTTGTTGACATGGGGAAGGATTCGGTTACAAAACTAACTCCAAATACATATGTCACCAACCCAATGGTGAATGTGTAAGGAATTCTTTTACACTAGCATGGACTTAACATCTTTTGTTATTAGTTTTACCACGAGAACTTATCAAAACAGATGAAAGCCTTGAAATTTTGTTTGGGTTTCACATTCATCAGATTGGGTCTTCTCACTCATTTAGTTGTTCCAGGAAAGACCATCATCCAATGATAGCCATATCACATGTTTGATTATCTTATATAAAAAGGCGTCCATCTCGTTCACGATGATGCAGCAATTTCAGGAGATTAAATGCTTTATTGCTTAGATCTGTTTTTTTAGTGGTTTTATCTCATGTCTAGTTAGTATAAGGTTCACATTGGGAGATATCTCAAATGTTGCGATGTTTTAATGAGTGTGAAGAACCATGTGAACTGAAGGTTGAGATCTGGCATGATCTACGAGTTTGGTAATTCTGCACGGTTGAAAATTTGACCTGATGATGTAAGGTTAGCAATGACATTCTGATGGGCAAGTTGGTCATTTTGTCTTTCCATTTTGGAAAGTGATTTCTTATGATGATAACCCTTATTTGGCAACCTTAGAAGGAATTTTACTTTGATAAATATAAGTTGCTTTCCCTCTTTGAGGTTGCTTGTGCGTTGAGCTCATTCTCAAAGTCTTTTCCCATCTATTAGAGCCTAAAAAGATGATGGCACACAAGAAGGTGAAGTTGGTGACAAATTTGTGGCTTTTCTAGGTATGTGTTGCTCTAATCTTGACATCTCATTGGTCTTATTTTGCTTTCTGAATTTTTAAGGTGAGGAGCAGCAGAGTTGCTTGTGCTCTGCCGTATTGGTTACAAAGGTAAGGTTTTGCAATTCATCTTGACACGTGGAATTCGTGCTTAAATGCGTTCGAGATCATTCAGGGATGACAATATCTCCATTTCAGGATGCTAATGGTTCGGATGGATGGACATGGCTACATTTGCATCAGACATGGTCATCGGTAGCAGAAGCGAGAGATCATCTGACCTGGCTTCTGTGAAAGCTTCAAATACTTATCAAGTTTATAGTATGAACGATCGCCCAAGTATTATTACTGTGCTTTGATAAATTAATGTATGATCCCACAATGAAGATGGCTAAATACATGATTCTTTTACGAGGTCATCCCATTTAGAGAGGCAAAATAGCGTGAATAAGTATTGCATAGTATCCATTCTATCAGGACCATGAGCCTGTGTATGAAGGTGAATAAAGATAGGAGATCTCTTTCAAATACACGAAATTGCAGGAGCTAGAGCTGAGAACGAGAAGCTCATACACTGGAGCCACTGGACCAGGTTGAGGAAGCTGGAAAGAGATTCCAAATTCCGGTGACGAAGGAGGAAAGTTCTTGCAGAATTAATTGAACTGATGAAGTTTTAGCAGATTATCAAACGGAAGCAAGAGGCAAAAACCACTCTCTTTCTTGACCTTTTGGTTTGTGTCGTCATGCTTTTGAGTTTTGGACGACGACGACGACATGAGATTTGTCACAAACCTTTTGGTTGCGTTTGGTCGTCCGGATTTCTAATCAGGATAGAATTGGATAGGATAGGATAAGAAATCCTAGGATTTTGTCACATCCTATCTACAGTTTGGTAAACTGCGGATTTAAAGTCGGATATTTTTATATCCAGTCATATCCATCGTTTGGTAGAAACTGGATATCAACATAAATGACATATATGCCCTTATGTAGTGCCCATGAAATAATATCGATATTGTCATCTTTAAATATTTTTCCATGATTTAGCATTATTTTAAACTGTTCTTTGTGGCCAAAAATGACAAAAATTGCATTTCCTTTCATCAATATGTTTACGCGAGCGGTTTTTCTTTTCAAACTCGTGTCATAAATTAATTAAAGGCCGAAGTAACGATTGTTATTCTTGAAGCAACGAACTAATAAGGTTTGCTACTCTGATGCAGTCACAAATTCACAATTCTCAAAACCTTCACTATCACCATTCACAATAGAAAACATATGATTCCAAGTAATAACAACCCGCTTAGTTCTTTAGATACCATAGAAACTATAGACAATGCTTCAGACTTCAAGAAGTAACTCATTCAAAAAAATATATGATTCCAAGAAATAGCGAAAAGAACATTGTTCGACTTTGTTCATTTTCATAAAACAACAAACGCAACAGACCGGTTCCTTGTAGATGAAATTAGGGACAACTTTTCTCTTCCAACTAGCACAAATCTAATGCAACTCATCGCTCCAACTCTGCTTAACTCACTGAATACCAGCGAAACTAAAACCAAGCTCCAAACTAAACGAGAAATAGCATATTTAGAAAACAAATCATCAATCTTTTCCATCTATCATCTCTTGGAGAAGCTGTTTCACAAATATCTTCATGTCTTCTTCTTGAAATCCAAGAAATAGATGAATGTTCTCAGCTTTCATTTCTTGCGCAACTATTTCTTCAAGACTATCTAAAAGCGTATTTTTTTCATCTGTGGCCCATACACGTCGGTCTCTCTTTGTTCCAGTCAATTTGAGCCATGTGCAATAAGAATCATATTCCGCGTGCCTACAACACGGTAGGTGTACAAATTCAATAAATAGAACATCCTAAAATGAATATTTTGCAAGCTAATAGTGATAACCAAAATAAACCACCATGTACTTGCACATCACGAGCACGATACAAACCATACTGTAAAATATTCACTCCCAAATTCATGGCTAGATGAATTGCAAGTTTCCCAATGGATGAGGCCCCTGGATTTTGTTCCCATGGTCATCATTGACTAGTCATGCCATTAAAATTGGTGACATGAGTATTGTCTCTCACAAGTAATGCCATAATTATTCGAATTCTAATGGCAATTGTTAAATTCAGAGTATTCACAGCAATAATGTCAGTAAATGATGAACGCATTGCTATGGGGGGCAGCACCACAGCGCCACTTATTGACAGGATTCTTCAGATTAGTTACAGTAGCCATATGACCATTCACCAAATTGACTCTAGTAATCAAAGAGAAAGAAAGGAGGTCTTTACCAGATTCGAATGCGTCTATACAGTGAAGAGACTAATTCACCAGAAAAATCAATACAAAGAAGTCATCAAACGCAATTGACGGGGAACCTCAAGAAAAACAACGTCATGCTTCGATTCACAGAGAACCGAACAGAGAGACTTCACCACACACACACACACACACACACACACACACACAATATCGCAATCCAAAAAACAAAAGAAACGAGACGAGAAAGAGAGAATCTGAGCCAGACCCCAAACGATTGCACTCATGAAAGCTAATAGAAACTAAGGAAGGAACTAAAGAACCTTGTTAAGCCTGCCAATTTGGATGCACGGAGAGAGGGAGAAAGACAAAATCTCACGAGGAAGCAAAATCGCCCATGGCTCTTTGCCGGAGATGGAGCTTGAATTGGTCAGATTATTGCTACGGAGATGAAGACGTTTCAAATGAGATTTGGGTTGTGTCATCGTGTTTTCACATCGGTTGAAACAACAAAAAATAACCTAATGACCCGTCTTTCTTATGATTATCAATGAGATTTGTTCCCTTGTCCCTAAATCCAAAGGGAAAAGGACGGCCCACATTCTTTCCTTTTTGAGTAATCACCATCGTATTCGACCAAAAAAAAACCAAGAGTAATCACCATCGCAACAACAAGCTCAATCTACAAGAAGACTTCGAATCACTCGCAAGATTTCAAGAATTCACAGAAAAAAAAAAAATTGGAAATAGGATAGGGCCCAACCGGGTTCGAACCGGTGACCTCTTGATCTGCAGTCAAATGCTCTACCACTGAGCTATGGACCCTCGCTTTGCCTTTGTTTTCCTATTTTTATATTTAATATTTTATGTGTAGAATCATCTTGTTATTCATAAACGCGTATAAAGTAACGGCGTTCAGGAGACAAATGAACAGGATAACGTAACCTAAGGGCCTGCATGGTAATCATTCTCATTCTCTGATTCTATTCCCCGGAATAATAAAGAATGAGAATCATGTTTGGTAACGCAAATAATTCTGATTATGTTCTCAGAATCAGTTTTAAAGCAAAATCAAGAACAAAAAAAAAATTGATTCAGGAAAAAAGAATCACTTTTGAGAATCACAAAAAAGAATGAAGTCTCACATCTCTCACTTTTTCCGTTTAGTTCTCTCATCACTTTTCCCTCGACCTAATAAAAATAAAATAAAAATCGAAAAAATTGGGAAATTTCTATAAAAAATACAAAAAAATTAAAAAAATCCCTAAAAATAAAAGAAGCTTTGATTAGGCTAGTTTGACCTCGTTTTCATAAATTTGAGCCTAAATTTCCTAGATTTCATAGATTTTATTCTTTTTTAAAAAAATCATATGCACATTTGAAATTAAACCCAAACCATATTTTTCTAAGTCCTTAGGGCTTCGTTAGGGTTTATGATGCGATTCATCAATGTCATGATTCCTTGATTGTGCACTTGATTTCATTGGCTGTGATTTGCCTAGATTTATGTACTTTAGACTTAGTCTAGTTTTAGAAAATTTTGAAAAAAGACAAAATAACTAGCGTGAACACTTAGCAAGCTCTCATTCTTAAGTTTTAGACTTGTGATGATTCTTGATATTTATTTTTACATTTCAATATACAATATATTATATAAGAGAATCAATATGAATTAATCTTCGATTAATTCGAAATGCGGGATGAAATTTCACAAAGTAACTACGTAATTATTTGACTTAAATGAAAAAAATTGGGAAGAACAATTGTTCCCGAGAACAAAAATTATGTGCATCTACCAAACGCATTTCTGTTCCAGGAATAAAAATTTTGTGTAGTTATCAAACGCGTTCTGATTCTCTAAAACTCATCCAGGGAACAGAATCAGAAAAGGTCATTTTAATTAGAATCACTTTTTCGGATGATAATGGTTGCCATGCAGGCCCTAATTTTCCCATGGATAAATCGATCAAACATGCACCTCCAAAGTAAAAATGGCTATAATTTTATTTTATTTTTTGGTCGGAAAAATGGCCATAAGTTCACTAGGCCCAATTCGAGGTAAAATTGAAGCAGTAATTTCGCCTGCAAACATCAATACCATTTAATTTATTCTGGCGCTCCAAGTAAATTACAACATATCCACACCAATTATCCAATCAACTAACATGGATTACCATGTCTATGTGGTCCAATGGGTACTAAACATAATACTTACTTCTCCAACTCACAAGCTACTCGAGCTTGACTTTGAACTAATTTCTTTTTGAAATTCGTGCGACTCAAATTAGTCTGAAATTAAACTTGAAAATATTATCTCGAACGCTCACCTATCTAATTTTTTTTATTTTTTTTTTGGAAAACACTTACCTATCTAATTTTTTTGGGAGGAGCTTGTTCCAATTGAGTTTGAATATTTTTAATTGGGAAAAGACCACCAAAAACCCTAAATTATATCTATTGTGGCACATTTACCCTGAACTTGTACCAGTGCGACACATTTACCCCAAACTTTTCTTGTGTCAAAAACCCTAAACTTGTATGGCTGTGACACATTTACCTCAAAATTTGGGGTGAATGTGTCACATGTTTATAAATTTGGAGTTTTTAGCGTCACAAAAAAAAAATTGGGGTAAATATGGCACAGATGGCATAGTTTAGGATTAGTGGTGGTGTTTTTCCTTTTAAATTCTAGCTCCATAGAGCCGTGGAACATAAAATATTCAAGTGGAGTTGAGCTCACGCAAGGTACACTCACTCTAGGAAATATGGAAAAATTATCCAAAAAGTCCTATATCAATTGCACTTTTGCCAATTCAATCATAAACCTTTTTAATTTTTTCAATTGAGTCCATTCGATCGATTTTGGTCAGAACTCGCTGACGTAGACACCGGCCGTCCTACATGACATGGCTAGAGCTGATGTGAACAATTTTTAATAATATTCTAATATTTTTTCAATTTTTTAAGTTTTTATTTTTTCATTTTCCTTTTATTCTTTTCTATTCTGGTTCGAAGGGCTGGGGACTGGCTAAAGGCCATCGACCCATGCTTACCCCTGGGCGAGGGCCGCGAATCCCTTGCTGGCCACTGACGAGGGGTCGCGGCCCCTCGCTAACGCCGATGAGGGACTCGCAAACCCTAGCCCGAGTGCCACAACGAGGGCGTCGTGGCCCTCGCCAACCACAACAAGGGTGGGCCTGAATGAGGGCTCGCGAATCCTAGGAAGAAGAAGATAGCAAGACCTTATTACTAACACAATCTAAGATAAATTAAAATTCCCTTCAAAAGATAGAACAACATCTTGAATTTAACACAGCAACACGTCTCCAATTTGAGAAACGCATTTAAGCACGTCATTCACAATTTTGCTATTTGTGTATACTGCGAATGGGACTGTTTCATGCTACGATTTTGACTTAGACTTAATCCAAGAACGTGCTTTGTTGCCATGCCTACGACAAGACGGAGTTCGACAATGTAGATAAGGGACTCTTCTAGGGTCCATCGGAGGATTGATCCGCTGATCGTAATCGATCGTAATCGCACGTATTTTGTCGCGACTCTTGTCCAAAGTAGTGTAAAAGTTAATGGTGGATGGGTGGGTGAGCAACCGGTCCTCAAGATCTACAGAAACCGACCATAGGTAAGTATAGGTCCGTGTCAAGGTCACTTATCTCTTATGAATGACCCACTTGATCCATGAATTTTGACTTGTGCAACACGGTCCCTAAATTTTAATTAAACTTGCAACGTGATCTCGAAACTTTTAATTTATTTAATGCTATTTTAGAAATTTTGATACATGTTCAATATAGTCCCCAGACTATATGAAGATTTCAATTTTATATTTTCATTAATTCAGGATCAGGGACAATTTTGAATATATTCATACAACCTAAAAATTTAATTGAACATGTATAAAAAGTTAAGGGATCATATTGAATAAATTAAAATTTTTAATAATCATATTACATATTAAGTTAAATTTCATGAATCTCGTTCTATATTGAATTAAAGTTGGGAAATCATTTGGGTTATTTTCGTGTTTAATACGAAAGAATGGTGAAAGAAGGGAACAGATTGAATAACGCGTCGCAAAGATCTTATCACCGCTCATCTCTCTCCCTCTAGAAAATCTCACAAACGCTCAGAAAAAGCAGAGTACAGGCGGGGATGGCTGTCCCTGTCCTGCGCCTGCTTCAAGTTCCTCCACCTCAGCCTCCATCATCCTGTCTTTTACCTCACTTCCCGATGAACGACCGTCCATCCACCATGTTCAGGATGCTTTCGAGTCCTTCTTCACAGTCCAAGCACTAAGCAGCACCCACTTGGACCAAGATGAGGATGAAGATGAAGAAGAAGACGACGACTCTCCAAATGGGGTCAGTTTGTGAATATCTCAACTCGTGAAGATGATGCGAGTGCTGCGGAACTGGGGCTCTCTGGATTTTGATTGCGTGGGAGTGTTTGCTCCCCTCTTCTGTTTCTTCTTCCCTTTGTTCTTGCGCTTTCTTTCTCCCCTTCCTTTCTTGGGGAGATGGGGAGATCATTATTACTATTGTGTGTAGAAAAATTATGATGGATTGAAGATTATGTTGTGTTCCACTCAGACCCTTTTCCTTTAATTTCATGCTAGTTTGGATCTTGGGTCTAGCACTAGCTCTAGCCTCCATAATTATTTCTCATTTCTGCTCTGGAAAGCTGAAAAATAAACATCAAGTTAAGCTCAAATGAGCCAGCAGGAGCAGCAGCATCAATGGCTTCTGATGTGAATGGTCCCCTCCGTGTTTGACATTCAGACAGTCGAAACATTCAAAATTTTGAATTTCTCAAAACATATATTTATATGAAAGTGATTTTCTTAACTATTTTTACACGAACATTGGTTTGCGCTTTTGAAGAAGCAATTGCTTTTACTTCCCTTCACGATGTAATAAAACTACTTATTTTTCTTTAAATAAAATATAAAGATGCATGCCACTTTACTTGTCAATCCTAAAAGTTTAAGGTGATTCGGGCTTAAAATAAAAGTCGAAGTTCATTCATTGTAAAGTTTAGTTTGTGTTAAAAGTATATCCTAAATTAATATCAGAATCTTTTGTTTTGTTTTTTTTTCCAAATCTAAGCGTTTTTCCATTTTCAAAATCATGGAGGAAATAAAGTCGTATTCACGAAACTCGCAATCTCTAAAGTAAGCCAAGCCAACTAATATATGGGAAAATTACCAAAAAAGTCATAAACCTATTGTAATTGTGCCAATGCAATCCTAAACTTTTTTTTTTTGCCGGTTCAGTCCTAAACCTTTTGCAATTGTGTCATTTCAGTCCATCCGGCGAATTTTAGCCAATCGGCGCTGACGTGGACGCCGACCGGCCGGCAACCGAATATTTTAATATTTTTTTATGATTTTTTTATATTTTTTTATTCTTTCTCTTTCTTTTTCTTTTTCTTTTTTTTTCTTCCCCTCTCCCCTCCCCTACCTACAACCGGTCGCCGCGGCGATCGGCCAGAGGCACAGCCGGCGAGGCTCCGCCTCGCCCAGCCATGGTGGGGTTCGACCTCGCCGTCGCCAGGGGAGCGACGGCGAGGTCGAGCCCCGCCATGGTCGGGCGAGGGTCGACCTCGCAAGCCCAGATCTGGGCTTGCGAGGTCGACCCTCGCCCGACGACGGCGAGGTCGAGCGCCGCCATGGCCGGGCAAGGCTCAGCCTTGCAGACAGGGCCTTTGGCTGGTCGCCGGACCAAGGCGACCGGCAGGCGATAAGGGAAGGGAAGGGAAGCGAGGGGAGGGGAGGGGAGGGGAGGGGAGGGGGGAAGAAAGAAAAAAGAAAGAAAAAAGAAAAGAAAAGAATAAAAATTATTTAAAAAATCATAAAAAAAAATTCAAAAAAATATTAAAATATTCGATCATCGGCCGGCTGCCGTCCACGTCAGCCCCGGCCGGTCAAAATTCGCCGGATGGACTAAAATGGCACAATTGCAAAAGGTTTAGGACTGAATCGGCAAAAAAAAAAAAGATTTATGACTGAATTGGCATAATTGCAAAAGGTTTAGGACTGAATTGGCAAAAAAAAAAGATTTAGTACTGAATTGGCATAATTGCAATAGGTTTAGGACTTTTTCGGTAATTTTCCCACTAATATATGTAGAGTAAACTCAGTAAAGTATGGCCAACTTAGCAAAATGGGCATTAATAATAGGGGTAATAAGTCGGATGTGTCTCTGACCATCGAGCAATGGTCTACAACCGTGTCATGGCGGTGCTGCTAAGTATAACGGCTCGTGTATGCTCTTTTAATTATAATTTAGGTGAGATAAAACTATTCTATAAGTAGGCTGTTAAATTATGTCTCGAGTTTAAGTCGCGTGTACGAAATTCGAATCTAATTGGATGACGTGGATTAGATATCGATCGGGTCTTTAATTAGATAGTCTTTTACGATCGTTAAAGATATATATCCAAGATTTGACCAAGACCCTTTTATTTAGTATTTTGGCTTTTATCAAATATCTCAATAAGAGAATATAGGGAACATCTCGTCCAAAACCAAAAGCCACATAAGAAGAAAAGATAAATTTAATATTCGGTGGAACCCAATCCGAATATTTGGTGGATTGCAGCCGCACAAGAAAAGGGATTTCGAGGGTTTCTTCTGTAGCGTACAAGCCGCGAAGAAAAGTAAAAGAAGAACTTGCGACGTTTTTTTATTTTTCGGCCGTGCGAGAAGGGCTCTAAATACACGATTTTGCGCTGGTGATTTTTATATTTTTTTTTATTTATAAATATTTTGGGTTTGAGTATAATTTAGGTATGGAAATCACTCGAGTATACGAGCGATTGTAACTCAGATTGTCCGATTATAGTGGATTATTGTTGCTGGCTCTCTCAATCTGATGATAGTGGATTATTATTGCCGGCTCTCCCCATTGATGTAGGGATCGAATCACGTAAATTTTTGGTGTCCTTTATTGTTCATCATTTATTTTTGTGGTGCTTTTCGCATTGAATTCATCCTGGTTAGGATTCCGCGTTTATATTACAACAATTGATATCAGAGCTTGGGATTAGATCATCTGAATTTTAATTTGGGGCTTTTGATCTAGATATTCCGTTATTGCAATAATGTCCGGAGCAAAAGCAGAAATCGAGAAGTTTAATGGAAGAAACAATTTTAGGTCGTGGATTGTTAAGGTACGTGCACTATTGACAACTCGAGATTTGGCCAAGGTAATGGATGGCAAAGATGAGTTGCCGATTTCAATGAAATATTATCCGAAGCTGAGAAACAGAGGTGACAAGGAGAAAGCCACAAGCAATAAAGAGAGCTCAGGTTCGTTGTGAGACGAATGGGTGCTAGATTCATGGTGTTGTTATCATATGACGCCTAATAGAAACTGGTTTACTACTTACCAGACTGTACATGGTCATGGAGTTTTGATGGCGAATTACACAGTCTGCAAGGTTGTGGGGATAGGGATGGTTCGGATTCGGATGCATGATGGTGTGGTGCGCACATTGATAGACGTGGGGCATGTACCGGAGCTCAAGATGAATCTTATTTCTTTGGGGACACTCGATGACATCGGGTGTAAGTACATCGCTGAAGGTGGAGTACTGAAGATCTCTTGAGGTACCATGACAGTGATGAAAGAGAAAAGGTGAGATATCTCTATCATCTGCTAAGAGAGACCGTGACGGGAGCTACTTCAGTATCATCCGATGAGTTGGATTTTTAAAGTCCAGGAATCATGTCAAGTATATTAAAAATTTAGAGTTCATATTTTATGTTGGATCAAAGATCGGTGGGCCTGTTATTATTATTATTATTATTATTATTATTATTATTTACTACAAAAGAACAGATTGATTGAATAACGTGTCTCTTGTTAGATTTGAACTTTGCTCGGTCAAAAAGCAAGAAGCGTGCAGAGTTAACAGCCGAATGGAACTCCACACGTGTCGATCGGAGGCCTCGGGGGACTGACGCGTTCGGCAGGGGAACCCATCTCCATCATCCCCATCGTCGAATCAAAAAGATCTTATCCGCTCTCTCTCTCTCTCTCTCCATCACCATCTCCTCCTCCCACTTCTCCGCTTCATCTCTCTCCCTCTCTTTCTCAAAAACGCACAGGAGAAAAGCAGAGGAGTATCAGGGGATGGTTCTGAGGATGATGGTGTACGGGGTGGTGTTCCTGTCCCTGTCCTGCGCCTGCTTCAAGTTCCTCCACCTCATCCTCCATCCTGTCTTTTACCTCACTTCCCGATGAACCACCATGTTCACGACTGTTCACGATGCTTCGGCCCAGTCCTCCTCCTTCACAGTCCACACAGAACCCACCTGGAACAAGATGACCAAGAAGAAGAAGAAGAAGAAGAAGACGACTCCTCTCCTCTCCTCTCCTCTCCAAAATGGGGTGTGATTTGGTTTGTTTCATTTCTTTCTTCTTTTCCCGTTTCGTTACTCGTGAAGATGACGCCGAGTGCGGAGCTGCGCTCTCTGGGTTTTTGATGCGCGGGAGATTATTGTATGTAGAAGATTAAGATTATGATAGATTGAAGGTTATTATGTTGTGTTCGTTCGACTTATTAAAAACCCTTGCTTTACTTTCACGCTAGTTTTGGGTCTTGGGTCTAGCCTCCACAATTATTTTCCTTTTATTTAATATTTCTGCTCTCGGGAGCCGAAATATAAACATCAAGTTGAAGCTCAAAAGATGGAGGGGACGTGCTTAATAAATGATGATGTTTGAGCAGCATCAATGGCTTCTGATGTGAATGGTCCACTCCATGCTTTGACCTTTCAGACAGCCCCTACATTCTAAAGTATTTGAACACGAACAATGGGGCCCGTCCGTTTGCTTGCGCCTTTGACAAAGCAATTGCTTTGTACGCTTGTCTTTGACAATATTTTTAGACTAGAATTTGGGGGAAAATTCGTTTGGTAACGTAATTTTTAGCAGAAATTCGTTCGATTAGGTAATTTCATATTTTTACTTCTCAAGTATTTCTTTTATCTTTAGAAATATTTTTGAAGAATTTACTTATTTTTAGAAGTGGAAAAATCAATTTTTGTTCGGAAGCAGAAGTAGAAAAATATCATAAATTGATTTTAGAGAAGAAGTGTTGCCGGGCCCTTTACTTCCCTTCGAAAATTAATAAATCTACTTCAATTTCAAAAGAAAAATATGAAGAAATCGTATACCACTTGTCAATCCTAAAAGTTTAAAGGCAGATCGGGGCTTTTCTTGAAGTCCATTCGTTGGAAAATTTAGATTGTGCAAGGGTCTGCCGGCCCTCAGCCAAAAGAAAAAAAAAATGAACAACAAAGAAAAAAGAAAAAAACAAAAAATTATAGGAAAACTCAAAAATTAAAAGTTGTCCACTTTAGTGCTGATCATGTCACGTCGAACGGATGATGTCCACGTCAAAAGATTTACTATTAAATTTGTCAAATTAAAAGATTTAGGACTGAATTGATACTAATTTAATAGGTGTAAGAACTTTTTTGGAGCTTTTTCCCAAAATTATAATTTCGCTTGATACAATAATCCAACGTGAAAAAAACAATGTGCATCTTTTGTGCCCACCGTCCATTGCCACCTTCGCCTTGATGGTTAAGCCCATCACAAGACAAGCTCAAAATCATCACCGCCAGCACGATGGCCTCCGGTCTAAGCCGCGATGACCTCAAATTTGAGGTGTCGCGAACTCTTGTCTCGATCGTAACAATTTTCATTTGAAGGTACAGTAACCTCTCGGCTTCGGATTCAAGGCACTTAGAAAGGGGGTAACGATGGACAAAGACAAGGTAGGGGCGACGGACGATGGGTCGCGATGGTGAGTGGGCGGTGTAGGCAATGGAAGTGCAGTAAATAAAGATGAGCCGGTCGGGGAGGACATGGAAGAAGAAGAAGCATATGACTGGACACTTCTTCTCTTCTATTTTTCGGTTTTCGATTGTGACTCGGCATTTGAGGGCACGGATCATAACACTTCCGCTCTAGAAATTAACTTACAGTCAGAAGTTAATTTTTCTACTTCTGAATAGAAGTAATTTTTGTTTTTGTTTTTTCAAGTGGCTTCAAAATTTCTGGAGCAAAAAAATGCTCCGAAAGTAGAAAAATGAAGTTGCGTAACCAAATAAATTTCTGTTTCAGAAATTTTATTCTAAAAATATTATCATGCGCGCCCTAAGTTTTTCACTTTTTTTCTCTTACAGAAAGTAGATAGAGATGCATTGAACTTGAATGGGATCGACGAGCCTTTCTTTATCTTCGGGGTCAATTTCCACAGGTAGAGTTTGCTACGCCACGTTCATATAAACACATTAAAATGTCCAAAACACGTGGTGGTTGGAAGGGTTCCTTCTAGATAATGGTACGAGCGCGACTAGGTCTTGGTCCATACAAAAATTGACTCAGTTGTCCTCACTCAATCACTTGGTCATATCACCCTTTTCGAGGAAAACTAAAAATTCTACCGAGGCCGAACAGGCTCGACCAAATTGATTCCTTGATCTAAGATGCTGACTTCCATCTCGCTGCAGCCGATGCTTTTTTTATTTTTATTTTTTTCTGTTACTTCGAAAGTAATTGCTTCAGTGGCTATCCAAGCATGAATACATTTATTTAAGAGAATATTTTTAGTGTGGAAAATTTCAAATTTAGGATCTTTCGCTGCACGAATCGCCTGAGAAACAAAGCCATAGGCACTTAGGGCCTGTTTAGTAACGTTTCTGTTCCTCTGATTTTTTTTTCGGGAACAAAAAAGGATCAGAAACATGTTTGGAGCCTGCATGACAACCATTTTGATCCGAAAAAGTGATTTTGATTAAAATGACTTTTTCTGATTCTGTTCTTGGAACAGAAACGCGTTTGGTAACTGCACAAAATTTTTATTTTCGAGAATAATTTCTCTTCTCAATTTTTGTCATTTAAGTCAAATAATCACGTATTTACTTTGTGAAATTTCATCATACATTTCGAATTAATTGAAGATTAATTCATATTGATTCTCTTATATAACATATTGCATATTGCATATAACATTTTTTTCGTGCTATTCCATCTAATTGAAGTATCATAACGAGTCATTTTAAGCTTAAAAAAGGAGAGACCATGTGGGATTAGTATGTGATTTCAGATTAGCTCGGGTCCTCCCAAGCTTATTCCAAATGGCAACGAGGGAATATCAGATTCGATCTTAGTGCGATCGATGGCATGTGTATGTGTACATGCAAATGGAGTCGCCACCAGTCTCTAAGGAAGGTAGACCGAAAATCTTATCGAGCGGTCGGGAGAAGCCGTTCGATTCTACGCAACCAGAAAAATCTAGGGTCCGGAGACTAGGTTACGTCGGTGCTTCCACCGACGCCCTTTCGGTACCGAAGTTGAGTGTTTTCTATACGTGTTTCATGCAAATTTTCAATTGGTAAGCCAATGCTAAGTGTTCATGCTGATTGTTTGCCTTTTTTCAAATTTTCTAATACTAGATTAAGTTTAAAGTACCTAAACCTAGACAAATTACAACCAATGAAATCAAGTGCACAGTCAATGAATCATGAAATTGATAAATCGCATCATAAAACCCTAATGATGCCTTAAGGGCTTAGATAAATGTGGTTCAGGTTTAATTTCAAAGGTGTTTATGATTTTCCTAAAAAAGGATAAATTCTATGAAATCTTGGGAATCTAGGCCCAAATTTATGAAAATAATATCAAACTAGCCTAATCGAAGCTTCTTCTATTTTTAGGGATTTTCTGAAAATTTTCTGATTTTTTTAGAATTTTTATTTTATTATTTTATTATCTTACATATTTTTCTTTGAAAATGAGACCTCGTTCTGTCTTAGATCGAGGCAAAAGTAATGAGAGAACTGAAAGGGAAAAGTGAGAGATGCGGGACTGATTATCAAAAGTGGTTCTTTTTTTCAGAACCAACTTTTTTTTTGCTCTTGTTTTTGCTCCAAAACTGTTCCCTGGAACAGAATCAGAATCATTTGCGTTATCAAACATGATTCTCATTCTTTTTTGTTCCTCAGAACAGAATCAGATAATCAGAATGGTTGCCATGCAGGCCCTTGGTAGCGCAAATGATTCTGATTCTGCTCCCGGGAATAGTTTTGGATAAAAAATAAGAAACAAAAAAAGTTGATTCTCCGAAAAAAGAACACTTTTGAAAATCACAAAAAAGAACAAAGTTTCAGTTCTTTTAAAAAGATTAAGTCCACGTGAACTTCTGAACTTTAAAAAAATTAAAATTTGATTTGAAAATTTACTAACAACTAATTTTTTTAAACACATTTTTTTTAAATTAAATTTAAAAATAAGCTTTAAAATTTAACAAAAAAAGTTAATTTTTTTAAAAAGGGGGAAATTAAAAATATAAAAAATGCAATTTTTTAAAAAAATAAAAAATAAAAAATGGGGGGAAATTTAAAAAAAATGTAATTTTTTAAAATAAAAAATTAAAAATTAAAAAGCTCAAAAAAATTTTAAAAAAATTTTAAAAAAAGAATTCTCGTCACTTGATTGTTTTTGGGAATAACATTTTTGTGCAGTTACAAAACGAGTTTCTGTTTGGGAACAGAAATTTTGTGCAGTTTCCAAGCGCGTTCTGATTCTCTAAAAATCATCCAGGAAACAGAATCAGAAAATATGATTTTAATCAGAATCACTTTTTGGGATCAGAATCGTCGCCCTTAATTGCCTGTGCAGTATTTGCTTGCACTGCCTGAGTGGACAGAGCCTGAAATGGACTAAAGTACAATGTTGTTTGGCCAGAAAAGAAGGTGCGGTATTAGTGTTCGGAAAAAGGAAATCTTATTATACTATGTATGCACAACGACCACCGCCAATGGCGGTGGTCGCCATTTTTCCATGGCTTCCTCCGTAGTGGGGTGGGAATCGTCTGGCCATGGCGACCACCACAGTTGTCACCCTATCGCGTTGGTCGCTCGAACAGATTTGGGTCGCTAGAGGATTCGTGAGCAATGACAACATGCGGTGGTCGCCGTCACCTCAAAGTGTGACCACCAAGAAGCAAGGTGGCCACAACAATGGTCCGCGGTGTCCAAATCTGTCCATCATGCATGTTGATGGTGAGTGAAACTCTCGAGCAACTAATCATCCGATGGTCGCCCGGGAGTTGACACCACTGCACGGTGGTCGTCTGAGGTCGCTCACCATCAAGCAATGGTCTACAACCGTGATCATGGCGGTGCCGCTAAGTAACAGTTCGTGTATGCTTTTTAAATTATTTGAATTTCCAATAAAATTCAGGTGGGATAAAACTATCCCATCCCTGGGGCAACAAGATTATCCTATTTCACATCCTAATATAGGGTTTATCCCTCCAAGATGTGGCGTCAAATATCGGGTAGGATAAGTTTTCTCATGTCCAACCTCTTAT
The DNA here is from genome assembly GCA_029784005.1 of Lenwebbia sp. NSW1173648. Taxonomy (NCBI): domain Eukaryota; kingdom Viridiplantae; phylum Streptophyta; class Magnoliopsida; order Myrtales; family Myrtaceae; genus Lenwebbia; species Lenwebbia sp. NSW1173648. Next base: position 3,242,894 of record JARCGZ010000008.1, on the reverse strand, counting down.
ACCCGAGCGCCAAGCGCAGCCTTACACTTTTAACCCCTTCCTAGATAAGGGTAAGGACTGGTTTGTTTGAAAAAACAAAAAATTGTCTGAATGCATTTTGGATGATGTTGTAGATAGAAATGAGGTTTCTTACGCGTGAGGGAATAACCCAAGAAATCAGGAGCCATCCACTTGTTAGAAATTAGAATTTCCTTCGATGTACAGAACAAAGAGAGGAAATTACAGAGAAAAATCCTTAACCTTGGGCCCTATCTTTTTTCTTTTTGCCTTTGCAATTTTGTGGATTAACTCAAGAATACCACCCAAGTGATACCTCAAATGTGACAAAACCTTTGCACGTCTCCCACGACATGAGGTCCCGACAATTCCCTAAAACGAGACGAACATCTTCATGAAATATCTGCATGTAACATAAACCTCAAAGAGTATCCCTGAAATCAGCAAAAATACACAAACAATAAAAATTTCTTTCATCAAGAGAATCCCTAAAATTCGGGAAAATTTACCAAAAAGGTCCTAAACCTATTGCAAGTGTGCAAATTCAGTCATAAACATTTGCATTTGTGCCAATTAAGTGCATTTGGCCAGTCGGCGACAACGTTAACCTTTTACAATAATATTTATTTATTTATTAATTATTTTTTTCTTTTCCTCCTGTGGCCGATGAGGATTTTGCGGTCCTCGGTTAGCCTCGCCCAGGCTAGAAGAGGCCATCGCGGCCGCGGACGGAGGCGGCCTTGCCCGCAGTTGGCGAGGCCATGACCGCCGTCTCCAGCCTGGGCGAGGCCGGCCAAGGACCGCGAAGCCCTCATCGGCCATGGGGGGGAAAGAAAAAAAAAGGCAGAAAGAAAAGAAAAAAGCAAAAGGCAAATAAAAATAAATAAATAATATTAAAAATTATCCACGTCAGCGTCAACCGATCAAATGGACTGAATTGATATAAATGCAAACGATTTAAGATTGAATTGACATAATTGTAATAGATTTATAATTTTTTTAGTAATTTTTCATGTGGAAGAGTCATAAGCGAAATTTTCAAGGTCAAATCAAATCAAATGAAAGTGAAAAAAGCAAAATAAGAAGCCCATTTTTTTCCCATAAGAATTGTCAAATCCCAAGAACCGGGCGTGGTGGGGAAATGGTTTTGGCAGGCGTTGACTAAGTGGAGTTTTTTCTCTCTCTTTTGTTATCATTGGCCTCCAAGGAAAAAGATGGTGCTCGCTTGTTTTCTAGGGCAGGAGGCACGCCCTTTGACATCTAAAAATAAAGACGGGTAGCTACCCAATTACTTAAAAAACAAAAGGGTCATTTGATCACACAAGAAAAGAAGAAGATTCTTTTTTCTAAAGGAAAAATTAAGTCAATTTCATATGTCGCCAATCTCTAAGCATCATCGGTCAAGCTAGTGGTTGGGCATCTTCTTTTCCTCCTCCTCCCGCTGTCTGATTGGGCAGATGGTCATGGTTGCTTCTGTGTATGGACCGCCCATTTTTAAAACCCTTAAATGATCTTCTTCTTCTTCTTCTTCTCTCTCCCCGTCTCCACGCAGCGACTGTTTGAAAACCAGCAACTTCTCATCTTCTCACCGATATAAAAATAGAAAAATTCATTCATACCCCTCGCTTTCTTTCCTATCTTTTCTTCCGTGAATCTCAAGGGACATCTTTGATCTCATAATTATTTTTGCTTGGAGATCAGAGAGAGAGAGAGAGAGAGATGGAGAATTCAATGGGAGTGGGGTTGTTGGCGGTCTGTGCAGTCTCAGGAAGCGTAGCCCTCATTGCCCTTCAAGTCCAGAAGCGCTTGCTCTCTGATTTCATGAAGAAGATCGAGTTTGAACTTCAGGGTATTAATGAATTCTTCATTTTCTTTTCTCTCTCTCTCTCTCCTTCTTTTCTCTGTAGGAAAAAAGGTCATGAACATGCTTAGATCACTTCCATTTCCTTTCTTATAGAAAGAAGTTCTGTTGCGTTTTAGGATTAGGATCATCACAGAAGTATGAGACCAAAAAGAAGGTCCGGTTCGCGGAGGACGTGATCGAGCCATCGTCCAACAACAGAGAGTACAGGCGATCGAAATGCCAAGCCAAGACTGCTCAGAGTTTCGACATGCCGGCGAACAGGCAGATTCTGTATAGAGGGCTCGTCCAACATAGGATGCACAGAGGCTGCAATGCGTTGTGACATTCCTAGCTGTTCCCTCTGATGTAGTTTTGAGGATTTGATGTCTTGTTCTTTTTCTTTTTTTCTGGCGTATCAACTGTAAATGGATTTTTCCTGGCTTTCTGTTTGGCCTGAAGCACAAAAAAAAAAAAATGAAAATTTGTAGATGTCTGTAGTTTCTTGGTGATGGGGTTCAGGCGTTGACTTGTCATGTCAAGAACGTGTTGCGCCTGATCTACATGGAAATAAAGGCAATTGAAAAAAAAATTGTGGCAAAAAAAAAAAAAAGAACTACAGGATGGTTGACTGCGTTTATTGCTTGTGCGTCTCTTTCTTATGATTCTAACGTTAAATTACACGATGAGGTGTGGGAACTATAAACGTATTTATTTACATTATTCTTTGCATATTCCTAAACTAACCCCAAATATATCACTAATTTTAAGGATCGGATTATATGCGAGACAAACTCGAGAAGGTAGGATTATCTCCGGTCTGTAGTGCAAAACCAATCTTATGCCATGAGTATAATCGAGATATATTTTTGCTCCTTTCTTCCTATGCCAATATTGTAGTATTTTATCTTTGGATTTACTGTAGAGAATGATCTGTAGAGAATAGAGATCATCTCTGGTTAGGGAGGTCGCTCCAAATGAACAAATGTAGAGAAATTCACTCAAAAAGGGGAAAATTACAACAACAACAACAAAAAAATCGCAATCCTATTGCAATTATGCCAATTGAGTCCTAAACATTTTGCACTTGTGCCAATTCGGTCCATCTGGTCAACTGTGGCCAGCCGGCGCTGACGTGGTAATTTTTAATAATATTTTAATATTTTTAAAAATTCTTTATCTAGAGGAAGAAGGAGAAGAAAAAGAAAGAAATAAAGAAATAAAGAAATAAAAAATAATAATTCAAATAATATTATTGTAAATTGTTCACGTCAGAGTCGGCTGGCCACAGTTGGACGGATGGACTGAATTGGCACAAACGCTAAAAATTTTAGGACTCAATTGGTATAAAAAGGTTTATGACTGAATTAGCATAATTACAAAAATGTTTAGGATTTTTTTTGATAATTTTTCTATAAAAAAAGCTCAAACACACTTGTTTGTTCAAATGTGCAATGTCGTCTTTGAAATTTTAATTTGTTCAATGTGATCCCTAGACTATCGATAAATATTCAATGTAGTCAATGTACTACGTGAAAATGACGCAAACGAAAGGATTACATTGTACATTTACCAATAGTTCAGAGACCATAATGAATAAATTAAAAGTCCATTGACGACCTCGCACATTAGTTCAAAGTTCAGGGTTCACATTGCAAAAATTAAAAGTTCAAGAATGATATTGCATATTGAATCAAAATTCAGGAACTATATGTATCCCTAATTATAACTTACTAAGACTTTGTGTTTTTGGTGGGCAGCTCTCCATGGGCCCAAAAGAAAATCTTAGCCCGTGGACATGTATAGATGGGCTTTCGGACTCTTTCATTTTAAGGATGTTGGTAGCTAGCTCCGTAGAATTGCATCAGCTTTCGTCCAAAAAAGGAAAAGAAAAAAGAATTGCATCAGCTTTGTCCCATCGTACTACCCCAAGAAAGAAATTAATTGTGCTAGGAAAGTTGAGACAAAAATAATGTTGATTCTCGTGTTGGGAACTAGAAAAGCAATTTACATTAGGGGATAAAGAAGGAAAGATACGTGCGTTTATTTCACTAAAAATAAATAATTTTAAAAAGTATTTTCTTAAAAATAATTAATTGTATCTCTTAAATATTTAATCGATGCAGAATATTTTCATTATCAGTAGTAATGTATGTCTAAATATTTTTGTGGACAATAAGGATATTTTGTTTACTCATTTTTGTAAACGATATAAACGATCATTTTTAGAAAAATATTTTTTAAATTAATTATTTTTTTGCGAAATAAACGGAGCATAACTATCTCTTTTTATGGCACCCAATTCGGATCTCTCTCTCTCTCTCTCATTAGCATTATCTTATTATAAGTGCAGTTTTTATTTATTTTTTGGTTTAATTCGGAGGTGCGAGCAAAAAATCCGATTATCTCTCTCATTATTAAATCGGTTCACATAATGTTGAAATTAGAAATGTCCGACTCTTTTTTTTAATTTTTTTGTTGGGTCAGAAGAAATCATGTAACAATTGTATGACCCATTGCCAACTTTGATCGTTCATAGCAGTTCTTGAAAAAGTTTGGGGACAGACAATTTCTATTGTCATTCCGACCACAAAAAAAAAAAAAAAAAAAAAAAAACTTCTGATAATTACGAAAATTATGAATGCTTAGTATACTAAAAAAAAGGTTTAAAAAGAAAAAGTCCATTCCCATCTTAGTTTTGCGAGATTTAAGCGTTGTCTCCATGCATTTTTCGCTACTGGAAACAACCAAAAAAAGATCATCCACGTCACCTTCCTCCCTCATTCACCTGAATTTTCTTCTTCTTCTTCTTTTCTTTTGTGGGGAGGGGTTTGATGATGTCCACCATTTCCATGATAACCCTTTCCTTCTCCTCCTGACGTTCGTGTTCTTTTGGTCTCGCCCCAACTTCCAGTAGTTAAGGGATGGAGGAGTCCACCCTCTCATCTTGATTTTCCATCTCCTTGAACTTTCCCGGGAAAAGAAGAAAAAGAAGAAGAAGAAAGTATTTTTCTTTTTTTGCAAGAATCACAAGCTTATCCAAGCAACTCCCTTGGATTGCCGTCCCAGAATTTACCATTCTGTGATCAACTGATCTGAACGGCTTGGAAAGAGAGAGAGAGAGAGAGAGAGAGAGAAATCTCGGTGGTCCTTGTTTTCCCGGGAAAGAAACCACCTCCGAATGACCCGCCAGAAAACCAAGAATCCATCACCAACCACGACGCGTCAGGTCGTGCTCCGGCCGGCTTTGTTCAACCGCCGGGATCCTCTCCTGACAACTCCGCTGCCGCCGCCCCCCGCTGGTGCCCGCCGTGCCCGGCTTGCCGAGGTGGCGGGCGCCTCCTCCGCCGAGTGCGTGGCCATCTGGTGCTGCTGCCCATGCGCGATCGCGGACTTCTTCCTGCTCGCGGTCTACCGGGTGCCGGCAGGGCTGTGCCGCCGTGCTCTGAGGAAGCGCCGTCACCGGAGGCTGACGAGGCAGGTAGCGTTCACGTCCAAGAGGGGAGTCAGGAGCGGCAAGAAGGGCGCGTTGGGGCGCGACGGGGACGGGGAAGGGGACGACGACAAGGGCGCCGACGTGGAGAATGCCGGGCCGGCGGTGATAACGCTGGAGGAGTTGCTGGAGATGAGGGCCGCGGCGGCAGCAGCCGCCGGAGGCATGGAGGAGGGGGCGGAGATGGAGGTGGAGATGTGGAGGAGGTTCTCGAACATGGGGTTTTGGAGGAGTCCTTCTAGGGAGGAGGAGGAGGAATGTAATGCCATGCAAAATTTGACTCTGCAAAAATTTTAGCTGAAGTCGACGAGAATTCCATCTTTTCTTTTTCTTTTTGCCTCGTTTTATACTATGATTGTTACCAAATACTTTACAACTTCGTATAACTACACTGGTTAAGCTCGATTCAGACCACACGGAAGTAATTCATTACGAGTTTTCCTACTTCATTAATCGTGGATTGCCTGCCTGCCTTCTATCAGACTCGGGAGATTAGACTTAATTCGATGCGCGAAAGCAATGTTTTTTCTCGAACATGAACATTCAAAGGTCGCGGACTCCTTTGTTTGGTTGTTTTACTTTGTGGCTAAAGTATTTGTAGCTTTTTAATTTATACATTGCGATTACTTCTACGTCGCTATAATTACATAACATGTCGTCGCGATTAAATATTAAAGCGTCATATCATGCTACGATATTACAAAAAAAGTTTTACTGCGACAACTAATTGTAGATCATTTGATTGGATATGAGCAAGTCCTTGAAAGACTTAACGAAAAAACTGGAAGGCAAACTTTTCATAAGTCTTTATGGTAATTCCCTCTCTCCAAGGAAAGAAAAATTAATATGGAAAAATCCGGGGTACAAAATATGCGGGCACCGACACGTTAAAATAAAGAACATATTCGAATAGTCCATCAGGTTACTAACCTCGTAACCGAAAACTAATGACACAGTGGGAGCTCCTGTGCATTAGATCACGCCGGATTGTCGTAAATTACGCCGTAAAAATTGCAACTGATTGACGGATTATTGTGCCTTAGATTTCCAGAACTTCTCACCTTATCATTTTGCATTGGGGTGAGCATGGTTTCAGGGTACCATCTGGAACCTGGAGCAAGTTTTTATATTTTTTCTTGGTATATGTCTCCGCGTCATCCTGTGGTATTCCATGGTGTCCGATAATAAGTATGTAATCCGGAACCACGTTATCATTGAGACTTTTACTTTGTTAATATTTTTATATTTTTCGTGTGTCTAAATATGAGTTGTGGTCAGTGGATTTTAGCAGCAGATGATGGTAATTAAATGTGATTATTCACTACAATCGTTCAACTAAGAATACATATGGAACCTGGGTGGAACCTGAAAGCGATCTTAGAACCTGTGACAGGGTAGATTCTAGGTTCTAAGGTATGCATGGTAGGTTTCAAGTTCAAAAAAATGAGAAATCTGTATAGATGGGTAGGTTTCAGGTGAAACTTGTACGGAACTTGAAACCGCTCACCCCTAATTTTGCATAACGCCGTTGTCGGACAGTGCAGTATGTTAGATCTAGATGTTTCAGGTCTGGCCTCCAAGTGGGGAACCCTTTCCGAGTAAACTACAGGATCCAAATTGATTTTTTTGCTTTTTCTCCAAAATTTAAAATTTCGTACAACTTTTTTATTTAAAAAAAATTACAAAAAGATATGTATAATTCTACCTCTCAATATTTGGAGGAAAGTCTTTGGGAAAATGCAAAGGACTTTAAGTTGAAGGAGTTTTCTAAAATGCAGATTGTGTTTGGTAAGTTGTAACTTAAAAGTCCATTGCAAAGCAACTTTGGGTAAAATAGCGTTTGAAAAAATTATACTTGCAAGGCACTTTTTTTCATTTTTTATTAAAGAAAAGTTGAAACCCTTCGCCGGAGTCGGCGAAAGGCAGGTGGCCGCCAGCGACCCAGATTTGGTACCAGCGACCGTCGTTTAAGGTCGAATGACCTCAGGTAGCCCCCGGCGACCACTGACGAGGGCCGCCAAGGGTCAAGCGACCCCCGACGAGGGTCGCGAACCCAGGCGAGGGCCACCGGCGACCCAGATCTGAGGCCACGAGGCCCTTGTCCGAGGCCGAACGACCTCAGGCATCCCCGGCGACCACCGATGAGGGCCGCCTCGCCCACGTTTCGCCCAGGCCACACGGGTTGCGCGACCTCAGGCGGCCCTCGCCTGGGTCGCGTAGCCCCTCGCGACGGTCGTACGAGCCCAGGTGATGGTCACTAGGTTGCACGACAACACCGGCCCCCCTCCGTCCGGTCGCTGTCCCCTCATAGCCAAGCTGGCCAAGGTGTAAGCGAAGAAGACGATGAACAGTGACAGACGAGGCCAAAACCAGAAAAAAAAAAAAATAGATGAGGGTAGTTTCGTAAGAAATTTTTTTAACTTACCCGGTACTGTAATTTACCGAGAATGCTAAAATGCCAAGGCACCTAGGAAGTTGCCTTGGGCTTTTAGCTTTCAAAAGGCCAACTTTGGCTCAATGGGATTTCTAAAAAAAATTTCCAAACACCAAATTTTAGCCCAAGGGGCTTTGGATGCCCAAAGTGGCTTGGCAAAGCCAATTCCAAACGCACCCTTAAGCTCCGTTTGTTAATGAATAGTTTGTAATATATATTCCAAAAAATGATTGTTTGTATCGGTTAAAATAATTAGTCAACGAGAAATATTTTCATTATCGACAGTAATTTATGTCTCAATTATTTCGTGGACGATTAACATATTTTTCGTTCGTTCATTTTTATAAGGGATACAAGCGATCAGTTTCAAGAAAATATTTTTTTAAATCATTCATTTTCGCGAAACAAACGGAACCTTAGTTACATAATTTAAATTGCACATAAGACTTAATGATATTTTTTTTTATAGCAATGTAAGTATAAGTATAGCTCACATAATAAGTATACTACAAAGGTTATTATTTCTTACTTAACATTCAGAATTGGGCCTAAAATTTTACTTGAGTCGGAAATCTGCCCCCATAACCAGTCCAAAATTTTTTGTTGACAACCGAAAATTGAAAAACTCCCAAGCACGAGCTATTCGAACATCCCTAGCGCGAGCTCTCTGACCACGAGGGATGGAATATTCCTAAGGACGAGAGATCGAAGACCAAGTACAAAATAACTAAGGGTGATTTTGATGGGGGTTAATGGAGGTAGATTTAGGACTCGAGTAAAAGTCGGCGATCTTTAACGAGACAAAAAAAAAGAGTAAAATTGAAATTAGACCTAAAACTGGAATTTTTTTACTAGACAAAAAAAAAATTATGGTAGAGTTTGTATTGGACCTAAAGTTGATGGCTTTTTTATGAGACAAAAAAAAGAGTTAAAGGTAGAATTGAGACTAGACCTAAAGTTTAGAGTTTTTTATGGGACAAAGAAAGTTTATGGTGGAATTGGGACTGCACCTAAAGTTGAAGATTTTTTATGAGACAAAAAGTAAAATTGGGATAAGAGCTAAAGTTGGAGGGTTTTTAAGGTATTTGGCATTCAGAAATTGTCATGTACATGGCATGTATTAGGTTACGCGAATAGGAGGATTTCAAAAGGAAAGGAGACATTGCCTAGGGCTTCGTTTGTTTAGCGGAAAATAAATGATTTATAGAATATTTTTCTAAAAATGATTTATTGTATGGCTTACAAATATGAATAAATATAAAATATTTTAATCACCTAAATATTTTCAATTGACTAATATCTCAAGCGATACAAGAGATCATTCTTAGAAAAATATTTTTCAAATCGTTTATTTTTCACGAAATAAACATAGCCTAGATATACAAAGATTTTTGTTTGGCATGGCCCAATTCTATTTTCTTCTCCTTTTTTAGTAACAAGTCATTACGGTGCTTATACTAGATGGGCCCTCTCTTTTGGCAGTGTTAATCAGATTGTTTTTTTTTTTTTAATACTTTTTCGTCCTTATAGTTTCAGGCTCTTCCAATCAAGTCCATGAATTATTCATCTATCAAATTAAAATCCTTATTACTTTAATAAATTCTCTAATCAAGTCCCCCCGATACCAAATTCGATCAAATGTAGATGTGGGCCATTTGGACAACCTTCATCTTGGATATTTTCACATTTTCTTTTAGATAATATCTTTGGGATACGTAAAGTCTGAAAGTAATCATTCGTGACAAGATTAAGAACACAAGATGTGCCTTCTTTTTGACATTTCTAAGGGGCCGTAATTCTAACCGAGAAGGGTGTGTAGTGCACCGACATCAGCACGGTACGAGCCTTTCCTATTAAACGACTTGGAAATTGAAACACGGGATGGTGTAGGGTGGTATTTGCCGATCGAGCGACATAGGAATATGATACTCTCGAAGATTTTCATATTTGTCTCTAATTATATTTCAAATATCAAAGGTAACACTGTAATAGTATAAGCACGCAAGTACAGTAACACAAACACATTTAAGATCACTAGACATAAACGATCATGTCAAGGTCATCGCAGGGGTCGCACCATCCGTTTACCTTTTCCCCTTCTTGTTTTGCAGACACACACACACACACACTCTCTCTCTCTCTCTTCAGAAAACAAGAATGCCGTCGAGGTAGGCCAAAAATTTGTGTCGATACACGAGTTGATTATATTGCGTTGTGTCGTGTTATATTTGAATTCTTTGGCTATAATTCTTGTCCTGTTCTCGTGTAATGTTGGTGTGGTATAAACGAGTTGGGTCTAACTTTATCCGCCCTAACCCAAAGTGATTTGAAATGGGGAATGTGTCGAAAAAGTCGTAAATCTATTGCATTGATGTCAATTCAGTCCTAAACCTTTTAATTATGTCAATTTAGTCTTAAACTTTTTTGCATTTGTGCCAATCGAGCCCGTCCGACCAATTTTGGCTGGAAATCATTGATGTGGATGTCGATCGTCCTACGTGGCACGGCCGGCGATGACGTGAATTTTTTTAATATTATTTTGATTTTTTTCCTTTTTGATTGAGGGTTGGCGAGGGTTACCGGCTCACGACAAAGGCTGCACTCCCTTGCCGAATCTGGGCATCGTGGCCTCGCTTTGCCCAGATCTGGCGAGGGCGTCGCGGCCCTCAATAGAAAAAAAAGTGTAAAGAAGAAAAATAAAAAAAATTAAAATGAATATCTATGTTAGGTCTGGCCGTGTCACATAAGACGACATGCGTCAACTTCAGCGATTTTTGGTTAAAATTGCCTAAATAGACTCAATTGACACAAATGAAAAATGTTTATGACGAAATTAGCACAATTGAAAAGTTTATGATTGAATTATTATTAATGTAATAGATTTATGACTTTTTTTTTTGACACTTTTCTCGATTTTAAATAGGGGCAGCGAGCGCATTGCTCCGGTTGCCTTTTAATTGTTGGATGGATGGAATGGGCATGGAATTATACGCACCCTGATCATTGACCTTGCGGCCCGCGGGCTTGGACAATACTTTGGGCCCGATGCAAGTTGGCCCATTAACCACCTCTAATTAGGAGCATGTAATTATTACTCCCTCCGGGGCCCCTTGGTAGGCTTCCATCATAATATATCTTACACGAGCATGGTTAGTTTTGGTGTCCTGGCGGTTCGAAATGCGCTTAGTTGCAAGAAAAGTATTCAAAAAGTCCTAAATCTTGTCGACTCTCTCTCTCTCTCTCACCGTGAGGTTCTTTTTGCATGAAGCGGCATGCGCATTTGGCAAGAGCTGGAGGACTCGACCGCGTACGTCAAGAAAATTAGAAGACTTAATCGGGGAAAGAGTTCAAAGACCCAATTACTTGTATAGCGAAAATTAGACGACATTACTTAGCGTAATTAAACGACATAAACTTAGAATGCTGAGTGTTGACCATTGATCTTTTGTGTATTTTGTAGATATTTAACTTGTCCACGTTTCAATTATCAGGACGGGTGCAAGGAGTATTAGCAATTATGCAATACATTGAGGTTCATCTCTATGGTCTAGTGCATCACATCCTAGGTAGCCTTGGGGGCAGTGAGACCAACCGTCCTTTAATAATCAATAGTATGGTCGAGCTTTTATCGTTTATAACTTACGATCTACACAGTTTTAAGTAAAATTTCTTTGTTCCGTCGAGTTAAGACGGTTGGAGTGGGTTCTATAAGAGGTTCGAACAGGCGATGCTTAGATTGTGTAACTGATCAGGCATCGGGCGGCATTGTAGTTCCACCCGAAATTGGCCATTAATTTTGGTGGAATGCCACAGCCGAACCGGGCAATACCAAAGTCCACACGGATCTTCATCAAACCGGCGGTGTCACGTTTTTTTGTGCGTGCGCTTTGCTGGCGAAAGTCAAGGGCGCACGAAGTTGACGAGCCAGCTACCGGAGGACGAGACGTCGCCGTTTCGAAGGTTCGGGTAAAGCAACGCCTCCGCTGCATCGTGCGTTCACGCGTCCCCGTCGCGATTGAAGGAGGGGCGTGACGTCGGGCGGTACCTTGGCGTAGAATTTTGAGGGGCTGGAGTTTTTCTTTTTTTTCTTTTTGGCCTTTTGGGATTGATTGATTAAATAATATATTGGTTAACCGACACCGACAATTCGCCTTCGAGCCGCATCATGTGAATTCTCGTCTGAGCCTCGGCTCCTCGGATCTTGTTCCAGGAGCCCACTCACTCATATGTACTTATTTGGTCCCACAAATATCAATTTCCAGCCGAGCATTAAGATTTGCCATCCTTTTGCCAGTGACGATTATTCATTTTTCTTTACTAGTGAGAGGCAAAAAAAATAAAAATAAAAAATCACAACCCTTTTTAAAGAAAAAATTTTGCTGGTTTTTATAAATATATATTTATCGAGGTTACGATGCATGGATTAACAAGATACGACCCTTAAGTATTATAATATGGCCGAACGAGAGATATTTAAATCGTATCTGTCAGATCTCTTCGATATGCTAAAAAGTCACACTGATCTTATATTCTTAGTTGATTCGATAAATTGTCGTAAAAAAAAATGATCGTGACGTTCTGAAAATTGTGATTAGGAGATTCGTTTAGGAGCGATGAATCATTCTTCGACATCCAGGTCGCTCACTAATGGAAATCGGTAAATCTTTGAGCTCGAAATGCCATTCTCTTACACGAACTAACCATAAACATCAAACACGAACTCATAAAATCTAGAAAAAAAAAAAATCCAAAACCCGAAAGAGGAAAGCGAAACCACGTCATCACACTCATAAGCGCGTGGCTTGACTTGGCGCCGAAGGAGCCGCGACGAAGCTGGCGCGCCACAGAGAGAGCCGCGTGGTCCCCACTTCCAGGCTGTCTGATGTCCGAAACTCCACCTAAAAGCTCTCTCTCTTACTAGTTAGTGTTCTGTCTCTCTCTCCATCGCGCATTTACTTTTACTTGCTTCCAAGTCTCGTCCCACGTGTCCCCATCTCTCTCTCTCTGCTCCTTCCACAAAAACCACTGTATGTGACGAGTCCTCCTCCGTTTTAGAGAGACGAAGCAGAGACTCTACACCTCCGACCTCGCCTCTCCAACCCATCATGGATCCTCGCGTCTGTGGTGTCTCCGCCCTCCTCCTCCTCCGCCTCCTCCTCCCTCTCTCCTCCGCATTGCCCCACCGGCCCCCCTCCAACTCCACCGCCGGCCAGATCAACTCCAATTCCGTCCTCGTCGCCCTCCTCGACTCCCACTACACCGAGCTCGCCGAGCTCGTCGAGAAGGCCCTCCTCCTCCAGACCCTCGAGGACGCCGTCGGCCGCCACAACCTCACCATCTTCGCCCCCCGCAACGACGCCCTCGAGCGCGACCTCGACCCCGACTTCAAGCGCTTCTTGCTCGAGCCTCGCAACCTCAAGTCCCTCCAGACCCTCCTCATGTTCCACATTGTCCCTAACCGAATCGGCTCCCACCAGTGGCCCGCCCCTGATTCCGGCCCCGCCCGGCACGATACCCTCGGCTCCGACCCCGTCCACCTCACCTTCGCCAAGGGCTCCGGCCAGAAGGCCGTCGACACGGCCGAGGTCGTGCGCCCCGACGACGTCGTGAGGCCGGACGGCGTCATCCACGGGATCCAGCGGCTCCTGATCCCCCGCGCCGTCCAGGAGGACTTCAACCGCCGGAGGAGCCTCCGGTCGATCTCCGCCGTCCTGCCGGAGGGCGCTCCGGAGGTCGACCCGCGCACCCACCGCCTCAAGAAGCCCGCGGCTCCGGCCCCGGCGGGGTCCCCACCGGCGCTTCCCATCTATGACGCGATGGCCCCCCGCCCGTCCCTTGCCCCCGCACCGGCCCCGGGCCCCGGCGGCCCGCGCGGACACTTCCACGGTGAGGCCCTGGTGAAGGACTTCATCCACACGCTCCTCCACTACGGGGGGTACAACGAGATGGCCGACATCCTCGTCAACCTGACGTCGCTGGCGGTGGAGATGGGCCGGCTAGTGTCGGAGGGATACGTGCTGACCGTGCTGGCCCCGAACGACGAGGCCATGGCAAAGCTGACGACAGACCAGCTGAGCGAGCCAGGCGCGCCCGAGCAGATCGTGTACTACCACATCGTCCCGGAGTACCAGACGGAGGAGAGTATGTACAATGCGGTGCGTCGGTTCGGGAAGGTGCGGTACGACACTCTGCGGCTGCCGCACAAGGTGGTGGCGCAGGAGGCGGACGGGTCAGTGAAGTTCGGCCAAGGGGACGGGTCGGCGTACCTGTTCGACCCGGACATTTACACGGACGGGAGGATCTCGGTGCAGGGGATCGATGGGGTTCTGTTCCCACCGGAGGAGACGGCGCCGGCGAGTACGACGGTGGCCGAGAAGAAAGTGGTCAAGGTTGTTGCCAAGCCCAGGAGAGGTATGTGTCGTGGATTTTCAAATTTCTTGTTAATTGTCGTTTGTTTGTCTATTTTTGGCTTTAAACTTACTTGGACTGCAGTTAGTTGTTGCTAATAGTGACATAGAAATTACTTCGAAATTGAACCTTATATAGAGTTGAATTTGAAGCGAAATCTGCTAGAAAATTTGTTTATCTGCGATACTGTCTTGCATTTGAAATTGGGCCCACATGTCTGAAATTGTCAAGTGACATGTGATTCAGCATGGCCACTCACACGACCGAGCATAGCATTGGGAATTGATTGAGGCAGCCTTGGACATTGCTTAGTTTTAAAGCAAAGTAGGGTGTCCTTACACACCAATCCAAGGAAATGAAACATTAGAGCCTTGCATTGGTGTCCGGTCCTGATTAATTCTGTCTATATTTAGGTCAGAGAGACGTAGAAAGAGCCTACGATTGATGATGATAAATAAGTTGATGGGGGGGTTCAAAAGTTCATTACAATGTGTAAGGTGGGTTCGGATGCTGTTTTGGTTGGGTGCTCACTGCTCGTGATTGATGGTAAATGGTCCGAACGCGTATAGAGTGCCTTTTCTTTTGGGTTTTCTTCTTCTTTCCGCCTTTTTGGTGTGTGTTTTTATTTATTTATGAGCTGTTGTGTAGTAACAAGCAAGATTAGGACACCTTCTCTGGGTCATCATAATCGGACAACAGAGAGTGGGTTGGCAAGGAGACACATGCCACACGTTAAAGTGGGCATATATTACTTGCTTCCCCCAATCATTGGTCGGGCTAAAAGTCTGATCTTTTTAGTGTTCGGGTTAACCTGTTCTTGTTAACTGACTTTGAGTAGAATCTGTAACATTACCAGAACAACTTTCGTGAGACAGGTGGGTTACACTTTACAATCTTGGGGGGTTTTGTCAATGACTTTGGCTTTGCTTTTCTTTCAAGGGTCTTTTGTGGGATTTGCATAGAGGAAGACAGTAACTTTTTTCTTAATGATCTTGAGTTGTGGAGAGATCCCTTTTCGAATAATTAATCCAGAAAGCAGCTCATTTAGAGGGTACTTGTGGACAGATTCTGATGATCTCACCTTTGTTCTTTTGACTAAAGTTTGATTAGGATTTATTTTCAGTAGAGCCTAGAGGAAGCACAACACAACTTAGGCGTTAAGCAAAGATCCACCCCACCCACATGTGGTAATAAGTGATTTTGATATGGCAACGCTTGTACGGCTGCATAACACGTCGGATTAGCATCACCAATCCAATCCCATCACAGGCTTAGTTGGCGGATGCGAATGCTTGATTGGTTAGTGATATTGAACGAGGTCCCCGGCAAATTACGATCGTAGTTTGCCGATCCCCGCCAATAATATGATGGGCTTTCTGTCTTTGATACGAAGGATACAACTGCCCATCTGTGAACCACATTCCCCTAACCCTACCACGAGTCTTGAATATCCACGACAGCCTAGCCTGTCTTAACTAATGGGTTGGCCATTACTCTTATTATTGTTTATTGTGTATGATGCTTCTATATATACTTCCCAGCTCATCTTCTATGATTTGCCTTGTCTCTTTCTTTAAATTTTCTGATGGCTGACTTTTGCATACCAGTGACTAGTCAATTCGGGCATCTTGCATTGTTGCTGTGCATTTATTCTTGTCGGCTGATTGTTTTATTCTAGTTTGATTTAATTTATGCATGTGACTAATATGATAATTGTTAATGAGTTTATTCAAAAGCTAATACGGTTCTGTTCCATTTGCCATGACAGGGAAGTTGATGGAAGTAGCCTGCAGTATGCTTGGAGCTTTTGGGCAACATTCTCAATTTTCCTCATGTCAATAAAACAGTAAAAAAAATAATTTTTTTCTTCAATTAAACTCTTCAAGGAGGAAAGGCAAAAGCGTGTATATGGAGAAAGGTGATAACCCAACTCTTTATTGAAAAGACAAAAGAGTCTGGTTCTGATGCTTTGTGTCGGGTTTCTGAGAGCATCCGTGAATTTGATGCTGCAGGATGACTCTGGTGGTACAGTTGGATCCATAGATGGGGCTGAGACATAAATGGGGTTCAGGGATTTTCTCGAACCATAAAATAGAGGACAGATGATGTTTTCACTCTTTCATTTACTGGAAATTCAATACTGTAATTACCCAAAAATCGGATTTTTTTTTGTATAATTATTCTTGTGCTGTCACGCTGCCACTGCAAATCCATGGGCACCATTCTTGTAAGACTCTTCGTGTTCTTTTTTGCCTGTTAATTAATGTACTAAACCTGTCGGTTCCATGGAAATTATATGAAAAAAAATAAAATTGCTTCCTATGTTTTTGTCTGCTTATTGCAAATCATGGAAAAGGGTCGGCTTGATTAATGGTTGGCAGCATATTTAATAAGGAGAAGAATAAGGTAATGATAATGGGAAGGGCATGGTAGGTGTTTGATTAAATTACTAGCGGTGATGATGACAGTTGAAGAGCAGATGGTCCTGGTTGCGGTGTTGCCCTGTCCTCTTCATTGAATAAGCCAAACGAATAATTGTGGCTGGCTGAGTGATTACAGAAGTTCAGGAATGTGAAAGCCGAAGTGAAGGAGCCAAAGACGGATTCGACTTTGGGAAACACATAAGTAATTGATGTCAACGGTTGAGATTTCACTTTGGATGGAGTTGGCAGTTTCCGGACATTATGCTAAAATTCTAGAAGCCAAGAAAACATCATGGAGTAGTAGAAAATGAGATGATGTTCTAACCACTGGGAGTTAGTGGGGATTGTCTACTTTCCTAATAATTCTTCCTCAAATCTGTTCAATTAATTATATCTGGGTCTAGCTAACTTTAACAAGTGCCTCGAGATATTAGCTAAATGTTTTGAATAACCATTAATTCGATATTTAGTATATGGATTATCGATAACACGAGAAAACAGAGTCTTTGATTTGGGGACTTTGTTTCTCCATCCTCTCCATAACATCCATAAATGCAAATAGTACGTAGTGGGAAGAATTTCGATCGAGTTAAAAGGTTGTATTCTCTTACAGGTGCAGGGGCAATTTTCTGTAGCATCATCACCTTCCTTAAACTAAACTGAAGGAAGGACTTAAAACGTGGAAGGAAATGTTACATATATAATCACCAAATTCCCCAAAATCAGTCCTTTTCCATCAAAAACTTCTTTTTCCAAGTGGCGACATCTCTTCTGAAGTGTAATTTGACTCCTGAGAGATTGCAAATCACTGGCAACCAAGTCTTGAAGGTGAGATTGAGACACCCACCAAAAGAGGGTCTTAGCTTTTTGGTTTTTTAATCACAAAATCTGACTTGCTTCTCAAGTAAACATGGGACTTTTCTGGGGGGCTCCTGGGTCCCTGCCAATCGCTTCACAGTTTCCTTGTAGTTTGGGTTATTCAGCTTCATGAGCTGCCTTTGAAAGCAAGAATGTGTGAGACATGCCAGATATTGAAGACCTGGGAATTGTTCCCTTCTCTTTTCAGCAACCTATCATCTTCTTTTGACAGATTGAGATGCAGAACATTTGCACATTAGGCCCTGTTGTAGAGTAGCTTGGTCGGGGTGGGTGCCCCATCTTTGAGAAGGGTTGGCGTTGCGCATCGCACCAGTAACGTCTTAAACATAGGATGAAAGGAGATGGGGTGCGAGGACAGGACTATCCCCTGCTAGCTCTAGCATTTGTTGTAAGAGAGCTCCGTGAGAATTCTCGTGCATTGGATCGGGTGGTGTGCTGGATCGAAAGAGCCAAAGATAGGATGCCGCGAGTCGAAAACCGATGCTATGCCCAGTATGAAAAGGTTTAGGGTGACTGCCCTATGTAATAATAAGCTTACATTGAGCTTTACCGAAACAACATTTCCCGTTCGCATCATCTCATGAGATAGGGATAGACTGGAGAGACTGGAATCTTGCAACCGATCCAGAAGACAAATAGAGGATAAGAATTGCGCACATGATCAACGTCGAACTCTGTACAGAAAACCTAGCGAAAACAACTTCAGTTAGAGAATATCAAGTAGACCAACGAGGACATAGTTTCAAGCTGTGGAATGGACTCTGATATTTGACAGCAATGGAGTTCTTAGTTGGAGCGGCCTACGGTTTTTCTTGAACCAACTCAAATGACAAGCAAAGAGAACACGAATATAAACTAAAGTTACCTATATAACTTTGACACATGACTTGGAAACAAAACTATTAACAACACAAAGAATTATAAATTGCACAAGGCCTATCATACACAGTTCTCATGTCCTTGTCGTCAGCCTCCGCCTCCGACAGCGACTTCTTGAGGCATTATCTCAGAAGTAGAAACCAAGGTGGCTTCATCCTTCTGTGCTTGATTCGACTGAACCAATGTGTCACCCATAGACCCACGATCAACAAGATTTACGCTTTGGTCTTGGCATTCTCCGGTTTCTTCAGTGCTGGCATTGCACCTCTCGCCTTCTGTTTCTTTGGCAATGCTCTTCGGTCTCACGGTCAGCCTAGATTTGGTCTTTTTAAGTGGCTTCTTTGCAGCAACATCGTCCTTATTCAGTTTCGCCTGAGATCCCTTGAATGCTTTGCTTTCTTGGTTTAGACGTGGCATGGAACAAGATCCGCCACCTTCAGAAGAGTTATTTGTCGTAGCGACTGAGCTCTTCTTCCTCCCAAGTTTCGGAGAGATTGCCCTTGTGGTCGGTATCTATGGAAATATTCCAATCCCAAAGGATGATATCCCATAAGGTTTGTGCCGAAAGTTATATGATATCTTACAAGAATATGCATACAATGAATAGATTACATGCAGCTGATCGAGTAAAAACGTCTTAAAACGAAAATGGGATTTGAAATTCCCATGCATTGTTACCAACTGGTTAATCTTGAAGGAGTTTGCATAACATACTAAATGTCCAAGTTATGTAAAGAAAAATCATATTGTAACTATGATATACACTCCTTATTTGTCTATCCACACATGAAAGTATTTCTAGTGCTTTCTTTGTACTGTTACAATATTTATCCGACAACAGAAGGAAAGATGACGGACCTTTTTAAGTTCACCTTTTGGAGGAGGTTCTTTGTAGAAGCTTGGCATCGGAGTTGCTTTAAATGTCATGCTCTTCCTCAGTTGCTTGATCTCTGCCTCCTGGTTTTCCTGCATCAGACCAGGAACAATATTCAAGGACCAAATTAGAGTGGTAAGGAAATTTTGAGTGGAAAAAAGAAACGACCAATGGAAATCAAAGTGCCAGTGATAAGACCTTTGATTTCTCTTGCAAGCTGCTTTTTTCTGCTTCTTTTTCCTGAATCTTCTCTTCTAGTTTAGTAAAGAACTGGTGGGAAAGAGAGCAGTTAAGACCTGACTAATTGACAATGAACTAGAGAGCTAGATCCAATGAGCGAAAATTTATGCTTAATTAAGTTGGCGAACCTCCTTCCTTTTCTCAGCACGCTCCGTCAACCTGGAGGCAAATCCGGAAACGCCACTCTTGCGACCACTAGGAGTAGCAGTTCTGACAAACATATTGCCATGGACTATGAAAAACCAGTTCTATGTGATATTGAAGACAATGTTACATGCTCAGTAGCAGAAGTAGCATGAATATCTGGGGGAAGAACAGTACGAGGTAGTGGAGTGGGTATCATCAATTTCATTATCCTGGTTTGTTGATCTGTTGATTTTTGGGTCTTGATTGAGCAAGCTGCAACTACATGGAACAGAACATGTTTACTTAGCAGGACTCATACGGGCACTATTTTGGATGTTTGATGCCAAACTCATATTCAATTGCGTCAAATAAAATGTGAACCAGGCCTAGATTTACAAAAAGTTCGCAAGAGCTGTTATGGAATCTCTGACATGACTTACAGGGAAACCTCGGTTGGACGAGCATTGGCCGCTCCATCAGCAGAGCCAGGTTTCTGAGCCTAACACAATCACATTCGGAGGGGAATTTAAGAAAAGGCAAGAGCGGTACAAAGAAAACAGCAAAGCCTTACAAAGCCTTACCAATGAGCGTCGATTGCCCAAGTTAGACGCTTTCGTGCCCACTCCATTGGCCACAAGCCGGTCGCGTTGACCCGTGATGCCTACTGAACTGACAGATCCATTAGAAAGGCCAGACATGTTTGCTCGGGAATGCTTGGTCTCGGCTTTTATTGGCACCGCGTCAATACTCTTCCTCATGCCATTAGCACGGATTCCCTTTGCTGGGAATGACAAACTCTGGGACAGAACTGGCTTCCGGTTTCGAGCAGATGGAGCGGTCCCTTTCACATTCAGTTTGTCCTTGAAGAGCTTCTTGTGTTTGGGTGCTCCAACACCAGCGCTTGATGTATCCTGAAGAGAAAAAGGAAATGTGCTAAATGAATACCATTCCAAATATGTACACAACACAAGAACAGGGTTTAGTTCATCTAATTTCTCTATACCTGTTTAGAGAAGTCAATCTCAGGGGTCGCTTCCTCAGGCTTTGAAACCGGTATGATTGCTTCCGCAGAAGTTTTCTCTTTAACGCCTTTCCCCTCTTCAGGAGCTATCCCGTCTTCAGGGTCCATTTATCAAATTCCTGCAGCATCAGAATAAGCATTTGAGAATTGCCAAAATCACTTCCAGTCGAATAACAACAAGAGACCCTTAGGAATCAAGACTGAACGAATGCAAATGGGAGATCTTAAGTGAAAGGAAAAAAGAAACAAAAAAAAAGAAAAGAAAATTAGCAGAAAAAATGATATCCCTGCGGAAATGAATGTGATGCTAGGTGAGAAAATGCATCTCAGACGACCTAAATGCCTGCCTTCATCACATAAGAAAAAGTTGCAACTAATTATTTTCCGCACCAACTTAATGAAAACTGGATCTTTATGTGTGACGTGATTCTGAATGTTTTATCTTTCGATATTCTGCATGCCACGATTATACCATCCTAAGGATGCCAACAGAAGTACCCCGTTTCTGATGCCAAAACAATCTAAGCTCTACTGGCGAGTCAAGTCGTATAATGTTCACAAAAAAAAAAAAATCACAACTAAGATGGTAAGAACATGGACACAACACACCATAATCCTTAAACAATGGAGACGACAGGTTTTTTTTTTATACATAAAGTATGAATATGAAACCGCTGCTAGATCTTTTTGAGAATGCAAACTACCAAACCCAGACAGAGTCCTCTGAAAGTCATCCATGAATTACACTATCCCTTGCTCCCCATCACCAACTGCAAATTTCAGACTCAGTAAGAAGTGCAAAATGAGGATCTCTCCTGAGGAGTATGTCATTAAGTCTACATTCTCTTTAGGACCTTTAGTCGAGCGCCATCACGAATGCTAGTCCACCTTAATTGCCGCCGATGAAACAGCATCTCAAACCGATAATAATTTAAAGTTTACCATGGAGAAAAAGAACAAATCTGAGAAGAAAAACTACCAGAAAAATTTCACTCATGACTCATAGATGAAGTAGAATACAACAATAACACATTCATCGAACATATCAGATACTCCTCAACATGCCGAACAACGGAGGAATTTCCCCAAACTCCTTCAGCTTTCCACATTGCCTTCACTTAATATTACTTCTCATTCAGATAGCAACTATCCATAGAAATACCATACATATAGGAGTCAACCAGATAGCAGAATTGCCACCATCTCTCAAAGTCAATGTCACCCAAAGGCCAAAACACCGTAGGCTAACTGTTGAAGAGAATCAAAGCACCAACAACTAGCGACAATCAACTACAATTCCAAGATTTCACACACGCGACAAACAAAAGGAACGAGTTTCAAGGCGGAATCAACATGAATTAAAGAAGAGAGAAGAAGGGTAGTTCTGTATAAGTACGCACCTCGTAATTTCGGTTCTGGGTCTTTCTAATATGAACTTGAGATACTTATAGACCGGACACAAGGAGGCAGAGAGTCCAAGGGAAACTCAGATATGGCGTTGAAGAGGTGTAAAATTCCAAAGTCGAGTCATTTGGAAGACGAAGAAGATTGACGGTAATGATGATAATTGTGGGTGCTTGCTGACTGCTTGTCCGTGTATGATGGATAAGTTCAATTATGAGAAGGGAAGGGATGTTTTGTGATACGAGAACCTACAGACAAAGTTAAAAAAAGTCGGACAAGTTTTTTTCAATCGTTTCGATGGAGTGAAGGAAGAAGGATTCATGGAAGTGTCGAAATGACCAAAATGCCCGCATCCATCATCTTGACTGCTTGATAAGCGTTTCTTGTTCTGAATTTTTACGATAGCTTCCTTGGCGGTTACCCGAATTGCCCAACATGCCATCCATCCAATGATACAAATCTAACATAAAATCTTGTTTTCTTTCTTAAATTTTCTCATAAACCCAACAAATATAATATCTTTCCCACGTCACAACGTACATACATTGACCTCAAGATCTTATGTAAATGCCGCAATTCCATCTACTACGAAAGTCATTTTCCGTCACGCCGAGAAGGGATTAGTCGAGACTCTTCGTGTGCTTATCCGATGCCGCCGATCTCCTTCCCAAACTTACCGAACAATTGCCGGAGCACTCTAGGATGCATTTTTTAGAAGCGACGTTTGCGAAAGTGGTATTGTGCATCTAGCCTAGGAACAAGACGAGCGCGCCTGTTGTCACTTGGGTAAGCTTAGGTAAAATTAATGGAACGGGACGGGAAGGGTAGAATGGTCAACCGGGGACGACAATGTGACCGAGGGCAAAGGGGTAAAAATCGGAAAAGGAACCAATGATTGAGGGGGCACTGTTTGGAGAACGTGGGGGAAATGTAAAAACCTCCGAGGCCGAGTCCGAGGCGGGAGGGACAGCTCCGCTCCGCAGGTGGTTCCCGTCCTCATCTCCGCTGACGTGGCACGACCGCGGTATGTGATTGGCCTCACGTTCGGCCAGCCACGGCACGTAAACTGCCGCCACCAACCGCGCGTGAGCTGTCACAACGTGGCAGCTTGTGCACCCGTGGGCCCCACGTCGACTTAGGGCCGAAATCCATCAATTAATATGAAAAAGAAAAAGGGAGAAATATCCCTTAATAATCAAATTTCACAAAATTCAACTGTAACCGAGTGACCCCGTTCATCAGAAACCAACGCTCATGATGATTCATTAAAAAAATAAAAATAAGAATAAGTACAGCGAAAGTGAAAGCTCCAAAACTTATTAAACAAAAAGTACATTAAAAACTTTCAAAACTTATAATAAAATATTAAAAATTATCACGTAAGTACAATTGAGTCCTGAATTTTTTTAAAAGTGCAATCAACGGAAGGGTTTGATTTCATCAATTTGACAAATTTTATGACTTGATTGCACTTTTTGAGAGTTTTAAAGCTCAATTGTACTGACAAATTTTAGAATTTAACTGTACTTTTTTATTGCACTTATCTAAAAAAAGAAAAATATCTTGATACCAATTTTTTTGTTAATGTTTTCGCGTGTAAATTATAATAAAATCGGCCATTATAAAATATTCCTTTTTTCGAATTTATCAAGAGACAAAAGTGATTAAGATGGGGCCCCACGTTTTGTGCTGACCCATGATTTGTTCGTGCCCTTGGGATTTTGTGGGTGATACGTTGCACTCAGTGTCATGGCTGGATTGAAGTGTCCCCCATTTTCAGGAAGGTGATGAATGATGTGATTTGCCATTTCTATAATCATCTTTCGACCCTCTTAAGAAGCTTTTAATCCTTCGACATTCGGGACATGTAAAGTCTCATCGAATACTATATGTTTCGATTGAAAAAAAGATAGACGAGTCTCTCGAAAGAGTATTTCGATATGATTTTTTTTTTTCCGATTTTCAAAATACTTTTATCCGCGTTGTTACTTCTTTTAGTGTTCTTAGCGAGTGCTTCGAGGAGGGCACTTGATATCAAGTCTCCTAAGATATTCATCTCGCTCCTGAATTTAGGTCTATGGTTAATTAAGCCCAATTAGGAAGTATATACGCGGTCAAGATGCCAAACTATTATGAGCTACAACGTGTGATTTTCCAAAGTAAAATGGATTTCTAATCTCGTCTTTATTTATCATATATTAAAGACCTGTTGGCTAAAAACACCGCTTTACACGGTTCATATTAGGGGTGATCGGTTCCCACCCTGGAACCTGGAACTGGACCAAACAAGGTTGCTTCCCAGTTTGTGGAATTGAGAACCCGCCCATCCGATCTTGGAATCGGTTTGGTCTGGTTCCGAGGTCAGTCTCGCAAACGGTGATTTTTTTTCTTCTTCTATTCCTTGCAAGTGAGAGTTTCTTAACATTAAAAGGAAAAAAATAATTCACTAATTAGAGTTTGCTTCGAAATAAAAAAAATTAAGAAATCTCCGCCTATCCTATTGGTCTACTTCCTTATGTGGAACCTGAAACCGAACCGGTCCTTCCGAGAACCATCTAGAATTGACCGGTTCGGTCCGGTTTGGTTGGGACCAATGCACAGCCCTAGTTAATACTAACTAACTGGAAATGAAAGCAAGGTTGGCTTGATTATCAAAAAATTCCTAACCCTATTGTATGGATGCGAGTTCAATTTTAAACTCTTTAATTTGGCCAATTTAATCCTAAATCTTTTGACGATTAGCCAATATAGTCATTCCGGTCTATTTTTACAATTTTCTCAAAATCTTCTAATTTTTTTTTCTTTCTTTTTTCTTTTCCCCCTATTTCCCTCCGCCGGCCATCTCCAAAGCCCTGGCAACCAGCAGGCGAAAATTGAAAAAATTCAAAAAGACAAAGGAAGGAAAGAAAAGAAAAGGAAAAATAGAGAGGAAAATATCAGAAATTTTTAAAAAGATTACAAAAATCATCCACGTCAGTGCATCCGTGCCACGTATGATGGCCGGGGTTCACGTCAATGATTTCTTGCTAAAATTGGCTGGAGGGAATTAGCCAAAATTAAAAGGTTTAAGACCTTTTTTTAATAATTTTTCCTTGGCTTGTGCTCCAAGAGAATTATCTTCCGGTTGCAAAATAGTTTCATCAGATAACCTTCCTGTGAAAAATAAACTTGCAAGATCACTATTTTTATATGTTCTGCATGTATGAATCGGATAAAAAGATCTTGACATACTTCTAGAAGTAAAAGAGGAATCACTCAGGACTGACATGAGGTGACTTAAGATCGATCGACAATGGCCTAAGGCCGGTGGGAGGCCACTGGGACTATCCGGTGAGGATGAGGATAAGCCTATGTAAACGTAGTTCTGCTCGATCAAAATCAACGGCAATCCACGGCGGATCGACCGATGGCGACCCAAGGTCGTCGTGAGACGGGCTTGATGACTAGCAATCGGGACCCCTCATCAATGACCGAGAATTGGCTTACAGTGACCTAAGATCGATAATTGATGAATGGTACGGTCGGCTTGATAATTCACAAAACATAATGAAATTGACATCTCTCTATAATGTGTCTCATCACATAATTTGATAATTCAGCTTCTCGAATGCTCAATTTTGGACCATCTTGATTAGAAAGAAGGAGAGAAAGGAAAGGAAACGTTCTTGAGTAGAGTAGTGCTTAACCTCAATTAGTAAAAGAAAGCTGACCAAAGCTTCAGTGCTTGGATGAATAAGTAGGAAGGAAGGGTGTAGCTATCATGCAAAAAACATCTTCAATTATTGATGACTTGAATTGCATTTGTGAACGAAGTGTTTATTACAAACCAAATCGACAATTGATCGCTAAACACCTATATATTCCGATACTACTATAATTTCAATTGAACATATAGATATCCGTCAAGATCACAAAACCGCTTTTCGGGGTCAATATAATGTTACTCTTTTATAACCGAGTCACGTAGTTTCTATACTTGGAGAGAACTGTTGTGATCATGTCATGTCGATGTTACTTCTGGCGTGAGAGAGGGGAAAAGATGAGTAACACATCACTTCGAGTTCCGTTTCCTACACTACCTTTCCCTATTCGCATCATCTAAGAAGAATGTAATATTATCGAGACCCGAAATTAAGAAGTTGCTATCCAATATCCATGTCCTGATTAATTTTGGTTTCAATCCGACGAAAAAGAAATAGATAGGCCTCGAGGTGATTCGGGATGTACGTGAGGCTAAATGAAGTCTCGTGTTAAGGACATATGCGATCTCTATGTTAATTTCAATCGTGATAATTGCGCGATTCCTAAGATCGGCCGATGTCGAAGCTAGTGTGCCCCGTCCCTACAAGGCCAACCCATCAGTATGCTCAAAGGATTCCATATAACTGAGGAGACACCGCACATGAACCTGATTGCTATTGCCAAGTCATCCCAAGGCTTTTACTCCTCTGTTGGCATTGGATATTCTATGCCTGCGTCACATGTGGCCGAAAGAAAGAAAATCTAATTTAAAAAGGACTACAAATCAATAATCATATCCAAAAGCCAAAAAAGAATTAGACTCGTCCATAATTCAGGAGGTGGAGGGGCACCAATCCAAAATTCCAAATGAGCTAAAGAGGAAGTGAAGTTGACCCAAATGTTGACACACATTATTGAGTTTTTCACCATGGGACTCTATGTACTAGATCGCGTTATTGCATACTTTTCGTTTCGACGGCGGCAAAAAATTTTCTGAGTACCAAGACCGAACGACAAGACCGCCGAGGTTCATTGGAATGACCATCGAATGTTTACCATGTCGCATGAAGTATTCCTACCTAAACTTCTTAGTACATCCCGCGTGAATCATTGGTGAAGGGAAGCTGAATTCATACTTTGGACTGAAAATCGATTGTATTTCACAGAGTGGATTCAGTTGTTTTTATTTTGCGACTTATTCATGCATGTTGAACATTCGGATTTTCTCTATGTTTCTGGTAGAAAATTTGTTAAGTTCGTGTGGAAACTTCAAGACAGAAACTGTGTACGTACTATGAATTCACATGCGACGGTTGTAGCTTTGGTCCGGTTACTCAAATGGGCGGTGTCTCATATGCGTCCTTTTCCCCCCTGCCTTCACAGTTCATATTTTACAAACTATGATTCCGTGTGTTCTGCCAAAATAAAGGCCTCGTTTCGACTATGTCTCCGGAGATCAGCTAAGAACATCACCAAGGAAAAATTCAAGGATTTTTCTTCTATTTACCAGCACCTGCTGACGTTGAACTTTTTGCCACTTCTATACAAGTAACCTTCCCGTCGAAAGATAAACTTAAAGCAGGAGAAGAAGTCGGGTAGCCTTGCTCGTGTGTCGACGTGGACTACTTGTTTGCACCAGGCTCACCGCGGACCGGGTGAATCGTGACTGTTGATGGCAGTGGACCCTGGCTCCATCTACCGGATGGACACTGTTTGGGCGGGGCGTTTCCCTGTGTTAACAGACGGACAGTGCTTCTCTATATCCGATTCCAAAACTCCTGCTCTTTAGACCCTTTGTCCCAAGATCAGCGTCCCCCATTTGCATCATCGCCACGAACTCGTTGTAGTCAATGCGACCGTCCTGTGGCAAAAGGATTGTAACATGATCAGATGCCTTCAACTGTAAGCAACATTTTGATTTAAGCACACGTTCACTGCATGAACCGTTTTCAATCTGAAGAAATTTCCAATTTTCTGAAAAGCAGAGTAGTCAGACAACTGCTAATTAGGACATCGCCGCTTCTGGCCAGTCCTCGTCATCATGTTGTTTTAAGTCGCAAAATGGTATAATCATGCAGTTAGAAAGTGATAAAAATTACCTTGTGTTTCTCAATTAAAGTTCCAGCTAACATTGCAGGCTTCGGATTGAGTATGAAAATCTTTTAACACTAAAAGGCAGTCGGCAACTCAAGCTTCTTAAAATGGTCATCACACAATAAGAGATTTCATATCTTCTTATAAAAACCTGTTTTCTCCACGCAAAACGCGTTAATTCATGAATAATAGGTGATTTACTAAATTTCTTAACCTGGTCTCTGTCTTGTAGTTTTTAGTTTCAATTTCATGTCTGTGCGCTGATAGTGGAGACTTTCATGCACAGTCACTGTTAGGCTAGGAGAGACTAAGTAATTTAAAAAAAAAAAAAAACCAGGCTTACATTGTCCTGATCAACTTCTTGGATCATTTCCTCCAAGCGGACATCCTCTAGGCCGAACTCCTCACAGGCTTGTTGAAGCTCATCTTGAGTGATATAGCCACTTCCGTCTCTATCGAAGTATGAGAATGCGGCAAATAAATGGTCTTCCTTCTCCACTTTGTTCAGATGCAAAGTAGCAGCAACAAATTCCCCATAGTCAATGGTGCCGCTATTGTCTATATCGGCCTGTGGTAAAAGTATGTATCTTGTCAGAGAGAAATCAATCAATCCCATGCATGCATGGGATACAGAAACAAAAGTCAAAACGAACAAAAAAAAAAGACGTGATTTAGCTTTGACAATGTGTCTAAACGCCAGTACACATGCTTAACATAACACTTACAGCCTTCATGAGATCTAGCATCTCGGACTCATTAAGGTTTGCGCCGAATTTTTTGAGTCCAGCTTTAAGTTCTTCAAAAGTAATATAACCACTGTTGTCTGTGTCAATCATCTTGAACATTTCTTTCAACCCGGCAATTTCTTCTTCAGAAAGGCTCTCTGCTATGATCTACATGTCCGAGTTTATAGTTAGTAAAGAAGAAAAAAGATGATCTACAAAGTTAAAGTACCAATATGTTTCCACATAAAAGTTGATGAGATGTTTCTATCTGTTAGTATGAATAGTGAAGATCTACCAAAAACTCATATGGACTACATGAGTTTATAATGAGCATAAGGTCGACACTCATATGCTTCAACAGAATGCTAAAGCTGCATAAAACTTACTCTAAGGGCCATCTTCTTGAATTTGTTCATGGCAGAGAATTGTTTCAAGCGAGTCAAGACTGCAGAATCAAGAGGCTTGTCTGGAGCTACCCCATCAACTTGAACCCAAGGATGACCTGCATAAATTCAGAAGTGGATTTAAACTTCCGATACTATTCCAGAATTTCACATACTTCCAAGCAAAATGAATATTTGACTCCCACTAGCTCCTCTTACAACTTCTTAGTACTGGCACTGAGCCTCCATAAATTTTGGATTACTTTTCATATTGACTTATTTCAGGAGAAAACACACACCTTCAGGTTTTCTGAAAATTATTCAGACATTGCTAGTCATCCCATGAGCTAGTGAACTTCTAATGGTTTTGCGAAAAAATTGGCGGCCTTGCAGCGTATTTCACCACTAACGCTCTTCCAGACTGTTTGTAAAGGTGTCTCTTGACCATATTGAACACCTTTAACTAGTATATACTAATAATTTTTAGAAAAGACCCCTGTTTCAGGTGGTTCCACTTCCAAGGTAAATGCAAGCTCAACTCAACTCGCCGGCCATTTATGAGCTTAAGGTAACCTTGGATCTACATCTCTCAACCTCCAGTTCAGATTTCTCCTCCTACGAGGTTAC
This sequence comes from Lenwebbia sp. NSW1173648, assembly GCA_029784005.1. Lineage (NCBI taxonomy): Eukaryota > Viridiplantae > Streptophyta > Magnoliopsida > Myrtales > Myrtaceae > Lenwebbia > Lenwebbia sp. NSW1173648. The sequence goes on along the minus strand of JARCGZ010000008.1, from coordinate 3,213,306 downwards.
AAATGGCCTATGCAACCCCACAATAGCTGCCATAAAAGAAGCGAAAAAGGGAAAAAATAATACCTCTTCTGTGACAGGAGAGAAAAGAGGCTTTTGTCTACACTACAGGTAGAACTCTAAAATGGCCGAAAAAGGGCCCTGGCTTATCTTGTTTGATCATTTCTACTATTCTTGTAAGTTACGAAATAACTGGCATTCCCGAGTATGTAAACTATGGAATCCGCAAATTGGGTTATCATACTTACAAAGGACTTCATGAGCAGTTATCCGCTTTTTAGGATTCCTGACAAGCATTCTTCTGACTAGATCTTTAGCACTTTCAGATATGTTGGGCCAAGGATCTGATGAGAAGTCAAGATCACCATGCAAAACCTCTTCAAATATCTCCTCCTCCGATTCTGGACCAAATTTGAAAGAAGAACAACCGCCAAAATAAAGGCTTAGTATCAATCTCCTCTACAAAGTCCATATATGAAAATGCACAAGACAAACTCCTTACCGCCCCAAAATGGAGGAACACCACTTAGGAGAATGTAGAGGATCACACCGGCGCTCCATACATCAGATTCTGGACCATAACTCTTCCGCAGAACTTCAGGTGCAACATAATATGGGCTTCCTACTACATCGGTAAAAGTCTCCCCTGCAATTTATTTTTCTAAGCATCATAAATCGAGCATCATTACACTTATATCAAAGAAGAATTAATGTGAAAATTTCCTGACGTTTCCATGGCGAAATGCAGAATGCAAAAGGATCAGAAGCTTACAATGTCAAGAAGAATCGATCACTGAGAGTTCAGTAATAATGATTCAAGAGACTAAATAAGATGCATCACTTTATTAGTGCTAACATAAGCTGTTGGGCAGGACAAATTAATTTCAAGGAGTCTATCAATTACGATAAGCCTTCCATGTAAGGACAAGTACATGGCGAAAATCTGAATCGAACTTCAAAGATTTTATGCACGATGATAAGACTTCTATGTGACAAAAGAGGAAAGATGAAAAGGTAGAAAATGTTCGCCTTGCAACTTTTGTGCATGTGAAAACAGATAAATCAATAAACATCAGGTCTGCAGTTTTTTTCACGACCGGTGCTGTTTAGTGGTCAGATCATTTACCTGGGCAAAGTTCAGATTCAGAAGATTCAAGGGACTAATTTTTTCACCAAGGACTTGTAATCATATTATATTGCTCAAATTTCTGATCGTGATGACTTGAATGAGCTAATGCAAAAAAACACCGAAGCTGTTTTGTTTGTTTGCAGTAAAAGGGAGTAAATCTTGTTCCAAACTAAAATCAGATTATTCAACGGAATCATATATTAGAAGGAGATGGAAAGTGATGTCAGAAGTCTAAACACAAAATTATCAAAACACATCCTGACAAGTCCATCAATTTTTGTGCAGCATACCTGGCTTGAAGAAGATTGATAATCCGAAGTCTATCGTCTTCAGGGGCGAATCCTCCTGTTCATTAATGAATAGAAAATTCTCGGGCTTAAGATCTCGATGCATGACGCCAAGGGAATGGCAAGCTTCCACAACACCGACTATAGTCCTGGCAAGTTGAGCTGCTTTCCTTTCGGTGTAATGCCCCCTCTTTACAATCCTGTCGAAGAGCTCACCTCCTGCACACAATTCCATAACCACATGAACTGCCACGGAATCTTCATATGCCCCTTTGATGGATATCACATTAGGATGCCCCACCAAGTGATGCATTATCTGAATTTCCCGTCTCACATCCTCGACATCATCCTTTGTCAACAATTTCCTCTTTGCGATGGATTTGCAAGCGTACTTTTTACCAGTCGCCTTCTCCGCGCAAAGGAATGTAGTGCCAAACTGACCGTGTCCAAGCTTCCGCCCCAAATTGTAGTACTCCTTCAAGTGACCGGTTTTTGTTCGTAACACCGAATCTTCCATGAGCCCAGCGCTCGAAGGCTTCTTCACGTGGAGAGATTTCTTGGGTCGTGCCGGCGCTGCTGGTTTGACATCCTCCTTTTGTCCTGAGGGCCGTGGCACTTTGATCTCTACAACGCGTGTCGCCTGTCCCATTGCCTTAGTATCTTCCTTTTGCTTTGCGACCTGCTCCATTTTCGGCTCCTCCTTAACTATCACGACCTGCATCGGGGGCTTATCCTGAACAGACAGAGGAGCTTCTCTGTCCTTAGTGATGGACATCGATCGATCGGAAATCCCTCTATGACCATCTATATTTTCGCTCGATCGATACCCAAACACCGAATTTGAGATGGACTGAAAGAAACCATCTCTAGAAACTCTCGAACCGACGCAATTATTTCCCATCTATAACAACAGCTGATAAATATCAATGCCTAACCGCTATATAAACTTGAGATAATGGGTGTAATCTCCTGACTTTGCACTGTACATTGTCTGCACACCTCCTCAGACCCATTCCACCATCAAACGGTCATTGTACCAGCACGCATATATAGAAGTCTCCCGGAACAAGCGGGTTTCATCGACTAGCAGAGTAGCTCGACCAGGGCCAATGCGGTACCCAGTAGCAGCCTTATAGCTTGCAGCTACAGCAGGCAATGTGCATACTACAGCTAGCTAACTCGGTAAATAACACGACAATTTCAACTCTCCAGATCCCACCTGGGATGAAAACGACGTGCTTGTTTCTTGTAGACAAACTCGAACGAAGAAAAAAGCGGTCCAAATCTTCAATTAACAATTCTCTGGACAAGTATATCCACAACGATCAACCGCGAAGAAATCGAGAGACACGCGCAAAAAGAAAAAATTCCACGGGGCTTCCGAAGCTTCGAGGAAACTCGCCGAGCTACTGAAATTGACGAATTCAGACGACGGAAATGGTCAGATGGATGGAGGGATTAAAGAAATGGTCGGGGGCGGGATCGAGTGGAGAAGGGAAGGTGGACTCGGCCACGGATTTATAGGTCGATCGATGGATGGAGGAAGAGTTAGGGTTTTGGCTTTTGGGGGGGGAGGGCTGGATTTTCCCGCGTGGGGCGTTGATTTTCCTGCTCGCTTTCCTTCATCGCCATTCACACGCCAAAGTGGAATGAGGAAATCCCAAGGAAATTGCGATAGAGAAAGAGAGAGAGAGATTACAGGTTTTTCCGTTGGAATGCTTCAAACTCGTGATGAGGAAAACAAAAAAAATAATAAATAGACGCGTTCAGTTCACATTATTTTTATGATTTTGTCGTAATTACGTCGCTCCGTGGAAATTCCGGAATAGCGGATTTAGTGGGTCCCATGGTGACGTGGACGGCTGCGATTTTGGGGGGTCTATGCGCTTGTTGGCATTTTTTTTAATGTTGCTTTGAACTGGCAAATACCAAGAAGTTGGCGCGCTTTGGATCCGAGGGTGATTGAGGGACTTCCCCGCCGGCCCGTGCCGGCAGATTTCAGATTAAGTACGATTTGAAACCTTTAATCGGTATTTTTTATGCAATTTCGTCCCTCCCCCCCTCTTTGATTTCACAGACAATATATTCTTGTTATTCATGAGATATCCATCTATTTATCGTGCGTGCGTCCATCCCGTTAGTTAAATTCTATTTGTTTCGCGAAAAACATTTTCCTCACTTCCCGGCATTAGGATAGCTTAGGAAAAGGAGTCAACGGAAAATATTTTCCTACTAGATTTTGAAAAACCGATTTCTTCTTTAAAAATCGAAAATTATTTTCCCCGCTTGGACCAGAAACTCTGTGCCTGGGCACCAACGTTCGTCCTCGGACTCGTGGCAGTAGGGCCATGCCCTTACGCTCGAGCCCAGATCCATTGAGGCCGGGTCCAAGACTCAAGCGTCTTGGCTCGAGTCCATCTAAGCCACGCCCAAGACCCCGACCACTGCGACGGGGTCCATTGAGGCCGCGCCGGGAACACCGGTGCCTGTGCCCACTAATATCAAGGTTGAGTCCCATGTCCTCAGCACTTGTGCCGTGATCCATAGAGGCCAATTTTTTTAATTTTAATTTTTTCTTGTTTTCTTTTCTTTTTTCCTTCTTCCTGCGCCAGTCGCCGGCCGGGTCTTCACTACTGTCGATGATCGGCCACAGGCGCGGGCCTGCGAGCGCGAGGCTCGCTTGAGGCTGGTGAGGCCCGAGCTCCCCTGTGGTCAACGCCGACAGGTTGCCGCGGAGGAAGAAGGAAGAAGAAAAAAATATAATAAAAAATCATTTAAAAATTAACTTGTAAAAATTTTACAAAAATTGTCCTCGTACCTCGTAAGATGGACAGCGTCCACGTCAGCAATTTCTTAACAAAACGACGGTGCGAGAAATCAAATTAGATTTTTCTTATCAAACGGCGAAAAATATTTTTTAATTTATTTTTATGTCTCGACCAAACACCGAGAAATAATGTCATTTTCCTAGAAAATGATTTATCGGAAAATATTTTCCAAAATTGTCACATTTTTCGCGAAACAAACTATGCCGAAGTGTTGGGAAATCCGGTAGGTAAAGAGAGATCACATGAATATATAAGAGCATATAAATCTCAATTGCCGAGTGACCTGAAATATTTCAACACGCCACTTAAATGCAAACCGAATTATGTTGAACCTTTTAAACACTCGTATATATTCCGACCCAAAAAAAAAAAAAAAAACACTCATATATATCCAATGTAATACATTCATATAATTTTTTCCCTTTTTGATAAGGAAATATAAGTTGTTTAGAAAATTGACTTTATCGTGGTTAGGTTATATATTCAAAGGAAACTTCTGACGACGGCAAACTCATGAATTTGACTATGAACTTCTGAATAACATCAGCCTCCCGAGTCGAAATTTCCATCCTCGCGATTCCTCTTACCGTACCACTACAGACCCTCGAAGGGTGTTTGTAGACAAAACAACACATCGTGAAAACGAATTCCTTGCGAGTTGATTCAGAACGAGACTTTCAAGCTCGATTTGTTTCGACAAAACTATCTTTTCCCCCACGTTGGATCCCGTCGCTTCCCTCCGGCCCTCAACGATCCGCCGCGGGTCAAAGTCAAAGAGCTCTCCAATGCTGCTGCTTCTGTGCGGACGCTTCCACGATGCTTACGGTGGGGAACGACCCCTCTTTGGCCGTCAAAATAGATTGCCGCACCAGCCAGCCACCTCATTCTTACTTTTTCTCCTCTTTTTATGATTTCTCTTTCAAAAATCTCTTTGACCTTATCTCACGATCACATGTTTCTCATGAAATTTCTAGCTCCAATCCAAATTAACTTATTCATTTGACTTTCCTAGAACACACAGAACTTTGCAATTTCTCTCCTCTAAAAACCACCCATCATCCCCCTCAAATCTCGACATCGAGCGGACTCCCGAGACCGCAACCGCAACTTTTTTACTGGAGGGCGAAACGAGGCTGCGTAGAAGGAAAATTTTCACCGGCTATAGAAGCGCGGGTATCTGTAAAAGAAGATTACATTGCCCGCGTACCAAATACCGATCCTTGTCGGCCGGACTATAGGGTGAATTTTGTCCCAACTACAATGTTTTTCCCTCTAGACTTGGTGCTGTCAACCCTGAACTTGATTAGGTCAAAGGAAGGCCAAAGTGGAGAAGCACTCGTCAACCCACTAGCATTTCAAGTAAAGAAGACATCATGGCACACCACTCGCTACGCTGACCAAGCAAGACGTGCGACCAACGAGGCTTAGACCCCCGAGTTTACTACATTAATCCCGATTGGGCAGATGTCCCGGAATGATGTAATGTTTCACCATCTCTCGAGAGCCTTAATCCATGGTCCTAATCACACGCCCTGTGAAACACCATCGACCCGACAAAGACAGAGGAAGGTGAGGCGAAACCGGTTCCGACACCGAAAGTAAACGAATTTCGTGGTTACGAAGAAGTCTAAGGGCGCGTTTGTTTGAGCGAAAGTATTTTTCGAAAATTAGTTTTACGAAATTTCATCCGTTTAGTTCGCCGAAAATGACTTAGTCAACAGAAAATTCATTCACAAAATTAGAAAAGTGAGTTTTTAAATAGGTGAAAATACTTTCCGAAATTGCATATCTCAAATTATTTAATATTTTAATATTATATTTTTAGTTTATATTTTTCTTTTAATTTATTTGAGTTCTTTTTCTTTTTTCTTCTCCCTCCGCCGGTCGCAGGACCTCGGCCACTCTTGAGGGTCGCCAGATCCCAACGAGCTTGAGCTCGCCCTAGGCCGGGGAGCCTTGAGCTTGCTGTGGCAGCTGCCGGCCGATCGCGGTGGAGAAAAAAGGAAAAAAAATAAAAATAAAAATAAAAATAAACAAAACTCAAAAATATTTAAAAATTTATTTTTTTGCCTAAGATAAAGTGTTGAGATTGAAATCATTTTCCAAATGAGATTCAAATACCAGAAAATATTCTTTGTCACATATCACCAAACAAAGAAAAACTAATCATTTTTCATTTTTCTAAAAAATATTTTCCTTTAATATGAAGTTTTCTCCCAAACAAATGCACCCCCAATGCTCCGTTTGTTTCTCGAAAAATAAATGATTATGAAAATATTTTCTTAAAAATAATCGCTTGTATCACCTACAAAAACGAATATTAACGAAAAATAATTTCATCATCTTCGAAGATATGTAGATCTAAATTGTTATCGATAATGAAACATTTTCTTTTGGTTAATTATTTCACACAATATAAGGGATCATTTTTTGAAAAATATTTTAAATTATTTGTTTTTCGTGAAATAAATGAAACTTAACGAAGGAAAAGTTTGTGTGGAGGACCAATTGAGAATGTTCATTTCTTCCAAATGTTTGAAAAGTAAAAGGTAATGGAAAGTCATGGGAAGATAGGCGGGTGGAATTAGAAAATTCTTCGATTTCTTCCGGAAGCAGATGATTCTTCATCTCCTTCTCACATTCCGTGAATAGCCGAGAATATCCAGAAAGGCATTTAGAGAATCGGTCTGATTCTAGCTTTGTTCATTCCGTTTGAAGAAAGGAAGGATCCCAAAGAATCGATCTTTCTTTTAGTTGTTGAATCTCTCTTTAGAATGTAAATTAAATGACATGTCAAACAAACCTCACTTAAATTAGCTAGTGTACTTCGACAAAAAGAGAGAGAGAAAAGCTAGTGTACAATTGAATTCCATAAATGAATATCTAAAAATATTTTGACAAAAAAAAAAGAATATTTGAATTGTATTCCATATATACCGGTAAGTTAGATCTATCAAAATAGTCGATAGATCCATGTCTTAACCTATATACGATGGGTTAAGTTGTTATATTAATTATATTATGTAAATGGGTCATAAATGAATTTTAATATATCATAAATGAGTTTACAACTTATTTAGCCTCGTCCCACCTCTATGACCCCCTCTCATTTTCTCTTGCCCCCACTCGATCTTGTGATCCTCACTCCGCACTTCACTTCAGTTTGGATAATAGTTTTCCTAATTTGAGTTAAATATGGTAGTGTTTAAGCAATATGAATTGGATCTGGTATGTGTTATTAGATGTGCATTGCATACAAATGAGTTAGAATATATTAAATAGGTATATTTAGGTCAGACCATTTTTTGCCTCGACCAACCTGTTTGACGGATCTACCTTAAGCTTACATACGTGATTGGCGAGAGAACACATCGGTTGAATTAGGTTAACTTAAGAATTCAAATTTCATACCATTGATAGCTTTTCTCTTTTCTTTTTAGTAATTGTTATCAAGAATGCACCTACCGATAAGATCAGCGAAACATCTAGATTGAAATTGAAGAAACTCGTAATCCAATGATATTTTATCGTACATGTTGATTAATTAGAGTCAGAGATTTGTATTTTGATTATGACGGTCGAAGTTTTTATGCCTAAAATTACTACTATGAATTGAAGGCTTTTAAGGGTTCATCGGGGCACATTTTCACTTATAACAGAAATGAAAAATTCAAATATTTTGGTCAAATCAAACAATAATTTGATTTAAGAGATACGATCGATAAGGTGATGGCAATTTTACGAAATTTTATATGCATAGTTAATTTTTGAAATTCTTTCATTGTCACTTGTTCACCATTAGTTCTTTTTCTTTTTTCTTCCCCCTCCGCCGGTCGCCGGACCTCGGCCACTCTTGAGGGTCGCCAGATCCCAATGAGCCTAAGCTAGCCCTAGGCCGGAGAGCCTTGAGCTTGCCGTGGATGCTGCAGGCCGATCGTAGTGGAGAAAAACGAAAAAAGAAAGAAAGAAAAAATAAAATAAAATTAAAAATAAATAAAACTTAAAATATTTAAAAATTTATTTTTTTGCCTAAGATAAAGTGTTGAGATTGAAATCATTTTCCAAATGAGATTCAAATACCAGAAAATATTATCGGTCACATATCACCAAACAAAGAAAAACTAATCATTTTTCATTTTTCTAAAAAATATTTTCCTTTAACATGAAGTTTTCTTCCAAACAAATGCACCCAAATGCTCCATTTGTTTCTCGAAAAATAAATGATTATGAAAATATTTTCCTAAAAATAATCGCTTGTATCACATACAAAAAGGAAAATTAACGAAAAATAATTTCATCATCTACGAAAATATGTAGATCTCGATAATGAAACATTTTCTTTTAGTTAATTATTTCACACAATATAAGCGATCATTTTTTGAAAAATATTTTTTAAATTATTTATTTTTCTCGAAATAAATAAAACTTAACGAAGGAAAAGTTTGTGTGGAGGACCAATTGAGAATGTTCATTTCTTCCAAATGTTTGAAAAGTAAAAGGTAATGGAAAGTCATGGGAAGATAGGGGGGTGGAATTAGAAAATTCTTCGATTTCTTCCGGAAGCAGATGATTTTTCATCTCTTTCTCACGTTCCGTGAATAGCCGAGAATATCCAGAAAGGCATTTAGAGAATCGGTCTGATTCTAGCTCTGTTCGTTCCGTTTGAAGAAAGGAAGGATCCCAAAGAATCGATCTTTCTTTTAGTTGTTGAATCTCTCTTAAGAATGCAAATTAAATGACACGTCAAACAAACCTCACTTAAATTAGCTAGTGTACTTCGACCACAAAAAAAAAAAAAAAAAAAAAAGCTAGTGTACAATTGAATTCCATAAATGAATATCTGAAAATATTTTGACAAAAAAAAAGAATATTTGAATTGTATTCCATATATACCAGTAAGTTAGATCTATCAAAATAGTCGATAGATCTATGTCTTAACCTATATATGATGGGTTGAGTTGTTATATTAATTATATTATGTAAATGGGTCATAAATGAATTTTAACATATCATAAATGAGTTTACAACTTATTTAGCCTCGTCCCACTTCTATGACTCCCTCTCATTTTCTCTTGCCCCCACTCGATCTTGTGATCCTCACTCCGCACTTCACTTCAGTTTGGATATGAGTTTTCCTAATTTGAGTTAAATATGGAAGTGTTTAAGCAATATGAATTGGATCTGGTATGTGTTATTAGATTTGCATTGCATACAAATGAGTTAGAATATATTAAATAGGTATATTTAGGTCAGACCATTTTTTGACTCGACCAACCTGTTTGACGGATCCACCTTAAGCTTACATACGTGATCGGCGAGAGAACACATCGGTTGAATTAGGTTAACTTACGAATTCAAATTTCATACCATTGATAGCTTTTCTCTTTTCTTTTTAGTAATTGTTATCAAGAATGCACCTACCGATAAGATAAGGAAAATTCAAGTCCACTATGTGGAAGCGAAACATCTAGATTGAAATTGAAGAAACTCGTAATCCAATGATATTTTATCGTACATGTTGATTAATTAGAGTCAGAGATTTGTATTTTGATTATGACGGTCAAAGTTTTTATGCCTAAAATTACTACTATGAATTGAAGGCTTTTAAGGGTTCATCGGGGCACATTTTCACTTATAACAGAAATGAAAAATTCAAATATTTTGGTCAAATCAAACAATAATTTGATTTAAGAGATACGATCGATAAGGTGATGGCAATTTTACGAAATTTTATATGCATAGTTAATTTTTGAAATTCTTTCATTGTCACTTGTTCACCATTAGTTCTTTTTCTTTTTTCTTCCCCCTCCGCCGGTCGCCGGACCTCGGCCACTCTTGAGGATCGTCAGATCCCAACGAGCCTGAGCTAGCCCTAGGCTGGAGAGCCTTGAGCTTGCCGTGGATGCTGTAGGCCGATCGCGGTGGAGAAAAACGAAAAAAGAAAGAAAGAAAAAATAAAATAAAATTAAAAATAAATAAAACTTAAAATATTTAAAAATTTATTTTTTTTGCCTAAGATAAAGTGTTGAGATTGAAATCATTTTCCAAATGAGATTCAAATACCAGAAAATATTATCGGTCACATATCACCAAACAAAGAAAAACTAATCATTTTTCATTTTTCTAAAAAATATTTTCCTTTAACATGAAGTTTTCTTCCAAACAAATGCACCCTAATGCTCCGTTTGTTTCTCGAAAAATAAATGATTATGAAAATATTTTCCTAAAAATAATTGATTGTATCACATACAAAAAGGAAAATTAACGAAAAATAATTTCATCATCTACGAAAATATGTAGATCTAAATTGTTGTCGATAATGAAACATTTTCTTTTGGTTAATTATTTCACACAATATAAGCGATCATTTTTTGAAAAATATTTTTTAAATTATTTATTTTTCGCGAAATAAATAAAACTTAACGACGGAAAAGTTTGTGTGGAGGACCAATTGAGAATGTTCATTTCTTCCAAATGTTTGAAAAGTAAAAGGTAATGGAAAGTCATGGGAAGATTTGGGGGGGGGGGGGGGGGGGGGGGGGGGGCTTGGAATTAGAAAATTCTTCGATTTCTTCCGGAAGCATATGATTTTCATCTCCTTCTCACGTTCCTGAATAACCGAGAATATCCAGAAAGGCATTTAGAGAATCGGTCTGATTCTAGCTCTGTTCGTTCCGTTTGAAGAAAGGAAGGATCCCAAAGAATTGACCTTTCTTTTAGTTGTTGAATCTCTCTTTAGAATGCAAATTAAATGACACGTCAAACAAACCTCACTTAAATTAGCTAGTGTACTTCGACAAAAAAAAGAAGAGAAAAGCTAGTGTACAATTGAATTCCATAAATGAATATCTGAAAAAAATTTGACCAAAAAAAAAAGAAAAAGAATATTTGAATTGTATTCCATATATACCAGTAAGTTAGATCTATCAAAATAGTTGATAGATCCATGTTTTAACCTATATACGATTGGTTGAGTTGTTATATTAATTATATTATGTAAATGGGTCATAAATGAATTTTAATATATCATAAATGAGTTTACAACTTATTTAGCCTCATCCCACCTCTATGACCCCCTCTCATTTTCTCTTGCCCCCACTCGATCTTGTGATCCTCGCTCCGCACTTCACTTCAGTTTGGATATGAGTTTTCCTAATTTGAGTTGAATATGGTAGTGTTTAAGCAATATGAATTGGATCTGGTATGTGTTATTAGATTTGCATTGCATACAAATGAGTTAGAATATATTAAATAGGTATATTTAGGTCAGACCATTTTTTTACTCTACCAACCTGTTTGACGGATCCACCTTAAGCTTACATACGTGATTGGCGAGAGAACACATCGGTTGAATTAGGTTAACTTACGAATTCAAATTTCATACCATTGATAGCTTTTCTCTTTTCTTTTTAGTAATTGTTATCAAGAATGCACCTACCGATAAGATAAGGAAAATTCAAGTTCACTATGTGGAAGGAAACATCTAGATTGAAATTGAAGAAACTCGTAATCCAATGATATTTTATCGCACATGTTGATTAATTAGAGTCAGAGATTTGTATTTTGATTATGACGGTCGAAGTTTTTATGCCTAAAATTAGTACTATGAATTAAAGGCTTTTAAGGGTTCATCGGGGCACATTTTCACTTATAACAGAAATGAAAAATTCAAATATTTTGGTCAAATCAAACAATAATTTGATTTAAGAGATACGATCGATAAGGTGATGGCAATTTTACGAAATTTTATATGCATAGTTAATTTTTGAAATTCTTTCATTGTCACTTGTTCACCATTTGTTGAAAGGCTAATGGATCTTTTAATTGACATTTAAGTTGTATTTATTTCACGAAAATTTTAAATTTTAAAAATTTAAATGATTGATTATATCATTTAGAAGAATTAATTAACGAAAAAGGTTATTATTAACAACATAAAAATATTTCTTATTTATTTATAAGAAGTGACTAGATTGGAAGTGACAGTGGGTCACTCACTGGCCACTGGGTTTCTGGGGTGAATGAACAGAAGAACCCTAAAAATCCACAAACCCCAATTCAATGGCGGGTCGTGCATCCATGGCCGAGCTTTCTCCGAGCTCGTGACCTCAACAGTAAGCTCGTCTTCACTCACTTTCATGAATTTCGAATACGTCCCACATCGAAAAGGGCCTACTTGTCTCCTCAGATTGGCTTCGCAACTTCAGTCCTTCTCGCCGTTGATTCGATTCCGCTGAGGTTAGGAATTCCACTTTACTTCGTCGGTTCGCTGCTGTAGTTGCCGAATTCGGGAAATTCGTTTCCTCGTGGAAACTTTCGGTATGATTACTGTTCGTAGACAGTGCTGTAGGTCTGTTTACTCTGATTTTGGCGTTTCTACTTATCTAGCTCGCACCGGTGATTCGCTCGAGTGTTCTTTGAATTCGAAGCACGACAATGTAAACCCTGGTTGGCGAAGTTGTTTAAACGACTTGTGCGATGGTTCTATTCGTAGAGCCCGAACCCCATTGACACCCTTCGGATGCAGAGCTAGTTTAATGAAAAGTTTTGCCACATCCAACAGAGAGGATCTCGATCTCGTGTCAATGCCTAATGTTTGCCGGCCGGAGCAAGAGGTGGTGGGTTCTTCTCCGTTGGAACCTTCACCAGTTTACAACGAAGCAGATGCTGAACAAATTTGTGTACTTCTGTCACGATCCGAAGATTGGGATTCAACTCGAGAAGGTTTGGAGAAGTGCAATGTGAACTTCACTAGTGAACTTGTGCTTGAGATCATTTGCAGATGCAAGTTTCGCAGTGGCACAGCATTGCGCTTCTTTGACTGGGTGGGGGAGCGAGATGGTTACTGTCATAGCTCGGAGACATACAACATGGCCATGAAGATCGCTGGAGGCTCTAAGGACTTTGAGCGCATGAGGAGCCTCTTTTACGAAATGAGAAGGAAGGGTTGCTTGATAACACCGCACACATGGACCATCATGATAATGCAGTATGGAAGGGCGGGCCTGACAAAGATCGCTCTGGGGATCTTTGAGGAGATGAAGATGAGTGGTTGTGAACCGAGCGGAAGTACTTACAAGTACTTGATCATCTCTCTCTGCGGGAGAAAAGGTAAAAAGGTGGATGAGGCTGTGAAGTTGTTCAGGGAGATGATGAAATCCGAGCACGTCCCAGATAAGGAATTCATTGAAATATATCTAGGTTGTTTATGTGAAAGCGACAAGTTGTCGCACGCTAGGAAATGTGTGAATTTCCTGCGTAAAGTCGGTTTTTCGACTGCACTGAGTTACTCTCTGTACATCAGAGCGCTTTGCCGAGTGGGTAAGTTGGAAGAAGCACTGAAATTGCTGAGCAATGCCGGAGAGGAGCGCGAGACGCTGAATAAGCATGTTTATGGGAGCATCGTCCACGGGCTACTCAGAAAGGGGGATTTGGAGGCGGCATTGTCTAAAGTGGACGAAATGAAGCAGGCGGGAGTCTCTCCTAGTGTTCATGTCTATACATCGTTGGCAGTGCATTATCTTAAGGAGAAGGAGATCGAAAAGGCCGAGGAAGTTCTCGAGACGATGAAACGCGAGGGCTGCAAACCGACAGTTGTTACTTATTCTGCGCTCATCCGGGGTTACGTGGGCATGGGAAAGGTTGACGATGCTTGGAGTGTTTTCAACCAAATGAAATCGGAAGGGCCTTCGCCCGATTTTAGGACTTACTCGATGTTCTTGAGTTGTCTCTGTAGAATTGGTCGGTCTGAAGAAGCATTGGGTCTCATATCAGAGATGTTAGGTGATAAGATTGTCCCGAGCAGCGTCAACTTCCGAACTGTTTTTCATGGGTTAAACAGGGAAGGAAAGCATGATTTAGCCCGCTTGGTCTTGCAACAGAAGTTAGATTTAGCTAAACAAAGAAAATCAACGACATGATTATTCCTATTCATCTTTGGTGTACATGAAGAGTTCTCACAAAAGCTGGGGTTGGGGATTTGAGCAAGTTTTGATTCCATTTTACGAGTCATCTATATTGATCGATAAATGCATAAGCTGAAGCAGATACTCACGAATCATCTGCTCACACTTTCAAGGTTTAAATGAATGGAAAAAATGTCATTTCTACCGAAAGGCATTTTCTTTCCTCTTCCTTTTCCCTTCTCTATAGACACTGTTATATCAGTTCTTCACAATTTGTTCCTATCCACTTCCTCGCCTTCCAACCAGGGGAAGGCGTACAACCGTCTTCTCCACCTCCATTTTCTACTCCCACTCTGCAGACCCTTTGATCAGTGTTTCCCTTTCGCATCATCGCCACGAGCTCATTGTAGCCAATGCGACTGTCCTGTGGCGAAGGATCAGAACCTAATCAGATGCCTTCAACTGCAAACAACATCTTAATTCAAGCACATGTTCACTGCATCCTCCGTGTAAAAACCTAAGAAATTTCCAATTTCCCCAGAAAGCAGAGTAGTCAGACAACTGCCGATTAGGACATCGCCGCTTCTGATTAGAAAGTGGTACAAATTACTTTTGCTTCATCAAATATAATTCCAGCTAACTTTCTACTGTTCTGATTAAGTCTCTGAAAATCTGATCATATTAAAAGGCAGTTGGCGACACAAACTTCCTCAAATTGTGATCACACAGTAAGAGTTTCCATATCTTCTGATATATACCCGTTTTCTCTACGCATAACGTGTTAATTCATGATTAAATGGCGATTTATCATGACATTAAGTTCTTAACCTGGTCTATGTCTTGTAATTTTTAGATACTGACTTACAGTATATGAAGAAAAAAAAACCACGCTTACCCTGTCCTGATCTAGGATCATTTCCTCCAAGCGGACATCCTCTATGCCGAACTCCTCACAGGCTTGTTGAAGCTCATCGTGAGTGACATAGCCACTTCCGTTGACATAGCCACTTCCGTCTCTATCGAAGTATGAGAATGCAGCCAATAGATGGGCTTCCTTCTCCACTTTGTTCAGTTGCAAAGTAGCAGCGACGAAATCCCAGGAGTCAATGGTGCCGCTATTGTGGATATCTGCCTGTGGTGAAAGTATGTAGCTTGTTAGGGACTAATGTCGATCCCTAATTTTTTTATGCAATAAATGACTGGCTAGGTAGTCAAAATTTAGGTGTCAACAAGGTTCATATTGGTAATAACAAGTCATTTGTTGCTTTAGTGATGCACTATTAAAAATTATTGTCCATCCTAAAGTGAGAATAGTGCAAAACTGAAAGAAAAAAGGGGTTGAGCTAAGTTCTTAATGAATTCCATAGCTATCGTTAGTGGAATATTAAGCTGCAGAATACACTTGATGTAATCATCTATATAAGTGTGGAGTGGGGCCGCTCCTAAGAGAATTTTTGGCGAGATGAGGAGAAGAAACTAAAGCTACGTGTTTTTCCTAGATGAGGAGAGAGTTTATGAGCTTTAATTTTTGTAATACGAGTTTTTCCTTTTTTATCTACCAAAAGGTTCATAAATTAGAAAACGCTAAATAAAAGTAGAAGAAACTAAAGCTACGTGTTCTTAATAAATAAAAATTGAATAAAAAATTTATTTTATATTCTGAATAGTCAAATAAAGATAAATTCACGAGTTTTAATTATTGCAAAGCAAATTAGATACTATATATATTTGAGTTAAAACTTGAAAAAAGTAGATAAAGAGAAAGTACATTATAATACACTGAAATGATATATTTTTCTTCTAAAAATATTTTATAGTAAAATTTAGTAAAATCGCTCAGCGAAAAAAAAAAAAAAAGAGTAGAACAAAGTAAAAGAGAATGTTCTCGATATGTCAACTACTATATATATTAGTCTAATTTTCTTGTGTATATCAAGCGGTCCTAAAACGCACGGCTACCTAATTTAATCTCTGGTGTATTTCATGATTTTTGGCTCTCGGATTCAACAAATGTTTCCTAGTCACTTGATTTATGCCTGATCTGGATACGACTTAAATTCTTATTGTGTTTAGACTAGGTTTGTGAATACATGTTGTCTATTATAGTTACCAAGGGAAGCCGTACCCTGTTATTGTTCTAGTGTGTCGACAATGAGATACTGGTTTCTGTCAACAGGTTTCAATCGAAATCAAAGGGCGTTAGCATTTTCGTCGGTTCTCATCGACTCATACCTGGTTGAGAAGCTCGGATTGTTTCGATATTTTAGTTAGGCCTGCATTTCATATTGCTCGTTCGACGCGCTAAAACCATTTTTGATTGCATTGACAAGATTCCAAAGCGTCTTACTGTTACTCAGCGGGCGAAGTCGTTGGTCCGAAATTTTCTTTAAGAATAGGTTCCACTTGTGGTTTTGTTCTGAACACGCCTTGTTTTGCCAAAAGCAGAGGATGATCCTACGCTTCAAAATAAGCTGACTGGGAAATAAACACCGCAAAGAGAAGCCAAAAATTCACGTTCTCCCCTTTTTACGTTCTTTAAACAAATGATGCAGAAATGAAGTAGAACAAACTACAGGGGAATGTTCTTATGTCAACTATAAACGTCGTTTGCACACGGAGCAATTAATCTTCCATTCCACTGATCTAAAGTGCGCTTCTGACTTATTCAGTTCCTTACCATTCAGTTCTGAGACTTCTTGATCAACGAGCATCCAGTTATAGCACTATGTACATTTAGGGTGCGAGTCTTCATGTTCATTAAACTTCGATGCTTCTTCTGTAATTAAGTCGAATCGTAGCAAGCTTTGTGACAAAATTATTCGATGGCCCCCCCACCGATGTTTCGAAGTGACGTGCAGCTGACTCGATACGCACAAAACTGACGGCATCTCCATCATGCCTTGTGTATAAATAGATGCTTTGGTGATTTCTTGTCATACCATTATAGCATATGGTAAATTAATGTGAGAGTTTTGGTTAATTTATCACAACTTTTGTATTTCTGCAAATTGCATTGATATAGATTCAAGATTTGACCTTGTCTACAACCCATTTTCTTGATCAAAGAACAGAATCTTTTTCTCCCTATTTTTGTCATTTCTTCTCAAGTGAGTGTCGCAATCTTTCCAATGATGACCGACACCCCTCGTCCTTCAAGCACCTCCTTCAGAATTAAGCACAAACCATCATAAGCGGAATTGCATTTGGTTGAGCTTCCTTTCGTCGGGTATATGAAGTTTCAATTTTTCAATAGAGAGCCATTATTCGAGAGAATAAGCGAAATGTCTCGATATCTTAATTATTATACAAATATCCGTCTAATTTTCTGGTGTACCATAGGGTCCGAGCAATGTGATCCTCATCCATTAATGCGTTTACACGCGGAGCGATTAATCGTCCGCTCCACTGATTCAAGTGCGCTTTAGACTTATTCAATTCCTTACCATATGTTTCTGAGACTTCTTGATCATGAAGCCATCTAGTTATAGTACAATGTACATTTTGAGTTCATGTTCATTAAATTTTGATGCTTCTTGAATTAAGTCGAACCTTAGTGCGCTTGTAACAAAATTATTCACTGGCCCCCATCGAGATTCTGAAGTGACTTGCGACTGACCTGATTACGCACGCGCTGGCGGTATCCCCATCGTGCCTTGTGTTGCATTAATAGATGCTCCGGTTATTAGTCGCTGAACACAGACCACACCATCGACACTTGAATCTGCAAGACCGACCATGGCTTTCATTCATCTCTTCTGCCTTACTGTTCTCCTTTCCAATGTCAGTTCTCTCATGCCGATGACCGTGGCTCAATCAGCAGGTGGCGACCTGCTGACCTACATTGTCCAAGTGACTCCCCCCGACGGCCAGGACTCTTCCAACTCGGATAACCTGGAGTCCTGGTACCACTCGTTCTTGCCCACAAACTCTGCTGCCTCGGAGAAACAGAGCCGAGTGGTTTATAGTTACCGAAATGTGATGACCGGTTTCGCCGCGAGGCTGACTGTGGATGAAGTCACCGCGATGCAGGACAAGCCGGGATTCGTGGCGGCTCACCCCGAACAAATATATCACCTCCAAACAACGCGCAGCCCCCAGTTCTTGGGATTACCCCTGCGTCAAGGATCTTTCAATGGTTCAACTACGGGAAAGGGTGTCATTATTGGCGTGATGGATACGGGAGTAACCCCTGACCACCCTTCCTTCATGGGGGCTGGAATGCCGCCTCCGCCGGCCAAATGGAAGGGGCGGTGCGATTTTGGCCCTTGCCAATGTAATAACAAATTGATAGGCGCCAGGACCTTCAACAGTTCGGCTAAGGGAAATGTGACCACGCCACCTACCGATGACGTCGGGCATGGGACTCACACAGCAAGCACTGCAGCTGGTGCTTCTGCGGAGCAAGCCAATACGCTTGGGATGGCCGAAGGCAGAGCTGTTGGCATGGCTCCACATGCACACCTGGCGATCTACAAAGTATGCTTCGCAGATTATTGTTCTTTGGCCGACATACTGGCTGGACTTGATGCTGCCATCAGTGATGGTGTAGACGTGATCTCGATGTCACTTGGCCGTCCCTCCCCTCCATTCTATATGGACGGCATCGCCGTAGCCACATTTGCGGCCACACAGAGGGGGATCTTTGTCAGCTGCTCTGCTGGGAACTTGGGCCCCAACTCAGGCTCATTATCCAACGTGGCTCCGTGGATGCTCACAGTCGGAGCGAGCACCGTTGATAGGAACATTGTCTCCAACGTAAAACTCGGGAACGGAGAGGAATATGAAGGTGAAACAGTATATCAACCCTCCTCCCCTTCAACTTTATTGTCTCTGGTGTATCCTGGGATTGACGGGACAGAAGAATCCAAGTATTGTGTAACGGGGGCATTGAGAAGCAGCCAAGTGAAAGGGAAGGTTGTCCTGTGTGAACTAGGAGGGGACCGGTTTGAACAAGCAATCGAGGTGAACAGAGCTGGGGGTGCCGCTATGATTTTGATGAACCCAGAAATCTATGGATTCACTACCTTGGCCGATGTTTATGTCCTTCCCGTGTCTCACGTCAGCTACTTGGCAGGTAAGCAGATCAAAGCCTATGTTTTTTCAACCAAAACTCCTACAGCTAGGATTGTGTTCAAAGGAACCACGTATGGAAACCCGACTGCGCCTGCGCTTGCTGCCTTCTCTTCGAGAGGCCCCAACTTGGTGAGCCCCGGAATTCTGAAGCCGGACATAATTGGTCCTGGTTTGAACATAATAGCAGCATGGCCATTTCCTGTCAGAAATGATACGAAAGCGAAGTATTATTTCGACATCCTAGCTGGCACCTCCATGTCTTGCCCTCACCTCAGCGGCATCGCGGCTTTGATAAAGGGTGTCCATCCGGACTGGTCTCCAGCAGCGATCAAATCCGCCATCATGACTTCGGGTAAGCAGGTGAACATCGCACAATTCCCAATCCTGGATGAGAGGCTGCAACCTGCGGATGTCTTTGCCATCGGAGCAGGCCATGTCGATCCTGTAAAGGCCGTTGACCCTGGATTAATTTATGACATTCAACCCGACGATTACATCCCTTATCTCTGTGGTCTGGGATACACTGACAAGCAGGTGGCTACAATTGTTCACAAATCAGTCAAATGCTCATCTAGCATTCCTGAGGGAGAGCTGAACTACCCGTCGTTTTCGGTTACCCTTGGACCTCCGCAGACATTTACCAGGACCGTGACTAATGTTGGCACGGGAAATTCATCTTATGTTGTCACGGTTGCTCCCCCACGAGGCGTGTGTATCAGCGTGGAGCCCGCCAAACTCAAATTCTCGAAGCTGAACCAGAGAGCGACTTATTTAGTCACATTCAGCCGCACAAATTTCACTTTCACTGGCAAGACCGGGAATTACTCCCAAGGATACTTGAGGTGGGATTCCGAGAAGTACTCTGTCAGGAGCCCAGTCTCGATTAAGTTCAACTAAGAATGTTTTGAGAGCAGAAATAAAGAAATTACTTTGGATTGTAATTTTGTGTTACCACGGTACTAATGATGAAAGGCAGGCAAACGATATGCTCTCATTTCCCTACTTCCTCGTGAAAATTGATGTGTTATGTAATTTACAAGATTACTACTACGTATTAGCATACATACTATAAGACAGGTATAAACTTGTCGTCGTGGTGAACCTAATAAAAATTTTGAGGACGTGGTGGAGTAGTGAACAGAATGCCAAATCCAATTGCATTCGGAAAACAATTTTTGGCCTCAGCCCTTTGTAGCACCCTCCTCTCTTGAGTTCACGTCAATCGAATGTCCTTTATACCGACAAGATTTGAGAATCTTGATGGAAAAGGAAGAGAGAGCAACATGGTGTTCTTTGACACATGTTTCCCTTCACTCTCCATTGTGCTGTCTGAAGGGATCCAAGGATTACTGGTTGTTTCAGTCAGTCTCTCCATTCTGCCTTGTCTTGTCTACTGGATTCGATGAACTCTCCTCCCGAAGCATAGCTTGTCTGCAAAACACATTCCATCCCTTATCTGTCTACTGGAGACTTGTATGCATTGCAAGAGGATGGGAAGAAGATTCAGAACTCTGTTGTACCAGATGGGAACTGTCATTTGCAATTTTCATGACCATCTTCTCAGCCGTCTATCCATTGTTAGTCTAAAGCAAATAAATGGCTAGAGAAACCTTAGCGGCGAAGTTAGTGAAATCAAAGACTGCTCACCCTCCGGAGTCATCGGGCTCCAGTAACGTCCGTCAGTTCTAGCGACAATTTCAGAAGCAATAGCCACATGCCTCTCCATGTTTTTTCCCAAACAATTTATGGACCGGTTCTCCTGTTAAAAAGGAGGCGCCTATGCATAGACCATCGCATGCATATGATGCTGAAGAAGAAAACTAGTGAAGGAACGAGCAATGAGATCGTCTCTCGTCAGCGAGAATCGAATCATTTGCAGTTCAAGCTGTCGAAGCTCATACAATACAATAAAACCAGCACGAGTAGCAGCAAGAGTGAGACCGATGCGGCACTACCAGATCCTGAAGGACATCGGAGTAGAGCAGCCCTTCGTGCTCTGTCCCTACCCACAATGGTCAGGTGGATCCCCATGCATACTGGACCGCAGGAGAGGGTCCATTTCTAGCAGTCCTCCTTATCATGAGAAGCGGAGTTGGTCGGCCGAGAGGAATGAAGAACAAATCGGGCCTCATATTCCACAACTATCGCTACCACCATTAATATCACAATCGAGGAGATTCTGACAACTGGGATAACAAATTTGCAGAGACGCCCCTTGACTTCTATGTCCAAGCAAATGCGGGATATGTTCCATGGGAGAAGCGAGAGAACAAAGCTGGTTGTTCTCATGCTCTTGTAGAAGGGTCTCTGAGGCATCTACATCTACAACGCGCTAAGAATTCGAAGGCATCGAGAGGGAACGGTATAAGCGTCCCCAATGAGAAGAAATCAAGTTGGTGGCCGAAATTGAGGCATCATGGCATGATGAAGCTAGCGAAGAGAGGACGGGTGAAGCTGAAGTTGCCAGGTACAAAGCCATAAATGAAACCTCTCAAAACGCATTTAATCGCTTTGTGAGAATTGTCAAGTCATGCCTTCAATAGACCGTTTATGTAAGCTCTTCAGTAACTCGATTTAAGGTTTTTGACAGCAACTAATTCATACAACGCAGGATTTCACACAGAAGAATCTCACGTATCGGTCACATTTATAAAGTAAAACCACTCTTTCCTCAAATCTTAATCTAATATGCAGAACAAGGCCACATCAAATCATTTTTTTGTTTCATTTATTCCATCATATAGCTTCATGAGCTATTTTATTCAGGATCACGTTTTCCACCTTTATGCAACCACGGGTGTTTGAAAGACATTGCCCTTTTCGTCGACCCAAATACATACTCGGTTACAGCAAAAATCAAAAAGCCCAGGTGCTTTTTCCACCGGGAACAGCAAGACCGTCACAGATGGATTGTCCTTCTCGATCACTGCCTTCGCTTGTTCTGCATTCTGTCCCACCAACTCAGGCCACCGGACTCGACCCCCTGCAATTAACCATTCATTGACCTCGATCTCAGATTATGTTGTCATACTCAACTAATATTGCATGCCTCATCATCCATGCATGCTACTAAATTTCATATGCTCGCAAATCCAAATGATTAGTGGCTTGTATTTCGAGAATGATTGATGCACGTTAACAAGATTGTAAGCTAGAAACAGGAAAAATAAAAGGAAATTAGGCCTTTTCACGGCATATTACCACAACATTCTGGACTCATGCAATGCTTACTATCACAAGGTGGGTAAGGGTGTTTGACTACATTCGACATGCTTCTCGTCTTCTTTGTAATAAAGCAAGATGTAAAGTATACCTAGATATTGTCAGCAGGCACAATCCTTTATATACCCATTTTCGCGTGCTATAGGCAGTAAATGCTTCGACTATATGAGATATAAAAGAAAACCTCTCATAATCCTCTTAGTCATCTAAGTAGAGCAAGTAATCTGACTTTAATGACTCTCCTTAAGATATGAGGATTACAATGAACCTATTATAAAAAAAAGCAAAGATAAAAGAGAACCCCTTTTAATAATCTAAGTAGAGCAAGTAATCCCTCATACTTATCTAAGTAGAGCAAGTAATCTGGTTTTGATGACTCTCCTTAAGATAAGAGGATTACGATGAACCTATTATCAAAAAAGCAAAGATAAAAGAGAACCCCCTTTAATCATCTAAGTAGAGCAAGTAAATCCCTCGTAGTCATCTAAGTAGAGCAAGTAATCTGGCTTTAATGACTCTCCTTAAGATGGGAGGATTACAACGAACCTTATTATCAAAACAGCAAATATAAAAGGGAACCCCTCGAAATCATCTAAGTAGAGCATGTAATTTAGCTTTAATGACTTTCTTTAAGATAGGAGGATTACGGTGTTATCAAAAAAGAAAAACAAGGTCAAATAACGTATGATAGTTCATATGTATCCTATGTCCTAATAATTGTTAATTTAATTGGATTCACTGGTTTTAATGATGCGCGTGGTCCAATGGCGCAGATGCCCAATTTTGGGGAATTGCTATTTTAGTCCTAAACTTATTATACATATTTCAATTCGAACCTAAACCTTTCAATTGTGTTGACACCTGTTTTTGGCAATCCCAAACCGTTATTTTATTACAAAATATAAAAAGGACAAAATAGAAAAAAAAAATAGATAAAAATATATAAATAGGCAATTTTCTTTTTCAAAAAAGAAAAGAAAGAAAAGCCGGCGGACCAGACAGCGAACCGGCCCTCAGACCGGTCTGCCCGGCCCTTTGTCCTCTAGCCTATGGCCCGGCCCACCTCTCTCTTTTCTCCCTCTCAATTCTCACGGCCTCTCACCACCCACTTCACTCACTTCCCTCATCTGCACTACACCACTCACTAACACACACACAGTGAAGGGAGAGAACGGAGGGAAAAACAGAACAGAAAGAGGGAGAGAGCAGATTGAGGGCAAACACGATTTTCACAAACTTCCAGCCAAAATTAGCCAAAACCTTCAACTAGAGAGTGAAATTACACTCAAAGAGATTTCCAAACATAAGTAGCACGTCCCAAGTGGATGTCGGGAAGGCCTCCTAAAGCCCCCCAAAAAACCACCCTACTCGCGGGTCAAGGTAGAGGTTTGAAATTTTTTCCTAGTGTTGGAAGGCTGGTCACTGGTGAGGAAAAGCGAGAGTTTTTAAGGAGAATTAGGGATATCTGAGGCAAACCGTGACCTGAGAGGCAAACTAGAATACAATTAGTAAGTGTTTGCGTAAAAGGAGCCAACAAAAAGGGTCCCGGAGCCTTTTCTTGGAGACTAACAAAAACCTTTGTCATCAGTTTTCTTCTTTGCAGATCCCATTTTCCAGCTTGAAAAGACCAACTTTGTGCCACTTTTGGGAGACAATTTCTTGGTTCCTTTGTCCAAGAGCCGCGTGATACAGCAACTAGGAAGCACGTTAAGGATCATAGATGTATTTTTGTTCCATTTTTTGACATGGTTTAACCAAGGAAAATCGCGTGAAAACCAGCCCAAAGAACTGATATGTGAGGCTGGAATTTTTTTGGTGTTGAATCGGTTTCAAGAGGCTTGCCTGTTTGACTTGCTACGCCCCTTTTCATCCATCACCGAACTTGGTGAGCTTGATGGATGTTATATGGGAGTGCAAACGATGCCTAGGTCAGCTCGGTTTGGTCTTTAGGTCCTTGTGTGAACAATGAGATCGCTTAGAACTTGGGCCAAAAACTGAGTCGATCCATACTCGTTCATGGCTGGCCAGCGTGTGCCATGCGAGGTGTGTAGTTGGTCATTCTCCGATACGTTTGTTGCATTTTCAATTCCATTTTACATACTTGCATTTGGATCGAGCAAATTTCCTTTATGTCTCGCATGTGATAAATATTGGAGCTTGAATCTGGGCATGCAACCTGTTTGCCTGACCTGGGTTCAAACCCAGATTTGCAACCGTGAATTTGAGGCTAAATTTGAATTTTTTTGTGTGTGTTTTGGGAACTTATTCCTTGCTAATATTTTTCCCTGCATATCTTAGGATAACTTTGAGTCTTTACTTGAGCTTAATATTGCTTAAGGATCGAAATTGAGGGTCACGAACGTGGCTCGGAGAGACTGGTTTGAGTAGGCTAACGCAGGCCGATGTTCGATGAGATTCCCAAACCAAGTTTCAATCTTGAAAAGGTTGATTCGAGCTTGGTTTGTGAAATTCATGTTTTGAGTTTGTCCATGTTCAGGTAAATCATGCATAGATCGGTTTAATGAATCACTTTGTTTTTTCAAAGAAAAGTTACTATTAAAAAGCATTTTTAAAAAATTCGATGGAGGCACTTTGTTCTGTACATTGTGCGTCGCTTCTTCCATTGCTTTAGTATCTCCCATTCGCTTCGCGACCTTACTGACCGACATCGATCGACCAGCAATCCCTCTATGACCATCCATTTTATCGCTCGAACCAACGCAAATATTTCCCATCTATAACAATGTTTTTCCTGCTCGCTTTCGTACATCGGAGTTCACACGCGAAACTGGAAAGAGGAAATCCCAAGGGAAATGAGAGCTATAAGAGAAAGAGAGAGATTACAGGTTTTTCTGTTGGAATGCTTGAAACTCGGGATTAAAACTAAGGGCGTTCAGATTATAATTTGATATGTTGTTATCACATCGCTCCAAGAAAATACCTACTTTTTGGATTTTGGGGTACGCACAGGGACGTGGACGTTTAGATTTTTGTTGATTCGACGATGATGAATTTAAACTTTTGACACTGATACTGTAATTCAGGCAACAGTCATGTACATTCAGTGTAATGCATACTTCAAAGGTTGTAGATGATCCGGCACATCACCATTGAAGTCCAAAACATTGGAGGTGACGGATTCCTAGTGAGCTGGTTCTGAATGAGATTTTCTCGGGCTCCATTTGTTTCGACAAAACTATTTGTCGATTGTCGGATGCGAACAACTTGTTTGACTGAGTGGGGAAGCGAGATGGTTACAGTCATAGCTCAGAGACGTACAATATGGCCGTGAAGATCGCCGAAGGCGCTAACGTTTTTCAAGCGCTTGAGGAGCCACGCCACCAAATGAGAAGGGTTGCTCGGTAACACCACACACATGGACCATCGCGATCATGCTGTACGGCAGGACGGGCCTGACGGAGATTGTTAGGGAGTTCTTTAAGGAGATGTTGTTAGGGAGTTCATTAAGGAGATGAAGGCGAGCGGTTGTGAGCCGAGGCAGAAGTACCTACGAGTACTCGATCATCTCTCTTTGCAGGAGAAAAGGTAGAAAGGTGGATGAGGCCGTGAAGTTGTTCGGGGAGATGAGGAAATCCAAGTACATTCCGGATAAGGAAAAAACTCTATCGGTTGCTTATACGAAAGCGAAAAGTTTTCAGACGCAAGGAAATGTGTGAATTTTCCTGCGTAAAGTCAGTCTTTCGACTGAACTGAGTTATTCTATGTACAATAGAGCGCTTTGTGTCGATCGGGTAAGTTGGAAGAAGCATTGAAATTGATGAACAGTGCCGGAGCCGAGCAAGAGAAGCTGAATAAGTACGTGCACAGGAGCATCCTCCATGGGCTACTCACTCAGAAAGGGGAATTTGGAGGCGGCATTGTCTAAAGTGGACGAAATGAAGCAGGCAGGAGTCTCTCTCTAGTGTTCATGTCTATACATCGTTGGTAGTGCATTATCTTAAGGAGGAGGAGATCGAAAAGGCCGAGAAAGTGCTCGAGATGATGAAATGCGAGGGCTGCGAGCCGACCATTGTTACATATTCTGCGCTCATCCAGGGTTACGTGGGCGTGGGAAAGGTTGGTGATGCTCGGAGTGCTTTCAACCAAATGAAATCGGAAGGGCCTTCGCCTGATTTCAGGACTTCCGCGATGTCCATGAATTGCCTGTGTAAAATTGGCAGCTCTGAAGAAGCTGAGAATCAGATTTTAGCAACTTTTTTAGTCAATGTCACGAGCGAAATATTTCGATCAAATACACCAGGACCTGAGAATCAAATATTACATGCAGGTAGTGGTGACACTTGCATCAGAAATGAGATTAATATTGATGATTGCCCGTGCAATAGCGAATAAATTTTTTTAATTGAGGACCTAAATCATTTTCTTGAGAATTCTCCTTCATCCACCACCATATCTTGTTTTTACTTATCCATCTAGCGCTCTGTACAGTTCGGGCTGTCCACTTGGAAGATGGTAGCAAAACAGAAACCATTTTTGAAGCGATGAACTTTATTTAGAGAATCTCTAAGAAATGGCATCAGGATGGAAAATAAAAGAACATGAACTAGTTCTGTAATGCTCTACAATCTACATTAACTTGTATGCTTACAGGTACCTGAATGTGTAATTGTTCAAGAACCATGGACTGAATCCTGCAATTTGTCTGTCCTTGAAACTGGCTTTCAAAGATTCGAGTGGCTCAGTGTCAATGATCCGCTATGACCAAGGTGGTGGGGAACCCAAAGCTTCTTATGTTGGTCAAAAGTTTAAAGTGCGGCTCTCGTGCCTCCTGTTTCTTCGCTGCTGTCTCTCATTCCTGAGAGCAGGAAGTCTTAAGACCCACCCACTAAGGTAAAGTCTCCAACAGTCCATGTAAAACTGCGTATAAAAGCGATCGTGAGCAGGGCATGACATAAAAGAACAACAAGGAGGGAAAAGAATAACTGCAACGTTTATGCAGGTTTATTATCCTCACATATCATCTAAAAGTTGTGCCAGTCTGAAGCTGCAGTATGAAATTCCAAGGGCTAAAATCATAAAGTGGACGGACAAATGCATAAACCCAAGCAGATGGAATACTCCCAAATGCACATTATTCTTCTTAGTTCATTTTCGTATTACGAGCAGAATACTAACCACCGTCATATGCCATGCACAGATTCCTCAGTACTACTCAATTCATGGCATGAAAACGGAATAAGTGCTGAATTTCCAGTCACTAGACTTATCTTATGGCGTTCACTTAGAAGCAAAAGAGATTTATCTCACTGCACCATATACAACGGCATGAATAGGAAGTAATGACCGAGACAAGTTGGTGATTCCCGAACCCCAAATCGACCACATAAATGTACTCACGCATTCGAGGTTCAAATGAATGGAAAAAAGTCAATTTTGCCAAATTTCTTTCCTCTTCCATTTCCATTCTACATAGACACTGGACAATCAATTCTTCGCATTTTATTCATATCCACTTGCTCCCCTTCCAATCAATGGCAAAAAATCATTTATCTTTTCCACCTCCATTTTCTACTCCTCTATTTTCTCCACCTTTTCATTTTTCTTACGAGCAAAATGTCATAAATTAGGAAAACCAGTAGATGGTTATAAACAAATTGGTAAGGTCATTAGGAGAGCAGAGAACCAGAAATAACAAAGAAACAATTAAACTAGCAGGCGAGCACCTCTTCATGTGGAAAGAAGGATCCGTATTGTGGCGAAGAATCTTACATGTACTCTAGCGAGAAGGTCCTGGGCAAGTTCCTATATCAAAGCTTCCTTGTGATCTCTTCGTTTACACGACTGTAATACTTCATTCTCCTAACACATGCCAGAGCATCTTCAAATTTCTGGGTACGTAATGAACTGGCGAAAGAATTAGACCAGCATCTCAGTTTGTCTTCCATCTAACAAGAGAAACAAAGTCACAAACAGTGCTAAGTCATTGTACAGGCTGAGAATTTACTACTCTCTTTGCAACAGTAAAAGTGCAACACTTATAAACAATGAGAACATCATTTTTTTTGTAGATGATGTGGAGTCAAAGTTCTTAGGGGTTGCAGGGCCGGAAACCTAACATGCCTATAAAGTTCTAAGGCAAAAACAGATGGAAAAATAAAAGTTCAAAAGATGCCATGTGTACCTTGACGGTGCAATCCTATTCAAATGCACAACACTAAGGCTCCGTTTGTTTTGCGGAAAATGTGATATTTTCGAAAAATGTTTTCCGGAAAGTTATTTTCCAGGAAAATGACAATGTTTTCCGGTGTTTGGCTAAAATATGAAAAAGTTCCAAAAAATGTTTTCCGTGGTTTGGCATGGAAAATGAGATTTGATTTTTCTCCATCCACTCTTTTTAATATTTTTTTGATTTTTTGTTTATTTTTTTTCATTATTTTTATTTTTTTAAAATCAATTTTTTTAATTATTTATCTTTTTTCTTCTTTTATCTTTTTCTTTTTTCTCCAACGCCAAGCTCGCTTTCACCCAGACCCTGACCTCATCCCCATCGTCGTCCTCGCCCTCCTCCGCCTCTGCCGCCTCGATCCTCGAGCCTTCCTTCGAATCGTCCCCATTGGCGCCGTCTCAGGTCGAGGCCAGATCTGGCGAGCTCGTGGAGGTTTGGGATCGATTTTTAGGCTGTTGCAGGGCGTGTCAGGCGGGAACGGGAAGGAGGCCATCGAGCTCGGCGCGCTTAGGGTTTTTAGATTCGGTGAAGTCGATGAGGTGAGGTTGAGCGAGAAGAGCTTGAACCACGATCTTGCTGCAGGCGAAATTGAGGGCAAGCATCAGGGGCTGGAGGACGAAATCAGCGCCGGAGAGGGAGGAGCCGAGCAGGGGAGAGGAAGGATCAGCCGGAGCGGGGGTGGGTCCGGCAGCGTAGGGGATCGTCTCGAGAGAGAGACTGTCGGCGATGGAGGAGAGAGAGGCAGTGAGGAGAGAGAGAACGGGAAATGAAGCTCTGGAGACGAGAAGAGAGGAAGAAGCAACAACGCGAGAGACGGGGAAAATTATTTCCTTTTTTAGAAACGGAAATCATTTTCCTCAGTTTAGAAGGTTTTTTTTTCATTGACCGGAAAATATTTTCCGTTGACTACTCATTTTCCGCCCTCCAAACACCGGAAATTGGGGAAAATGTTTTCCTGAAAAACATTTTCCATGAAACAAACGGAGCCTAAGGAAATGATGGATGAATCTACGGAACTATACGACTCATTCACGTAGAAGCTGCCTACCATATAAACCAGTCTCCACAACTCTATACTGAAGAAAACGGTCCGATTAGCTATCAAATTATGTTAAGCTTGCCATACCTGAGACTGAATCTGTCTCAAAGCCTGAGAGTCAGTGGCCTCATCTACAGCTTCTCTTATTTCCAGTATCTGCATTAGCATTCAACAAAAGAGAGACATAATCCATAAAATCTTCAACGTGAAAAAGAAAAAAAAAAAACAGATAAAGGGATCAACTGTTCAAATATGTGAGAAGCTGTGCATTCATTCCTCCCTCTCTAATATGAAAATGTTAAAATGCTGGCAACAGAGAAAGACCATATTTGCATGTTGCTCATGCAAAAGAACCTCTTTCTAACTCATGCTTTTCACTATACCAGCATATTCCTTCGAAAGAACCTCTTTATAACTCGTACTTTTCACCATACCAGCATATTCCTTTGAAAATCCCACTCTATAAACTGAAGATAGCGAAAAGCCTTTTTCCCAGTGTTTTCAAATTAGGGCCGAAAGGAGCTAAAATATATAAGTAATCAATTTCTCATTTATAACCGTGGAATATATATGTTTTCGAAGCCCCAAATTTACCTCAGTTAACAACTCTGGTTCTGAAACGGTCTCCTCTTCATCAACGTTAACCCCTTCAAGCTTTAGCTGTAAAAGAAATAACAGATTCAATTTGACAAGTCATGCTAGCACTAGATTATGTAACAAGTAAAAGATGAACTGGACGAACACTATCTCTTTCAAACTAAGTTCATAGCCTCTTTTCTTAATAAGGAATTTCATATAAAAATATTCCGATACACCATAAGCCAATCATAGAGACTGAAAAGCTGTAGCTTCAGGCAAAATACAAAGAATAAAAAGGAGTGTGATTTTCAGATCATGCATCATAAAGGTTAACTTTTTGACTTTGTAGAGACATTGGCAGGGAGCAAGCAAAGATTCTGGCAAGTTGAGCAGAATGTCACTGCCCACACCTTTAGTCTTCACAATGAATTTATACCCCTCTGCAGACCCTCTAGTGTACACTGCAAAGGAATATAGGACAACAATAGGCTCTGTTTCCTTCGCGGAAAACGAATGATTCTTGTATCGTTTGAAATAATTAGTCAATGAAAAATGTTTTCATTATCAACAAACAATTTATGTCTAAACATTTTTGTGGACGATGTAAATACTTTTATTTTATTCATTTTTTGTAAGAGTTATAAGCAATCATTTTCAGGAAAAATGTTTTCCAATCAATCAATTTCCGCGAAACAGACACACCCTAAGCAGATGAGTTGTTGCATGAAGAAACTCAATGAGGAACACGAATTATCCTGGGAGAATACCCATAGATGACAATAAGAAGTAACACTTACAACATATATCGCCCTTGTCAAAGGCTTGCTAAGTGTGCGGTATGCATCAATTACTCGAGCAGACTGCCCTGCAGCGTATTCTTTTTCTTGCTGAACAAGATGTAAAGAGCATTTAGAAGCTATAGACATATACGGTTAGAACTCCCCCAGCCAAGGCTACCAAAACAAACCTCAGATTTTGAATGGACTAGATCAGGATGCAACTTCTTCTGCCAGTCCTTATACATGCCCTCCAGATTGCTAACATCAATATCATACTTCTTTTCCCTGGTAAAACATTACTACTGTCAAATATGGGTGGCCAATACATATCGGCTAAGTTGATTTCATCGACTTCTCATGCCCACTGAACACCGAGGCATATGACAAGAAACAAAATGAAGCCACAAAAGCACATGTTTTCTGTCACAAGGACAAAACCACACGACGACTCCGCGCTTAAGGCAAATGCCTCAACTTTTTCTCCGCCAATTTTCATTATTCGAAAGCCCATTAATCATACACTCCTAAAAAATTCACCAGCTTCTCATAAGATTCAAGTTGATTACTCGATGACGAGATCTTTTCCTCTATGACGTCTCCGCAAGAAATGATAAACACAAAACTCAGACTTTGAATACGGCTGGATTAAAATGATTCTCTACTCAATATCCAGCACGCGTCAGGTTATTTTCTGATAATCTCCTCTTCAAAAGATTGAGAAGCAAATTCATAACGAATTCAGACACAGGCAAGGGGGGGGGGGGGGGGAAGGAAAGATACCAATCAATGTCAGGCAACAGATTAAAATCCACCAAAGATGTCTCCAGGTAAAGCATTACGCGTGATCCAGTCCAGATACTCACAGTCCGAAAATTTGGAAATAATCCACCGACTCGTCCACGGGCTGAACGCTCCGGCAAGACTCGCACACCAGGAACGGCGTCGGCGTCGGCGCAGTCTTCCGAGCCACGGCGCCGCAATTCCAGCACTTGGAAGCTGCACCATCGGAAGCACTTCCCGAACAGCAACTCCTCCCGGAACATCGGAGGAAATCGTAGCGGTCGAAAAGGGAAAAGCTCGCGATTCCCGCATCGGAGGAGAGCGAAGCCGCGCTCTGCTCGGTGAGACACTGGAGTGTCTGCGAAGGGGAATGGACAGGGATGATGGTACGGCCGGTTTGGGGGAGCGCCGTGCGAAGGGCTGTGGAGAGAGGAGCGCTGAGTCTTCTCTTCCACATTCTCGGAACCTCCCTCTCGCTCGCTCGTCGGAAGAAGGAGAACAGGCAGAAGCAGGGGAGGAGAGAGAAGAAGTATGGCGTGAGAATGAGAAGGGTAATTCTGGAAGATTGCCGATTTAATTGTTCTTCCGCCACGTACTTCTTCTTTTATTCCAGGCAACTGTTCGAACGCTCCCTGAAGTTTTCATTTGTTGTTGTTCACGAATTATTAATAAATTAATATAATTCATGAATTTTTTTGATAAATATTCAAACCAGTTCCCGAAGTATATCAACATATGAAATCTTATCATTTCATTAATTTAAGTTCATGAATAATATTGAATATTTTCATATATTCCGAAGAATAGTTTGAACACGTACCAGAAGTTCAAAAACCACATTGGACAGATTAAAAATTTATAAACAATATTGCACATTGGGCTAAAGCTCGGGGACTATATTGAACAGGGACCAAATTGCACATTGGATCAAAGTTCAAAAATCATTTGTGTCATTTTCTCAACTTTTAGCAATTGAAATTTCATCAAAATGCTTACTTTATTCACACAAATATTAATAAATATATAAATTCTTATTTTATTATCTTACAGCAATTCTAATTCTAATTCTAATTCATGTCTTTAAATAGATCATAGATCAGTTCCCCAAACATCCTTTCTCGCAACACATATAATGTTTTGCCAACATCTTTTAAGATATAAGACCAAAAAGAAAAAGAAACATTTTTTAAGATATAAAAAGATAAGGACATTTTATTTAATACGTAACCTTTTTCTTGTGTACCTAATATTTTGTAAATTTTGAAGACTGGTTATTAAATACGGTTAAAAAGAAAATACCATTAATGAGACCCAAAATATAAAATGAAAAGGACTTATAACCTTTTTTCTTCTTTTTTCTAAATTATTATTTAGCATGCAAGTATGTAAGGTACCTCAACTCTTTTAGAGTCGAAACACCCTCTTTTGGCCTTGTTGAAGAAGTAAGAAACATTGAATTAGCAAAGACTGTGTCAAATTCAGAATGAGCACAACACTTCGTAGAGTTTAAGGAAGGTGTGAATTCAGGATTCATCCCATTGCTCTGGGATTACCCAAAAGGATGAACTGAACATCTCCTGCAATGACAAAGAAGGTGGTGCTGGTGACCATAAGCTGAATCCGGACCGCCAGACGAATGCTCGTGTCTCGTATATCATGAAAGATAGCATTAAAGACCGAAAGCGTTCACATATAGTAGTTCCTTTCCCATCACAATACATGATTGTAAATTGCCCACAAGAAGATCCGGAAATGTTTGCCGCTCTATCTTCCTTAAAAAGAGAGGGGAAAGCGAAAGGAAAGGCGAAAGGCGTGTAGAAAGAAAGCGAGCGTAGCTCTGCTCGTATGCCACCCATCGACCGAGTAAGCAGTTCGTGAACTTTCGACGGAGAGCAGCATCGGGTGGAACCAAACATTTCCATCCTGTGCATCCCCATCAATGTCCAAGAAGTGGGTGGAAACAACATAACCTGTATCTTCTCCGTCGTCTCGGCGAATTCTCTGCATCTGTGCCGCTTTTGTCTCCCCTCTCTGCCTCTGTGGTCATCTCTTTGGTGTCATCCATGGTCGAGTCCGAAAATGGCGCCTCCGTCTTCCCATTCTCTAGAGAATACGAAGCAACGACCTGGTCGATCTGAGGAGGAGCCACGAGTCTCTCTTCCGGTGAAGCCGGTACTACCTTGCTGTGGCTTACTTCCCTTGTCGCACTGGAATTCGATTTCCTATCCCTGCAATTACCACGCTCTCGGAACTCAGACTAGAAGGGGGGGGGGGGGACCTAGCACGCAGTAAACCCCACCCGATGACAATATACTCTACTCACAAGAATTTATCTTTTAAATTTATTAGAAGTTACCAAAAACAATCAACAGGCAAAGATCAATGGCATCGCAGCAACTCAAGCATATCTTTTACAAGGAAAACCTATTTCGGGAGATAATCAGGAGCCGGCACCAATACAATCAAATGGTATTATTCTATCTTCATAAATGTTGGGTAAACCACAAACTAGTGCCTTCATGGCGAAAAAGTTGTGTTGAAGTTTCATTGCCACCCATGACTACCACACCCGCGAAAGTGTAGATTGAAAAAACAGGAAACCATAAGCAAGGCATGGCACTGATTGATCATCGTAATTACCTCGAACTGTGAGTGCCAGAGCTTACTCTCGGTTCTTCTGTAGATTTCTTTATCGTTTTTCTGTCTGATTCTTCAACACCGACATCATCCTTTGAAATGAATCCAACTTTTTCTGAGATTGAAACCCCAACTGCATCCATTTCAAGATCTTGTGGCTCTTCTTCAGAGAAAGAAGACGGTGAACGGTTTTGTGCCTTCAATCCATATTGTCGAACTATAGATATCGCTTTTTCCAGCGTCCCAAGAGCTTGTTCCACCTCAGGACGGATATGAACTTTTCTTTTGCGATCTAGGCAAGACATCTCCCCCACATCTCCATTTGAAGGGTCAATGATAAGATCATTACCTCCTTCGATGCCGTCCTCACTCTTCACCTCCTCGATTTCACCATAATTGCTGCTATGCTGAGGCAGTTCATCATTTGGCTGAATTTCTCCTGCATTCTGATCGATTGGAATATCTTGATTTACATCCTTTGTGCTTTCTTCCACAATGTCTACAATATCTTCGTGGATGAGAACTTTTGCCTTGTCCTCCAGCTTGTTGTATTCCAGACCTCCATTTTGTTGATAAATAGTATAAAAAGCTTTACGTATTCGATCATACAGAGGGTCGTTCAAAGCCTGCTTAAAATCCCCATCCGACTTGAATACAGAAGCAACTGCCTGTATAGACGAGCAAAATCGTCAAATGTTTTGCTGATGAACATTATCAATAGCACCTGTCACTTCATTTATTCATTATCCATTTCTATGTGTGTTGTTTTTTTTCTTTAATCCTCAAGTCCTTTACTAGCTGATGTTTGCATTGCATTTTTCACTCCACAAAAGAAAAAGAAAAACGAATGTCAAACTAGCCAAAGAAAGGGGGTCCCTAACACACCTTCTGATAGAGTCTAAATCCACTACCAATGAGCTGCCTTGCTATAAAGTTTATGAGGGATGGAGGAACAAAATCCAGCTTTAAGTCCATGTTTGCAATCGTACTGCAAAAGTTGAAGTCAGGACAATTAGAAGTCGTAAATTCAAGGAGAGAATTAGCAATTACAGTGAGCTCAACACTGTTCTGAAAGAACGGAGAGGCAGAAGATCCACTCTTTTGATCTCATATCTTAATAGCACCTAATCATCTTTCTTCCCACCTCTAAACATGATACTGTTGATGGAGTTGATCTTTCGTCTCCAAGTTCCCCTCTTTTTTCCGAAATTTCCCACAGTAGGTGTAGGATATATTTGTAGTTCAAATCTATAACTCATGTAGAGTCTCTTAATTACAAACAAAAAAAAAGTCAATACCAGAAGTTTCTGAATCGCACTTTATATGGTGTCTCACACTAGCAAAATCAACTTGGGTTCTATGTGGTCTTGACTGCATCATTCACCTTTTATCTTTCACCAAAAGAACTCCAACGTAGCTACTCTTTAGTTTCTCTTTTTTGGCCAAATCAATATAGCTACTTAGTCACCCTTATTTCAAGGGATTATTTGAGTACTGTGCACTGTATGCTCTTTATCAATGCTTACCGAAAATAACTTCTTTCAGGAGTCACCTTTTGTAAAGCAAATCCTCCAACCATACCAATCCTTATCACATCTTTTGCCTCAGTTATCATGTCTCCAGTGTAACCATGAGTACTTTTGTCGATTTTCTCTGTTTCAGATATCTACCAGGAAATTGTAAACATGATAAGAATCATGAAAAATGCCAAAATTCAATGTAAACTAACTTCTACAAGAAAGGAATAATCTCATCGAATTTGACCGTTGAGTTTAGAATAATCACTACCGAGTTCAAAATTACGATGATCAGATCATCTTGGAAGTACTCAAACTCAAAGAAGTGCACAACAGCCTCCCTAGCTGATAGTGGCCATGACACCTTCACCCTTTCTTACAAAAACAACCGGGGAAGATATCAAAACTGTGAAG
Organism: Lenwebbia sp. NSW1173648; assembly: GCA_029784005.1. Classification (NCBI taxonomy): domain Eukaryota; kingdom Viridiplantae; phylum Streptophyta; class Magnoliopsida; order Myrtales; family Myrtaceae; genus Lenwebbia; species Lenwebbia sp. NSW1173648. The sequence continues at coordinate 3,176,933 of JARCGZ010000008.1, read as the reverse complement.
GAGAGAAGAATTACAGTATGTTCTTCAATAGCAATTTTAGGCATACCTCACTGATGATATCTGTTCTCCAATTCGGATCTTCTGGAGACATTTACTAGAAACGATTTTGAAGGTTGGCATAGTATACTGGGGCCACCTGATAAGCCATAAATCAAACCGAGACTGTCATCTATGTAGCTCAAATACCACAGATAGTGTTCAACTTAATGCAATCAATGAAGTCTCATTTGCTTCTCCTCCGAGCATGCATCTATTCATTGCAAAGCTAGGTATAAAACTACAAGCATTCACGAAAAGTGTTTCATCTGTTAATTCATGAACCTACTCCTGATATTAGACCATACGTTGAAATTGTGCAGATTCGTATAACAAACCTAGCCAAATTCATAATCTCCCTCTCTTAAACAGGAGGATTGCAAGCCTATGCGTGCTTTTTGCAAATACAATGAAAAGAAATGCACATATTACTGGTTCTTATTGCCTGTGAACACTGTTACCCAATAAATGAGCAACCCACCAATAATTTATTTTCCTTGTTCTTCAATATTTTTCTTAAATTGTATACTCATTTTGTTGCTAAAGTATAAAAACTGTTCTCTAAAAAGCATTAGGTTGTTAAGCCAGATGTCTGTGTAAGAATCTCCTAAGCAGAAGCGAGATAGTAAAACAAAATAGCTAACTGGATAATCATTACTAAGAGTAATGCATCAGAAATGAGTCAACACGAGACAGTGATGATGCGGAAAACTCTTACCACTTCTTATACAGGGCGGACTCCCATGAAAGACATAAACCTGCAAAACTATCGAGTATGCTCAGCTTCTTCCTTGTTTGTAATTTTGTGGTCAAAGCATGAGTCTCTGGGAAAAATGTCGCACTTACAAGTATCCATGGGGCCATCAACATAGCCTTCTACAAGTAATGAATGGTATGGAGTTCCCTCGGGTCCTTCTCGATACATAACTCTGAACTCCTCATTATCTTGTTTTAACTGTCAAATGGGAGAGGAGAACACTCACATCAAGAACTTATCGGACAGAAGTTCATAGCTTCCAAAAGGTGGATTATCGCGACCAATATATATGGAAAAATGAAAATCAACCAGAAGGTGAATGAGAGATCTTTTTATCATGGGAGGAGTTAAAAAATTAAAGCAACAGAACAGTACACGTTGGCTCAAATTTTGTCTGAAAAATGCCCTCCAAGTTTTGTAAAGTCATCTAAACATGAAGAGTTTTGGATCAAAGGAAAGCCAAAGCAACAGTAGTAACATGCTATCTTGCAGCTACAAGACAAGCCTACAATTTGCACAAGATAGGAAAAGGTAAAGCTTATTGCCAAAAGATTGACAGACACAGAAATGACGATCAGATTATTCTGGAACAAAGGCCACTCGACTGATCAAGTCCTCTACAAGAACAGACGAATTGTGAGAAAAGATGTTTGAGATAGAATTTCACAATCAAGCAAATTGGACTAAGGAAAAACTTTTGATTGCTCACAAAGCGAAAGATTATTTTACGTACTTTCCATTCAGCATGTGACGTTTGAGAAGCTTTTGATCTGTCACCACCAACAGAAGCACTTCTCAACATATCCAGAAAATGAGAGACTTCCTTAGTCCTCCTCTCCAGTAGAACCTCAGAAAATACTTCAAAAATCAAATTCCCTCAGCGTCAGAAATTGTAAAATCCAGATCAACCTCCTCAAACAGCATTTTTCACAAAAAAAGGCCAAGTAATATCGCACAAGACAGTTCACTAATGTCATCAGAACCCGCCCGCAGAGTTACTACCTTCATTATCTTCCAGTGAAGAACGTTGGAGATGATCTTTCACAAGGTTTTTAAGCGTCTCTGCATTTGTCAAATCAGGAGATGCCAGAGTCTTATCGAGCCTATCCCTGTACTTGGTGATTCTTTCACTCGTGCCCATCTTTGCATCTCCAGAAAAACTAGATCTGGAATCAGAACTTTCAAGCCTCCTTGTGCACCACAAATCTCAAACAGAATTCACAATCACCTCCTGCACGCGAGGCCGTCCCAAATTATCTCGACTTCAGCACCACAATGAACTGTCCTGATAAAAAGGCTATCATAAATGTGCAAAAGTTCTCATAACTTGCATCACAGCCAACATGGAGACAGAAACGTGATAGGTTCACAATCTTATTCTAGAATAGTAAACGATGTAAAATTGCAAATATTGTTGACTTGTAAAACTTTCAAAGTCCACAGCTTGCGGTCCTACGAACACGCCTTTGTTGAAAAACACAGAAACCTTCTAGTTGTTCCATTCGACCAGTATTAACCTACCATTCCAAATCCAAGTCGTATAATTCCATCCAGCTCTCATTAGCAAATATAACAACCAACAAAATTGACAGAACTCTCATCCAAAAAATAGAAATTCAAGTATGCAAAACACTACAAATTAAACCTACCAACCCCATTAGTAGAGCACCAGAAGCGAGCCAGATGAGAGCACCAAGAATTCAAACAAAGCCTGATCACAAAGGCAACCGACCCAAAAGAGAAAAGAAGAGAAAGCAAAGCATCAAGCAATCATTTTCAGTGGCCCAAAAGATGCTCACGCAGAAACTCACTGGGAATCACCACCCACCCATCACCTACCCAGCTGCGAAAATGGCTTTCCCCCGGTATCGACAGCTATCAATCAATCGATTACTCGTGTCAAGAAAGAGAGGGACAAGAGCCACCGGCTGTTCGAACGCCAAGACGGCTATAGAACATGGGATGGTATCGAAGTTAACGAATACCAGACAGGGGGCAGAATTACCGATGAATTCGAATGGAACCCACCAATTCTCCCTCAAGAGAGAGAGAGAGAGAGAATATTGATATACGGTCCAATCACGGGAATAAACAAAGAGGAGGCAAGAAAGCACATGGCTTCAGCACAAGGTAAGGTACAGCCACAACAACTCGAAGTGGGACCACAGAGAAAAATAGAACAAACCACCGAACCAGTTAAAAGAGATTCTGCAATTACAGAAGTGGGATTCATCGGGAGTGACCCAAAAAGAAATAGTGGGAAGAAATTCATTAACTCGAAGAAGTGGATTGCGACTGCGGGTATCCTCGTTTCTTGCACGCTTGTTCGCTCTTGGGACGGATCGATCGACTCACTCCCTGAAGAGCCAAAGAAAGAGAGAAGAGGGGAACACGTGGAGGTACCAAGAATGCCAGCGATGTGGGTCGACGTGTCGTTGTCATGGCGACCCGCCAGAAGATACGTCTCTGCTCTGACCCACATTACTGCGTTCGCGTCCCATCCCACACTGCGGCATATCCATCAATGCTAAGTGAGAATATATTCGTATTTCCAACGCATTAATTGCGCGTGTTGCCAAGAGCGGTACGTGCTTTCCCGATTCCAATTTATGTTTTTGCTGGTTTGACAAAAGTATCGGCATGATTTTAGGATAGAATTTGAAATCTGAAGAATCGAATCGGTGAGAACCGATCGATTTCGGATTTCAGGATATGAATGGTAGATTCCAAATTCTAAAAATTAGGGAACTTGTTCTGACGGGTAGGTTTCAGGTAAGTGAAACCTGAAACCTGGAGCAAGTTTTTATATTTTTCTTGATATATGTCTTCGCGTCATCGTGTGGTATTCCATGGTGTCCGATGATGAGTATATAATTCGGAACCACTTTATCATTGAGACTTTTACTTTGTTAATGTTTCATATTATTCACTGCAATCGTTCAACTAAGAATACATGTGAAACCTGGATGGAACCTGAAACCTGTGACAGGGTATGTTCTAGGTTCTAAGGTATGCAAGGTAGGTTCTAGGTTCCAAAAAATAAGGAACCAGTATAGGTGGGTAGGTTTTAGGTTCCAGATGGAACCTGTACGGAATCCGAAACCGCTCACCCTTAATCTCGGCGCCACTTTTAAACAAAATCTTCGTCATTCTTATCAAACAGAGAGAGGAGTAGTTGTAAAAGGTGAAGTGGAGGAGAAAACTGGTTGAGCTTGACACTGGGCATTGCTAAAAAAGCGACCTTGATTGTCCTATGATTGCTTCCTCGTCTCTGACCATCTCCAAGCCACTGGTCCCATGTCACGGTTGTCATAAATGCTTTGCGGGTGAGAGATCATTGTCTAACTTTATCATGCCTTGATAACCCTAAAAAGCTTCCAACTTTTAACTCTTATTTCAATTCTACCTTTTATTTCATAAAAAAACTTCAATTTAAGGTGCAATCTCAATTTTCACCTAAACTTTTTCTATCCAATAAAACACCCACAACTTTAGGTCGAGTCTCAATTCTACCCTAATTTTTTTATCTCATAAAAAATCCTTAACTTAAGGTCAAGTACCAATTATACCCTAAACTTTTTTTTGTATCATATAAAAATTCCCACCTTTAGGTCAAGTTTCAACTTTACTCTAATTTTTTTTTGTCTCGTAAAGGATCACCAACTTTTACTTGAGTCATAAATCTGTCTACATTGGCCTTTTGTCGAAATAGCCCTTATTTGCGCACAGTTTTCAGTCTCTCGTGTTTGGGAATATTCCATCTCTCGCAATCAAATAGCTCGCGACACTCGAATAGCTCGTGCTTGGGAGTTTTCCATTTATTTGTTGTCAAACGAGAAATTTTGGACGGAGAGTTAATAGGGGCAGATTTGTGACTCAAGTAAAAATTTGTGGCTTTTTATGAGACTGCAAATATTTTAGGGTAAAATTGGGACTAGACGGTAAAATTAGAACAAAACCTAAAGTTTAGAGTTTTTCATAGAATAAAAGAAAAGCTTATGGTAGAATTTGGACATGACTTAAAGTTGAGGGTTTTTTATGGAACCAAAAAAAAAAAGCTTAGGGTAAAATTTGGATATGACCTAAAGTTGAGGTCTTTTATGGGACAAATAAAAGTTTATGGTAAAATTGGTACTCGACATAAAATTGAACCTTTTTTATGAGACAAACAATAAAATTGAGACAAGTTAGAGTTGGAAGTTTTTTATGATATTAGACCCATTTTATCATTAAGTAATGAAACGTCATTCTTGAGTCAAATCCCATTTGAGGAAAAAAGGAGAATTGTAAAGAGAAGGGAGAAATGACTAAACGATGGTACTTGGTGCATGAATAATTAATGTCATCGATTTTGATAGCTGAACCCTTGATGCATGAATAACTGATGTCATTGATTTTGATAGATGAACCCACTTTCTCGTGGACTTTAATGCAGAGGTTGGGATTGTAGAGAATTTTGAGAATAAATTGAGAGACTCATGTAGGTCATCAAAGTCATATAATTCTCGATTTAGGTTGTGCGATTCATCTTATTTGAGAACTTAACGACACGTGCTTATGAGGCGATTCGCTAATCTTATGAAACCGCAAGCGAATCGATAGACTCACTAATAAATTTGCGATTCAATGTGTGTCTATCGATTCGTACTTTATGTGCATACTTATCAAATGATATGACTTTGTCATATTTTATAATGTGATTTGATAGTCACGGAATGACTAAAAGTAAATTTTTTGCATTTGGGAAGTCAATAATAAGTTTAATTAGGTGTATATTTGGTATTCGCATACGAATGCAATCTTCACAAAATTCTATATTTTCTTATGCATAGAGAGCATCTCATGTGCTCAAAATCAAGTTTCCAGCTTCCTAGGACATAATTCTTATTCAAAAGAGTCGTCTTATAATATTCGGAATAACATTGTTAAGTTCTTTCGATTCTGAATCCTAATCTTAGTTATTTTATCGAATCCTACGATTCGCGATACATTTCTCAGATTTAACAATTACAGGGACTCATGTTTTGACTTGAAAAAAAAAAAAACAGAACCAAAAAGGAAAATGAATGCATTGAACCTCTTTCTTGTTTTTATTTAATGATAAGTTATCTGGTCATGTTTGACGCGAAACGGTTCAGGGCATGGTAATAAACCAACATTTAAGCATCAGTTCACGAGGCTATGACTACTACGACGGTGATGCAAACTCAAAGTCAAAAGTAGAGAAAAAGTCAACAGAACATAGCTCATCAAGATGTCCAAGTTTGACCCGTGCATGATGGTTGGCCACCGATTTCTATTTGACTGGAATCGTTCAGGGATATTTGAGATTATTCTCAGTAGGAATAAGAATTGGCCAATAAAACAGACAATTCATATACTCCTATCCGGAATTGATTTTCGTATAATAAGTTTAGGACTTTTTGGACAATTATTTCTATTCTCAGACCATAGTCAACGGAGTTTTTTTTTTTTTTTTTTGAATCGAGTTGGTTTTTATTTTTATTTTTGGTCGATAAACGATGAATCGAGTTGGTTTTCAAATGCAAGGATGGTGAATAAAATTTTTCTGGAAGCGAAAGCCATCGGTTTGAGGCTCTCGTTCTTGCGCAAAAGACACGGCATCATCATCGTTCCAATGGAGGCTTTTGGTAATTAGTTACCCGAGGTTTGATCAAACCGAAAGGGACGACACGTTCGAGACTCGGTGGACCGGAATGGACTTTGATCCTTTCTATGTCCCCACAACATGCATTTCTAGAAGTAGCTCGCCATTATAGATAGACACAATGAAAAAGCACAGGAGAAGCCCGATAAAGGTAGGAGGAGAAAATTACCACAAAATTACCACGTCAGCGTCCATCCGACCAACTTTGGCCGGCCGACGCTGACGTGGCGCTGCCGACGCTGAGGTCCCACCAACGTGTACTTCTGGAAAAATGAAGAAAAAGAGCTCTCGGAAGAGTCCATGAGACTGCGGCTTATTATCCTCAACCCCTTGTCGGTGATGCACTTTTGCTTAAAGGGAAAAAGAGAATAGTTCTTTGACATGGAGGCGCAACTCACCTTTCTGCAACACCAAAAGAGGCTGAGTTTGAATCTTGAACCTTAGGAGGTGTTGGAAAGAAGGTTGATTACAGTAAGAACGCTAGACCATGGTCTTACGTTGTATACACTAGTTCTTCGTTAGATTCACAAGCCAGATGGGATAACATAAATGACTATGTAGCTATTGTATCGAAGGAAATTGCTATATTATCTCAGGTGCGGTATTTTTTTTTTTTTTTGTATCTGTTCTATCTCCAACTCTCCTCTCTATCTTCCCTGGATTTCAAGTGCAGTACTTGGAGACCTGGAAATGGTCAGGTTGCCTCCTTATGGCTGGGGCCGTTGACCTCAATCCATTTTTCCCCGGTTCACAATACTCCCAATTGTTTTGACCTAATGCCTGTGCAGGACATGTGTTTCTTGATTCTGATACTTTGCATCAGATTAAAAGCACTATTCAAATCTCTGCCTTACATTCATACGCATCTGTGAGCAGGTAAATACTTGTGCACTTCTAGCCTCTAGGGTTCTTGTCAAAGAATCGCCAGATGAAGCAGGAGACGAAGAACTGAAGAAAATAAGCATGTTTTCATCTTCATCGATGTTCAGTGCACCATTCTTTGTTCTTTCGAAAACAAGAGCTTTTGAGCATTACTACTCTACCAACTTATAAAGTACGGATCAAGGTGCTCCCCATTTTTCACTTCCAGTGAAATAACCTTTCGCATTTCCTTTGGAGTGAATAACCTGAAAAATAATTATCCGCCGCCTCTGACCTTTTAGTCATTCATAAAATGGGGAGAAATGACCAGCCCCCAAATACTAACTTGACCATCTGCAACAGCTGCTCATGCATAATATAGTCGAGAATGTAACCTCCTGGTCCTAGCCAATCTCCTTCTTTTACTCGCGTCTCATGGAAACCAGAATCGGCCAAGCAGGACATGCCACTCCGGTTCTTCACAGTAACAATTAGATGGCTCATGGAGGTCAACTAAAACAGTATCGATTTTCTATTTGACCTTCTTCCCATTTGGAAAGGTTATAACATGTTTCAGCTTTATTTTTCCTGTCAATCAAATGTATTTACACTACCCCAATCAAATAAATCAGAACACTTGCAGTTTTCGGGGGCTGTACAGTGTCGAAAGTGTCGAATCTTCTTTGCCCTTCCACTCTTCCTTTGAATTCTCTTATATTCCAAGCTGTACTGTAAAAATTGTAATGTATGCCGTCCAAAGCTCTTCAAAAGTAGAGGCTAGGGCGGAGTATAGACGGCTCCTCATTGCACCTGCCTGATGTTATCACTTATGAACAACTGTACATCTACAACAATATTCACCAGTCATGCTGCTGGGACCCTCCTGTAGAAAAGGACGTAAGCAGCAGATGTCTTTATCCCTTCTTCATTAATAGGGAAGACCCTCTCATCATCGAACTCGTACCATCGATTGTGCCCATGCTACAGATTGTCCGAGTTTCCACGAATTTGACAATGTATGCCAGAAAAAAGAGCTTGTCAATCGAGGTTCTCACATTCGACCAAAAAAAAAAATTCGAGGTTCTCACAACTATTATAGCTCTACAATCTGGTGCCAGTATGAACACAACTGAGCTTGTGGAAAAATTAAAAACACAAAGGATGGTGATAACGTTACGCGAGTCCCAAACAAAACCAAGCTGCAGAAAATGCTTATTGGGCTGAGATGAAATGATCATATTGTAAACGAGTTTTTGACACAGAATCACGAGTCTCAAGCAACTGTGGAATAGAGAATACAGATTTGCAAGTTGAACAATTGCACAAGAATTAGAGAGAGAGGATAGAAGGCCTGTTTAATTGCTATAACCCTAGGTATCAAAACAACCCTTCTCTAGCAATAAATTTTCACCAAAGTACCAACCAGGAATGACCAAGGTGGATTATAATCAGTTTGGTTGACAATTACCGAAAGTAACTGTAACTATCAGCCAGTATTTATGAATACTAAGGAAAGATCTAAGTTAACTTCAAGGTAAGGCGGTGACCATTATACAACTGAATAGAAAAACCCATCATCTATGTCAATTCGAGATGAGATTTGACACAACAGAAAAGAACAAGACTGCAAATATAATACAGATGCAGGATCACAATCAAACTGCAGTAGTGCTACATGTTTCTCTTCTTTATCTAGTCTTTCCTTACTGAAAATTACTTGTTTGTCAATCATGAAAGCCTTACAGTAGCAACAGCTATTAGATGAATAAACTAGGAAGCATGAGAGCATTGATATTTTTTTTTGGGGTAAAGAAGAGAGCATTGATATTGAGTGCTTCTTTTGTGAAGAATTGGTTCATTTGGCTCATGACTGTCCGACTAGGATTCATGCTACAAAGAAAGAGGAACAAGCATATGGAAATGGTGAAGGAGATATGAAAGAAATCAAGGACAAGATAAAAGCAATCTGTCATGAAAAATGATATTGTGATACCAAATATTTAGAAATCTATCAAAGAAGTTTGATCCGCGAGTTCTCACTAGGAATACAATTTTCAAGAGCGACTAGGAGGATTAAGATCATGTGGATACGTATGATGAGTCCACATCTCAAAACTCGAGGTCAAGTTTTTCTCTGGTCAGAAGAAAAAAGAAAAGATGTTGACTCAAAATGATAATATAAACAGAAAGTTCCTGGTGAAGCGGTTGGATAAATTTGCTGCAGAAAGTCCATGGTTTCTGAAAAGGGGATGAAGGAGATTGATCACGAGATATATATTGAATTTGTCAAAATTATCATCACCGAGCCCGAGTGTTTCCAACATAGGGTGAATGATAAAAGAGCATAACCATTTTTAAAATGTAGAAGTTCTCTTCTTTATTTATGTCTTTGTTTATGTTATTAGGTTAAAAAGTGATCATGCCGTTGACATTGACTTCAATGAGGTTGGGTGCTTGAAATCAGAAGTGCTCATGTTAAATAAAGGCTTGATATCATCTTTCGTACGTAACCATAGTAATAAAGGTCTTTTAATCACTTTGTCGTCAGTTTTTCTTTTTTTCAATAAGCATTGTTGGCTTCTCTAAACCCAACAGTGCCTATTCTCTGTTCCGGCTTCAATTTTACTCAATCCTTGCCTTGTATTTGGCTCTTTTTGCTGTCTTTACGTCCCTAACTACATCAAACACACTAGTAGAAACTTTTGCGCTGCACAAAAAGGCCACGGACATTTTGTAAATGGCGGATGTCCAAACAAAAAATTGAAATGAACAAGTAGACATCAAATGTTGTGGTCCAAACATACGAATCCTTAGGTTGCACTAAAGCCATTTGAATAACTAGCTTCAACATACTTTTTTCTAACGTAAACATTAAGATTCATCCCGACTCTGCTTTTGCAACATATTCTACAATGAATCTAGGAGAAATTCCTCAATGCAAAGGAAACAGTAATCATGAATTTACCTAGAGGAGAAAAGGACACTTACATGAACAGATGCTGTATAATGACCACCTCCCAATCCTCCATAGTGATTGCTAATAGCATACAACACATAGCGACAAGGGGAAGGAGAACTTCTGCTAGCAATGTAACTTGAAAGGTCAAGATCCTTGATGGGGAAGTCGACAAATGTTTCGAGTTTGTTCTTGAGGAACCGGCTGTATGAAAACCTTTTCAAATGAACAACCAGAATCTCAGGCAATCTCCAAAGGTCCAGCTTTTTGCTGGCTTGATGGTGTTGTTTGCAGCTTGGACAATACCTAATTCACATAGAACTTGAACATTTAAGACTTCGAAACATATCTATGATAATCATCTTTTGAATAAAAGTAAATATAAGATTATATCATTTGCCAGCGCATCTGTTCTTTCAGATAGACAGATGAAGATGTGACGATGGGGAAGGCCAAAAGCAACTAAAAGTAAGCTGCAGAGCTCGACCCAGCTGGTGAGGCTACCCAATTCCCAGGCATAAGATGTGGGTTCAAGTCAGATTGTCCCACTTTCTCCTCACCTCGTGTAACCAAAAACAAAACTCCATATGCTTTAATAGTGTGCTACCATCTTCGAGATGTACAATCGGTAAAAGGTTTAGATGATGAAACAGCAGAAGCTATTACAAGAAAAAGGACGCAGACTAACCACATGTCCTCTGGTCCTAGAGGCTCCTCCTTCAAGAAGGCTTCGAGGCATTTGTACAGAGAAACAGACTCTGGAGGCCTCCTGGTAAACAACTGGGGCTTAAAAATCTCTGGCAAAGAACCTAGGAAGCACATATCATATTTTTCAAGCATTCTCTCTGGCCAAAAAGCAAGAATTTCTAAGCTCCTCCGAGCCCTTGAGACAACTACGGGCTCAGACATCCTTAACTTGGAGGAGCCTTCTAGGAAAAACTCAAACTCATTCGGACCATCCACCATGTCAGCATCGGATTCTGTGTCACAGGGGCTCTGAGGATCCTCCATCTCGGAATCTTCATAAGCAGAAACAGAATGCTCAGCATCATCATGATCATATGATGCATCTTCTGTGGGCTTAAGGAATGGGTTGATCAACTTGAGAAATGCTTGTTGAACATCATATCCACATGAAAGACCAGTAAGCCTTGTCACAAGAGGAAAGCCAAACATCCGATTGAATGCCCTCCCAGAATAATTATCCCTGGCAATCAAAGAATTGCAGAACATAAACAAAAAAAATGAGACAATGGAGTAGCTACAGGAAATTCTACAGCAAATCTTACCATAAACTTCAAATTACTAGAAACAAATAATAGATGCTCACAGAGTAGCTGGATGGTACTTGTGACACAATCAGATGCTCGCTTGGCCAGAAGAAATAACAGGACTTCAAATGGGCAAACATGTTTTTAAGCATACCTTTCAGCCTTCTCGTGCATGAACTCAACAAGAACTGATGTCTCTGAACACTTTGGTAAGCGATAAGCAACGATATAATCATCATCTCTGATCAAGTCTATTGAATCATCTGGCTCCTCCAGGTACCGAAGAATGCGGTTATTATATACCTAGAAATCAACAGGATTCAGTAGATACAATGAAGTTACTCTTTCTGTCATCTTCTCTCTCCCTCTAAAGAACTACATGAAACAATCAAAGCATGTACGAGAGCAAGTAAGAAGCAACACTTCCGTGCTGCAAAAGAAAGACGTGTGCCGTATTTATACTAGATTCAACATCATCTGATTGTTGTCAAGGTCATGTAAGTAGAACTTAGCACGTAGAAGAGTAAGCCAATTCAACCAGATTTAGGCCTGCTTGAGAATCAAATTTTCCCAGTATAAGGATCACGAAGAGCACTTCTATGCCCCGTACGAAACTGCTTTTAAGCGGAGGAAAGATAGGGATTACAAAATTAAATGCCTCGACATATTATCCCACTTAAACATGCAAGAGATGCAACTACATACCTCAGCCACCAGCAGGGTTTCATCATCCCTTAAGAAACATGCGACACTCAAAGCCTGTATAAGGTCCTTCAAACTTCCACAATTGGGAACTGATACTGCTAGAGGAGATGGTAATGCAACCCCATCAGTACTTACTACGGTTACAGTCATCGAGCGCATTGTTGTTGAAGGCAATGGCAGTGTTAGGTACATAAAAGGATCGAAGGTAATGGACACCTTTTTGCACATAGGGCAAACCAACTTTGACCGAAACTGACCCTACAACAGTAAAAGTCAATTAGTTAAGCATAATTGAAGATTATCCATCTTCAGCGGAAGAAGCAGTAATTGCAACGTTCTTATTCAATCTAAAAGCTGCCAATAGCGTCATTGAGTTATGCCAAATCAAATCAGTTCATGGAAGTTCTCTTTGGAGCACCAAGGAGATAAGCAATAGGATGATGTTTGATTTAGGAGACAAATTTGTCAATTAGGAGACCCTGAACCCATGAAAAAACGTACTTGACACACATCTACAATGATGGAATCATTTCGTGCCAAATGACTCTGCCAATATTCTTCTGCAACTTCCTCATCAGGACGGTCTGCCGCATCTTTCATCTCTATGTATGGTTTCTGCTTTACACGGTTTAAGTCTTCATGGAGGCCATCCAACAAGAAAGCAAGAAATTCCTAGATAAAAAACATGAGATTCAGACGAGTCTTTCGATTACCCTACAATTTTCAAAAACTAGAACATTGTATACAAATTTGTCGATCTTCCATCAATTTACAAGTTCATGAATATATCATGCAAACACCCAAATCTGAAGAGCGAGAAGCTGCAACTAACTTGAGAGTCGTGTTGATTATAGCCACTGAATTGAGGAGCAAACTTCGCTAGTTTTGATTTGAAAGCTCTGGGGGCAACTGGGTTAGTTCCTGGAGACCATAGCTTCCTTGAAAGTTCTCCAAAAGCCAAAGAAAGCTCACCCTGGAGAAGAAGCAATTACTACAGATGAGAGAGTAAAAATATTGCATTATTGCCATGTAGCACTTTCTTCTTCTGTGAATGGTAAAGTAGGCCAACCTGCATTCCTAGAGGGTTTGTGGAATTTATTTCTTTCCTGTAATCTCCAAGGAAATAGTCAACAACCTTTGGCGTATGAACAAGGCACTGGATAGCACTATTCATGAAGCAAGTATTACCAAGATTTTGGAGTCCTTTTAGGCCCAGAAGGCCAGTCTCTCGGTGATAACCATCAGATTCTGATAAATTATATGTTCTACCATCCGGTCGGAAGATGTCAATGCTCCCATTCAACCTTAATATGCCACTTGAAAAGGTACCGCCCATTCTAGAGTCGGCGAATGTTGTATCATCCTCCCTCCTTTGCATGCCATTCCCAGAATTGGACAAACCATGGACTTGTAATTCCAGTAAAATCTAGAATAGCGAAAAAATATAAGAAAGTAAAGAGGGTTTTCCTATTCTGACCAAAAAAAAAAAGAGGGTTTCCTATGCAAAGATCAGCGAACTTGTATACAATAAACGGCTAAGAACTAAAAGCAGTATCCTCAATATGTGCAAATATCGCATCAGAATGAACAGTTTTTCTCGTTAGAGACTGTCGAATGATAAAACCAAATATAGCATCTAGAATTCTTCACTTTATCAACATATGGAAGCTTGAAGTAGGGACCTCCGCATGATTATTCTTTGAAAGGAGCAAACTTATTGGGAGATCATGTGCTTTACTCAAAATTATGGATACCGTTAGTCCGAAATATACAAGCTACCCTTGGAACTCAGAGTAACTTTTTTCTTACTACCGAAAATAAAAGGCAGGATTTGAATTAGAGGTAAGAATATCCATGCATATCAGATCACTCTATATCCCATGCCTTAACAATTCTAACATTTTACCAATGTTTCCAGTGCCAGATCAGATAATTCAACCGGCAACCTATCTAGTTTCTGGTCGGTTAATATATTAATACCGCTTGAGGTGAAGCCCAGTCAAAAACAGAAGTTGACCCATTTAAACCAGTTGAACCAATATGCTAGCTAACCAGATTGACCAGACCTAGGTACTTTAAACAATAAAAGACATTGGTGTAGGGATTCGCACCCACAACCCCATTGGAATGTGTGCATTCTTGCGAACTGAGTTGCCGCTATCTTTAATATTTTTAGGGCAAAGAAACTTACTACACCAATTGCAAGGAAACCAAGGCTGCACGTTGAAGAAGATGGGAATGTGCATCTTCTTGCCGATTGAGTTGCAGTTATCTTTAATATTACTATTAGGGCACAGAAATTTAGTTCACCCATTTCAAGGAAACCAAGACAGTGCATGGGAGAAGAGTCGAACCAATCTTAAACAAGCAATACATCCAGGCAAGCCGTCACTCCAACTTGACTAGGTGGCATTACTTTATAATTTTGTTTTCTTTTATCTTCTTGTGGCTCTCACAAATTCAATGTTTGCCTACAACCTTTCGAAACGTACATATATCAACATGCAAACCCGTGCATAATTTCTTCTTAACTTTTAAAAGTCAAAATGCTTTTATTTTTTAAATAGAAAAGAAAGAAAAACAAAATTTACATTTATCAGTACAGCCAAATAGACATTTATATCACCTAGACAACCTCACTTGAGTTGAAGCAGCCAGCAGGTCCAACCAATTAAACCCAATACTAGTCAGCAAAGAGGTTTGATCTCCAGCATGGTCTTAAGATATGCATTCAAGTGTAGAATCTGTATCGTTCATCCCATCTCTTTATGACACCAAAAAATTACCTTTTAATGACATATTTGAACAACTGAAGCTATTAACAACTCTTCTTCATTTTCTATTTATGAGGTCAAAGGAAATGCCAATGACACCAATTCTTCCATTCCATCACTAATTTAAACTTGGGACTGTTTTACAAAGATTAATCACATAAGATTGGCTGATGTAAAGTTGCATTGCTGAAGTACAGTATTTTAAGTCATTTCCATCACAGGCTAATCATTCAAAATGTTAAGTCTCTTATAGTGGCGAGTCAATCACTCAGACATTGTATATCTCTAACTTGCAATTGGTTGGATTGCGAGTGGATGTATCCTATCTGGTCAGCACACCGTTATCCTCTATTTCCCTCTTAAAAAAGGCGAGAAAATCTCAAGCAAGACAATTCTCATTTTATCAATAGACAACTATTAAATGGTGTAGAACTCTTAAATGGAATTTCACTCACCCTACTCATGGCTCGGACACAACATGCTATTCGGTGTATTAATCAAGAGAACATGTTTCAGCAATCAGAATAGTGCAACCAGCACAAAAGCTTATCCTGCTGGTTTGCTTTCAGAAGCTACCTCAATTACCATAATAGGAAACTAAGAAAACCTGAACAAATTGAAATATGTACCTCTCGTCCTGAATGTCTAGGAGAGTCAGCAGCAAATTTGTTTCCATCATCCACGAAAAATAAGGTGGTCTGCCCTGAGAAGTCCCATATGCGCAACTGTTCAAAGGTGATTATAAGTTAGTCATCTAAGAACCAATCTAGGACCACTTCACCAGCAATACCAGATGAATGTTGAATAACTTACCAGCTCAGTTTCAGGTCGAAAAATACTGCAGGCCTTCCTATAATAATCAATAGGATTATCCTGGAAAAAGTTCATTCATTTTCATTAACAGATGTATAGACCAGTAAAACTGGAAAATTTCGGATTTTTAAATGGTGCGAAAAAGAAAAAAGACACTTTTTTAATCCTCAATCAGGATGGGATATGAAATCAACAACGGGGTTAAGTTGGGTCTCGCTTACATGATGATGCCACAGCCCACAAATCTTTACATGGTTGTAACTCTTATATGGACCATAATTTGTAACTGAAAAACACTCATAATATCAAGCAAAACAGGCAAACATTCGTGTTGTGAACGGCAAAGACCCATGGACTAGATGCTATGCACCACCTTCTGCGCTGCTAACTAGCAATCACAATCACCTATACAAGTTCATCTTGTTGTAGTCCTTCATTAACTGAATCAGGTCGTAGTACTCTTCTTTTTCGGCCACTGAATCTTTACCTAGTACTCAATGGAGCCTATCATATACTCTTTTTCCCCTTTCATGTTATTCATGATGCATCTTTCAACAACACAACTTCTATGAAGGCAAATGGAAGGATGTTCATGGGCTATTTAAGGAAGAAAGCGGGAGTAAGTGAGGGAGATATAGGCAGCTTAAGGATACTTCTAAGCAAGGGGCGGTCACTATGCATCTCAATAAAAAACCATGCTCAGTGAGTCACATATGTCATGTACTCCATCTTCTCTTTTAATAACTTCTGGAAGATGCAAAGTTCCCGCGCTAACATCTAGCTTTAATACATTCATTAAAGAAGTAAGCAAGCCATTTCTCAAACAAGAGCAACATACAAAATTCCATCAGGAGCTCGTCATTTCCAGAGCTAGTTCAATAACATGTTAAAAGGCTTCTAAAAATGATGAAACAACATAAGGCCCTATACATCCATGACCATGAGAAGTAAATTGACAGCAGATAAAAGGTATGACATTGGGAGCACATGCTCTTTCCAGCAGATGGTGCTTGTAGGAGCTGTCAACCATGAGCAAGTCAAAGGATTACCATTATGAACAACCAAACGAGACAGAGGGTTTCAGGAGAAATAGAATTCATTAATGGAAAGTAAGAGATGGCTGCAAAATCAGGAGGACACCTGGTTCAGAGAAGGCTTCCGTACCTCCTTAAGTTTCAGAGAGGAAATCAAAAGACGTGCTTGTTGTTAACATTAGCATTCCTTTAATGAAAGGGCAATTGATAATTGATTGGTAGGTTCAGTTCGTCGTTGAACCACTACAAGATTTTGAAATCATCCATCAAGCAGTGGACATACTTGCAACCAACTTCTATGTTTGAAAAAATTTGGTAAGTCGTACAACCATCTCCTATTATTATGTATAAGTTTCCTCTTGTGACAAACCAGTCCAAAAAGTATCCTTTTTTCTGTCAGAAATTTCCAGGTTGCATATGCAGAGATTAGTGTTCTACGAAAATGCCTTCAAAAACACCCACTTTGAAAATTAAAAACTTAGACAAGACGCTGTTCATGAGTGCTTATTGGATTGAAGTATTAAGCTTTTCAAGTCACTCAATGCATTGAAAGAAAAAAGAATTGATGTACTTCACCAAAAACATACTCACAACTGTGAAAGCAACTAGCGATTATTCTATCTTTTGTGTTTCTCCCTCATCTGAAGTTCATGCACAGTTTAAACACCTTTTAACTTAATCAAACCAATCCATTCCTGATTCATTGGCTAGTGATGCAAACATATCAATATGTTTTGCAAACTCAATTAGTCTATTCAAATCCACAAGCCCTTACCAACCCTGTAGCTACCACTAGACTAACTGCACCTTAAATTAAATTTTTCATACCAGCAGGGTATGAGCCAAAGCAACAATTTATTAATTCAAAGGAAAGAGATCATGTAACCGACGCTCAGAAAACATGGAAATCAGTACCATTACTGTCGATAACAACGATATAGTTAATCCATGAGCTGCCATAAAATTGCAGCATATTGCATAATTATTCCCAACCTAAGAGCATAATCAGTAATCAGAGCACCATTAGTAAAAAGAGTAGTTAGGAAGAGGTAACCGACCATTAGGCTTATACGTGCTCTCAGTGATTTTGTTTCCTGTGAAACAGAAAGCCTGATCTGCAAAGGAAACACATCGTGCATCTGACTCTTCGCAGCTAGAACTGTGCCGATATCGTTCGCTCCAATAGAGTCATCGTGCCTGTAGAAAAGCTATGCACATCACTTCTCACTTTTACACTTGCTTCTGTAGGAGAGCTAGGCACATAAGTTTAATACCTATTTATTTTTTTGGTCTAAAATACCTATTTATTTAAGTTATACTCTTTTTTTTTATACTAATTTAGTGTATGGATTTATATCCCAAAAAACAGTTCCTTTATTCACACCATCAGCTTCTAAAGGATAAATTACATGCTTGATCACCATGCCAGATGGTTGGCCATGCAAATGCGAGAGTGTCAAATCCATTATTTATCCATACGTGTCATAACAATGCCATAAAGTTGCAAGTATAACCACGAAACTGCAAGAAAAAGAATAGAGCATAGGATGACATGACCAATGCAGAAAGTCTCTTATAGAACACATTCATTTTCTAGCAGTTATCCAATTTTGTACGGGTTTAACTAGATGCATCTCATCATGCATTTTTTCAGCAAATGCCACTTGTCTAAAGTAAGAGGTAATGGCCTCCAAAAGATTCGTATATTTCTGTTCCTCCATTCCTTCGTGTTCTTGATCAATCTTATCCTCTGCATCTCACAGCTGGGTCACACTGCTTACGAGATGGCATTTGTTTACTGATGGAAAAGTGTGGGCTATTCACTTTGACTTCCCTGTGCTCAACAAGTGGAGTTCATTCTAAAAACTGAAACCAACTGGACAATAAACAAACTGTATGTTATATTGAAAACATCTTCCGATGACATAAGTTTTAGCGAGACTAAGTAGCCATATTTCACCATGTTCTACAAAGAACGCCCTTTTCAGTAGCACACATTTAAGGAAACTACATTAAAAATAGGTCGACTTACAATTTAAGAGTCTGTAACCATGTTGCTTCCGGTACTAAAGCAAACTCGCCGCCTGAAAACCCTTCTTCGTCATTATCACTTTTATGACAGTTTTCCCTTCTCATTTCCAGCAAGATTTGCTTGGAAAAATCTTCTTTTGAGGTAGTGGTGTACAGGGTACCCCCTACTTCCTTCACATTGTTCCTTGTCTTTATCCACCAACTGAAATTTAGAGGCAAAAAGATGAGAATTCGGAAAGCAAAGATCCATCCTTCAGTGAACTAAGCTCAATACAACCTCTTTCCATGCCTATAAAACACATAAAATTTCTCAGGCAGCATTACGCAAAAACTGAAGCAAGACAGTGGATTCATCATTTGGAAACTAAGAAGCTCTGCTGTTGAGGAGAGATTCATCAATTATACATAGATAAACATGTTGCTGATGGGCTGATACTTCTTTATATGAACCCGACTGCCGATGAGACCAGACTAATTTTCAGAAGTCATGTCATCTCAAAGCAACTTAAGTATGAAAAGCACTCTCTTTGAAAGACATTATAACTTTCCATAGCTTTGCGTGTAGTATGTCACTTATTTGAGTAGGCCAGCTTTTGGCATAGGCCATATAAGGAACTCCTTCAGACAATTCGGAGCGGCTCCAACATTTTTTCCATGCAAATATCTCACGAAAGAACACATTTTGCAAATCTAACTTTGATGATGAGGGTTCTGTAAAAAGCGAAACTTTCAGGAATAACTACTAGAATTCCTTTGCTTCAGTTATTCTTTTCCTCTGTAGAACTACATCATGCATCGCCTTTCAATTAATTCCCTTCTGAAAGACACCGGTGACTAAATTGAAAAAGTAACTTATCCCAGATTCACCAGCACGTGATATCAGTATGCATATTCATCCCACTAAAGAACGCTGAAGATTCATCTTTGTGGCTCATTCTCACCAGAGCTTGCCACGGAAGGGGCAAAAAGACAATCTTTGGTCGCTTTCCAACACTTCTAAGGCCAAAAACAAAGGGAGCACGATCACTAGACTCAATTCGGCCGTCGAATTGCGATGAAAAAAAAAAAAAGATTCCACTACTTCACTTCCCCAGTGATTCTTTTCCAGCAGTCTAACAGGAATTGGCGGCATCACTGACATTGACACGGTTAAACCGTACGCGACAAATACACCAAACAACATACTAGAGCGCTCACCGACCACTCCAACGAAACGAAAGCCGCAAGGAACCGCGCGAGAAGACGCCTCACCACAGCGTTTGAAACAAAAAGGTCCAAAAAAAAGGAAAAACAGAGAGCGACGTGGAGGAAGAAAACAAACTCGTCACCTGTAAGGCACGAGGTAGATCGACTCGCCGTGATTATCCTCGAAGCCGCCGTCGTCGTCGGCGTCGGCGTCGTAGAGGAGGAGGAGCGGGCGGGAGCGAGAGCCGGGGTCGAAGTCGAACGGGCGGTCGTCGGGGGCGAGGAGATCGTCCATTCCGGCGAAGAGGAAGGAGAGGAGGGACCTGAGGGGTCTGAGGAGGCGGAGGGAGAGATTGTAGGTTAATCTCACGGTGGAAGACGATTGGAGCTTTCCTGCGAAACAGTTGAAACTGGTCATAGACTCATAGCCTCCTGCAGCTACAATCCATCATGGGAGTGCTCGCTTCGCTACACAACGCAAATAACATTAAACTACCCTAAATAAAATAGGTCTCTTTGCCCTTAAATAGGTTCTTCTCGGTGGGATAAATAAATAAGTTCGACATTTTATTCGGGGGAAATTTCAAATAAAAACCCTAAATTACGTCATTTTCTTAAATAAAGATCTGAAGTTGGCATTGTTTCATATAAGGGCTTGAAGTAGGTATGGCCATGGTTCAAAACCGTTGGTTCCGGTTCCGATTTTGAATCGGCGGTTCCGGGCCGATTGCGGGCCCGGTTCCAGTTCAAAACCGGAAATAGAACCTCCGGTTCCGGTTACGAATTTTGAATTTAAAAATTAAATTGTAATGAATTTGTAATAAAATTGTAATCAAATTATCAAATAATGAATTGTGAAATAAAAAAAATAATGAATTATGAAATTATGAAATTATGAATTATCAAATACAAATTGTAATCAAATTTAGGGAAAAAAAAAAGAGATGGAGGGGGCTTAAACTTAATGAATTATCATTAAGCGCATACATATCTTCTTGGGGATAGAAGAATCAAAGCTTATGTAGTTCTCTTACCTTTGATAACTCCATACTTATCTCATCCTTAATCGTCGCTACCCGTTCCGGTACCGGTGGCTGTGGTATCTTCGTCATCAAAAAATTCGGCTTCATTATTGCGATCTATCTCTTGTTGTCTATATTGAGCCTTTGTCCAATCATCAACACAAGCTTGAGCCTCCACCGAATCGGGAACTAATCTTGAACGTCGTTCGACCAAAATATTGCCTCCAGCGCTAAATGCTTATTCTACCGCAACTGTCGAACAGGAGTTGCTAAAATTTATTTTGCAATTAGAGCAAGAATTGGGTATTGGGTGGAATGCCTCTTCCACCAATCCAATATTGTGAAATTTGTGCTGAGATTCATCAGACTCAAAAGAAACGATTAGATAGCTCTCTATTTCAGAATTACTTCATATTGCTCCATTGTGCTTTTTTTGCCTATGAAACAGAAGTTGGTACCCTCTACTAATTTAACATTTGTTCCCACTTTGTATGTCACTGGATTTAGAATATACACTATCACCTAGATTATATGTACTACAAAATTCATAATATAATTCTATTATTGCGGTTTTAACTGTTGTTTATATATTTCTAATATTTACCTCATCAATTAAATGTAAACATTCATAATACGTATTCAAATAATCACTTAAACCATCTAATTTACAACGTGGATTAAAAACAAAAGCAACTAAATAAATAATATAAATTTCCCTATAATAATGTAGCCATTTTATTCGCATTGTTCTAATAGTGTCACTTAATAAATCATCATTTTCATTTTCTTCAAAAACTCCAACAATATTAATACATTCTATTAAAAATAAATGCGTAGTAGGATAATAAACTCCGGACAAAGTATAAGTTTCATCATTAAAAAAACTTTCAAAATATCTAAAAAAAAATTTGTAAATATCATATTCTTGTGGGTTTAAATTAATTTGAGTTATATTATCTGAAATAAATGCACATAATAAATATTTATACGCAAAATACTCATTAATCAACTCGTAAATAGAATTCCAACGATTTGGAACATCTATTGAAAATCTTTTTAGTTTTTTTTCATTTGCTTTACAAAATTTTGATCATTCTTTCATTTTTTAGGAATGTTTCCATAAAAATTGAATTTCTATTTTTATTGGGTCGAGAAAAATATCAAGAGTTTTTAAACCATCTTGTACACATAAATTTAAAACATGACAAGCACGTCTAACGTGAAAAAATTATCCACCAAAAACGGGTTTACAAATCTTTTCTAGTTCAACAATTGAAGTCGTATTTGCCGCAGCATTATCAAAACCAATTGAAAAAAATTATTAAGCAAATAATATTCTTCTAAAATTTACCTAATTAATCTATAAATATTATTTGCCGTATGCCTATCATCAAAAACTCTAAACGCAATAACTCTTTTTTGAATATTCCAACTATCATCTATCCAATAACATGTTATACCCATATAAGAATTAACTTGCCAATGATCACTCTAAATATCACTGCCTATATGCACACGTCCATTAAAATTCATAAAGAAGTTTTATAAAAAAAATTTCCTTTTCTATAAAGATATTTAATAACGCATTTAAGTGTATTTATAGGAACACGTTTTGCTTGTGGAGCACATGTATTTTGTATAAATTGATTAAAATAAAATCTTTCGCCAAAACTAAATTATAAATGTTCAATGGAAACAAATTTACTTAATTCTTCTTTATAATCTTTTTCATTATAAAGAAATAAATGAGGAGTGTTAGGATTGGCGTACCTGAAAATTTATTATTGCTTAGTGTCAGTTCCCACTTCGGTTGGATGTTTCGCATTAAGATGCCGTGTAAATATTCCATCTCCGGCTCCACCCATATATTTGTATGTTGTCAGACAATGTTTACAAACTACAGCATACCTTCTTAGAGCTATATCAAATCTTTCAATCTTCGTGAAGTGGTCTCATACGTCGGATGTACACTCTCACTCATTTGTTGTTGACATTTTTTCGATACCGGTAGGAGGATGAAAACTCTTTTGAGTTTGGACTTGCTCCATATTAGGAATAATATTGATTTCATCATCTACATCAACTTCGAAATTGGGTCCCAGGGATAATCGGATTCCCCCTCCCTGCTTTTGCCTTTGCCACTAGTTCTACTTCCATATGCCTTTTTTTTATATTAAAAAAAATACACGGTATAATGCAAAAAATATAGGGTATGAACAAAAATTTGAAATAGGAAATTATTAAAGGAGATAATAAATAAAGAAAATAAGGAATTAGAGAATGTAATTGAAGAAAAGAAAATAATAAATTGGATGTTGTTAACTTGTGAATAATTGAGAGTTAGAGGGAATTTGAGAGAATTTGTGTGAAAAAAATGAGAGATGAGAAGAGGTATTTATAATATATCATAGGTTAAAAATTAGTATAAAAAAAAAAGGAAAAAAAAATTGGGCTTTGGAATTGGCTCTAAAAGAGCCATTGCTTATTATTATTATTTTTTTCCGATTCATTCAAAGTCCCAACCGAAACCCGGCCCGTATGTCACGGGCCAGTTACGGTTTGGAACCGCGGGCCAGGGTTTGACCCGGGCCGGTTCCAGTCCCAAATCGGCCCGTGGCCATGCCTAGCCTGAAGTGCCCTTATTATCTCAAATAAGTGCTTGAAGTGGACATTGTTTCAAATAAGGGCATGAAGTGATCATATCAATCTCAAAAAAGGACCTAACTCATCATTAATTAGGGGCATTTTCGTCATTTTGTCATTTTCTTTATTTTTACTTTTTTGATTTTCCAGCGCACTCCCGTCTGTGTATCTCATTCTTCCTTTTTTTTAAAAAAAAATTTAATTTTTTTTAATTTAATTTAACTAATGAAATTAAGTTAAAATTACATTTTGACAAAAATGCCCTTGATCGGCTGGAAAATTTGGCCGGCCGACCGGTCGGTGAGGTCAGGCCCTTATTTGAAACAACCATAGCCACTTTAGGCCCTTATTTGAAACAACCATAGCCACTTCATGCCCTTATTTGAAACAAAGTCTACTTCATGCCCTTATTTGAAAAAAAAAAAAATTGAGAGTACTTGGGGCTTTTTTTTGAAATTTTTCCTTTTATTTACGGCCTAATTTTTCTTTTATTAAAAAAAAACAAAACTCGACTTTAGGTTGGATCATAACTCTGCCCCGAATTTTCTATGTTAAAATAAATTATCAACTTTCACTATAATTCAAATTGGTCATATGTCCAAAAATCGCCATTAGTTCCCTCAATTTTAGGTTCAATGTAAATCATCAAGTTTTACTATTGTCCCAAATTTGCGCCACATCCAAAAGTCGCGTTTCCTCAAGACTATCGACGTGAGGAGGTTGTTGTTGTTTCATACAAAAGTGAGAGTGTTGTTGAAAACATAAGTTTTGATGAACCTTTAACTTGGCCCGATGTTGATAATTGTGTAAAATTAGTGGCGATTTATAGATGTGGGAGCAGATTTGGGACTATAGTGAAAATTTGTGACTTATATTAAAAAAAAAGTCTTGTCATAATTGAAGTTTGACCTAAGGTGGTGGCCTTTAGTTTTGTACATGTCAAAGAGATAAAAAGTGTGTAATCTCATGCATTTACGGAATGTAAAATTTATTTGAGATCTCATAATTTAGTAGATTTTGGAATCAAGTCACGTCGTAACCTGCGCATTATACAAACTTCTTTCAAAGAATGCGACTTCAAGGCATAAATGATGATATTTGTTCATGTGGATGTTGTGTCTTTTTCATAATGAATCTTCACATGAATGGATAGTTTATCTGGGATTCGGACTTGGAGAGAGAGAAGAGGCGGAGGAGGACGGCCAAAAGACACGGGACGAGAAGAGGGGTTGGTCACGAGCGCGTCACGTGCCGGGGACGGAAGAGAGATGGGCTATGGGGACGTGGTGCGCACGCGCGCGATTTTGGAGTGGGGATGAGAAACGGCAGGCCTAGAGAGTTCGCGCCAAGTGGGGCCCGGGGGCTCGAGCGCTTTTTCGCAGGCGCTGTGGGTGGCTACCTAGCCGACACGTGGCGAACAATCGGAAGGGGTGCGGAATGTGGGCCCTTCCTCTTTGTGGGGTCCGCCTGTTCCTGGACTGGACTTTGCTTCTGGGCTCAATTGGGTCTGTGATTTGACTGGGCCGGGCCGAGTCACAATTGCCTCCGGCGTTGAAGGTCAATCAAGATATGTGATGTTTGACGTACTTTTGAATCGAAATTTGATAAAGATTGTGCCCTTAACCACTGATTAAGGCTCACTAATTATGCATCTAGAAGGTAGAATTTCTTTTCGTTTGAGCTAATTAGCTCTCTTATGATATGGTTTCTTGAGAAAGAAACCGACACTTTTGGGAAACATTTTTACTACCTTAGGGATCGGATCTACAACTTGTTTCTCGACTAGGGCAAACTTAGCCATTAATCTTAAGTTCATAAGTTTGGTTGATTCGTGTGGCAACAATCTTAGTTTTTTTTTTCCTAATTATGCAATTATTTGAGGTGATTCTATCGTTTATAAAATTGAATGGGCGAAAAATATTTTGACCGTCAGCGATAATATTAAATATGATTGTTACTGATGGCAAAAAAAATTTCAATTAGTTATTTTACGCGAAAAATATTTTAAAAATTATTAATTTTTCGCGAAATAAATAGAGTCCAGGAAAAATCAACAACTTAAGATGCTTGTTATAATGTTATGAGTCAACGCAAAGCCGCATGTTGGGTTCATGACAATAGCTCGTATGGATCAGCTTGTTGTGCTTCAGTCAACATCACATCGTGATTTCTTTGTTCTGTGGCTGCTCTTCAATCTTGTCCTTTTGCTATAAGCCTTATGGATTTTTTTTTTTCCAGAGTTTTCACATCTCCCCCTCAGAGCTTCATCCTATCACCATCACTGCCTCCAAACTTTTGCCCAAAATGAAAAGGACGGGGGCCATGCAACCAAGACAATAGACAGAATTTTACTGTTACGTTCTAAAAAAAAATAAAATTGCTTGTAAATATTTGAATAGAGGTTGATGAGTATAAAAAAGTTGATGGCAAAAAAAAAAAAAAAAGACCGATGCGATGACCCTTTTTCACGTAACTTAACTTACCAGTAAAACTTACCAATACCTTAATGAAATTTCTAACTCTTTTAAAAGAATTTGCAAATCAGCAATTTGTGCTACTAACCACCGACTTTCATTTTTAAGCCAAGAAAAGGATTGTACTAAGTTTTATTGGCATAACTTACATTCGAATTTACCGACACTTATAAGAAATTACCATCTCAAATTGGAATGAATTATCAACATCTTTGAAATAAAACTTACGAGTTGATTTTGGACTACTAACTCTCATTTCGGTTATTTATCAGCGTTTACTCACTCGTTCTTTCAGTACTCACCAACTTTTCGACTCAGTTATCAATGTTTATGTGCCTCTTAATTAGCAACCCCTAAACGGCCTTTTATGAACTAAAAAATGGTTGCGTTGGGCCTTGGAAAAAGGCTCGGTTGGGCTCAAAAGAGAACTGTAACTCTATGTCCCCTATCCAAGAAACACTTCTAAAATCTGCATTGCAATGGCATCTATGCATCGGTTTGCCTCAAGGTGGATGCCCATCATCTTCTCCCATCAGGTGAATTGTTCCATGACTGTCCTGCAATCAAGAATAAGTGGTATCAGTCTGAAAATTTGTGCAATTCGTCATGATTCGACTTACCAAACTAGAAGATTTGCCCAGATGAATCGAGCCCGGACCCTTTAAATTCTACTAACTAACCCTTCAGCGCCTGTTATAACTGGATTAGCTAAACACGCAGCTTGTGTCGAGTTTATACAAGGCAATACTTCGGTGGAGTCCGAGGAACCGAGATCGCCCGACGGGCGGTGGACTTATCAGTTTTCTCTACGATGCATGCAAATGCTAATCTTCGGAGCAATAGTCATCGACGACGCGGGGGGGGGGGGGGGGGGGGGTAGTACTTTCAAAACACTAGGCTGTTTCGAGAAGTTCAAAGTGTCTAGGTTATGCGCGGGGACACGTTCTATATCTCCGATAATGTTGAACGAAGACGTTGCTTAATATTTCAATAATATAATATTATAATTAGATAATTCAAACTATCATAACCGTTAAGTCAGATGCTACAAACACATTGTCGACGTGTTCCTTAAAAAAAATTGCTAATTTAAGCTGTTGGGCAACACGGTTGGTTCAACGATGGCGGAAGTGTAAATGGCGTCGCACGACTCAAATGGTCACTAATAAGCGTATACGTGACTTGAACAAATTCTTTAGAAGTACTCAACTTATACGCGAGACTATTCCACTCGTATCCTGTAAGGCTTGAACGAATAATTCCGCCGTGCATGTGAGCCGTCGCCAGCTGTTTTCTTCTCCATCAAATCCACGGGGTGCTTAACATCGAAGCGAGCAGTCATCCTACGGAAAACAACGCTCGTCGTGGATAACACCGAAGAGCGACGACCGGCGCAGCACCACCACAACAGGGAGATTCGAACGTGGACGCATGGACCGTTTACTTTCTCTTGATGATTATCAAGCGTGCTGCTGTAATAAGTTTCAGACAACACTTGATCATTTCGAAGATTGTTTCTTAACGTGGAAAAGGTGGGGGAAAAGTACCAAAACGGTTGCATACCTATTGCATTGCATTGCTACTAATTCAATCTTAAACATTTTAAATGGATCAATTTATTCCTAAATATTTTCACATATTACCAATTTAGTCTATCTGGCCAAGTTTGGCAAGAAATCGCTGACGTAGACGCTGGACATCCTACGTTGACCGCTTTCTAATAATATTTTAATAATAACTTTTTTTTTATGCTTTATCTTTCTTTTTTCCCTTCATTTTAGCCGACAAGGGCTGGCCCTCGCCAAATCTGGGCAAGGGCCGCCTCGCTGGCGGTCGGTGGAGCCATGAAGACCCTAGGCTTGCTGGCCCTTGCACCCTTGCCGGCCAAACTGAAAAGAATAAAAAATAATAAGAAGAAGAAAACAAAAGAACGAAACAAAAAAATTATTAAACATGTCCACATCAACACTGACTGTGCCACGTAGGGTGTCCGGCGTCTAGGTTAGCGATTTCCATAACCAAGATTGAATAGCCATCGCAAGTCGACAGATACACTCACATTTTGGATAGACAAACTAAGGGTGATCGGTTCTTCACCCTTGACCACTCTGGAACCAGGAACCTCCCACGCTAAGGATTGGCTCCACGAAATGGGAACCGGGAACCGGCCATTGGTTCTATGGACGCAGCCAGGAACCGGACCACCTCGCGGGTGGATCCATGGAATCGGTCTACTTCATGGCAAGGATGATTCGGTTATTTTTTAGAAGTGATTTATGCCGAAAAGGTGGGCTAAATCGGCTCATTTTCTAACTCTGACGCATTAGCTTTAATACAATTCCCCCCAGCTTTGTCTTATGTTTCCAGAATATGCTCAATATGATCGACAATATAAATCAAGGAGCAACAAAGCGGCAATGATGACTAACCTTAAACCAAAATTCAAAGGAACTCCAAAATCGACCAAACAAAGACAAGCAATAATGAGAAGTACGAGCAAGGATACATCAAGCAACTGTCAAACGAACTCAACAATCGAGAATGAAACGAAGACCACGAACTCGACGATCAATAAAGAAAATTATTCAGTTTCATTCATGAAAAGCAACAACACGCGCAAACGAACTCAGATAACAAGCAACGATGAAAAGTATGAGCCCAGCTTGAACGTAACTGAATTGACTTTGATATTCTCTGAAACATTACATATTACAAGATTTTGCCACAAAGTTCGCAAGCTTCACTTCAAATGCATCCATAGTCTACATTATTTTATCACACGGTCCGGTCCGGTTGGGCGGTTCCAACCTAGAACCGGGAACCGGACCGCCCATTAGCGGTTCCAAAAAATTGGAACCGGGAACCATCCAGAACCGGCCGGTTCGGGGGATTCCCGATTCTTTTGCACACCCTAGGGCCAAGAGCTGGGTAAATAAGGAATTAGCGCAACGAAGGTTGAATAGCAGCCCAATTCATATCTGACTTTATCAATCTCCAACGTGATATTTAGATCCAGAAATCTCCCCAAACACATACCGACAAAAGCAAACATGCTCGAGAAATGGTCAATAAGATTAGTGGGAAAGAGATGATACGTCTATCCAGTTTGAGAATATCCGGTGACGGGCGGATACATGCCTCTTTGTCTTGTGACGACGCCGTCGCATATCAAAATCGATTGAAAGGTTATTAAAGAAATCAAGCACGAATTCTGAAGTTCTCCAGTGGCCGCTTTTGCTTTAAATAGCAGGGCATTACGTGTGGTATGCTGAGAAGTTCGTCGATTTTCCCCAAAAGTTAAGTATAAAGTTTCAAGATTACGTAGGAGATTATCACAAAATTAGTCACCAAATAAAGTCCAACGATACAGCAGACGCACTACGCAATTCCTTTTGCACGCCCGAAAACCGACCTTAAGGTTTTTTAATTGGGCAAACATTGAAAATTGTCGGATCATGATGGATATTTCGATGTGGACTTATCACTGAAGCAAAGATGAATATATATATGCATGCATTCGTTTTTTAAATTTACGCGATAAAGCATTTCATTAGATGTTCAAATATGTCTCACTTGCTTCTTTATTTTTTTTCAAAATGTGATCCGATTAGCATAGTCCTAATTAGTAGTTGGAATGATTGTCAGCCGATTCCTTAATTATCTCGTTTGAAATTTGAGTTTAGATTTTCGAGATTATCGTCATATAATCATACACAATATATTCGAATATGTTTTCTTCCTTTTAAAAAAAAAATTGCGTAAGTATGTGTATGTGCCTGTTTCATTAACTCTTTGGAAATGAACTTTTATGATAATATTATCTGTCAAACCTGTTTATCTAACACCGGCCTCGCGAGGCAATCTCTTTCTCCTGCAGTAGGGATCCATCAGAGTCGCACACGTGGCGCCGCCCTATTGGGCCCTTGCTGGTGTGTGGGGGGTTGGAGAGGAAAAGTGGAAAACACCCTTTTCCCCAATTTTTTCTAACGTGTGATTGTCACTGCTGATCTTTTTCCCAAGGTAGGCCCCACCCACCACTTTCTCGTATGTGTGGTCAAGTGTTCCCGCAAATTTTTTTGGTCTAACTCTAATGTTACTATCAATCTAGACGGATGTGACCCGTTTGTTCACTTTCATATTTTAAATGGTCCTTTTTCCTCTTTAGATTTCTGGCTTTGCTAGACTAGACGATCCTTGTCTTTTTGTGGCCCTTGTGATGGGTGGTGCTAGTAGTTAGTACCATGACTAATTATCATCACAAGGGCCACTAGAGTCAAGTCAAGTGAAACTCCACCCACATTTTGCCTCTAAAAAGTAAGAGAGAAAAGAGCTACAAGAAAGGAGTACACAACCAACAACAAAATTGTGTGGTAAACCCATTTCTCACGTGTCCCTGTCGAGATATTTGGAGAAATCGGGCTGTCGTAAGTCGTGTAGTCTCCATAGGTGGGAAAAGTATTAGAATAGTTCTAGACATATTGCATTGGTACCAATTCAGTCCTAAATCTGCTGGCCGGCGAGGGCCGCTACGCCCTCGCTTGGTCTGGGAGAGCCATGATGCCCTCGTCGGCTGGAGTCATAAAAAAATTTATCAAAAAAAACTAAGGAAAAGAATAAAAGAATTTTTTTAAGAAAAAATTGTAACATTTATCCACATCAGAGCCGGTTGTGGCACGTAGAACAGCCGGCGTCCATGCCAGCAATTGTTGTTCAAATTCGCCGGATTGAGTACATCGGCAAATCGTCAAAAGGTTTAGGAGACTGAATTGATACCAAATCAGTAGTTTGAAACTTTTTTGGTGCTTTTCCCTCCACGGGGAGCAGCGTGCAAGGAGTTCGCCCCTTTCCTTGGCACCGAGCAGAATCCAAACAGGAAGGGAGTGTTGGGAGTCAAGTCTCGAGTCTTTACGGTCCGGAAATTCATCTCTCTGTGATGCCGCGTCTCCATGCCGTGAGATCCGGCACTCGCTATGCTTCGTCCACGAATGGAGTAACGCGGTTTGCATTCACAATGTCGTTAGCTCGAGGACGGGGCATAGAACAAAGGTCATTTCCCCGATTACTAACTAAATAGATCGATGCAATCGATAGTTACACCCGCAAGTGAACAAGAAAACGAGTCACTTTTGGCTCTAGTCATCTTGCATCCGACGAAGGGAATGACCGAGTATTAATACTAATTTATTAGAACCAATAATTACAATTAGGCAGTTAAATAAATGGACTCCGGCAGGGAAAAATGTATATAATTCACGGGGTGGAAAACTGGATTTTTTATTTGGCTCTTCCTTCTTTCGGCAGCACGCAAGAATACAAGCACATAGCAATGAAAAGCAGCATTGTTGCCATCGGGGGTAGGATTCAGGCCTAGGCTTGCAGACGGAAGTGACAAGAGCTTCGTGCGACCTTCTTGAGTTCGACCTTATAGTGGCTATTCAAGTTCAACGTAATTTACCAAACTTTGGTAGTGAAGAACGACGATTCACAGTAAGATTTGAAAACTAACTTCTTTTTTCCGCTACACTTGATAGTTAATAAGTGAAAAGACGACATCAGAAGTGCCATAACTTTCGTACGGCGCTTACTTTAATGTTAAAATTTTTCGTCGAATCATTTAAGTGTAATTTTTTTTTTAAAACGACCACTTAAGTGCCAATTATCAATTTTTTTTTTTTGGTCGAAAGTGCCACCAACCGTTTGGAAAGCTGGAAAACCGACGTGGGAATATTTCATCAATTTCTTCTTAACTCTCTGCAACTTCTCGAAAAACCGTTGCTCTGCTTTAGGATTCTGGTCAGGGAATGGCTTCCAATGGACAATAGGAGTCATACCCGTAGGGCTGAAGTGAAGCTTTTGGAAATTGATATTAAACATTCTAACTAAAAAGCCACGTAACATTTAATCTTCAATTATAAAAAGTCACGTAATGTTTTTGGCCGGATTTTGTCATTGGCGAAAAAAATTTGCACTAAAGTGAATGCTGTACGAAAGTTATGGTACTTCCAATGTCATTTTCCTGTTACTAAGTCAACGATGTGCTAGATGTTATTTGGGATAAGCGTACTAGAAGTCCTAAAACATGTCACGAAAGTGCAATTCAGTCTTAAAACTTTCAAAAAGTGAAATAAAGTCCTAAAACTTGTTACGAAAGTGCAATCGAGTCCTACAATTTTCAAAAACTGCAATCAACGGAAGGATTCGATTCGACCAATTTGACAAGTTTTAGGATTTGATTGCTCTTTTTGAAAGTTTGAGGACTAAATTGCACTTTCGTTACAAGCTTTAAGATTTAATTGCCATTTTTTGAATGTTTTAGGACTATATCGCACTTTCGTGACAAATTTTAAGACTTCCAATGCATTTGTTTCATGTTATTTTGTGGGAGGTTGATTAGCTAAGAGAAGGAGAAGATATAGTCAAACTATAACGCGTTTGATTCAATTCAATTAAGTTCTTTCCGAGTAGATTCTACCTAAAAACAAGTCCTTTTATTCTTTTACATTCCCAACTTGTATAAAGAGTCGATTTATCTGTTAAAATATCGAATAAGTTTGAGTTATGAGAGGATGGCGCCTCTACGTGCATTAGGTAAACCTTTGGTCCATAGGATGGCGGAAGCGGTCCTCGGTATAATTTTGAGCGGAGAATATCTATGAGCAGGACCGAGTCCGATTTATTGGAGTTTAGTCTCTATGACGATTTGTAGGAGAATTTCCATGCACGACATTTGCGTATCTAAGCTCAACGTGGCCAGCCGATCATAATCTTTTCGAAGTCAGAATAGAACCCAAACTCCTCAAGCAATCTCCTAGACCTAGTTAGTCAACCCAAAAAAAAAAAAAAAAACTCTATTATACAAACTTATGGCCCGTTGTTTCACTTTACGGATAAAGAGAAGGAGAGGGGAGATCAATGCCAGCGAGCGTCTCTAGACATTACCAATAGTGCCGCACCCACTATATTATGTTCGGGTTGACCCATGACTACTCCGCACCCCTCATGACCCAGAAATCCGAGGCTGATTACCGTAACCCCATCTGGATGCTAGCAGCCAGAAAGTCTCTTCATACGATGCATCTCGCATGTGCGCAATGAAGCACAAGTCCTTCCAAGGTTCTCTACGATGCGCCCTAAAATACATGAAGTAAATTAAACCCCAAAAGAAATAGTATACTAGTGTCACGGGCCGACATATCTCAGTCGCGGAATTAGCCCGTGTGGCGCCTGGCAAGCCAAGCCAGGCCAGCCTTCCTCATATAGTTGTTCCATAGAACACTTAGGCGAATAGCTTTCCCGTATTGGATCATACCACGCCCAGCTTAGCTCGGGCATCCATTACATCTAGTAAGACGAGCAGAACACTTTAGGCACAACAACTGATTTCGGCCTGCCATGCCCTCATCAGGAGAGCGGTATCAGCTTCCGACCAGTTTGTAACAGGAGGTCAATCCCGCCTTCAGAGTTCCTAAGGGTATATTTTATCTAACATAGAACTCCTAGTACAAACCCGTCCTGACACCACTCACACGACCCAGTTGCCTCTTTCCCCTCTACACCGCTCACTCGCCATGATGACACCGCAAGCTCCACCCTCAAAGGTATACGAGTACAGGAGAACTTGCCCACTTGGGACACGAAACAACCGGCCCGTGTCACTAGCCTCTGATTATAGCCATTATACCACGACTCGTCCCCCTCTCGTTCTACGTGAGACCTGACATGATCTTATCATGAATTCGTAGGTACCAGTGTTAGTTCGTTTCACACGAAACACACGATTCAAGCTTCATAAAACACCAACGCTATAGTTCAATGTTTTTAGGTTAAGAGAACGTCTCTTTCAAGTCCAAAACGTGCAAACCAAACCAACACATGAACTCGAAGGCCATGCACCATCCACTCACAATCTTAAGAGGCTCTCTAAGAACTTCAACCCTCTCAAGAAGCAAAAGCTGTAAAGCCAGCTGAGATTCGGTGCCCCATGACATGGACAAAGGGATCTTAAATGACTTGTGGATGTCCCTCTCATCAATTCACTCACCCCCACAGTCTCAAGAAAATCACCTGTCTCTGCCCACCATCTCAAGCAAAATCCCACATGCTTCCTTCACCAAAACAAGAGAGAGAGAGAGAGAGAAAAAAAAAAGTGCACCATGTGGTTCACACATTCAGTCAATAGAGTCATCACTTACTTTCTAAGAAAATGATAATCCACACCCACCACAAAAAAAATAAAAATGGTTGGACCAATTTAAACGTTGACTTATCATCATCATTGACAATTCGGAGCACTCTCGGGCACAAAATGATTGTTTATGATGATGATGATGGGCATGACAACTTTCATGTGCATACGGAAGATGGGAAAGCACTGCAGGCAAAAATGGCTCTTGGTAACGTTGACCAAGTTAGGTCCTTTTGAATAAATCAAGATAAATTAGGAGCAGCAATTTAGGTTGAGCCAACAATACATGCTTTTGGAGCAAGGGAATATTATGTCCTTGTTGTGTATCATCATCCCCTCCCTCATCATCAAAGATTATACTTTCAGGTGAAGTGACCCAATTAGTTGGTCCTAGAAAAGTAGAAAAGTAGAGAGATAGGGCAAAATCACACAAATGTGAAGGCACAAAAATGAGGCATATGCTGTTTCATGGCCATGAAATAAGACCCCGAATTCAGGGTGCCCCGTGATCACACGAGCATGATGCATCATAACCCTTGATTTGAGTAGAGCTCTGGCAACCTTCGCACGATCTAGCGACCGTGGCATGCTTGATTCACACTCGCTCCGCTCGATACAGTTACGTGTAAAATAGAACTTTTTTTTTTTTCCTTTTATGAATTATGATTAGAAGTAAGTCCTAAAGAATGAGCAAGACAAACTCACAAGTTTGTGGGACAGAAGTGAAATCGAGATTGTTTGTTTGTTTGTTTGTTTTTTAATCAAATTAAGGTGAAATGAAGTATGATGAGTATGGAGTCTTCTTCTCTCCTCATAATATTTTTGCATTTCTTTGCTTCCCATGTTTTTCTCATCCTTTTTATACTTGTAAAAAGGGCAAAAAAATTAAAAAAGAAGAAGAAGAAGAAGTAAAGAACTCCACTTGGTCTTATCCACCAAAAGCAAAGCCAAACATTTAATATGGGTGTCTTAAGATCCCTATGTTACTTAATGTGTCAAAGAGATCGCTTTACCCGAAAAGATTAGGTCTTTGGGTTTCCCTGTCTCCCCGTATATTCCTAATCGAAATCGAAAAATAAAAAATATCCGAATCTAAAACTAGAAAATTGATAGAACATAAAGTTGGTCCTCCTGACTAAAACTTTGCCGTGATTATTCCTGAGTGACATTATAGAATTTTTTTTTATCAACCGACCATCTTCTCTCGACATTTTTCACCGTGGGAATGACTCGCTGATTACTCGATAGAATACAGATTCGTTGAGAGAAACTCAAGGTTGATATAATATGATTAATTCAAAACTTACGCGGTTTGATGAATTCTTTAATCCAGCTTTTCATAAAGTCACATGAAATTCATCTGGTTTTCGTAGAATAAATTGATGTAAATACGATGACACGACATGTTTTCAACTTTATAAGTTTAACATGATATATAGTTCACCGGGTGATGTAACTCAACGGCTGAGCCACCTTATATCAAAGACTAAGTGGGGGGAATTTCGAAGTGGTCTATTAACGCCTACAAAAAGAAAATGTCTTTGCTGAATTCGTTAAACACGATAATTTCTTTCATAATGGAAAAACACATTTACAATAATAGAAAGACAAATATACTCGAACGTCGATGTTTTTGTCACTTCATTTATGTTTTTGTTTGACAGTGGTCCGTAGTTACATGTATGTAGATGTAAATTTCGTTTCACAAAAGCAATAATTATCATTGGTGCAACTCAAGATTCTACAACTCCAGGGTAGTCGGGTCGGTAGAATAGTTTGATATGTTTTTCAAACTCTCATGGAAAAGTGTCAAAAGTGTCCTAAACTTTTTGTATTTGTGTCAATTGAGTCCATTAAGTCAATTTTGACCGAAAATTGTTGTCGTTGACACCGGTTGTCCTGCGTGACACGGCTGGCGCTGACGTGGATATTTTTTTTAAATATTTTTTCATTTTTCTTTTATATTTATAATTTTTTTGGTTTTTTTCTTTTTTCTTCTTTTTCTTTTTCTTTTCTGCACACTTTTATTTTAGGGCCAGCGACCCTCGCCGGCACTGGGCAAGGTCGTCGCGGCCCGCTCCAGATCTGGGGGAGGGTCACCGGCCCTCGCCTGGGGCCGGCAGTGGTCGCTGGCCCTCAATAAGAAAAAACAAAAGTACAAAAAAGAAAGAGAAAAAAAGAAAAATATGAACATATATTAAAAATATAAAGTATATAAAAAAAGTCCACATCAGCATCGGTCGTGCCACGTGGGACGACCGGCGTCCACGTCCCCAATTTCT
Organism: Lenwebbia sp. NSW1173648; assembly: GCA_029784005.1. Lineage (NCBI taxonomy): Eukaryota > Viridiplantae > Streptophyta > Magnoliopsida > Myrtales > Myrtaceae > Lenwebbia > Lenwebbia sp. NSW1173648. The sequence continues at coordinate 3,140,236 of JARCGZ010000008.1, read as the reverse complement.
GGCCAAAATTTGCCTAATGGACTCAATTGGCACAAATGCAAAAGGTTTAGGATTAAATTAGCACCAATAAAATGTTTATGATTGAATTGGCACAAATACAATAGTTTTAGGACTTTTTTTTACACTTTTCCCTAAAATCTCATATTTGATTTCGGCATAACATTTATCTCTGGAGATACGATCACAAAAAAAATAAAATAACAATGAGTTCATTCGATTTTTGTAATTCCGCGTGCGATTATCGAACACCATAACTTGAATCGGGTCTTGGAGCAAGTACTTTTTTCGTTATTTCATTATTTAAATTTTTAATAAATCAAAACAAATCGATTACGAATTTACTTGACGACATGTACAGGTTGTGAAAATTTCGAAAGTTTTGAATTAGAGAACCTTTCCAACATTCGAAAGGGGTCTTGACATGTTATGAAGAACTCGAGGTTGATCATCGACTTTCATGGTAGCTCCATTGAATGACCTGCATGAGTGCATGTTCAACTTGTGAAAAGAGGTCGAATAATTAAATTGTTCAGCACTTGTTTACTTACTCCACGAGACAACGAGCAAGACCAGCGCGTCATTCTCAATTGATTCCACTCCAAATCAAGACCCTCGGTTCTACAAGGTCTGCTCTGTTGATATTATGCCCGAATTTAGATGGCACAAAATCTCTGCTCAACAATAACTTACTCATCAAAACTCATCACTGAGTAATTCCCAAAGCATTATGATATTCCAACAAAATAGAGTCAATCCCAGTCGCGTCTTGCCTTTGCTTATCCGACTTTAAATCCACAATTCGCTAAACAGTAGATAGGATATGACAAAATCGTTGGATTTATTATTCTATCATGTCCAGTCCTATCATGACTAGAAATTCGAACGACCAAAACGCAGCCTTTATATATTTTTGAAATCCGAAACTCTCGAAAGTTTTAAAATCGACACGCATTTTTTTTAGCAATTTTTTTTTTACCATGTTTGCTAGAATTTGGATAATAACTTAGATTTTGATGGGACCTTTTTCTTTCTCTTGTTTTTTTTTGGTCGAAACCTTTTTCTTTCCTTTAAATGTAAAGAATCTGGAGATGGAAAAATTGACTTTTTTCTATTTTTGCACGGGTCAAATCAAACTCCCCCAGTCCCTCGCGGTTGGTGGTGGGGGGCAAAACAAGCGAAACCCAAAGCATAAAATGGGGCGTGGGATTCTTCAGGTTCAGGGGATAAATACAAGTAAACCAAATTATCCGAGAATCCCCCAAAAAATCCAACCTGTAATGACCTCAAATAAAAAAAAGAAAAGGAAAATAAAACTCCATGTGGTCGCTTTAACCTTTTGACCCTACCCTACCCTCCGGTTAAATCCTTAACCACCTTCCTTTCTTCTCTCTCCCTCTCTCCCTCTCCCTCTCCGTCATCATCAACGTTCATCTCTGTCTCTGTCTCTCTCTCTGTTCGCGACTTCTGCTTTCTCTCTCTGACCTCTGCTCAACATATAACGGCATATTCCTCCCTCCCTCCCTCTTTCTCTCTCTAGACCTTTTATCTCGGAGCACCAAAATCCACACCTGTTCCTCCTCGAAGATCTCTCACACAACCACTCCCCCCCCCCCCCCCCCCCCCACACATACGCGCACCTCTCTCTCTCTCTCTCTCTCTCCCCGAGACCTTCGAACACCTCACCTCGTAGTTTGGTCGGATTCCAGGCTCTTCTCCCGATTCCGCGGCGCTGCCGTTCGTCCGAGATGGTGGTCAAGATGATGCGGCGGTGGCGGCCCTGGCCCCCCCTGGCGGCGAGGAAGTACGAGGTCCGGCTGGTGGTGGAGCGGCTCGAGGGCTGCGATCCGGCGCCGGAGGGCCGCGGGATGGCCGTGGAGGTCCGCTGGAAGGGGCCGAAGCTGGCCCTGATGATGATGCGCCGCAATGCCGTGAAGAGGAACTTCACGAGGGAGGAGCGCGTGGGCGAGGGCGGCACCGTCCTATGGAACGAGGAGTTCGAGAGCGTGTGCACTCTCTCGGCTTACAAGGAGCATGCGTTCCATCCCTGGGAGATCGCCTTCACCGTCTTCAACGTGAGTTGATTATTCTCTCTCTGTAGGATTTTTATGGCGTTTTCTTGTGGAGCGCTTGTGACTTTCTTTTTTAGGCTGATTTCGCTGCTAATTTCCGAGGAATGGCTCTCGCTCACGCGTGGGTCATAGTGAAATTTGGGGGGTTTTTGCGCATGAACTTGCGTGGGGATGACTGGATCATTGCCGTATCCATCTGTAATGTTGATATTGGGGGAAATTCTGGTTTGACATGAGGTTTAGGTTGATTGATGTTTTCGTGGATTTGGTAATTAGAAACTGGTGACTTTGAAGATTGTTGTTGTTGGTATTACTTATTCCATGGATTTTGAAGCGTGAAATTCCAATTTAATGATATTGCCATTCCTGCTGGATTGCTTATATGCTGGAATTGAAGCCTGGATTTGGTTTTGCAAAATCTGTCTTTTTTCTTGGCCACAGTTTCTTCCCTCTTATTAGAGCTAGGAAATTTTAATTCACTCTGTTGATTTCTCAACAAATTGATGACGGATTTTAATCATGTATTGACATATCAGATGCACAATTCGCCCAGTTAAGTGAGCTTTTTGTGATCAATCTTTGTCTTCTAGATTAGATTTTACCTGTTGCCATCAAGCGCTGTTTTTGTATCAGAATTGTTTGTCTGGATGCATTTCTAGACTATAGCCACATCTTTTCCTGATCAAATTTAGTTAACTATGGTAAAGTTCATGTCTGATCGTGGCTGGAAAAACGTGTTCCTAGAGAGAGAGAGAGAGAGAGAGAGAGAGAGAGAGAGAGAGGGAGGGAGGGAGGGAGGGAGGGAGGGAGGGAGGGAGAGAGAGAGAGAGAGAGAGAGAGAGAGTTAGTTTTGTGCAGCGCCATAGCTGTGTTAACAGTTAAAAGGATCCCCTTGAGTATGGTTGTGAGACGCTTCATCTTTGTTTGCTGAGCAGGGCTTGAACCAAGGATTGAAGAACAAAGTTCCCATCATTGGAGTGGCATCGCTAAATCTTTCAGAATTCGCTTCTGCTGCGGAGCAAAAGGAATTTGAACTGAGTATTCCTCTCACACTCCCTGGTGTTTCCACGGATTCTCCGCCGCTGCTGTCTGTATGTAATCCATGTAGCTCTTTGCATTGATGTCCGATGTTCGGTTATCTCTTTTCTTGAAAATTTATGCTTTATCTTCTTTTAGTTCCTCGATTATGAAAACTAGTTCTCCTGTCGACCATGCAGATATCTCTGAACTTAGTGGAGCTGAGAACCTCTCAGGAAACTGCAAACCCGATCGAGAGATCGATGGTGCCTAGTCAATCCCCACAGCAGTGTGGGGAAGCTGTTTCAGCAGAAAAAGATGAACTTTCTGCCCTGAAAGCGGGTCTTAAGAAGGTAAAGTTATTTACTGATTACATGTCTGCCAGGAGAGCCAAAAAGGCTTGTCTTGATGAAGAGGGAAGCGAGGGAAAGTGTTCTGCCAAGAGTGAGGATGGAGAGTACACTTATCCACTTGATTCTGACTCCCCTGATGATTCTGAGGAAGAGGAGTCGGATGAAGGCAAGGGAAACTCCAATGTCAGAAAGTCATTTAGCTATGGAACACTGGCCTATGCAAATTGTGCGGGAGGCTCGTTTTACTCCAATGCAAGAATTTCTGGCGAAATTGAGGATTGGATCTACTATAGTCATCGAAAATCTGATTTGGGTTGCTCAAATAATGAGGATCCACTTGCTTCAGTCTCTGAACAATCACAGCCACAAGGTTCAAAGCGACGCATACTGTCTTGGCGGAAGAGGAAGCTGAGCTTCAGGTCTCCCAAAGCAAAGGGGGAGCCCTTGTTGAAGAAGGCGTATGCAGAGGAAGGTGGGGATGACATTGATTACGATCGTCGCCAGCTTAGCTCAGATGAATCTCTCTCTTTGGGGGTAAGAAATTGCTTCTGAAAGTTTTAGGGTATCTTTTGTTCCTTGATTTGAGGATTTTGCCAAATGAATTGCTGGTCAAGCGCCTATCTTTTCGAAATTTCATTGGCATACTGAAAAGATTATTCAGTAAACTTTTTTTATGATGTCCTTTTTAACAGAAGGAACTAGGTTATATATTTTGTTGAACTAACTGTAAACTTTTCTTACAGTGGAGTAAGACCGAAGAAGATTCTTCTGCAAATCGGTCATCGGTGTCTGAATTTGGAGAGGATAGTTTTGCAGTTGGCAGTTGGGAGAAAAAGGAGGTTATAAGCCGTGATGGACTCATGAAGCTTCAAACACAAGTCTTCTTTGCTTCGATTGACCAGCGAAGCGAGCGTGCCGCCGGTGAAAGTGCATGCACCGCCCTTGTTGCTGTAATTGCTGATTGGTTCCAAGCAAATCGTGACTTGATGCCAATTAAGTCCCAGTTTGACAGTCTCATCAGAGATGGATCATTAGAGTGGAGGAATCTGTGTGACAATGAAGCATATAGGGAACGATTTCCTGACAAGCACTTTGATCTTGAGACAGTTCTGCAAGCCAAGATCCGTCCTCTTTCTGTTGTTCCTGAGAAGTCGTTTATCGGGTTTTTCCATCCGGAGGGCATGGATGAAGGAAAGTTTGACTTTCTACATGGTGCTATGTCCTTCGATAACATTTGGGATGAGGTTAGTCATGCTGGATCAGACAGTTCTAGTAATGGTGAACCCCATCTTTATATTGTGAGCTGGAACGACCACTTCTTCATCCTCAAGGTCGAACCGGAAGCTTACTATATAATCGACACGCTTGGTGAGAGGCTGTATGAGGGTTGCACTCAGGCCTACATCTTGAAATTTGACCGCAGTACAACTATTCACAAGCTGCTGAATACGGTGCAACCACCCGAGGACAAAACCACCACTGATCAGAACAATCAGCTAAATGACCAGGTTAATCCCAGGGAAGAGGGTCCTGTGGCGGAAGGGGCAGTGGTTCTCAAGCCTGAAGAGCAAACCAAGACTAATGAGGCAGAGGAAATCGTCTGTCAGGGCACGGAGTCGTGTAAAGAGTATATCAAGAGCTTCTTGGCTGCAATTCCTCTTAGGGAGTTGCAAGCAGATATAAAGAAAGGCCTAATGGCATCAACTCCTCTTCACCACCGATTACAGATCGAATTCCATTACACGCAGTTTTTGCAACCGCTGACTGTGACTCCATCGTCCCCTGAAGTCACAGCAGCTGTCTTGCCGCAAGCTATTGAAGGTGCAACTGCAGAACCAGCCTGCCTTGGTGCTTCCTGTGAATAGTTGAAGGGATAATCACTGACATGTTTTAAGTTGTTGACGGTGTTGCGTGATTAACCACGTAGATCTAATTTGAGCTCTTGCTTGGTATATAGAGGATGTGTCTGTTTTAACTCTTGCCCAGAAGTGAAAAGTTTAAGATTTCCAATGTCTGAAACTATCTGCTTGCTTTTAGACCTGATCAATATCTTTGGAGTATCTCATCCGGCACAATCCGCTTTTTAAATTCTGAATTGTTTGGGAGCAGTTCTCTTGTTAGGCATCTTTCAATAATGCCTTTTAGCTTAAAGACATTGGGAATTCCCAAATGTCCAATCATTGTACACATTCCATTTTTTTTTTCCTCAATTTGATGTGCTCCTCACAATGAGGTGGTCCTTCACCAGAACAATTGGAATCAAGATTATGGTCAGGAGGCAGATATTCCTTTCCTAATTTGCTGTTCCATTGCAAGCTGTAAGGGATCAAGACCTCTTCCCTATGTTTGGTCTATGAGGGCATGTGAAGATTCTTTCCCATGTAGCCCTTGTTTTGAAGAAATTTCACAGCCTACTTTACACCCCAATGTATTCGCGTATTTAAAAAGGTAAATGATTAGTTAAAATTCGTTGAAACAATGTATCCACAAAAGGGTTGTCTTTTGGCCCTGAGTCGACTCCTAGTCCATGAATGCACGTTCTCAGGATATACCGTTCAGATGCCATCCTTTGAGTGTTCTCTTTGATTTATTCAAGTTGAATGGTCTCTGTGCAATAGTTGCTGTATTGAGGTTGAGGCAACTATAATCTTTGAACAACTCCTCCATGCTCACATAGTTTCGATGGAAGCATGACCCTTAACTTTAAAATCTGCAAAACTTAATGCAGGCGAAACCGTTTCTTTGAGTAGTAGTAGCCAGTAGGATCTTCCCTCCATGCCTGCTTCTCATGAGCTTCTGATTTTGAAGTATCTGAACTGAAGTATATTATCCATATGCTGTTCTTTGCAGGCCAGTTCAGTTACCTTCTGTTCTGTCATAGATTTAGCAGCTGCTTTTACAGATATAAAGACTTTGGATTATGCTTAACATGCAACTCATTTTTTTTTTCAGCATGGTTGATGAAGTTCACTCATATCACTCCGGGCCCATAAAAAGATGATTTCTGTGCTACACGTGCCTGTGCGCGCAAGCATGTTTGGTGTTTCTACAACTCAACTCAGTAATAAATGATCAAGATCTTTTTCTCCACAATAATTTCTAGCAGCTCATAGCTTCATGCTGTTTACATATGCTCATCGCCATTCTGAAATGCAGATATGTGCAGTTTCAATTGTTGATCTTGGCAAGTTCTGAGGGAAGCATACAGTTTTGTGTCTCCACCGCAAATTTGAGTCGATCATTAGGACGCAGAAGAGAGATTGAACAGTATCTGAAAAGAAAAGGAAAAGGATAAGAAAAGTTCCGAGGCCATGAATGAAGAACCTAACGTGGTGGCATGATTAGCAGAGAGGTCCACCACTTTCATTGGAAGTAAGCTGGCAAAGGAAAGAGAACAGGATTGGAAGAAGGAGAACCCACCTTCACTTTGTGGAGTTTTGGTTAGGAACTAATGGCCTGCTTTCTCGTTCGCGCATGGACTGAATACTGTCTGAAAGCTTTGACTAAACCCCAAGTCGTAGAAGGCAAAATCAGCTCAGACATTGACACTTTCATAACCACTATTAGCTGATTGATGTAAGCTTGAACATAGAAGCGCCTTTCACTCATGTAAGTTGCATATCTATGCAAAGAACACATATTTTTACCGAGGTCGCCGAAACATGATGTTCTTGTCTTTTTTAAGTATGGTAAGATCAGATATCTAATCACACAAAAGAACAGAGAAAGTGGTATCGACATTTTCCCCGAAATCTTCTTGTCTGCTTTAGTATGAACATAACGTGTGATCTTCTGTCTTGCAATACCAGAGGACTGTTCGCATACTGTAAAATGTACTCATTCATGGAATACATTCACCCTTTCATCGTGTAAATGTTGTTAACGTCAGCATTTCATAGTATGAAACTACTTAACGGAAGATAATTAGTAAATCCAATGATCTCGAGAGAGCTCAATGCTGCGACATTTACTAGTCGTAGGGTTCTTAGTTGTCATTTTCCAAATTCAAGATCCGACTCCCGATCGCTGTTTAAAGTTCCCATAAATAGTGTCCCTCCCCATGATTATAACCTTCCATGTCCATGCTGTTTCCCTAAATTGCAATACAGTTTGATTGGATACTGTTCAGTGTTCAATGTTTTCTTCTGAGGTTAGACACTTTTGGTCTCCTGGCAAGCTAAGCTATTATTTGCTCTCCTTATTAACTAAAGCCCAAACAGAACAATTATAAGAGAGCATAATGATGGCCACATGTGTTCATCATGAAAGAATGTGGCCAAAAGTATATGCCAAACCCTTTATGGTAGAGCTGTAGGGTGGTGGATATGATCAGTTTAACACCCTTTTTACGCCAAACAGAGAAAAGTAAAGCTTTCCGCAGACTAGATTTGAATGCAAACTTCAATCGTCACATTACTTACCAAATCAATTGAACTTCACGATTTCACGATTTGCACGAGACGATGTACACATCAGTTTTGGTCTTCTCTGTTGTCATTAGCATGAACTGCAAGATTTCTTCATCCTTCTGATGCCAAGACCAGTGGTGCTTAATGCAGATGAATACATGAAACACACTTTTTTCTCCCAGAAAGATGGATGTTTGCCTACATTATGAATGCTCGGTCCCTAATCAGTTCGTCTAATTTGTTGTGCGTCAATGGCGATCATCCTTCTCTGGGCCTTGATCGCATACAAGGATAAAGGGACTCAAAGTTAGGCCAGAACTACCTACGAAACACAGTTCACACCATAGCGCTAAATTATACAACTGCATCGATTTCATTCGACATAAGCAAGTTAATTCTAGGTGATAGACATCATCAGGAAGATCACAACTGCAGACCATCTGCATAAGATTTCTCAGCTACATGCGGGGCACCTAATCAGGCCATTTTCGTTGCACTCGGGGCACCGAATCCACGGTTCCTCCTCGTTGTCCCTAACCACCCTGCAGCTTCCGTGGCAAGCCAAACATATCACGAATCTTACATTGGCACATTGAACGCATGTGCTCTTCGAGAGGTCAAGCGGAATCCCGTCGAAAAGCTTCCTCAAGCTCCCTTGCTCATGCAGTGTGAGGACTTCGTCGGCTCCTCCGATGTACCTTCCTCTTACGAACAGCTTCGGAGGGATCACTCCCTGGCCGAGGATCTTCCGCAGCTCCTCCCGGTATTGCAGGTGCAACGACACATCCCTTTCGTGAAAGTTGATCTTAAAACTCCTCAGTAAGAACCGGACAGCATTGCAGTCCTCGAACGTCCTCCTTATTCCCGTCAGGCTCGTCGTGTAGAAAATGACCGTATCTCTTCCTCCTGGCGGGCACTTCTCCTGAAAGTTCGAGAGAGACGGGTGATAGTGCTCCTTGTTGTCCCTAGCATCCTCTATCCTGAGCTGGTCTTTCGCTAATCCCTGTAAGGAATCACCCTGAAGACTACAGGTTTCGTAATCGGTTGTGACATCTGGTGCTGGAAACAGAAAATCATTATCGCCTTCTGCATCTGAGAAGATCTCCTCCTCCAAGTCATCCGTCGCAGGCGTTGTTGCTGCTGATCCTAGGGAGGATAAGACCTCCTCCTGGCCATTCTTGGGATCCGTAATGCAATTCTGCACGACAGGTTTGTCAACTTCACCCCCCTGGTATCCATTGTGAATCAGTGGCGGGTAGGGACCATTCTCATCAGATAGTTTCCCGGCCTGGTTTAGCTGAGCGACTAAGCCGCGCTTAAGAGTGCTTATCGTCGAAATGAACTTCAGTTTCTTCAGGAACCTTCCCTTCATTCCTGTCATGCCTTGAGTGAACCGAAATGCCGAGGATATGCTCAGAAGTAAAGTCTATCTCCAGACAGGATTGAATGAAATATTTCAGGAAAGGGGAATGAATTGTCACTAACAATGAATGCTAGGAAAATGAAGGAACATAAGGTCCATGAGTTCCTCTTCTGGGCCAACTTGGGTGGAAAAGTGAACACTCAAGAAAAGGGTCAATCAGGTTTGCTTTTCAAAAGTTGCGTGCATGATCACGCCCGGTTAAAGCGTATCTTGAGACTGGCCCTCGTACCATACCTTCACTTTCTCTCTCAAGGTCCCATATTGACCCTCTACCAACCAAGTTAGGGCCAGTCATGATGATCTTTTGCTTTGGTTCTGTTAGTGTGACTCTTCTTCAAAGGGTGAAAAGCTAGTGTAGCCATGTTCTGTGCCCTTGTGTGTGCTTTGATTGTAATCTAATTTTGCTTCTAAAGCAAAAAGCTTCTGGTGTCATTCCATAGATAGATAAGGGAAATGATACGGATCGCCATGAACTTTGGCCCAATATGTAATGTGGTCCCTGAACTTTGAATATGTTCAATGTGATCCTTGAACTTTTGATACATGTTCAGTTTGGTCATTGGACTCGATGAGAATGTTCAATGTTGTCCCTAGACTAGAATTATTAGAAAAATGACGTGGAATATTTTCATACAATTTAGAGACTACATTGAATATGTCCTCAAAGTCCAGAGATCATATCGAACAAATCAAAAGTTCATGGACAACATTGCACATTGGGCCAAAGTTCAGATGCGACAATTGAACAAATTTAAAGTTCAGAGACCATATTACACATTGGTCCAAAGTTAAGGAATCGTTGGTGTCATTTACCCAATAGATAATGTCATGCAAGGCAGACATGGTTGTGCCCACAGACATGATTGACTTTGCTCTGCTACAGTGCAAAGTTGCTTTTCGAGTCTATCTTTTCACCAAATTTGGAACCTTCCCTACAGCACGTCTCTTGAATGTTTTTGCTTGAAGACTGTACAAATGAAATTTTCCATTTGAAATCGTTTGTTCGGCAAATCAGTTCACCGAAAAGTAATCTGGCTACTTGTGCTTTGTTTCGTCGGGGGTCGTGTCAAAACAAGGTTATGCAGTATTTTGCCAAATCGATATACGACATGACCAAATATTTTGGGTCAAAGTCTCGATCTTGTCAGTGACATCTCCTTAACGCGAACATAAGATACTACCCGAACAAGTTACGGGACCTAGACGTAAAAGGATGAAGGAAAGAAAACACACCTCAATTTTGTAGCATCGCATTTTTTTCGGGAAGCGACAAATCTACACCTACAATTACAGTGTCATGAGCGGAAAGTTTCGGGGTTGAGTACCAGCCTGTGCGACACCTGATGAGCCCTGAACACTAGGCTAACCTTTTATCAATAGATGGTTTCGAAAGACAGTTTGGCAAACCGAGTTCTCCTCATCAATCATACCAATCCCATTTCAGCTCGGCATTGAGTCCTGCGAGTAAGACATACATATAATTTCAGCAATTCACCTTGCCATGGTCATAATTAGGGAAGCGACATCAGCTACCGACCAATTTATGGACAGGAAACTATCCCCAGTTTTAGAAATCCTCTAAGGTGATCACTTTGTCTTCCCTAGATTCCTAAAAGAAACACCTTGACGTCACTCCCATGAACGCATTTTGTGAATCCATATGTATCTCTCACACTTTAGTCCGATGCCACAAAGTCCCACTTCTGAGTCCACGTGGGTATGAGAGAAATCAGACCATGATATTGCAAGTTATTCTGTCGCTTCTTTGCGTTCTCCAACCATCAACACCACTCATGAATGGTTCGCCCAACATAACAGGCCACTCCACTCAACCATGTCTTCCCTCGATCAAAATTGTTTGCGAATCTCCAATCACTTGTGTTCTCCGTGACAAGTGTGGCATCCCGAGCCAATTGTGTTATTCTCGGTAGCACCTTCTTTCATCTACCTGATCTTCCACAATTGCAAATTTGTTAATGATGCGTTTTTCAACCAACAGAGGTATCTTTTATTGTTGGAATGTGGCAACGGGCCTCTTGTTAGCATTTACCCATACATTTTGGGGAATCTACTCCATTTGTTAAAGGGCCAAAAGTTTTCTGGCGTAGGACAAGCCCTTGCGGCGCCGAACGATGGTTCCTAAAGACAGTATGATGAATCGCGTCCTCCTAATTAGCCATATCATGTTTAGCTCGGACATCCGGTCTATCAAACGAGACATACGAAACTCCTGACTAGTTTGTCAACGAGAGGCCCATCCCACCATAAGAGATCTTCTAAGATGATCATCTTGTTGTCCCTGAATTTTTAGAACAAGCATGCCCTAGCACCGTCCTTACGAATGGATTTTCTTAACCCTTTAATCTCTCTCACACTTCACCACGATGCCACAAAAACCCACTTTTTAGTCTACATGGGTACGGGAGACATCGAACCGTGACACCAGGCTTCTGGTATATTTACAACAAGATCCTAGCTAAAGTTTAAGAATGACACTAGACAAAAGTAGACAATTCATCAACACTACGGCTACATGTTTTGCATAGTGCAAGCCCCACATCTAGTGGTGGCCACGGGCCGGCTTGGGCCCGGAACAGGCCCGGGTCAAAACCGGAACCGGCCCGTGGCATACGGGCCCGGTTCCGGTTCTCCCAAATCCTGAACCGGCCCGGAACCGCCGGTTCCGAACCGGCGAACCGTGAAAAAAAAAGGGCATTAAAAAAAAATATACGGACCGGCGGTCATGAACTGGAACCGGAACCGGCGGTTCTGGAACCGTGGCCACCACTACCCACATCAAATAGGACCAAATTGGTACAATAAGCCATCCTACATATACGGTGCAATTCGATTATGTTCCTGTCACAAGTGAAGGATTGAACGAAAAATGGTTTATGCACCCATTAGGCAACCCTAAAGAAACTCACTGGGACTCAAAACTTGCTGTAGCTCGTGTAAGTACTAGACAATGGCCTCCATTTTCATTCAGGTAACCTTAAGGCTCAGAGCTCACCTAGTTCTTGCTCGTTTCAGATTCTGGCAATGACACAAATGGGTTTTCCTCGTGCAAGTCTCTCAAGTGGTCAGTTCACGCATGAAGACGTTCCAGAGGAATTTTAGCACTAGCAACGTCATCTTTACATGCATGACAAGCCAAAGTTCATTCAGGATCTCCGGAACATAAAAGAGTTACAAGACGCGCATCGAAGTATTACACAGTGATTAGGAAGAACAAACTCTTAAAGAAACTCCCTTTTGTACACTATTACGGTAACACTCATAAGGAGACTTTAACCACTTTCCAGAGCTCTTAGCTTTCGGCTACAGATGAAAAGAACCCGATGTTGAAATCAAAGGCAATGCAGGTCAGCTCTTGCTTATTCGCATCAGACATCTTCATCGTGAGGGAATAAGAACCCTGCATATTCAAGCTCTTATCAGCAACACTGAACTACACCAAAACCAATAAAGAAATTCTCTTTCGTGGTGATAAAAAAAGGATAAATTCAACAGCTGTCTAGATATATGACCATCAAATTGGCAGTAAGTCCAGGTCCAATTGTAGGGAAAACAAAAACCAAGATTTCCTAGTTGCCAAACCCGGGGTAGGGAGGGTGCTTCCAGTCTTTGAAAGTGAAAGTCAATGTAAGAAAATAAAGTTGGGCCTTAGCCATGATGGTATTATCCAGTGACCCCACCCCAGCGATATATTATTGCTCTCCGATATATCAGTATTTGCGTTCAACAATATAGATCAATGAAGAAGAAATAGGTAATTAATACCGTCAGCTGCAATGTTAAGTTCTCGGATACAGTAAATATGTTAACCACAAGACGAATCGCAATCACATTGCGTACTCTGTTACTTCATCGGAAAAGAAGACCACACAGCATTACTTTTGTAGTGAGGCTAAATGTGTGACAAAGTCTAACCATATTAAGGAACAAAACTTGAAATAAACAAAACAAATCATAACCAGCATTACTTCAATTAGACGACTTTCTGGCTTTTCTTTTCTTGGAAAATCACAAATCAATAGGGTGTTATTGTGATATATTTTATCCAACTAAAGCGCATCTTCCCTCAATTTTTCAAGTGCTGGGAACATGGAAAAACAAACATTGGCTTCTTTCACTTCCTCAGGATGGAAAGTACATTAGCTTTGAATTTGCAGAATTGGAACCGACACTTAATCATCAAGAGAATGACTTACAGGCGGGGTAAATCCAGGCAAAACTTGTGAGTGAGCCACAACAAAATCTCCCTCCGTCACAGGGCAAGATGTCTCTTCACAAAGGTCATGGGTCTCACTGTGAATGTGAAATCCAAAGTATGAGACATCAATCGCCAATTTCCCTCCACTGATTGCTTCGCCTACATAAACGAAAATCAGGAGGTAGTTTATATGTCAGTTTAAGGAAAAAGGAAGAGGAAACAAGCATGTTGAAGCAATCGCCATTAGATGTACTCTCATCCAATACTTCTGCTCAGATGATCTAACCACAGAAAAAAAGGATATCGCCAAGATTTTGCCAAATGAGCAGCTTATCCAATGCAAAGACTAACCAAGCAGAAGCAAAACTGCCCTCCGCCATCAAGATATTTCCAAATACGTGAACACTAACAATGTAGCACAATAGATTCTTGAGTTCTTAGTTGTTGTGCGAAGTGTTCTCTTTGACTAAGCTAAAACAACTAAAGTTAAAAGAGTTCTTGGTCTCTTTGAATGTAACACAGTTTATCAGAACGATTTGCTCCAGAAGCTTCACTATTCTGTATTGAGAACCAAACCCACCATTAACAGATGAATTCCAAACAGATGTAGCAAATGAAGGAGACAACCATGATCACCTGCTAAGACAGCTCACAGGACATTCATAGTTTTAAATCATCTGACATCACGGTCCCAGAATTTCTATACCTCCAAACCATGGCTCAACAAGACTTCAAGACAGCTATTCAGATAACCGATAAAATCCAAGAGTCCATATAATAAACATCAATCATCACAATACAGCAGCTTTTAAATAAATAAATAAATAAAAACCCTGGCACAGGCATGGCGAATACCGAACACAGAAGCGGAATCGAACAGTGCATGTCATCAAAACTAATTACCAAAACCAATCGAATAGAACCCATATGGAACAATTGGCAGGGAGACACCAGAGGTAGAAGACAACTGAAACAGTACCTGTGGTCGCGGCAATGCTGAAGGTGGCCGGCTTGCCTCTCGCCACCGGAGAGGGCGATATCTCCACTCCAGAGACCTTAACGGCGTACTCCGTCTGCTTATCTGTTTCTCAGAACAAAATCCACACATCACATCAGCTCCAAAATTTCACTCTCTATATACAATTACCGTAAAAACACGAATCTGCGAGACGAAAAAGCTAAGTACTTCTATTTTCTCAACCCCTCGGGAGGCGAAGAATCCCTAATTCAGCTCAGATACCCAACGAAAAACACGCTCGATTGAGTCGGACTAACTGGACTCCAGCACGAAGAAATTCGAAGAATCAAAGCACGAGGCGATCGAGAAAAAGGTACTGAACCGCAGTAATTGACGTCGGTGGCACGGTTGAAAGGCAGAAACAGGCAAAGCGCCAAAACCGCGAGCTTCAGCTGCACCATCTCCATCGCCCGCAAGCAGAGCGAATCACCGATCAAGGGAGGCACCGCAAGTTTATCGGGAATCAAAGTTGGAAGATGAGAGGAAGCAAAAGAGGAGAAAAGACACGATTTTTCGTTCTGGGTTTTCTCCCTTGTAGTGTTTGTTTTCTAGTTCGGGTGTCTACGCTTGGGATCTGGTGTCAGCAGATGGAAGCCACGGAACGTTAGGTAGCTGCCATGCTCTGTTTTTTCAACAATCAGCAGCAGCAAGTCAAAAGACGGTGTTAATTCCTTGACCGTCTTCGCAAGCAAAGCAGAAATCCCACGCTAGCCGTTAACGGGTAAGTCGATGTTAGTCGAGCAAATAGCCGCGTAGGAAAATTGTAAGAAAAAGAAAAAGAAAAAGATAGATTTATTGCATTTTTGTCAATTCAGTCCTAAACTTTTTAATATTTTCAATTCAATCTTGAACCCTTTCACATTTTGTCAATTGAGTCCATTAAATCAATTTTGACCGAAAATCGCTGACGTGGACATCGGTGGCTCTACGTGGCATGACCGGCGTTGACATGGGCAACTTTTATAATATTTAATTATTTTTTTATTTTTATTTTTATTTTTATTTTTCTTTGCTTTTTCCTATGTCGGCAAGGGTGGCTGCGAAGGTCTCGCCCAAACTAGGCGAGGGTTGTGATGGCCCTGGGAGAGGGCTTCATGGCCCCGCTGGCCGAGGGTAAGGCTGACTTCGCCAAATCTGGGTGGGTCACCTCGCCTACGGTCGACGAGGGTCACCCGCGACCCTTGCCGATACAGAAAAATAATCACTATTCGAAAAAAAAGAAGTTAAAATACTATTCAAGATTTGTCTACGTCAACACTGGCCGTGACACATCGGACGGCTGACATCTACGTCAGGGATTTCCAGATAAAATTGGCCGGATGGACTTAATTCGCAAAATGTGAAAAGGCTTAGAACTCAATTGATAAAATTAAATGGTTTAAAATGATGCTTATGATTTTTTGGACAAATCATCTTTGTTGTCCGAATCATTGTCTCCATGAGTAACATTGTTGTACCGTAGAAAACTCCGTCCAATGACTATAATTGGTAACATTGTTGTACCGTAGAAAACTGCCAACAATTGGTGGTTGCGCGCCAACATCAAGATAACCCCTTCACGAAGCACGAAGAGAGCTTCCTCTAGTCATCTCTTTGATCCACAGGAATACAATAATCCAAGCTTGGGAAGCCCTAAGCCGGCTTGGACATGATTTTCGGATTGGACCAATGGGCCAGCTAGACTAATTGGGCTGGAAACTTCATAGGCCTGGCCCCAACCCCAAATTTTGACACGATAAAAGTTAGTCACGCGGCCTCGTACGCGTTTCCAAACAAACAAATAATAAAAATAAATAATAAGTGCACTGAAAATTCTAAAACTTATTATGAAAGTATCAATTTAGACCTAAAATTTTCAAAAATTATAATCAAATCATAAATTTTGTCAAGTCAGTGCAATCAAGTACTTCCATTAATTCTGTCAATAATACCGACGTGATATTGTCTTATTGTGTTATCTCTCCAACGTAGAAGTTTTTTGGATGATGCAAGCATTTTCTATTAGTCAAAATAACAGAGTATACGGAAGGACTTAATAAGACTACTTTGACAACTTTTAGGACCTAGTTGTGTTTTTTTGAAAGTCTTAGGACTCAATCGCACATTTGTGACAAGTTTTGGGATACACTTACCCCTAATAATAATATAAAAATAGAAAACTATGATATACATGAGTCGAGTGAAATAACGAATCACAGCTAAAATTACTTACACGAGTTGAGTGAAATATTGAATCACAATTGAAAGTACTTAGTTCATAGCTAAAAGTACTTGGTTAAGGACAATAAAGCGGAAGATAGAATTGTAGGATTTTCAGTATATCACGATATATGTTGAAGAAAAATAGATGAGATATTTATAGGCTTGGTTAGATGACTATATAAGATAACGTATCAATCAAGACGTCCACAATCGAAGAAAGATATACGCCCAATTTCAAGAGATACGGAGAATCAACAAAATTATCAAAATATCTCTAACATAAGAAATCATCAGAAATCCCCGACCGTCTCTAACAGCCCAAAAGTACTTAGCATTTCTACATTATGTGCGTCGGTCGGGGCGGGCAAAAGATTTACATATAATTAAACCAAACACAACTTGGCAGTTCGGACCCTCTAGGCTGTCATGGAGAGTTTCCGGTGGGCATCTAACAGGCTTATATCCACACTGTCTTGATCATCCCACACACAATCGTTTATGAGTTGTGCTGGCTATAAAGTTTTACAAAATTAATGTCCAAGCTCCAATCATTTTACCCATTATCACTTAGTTTTCGACTTTTCGGAAATATATTAGCCAATGAATTAGTTCAAATGAGCGGGTCATATTCAAAACTCGGTGGGAGTCGGTCGGGTTTCTAATCCGGTCGCGCCATACCAAATACCATACGATTTTACTTTTCAATTTAGCATTTAATTATCTTCTCCAAGAGGGGAGATTAAGGGAAAGGGACTTTTCATCTCCAATCACGCGAAGAAGGCGTACAGCAAAAGAACAGCGAGCCCCCCCGTTGACCGCCGGCCCGGTTCTTACATAAACATTTTCAGACATCAACTCGAAAAGATAAAGAGGAGAAAGAAAAAGGATGAATTGCATTCACATGCATCGCCTCACATCTCTTTACTTTAGTTTTGACCCCAGATGCACACATCATCCATTTATGACCAAAATAAAAATAAAAATTAACTTCCCCATCCACCTCATGTCACCGTTGACTTTTTATTTTTTCCTTTCTTTTTTTTGCTTTTTTTTTTTCTCGAGAAGTAATTGAATCTTTATATTAAAACCCCCTCAAAATCAAATTACAGCTTCAACACTCGATCTGATCAGCTTCCTCATCACCACCGCCATGGCTGAACCGAGCCCTCTCGATCTCCTCCTCCTCCTCCTCCTCCTTCCTTCACCTTCTTAGCGCCCGAAAGAGACGCGCGGATGGACAACTCCACCACCCCGCCGGGCGGCTTCCTCGGAGCCGACAACCTCGGCGGCTTTGGCTACGGCGTTGGCGTCTCCGTCGGCATCCTTCTCCTCATCACCACCATCACCCTGGCCTCCTATTACTGCACCCGGACCGCCGACCCGGCGCCCCAGCAGCGCAACATAGTGAACGTCCGCCGTCTGAGGACGCGCCCCGACGGGACCGTGGCGGCGGCGGAGGGGGACGCGGTGGCCGTCGACGTGGGCCTCGACGAGGCTACCATTAAGAGCTACCCGAGGCTGCTCTACTCGGAGGCGAGGGTGAGGAGCTCGGCCTCGACGGCTTCTTGCTGCTCCATATGTTTGGCGGACTACAAGGGCCACCACGAGCTG
Organism: Lenwebbia sp. NSW1173648; assembly: GCA_029784005.1. Taxonomy (NCBI): domain Eukaryota; kingdom Viridiplantae; phylum Streptophyta; class Magnoliopsida; order Myrtales; family Myrtaceae; genus Lenwebbia; species Lenwebbia sp. NSW1173648. The sequence goes on along the minus strand of JARCGZ010000008.1, from coordinate 3,121,918 downwards.
AGGATGATACCGGACTGCGGCCATCTGTTCCACCACGCGTGCGTCGACCCGTGGCTGAGGATGCACCCGACGTGCCCCGTGTGCCGGACTTCTCCGATGCCTACCCCGATATCGACGCCGCTCGCGGAGGTGGTGCCGCTGGCCAGTAGGAGGGATTGATCTCGATTGAACGACGATTCTGGGATGAATATGTAGGCAGGTCTTGGATTTTTTTCTTCTTGTTCTTTTTCTGTTTTCAAGCAGATACAGTTTACCTGATGCGTATTCTTTGTTTTGTCATTTTTACTGGATCTAGATCTTAGTTCTCTCAATTCTTTGTGTAATAATGTCATTGTTCTTCACATAGGAACCCATTTCCAGGAATTTTAACATGGTATATCCGGTAGTCTCACGAGTCATCTTTACCTGATTTTACTGATACCTGATATGCTTTCTTTCTACCACTCTAACAGAAGGTTTAACGACGCAGAAGAAGATATATTTGGAGAAAGGGTTTAAAAAAATTTATGTTTTTTATGAACAATGAGTAATTTACAATGTCTTAGCCATCTATTTATATGAAGTTCGCCATTCAGCAAGCAATCAAATAATTAGAATCACATAACAGAGTTAAGGGACAAATATTGATATAGGGAAAAGTTTTCAAAACGAGTTTAAAAAATGTGCAAAACCCGTCTGAAATCTCTGAAGGCCCGAAAATCACAGAAACGCTTGAATTTGGAGATCAAACATTGCTCAAATCGAGTTAACACGTCATTTATGGTCGCTCCCTCTTGCGATGCTCGCACGAAAGTTTCAATATATAAGTAGCATCTTCTCTAAGTTGACTACCAGCGGCTGTTGTGACATGTCGGTGTAGAGTAGTGGTTGTCAGCTATGTCTGGATCCATGGTTGTTGACTAGACTTTCGCCCCCCACGAAAGTAGAGCGCTTTGTGGTTGTGATTCGGTGAAGCGGTACAACAGCTTGGTGAAGATGATGGGTTACAGGGTGGGTGCATAGTTGTCTTGTCTCTCGTTGACCAAAACGTACGAGGATAATGGCTTCTGTTTTGGATGCTCCAGAGGATTAGGAGGGCTTTTTAAAAAAAATGGGTCCGAAAAAAAAATAAAAAATTACCGATTTAGAGCTGTTTTTGAAAATTTTATCAATTTGGGGTCAGTTCGGGAGGGGGAATACCGAACGAAGCCCGTTCAGCAGCCCAACTGCCGAATTGGGCCCATTTCGACCCCCACTCTTGATTTTTTTTACTTGTTTTTTTAATTATTTTATATTTATATCATTTAGTAAAATATAATTTTTATCTTTAAAGCTTATTTTTATAACATAATTAGTTGAAATTTTTATTAAGATATATAATTAATAAATAATTTAGTAAAAGAACGTGGCCTTCTGTTTCAATAAATAATTAATAAATAATTAATTGTAATTAAAATATGAAGATGACATATCCAGATTAAAAGAACGTGGCTAACAATCCATGAGCTAAAAAAATTCAGCAAATCAATTTGATATAATTACGGGATAATTGTGTGCAGCTTAAGGAATCTATACGCAGGTACGCCATGAGAGAATTTCTCTAGATTATATCATTTCCTGCTATGTAGTATGAATTACTGCAAATAACGACTATATCATTGCACATGTTTGGTCATGTATGTGGATGCACCTATTGCTATACTGTCGCAGAGCATGGGCGGCCAGTTGTTGTCTGCCGAAGCTGCAAGAGAAAAATATTTATTTTCAATCTTACCATGAAGTCCATTCAGTTTCTTAAGATGTTTGGAAAGATTTGCATAGCTTTAAATGCTTTTTGATACTAGAGATGATGTGCTTTCTTGTCATTTAGGCCATTAACTTATCCTTACAGAACACATAAGACAGTAATCGGTTGTGTACATAACGACCCATTCATGTTAATGTGGTCGTAATTATATCAAATTGATTTGCTGGATTTTTTAGCTTATGGATTGTTAGCCACGTTCGTTTAATCTGGATATGTCATCTTCATATTTTAATTATTATTAATTAATTATTAATTAATTGTTGAAACAAAAGGCCACGTTCTTTTACTAAATTATTTATTAATTATATATCTTAATAAAAATTTCAACTAATTATGTTATAAAAATAAGCTTTAAAGATAAAAATTATATTTTACTAAATGTTATAAATATAAAATAATTAAAAAAAAGTAAAAAAAAATTAAGAGTGGGGGCCGAAATGGGCCCAATTCGGCAGTTGGGTTGCCGAATGGGCTCCGTTCGGTGTCTCCACTCCCGAACCGACCCCAAATTGGTACAGCCCCAAATCGGTAATTTTTTTTTTGGACCCCTTTTTGAAAAAAGCCCGAATTAGGATGTCGGAACAAATCCTAGTTTAACGCTACACAAGTCGAAAGGATGAAAATAGCAAAACAGCACGTGAGGAACGAAAACTATATACATGACTCCTTCCTAACTGAATCTAAAAAATTTTAGAGTCCGCCTGTTTGAAGGAATACTATTTTCGAGAAATTACTTTTCGACTTTATGTCGTTTGGATGACGAAAAACTAATCGATCTATAAAAAACGTTTTTCACGGAGTGAAAATAACAAACTTAAATTGGGGGAAAATTAGTGATGGCCACGGGTCGGTTTGGGCCGAGAACCAGCCCGGCCCACTGATCGGGCTCGCGGTTCCAAACCTGAACCGGCCCGTGGCATACGGGGCCTGTTCCAAACCGTAAATTTAAAAAAAAATTGCAGATTTCTGCAGTGCACCGCAGATCCTCTGCAGCTCTGCTAGTCTGCTGCCGTGCACCCCCTGATCCCTTGGTCACACTCACATCACCTTTCCCCCCTCTCTTCCCTCTCTGTTCTGCGCTCACTCCCCCCCCCCCCCACCCTACCGTAGTGCCGTGAACCCCCAACGCCCCCTCCCTCTCCTCTCAGTCCTCTGCTCCCTTCACGCGTTGCAGCCCAGCTAGCCCGCCTCCGCCGGTCGTCGTTCGGCCAGCCCGTCACCCCCCCAGCCGCTGCAGCTCACCCCCGTCAGCCCCGAGCTCCCCGCCACCTTAGTCTGTCCGCCCAAGAGACCGGAGCCCCAACCTCCACCTCTCTCGACCTCGAGCTCCACGAACCGCCACCACTCTCGGCTGAGTGCCACCTAGCCGTGAGCTGCTGTCGCCAGACCGCCACCCCGCCACACCACTTGCTCGCCGACCACCTCGCCACCGGAACCGGCGGTTCCATTTCCGATTCATGAACTTGAACCGGCCCAGAATAGCCGGTTCGGAACCGGAACCGGAACCGCCCCTTAAGGTTTCGATTCCGGTTCAGTGGTGGCCACGAACCGTAATCGATCGGTTCCGAACCGTGGCTTCCACTAGGGAAAATGATTTTCCCTCTTAGTGAGAAAGGAGATAGGTTTCCCTAAATCACCAATAAAATGAAAATTAACTTTTTTCTTTGAAAATAATTCCAAAGCTTTTCAGAAATAAACACACCGTTATTCTCAATTATGGTCGTGCTACTTGACATCTATGTCCAGCACTCACTTATCTGCAAGAAAGAGGAAAAGGGAGGATAAAAGCGGCCTAGTAATGAGTTAAGCTTGATTCAAGGGCTTAGCCACATCTTCGATGGGTGGACAGTAAGATCATTATGGTGTTACGAAAGCTTCGTTTGTTTAATGAGAAAATGAATAATTCAAAAAATATTTTTTTTTAAAAATGATCGATTGTTTGTTGTATAGCTTACAAAAATTAAATGAACGAAATATATTCTTATCATTTACGAAATTGTCTAGACATAAATTGTTGGTAATGCTATTTTTTTTTCTTCTCATTGACAAATTGTCCAACGAAACAAACACTTATTTTGAGGAGAATGTTTTCTAAATCATTCATTTTTCGCGAAATAAACGGAGCAAAAATCGTACAACACCATTACTCGCTGAGATTTTTTTCGGTACTCTTGAGCATGGCCTCACCGTCTACTCGTCCAATCACATTATGCCACGTGCTTGAATTTTATAGTTTTTTTTAAATGACACTTCGTAGAAAAATTGTTTTTCGAGAGCACCTAAAATTTCTCTGGTATTATTAAAAAAAAAAAAGAATTCACCTTTTTGACCCAGCCCAACCTAGTCCGTTGTGATATTCTCTCTCGGCCCCTATCGCGGCCCAAATGGGCCCACTACGGCCTGTTCTCTCTCTCTCTCTCTCTCTCTCTCTCTCCCCCCACCACCGATAAGGAATGCCACGAACGGCGAGATCGATCGTTGCAGCATTCACCGGAGCAAGAGTGATGGCCACATTCTCTCAGTCTCGCCTCCTGACCGCGGCGTCCCTGCTGGCGCTCCTGATCGCTTCGTCGTCGCTGCGGCCGGTGGAATCGGCCGACACGAACCGCGTCTACTCGCCCTGCTCCGACACCACGGTCCAGAGGTCCGACGGGTTCACCTTCGGCATTGCGTTCGCGTCGAGGTCGTCCTTCTTCTACAACAGCTCGCTTCAGCTGTCGCCCTGCGACCGCAGGCTCTCTCTCTCCTCTGCCAGTTCTCAGGTCGCCACTTTCCGGCCTAAGGTCGATGAGATCTCCCTCCTCACCATTAACACTTCGTCATTCTCTCCGGTCTGCTTCTCTCTCTCTCTGCGGTTACTGTCCAGTTGATTTTTCTTTTTGCTTACATCAGTCACGGAATGTTTTGGGTGTATAAAGCAAATATTTGATGAAATCCTCAGGTTTTGGTTGGAGGTATGCATATTCGGTAACGGATTTTGTGCCTGCTACCCTTTTCCGGTGCATGTTTGCGCAGATTATACTTAGGCTGGCAATTTTTTTTGGCTTAATCTAGTGCAATGACTTCTGAATTGTTGGTGCTTTGAGTTGGCTGAAACTGTTTCCTATAATTCGATGTAGGGAAATGTTGTGATTGGATTCGAGCTATGGATTTGTTATTGGCAGATTCATCCTCTGTGCATGCGTTTGAAATGCCAATGGTTGATATAACTGCTTCTGAGCTCACACAAGATTTAATTAATGCACTAATCATGTGTTCTAGTTAGTCCCGGCATGTTTGAGGAGTGGGGAAGTCTGAAAATGTATGATGTTACTTGATGGGATTGATATGCGGGAGTGTTATTGTCCTGAGTTTACTCTGGTCCTTGAGGAATTGTCTTGTTGGGCATGAATTTGTAGATCTAGAAAATCTTGCATGACATAGCTTCCAATCGAGTTCATCAGAGGAACCTCTTCAATCTCGAATCCTATCAACATAACTGGTTTACTAGGGGTGTAAGGTGATAATCTTCTTTATCTGCATTGCATTGTGGCAGGACAATTACGGAGGTTATACGGTTGCATTTGCTGGCCGAAAGTACGCTGCGAGGTCTCTCCCTGCCTTCGTTGCCAACAGCACTTACACTGTGACCAGCTTTACTCTTGTAGGAACACGACTCATATATTATCTACCATGTAATACTTATAGTGCTTTTATTTTAGAGAGTCCATTTGACATGTTGCCACAACACTCTAGGTGCTCGAGTTTAAGAAGGGCAGACTGGAAAATCTATACTGGAAAAGAGATGGCTGTGCTTCATGTTCGAGAAAGTCGAACTTTGTCTGCCTAAACAACCAGGATTGTGCCCTCAAAACTTCCAATTGCAAAAACCATGGGGGCTCAGTAGATTGCAGCCTTGGTATACAATTGGCATTCTCCGGCACGGATAAGCACCTTTCAGTTTTCAATTCATGGTATGAAGTGGAAAACCTTCGTCAATACTCTCTCTATGGCCTTTATTCAAATTTAAGGGACTCTCTCACCAGTCAATATAACAAGATATTCTGATCATGCTTCACTGCTTAGATTTTACAACGCTTATGTATCATGTGTGTACTTTCACAATTGTTGCTGTCTTTTGTTTGTAAATTCTTGTGCTTTGAGGCTGTGTTCATTAACAGAGTTGTCTTCAGATCTTTGATCTTTGCTTTCTTCAGAGTGATATCTTATCGATACATTATACTGTAATTTTTTAGGCGAATCCTACTCGCCTTTATCTTTATGTTATTCACTGTAAGACATCATTTTGGTGACAACTTATCAAATTGTAACAGATGCTGCTTTGTATGTGAAATGGCCCAAAAATATCTATTTAGTAGAGTGAACTTATACTCTGTAAGTATGACGATTAATAAAGAAGATTGCTTGATGTACTTGTGAGAAGAGAGAGATGTCCTATGTGCTATTTGTGAGGGTTGCATAGTAGCTCATTAAGAATATCTAGCTGAAATATTCAACCTTCGGTCTTTCTACGCCAGATTTTCTATCAGCTTAATCTTCATATGCATAACCATGTGAGTCTTCCATGTAGTATTGTGATTATGTTGCATGGGGCCGTTCCTTCTTTTTGGCGGCCATTTCTGGAAACTGGGTTCACTACTAAGAAACAAAGATGACTTAGTGGGTTGTCATTTAGCAGTGAAATTTGTAGTATTGTTACTAACCATTTGGCATTTACCGAACGTAATGTAGGTACGGTGTTTGATACTGTTATTGTCGAGTTTAACACCTTTCTGCATTTGACATCTTTACTATTGCAAGGAAACTCATTCTTCAGTTGTGTCGGTTTAGTAGTAATTCAGTGCATGACAAAAGAAGATATCCGCATTGCATTCACCAAATGCTTCCAGTATGGTTATGCCAAGCCTCACTAGTTGACATTTTGGAAGAAAAGTGGGAGACGGAAGATTGCTTTGTGAGCGACTGCTGACCATCCTAGTTATTCATTCTGTTTACAGAAATAAGCTCTTGAAGATAGTTGATGAGGAGTACAATAGTTTATACTTGGGAAGATGTCAAACCGAATAAGACTCTGGGCGTCAAAATTTTACTTCAAATAGTTAGGTTCGAGTTCTTAAGGCAATACCTGTGAGCTGCTGTAATGGCATCCCATCCGGTAATGAGAAAAAGGTATTGTCCTGAACGGGTGGGACTTTTAGGAGTTTTAAGAGGAATTGTCCTGAGCGGGCTGGATTAGTGTTAGTTGTTTTGAGAGGTTTTGGCATCTGATGCTGGAGAATTAACGTTAGGACTAGTGTGTGATGAATTGTTGTTTATCAAACATTACATTAAGCAACCTCGAACACACTCTTGACGCGTATGTCGGATTAGTGTACGAAAACGATTTCTAGATAAGTATAGGAAAACTTATAGGGTAAAAAACTGAGGAGTGCTCCTGTTATGTGGATCATCCCCCATCCCCTAGTATATTCCCCGGTTAGAAGTATTGGAATTGTTAATTATAAATGGAATTTTCGTTGTGTATGACTGTAAAATTTTGTTTGTGATGTACTCTGAAATACGAGGTTTTCGAATGAGTTTGTTGCAGAGAAGAATCACTTTTCTCTCTAATTTTTCTGAACATCAGTTTCAAATTGTCCATTGTTTATACTGTCAAATGCAAAATTCCATTTTTCCTCATAAAGTGCGATCCTCTAAGTAAGAATCGATTCTTACGTTTAGACTCCGTCAGGCAGAAAATGAAGTATTTAGAAACTATTTTTGTAAAAATGATAGCTTGTGTTTTAGAAAAATGAAGGGATATGTTCACCGGAAGTTTTCAATCGAGTCCTAAAACTTGCAGAAAGTACAATACAGTCCTAAAACTTGCAAAAAGTGCAATTAAGTCCTAAAATTTATTAAATTGGTACAATTGAGTCATTTCGTGAATTCTGTTCAACTTGGCTAATGGGAAATACTGATGTGATTTTTTTTATAAATATTTTCGCTCTTCTATATCGCCATGACGTGGTTAAAATGACATTTTGGTTTAAATTTGATTATCAGTATAACTTTTCTTTAAATTAATTTAAAAAATAAGCTAAAATTAAAAAAAGACAGGTTAGAACCAGGTGGCGAGGGTTGCCCTCGTCGCCGTCTCCCTACCATCGTCAACCCTTCCTAGCGATGGTGGGGGAATGGTCGGTGAGTGTTGCCGGGCCTTGGCGGCCCTCGGCCAGAACTGGGTGAGGGCTGGCCCTTGCCCGAAATGGGGGAGGGCCGCGACCTTCGCCTCGACGCTCCGACGGTGGTGGCCCTTGGCCAGAATTAGGTGAGGGAATGGTTGGGGCCTAGCCACCCTCGATGACCATTTCCTCACCATCGTCGGCCCTTCTTGATGGTGATGGGGCGGCGACGGCGACGGCGAGAGCTTTGCAGCCCTCCTCGCCTGGTTCTAGCTTTCCTTTTCTTATTCATTTGTTAATTTTTTTAAATTTAATTTAAGTAAAAATTGTATTATGAATGATATTTGCACTAAAACGACGTCGTTTTAATCTTAAATTTCATGTTTTAGCCACTTCATCGCCACGTAGGAGAAAGAAAATATTAAAACTAGCACGTCATCATCTTCTATTAGTAAATTGAACGGAATTAACGGAAGGACTCGATTGCACAATTTCACAAGTTTTAGGACTTGATTGCACTTTATGCAAGTTTTAGGACCAATTGTACTTTCGTGACAATTTTAGGACTTTCAGTGCAAATGTCCCAAACATGAATAAACGGAAAATATGATTATCGTCCTTGAAAATGTCTAAACATAAATTGTTCTCGTTAATAAAAATACTTTTTATTGACTAAGTTTTTCGAGGGCCTAATACCAAAAATAAAAACCCCAACTTTAGCAAATATCCCAATTATATCCAAAACTTTTTTTGTCCCATAAAAAATCCCAAACTTTTACTTTTATCTCAATTCTACCGCTTAATAAAAAAAAAGCCCAAACTTTAGCATCTGTCCCAATTATACCCAATTTTTTTTTTGTCTCATAAAAAACCTGCAACTTTTACTTTGGTCCTAATTCTACCACCGTCAACATTTCATCCATAATCATTGTTAGTTAATCCTACGTGGCTCGAATTTTCTCGTCGAACTTACCAATGAATCTTCGAAATTTTGAAACAACACGTTTCATGGACGACGAAATTTGAGATTGTTCGTCCAAATAATCAAATCTCCACATTAGTCATTCTTTGGGCTGTTGAGTAGCGGGGACAATCGAAAATGCATTGTCTTCAGTGGCTATGAATCTTCCGGCAATGCGTAGGGGAAGCAGACAACATAAGAGAAATTATGGGGTTTTTTTTTCATGTCAATTTTGCTAAGGTGTAATTTATTAACGACGTGAAAATGCCACGTAGGATTAACTAATGGTGATTATGGACAGAAGGCTAACGGTGGTAGAATTTGGACAAAAGTAAAAGTTGTTGGAAATATGTGATGAATTGATGGGTGAATGAGAAATTGATATTCAATTAACACCCTTGAGTTGGAAGAAATGATGAACGCGATATTACTAAGTTCAGGTTTACCTCAAAATATGTGGGGTGAAGCAGTTTTGTCAAGCAATTACCTTTTAAATAAGGTACCTCGGAAAAAAGAGGATAAAACCCCTTATGAGTTATGGAAAGGTAGGAGACCATCCTATAAATACTTACTAGTGTGGGGGTGTCTTGCAAAAGTGGTTGTTCCAACACCAAAGAAAACAAAGATAGGTCCTAAAACGGTGGACTGTATCTTTATAGGCTATGCACATAATAGTAATGCATATCGATTTCTTGTGCACGAATCGAAAATTCCAGATATACACAAGAATACGATCATGGAATCTAGAAATGCATCATTCTTTGAAGATATATTTCCTTGTAAATCCAATGATGGATCAAGCTCGTCTAAACGAACGATTGAGACTATGAATGAAGAAAATCATGAGCTAGAATCGAGACGTAGCAAAAAAGCAAGAGTGGAAAAATCATTTGGAAATGATTTTCTAACTTATCTGTTAGAAAAGGAACTATTAAATTATGTAGAAGCTGTGAATTCTTCTGAGGGACTTCTATGGAAAGAAGCAATAAAAAATGAAGTTGATTCTATTTTGCAGAATCATACTTGGGAGCTAGTGGATCTTCCTCCTGGTTGTAAACCTTTAGGGGCAAAATGGATCTTTAAAAGAAAAATGAAAGCAGATTGCTCCATTGATAAATATAAAGCCAGACTTGTAATCAAAGGATACAGGCAACGAGAAGGCCTAAATTACTTTGATACCTATTCTCTTGTGACGAGAATAAACTCCATTAGGATGATACTTGCAATTGCAGCATTGCGAAATCTAGAAGTACATCAAATGGATGTAAAAACAGCTTTCCTACATGGAGATTTGGATGAAAAAATCTACATGGAACAACCTGAGGGTTTTATAGTTCCAGGACAAGAAAGGAAAGTCTGTAAATTGGTGAAATCATTGTATGGCCTAAAACAAGCGCTAAAGCAGTGGCATGAAAAGTTTGATAATGCAATGATTACCAATGGATTTAAGATCAATGAATGTGATAAATGTGTCTACATTAAAGAGACAGAAAATGGCTATGTCATTTTGTGTCTTTACGTAGATGACATACTCATTGTTGGTAGTGATGATAAAATGATCAAATCTACCAAGAATATGTTGAATTCAAGATTTGATATGAAAGATATGGAACTTGCTGATGTGATTTTAGGAATTAAAATCACAAGAACGTCAGAAGGTCTTATTTTAAACCAGTCACACTATGTGGACAAGATTCTTGAAAAATTCAACATGAATGATTCTGGTATTGCTAGAACACCATTTGACAATAGTCTTCATTTGTCCAAGAATAGAGGAGAGGGTATTTCTCAAGTAGAGTACTCTAGAGTTATTGGAAGTCTAATGTACTTAATGAGTTGTACTAGACTAGGCATTGCCTATACGGTTAATAGATTGAGTAGATATACGAGCAATCCGAGTGCTGACCATTGGAAAGCAATAATTAGAGTACTTAGGTACTTACGGTATACTCGGAATCATGGCCTGCATTATACCAGATACCAGCTGTTCTAGAAGGATATAGTGATTCGAACTGGATATCTGATATAAAAGACTCAAAATCTACAAGTGGATATGTATTCACACTAGCAAGTGCAGCTGTATCTTGGAAATCCTGTAAACAAACTGTTATAGCCAGATCCACAATGGAATATGAATTTATAGCTTTAGATAAATGTGGTGAAGATGTTGAATGGCTACGCCATTTCTTAGAGGACATTCCAAAATGGCAAGAACCTGTGCCACCAATATGTATACATTCTGATAGTCAATCTGCGATTGGAAGAGCACAGAGTAACATATATAATGGTAAGTCTAGACATATACGTCGTAGATATAATACCATTAGACAACTACTCTCAACTGGAATTATCTCCATTAACTACGTAAAGTCAAGGGATAATATTGCGGATCCGCTAACCAAAGGGTTAAACAGAGAGTTAGTTGAAAAATCGACAAGAAGAATGGGACTGAAGCCCAGGAAAGAATAAGTTGGTATAAAGGAAACCCAACCTAGTTGACTGGAGATCCCAAGATCTAGGTTCAAAGGGACAACCTAATTATACAAACTTAGTGATATCACTGTGGGGGTTTATCCCTAAAACCATTCCTTGAAAGTATCAATGATACTGTAAGAAAACGGATAGCAACTTTGCTATAATGATTCTTAAGTGGAGTAAACAAATTACTCAAAATTAAGTAATTACCTATGTGAGAGAGAAGTGGGGCCGCTTCAAAGGAGAATTATTTAGGGCTAAATTCTTTAGAAACTCTCGCAGAACCAGGTTGATGTTCATGGCCAAAACGAACATAATCATGAGAACTGAACAAACGTCTAGATGATTCCTGTGTGAAGTGTATGGTTCATTTACATAAGAAAGCAAGACAGTTCAAGGACATCATGTCTACTGAATAGCTAGTAAAGTAAATATACTTTCACAAGGGAAGGTTCAAAGGGTAACACCTACCTATCCTATGCAGGTTTCAATTGTTGAACACTATCACAGAGTCAAACTAAAACAATTTTCATTCATGTAGGGGATTGTTGGAAATATGTGATGAATTGATGGGTGAATGAGAAATTGATATTCAATTAACACCCTTGAGTGGGAAGTGGGAAGTGAAACACTAATCCCACATTGGATAGAAAGAAGGCTTTAGAGTGTTTTATATGTAGTTACACTCTTTTTAAGTGGTAATTATCATATCACAAGCACTATGCCTCGTGCGCAGGCGCAGGGGGGGTGCAAATCCCAGGCCTCGACGGAGGCCCAACGAGCTGAAACTTGGGCGTGAGCGCACGACCTGTAGGACCGAAAAGTGGGCCTCGCGACAGCCCCCTTTTTCTTTTTCGTTTTCCCAACTCAAACCGTTACAGATTCCTGTAACAGCTGCTGAATCAATTGACCGTTACAGATTCCTGTAACCGCTGCTGAATCAATTGAATAACGGCAGAGCTGCTGAATCAATTCGATTAATGGCATTAAAGCTTGCCGTTGCAGAACTAGATTGCTGTTACAGAATTTATCATGACAGCAGTCGTTTTCATTGCTTTTATTTTCCGAAATGCCCCCAATTACCTTAAAAAATAGATGGCTTCTGATTCTAATTTTACGACTAGAAAACATCTCTCTCCCAATTTTTCTATTCTCTGCATTTGCATCGGTTTCGATAGTGTTCGGTTCCCGCTTGTTCAGGTTCGCAGAAATCCATTGAAGTGTTGTGCTTACTTCTTTGCTGCCTACCGTTGTATCCTGAGAGACAGACGTTCACGAGACCTCGAGCACATACTAGAGGGGACGAATCTGTTTTAAGGAAATTGTGTAAAACACAGGCCTCGGTATCTATTTGTATCGAATTCATTCCAATTCTGTTAATTGAAATTTCATTTTTATTTTCTGTTTGCATCCTGTTCGTGATGTTTATACTAATGCCATTTTGAATTGTGTTACAAAAGTTTGAGATTTTCTATGAGACAAAATAGTTTTGGATATAATTGGGACATATGCTAAATTTGAGATTTTTTTTGGGTATTAGGCCAGTAGAATTGAGACAAACGTAAAAGTTGAAATTTTTTACGAGACAAAAAAAGTTTTGGATATAATTGTGACAGAGGTTAAAGTTGGAGGTTTTTTTAGGTATTGGGTCGTTTTTCGTTTTTCGAGTGACACAAGCGTTCATTTTTCGAAAACTATATTTTATTTTTTCGCGAAACAAATAGAGCCTTAGTTGTGCTCTTTGTAGATGTTTCCACAATGTAATAATTGAAATACGTAGGGGTGAGCATGGTTCTAGGGTAGAACCGGGAATCGGAGAACCAAACCGATAGAAACATGGTAAATTGCAGGTTTCAAGGTATGCATGGTAGGTTCCATGTTTCAAAAATTGGAGAATCGGTTCTGATGGGCAGGTTTCAGGTTCCAGGAACTTGGCACAAGTATTTGTGTTTTTCTTATTTTATGTCTTCGCGTGACCATGACGTTCGATAATGAATGTTTAATATGGAATCATTGGTCTAAGCTTCTATTTTCGGTGATATCCATGACTGAGACTTATTTTGTTAATGTTTCATATTTTTCATGCGTCTAAATATGAGTTACGGTGAGTGGATTGTAGCAGCAAATGTGGGTCATTAGAGGTGATAATTTAATGGAGTCGTTCAATTAAGAATACGGATGGAACCTAGTTAGGTACGTTTCGGGTTCCAGGGCATGCAGCGTATGCAGGGTAGGTTTCGGGTTTTAAAAAATGGAGAGCTGGTTCCAACGGGCATGTTCCAGATGGTGGAAAGTACCTGAAACCGCTCACCCCTAGGAATACGTTGGAACTTGTTCGAACAAGAGGTTATTTAGGCGACATTAATATTTCCACTTCTAAGTTGATTTGGAGACAAATGGTATTAGAAGACTATATAGACTAAGTTAGAATAAAAACGATATTGAAGGGTTTGTTCGTTTGAAAGAAAAGTATTTTTGAGAAATTATTTTTCGATTTTTCGGTATTTGGATGACATAAAACTAATCTATCTACGCAAAGCAGGTGTAAATGGGCGGCGCGGCTGGTCGGGGAACATACTTCATGGGTGTTTCCCCAGACAACAAATAGTTCGGATACGAAGTTGAGATTTGTGATAAAAAAGAGAAAAATGTAACATTCTGTAAATTACCATGAACTTATTTATAAGTTTTATAGGATAACTATATGAAATAGCAAAATACCGATTACAATCAATACAGGCTCAATCAAGAAAATATATAGAAGTCCCTGGAGATATCTCTAAATCCGCCATTGTCCTTCTCACCCACCGGGCCTTCGATTGCTAGTGGAGCCTGTCCCGCTCGAAGTGCACCGTTAGCCTGTTCAAGAAACTCTGATCTTTTTGTTGATTTTGTTCTTCTTCTCCTGCAGATAGTAAAATAAGCTGTGCATCTCACTTGTGGCAAATCCATTAGTGGTCTTACCGGACAAATGAGATTAGTCGCGCGAGATGGATGTTCTCACTGTCCTTGTTTTCCCTCATTAGCTTTTTCTTTTGCTGGACGAAATTGGCGTTCCTTTCCTTGAGACACCTTTGTTGGTTCATCGCCTTTCGACTTCTCTCCATTTCGCAGATGATCTGGTGCTGCCCGAGGAGATGCTCCACCTTTGATCGAGGTGGTGGCCGGAAGACGAACTCGTTGCGGTCTGACAAACAGACAACCACAGATGCATTCACACCGCATCGTTTCTTGAGGCTAGCTTTTCTAGAAACTGTTCTTTGCTATGAAGGCAAGCCTAACCTCTCTTCTTGCCTTTGATAATTGGTTTGCTCTTGTGCTGTTAGACACAATGTGTGGAATAACATTTATAAGGAGGTGGGGGTGAGTAAGTAGTAAGGAGGGATAAGTTTAGGAGAAATTCTTCAATTTGCCTAAACTCACAAAAAAAAAAAAAAAAAAATTCTTTGTCAGTTTAGGCAAATGATTCAATTACAACCAGATGCTAGGTTTAATGCCATATATAGAGTAATAGAGCCGTTCAACCAACTTAGGCACTACATTTTTGGGGAGATAAGATTGTCATTAATGTCCATTACAACTAACTGAGCAGATTTGTTTCTTCTTAAGGTGAAGGCCAGACTATAGTCATGGTCAACCACGTCAAACCTTAATTTGTTTATGTCGAGAATATGTCTCGAGTTTAAGCTCAAAAAAGAAACTTTTCTAATGCAAGTAGGTTCCCTAATTTGAAGAGGTTTTCAAGTTGGAGTAGTTCCCTAGTTTAACTAGGTTTACTAAAAAACATTTTTCCTAATTTGAATTTAGTTTAAGAAGTGAATGTTCTTTGGGAAATGCATCCAAGAGGAGTTTGTGTTTATGAATTACATTCCCAATGTTTTGAAGCTAATTAAATCTTCTTGTAATGTTTGTGAATTCTTTTATAAGATTGGGGCACTATTTCGTTAGGAATTGTGCAGTTAAACACTATTTGAGTTATTGGGTATAATTAGGAGCGGTAAAACATTGAGATTGTTTGAGTTACTCAAGTGTGGTTACAAACTCTATTGTATAACTTGATTTATAGTGGAATTCTTTAGTGCTCTTCCCGTAGATGTAGATCACTCCGACCGAACCACGTAAATCTGGTATCCAATCTATTTCCTTGTCCCGCCTAGTTTAATGTTCGATCGTTTATTATCACAAGATCTTAATGAATAAGAATCACAACTAATATGTTTAAATGAATTGGTTATTTATATCAAACATATAAAGTGTGATCAATCACTTACTCATGGTACGAAAATGTTGATGGAACAATGTAATTTACATATACAGCATTATCGAAAAAATTATTAAAAAACTCTTAAATATATTGCACTGATGCCAATTCAGTTTTAAACTTTTCAATTGTGACAATTGAGTCCTTTCGGCCAATTTTGACCGAAAAATATTGACGTGACGGTCCAGTCAAAGCCGCTCTTCCTATGTGACGTATCAGCGCTGACGTGAACAACTTCTCAAATTTTTTATGATACTTTATTTTTCCTTTCCTTTTACCGGTGGGTAGTCTCAAGCGATGGCCGGAGAGGGCTGGGTGAGGTCTCCCTCGCCTGATCTGGCAAGGGAGGCTCTCGCCCTACCTGAGCGAGGCCGCCCATTGCTTTACCCGAGCAAGGCCGCCCTCGATGGCCACGATCAAGCGAGGGTCGACCTCACCGGCCCTCGTCCAGAGCCGGCGAGGGCCACGATGCCCTCCTCCGGTGTTGGGTGAGGGTTGCCGGAACTAAGTCAAAAAGAAAAGAAAAGGATAAAGAAAAAAATCATAAAAAGTTCACGTAGAACGGTCGGCGTCCACGTCAGCAATTTTTGGCCAAAATTGGCCGGATAGATTCAATAAACATGAAAATGTTTAGAACTCAATTGGCAATATTGAAAGATTTAAAACTGAATTGGCACAAATACAATATGTTTAAGATTTTTTTGGTAATTTTTCTCAGAATATCATCCGATCATGATGCATGCAAAATTAAACAAAAACTAAAAAAGTCACTCGCTAAAGTATTCTCATTGAAAATATTTCAAAATACTTGTACAAGTCCTTGCGATGGGCATTGGTTGGTATTAATAAAACAATATTTACGCTTAGGTAAACCGATCAAAACTCATATGTCCATTCTTATACATACTCATATCCCATATTATTATAGTCTCATGTTATTCATTAACGCAATTGATTGGGGCGTTAGCGGATTTCTTGTTTGGGAATTGGAGGTCACCCATTTAAATCTCGTAAAATGCATGTTAATTTCTTTAAGTCGAGGCCACATGCACAAAAAGGCCAAACACCTAGATTTCTGAACTTATCCTCATCATTCACTATCCTCCGTGCATTTGGTTCTTAAATTTTTAAGAATTGGCTTAAGCTAGTGTTCATAATAACACGGGAAAAATACCAAAAAAGTCTTAAGCTTATTGCATAGGTACAAATTCAGCCATAAACATTTCAATTAGATCAATTTAGTCATAAAACCTTTTCACATTGGTACTAATTCAGTCTATCCTGCCAATTTAGGCCGAAATTTGCTGACATGGATGCCGACGATTCTACGTGGCATCGCTTGTGTGAAGGTGAGGCTACAGCGGAAAGAGAAGGGAAAGAGAAAGAAAGGAAAAAAAATTCAAAAAACTTATTAAGAAATTATTTAAAATGTCAATGTCAGCGTCGGCCATGCCACGTAGGACCGCCGACATTCACGTTATCGCTTTTCGGCCTTAATTGGTCGGATGGACTGAATTGGTATCAATGCACTATGTTTAGAGCTTTTTTAGACTTTCCCTATTAACATGTTTCTTTGCTGACATGGACAACCAAATTACGAATGATGGGACAAAAAAATAACAAAAAATTTGTCATATTAGGCTCCATTTGTTTCGTGAAAAATGTGAAGTTTTTGAAAAATATTTTTCGAAAATTTATTTTATAGGAAAATGACGATATTTTTCAGTGTTTGACTAAGACTTGAAAATGAACTATATTTTCCGTCGTTTGGTAAGGAAAATCTCATTTGATTTTTTGCATCGTCCTTTGGTTGAAAATTGCTGAGGTGGACCCAGTCGTCCTATGTGGCATGGCCGGCACTAACGTGGCTAATTTTTGTAATTTTTAAAAAAGGAAAATCAAATTTTTTAATAATAATTTTATTATTTTCTAATTTTTAATAATCTTTTATTTGTTTTTGTTTTCATTTTTTCCTTTTCATTTGGCTTTCCTTGGTCACCGGACCTTGGTGATGGCCGGCGTTAGGCGAGGGCCGACTTCGCCGGCCTCGGGTGAGCTTGAGCTCGCTGGCCTGCGTCTATGGATGGTCATCGGTTGTTGCCGATGCCCGGTGACCCGCGGAGGATGAAGGAAAATGGAAAAGAAAAAAAGAAAAAAAAACAATATGAATTTTTTTTGGAAAAATTAGCCTCAATGGATCCAAGCACGGGCGCCGAGGAGCCTGGGCTTGGCCTCGATATTACCAGGCCTGGTGTCCGTGGCTCGGCCTCGATGGACCCTAGGGCAGCGGCCGGGGTCTTGGCCACGTAGGCATGGCCACGGTTTCGGAACCGCCGGTTTCGGTTCAAAATTCGAGGGAACCGGAATCGGAATCGCAAGTGGCGGCTCTGGTTCCGGTTCCAAATTGGCCCGTGGCCCAACGGTCCGTTGCAAAGCCAACGGTTACTTTGGGCTAGAGCCGCTCAACGGCTCTTTTATTTTCCTTTTTTTTAAATTTATTTTTTTTAAAAAAAAAAATCCCATTTTCTGCGGTTTGGAACCGGCCCGGCACAGCCGGTTCCGGGGCCGGTTCAAGATTTGAAGAAAGCGGAACCAAGCCCGGAAGCCACGGGCCGATTCCGATTTGGAACCGCAAGCCCGGTCAACGAGCCGGGCCCGGGTTTGACCCCGGCCTGTTTTGGGCCCAAACCGACCTGTGGCCATCCCTATGGCCACGGCCTAGATGGACCGGGGCCAAGGTGCCAGAGTCCAGGACCTGGGCTAAGAGCTCGAGAACGAGCGTTGGGTTTCCCGTGCCCAAGCCCAGAGTTTTGGTCCAAGCCCGAAAAATGATTTCAGCTTTTTTAAAAAGGAAATCATTTTCCTAAATTTAGATTTTGGTAGGAAAACCTTTTCCGTTGACCAGGAGAACATTTATCGTTGACTCATTTTCCTAAGCGATCCAAATGCCGGAAAAAGAGGAAAATGTTCTCCGCGAAACAAATAGAGCCATAGTCTTGATTAGGGTTTATCTAAGCTTAAATATCATTTTAAGCATAAACAATGGACTATGTTCATGGCAAGGCATTCTACAAGCACTTTGAAATATTCTCAGTGAGAATACTTTAGCGCTCGATCCCTATTTTCATGGAATGGCAATTTCTGTAAAAGCTTTTATTGATGTTCCGTCAATATTTAATGGCATGAATCAGTGATTGATTATTCCTTATTTTCTCGGAGACAATGATCAATTCATTCAAACATTACTAGCCGTACTTATTTTCTCTCAACGAACTAGGGTTTGAGAGTACTACTGACTATTAAGCCAGCTTGGCCGTCACCTAGAAGACAAAAAAAAAAAAAAAACAATCTAGTCGATGCATACAAATCGTAATAGAGATTAATAGCGATCTTATTCCAAAAATCTAGTGCCCCAAGGAGGTGAAACGCGATGAAACGACCCTAGCCCTCTTTTCGAGGAAATAATTAACCATTCTTTAATTGAATTACGACAGTGAATCACAAATTAATGGGTGCTGTATAAGGGATTTGGATCCCCTGACATGGCATTTCTATGTCAGGGGATTCATAAAATGAAATCGGATCGTCCATTTTCATCCCTCGGCCAAGAATGCTCCATGTCACAAACTGAGGGGAAGGTAAAATTTTTGGGCGGGAATTTTTTTTGGCAGCCTTCCCAAAATTTCGAATCTCATCATCTCTCATGACATTCGATCCTTCCAACCCAATTTTTTTTTTGCTAGCCTTCCAAAATTTTTGAATCCCATCCTCTCTCATCACATTCGACCCTCCCAACCCAAAAAAATCAGAAACCTCCTCTTTCCCCAAAAACTCTCTCCCACCGGTGGCCCTCCTCCACGCCGGTCAGCGAGCTTTCTCCGGTGACCTTCCTCCACATCGGCGCCGGAATATTTCTCTCTCCCCTCATCCCCTAATTCCAACACCAAAAATCAGAAACCCAAAATATTTTCCCATTTTTTTTTTTTATCATTCCTCATTTTTGCACCGGTGACTTCGCCGGACAAAGAGAAAAAGGCAAGCCAACCGGAGAAAAAGGTACATAATTCTTCAAATACCCAATTTTTACTTCCAATTCTTTCCCCTTCTCTTATTTCTATGTCAGGGATTTGGATCCCATGACATGGATCCTTGTATAAGTTGCCAAAAATAACGGTAATTCTCCAAGCGCAAACGACAATCCTTAAGGCACATTGTTCGATGGAAACCTAACATGAATTATCTACATTCCAAGCAGTCATATCTCATCTAGATGAACACTACTAGATTGCTCAACCAACCCCCACCCCGCGGCCCCCCCCCCCCCCCCCCCCCCCCCCCCCCTAGCAAAGGGTGTGTATCTTGGGCTTCATCTCAGTCGAAGGTGGAGATGCATAGTTTGTTCTACAATGGACAAGAGGAGAAGAAAGAAGTCCAAAGAAGGATCTGCGAGCGAAGCACAATCACGAGCAGTCGAGCTTTCGAGGAGGCAGAGGCGTAACTGAGCGAAGGAGTGCGAAGCACAAGAGGGAGGCGGAGACGTAAGTGAGCCAAGGGCAGATGGGAAGTAGGGTTTTATTTTCTGAAAGGCGCAAGGTTGGACTTTTAATAAGCTTTTGAGGGTAAAAAAGGTAACTGGCCAAATTTCATTAATTGATAGAAGTAGCATTCCGATAATGCTAAAAGCTTAAAGCGGATCTCCATCTGCCTTGAGCTTTTAGCTTTGCCAATGTTAGCTTTTGGCCAAATGGATCCCAAAAGGATTCCAAATTTTTCACAATGGGCTTTGGAGGCCTAAAGTTTCTTGAGAAAGCTGAACCAAACGCAATCTATAAACACACCGCGATCACGGCTGCCCGAAGGTTGAGTAGGAAATGACCCGGGAGGCTAAAGACTGCATCGCCGATAGCGGCGGAGGTTATGCATCTTCTTTACGGGATCATTGGATCGTAGATATTCGATCGGAGGTGCCGATGCATCCAGCCACTCCATTAAGATGAGCGTTCCGGAGTCTAATATTGTGTTTTCTCAAGTTTAAAATGGAGTCTTCCCAGGGTAGAAGGCGCATGTCGGAGACACGAGTGGCGGATCCGGAACAGCGTCTGTAACTAGAGGCCAATATCTGTAAGTGTTTCTTACCTGTGATTTGTGAATTTTAGCTTATACTAGAATCGTAGGAAGACTTGTGCTATGAATCGGGTTTACAATCGTCAGTCTTCATGTCGCGCCAGGCGGGCGTAAGATTTTTATAAAGAGTGTGATCGACTGTCGGTAATCTGTTCCACCATGTCCCATCTTTTCTCAACCTCAATTATCCTAAATTTATGAGGTCGTAACCGTAAAGTTGCAAAAGTCATCATTACCCCCAAATACTCCCCTAAGTGAAACTTATCTTTAGATGTGAGAGTATGATAGTGACGTAGAAGCATAAGCTGCATTTGTTTGAGTGAAAGTTTTTTTTTTTTTTTTGGAATTAGTTTTTCGGACTATCACCCTTTTGATTCTTCGAAAATGACTTAGTCAATAGAAAACACTTTCCGGTCAACGAAAATTCATGCATAAAATTAAGAAAGTGAATTCTTAAATCTAAAGAGGTAAAAACACTTTTCGGAATTGCTCCTCTCGAAATTTTCAATTTCTTTTTAATTTTTTAAATTTTACATTATTTTTATTTTCTTTTTTTCTTCTCCCTCTGCTAGTCGCCGGGCCTCGGTGATGGTCTGTCGAGGGGTGAGCCTGAGCTAGGCCGAGGCCGACAAGCTCGAGGCTCGCTAGTGGCTGCCTTCGGCCGATTGCAGTGGAGGAAGAAGGAAAAAGAAAAACAAAAAACAAAAAAAGTAAAGAAAAATAATAAAATAATAAATAATTATTTAAAAAATTAATTTGTTTTGCCTAAAAACTTTTTCGATCACATATCACCAAAAAAAAAAAGAAAAACTAACCATTTTCCTGAAAAATGATTTCTCGAAAAATGCTTTCCTTTAACATGAAATTTTCCGTGAAACAAACGCATCCATAATTCGTGCACGTGTCCGATGTGAGTTGAATTTGGACGGTTTTTAGTAGAGGATATGAATATGAATTTAAATAAAAAGAAGTGACGATACATGCTCACAAAATTAAGAGATTTCTTAAATAATCGGTCAGGCGATTTTGAATTTTACTAATTAACAGCCGCCTCCCAATGTAGTTTAATCATCCACTACCAATGACAATCTTCTCTTAGTTCCACAAAATATGAAGATCTATTTATCACGCTCTCTCTCTCTCTCTCTCTCTCTCTCTCTCTCTCAAACAAATCGTTCCAAAATGACGAATAATTAAATAGCTTTTCAATAATAGAATACCACGAGTAACATTTTATTCTTGAAAGAATTAAGAACATACAAACATGGTGATGCATAGTAGAAAAATCCTTACTTTTTGTTCCACGGTTATAATAAATAAATGATCTATGCGCCTATGTTTAAAATCATATTGAAAAATTTCCTCATGCTATGAAAAGACATAATTTTACCTTATACTAAACCATTATTAAGATTTTCGAAACTTCCGTACTTTTTTTTTTTGTTCGGTGAAACTTTCATTGTGACGTCCTGAAATTCTAAGGTCCATAAAATAAATAAAATTGGAATTTTTGTGGTCTAAGGGACAATTATTGGACGCGATTTATTTTGATCTGAAGATAGATTTAATAAATCCCGAAGTGCCGGTCAGAGACCTTTCGCGCCGGAAACCCTCCTTTCGCGCCCGAAACCCTCCTTTCGCGCCTGAAACCGTTTATGTTCAAAGTCAAAGAAATTCAAACCTTTGATTTGACCGTGGGCCCCTCCCTCTCTCTTCCTTTTTCCTCTCTCTCTCTCTCTCTCTCTCTCCCTTGGCTGCCGCGCCACCTGCCCCCACCTGCCCCCTCCCATCAGTCAATTCCTTCTCTCTTCTCTCCTCTCCCTTCTCTCTTCTCTCTTCTCTCTTCTGCTCGTGGACACCCCCCCCCACCTCCTCTGCTTCATCTTCTTCTTCTTGCTTCTTCCGCCGAGCTGCAGCCTCCGCCCCACCTCCTCCGTCGCCGCGCCGCTCCGCCTCAGCCACCGTCGGTCGCCCCTCAGCCGCAAGCCCGCCGACCCGCGCCTTCCTCCTCCTCGCTGCAGCCCCGTCGTCTCGCTCGAGCCCCGTCGCCCGAGCTGCTCCGCGAGCCTGCCGACCCGAGACCCAGCCGGACCGAGCTCGTCGCCGCAGCCACCACCAGCCGCCTCTCCGCCCTCTGTTGTCGCTCGGCCAAGCTCCGTGCGCCGCCCAGGACCAGCCGAGCTCAGCCTCGTCGCGCCGGCCGAGCAGCCCCCGGAGGACCCGCGACCTCTACCCCGTCGGCTCGAGCCTCCATCCGAGATTCGCGACCCCACCCGAGCCTCCTCTCCTCTGTTCTTCCGCCCGTCGTTCCGTCGTCCCGTCGCCCCCGCACGCCCGAGCTCCGTCCAGCCACCACCCGCCACCCTCTGCACCACCCCAGCTCGCCGAGCCGTCGCCCCTTTGCCCAGCCTCCTCCGCCCGTCGCCCCCGCTCGCCCGAGGTCAGCCGCGAGCCGCCGCTGACCAGCGCCCAGCAGCCCCTCCACCCGAGCCGCCGCCAACCTCAGCCCGTGAACAGTGCCACCCGAGAACCGTCGTGCCGCCGTTCGCCTTGTGCCGCAGCAATCACCCCGCTGCTTCGTCGTCGTTGTGCTCGTGTGCCGCCGCCGGCCGCCCGTCGCTGTTCGCCGGAGCCCGCCGCCGCTCGCCGGAGCCCGCCGCTGCTCGCCGGAGCCGGCCGCCGCTCACCGGAGCTCGCTGCCGCCGTTCGCCGCCGCCGCCGTTGTCGTCGTTGTCCCGTCGCTGTCGTCGCCGCCGAACCGTTTAGTTGTGAGTTAACCCCTAACTCTCGGTTAGGTCGCTAATTGCGTTCGGGTCTAGATTAATTAGCATGATTAAGCGTTCAAGTAGATTAATTGTGGTCGGTTTAGTTAAAGACTGGGTTTAGGTTAAATGGCCACGATTAAATTAGACTGATTAGCTAGGTTGTCTGTGGCTAATTGGTGATTAGACAAGATTGATTGATTGACTGCAATTGTTTGACCGCGAGCGAGCGATTAGCCAGAGCCGAGTGAACGATGAATTGATTGACTGGTTGGTTGGTAGGCAGATTAGTCGCATGTGGTCAGTGTTAATATTTGAGTGCGATATGTTAATTTGTTGTCGATTGTTTGATGTGGTGATCAATGCCTGACTATTGAGTGCTCTGATTGATTTGTGGTTGACTGTATGAGGATTGATCACCCGTATTTAGATGCAAGGTCTGGTGGATAATTAGTACATCACATGACCACGTGTGGAGTTAAATTGCATATTTGAGCATGAAAATGGCCTTGGGCCAAGTTTTAAGCACGACCGTGTGAGCATCGAACTAAATGCAAAGATATGAACTAGCTGGTTGCCTGATGTGCATTGTATGGTCATATAATGGAATGCCTGATATGTTCGTGCCGTGTCGATCGGAATAACACGACTTATCGGATGCACGTCAGTCCGTGTCGCCGGGCTGGTCGGATGCCGGTCGCAGTATGGATGGACCGAAGCCCCTACAGGGATTCCTGGTAGTTCCGTGCCGTGTCGATCGGAACCACACGGTCTATCGGTTGCCGTCGCCGGAAGTAAGGGACGAAGCCCGGTCATGCCGGTAGAGCACCAACTGTCTAGTGTGCTGAGCACCAACTGTCTAGTATGCTGCGCACCAACTGTCTAGTGTGCGGGGCCGAGTGGCCATTAATAATCGGAACACGCGTGTTGCATTGTGCTTGCAAGCTGTCATGGTATTCTGATTGTTTGCCTTGGTTAATTGACTGTCATGTCAAGTCGAGTCTTGCATATGTGTGATCCAAGGCGTGGTAAGCTTGCATGTGATTGGCGTTATACTATTGTGTTGTACTGTGTGTGTAGGGTGCCTGAGCGAGTCAACGCCCTAGCCGGGCTTAGGCGCTAGCTCACTGAGATTTATTTCTCACCCCGTCGTGGTTAACCCCTTTTTCAGGTCCAAGGTGATGTTGAGGACGAGGGTGGTGTAGCCCCTCTTTTGGAGTAGTTGAGAAGTTAATCCTGTCCTGACCCGGTACCTTTTTGTCGGTCTTAGGGAGCAGCCCTGAAGATGGGCTAGTAGATTCTGTAGCTTTCTCGTGGATTAATGAATATCTATTAATAAATGAAAGAAATCTTTATTGTTGAGCTTGCTGATATTGATTGTTGTGACCGTCCTGCTTTTCTATCCATGTTGTTTTTATGATTGTCTGGGTGATTATTCGTTCCGCGTGCGCTAATTAAAAAGATAAAATGAATGGGTCGATGACATGCCTGGGATGTCGTCCTTTTGACCCGAGACGTTTGGAAGGGTTGTCGCGTGCCCGAGGGTCGGGGCGTGACATCCCCGTTTTGGTATCAGAGCAAGGTCAGCCTGATTCATCTGGTCATGGCATGGAGTGATAAGGAGCGTTGGGTTTTGGGATAGTTAGTAGGATTGGAAACCCTATGCATGTGTTTGTTGCTTAAGTTTTAGGCTGTATGCCTGAGTTTTCATTATGCGTTGCTTTGGGGTAAGCAGGGCCCCGTAAGGTACCTGCATGATGAGCAACCGTAATGCGAGGGTGCCTAGAGGAAGGGCATCTCAGGAGGATCCTAGAATGGACGGGATCGTGCAGGTGTTGGAGGCCTTAGAAGATACAGATGGACGACAAGTTAGGAACCAAGCTGTCGCCGCTCCGAATGAAGACCTGTTGGCTAGAAACGGGAATGATGGACACCCGATGCTTAAGTTGGTGGAGCAATTTCTGAAGCTTGAGCCGCCGAAGTTTTCAGGAGCAAGTGACCCAGAGGCTGCAACCTTATGGATCGAGGAGTTGGAGAAAGCCTTTGCTTTGTTGAGGTGCTCTGAGGAGGACAAGGTGATGCTAGCTGTCTACCAACTGCAAGGTAACGCTAGCATGTGGTGGGAAGCCACACGAAGAAGGATCTTCCCTGAAGGTATGGTCCCGATGTGGGATGCCTTCGCTGAAGCTTTTTATGGAAAGTACTTTTTAGACTGTACGCGAGAGCAGAAGATGGTTGAGTTTTTGCGTCTTCGACAGAACCAAATGTCTGTGAACCAATACGAGGTGAAGTTCGCCGAGCTGTTGAAGTATGCGCCCAGGATGACCGAAAACCCTGTGAATAGGGTAGCGAGATTTCTTGATGGATTGAAGCCCGAGATCAAGGATCAGCTGGTGCCGCTGAATTTCAAGGATTATAATGAGTTGTATGAGAAGGCACAGTTGGTAGAGAGAAGCATGACTGAAAGGGCAGCCGCATCTGGATCGCGGTTTGCGCCTTCTGCAAGGGATAACCAACGGTTTGGGAAGAGGCCGATGATAGGAAGAAAGCACCCCATTCCTCCCAACCGAAGGAACTCGGTAGGAAAGCCGGTGTACCGCCCCAATGAAGCGTGCCGGCTCTGTAGGCGGAAGCATGGATCAGCCCCGTGCCCTTTTAGGACGGGAGCTTGCTTTAGGTGTGGTCAGCTTGGCCACCAAGTTAGGGATTGCCCGCAGAGGCAGTTGGAAAGACAGATGTCGGTGTCGCAAGGAGGACAACTGCGAGGGAACGCTCCGCGGGACACCCTGAATCAATCCCGCTAAAGGATAGCGTAGTGTCTGCGGTAGGATGTTTCGGTTGTATTTTGGTTTTAAGCAGTCGCGAGAAAAGGATAGGTTTGTATGATGGATGTGTACTTGGGTGTAAGTTTGAACTTGTGTGGCGTTCTAATGGTGTTGGTTATCAACTTTAATTGATGATCCTGAGTGGTGATATGAATGAGAAAAGGTTCGCAAGAAAGTGAACGACGAACGTTTAGACTAAGGGCCAGTGTGATTGAATGCATATGAGCTTTGTCTGGACGACGATCAAACATAAGGTTATAGATTGATCTTAGACGATTGATCTTTGAGATGTGATGGTCGCTTGTGGAGTTAGAAAGTTTGGATTGATAAGATTGATGTGAAAGCGAGTGGTGTGTAAAGAGTGGCGAGGATGATCATGCATTGCACTTGTTTATTGCATTAAAGTTGATTCTCAAGGTGAAAAATATTTTTGAAAATGCATAGTATTGCATCTTTAAGATCGGAGTGGTGAGTATCAGAAGGATGAGTAGATTGAAGTACTATGGACAAGGATGTGGAAGTGCTTGGTAGAGAGTTTGTGAAAGTCAATGCTTGTGTGTGCCTCCGAATGGGAGTCGGAGAGGGCCTTACTGAGTGATCAGGGAAGTCGTATTTTGAGTTGAGACCCACGCGAACTTGCCGGCCAGTGACCCAACAGCATCGTGGTGAGGTGTGTAGCGTGGTAAGACAGCAACCAACAGAATCACAGGCATGGCAAGTGGACTTAGCATTGGCAAGTTATGAGTAGATGGCATAGTGGGGTTTGCCAGATGAATTTGTGAGTTGTTAGCGTCGGTGATGACATTGAATTATGACTGTGAGTTGTGGCAATTAAGGAAAACAAGTAATCAGAGTGCGTAGTGGAAGCGTAGTAAGGCCACATAGTTGAGTAAGACAAAGACCGTGAGGGTCTTACTTCGGATAAGGAGGAGATCTTATCGGGAGCCCGTCGCAGTAATGACAGTATCCATCTGGGTAGCACAAAGAGGTATCAGAACTTGAGGCAGTATTACTGATGGAATGGAATGAAAGCGACCTAGCCAAGCTCGTGGCGAAGTGTTTAGCGTGCCAGCAAGTCAAGGCACAGTATTGTAAGCCTGGAGGATTGCTATAGCCATTAGAGATCCTAGAATGAAAGTGGGAGCATATCACGATGGATTTCGTGATGAGTTTGCCAAGGAGTCAGAAAGGTAATGATTCGATTTGGGTTGTAGTGGATAGACTAACATTGCATTGCTGTGCGAAAGGATTTCGCTTTGGACAGGTACGCTGAGCTGTAAGTGCGACAGATAGTATGTCTTCATGGAGTGCCAGTGACGATCACATCGGATCGTGATCCCAAGTTCATTGCCACCTTTTGGAAAAGTTTGCAGGCTACGTTGGGAACGAAGCTGCAGTTTAGTACGACATTTCATCCGCGGACGGATGGCCAGTCTGAAAGGACAATTCAGACACTCGAGAGCATATTACGAGCTTGCGTTTTGGATTTCAAGGGAAGTTGGGAGAAACATTTGCATTTGGTTGACTTCATCTACAACAGCAGCTATCGGCAGAGTATCAAGATGCCCTACCATACAACAAGAGCTTGTAGGACTTCTGTTTGTTGGGGCGGGGTTGGTGAAAGGAAGATCATTGGTCCTGAGTTGGTACAGTAATTGATGGAAGCTGTTAAGGTTATCAGAAATAGACTCAGAACAGCGCAGAGTCGCTAGAAAAGATACGCCGATAGGAGGCGTAGACTTTTGGAGTTCTAAGTGAGTGATCATGTGTTCCTGAAGGTGTCGCCTATAAGGGGAACGTCCCGTTTTGGTAAGAAAGGGAAGTTGAGTCGGAGGTATGTTGGTCCGTTTGAGATTCTGGAATGGATTGAGATTTTGGGGTATCGTCTTGCGTTGCCGCCGAGGCTTGCTAAGGTGCATAACGTCTTCCACTTGTCGATGCTGAGGAAGTGTGAGCCAGACCCCGCTCATGTGTTAAGTTTAGAAGAGATCGAATTGGATGAGCGAGCATCATACGTGGAGCGCTCGGTGAAGATCGTGGATAGGAAAGAGCAAATGCTCCGGAACAAGACGATCCCTTTGGTCAAAGTTGCTTGGCAGCACCATGGCACAGAAGGTGCTACGCGGGAGAATGAGGAAATTCTGAAGAGTAGTTACCCTTTTCTGTTCGAAGAGTTGTAACAGTGGTGTAATTTCGGGGACGAAATTTCCTAAGGAGGGGAGAGTTGTGACGTCCTGAAATTCTAAGGTCCATAAAATAAATAAAATTGGAATTTTTGTGGTCTAAGGGACAATTATTGGACGCGATTTATTTTGATCTGAAGATAGATTTAATAAATCCCGAAGTGCCGGTCAGAGACCTTTCGCGCCGGAAACCCTCCTTTCGCGCCCGAAACCCTCCTTTCGCGCCTGAAACCGTTTATGTTCAAAGTCAAAGAAATTCAAACCTTTGATTTGACCGTGGGCCCCTCCCTCTCTCTTCCTTTTTCCTCTCTCTCTCTCTCTCTCTCTCTCCCTTGGCTGCCGCGCCACCTGCCCCCACCTGCCCCCTCCCATCAGTCAATTCCTTCTCTCTTCTCTCCTCTCCCTTCTCTCTTCTCTCTTCTCTCTTCTGCTCGTGGACACCCCCCCCCACCTCCTCTGCTTCATCTTCTTCTTCTTGCTTCTTCCGCCGAGCTGCAGCCTCCGCCCCACCTCCTCCGTCGCCGCGCCGCTCCGCCTCAGCCACCGTCGGTCGCCCCTCAGCCGCAAGCCCGCCGACCCGCGCCTTCCTCCTCCTCGCTGCAGCCCCGTCGTCTCGCTCGAGCCCCGTCGCCCGAGCTGCTCCGCGAGCCTGCCGACCCGAGACCCAGCCGGACCGAGCTCGTCGCCGCAGCCACCACCAGCCGCCTCTCCGCCCTCTGTTGTCGCTCGGCCAAGCTCCGTGCGCCGCCCAGGACCAGCCGAGCTCAGCCTCGTCGCGCCGGCCGAGCAGCCCCCGGAGGACCCGCGACCTCTACCCCGTCGGCTCGAGCCTCCATCCGAGATTCGCGACCCCACCCGAGCCTCCTCTCCTCTGTTCTTCCGCCCGTCGTTCCGTCGTCCCGTCGCCCCCGCACGCCCGAGCTCCGTCCAGCCACCACCCGCCACCCTCTGCACCACCCCAGCTCGCCGAGCCGTCGCCCCTTTGCCCAGCCTCCTCCGCCCGTCGCCCCCGCTCGCCCGAGGTCAGCCGCGAGCCGCCGCTGACCAGCGCCCAGCAGCCCCTCCACCCGAGCCGCCGCCAACCTCAGCCCGTGAACAGTGCCACCCGAGAACCGTCGTGCCGCCGTTCGCCTTGTGCCGCAGCAATCACCCCGCTGCTTCGTCGTCGTTGTGCTCGTGTGCCGCCGCCGGCCGCCCGTCGCTGTTCGCCGGAGCCCGCCGCCGCTCGCCGGAGCCCGCCGCTGCTCGCCGGAGCCGGCCGCCGCTCACCGGAGCTCGCTGCCGCCGTTCGCCGCCGCCGCCGTTGTCGTCGTTGTCCCGTCGCTGTCGTCGCCGCCGAACCGTTTAGTTGTGAGTTAACCCCTAACTCTCGGTTAGGTCGCTAATTGCGTTCGGGTCTAGATTAATTAGCATGATTAAGCGTTCAAGTAGATTAATTGTGGTCGGTTTAGTTAAAGACTGGGTTTAGGTTAAATGGCCACGATTAAATTAGACTGATTAGCTAGGTTGTCTGTGGCTAATTGGTGATTAGACAAGATTGATTGATTGACTGCAATTGTTTGACCGCGAGCGAGCGATTAGCCAGAGCCGAGTGAACGATGAATTGATTGACTGGTTGGTTGGTAGGCAGATTAGTCGCATGTGGTCAGTGTTAATATTTGAGTGCGATATGTTAATTTGTTGTCGATTGTTTGATGTGGTGATCAATGCCTGACTATTGAGTGCTCTGATTGATTTGTGGTTGACTGTATGAGGATTGATCACCCGTATTTAGATGCAAGGTCTGGTGGATAATTAGTACATCACATGACCACGTGTGGAGTTAAATTGCATATTTGAGCATGAAAATGGCCTTGGGCCAAGTTTTAAGCACGACCGTGTGAGCATCGAACTAAATGCAAAGATATGAACTAGCTGGTTGCCTGATGTGCATTGTATGGTCATATAATGGAATGCCTGATATGTTCGTGCCGTGTCGATCGGAATAACACGACTTATCGGATGCACGTCAGTCCGTGTCGCCGGGCTGGTCGGATGCCGGTCGCAGTATGGATGGACCGAAGCCCCTACAGGGATTCCTGGTAGTTCCGTGCCGTGTCGATCGGAACCACACGGTCTATCGGTTGCCGTCGCCGGAAGTAAGGGACGAAGCCCGGTCATGCCGGTAGAGCACCAACTGTCTAGTGTGCTGAGCACCAACTGTCTAGTATGCTGCGCACCAACTGTCTAGTGTGCGGGGCCGAGTGGCCATTAATAATCGGAACACGCGTGTTGCATTGTGCTTGCAAGCTGTCATGGTATTCTGATTGTTTGCCTTGGTTAATTGACTGTCATGTCAAGTCGAGTCTTGCATATGTGTGATCCAAGGCGTGGTAAGCTTGCATGTGATTGGCGTTATACTATTGTGTTGTACTGTGTGTGTAGGGTGCCTGAGCGAGTCAACGCCCTAGCCGGGCTTAGGCGCTAGCTCACTGAGATTTATTTCTCACCCCGTCGTGGTTAACCCCTTTTTCAGGTCCAAGGTGATGTTGAGGACGAGGGTGGTGTAGCCCCTCTTTTGGAGTAGTTGAGAAGTTAATCCTGTCCTGACCCGGTACCTTTTTGTCGGTCTTAGGGAGCAGCCCTGAAGATGGGCTAGTAGATTCTGTAGCTTTCTCGTGGATTAATGAATATCTATTAATAAATGAAAGAAATCTTTATTGTTGAGCTTGCTGATATTGATTGTTGTGACCGTCCTGCTTTTCTATCCATGTTGTTTTTATGATTGTCTGGGTGATTATTCGTTCCGCGTGCGCTAATTAAAAAGATAAAATGAATGGGTCGATGACATGCCTGGGATGTCGTCCTTTTGACCCGAGACGTTTGGAAGGGTTGTCGCGTGCCCGAGGGTCGGGGCGTGACATTCATACTTTTGTTGTTTCTTTGATCTTTTGTAGAATTTCATATGTTCTCGGTAATAGCATTTCTATGTTTTCACTATGGAGCTACGCTCTAAATTTCTAATGATATTATCTCCTTTAAGAAAAACGAAATGTCTTCTACGTCATAACACTCGTTACAAGAAACATCCTTCCAAATCACTGTTAAAAGAAACTTTTTCTAGATCCATCCCTCCAAACGTGACTTCAAGTTTCTTACATAGCTTAACCTTACTTTCTCAAAAGTATTAGCCTAATTGTATGAAAAGCTAATATAAGGGCGACGAGAAATTAAAATTCCATAAGACTGTAATTTTGGCATAAATCTACTTGTATTTTCCCCATGGGAAAATTATCAAAAAAGTCCTAAATCTATTATAATTGTGCCAATTCAATCCTAAGCTTTTTTTTTTTTTTTTTTTTTTACCAATTGAGTCCTAAACCTTTTGCATTTGTGTCAATTCAGTCAATCTGGCCAATTTTGATCGGAAATTGCTAACATGAACGTAAGCCGTCCTACGCGGTGTGGCTCGCATCGACATAGACAATTTTTAATAATATGTATTCTTTTCGAATTTGTTTATTTTTCCTTTTCTTTTGGTTTTTTCCCCTTATTCCTTCTTTCTCTAGCCAGTCCCCAAATCTCGATGGCTAGCCATAGGAGAGGGCCGACGAGGTCTCGCCTGCCCCTAGCGAGACTCGACCTTGTTGTCGCTGGGTGAGGTTGCGACGGCAAGGCCTTGCCAGGGGCGGGCGAGGCCAACCTCTCTAGTGGCGGGCGAGGTCTTGCCTCTGGCCGATCGCTGAGGTCCAGTGATCGGCTAGAGGAAGAAGAAAGAAGGGGAAAAAAAGAAAAAGAAAAAAAAGAAACAAATTCAATAAAATAGAATTAGAATTTTTTTTTAAAAAAATTTCACGCCAACGTCAACCGTGGCACTTAGGACGGTCGGCATCATTGTCATCTATTTCTGGCCAAAATTGGCCAAATTGACTGAATTGACACAAATGCAAAAATTTTAGGACATAATTGGCAAAAAAAAATGTTTAGGACTGAATTGACACAATTGTAATGGGAAAATTACCAAAAAAGTCATAAACCTACTGTAATTGTGCCAATTCAGTCTATTTGACCAGTCGGCGTTGACGTTGCAATTTTCTTAAATAATTTTTCTACTTTTTTATTTTATTTTTTTTAGGGTTTGGGCTGGCAGCCTTGTCGGTCACCGGTCGAGGGCCAGTGAGGGTAGCGAGCCCTTGTCCAGTGGACGGTGAGAGCTAGCAGGGCCTCAATTGGTAGCCGACAGCCTCCTGCCAGCCCAAAACCTAAAAAAAGAAAAAGAAAAGACAAAAAAATAATTCAAAAATTCAAAAAATATTTAAAATTTATTTAAAAATTGCCACGTCAGCGCCGACGGCACCAGGTCAGCACCGGCCAGCCAAATGAACTGAATTGGCACAAATGTTTAGGACTCAATCGGCAAAAAAAAATAAAATTAGGACTGAATTGATACAATTGCAATAGGTTTAGAACTTTTTTGGTAATTCTTCCCAATTGTAATAGGTTTATGACTTTTTTGGTAATTTATCCTAGTGTCCATATTGGTTTAAATAAGGCTTACCTACCTTAAATATTGATTTAGGCAAGAAAGGAAAAAGAGCTGGCCAAAATTCATGGCAAGAACTTGATGAAAGTTTTGAAATTATTTCCAAGAAGCATTCACTACCGCGCTAGATTTCTTAGTTTTGATTAATTACTCTATATACTCTGATATTCATCTTAAAAAGAGAATAATTATTGTGTATACGCTGGAATATAAGTATTTAATGACGCTTTTATCTCTCCGAAGATCTAGGGGCGAATGTGGGGAACCGTGGAAGAAAAATGACCCCTTGCCAAGAAAATAATAATTATTGATCGACGGTCAACGGTAGATAAATTGGTAATGTGTAACTTGGTGATCTCACTATAATTGTTATAAGAGCAAATGATCAATGTAAATTGCATATGGAATTATGCTGGAACATAAATATTTAATGATGCTCTTATCTCTTCGAATATCTAGGGCCGAATTCGGGAAACCGTGGAAGAAAAGTGACCCCTTGCCAAGAAAATTATTATTATCGGTCGACGGTCGACGGTAGATAAATTGGGAACGTGTAACTTGATAATCTTAATATAGTAATTATAGGAGCAAATGATTAATGTAAATTGCATATCGAGTTACACTGGAAAATAACTATTCAATGACGCTCTTATATCTCCAAAGATCTAGGGCCAAATGTGGGGAACCGTGGAAGAAAAGCGACCCCTTGCCAAGAAAATAATAATTATTGATCGACGGTCAACGGTAGATAAATTGGTAATGTATAACTTGGTGATCTCACTATAGTAGTTATAGGAGCAAATGATCAATTTAAATTGCATATGGAGTTACGCTGGAACATAAATATTGAATGACGCTCTTATCTCTGAAGATCTAGGGCCGAATTCGGAGAATTGTGGAAGAAAAGTGACCCCTTGCCAAGAAAATAATAATGATTGGTTGACCGTCAATGGTAGATAAATTGGGAATGTGTAACTCGATGATCTTAACATAGTTGTTATAGGAGCAAATGATAAATGTAGATTGCATGTCGAGTTATGCTGGAACATAAGTATTTAATGACGCTCTTATATCTCCAAAGATCTAGGGCCGAATGCGGGGAACCGTGGAAGAAAAGCGACCCCTTGCCAAGAAAATAATAATTATCGGTCGAGGTCAACGGTAGATAAATTGGTAATGTGTAACTTGGTGATCTCACTATAGTCGTTATAAGAGCAAATGATTAATGTAAATTGCATATCGAGTGGCGACCTGAAATATTTTGGGAAAATTTCTCCAAATATGGTACCCTTCAAATGGAAAGGCTTTGTAATGCAGGTTTGACGGAAAATTTAGTCATTTGGTAATGAATTTGGATTCTCCTACGCATATCCGTGAAATTTAAACCAAATGGAAAGAGTCGTTAATTAGTTGCCTGAAAGTTGAAGATTCCCTGTCGAACTTGACCACCTCCCTGTGTCCCCACCTCCCTATAAATGCTCCTGCACTACTTATGTCTCAGATCATCCGAGAGAGAGAGAGAG
This sequence comes from Lenwebbia sp. NSW1173648, assembly GCA_029784005.1. Taxonomy (NCBI): domain Eukaryota; kingdom Viridiplantae; phylum Streptophyta; class Magnoliopsida; order Myrtales; family Myrtaceae; genus Lenwebbia; species Lenwebbia sp. NSW1173648. The sequence goes on along the minus strand of JARCGZ010000008.1, from coordinate 3,087,332 downwards.
AGAGAGTCCAGAAAGCCAATAAGCATGGCAAGAAAGAAGGTAAAGCTTGCTTTCATTGAAAATGAGAGTTCCAGAAAATCTAGCCTCAAGAAAAGGAGGCAAGGTTTGATGAAAAAAGTGAGCGAGCTGAGCATTCTATGCGGTGTGGAAGCGTGTGCCGTCGTCTTGTCTCCAGATGAAAACGAGCCTGCCTTTTGGCCGGAGTCTCGACCAGACGTGGAGCGAATCCTTACGCGTTACCTGAGCATCCCTGAAATTGAGAGAAGCAGGAAGATGGTGACTCAAGAAATATACCTCACGGAGAGGATCAGCAAGCTCGCCGAGCAACACAAAAGGCTTACGCGGAAGAATAACGACCTGGAGAATCACCATGTCATGCAGCAACTTTATCTGTACAACAAGACCATGAGTGAACTTGCATCGACTGAGATGCAAGGTTTGCTCTCCTATCTGGAAGAGAAAGTTGCAGAAATCCAAAGAAGGATCGAGTTTATCCAGCAAAGGGATGGTGCACCCGAATCAGGAGGTGCTCCGTTGGCAGTCGAAGGCCCGGTGGAGGAGGAGACAAGCGCAACTGCCAACGTCGGCGATGTTGGCGGCGGGGGTGGTGATGCTGCTTCATGGGATGAATGGTTCTCCGATATGATGAAGCAAAGTGGAAATGTTGCTGGCAGCAGCGCCAGCAAAAGAGACACCTCATATCCTTTGGCATATTCAACCGGTGGTGCTGGTACATCTAGCCATGAAGTTGCCATAAGCTTGCCACAAGAAAATGTTGGAGTCGAAAGTGGCAACCTAGGGCATGGTGGAGGCCCTGTCTATGGCGGGGACAATTATCCTATGATGCCATACCAAGGATATGTTGGGGACATGAGTGGTGGACTTCCTGTAGGGTTCGCTCGTGGGGCTGTTCCAGGTAGCGGTGTTGGCGGTGCATATGGATATGCGATGGGGCCACCCTATCAATGGGAGTTTGGCGGAAGCAGCAGTGAATATGGTGCAGTGTATCCTCATGGAGGCATACACAGGAGCAACAGCAGCATTATAAATGCTGCAATGCAACCACAGGAGAATCCTGGAGGCATGAATACAGGCCAGGGGACGGTGCTTCCTGTAGCAACCGGTGGCGGTTCTGGGATGGGAGTGTATCAGAGGAATGATATGGTCGGCGTACCCGCGCTGGTACCCTCTCCTGGAAATGTTAACACCGGCAATGACGAATATGGCTCCGGCGTGAATCAAGAAACGGCTGATGCTCGTTCTCAAGGAGGAGGCCATGGTGGATCAGGTGTGGTGGTGCCTCCAGGGAATACCGAAAACGAGCCTTGGAATGCTGGAGCTGATGCTGGTGGGAGCGGTGGAAACAACTAGCCCTAAGTTCTGCTGAATGAGATGACATCATCTTTTGTTTCGAATGATTGTGGGAAATTCTTAGTTGATTCATATGAAGATTGTCTAGGTTGGAGTTTTGCCCTGATGTAGGGTTTCAGTGATGTTCTCTTGTTTTTCTTATCTGGTTTGTTGAACTTTGGCTATTAATAAGTTGTCAGTTTTTTTCTCATTTCAATAAATAATCATTCTCTCACCTTGCAAGAGTACCAGTCATTGAGCGTACAGGATCTCTATCTTTACTTCATCGTCCGTCCATCCATCCATTTCAATATTTCAATTCACGAATGCGCTATTTGTTCCATTTATTGCTCCAATTCAGAAGTTGAGGAACAAAACTTAGTAGCCATCCAGACCTTTATCTCGAGGCCAGATTATAGGACGGTGTCGGTGCATTTCATTTCCGTATGTACAGGTTACAATAATTCCATATTTTCTTCTTATAGAACGCACACTTCTTTCATTCTTTGAGTCGGTTTGCGAACTCTCGACTTTTCTTTTCGTTATTCTCTTTAGTATAGACTCGGAGAATTAATTACGCTAGTGAGCTCAATGTCGCAAAGACCATGTATGTCGCTTCCCGTTCAATGCATCGAAGACGATAATAACGTTATAGGCGGTTGTGTAACTCCGGATTTCACGAGAAGTGAGCACGAATTTAAGATATGACATTTAACGAAAAAACCCATCTTCAATCCTCACCATCGAGCATTCTCTTCATGACTTAGATCCAAGGCAAAGAAATCCATGCCAAATCTAGAACAAAATCTTAGTGTTTGCGCTGTGTCTAGCCTGTCCCAAGCAGTGCCCTCTCAAAAAGACAAATCTAGAACAAAATCTAAGTCTACTTCCATTTGAGTCTCAGCTGTCTTTGGTATATCCTCGGCTGTAATTAGGTCAATGAAAAGTTATAGTCTTTCCGGCAAAACTATATACGTTTGAGATAATCTGCCGTTTAAAGATTCGGATTTTTGAAGTATACTTGGTAAGATAGTCTTAAAGACTTCGAGCCACTTGCCATATTAGATTATTTGTGGATAAATTGCCAATCAAGACTAGAAATACCCTAGAGCGTCGGATGACCAATTTGAGCTTTTGTCATCCTACCTGTTTGTTGTTTCTTTCCTTTGTGGACAGTATAAATCACTTGAACATTTTTGAAAATATACACTGGATGTTTTATTCTATGTTTGTCTTGCTTCGTTTTTGCTATATTTCCATTATTTCTATTGTCAATATGGCAAGCCCGTTAACTTGAGGGTCATTGCAACTTGGGGATAGTTCCTTTTGTCTCCAAATGGAGAGGGCTGCAAACCTCTAGAATTATTTTATATCGGTCCGAGGCTGACCCCCAAGCCTCCTAATTCTTACCATATTATTTTCTCTTTCCCTTGTAGAAGGGAAATTACCAAATGGTCTTACAGAACAAGCTTTCGATTTTTCGTTAAGCCTTTTAAGGACATGCCTAGGTCCAACCAATTTGAGTTTTTTGTCATGCTATCTGTTCGTTGTTTCTTTCCTTTATAGACAATATAAGTCACTTGAACATTTTCGAAAATGTACATTGGATGTTTTATTCCGTGTTTGTCTTGCTTCGTTTTTGCTATATTTTCATTATTTCTATTGTCAGTATGGCAAGCCCATTAACTTGAGGGTCATTGCAACTTGGGGATGGTTCCCTCTATCTCCAAACGGAGAGGATTGCAAACCTCTAAAACTATTTTATGTCGGTCCGAGATTGACCCCCAAGCCCCCTTAATTCCTACCATATTATTTTCCCTTTCCCTGGTAGGAGGGAAATACCAAAAAGTCTTACGGAAACAAGTTTTTTATTTTCCGTTAAGCCTTTTAAGGGCATGCCTAGGTCTGACCAATTCGAGCTTTTTGTCATCCTATCTGTTTGTTGTTTCTTTCCTTTATGGACAATATAAATCACTTGAACATTTTCGAAAATGTACATTGGATGTTTTATTCTATGTTTGTCTTCCTTCGTTTTTGCTATATTTTCATTATTTCTATTGTCAATATGGCAAGCCCATTAACTTGAGTGTCATTATAACTTGGGGATGGTTCCTTCTGTCTCCAAACGAAGCGGGCTGCAAACCTCTAGAATTATTTTATGTCGGTTCGAGATTGACCCCCACCCCCCTAATTCCTGCCATATTATTTTCTCCTTCCCCATTATGAGGGAAATACCAAAAAGTCTTACGGAACAAGCTTTTTGTTTTTCGTTAAGCCTTTTAAGGACATGCCTAGGTCCAACCAATTTGAGTTTTTTGTCATCCTATCTGTTTGTTGTTTCTTTCCTTTATGGACAGTATAAATCATTTGAACATTTTTTAAAATGCACATTGGATGTTTTGCTGTATTTCCATTATTCTTATTGTCAATATGGCAAGCCCATTAACTTGAGGGCTAGTGCAACTTGGGATGGTTCCTCCTATCTCCAAATGGAGTGAGCTGCAAACTTCTAGAATTATTTTATGTCAGTCTGAGGCCGACCCCCAATTCCCTCAATTCCTACCATATTATTTTATCTTTCCCTGGTAAGAGGGAAATACCAAAAAGTCTTACGAAAACAAGCTTTCTGCTTTTCGTTAAGCCTTTTAAGGACATGCCTAAGTCCGACCAATTTGAGTTTTTTTGTCATCATATATGTTTGTTGTTTCTTTCCTTTATGGACAGTATAAATCACTTGAACATTTTCCAAAATTTACATTGGATATTTCATTCTATGTTTGTCTTGCTTCGTTGTGCTAAATTTGCATTATTTCTATTGTCAATATGGCAAGCCCATTAACTTCAGGGTTGGTTAAGAGGGTGACGTGTTACAAGAATTGTTACGGGCAAAGGGTCGGAAGAATGTTACGCGAAATTTGTGTAAAACTCGCGCATGCGAACAAGGAAATTGTCCAAAAAGTCTCACCAATTTGGTCATAAATCTTTTTAATTGTGGCAATTGAGTCCTAAACGTTTTCATATTTTGGCAATTGAATCCACCCTACCAATTTTGGTCAGAAATCGCTGACTGAACGCATGCCGTCCTACATGGCATGGCCGTCGCTGACGAAGACGTTTTTTTTAAAACAAATTGTTAATATTTTTTTGAATACTTTATTTTTTTTATTTTTTTCTCTTTTCCTTCCTTTTTTTTACTATGGCCAGTGAGGGTAGCAAAGGTCGGGGGCCATCGCTAGGCCTTGTTGAGAGCCGACGGAGGTCGCCGGCCTTAGGCAAGGGCCGCCCTGGCCTGAGGCAGGTAGACGGAAAAAGGGGAAAAGGAAATAAAAGAAAAGAAGAGAAAATAAAAAAAGAAAAAAAGAAAAAAAGTAAAGAAGGAAAACGAAGAAAATAAAAAATAAAAAATTAGCAAACATTTGAAAAACAATTATCAACAATTGTCCACTTCAACGTCGATCGTGCCATTAAGGTGTCCGGTGTCCACGTCAGTGATTTTCGGCCAAAATTGGCCAGATAGAATCAATTGACAAAACATGAAAAGGTTTAGGACTCAATTGGCACAATTAAAAGGTTTAGGGCTCAATTGGCAAAAATGCAATAGATAGAAAACTTTTTGGACAATTTTCCAAGCTCGAGCATGTGTGAGCTATACCTGTATATGTCCTTTTAATAATCGTCCTTACATATTTTGTTGAAATAGAAAAGATCGTGAGTTAACTTTGCATTTAAATTATGAAGTTTTTGTGACTGAGATTCGAAAAAAGTATTAGGCATGGCCATCACAGTAATTTTACATATTTTAATAGATGCTTCTAAGTGCAAAATCGAAAAAGCTTGACGAATAATTTTACTTATTTTAGAAAAATAAGACTTTGCTATGCAGTATATTATTCAGCTTGAAGCCGTTTATGATGAATAAATTGTGTGCAAGAATAAGATCCAATAGTTTATTGTCTTCATTATAAAAAGTACAATTTCAAATATATTTCTTTTTGGAATAAACGAAGATCCATAAATGCGTATAACAAAAATATATTCAAGAGGTCCTTTACATATGTTAAAAATGCATCAATTGGTTAAAGGAGACAAGCGCATTTGCTACTGAACCCTACTAATCTCCATGGCCTGCTAAGCTCGTAAAGGCCTGCTTACATTGGTAAAGGGCCCTAAACTCGAAATTAGCTTCATCAGCATCAACAATAAAACTACTCCAAATTTAATTGTGAAAATTATAATGATCGCCTTAAGAACTTGCATTTCCATGTGTTGGGATGTGGTTCATACTCCCCATCGACAGAAAAGCACGAGAATCCCTTTCCCCGGAGAGCGAATAGGGGTCCGGGAGAGCTGTCCCCACAGGGGTCTCAAGAGGGCAGTACTCCATGGACACTAGAGAACTTTTATAGTTAAAGTCCATATTTTATTGGTAGTTTGGGTTTGGATCCATCTATAGCTATTGATATATATTATCTCTTTCGCTTGCAATTGTGTGATGTGAAAGAGAGATGCGATGCGCTAATTATAGTGGAATCATCTGCCGGATGTAGCCTTAATTTAAGGGTGAACTAAGATAAATCTTGTGTTTCGATTCTTCTTTCTTGCTTTTACGCTCTCTTTCGTTGTAGTTGTGCGCTGACTCTTAACAATGTGTACTTCAAATCAAGGATGTCATCTATGTTAGTGCCAAGCTAATGAACAAAACCAATAGATAAATGAAGGGAAAATGATGAAATGCTCTTTGAACTTTGGCTCAACGTGTAATGTCATCTCTGAACTTTTAACATATTCAATGTAGTCTCTAAACTATTGGCAAATAATCAATATAATCATTCCGTATGCTCAAACGACAAATCAAGCGTTAGTTGATAAAAATGATTTTTTTACGGTTAATACTACGAAAAATCCCAAATTGGTACACTTGTGACAATTTTACCTCAAACTACTTTTTTTACCACCAAAAACTCAAAATCAGTACACTTGTGACAAATTTACCAAAAACCATTTTCTGACCACAAAAAATCTCAAACTGGTACACTTGTGACATATTTACCTTCCGTTAGTTTTCGTTAAATTTTATCGTTAAATTACTAAGTTGTATGCCATGTGGCAGTTGACAGGTGTACCGGCTTGGGATTCTTACCTCTGTTTGTCACAGATGTATCAGTTTAAGGGTTTTGTGGTATTACCCAAATTTAACGAAAACTAACGGAAAGTAAATTTGTCATAAGCGTATCAGTTTGGAGTTTTTTGTGGTAAAAAAATTAGTTTGAAGTAAATTTATCACATGTGTATCAATTTGAGGTTTTTGGTGGTAAAAAAAAATAATTTGGGATATATTCGTCACAGATGCACGGATTGGGGGGTTTTCGTTAATGACACTGCACATTAAATTAAAGTTTAGGAATCTTTTATGTCATTTTTTCATTTTGAAACTATAGAGGATGCCGAAGTAATTAAGTCAAAATTTGGGCGTACAAGGGCATAAAACTTGCTTGATTTTCTAGAGTTACAAGCAAGAAAACGACAAAGCATCTGTTTTATTTTGTCCTCATGGCATGAAAATTTGTTGATATGTGGACATTTAGGCTATATTAAGAAAGAGCTTGAGTTTTATTTAAATTTTTATAACACAAGCATTAGAGGTTGCTGCCCGGGAAAGTCTCCATCAAGTCAATGCTCTAAATCATGGTCAATTCTCACTATTTGACACTTTACTTAAAACTGCTTGATCTCACAAAAGAACATATACAGATAAATACGCATGAAAATCATCAAATCAACCGAATTCGAAAAAATGTCGGAGTACTATACACGTATCTAATCGAGCGACTGAACTACACGCGTGTGACTTTCCGAAAGTATATAGCCACGTCTGTTGACATGCACCCCGCAAAATACAAGGATTGTTCTGAATCCGATCATGACTTCATTGCCATCAGATGGATTATCGTTGGCTAATTTTTAAGGGTTACATAGTACACAATTTCCTTTAAATTCTCACCCTCAAACACCAAGAAAAAAGAAACGAGACCACCTATGCAGCAAACCGGGGGACACGCAACCTAGGCTAGTGATTCAAACCATAACATTTACAAAGCATCATTGGAAGTCGACTATGTCCAAATTAATTACAAGTTGGAAAAACAAGAATAAAATCATCTCGTGCAGCCTCTGTAGATAATATATATACACATATGGCCCAGCTGCTGATTTTCTATGGTGGTTTCTGCTATTAGAAATGGACAGGCAAGAGAGAGGCTAAACGACACGCGTTTATCAACTTGCTTGTAAGTTCGGATTTGCCAAAAGGCGAGTCACGTCTTTTGAGGCATCGTGCCCAGAGAGATTAGAGATTGATCTGCCAACTTGCTCATTTTTTAAAAAAAAATTCCAACTCAACAGATAAATATCATGTTATTGTTGGACACAAGTAAAAGACACACGCCACGTCAGCAATTGACGTGGCACTTTGCAATCACTGAGTATTTTCTCCTCAAGATGAATGACATGTTACCGGTTGAAAAGACGTCATAGTAACTGTTAGGAAGTTAGGGAATTTATTCATTAATGCAACGAAATTGTTGGCTAAATGTGAAATATGTGAAATATATATAAAGAGACAAAATATTGGAACTTTCTTAGGTCAGGTGTTCTACGAGGTACAAAATATTCCAATGGTAAAATTGATGGTTATGAGTAATGCTATAGAATAATGAGATAGATTATTATAAATGGAGAAGCAGAAAGATTTGATCGGTCATTTTTTACTTAGACAAAAGTTGAGATTACTATGGTAGAACGTGGCGGATTTAGCTTCGATTCAGTTTCCGTCGGCTCATGTCCGACGAAGATAGCTAGCAAGCCAAGACATGGTTAATGACGTATTACAATTAACATATACGACGAGAAGTCATTTGTCTGACCTACCATATTATATAGCTAGGACATTAACTTTGTCATTAACGTTTTAATAATACTTAATCTATGATAAGGAACTCCACAACACTACCCCCTTTCCTCCCCACTTTCTTGCTGGTCCATCCATCATGAAAAGAACCTCACGCATATAAAAGAAAATCATAAAAACAAGGAGCAGGAGAAGATTTAATTAAGGATATTTAAGATTAGATTAACCTCCAAGATCACAAGATCTAATCAACCACTACCCCGATAAGGACGAAGCCTAGGAGACGCTAAGCAGTTTCTCATTAGTGGCCATCCCAGTGGATCCAACCTTATATTACTTTTGTGTAAATTTCTTTGTTAAAGGCAAAGAAAGGAGGTACGTTTATTATGAAACGATTAAATAAAATGTCGTTAATGAAATCCTAAGTGAAAAATATTAGGTGTTTCAAACCCTAACTGCATAACCTTGAGTATTTCCAAATTTATAAGCATGCATTTGACTTGTAATTTCGACTAAAATTCATGAACACATTTCCTGTCCAACTTTTTCTAAATGGGTTTTCAATCATCTTGGCATTGATATTCGAGCACGTCCGTAATGACTTTGTTTAATTCAGATTATGAAGATTACCATATCTTCGTGTAGCAGAGATCGATGTGGGATCATAATTAGCCTCATTAACCAAAGATTATTACAATAAAATTCGACGATAGTTTCCATCCATCGATGGTCGAAAAAGTTGACCCTCAAATTTCTTACCCATGAATATTACCTCCGCGTCGCTTATACTTCATGGAATTTTTCGTAATCTGCGCATGTATTATCAAACAAAAAAAGCAAAAATTACATTGCCGTGGTTGCAAGTCTGGTAACAAAATTAAGCAAAGTCAACAGTTTTTAAATGCAATTTGCTTGTGACATCTAGATGAATTCGCGCCTGCACGTTAGACTAATTGGCAACAATGGGGTCTTGTTGAGAAGCAAAGAAATTTTGTTGGAGGTCATTCCAATATTCCATTAGGCCCCCGAGCATACCCTTTTGTAATCTTCCCCACAGGCTACTGTTTAAGGGTGATCGATTCCAGGGTGGGTAGATTCCAGATCTAGAACCTGAAACCTACCATGTTATTACAGATTCTCAGTTTTTGGAATATGGAACCTACCCTATTTGCCCTGAAACCTATTTTTTCGGTTCGGTTTCAAGGTCTACCAGAGAACTTATTTTTCTTTTGTTCTTTTTTCTGGTTTCCTATTTTCTAGCAATACAATATGAGTAGCAATGAAACTATTCAAAGTAAAAGTTGAATAATAAAAATCACTATCTACAAAAAGCAATAATGGCTAAGAGGAAAGTTGATTGAGTGCTGCCATGTTGCTGAGTCGCGTCTGATGAGGTTAGATTTTAGGAGGAAACGCCTTAGGGTTTGGCTTTTCAAGTCATAAAAACGGTTTCGAAACTGGTTTCATAACCGGTCCGGTTCCCGGGTGGGTATTCACTCGGAACCAGGAATCGGACCAGTTCCAACCGGTTCCGAAAATTTGGAACCGGTTTCCGGTCCTGTTCCAATGGGAACGGTTCCCGAATCTGTTTTTGGGGTGGTCCGGTTCGATTCTCGGGTAGAACCTGTCCAGTTGCACACCCTTATTACTGCTTGCGGATCGGCATGATTAATTGCTACTTTCTTCTTCACTCAGGCACAATTTCTCTAGTCTGCACCCCGATTCGTCAATCCCAATTACTGATCGTGTGATTTTACTTCGTGGATTCGACGAGACCGATTGTGGTGATCATCACAGCCCTAATTTGAACCAAACAAGAAACTATGGGTGCTGTGTGAGCTGCAACTCTCTCTCTCTCTCTCTCTCTCTCTCTCTCTCTCCATATCCACTTGAGGCCAATTAGTGGGGTTTTTGCCAACGTTGCACGAGCGAAAAAGAAACGAGGGCTTTCCATCTGACGCGGATTGCAAAGTCTAAAGGCCGTGAATATTTTGTCTCTACATGCAAATTTTAATTTGCTTTTTAATGCTCGAGAACGAAGGAACATAATCAGTCAATCTAATACATATATTTTTATGTAGATTATATAATTTCAATCTGGATAATGATGTGATGATGTATGGAAAAATTATCAAAACAGTGCTAAACCTATTGCAATTGTGCTAATTCAATCCTAAACTTTTGTTAAATTTTAATAAAAATTTGCAACGTCAGTGCTCGCCGGCCAAATGGGCCGTGTTCACAATTGCAAAAGATTTAGGACTAAATTGAAAAAAAAAATTAAGACTAAATTAGCATAATACATTAGGTCTATGACTTTTTTGGTAATTCTCCTGATGATATATAAGTGAGACTCATAAGATCTATAATTTTTCATAATCCTCCGAATTCATTTCTGTTCATGTAATAATTTCTTCGCACGCACCCACTAATAACGTGGATCTTTTAACAACAGCCCTCCAATTGGCCACATCTTATGCGTGCCAACGAGGCACCAACTCCCCATCGTCCACCTTACACGTGGCACACGTCATGCCCCATAAGGGCGTGCCGAGCGTCGGGAGAAGTCTTTATTGCGAGTATCAATCACGAATAGTTTAATCTAAAGGGTAAAACAGAAGGTGTGTTTCTTTCTTTCCCCCCTTTCGGGCCAGAGACTTAGGGGGTGCTGGACCACCTGACCTTGCTTAAAGAGGAAGGGAGAAAGTTTGGTGTGCATGGTCCTCAACGCCTCTCAACGATGATGGCGGAAACCGGAAGGAGAGGGAAAACCTCGTCTCCTCCTTGGGGGTGTGTCCGGTGACCGAGGGACAGTATTCTCGATCACGAGGCGGCGAGATCGACCCTCTACGTGCACAAAAACACGCTTCCTGATCTCTTATGTTTTTTTCGAAAGCAAAAGCATTCTTAAACATGCATTAGCAAATAGTAAATAGTAACCTGGTGTGATTCTTCTTCCTCCTTCCTCTTTGAAGGCAACAACAATCAGAGTGGATTTAATCTGCCTAACCTACTAGTACATGCTTTGGTCAACTGTCATATTTGAAGTTCTTGTCACTGCAATGTGTACGCTGGGATTTCAATATGCCTTAACCTAACGGTTTCTTCTGGCTGTGAGGGTTTCTCAACGTCAAATTTTCTTCTTCTGTCCTTGACTCTGCATGATCTGCTAAATGATGTTTTGGAAGAAATGGAGAGACCGGGGTTTGCCAAACTTTCTTGTATGCAGTTTAACTATGTTCTTGATTTTCTTTGAGGTTGGCCCAAATAATTGGTAATATGTTCTGCATACCTACCGAAGTGAGAGGAAGGTAATCATTAGGACTGAAGAAATGAAACATGTGGGCCAAACAATGGGCAGGTAATGTCACTGGAGACTGATGAACAGTCCTTGTTAAATGGTCAAACTCCATTTCTCAACCTGCAAAGAATCGGAAGCCTCCTGGGACCATCTTAGGGTTCCTAAAAACTTCCAGGAAGAGTTATCCTTTGCTTAACGCCTGCTGATGGAGTTCCTTTTGTGCGTTTCTTCTGGTTAAAGTGCTTTCCTTTAAGTTGCTGATATCTGATGGGAAAATCGTTGGACGTGTTTCTTTTCAGTTTAAGCTGTCACGGAGTAGGCCAATCAAAGATGAGAAAGCTAAAGAAAACCGGCATTAGTTACGTGTAAAGATAAAGATTAACGATCATCGAACCACATTGTTAATGGTACACAATCCACAACAAGAAGGTAATTTATTAATGTCTCGGATTGCTAACGTATTCACTTGAACAAAGCTTGAGGATGTCTACTCGAAGGTGGCCGAGCAGGATATGCCCTAAGTTTCCTGTTCAGATATATTTCTGAAACCTTGTTTATTGTCTTGCCGCAACCAATCCTTACATGCGAAACGACAAGGAGTAAATGGGCACTCATTCAAATAGCAGGAACAACAAAAGGAGGACTTCTTGCGATCGATCTCTGAAATGCCATTTGAGGTTTTTGAACTCCCAATTGTTAGGGTTCAACAACACCCTCTCTCTTTCCAAACCCGAGTTCCCCCTCCAAAGGCAAAGATAAAATCACACCTTGAAAGCATCTTCTTTCCGGCCGACCCCTTAGACCTACCTTATGACAATGACCATACATTAAAAAAACCAATTTGCATCAATATCAAATGATAATACATCCAAAGGCTCGACAGGTAAAATTGTTGTGGTCCCTCTCTCATTCGTAACGTTTTTCGATCTTTCTTTAGGTGGCCATGATTTGAGCTTGTGCCCTTTTCGGATCTACAATTATTACTTCTTGAAACGTAAATGAAATTTCTTAGTGATGTCATTCAAGCGTTCCGGCTAAGTAAAGCTAAGAAAACCCTAGTCTCAAGGCCTACAATGGTTGTGGGTTTAATGCATTCCCTCTGATTTACAAGGGGAAAATTACTAAAAGAGTCCTAAACCTATTGCAATTGCGTCAATTCAGTCCTAAATCTCTTTTTTTGGCCGATTCAATCCTAAACCTTTTGCAATTGTGCCAATTCAGTCCATCCGACGAATTTTGGCCGGCCGGCGCTGACGTGGACTCCGGCCGGCCGGCAACCTAATATTTTAATAATTTTTTGAGTTTTTTTTTAATTTTTTTTCTTCCCCTTCCCTATTCTACCTCCAGCTGGTCGCCACTGGTCACCGCCGGTCGCTGGACCTTGTCGACCGGCCGGAGAACGACCGGCGAGCTCTCACCATGGCCGAGCCTCGCCAGCCTAGATCAGGCGAGGTCTTGGCCGGCCTCGCCCGGTGACGGCGAGGTCCAGATATGGGCTGACGAAGATGGGGATCTAATGAATGCGGCTTTGATGTAAAAGGCAAGGAGTCTCGTGACACTCCACTGTTGTGCAGGTCCTCCTTTGTGGCCATGGCAGTAAAGAAGGGGGCATTGTTGTTGCAGGTCCCGACAACAGAAATAAACCATTCACTGATCTCTCCCACAATCATCCTATTCCTACCCGTCGTCGTCCACCAACAAATATAAAACTCGTCAGCCCAGATCTGGACCTCGTCGTCGCCGGGTGAGGTCGGTCGAGAACTCGCCAGATCTAGGCTTGCGAGGCTCGACCTCCTCCGACCACGGCGAGGTCGAGCCTTGCCTGGCCATGGCGAGGTCGGCGAGAGCCTCGCCAATCGTCCTCTGGAAGTCGGCATCGGACTGGAGGTAGAACAGGGAAGGGGAAGGGGAAGGGGAAGAAAAAAGAAAAAAATAATTTAAAAAAAAACTCAAAAATTATTAAAATATTAGGTTGCCAGTCAGCCGGCGTCCACGTCAGCGCCGACCGGCCAAAATTCGTCGGATGGACTAAATTGACACAATTGTAAGAGGTTTGGGACTGAATCGGCAAAAAAAGAAGAAGATTTAGGGCTGAATTGGCACAATTGCAATAGGTTTAGGATTTTTTTGGTAATTTTCTCGATTTACAAGCTGGCTCCTTTGGGGCTAAACGTTGTCTTAGCTTATCTTAAAACAACCCATTGCCAAAGATTGTTTTCGGTCAACAGTTGATGATAAACTTACATTTGGATCTTGAAAGCTTGATGAATATTCACTGAACATTCACCCAAAATAGAAAGCGTTCCGGAGCAATCGAGTTAGTATCTTCCCTTATATAAACCAAGTTGCAAATATCTGATTATTGCAAGTTGTGAAATATTTTGACCAAAAAAAAAAGTTGTGAAATACAAACAGCTGGTTAAGCAAGCCGCAGAAGATCCCAAACTCTCATTAAAACTAGATGTTCCATTAAATGCTAATCCATATCTGTTTTCTTTTCTTTTTTTCATCTTTATGTGAAGAGCACATCATTATGGGTTTATTTTATCCAATAGTTTTCATAAACAATGATTCCTTATAGGTGTGTGGAGTTCCAGGGACAATCCAGGTGCCACCTAGAACCTAGAACCTATTCATCGGAATCGATTCCCCAAATTTTGAAATCAAGACCCTAATTTACTTACCTTGGAACCTAGAACCTAACCTGTCACAGGTTCCCGGGTCAGTTTTAAAGTATATCCATGTTCCACTTGTATTCTTAAATGAACGATTGCAATGAATCATCACTTCTAATTACTACTATTTGCTGTTACAATCCACTGATCACAAGTCATATTTAGACAAACAAAAAATATGAAACATTAACAAAGTAACATTTTCAGCTATGAATATCGTCGAAAATGGAAACTCAGACTAATGTTTCCACATTACACACTCATACGTTGAACACCGCAGAATCGCGCGAAGACATAGAACAAGAAAAATACAAATTTTTCGATTCCAAGTGTTGAGCGGAAGAGCTCTCTAACTAGATGAGATGAAAAGGAAGAAAAACAAGAATAATCAAGAACACAGAGATTTACGTGGTTCGGCGAAAATTAGCCTACGTCCACGGGAGAGAGAGAGAGAGACGATTTCTTATTTTCTGAGCGTAAAGAGATACAAGGTACAATGCTGAATAAAAAGATCCTCAGATTGGTATCCCTAAAGATCTTATCAGTTTAAGAAACTAACTAATAAATCTTTAGTGATTATCCCCAAATCTTTAGAAATATCTTGACATATCTCCAAGCCTTCCTTGACTTCTTGAAATTCAAGACAATATCAACAAATCTCCACCTTTGGCTTGAATAAACCACAAGCCTCCACTTGAACCAAGAAAACAAATATATATCTATCTCTCCACCGTACCTTCGCAAAGGTACGCTGCACTTATACTGGTGCGGCCTCCATCAACTTCAATGATGAGTGAGAGAAATCAAGTCTCTGCAGGACTTGAACTTCTTCGTGGTAATCGTCTTCGTGAGCATGTCCGCGAGATTATCTTTAGTATGGATTTTCTTCAAAGCAATGCTACCATTCTCCACAAATTCTTGAATCTTGTGGTACCGAACTTCAATGTGTTTCGTTCTGGAATGAAACACTTGATTCTTCGCGAGACATATTGCACTTTGGCTATAGCAATATAGTGTAGCACTTTTCTGCTTTAAACCCAACTCCGTGACCAAACCGGTCAACCATATTCCCTCCTTCGCAGCCTTAGTTGCTGCCATATGCTCAGTTTCGATTGTAGACAATGCTACAGTAGACTGAACCATTGCCTTCCACGAAATAGCTCCAACTCCAAGAGTAAAAACGTATCCTGTGATGGACCTTCGCTTGTCCAAATCACTAGCAAAGTCTGAATCGACATAACCTGTTAAATCGATCGATGCTCCCTTTGAACTGAACATCAAACCCATTCTGATAGTTCCAGCCAAATAATGAAAGATCCACTTAACAGCTTCCCAATGCTCGTTACTCGGATTGCTCATGTATCGGCTGACGAGACTCACTGCATGAGCCAAATCCGATCTGCTACAAACCATAGCATACATGAGGCTCCCTATTGCGCTGGCATAGGGTACTCGAGACATCTTTATAACCTCCTCATGTGAACTAGGGCATTGTTTCTCGGATAATCTGAAGAGATTTGTTAAAGGTGTACAAATCGGTTTAGCTTTTCCCATGTTGAACCGCTCCAAGACCTTCTCAACATACTTCTTCTGATTTACCCAAAGCTTACTTACACGTCTATCTCAAAATATTTCCATGCCAAGGATCCTTTTTGCAGCACCAAGATCCTTCATTTCAAACTCGTTGCTTAACTGAGACTTTAGTGAAACGATGTCTCTCATTTTCTTGCAACAATCAACATACCATCAACATAGAGCATCAACAGAATAAGCGACTTATCATCCAAAACTTTGTAGTAGACACAAGAATCATACACACTCCTCATGTTGCCAATATGAAGCATAAAAGAATCAAACCTTTTATTCCATTGCCTCGGAGATTGCTTCAAACCGTAAAGTGATCTCTTGAGCAAACAAACGTGATTCTCTTTCCCTTCCACCTTGAAGCCTTCGGGCTACTCCATGTAAATTTTCTCCTCCAAGTCACCATGAAGGAATGCCGTCTTCACATCTAGCTGCTCGAGCTCCAAGTCATACATGGCCACCATAGCTAGTAAAACACGAATTGACGTGTGTTTCGCAACTGGGGAAAATATTTCATCGTAATCGATCCCCTCCTTCTGTGCATAGCCCTTAGCAACAAGTCGGGCCTTGTATCTCTCTTGCTCTTTGTCCGTTGTTGCTTCTTTTCTTCGAAGAACCCATTTGCAGCCAATGACTTTTCGATCCTTGGGCTTCTTCACAAGTTCCCATGTCTCATTCTTTTGTAACGACTCCATCTCCTCCATCATAGCAGTCACCCACTTTTCTTTGTGATCACTTTTCAAAGCCTCATGATAGGAGCTTGGATCACCAGAGCCTACGGTAAGAGCATAAGCAACCATGTCTTCAAAATCGTACCTCTCCGGTGATTTGAGAGTGCGCCTTCCTCGACCCGTCGCAATAGTACGAGGAACTTCTACCGTTTCTTTATCTTTCGGAGCTTCATCGGATGACTCGCCATTCTCTGCAAATTCTCTAGCTTCAAGCTCCACCTTAACGATAGATTTATCACTCTCCTCTTCAGTAGCCGTGTGTGGCACGCAGCTTGACTTCAACATTGCAGATTCATCGAACACAACATCCCAGCTTGTAAGAACTTTCTTCTCACTTGGATCCCATAATTTGTAGCCTTTCACTCCTTTCTTGTAACCGAGAAATATGCACTATTTTGACTTTGGATCCAACTTCGAGCGCTTCGAACTCTACACATGTACAAATGCAGGACAACTGAATATTCTTAAATTAGAATAATCGACAGTTTTACTAGTCCATACCTCTTCGGGAATTTTGCATTCAATTGTAGTTGATGGCGACCGATTCACAAGATAACATGCCATACAGAAGGCTTCTGCCCAAAATTCCTTGCTTAGTTCCGCATGAAGCCTCATGCTCCGAGCTCTCTCTAATAAGGTTCGGTTCATCCTTTCCGCTACGCCATTCTGTTGGGGCGTATCCGAAACTGTGAAGTGACATCTAATCCCTTCATTCTTGCAAAACTCCATGAACGGTGTCGATTTGTACTCTCCTCCATTGTCTGATCTCAAGCACTTAAGCTTCTTCCCCGTTGAAGTCCCAACTTCGGCTTTCCATTCTTTGAACTTGTCAAAGACCTCACTTTTGTGTCGCATGAAGTAAACCCAAACTTTTCGAGAGAAATCGTCAATGAATGTCACGAAGTATTCCTTCCCGCCTTTTGACTTTACTGGTGAAGGACCCCATACATCCGTGTGTACATACTCGAGCACGCCCTTGCTCGTATGAGTTGCAACCTTGAATCGTACTCTGCATTGTTTTCCAAGCACACAAAATTTGCAGAAATCTAATTTGCATGTTTTCATACCTTGGAGTGCATTCCTCTTGTGAAGCTCTATCAATCCTCTTTCCCCCATATGCTCAAGACGTATATGCCATAGATAGGTGTTATATGTCTCCGTGCTAGCATCCGTGGACACAGATGCTCCACCGTGCACTGTGGTTCCTATAAGTCGATATAGGTTCCCGCGCATCTGTCCCTTTAGAACAACCAGAACTCCCTTGATCACCTTTAAGACTCCACCTTGAGCCGAGTATTTGCACCCATTGGATTCAAGTGCTCCCAATGAAATCAGATTCTTCCTTGGACCCGGTACGTGATGCACATCCGCCAGGGTTCTGATCATGCCATCAAACATCCTGATTTTCACGGTTCCAACTCCCACAGTCTTGCACGAAGTGTCATTCCCCATGAGAACTGAACCACCATCATATGCCTTGTACTCATCGAAGGCTTCTCTATGAGGACACATATGATAAGTGCATCTGGAGTCTAATATCCACGAATCTTCGAAGGTGTCCTGCCCCAATGTTATGGACAAGACGTCTACATCATTGGTCTCAGTGCTATCGGCCACACTTGCTTCATCCGAGCTCTTCTTCCTTTTTCCGTTCTTATTTGGACAGAATCTCTTGGTATGCCCTTCCTCATTACACCCGTAGCATCTTCCTTTAAACCTTCCCTTGGATTTTGATCGAACCCTACGGCTTGATCCTCGATCCGTTGATCTTCCTCTTCCTTGACTGCTTTTCTCCTTCCCAAAGAGTCCCTCTCCCGAAGATTTTGAACTACTGGCCCTTTTTCGAGTGTCGTTTGAAATTAGGGCAGTAGTCACCTCTTCGATCTCCAGGGTTTTCTTGCCATAAAGGAGCATAGTCACCAAGTGGTCAAACGAATCCGGCAACGACGCCAATAGTAGAAGCGCTATGTCTTCATCCTCGAACTTTACCTCCAAGCTTGTAAGTTCACTGATCATCTAATTGAACACGTTGAGGTGTTCTAACAGATCTCCTCCTTCACTCATCTGAAAAGAATACAATCTCTGTTTCAAGAACAACTTGTTCGTAAGAGATTTCGTCATGTAGATGCTTTCGAGTTTGAGCCATACCTCTGGAGCGGAATCGATTTCCGCCACATATTGAAGGGCCTCGTCCGATAGGTTCAATCGGATCGCGCTGCACGCCCTCTCCTCCATGTCGGCCTAGTCATCATCGGTGATGGTGGCCGGCTTGTTCGAACTTCCCAGAAGAACCTTTGATAAACCCTGTTGAATCAACAGATCCTTCATCCTTCTCCGCCATAGTGTAAAATTATTCTTCTCGGTGAATCGTTCGATATCGAATCGAACGGTCGAACCTTTTCCAGCCATCTAGTCAAAAGATCGTAATACAGGAACGAAGAACCTGGATTGCTTTGATACCAATTGTTGAGCGGAAGAGCTCTCTAACTAGATGAGATGAAAAGGAAGAAAAACAAGAATAATCAAGGACACAGAGATTTACGTAGTTCGGCAAAAATCCGCCTACGTTCACGGGAGAGAGAGAGACGATTTCTTATTTTCTGAGCGTAAAGAGATACAAGGTACAATGCTGAATAAAAAGATCCTCAGTTTGGTATCCCTAAAGATCTTATCAATTTAAGAAACTAACTAATAAATCGTTAGTGATTATCTCCAAATCTTTAGAAATATCTTGACATATCTCCAAGCCTTCCTTGACTTCTTGAAATTCAAGACAACATCAACACCAAGTTCTAACCGTCAAAGCCGGTCCCTAATTTTTGGAACCCGGAACCTACCATGCATACCTTAGAACCTGAAACTAGACCAGTTCCCACCGATCGGGTTCTCCGATTCTCGGTTCTACCCTGAAACCATGGTCACCCATAGATTCATATACCTTAATTTAAAGAAATTTATCACATTTCCAAACAAGTCGCAGCCGCATAGCATGTATATCACCATGTAAGGACTAATGGAGAAAATTAGGGTTTCATTGATAGTGGATAAAAAGTGGGTTTTCGCAATATTAAAAAGCAAAGGAGATAATGATCTCGATTTGCAATTTTCTTTCTTTCTATTGTTTTTTTCAGTTTAATGTCCTCTCTAGGCAGCCGCCGCTCCCACTTCTAGTGGGCGTGATCTCACGCCAACTTTCAATACGATAAAAAGACAAACCACACGAAAAAGGTGATGCAAAAGCAATCCCATCTTCTCATAAGGAGAGGCCAAAAGAAAACAGGAAATCAATTGACGACATATGGTTTATTGTACAGCACAAAGGGGAAGAAGCTTTGGCATTGTCCGAACCACTCAATTTGGGTTCGAAGATCTCGAAAGTACAGATGCCGAGCCAGGAACAAGGGATGCAACTTTTGGGTTTGGACCATGTTTTGTACTATGAGCAGCTTAAAATTCTAGGACCCCTTGAAAAACTTCGACAGAAGGAAAAGTTCCTAGCTTTTACCATAATTGGTCTCCTTCGAGTCAAGAATAGAGGAGTATGTCATGTGGTACTAATTTGGAGTAGGATTGACTAAATTTTTATGGAAATTATCCCTTGAATTCATCGTATGTATGTCTCGGATGACAGTGAATCTACCTTTATTCTGGCTCCACACGAACATAGAGTTAAGAAGCCACAAGGGGGGACTGAAGGGCAATTCAATTTAGTGATGAAGATTGAGTTATAAATAAGAGTGGACTTCAAAGTAGGTCAAAAGTAAGTATTCTATTGACGAACATTTACCGTGCTTAGAAATGTACACACAACCTGATAAGGTATTTGGCAAGCACCTTATGGCGGTAGCGTTTTATAACTTTAGCAACTTACAACGGCCACTGCTTGATCCAACTTATTCAAGCACAGTCGCATGATGAAATAGTTAAATTCCGATCATATCTATAAGAAACATGCTTCTAATTTGATCAAACCCTGACAGGAAATTTGGCAGACTGACACTGATGTGGACACCGGCCGAGGCAACGTGGCATTGCTGGCTTTGACGTGACAATTTTTAATAATATTCTAATATCTTTTCAAATTTTTGTATTTATTATTTATTTTAATTTTAATTTTTTTTTCTTTTTTTTTTCTCCTTCTTCCTCCAGGTAGTCATCGGATTGTCGCCCGACTGGAGAAAGAAGGAGAAGAAAAAAAAGAAAAAAAGGAAAAAACATTCAAATAATTTTTTTGAAAAGATATTAAAATATTACTAAAAATTGCCACGTCAACACCGACAGCATTGGCCGGCATTTGCGTCAGTGCCGACCGGTCAAAGTTGGCCAAATGGAATAAATTGACACAAATGCAAAAATTTTAGGACTCAATTGGCAAAAAAAAAAAAAACTAAATTGGATTTATGACTTTTTTGATAATTTTTTTCACAAAACAACACATGGAGAGATTTCACTCCATCAAAATGGGTGCATAAATGGCAAGGGAATTGTCACTGTCCTCGGTGATTTGCCATGTCGGGAGAAAGCATTCCTACATCCGCAGCTAAAAAACTAAGCACATGTATGTTAGCTGATGGCTACAATCTTGGATTGCAATTGAAGATTGAGACGCAAAGAAAGGAACTCAACAAGGCGCTATATTTTTTTTTTTTTTTTTCTTCCTTCTTTTACAAAAACACTTAAATGATCTCGTGGCATGTAAGCATCCTAAATATTGGTGGGTCTATATGAGACACACTTGAGATTAGGGATGCAATGAACTCACATGCACCCGCACGTTTTTTGCCTTCGGATTTTGCATATTACAACATGAATCGATGAATCAGCGTAACATCCTCAATTGATTACTATCGGCGATTGTGTTCGTAATGAGTTACAACAAAAGAAGAATTTACAATTGGTCTCCAACATCTAGTTCCATATATTTTTTTGTCTTAAAGCGATGTGAAGGGATAAATTTTACAATGAGTGCATTTGTTTCGAGGAAATCTGAATGGTTTGGAAAAAAAAATTCTTAAACAAATCGTTTGTATCTCTTTCAAAAGTAAATGGTTTTTTTTTATTCGCAAAAAATATTTAAACGTAATTTGTTTTTGATTATGAAAAAATATTTTATTGACTGATTATTTCAACATATACAAGTGATTATTTTTAGAAATTTATTTTTTTTATCGTTTATTTTTTGAGAAATAAATAGAGTAAAAATGTTTAATATTGATAAGATAAGAAAAAAGGAAAATTATAAGACTTTATTCTATTGATCGGAGAATTTCCGATGAAATTTGATATTTCGACCAAAAAAAAAATTATGTGAGTTGATATGACAATTGACATCGATGTCGTTTTTTAAAGGGGAAAAAGAGGGGGGAAAAGGAAAAACATGGAAGGCGAAGCTTATTGGCCAGTGTTGGAGCTGGCATTTTACCTTTGTACGCATTTATCAAGCCTTCTCTCTCCCAGTCTCCGTCCCTTCTTCTTCTTCTCCTTCTTCTTCTTCTCTCTCTCTCTCTCTCTCTCTCTCTCTCTGTTCTTGCTTGCAATAGTACCGACATGGCTCCGAGGAAATGGGGTTTCTCTGCTTGAAAGCTGCTGCTTCACCCCCGTTTTAGACTCTCTTGCTATATATGCGTGAGCTCTCTCTCTCTCTCTCTCTCTCTCTCTCCGGCTTTTCTTGATATTGAGCTATGTAAGCTTTTATCGGTCGTTGGATTCTGCAATTTCTTGTCTCTGTGGTTCTTTTGGTGATCTCTTCTATCACCTAATTCCCAGCTACTGTGCGGGGCTTAATTTTTCTCCCCTTATTATTAAATTTTTTTTGGGGGGGGGGGGGGGGGAGGGGGGCGGTCTTGATCTTTCTTGTTGCATGATCAGCTTCAGCTCTTGATTTTACGACGACCCATTTGAGATTCAACTGTAGAATTGCTATCCTCCTCTTTTCTTTTCTCTTTGCCCCTCTTTCTTTGTGTTTTTGTCCAGTAAAGATGATCTACTGTTGCTTCTAGTAGACCCGTCCTTGTAAAATTTGTTTTTTCTGTTGCGGCGGCCACTATTCTGTGGACTTGCCACTTGCTTCCTGCGCTTCTGGCTTTCTTGATTTTCTCTTTTGCAAATTTGAATGAAGAGTCTGATTGAGTTAGATCAAGGCCTTCGAGGTCTTTTGTGAGAATCATCTTGAAATTGGCATCATTGCACTGGGACATTTCCATCGACCTTTTTAATTTGCAGGCTATAGCTTGAAGAAATTGTATTTTGGATCAACTTGAGAGGGTGTCTTTATGGCTATGCAAGCACTATATCTCAAGGAACATGAGGGAATGCTCCATAATCCCGCAGCGCAGTTGTCCTCGGTTCCGTCGGCCAAGCCTTGGTGGGCCGCTTTTGGGACGCAATCGTTTCACGGGGATTCTTTGGGTCAGTCGAACTCTTTGCCTGTCGAAAACCTTAGCTGCGGTGACCACCTTGCGCCCGCCAAACAAGCCGGTTGGGGTACGGAACAAGGTGCAGATAAGGGAACCCTGACCCAGTTCACCATCTTTACAGGTAATTGCCGGTTTTTGCATCTTCGGGCTAAGGACGCGTTCTTAACTAGTGGGGAATATCTTTGCTCTCGACACTTCTTGTCCTGTTCTAAAGTACAGGAATTCTACTTGTTGCTTCGTTCTCGTGCAGTTGCTGTGTTTCTCTGACTGTTTCTATGGTGCTTTTGCCTTCTCTTGTTTACCTTAAGCGAATTAAGGCGAAAAGTGAGACCTTCAATAGAGAAAACCAAAGGCACAATTAATTTCAAAGGAGAGAAACCATTATGGGGATATTCTCGACCAATTAGAATTGAGAGCTTTCCCAGATATTACAGATGAATTACTTGATGAACTGTTTAGCAAGATGAAGATTAGGGATGGGTTTAACGGGACTCTGTCTGTTGTCTTGCATACATTAGCAAAGACGAGGTTCTATTGAAATTTCTACAATCTCTGTAGAAGAATGTTTTATAATGCTGTCATGAACACATGATCCAATTGCCGGGATAAACTTGGAACCAATTGTATGTCTACAATGATTTTTTCATAAATTGTACAATTCATACAATAGAAATTTAAATTTCAAGGAAATAGATGTATCTAGCAAGACCTTAATCTAGTATCGCAGGACTTAAGGTGTATAGGTTGACTTTTGGACCTCGTAGCAATGAGGTTTTAGGTTTGAAACAATTGAAGCTTCATCACAGCATAGGCCTATAGTCAAAATGTATATTTAGGCTTGTTGCACTGTGCCATTCTGCGGAGATGACACAATGTATATACGAAAATGTCCTCAATTGAAAACAGGCCAGATTGTAGTTGAACATGTTCTAATAACTTAGAATTCAGCGGACATACCCACCTAACTTTTCTCGTTCTTTATGTTTCCTCCTCAATCTTCCTTGTAGTTTTGTACGAGGTAAAAAAGGCCTATGCGATGAATGAGTACCTAAACATATTGTCACCAACTAGGGCCATTCCATGAAGTTGTTGAGTTTCAAAAGGTGAAAGCCTTTCCTTATAAACGTTAATATGCTCCCGAAAAAATCCTCTTTTTACCCTTCTGCAGTCTAATCAAATGTGACGATGTTTGTAGTTCTTTTTGTAATTTTCCTTTTTTGGTCACCACGGACTTGATGATGTTTGTTACCTTATTCAGGTGACTGCAAAAATTCTGTGGATACCCAGAAGTCTCAACTAGCCATCTCCCCTCTGCCAGAATACTGTGCTCGGGTTGATCTAGGGTATGGTCAGCAGATGGTACGTCTTCGTCTCAACCAATTGTTAATGTTAGTCTACTTCGATGTCGGTAATGTTAGCTATTCCTATTCTTTCTTGGAATGTGAGCTAATGGGATTGATGCATATTGTGTGCTTGGATGGTATATCCAGATATGTGCAAAATATCCATATGGAGAGCAGTGTTATGGCGTATTCTCACCTTATGGGTCGCAAATATCGGTTAGTATTTCTTTGTTCCTTCTGTTTACATTAATAGATACTTTTTAATGCAGTGAGGGGCTTGAACGGGAGTCCTGTGCTTGTTCACCAGAAAGTTAGACCAGCAAAATTTTTATCTCTGTTTTCTGTTTGGTGTAAAGAGGCGTATCAGTGTATTGCCGACTTTAAATGTTTTACTGGCTTAGATCTATTAATGATTACGTTTTAATGAATCATCTTATACCTAAAACCACCAAGATACGCCCTCTTAAAATATGATAATAGAAACTAAGGTGGGATGGCAGCTTCATCTAACTAAGTTACTAATCCGGTCAGTTAGCAGTAAGCCATGATTTATCTTGTGGACAATTAGAATCACTGCCAGAGGCCTGTGATCGCTACCCTCAAAATATTTGAGGTGAATTAGGTCTCATCTGTCACCCTGTGATCATGACATCGCCTCGACAAGTAATGGCCATCCCAAATTGAGTATTTACTGCCATCTACCACCATTTTGACATTCAGCCAATTGCAGTGCCATCACAGCCCACACTGTTTGTTGGTCATAAACAAACATCATTCCAGATACTAACCATTGATCACCTCTCACGTGTTGAGTCCTTAATAAGAGAATGTTATCGCATACCATATTTTGAACTATATATTACTTTTCTTCATTCACTCTCCAAAATACTTCAGTGAACATTTTTCCAAGCTGAAGCTTCTTATGAAACAACTGCGTCTATACTTTTCTGGATTTTTTCCTCCTTATTCATGGTTCAAGAGGCTTGCTTGTCCATATTCCATATTGGAAATCTTCTTCTTTCATGAACTTGACTGCTTATAGTTGTGTTTATGTACTGTTGTTATCTTGATTACTTTTTCACCTTCGCAAACCCAATATCTTGAAGTATGACAACTGCCATAAATTGCACAGCATATTGTCCAAGTAAATGTGCGAATCATTCTTCTTTGGGAGTGCACGGTTTTTGCAGGTTGAAACTTTACTTTTGGCACCTCTGGCCTTATCCATCACTGGAAATACTTCATTCTAATAATATCATCATATTCATCTTTGCCAATGAAAACTTACTAGAAGCCATATTAAGTCAGATTATTTAATCAGATTCTCTTGGCATGTATTTCCAATACTTTCAGGGCCGGATGATACTTCCTCTGAACTTGTCAGCAGACGATGGACCCATATTTGTAAATGCCAAACAGTACCATGCGATCATTAGGCGCCGCAAGTTTCGTGCAAAAGCTGTGCTCGAGAATAAAGTAACTAGAGTCCGTAAGGTATGATCTTTCACTTCAACTGCTCCCCATATAATTGTCATTCATGTTTTCTGTAAGACAAAAGGCACCTCTGCATGATGTTGAACTTGTCAAATTATGGAGAACGTAAAAGTTAAAAATCAGAAGTAACTACAACTCCATTATATGCCCATTTCCTGCAGCTGACGTGCTTCATTAGATCTTAAAAGTGGGGAACAACTCTTTGGCATTTATTAGAAGATGATTTCCAGCCTTCAGTCAAGTTTGATCATTTTAGCACTTCAACTTGAAAAAGTATATTCTTATTTGAACAGCGGTGTTTATCAAGGCCTGATGCTGACTGGTTTTGTTGGTGTGGCTTATGTGTTTTAAGTTGATTGTCAATCGGTTGCATTTCCTAATATAGTATCTTAAAATGTTAAATTTGTCTTTTAGTTCTGTTCCAGCCATTCCTTCAACCAAAACTTTCCTTTGCCAAACTTGAAGAATAGCACCCCAAAGTTTTTTCATGAATTGGTGTTCTGTGGCTTTTCATTTGACAGCCGTACATGCACGAGTCACGTCATCGTCATGCTATGCGCCGACCAAGGGGTTGTGGTGGCCGTTTCTTGAACGTGAGAAACTTGAGCAATGGAAAGGGAGGAGCTGAAGCAAAGAAAGACAGCAGCGGGCAATTTCCCCAGCCAACTGGTTCTCAGAGTTCTGAGGTCTCACAATCCGAGACCGGCACACTGAGCTTGCCAAAAGAAGCTAATGGCAGTGCCGGGAATCTCTCTGGGTCAGAAGTCACTAGCATGTACTCGAGGGAAGAACTTGATCGTTTTCCGATCAATCACCTCCGACCATCGGTCTACTCTTTCACCGGCATGAACGATACCTCGCATAGTATTGTCATGCCCAGCAAGTGGGTCGCGGCGGTGGACAACCGCTGCAACCTCAATGTCTGAAAGCGAGGGAAGTGGGGTCCATGCCCGACCTCACTCCTCTTTGCATCCAAGTGGAGAAGTCCCACTGCAGTTCCTGTTATGGTTATTGCAATCGGATCTTCGGCTCGAAGGATTGTCCAGCCACCATTTGGTTGCTATGCGATAGGCAAATCATTCTTGGCTCATATGCATTAAGTTAGTCCCTAGTCACTCTGGTGTACAGGTTGGCTAAAGGTGGCTAATCTTTAATGCACCTGTAAAAGAACATGACTAAGAACCTAGAATAACATGGGTTTGTTGACTATTCCATGCCCATGGAACTACTAAGAGAGTGGAAGACTAATTTGTGTCTGCTGATGTCTTGTTAATACTTTAAATTTGTTGGTGTCGAACTCCTTGATGCTTACCGTGTGGATTTTGAACTATTTGAAGTGATGTATTGTAATTTTTGGAGTTTGTTCTAGTGTCTTATCATCATCAGTATCGTCTGCGACTGCCGAAACACTGCTCTTTAACTGCACACCAGGAACCGAAGGACCGGGGGCGGGAGAACCTTTGTCCAATCCTTACTTAGTTCAAACATTATAATGCCATGTCTATTGGACTTGACCGAGTCGCCAGCTGCAACGGCATGTGAATGATGAGCCATATGTGCATATTTACCTACTGACATGCATGATCCGTTGTTTAGAGTCCCAAGTCGACAGGTGACGAGCAGAGAGAGTTTCCAGGATTGTTGGTGCGATAATCTGCGTCATAAGACATGTTCCTGGACTTGCTTATGTTTTTATCTGCATTGAGAGGAACCGGCCGAGGCGTTAACTGGTCGGGCTAAGTGGGATCACTGTCAAGAGTCCAGTAATGTGTTCAGATCGACAGCTATTTTTATCGGCTACGAGCACCAGGAATTCCTAATGTTCTTATGTACCATGACCGAGCACAGCGACGTTCAGGTCGAGCGTGTCGGTTGCTCGGTAACATATGAAGTAACATTAGTAGCGTGTTCTGTTCGAGTGGTCGATGGGCGAGAATTGAGGAATGAATACCTATCTGGTAACTCGTTAAGCGACACTGCGTCATAAGACATAAAGTTGGTGTTTGGTAAATTTTTCTGGGAACGCTTTAGGCAAGTATAATCTACCTGTTCTCGGCTTTGAGTATTCTGGAAAGGTAACTCGTGGGATTTAATGAAATTTTTTTTGCTTCCATTCTTAACGACACTAAACTACTAGAATTTCACTTCCACCTCTCAACCAATTGAGAGAGAGAGAGAGAGAGAGAGAGAGAGAGAGAGAGACATACTATCGGCACTTGATGAGATAAAGCATTATAAGCTTAAATAGGATTGACTGAAATAATTCAATTAATTAAAAACCCAGTTAGATAAGTAAGGGAAAGATTACTTAATTCGTTCCATAAAAAAATAATTAATGATAATCAGGATCTTGCCAAATATATATATAATGAGGGATTAATAATATTTGGCTAATTTGCAATTATCATCAAATAACTTTTTGATTCTGTTCTATCTTGAGCGCTTGAAATCATCAACAATTTAAATTCGTTACTTTAATTTCAGCATTTCATTTCAATTTTACCAAACAGGCAAGAGAAAAAGGGAAATAAAATTAATGCCATCAACAAATTTGATCAACCAAATTGTCATTAATTTTTAGACCAAAATAAATTTGTCCTTAATTTTCTAACTAGTGAAAAATGAGATTATCGTTTCTTGAAAGAGAGCCAATTTTAGGGCTCGCATGGCAACACTTCTTCTCTACAAATCAATTTCTGGCTAGAAGTTGATTTTTCTAATTCTAGAGAAAAGTAATTTCTTCTTTTCACTTTTTCAAGCGGGCTCCAAAGTAGAAAAATGAAATTGCGTAACTAAATGGATTTCTCCTTAAAAAATTGTGATATCAAATAGATTTTTGCTCCAAAATAACTTCGAAAGGCTCTAAAGTAACTTCTTCTTTTTTTGGTCGGACTCCAAAGTAACTTCGGAGCCTTTTGAAGAAACGAAAAGAAAAGAAAAGAAGAAAAGAAAAAAAATTTAAAAAAGAGAAAAATAAAATAAATTTTTCAAATTTTAACAATATAAATAAAAAATAAAAAGAAAGTAAAAAAATTATTTAAAAAAATAAAAAAAATTATGTGTGATGAAAATTGATTTTCCTTACCAAACAAAAAATATTTTTCAATATTTTTCAGAATTCATCAAAATATCGAAAAATATCGTTAATTTTTAAAAAAAACGACTTCCTGAAATGTATCTTTTTTCAGACTTCCTGAAGTGTTGTCGTGCGCGCACCTTATCCATCAGTGTCGCTCTCGCTCTCTCCCTCGCTACAGAGCATCAACAAAAGACAGTAGAGAAATCTTATCTCCGCCAATACTCAGAGTTCGTCAATCATCTTCTTCTTCCTCTTCCGAATTCCTCCATTTGAATGTCGACCTCATCTTTGTCAATGGCTGCTCCTCCCTCGCTCTGCAACAAGACTCCCTCCTCTGCTCTCTCTTTCGCCCCTCCCCCCGTCTCGCTTCCCTCCCACCTCCCTCCAAAACCCCCCGCTCTCCACCTCTTCGCCCTCAAATCCTCAGCCTCCGTTTTCGGCTCTTTGAAACTCATCTCCATCCCTCGCCAACCCCTTCTTTCGGCTGCGTTCGACGGGTTCGAAGCCGAAGACGGCGTCGCGGGATCGGAGGAAGAGGACCCAGAAGAGGCAGAGGAGCCGCTCGAGAGCTCGAACGATGAGGAGAGCGGGGACGAGGAGAGAGTCTCGGGTTCTTCGCGTGGATACGGGAGGTTGTACGTTGGGAACTTGCCTTATTCCATGAATTCTTCTCAGTTGGCTGAGGTTTTTGAGGAGGCTGGGCGGGTGATAAATGTCGAGGTTCGAAGCCTTCTGCTTTCCTATTGCATTTTTGCTCTTTGTTGCTTGCTTGTTTATTCCTGTTTTGAAGATTTTTGGTTACTGGGTTCTTGAAAATTGACTCCTTTTTGTGTGTTCATGGTTGGGTCGTTTCAGGTTGTTTATGATCGAGTGACGGATAGGAGCAGGGGCTTCGCGTTTGTTACCATGGGGAGTGTGGAAGAAGCTCAAGAGGCCATTCGAATGTTTGATGGATCTGTAAGCACTCCCCACCCAAATCCATGACCATTCGCACTTAAGGTGGTTCTTGATGCATGAATTGAATTGTGGCCTTAACTGTGAAATAGATGTCGCCCTGTTTGTGGCCTTGTCACATGTGAAGAACACTAGCTAATGTAAACTACTTCACGAAGAATTGGAACCTGCTCAGGTAGATAGTCTGTTGTAGCTGAATAAGACGGCTTTTCCATCAAGAATGGCCCAATATATACTGTATTCGCTTCAGATGAAGTAACATGGATGGTTTCTCAATGCAAACGTTGTTAGAAGTTGCTTGCAACAGCGATCAGTGTGTTAATTTGGACGTAGGACTTGTTGGATATTAAATCAGTCTAGGCTGACTGATCCATTTTTACAATGGTGGTGACTTTTTGACGAGGTTTTGTAAATTCTGAAAATGAATGTGCCGAGGCTAGTGTAAATTCATGTGTTGTTTGGTGTTATATTGCTTGATGCTCACCCTTTCACAATTATTATTAGCATTAATAACTAACCTGTATTAATTGTTTATCGAGCATTTCCAAGATAATCTTTGCGTTATAGCTGGTGAAGGTCGCTTCAACGGATGCATGTCTTGAGAGTTGCTTTCGCTCTGGTGGTAGTGTGTTATGGGGTTGAATGTTTGTTTCTTTCTTCTTCTTCTTCTTTCATTTTTTGTTGATTTTCTGTGACACTGAAATGACGTGTGGGCTAGTTTGCAAGATGAAGAAAATTAATGTTAGTTTCTTTTTCATCATGTTCAAGCAGCAACTTGGCGGCAGAACAGTCAAGGTAAACTTCCCCGAAGTGCCAAAAGGAGGTGAAAGGGAAGTAATGGGGCCAAGGATCAGAAATAGCAACCGTAGCTTCGTGGACAGCCCCCACAAAATCTATGCAGGAAACCTTGGGTGGGGCCTCACTTCCCAAGGTCTCAGAGATGCATTCGCTGACCAGCCAGGCTTGTTGAGTGCAAAGATTGTATATGACCGCGATTCTGGAAAATCCCGAGGATTTGGATTTGTCTCCTTTGAATCTGCAGAGGCTGTGGAGTCGGCTTTGGATGCCATGAACGGAGTGGTAAGATGCTTTGAACTGACTGAAATTCCACATTCTTGTTAGGGATTGCTACAGTATGTACCCTATTATGGTGCCAATTTTATTTCAACTATAAGCTTCATATAGTGGCTAATAAAGCTTGGGATGAGATATTTGAGTTTAGTTTAACACTTGAATATTTTTAGCAATTAGGAGTGGTAGGGCGTTCATATGTGAACACGCACTAGGGTTAGCTTGTTCATAGGCATATTGCAACCATTTACCTTAAGTTAACAAAATTGCATAAGGTATTTTGGCAAGCATTTGCTAAAGAAAAGTGACATCGTATGATTGTTCTTTTCTTGTTGGAAAAATAAACTTTCGTGTGGTAAAAGCTACTTTTCAACATTTCATGGTTAAGGGCTAAGCATTAGTCTTGCTGAATAACTGTGTTTCTTTTTGTTTTGTCTTGGCTATAACGGGAATCACAGGAGGTGGAAGGGCGGCCCTTACGATTAAATTTGGCAGCGGACAGAGCATCTCCTGCTCCTCTGGACAGAAACGCTGCAAGCAATCTCGATAGCAGCGAATTGATTTCCAGCATCAGCGGCTGAGCAAATTTCACGAGTGTTGGCCTCCAAATACCTGTAGAGTACTGAGGCGGCATGAGAGGAATTGGAGGAGAGGACTATGGCCTGTAACTTTACAACTCAACCACTTGCAAAACTCAGGTTCTCTGTGCTGGGGCATTCGAAGATGACGGTGAGTATAAAGCTCGGTGGCCCTAGAGGTTATGCGATTTTTGGATGTGCGTATACTACAGCTATATGCGCAGATAGTCTGCTATGATGTTACCCTATTGTGAGCGGTCCTGCTTAGTTTCGGAGTTGAGCAGTTAAATGAATCTCAACAGTCGAACACTTGTTTTAAGAATGAAACTTTGATCGCATCTATCTGTTTTGAGGGAGAAAGATGTGCATTTGGAAGCTTGGAATTCCACAACTTCCTTCACCAAGTAAGCAAGAGTTCTGCTACACTGTGGCACTCTGTTCTCACATGCCAATGTGCCGTATCCGTCGTTCTTCCATACCTTCTAAAAAAGTGTCTATAGTTGAAGCTTCATGGTCAGTCCCTATAACTGATCTTATCGACTGAAGTTAGAGACGACGCCCGTGATAATTAGTTCTGCGAGGAAAATAGTTTGTTTTAGGTGATTGATCTACCATGGTCTTGCGACGGAATCGACATCCCTGGGTGCACGACTCTGTTAAAACTGGATGCTGAGGAAATTCAAAAGATTATTTAGTGATCATTTCCTTCAGTGAATGGAGTTTATCAGGAATAAGTTGATGCTGCAGTTCAATCTTCAAAAGATTATTAGTCACCATGTACAACCACGCTTACTGATAAAAGAACAAACTACTGCATATACTTCAACTTCAAAATTGCTTTGGGTCAATTTTGGGAAAGAAGAAAACCTTCCCATTTCGAGAAGCGACAATGTCTAAAATTAAATCATTTACATTTGGTCAATATTCAACTCGATCCTTGTAGTTTAATTTCGTTCAATTCGGTCCTTTTATTCTTCCAATCGAACCAATTTCGTCCCTTTTCATCAATTTGATCCCGGTTGGTATATGTGACACATGGCAATCCAACATGGCCACAGGACCCACCTTTGTTGCCGTCTAGCGTGGCCATACACTCGGCGGGGAAAGTGTGAAAAAAGTTCTTCGCCTTTTTGCATTGGTGCCAATTCAGTTCTAAACCTTTTGCATTTGTGACAATTGAGTCCATCCGACTGATTTTGGCCGGAAATCACTGACGTAAACGTTGGTCATCCTACGTGGCCCTTGTCGGCGCTGAAGTGAACATTTTTAAATATTGTTTAAATATATTTTTTTGGTTTTGGATAGAGGGCCGGCTATCCTCTTCAGCACTGGGCAAGGGCCGCGACGCCCTCGCTTGCCAGATTGAGGGCCGCGAGCCCTCGCCTAGATCTGGGCCAAGCTAGGGCGCTGCGACCATCGCTGACCCTAGGTGAGGGCGTCAGCCCTCTGTCCAAAAACAAAACAAATGTTAACGGAAAAAAAAAAGAATATTAAAAATAAAAAAAATAAAAATATTAAAGAAATAACGTTGGCCGTGCCACGTAGGATGACTGGTGTCCACGTTAGCCATTTCGGCCAAAATTGGCCGGTTAGATTCAATTGGTAAAAATAAAAAATATTTAGGACTAAATTGGCACAATTGAAAAGTTTAGGATTAAATTGGCACTAGTGCAAAAGATTTAGGACTTTTTGGACACTTTTCTCCGTATAGGTCAAATGTAGAAATGGTTACGAGGAAATAGCCACGTAAGTAAAGGTGGGTCCCGTGTTTGAATTGCATTGGTACATCCTATGGGCTAACGAGACAATATTGTCTATCCAATCAAGCGATTTTATTTGTGATGTACATTAAAGAAAACCAAATAATGATGAAATTGAAATGCAATATTGTATTACATGTCACTTGATATAAGTGTTACACAAAACGTTTTCTCCTCTAATTTAATGTCAATCTCAGGCGGTCAATATCTAATGCCAATTCTTCTCCCCAGACAAATATAATAATTTTTTAGGCAACTGAATTATATTGAGAAGACACAGTTCCTCCTCATGATTTAGGAACTCACCACCTCATGTAACATAGATGTTCTAATCAATGAAACTCATTGACCTAGCAAGCATCAATAAAGAATAACTATCTTCAAAACCAAAAGCAACATCCACCCCACGAACAATCGAAACGAGACTCCGGAAAAGACGCATCAAAGCCGCGGCCCTCGTGTCGCGGCGCCGCCACTAAGTCCGAGGCTAAATGACTAAGAGCACGGTCAGCAATGCAATGAGTAGCATGAAGATTACGGAAAGGAAGAGCAGGTGGTGGAAGTCCGGGCGGTTCCTCTCCATGTCACCTTCACCGTGCCGGGTCGTGCCTCTCCCGGATCTCTCAGATCGCTTCGAGAACCCCGGCCCGGCCTTGTCCCTGCATCGCTTTCTGCGACAATTTTCGATTTTTTGGGATCAGAGGAGGGAAAAAAAGATCATGAAGTTATTCGACCGGGACGAGGAATTCCATAGTGTAAACCTCTAGATTCATCGTTCGAATGTGTAGTTGTCTGATGTTTGTTATCTTTCTTAGTATTAGACATTATGACCAGTTTTCCCATTTGCTTGATATACCAAGCAAGTGTTGCAGCTTGACTAAACAATAATCATGATTAGAATTTGATCCTATTTTACATGCACGCGACACGTGTGCTCCACCCACTAATTCTTATGTACTATGTGAATTCCTAAATCTGTTAATTTTCGTGAAACGGTATTATAATGTTGTCAAATAAATATGTGAAAGCCTTGCGTCAAGAGTTAGTGCTCCGAAAGATAAAAGATGGTGACTGGGTCAAAGAATCGAGACGTATATGAGTCCAAGCATAGATTATCGCATTACATATACATGCGTGAGATAATTCTTCGTCATAATAACAAAAAGTTGAGTTCATCCGATCAATTTTGACTGAAAATCGTTGACTTGAACGCTACACGACTAATGCTGACGTGGAATTTTTTTAATAATAGTTTAATATTTTTTTGAATCTTTATTTTTTTTTTCTTGTTCCTTTATTTTTTTATTTTTACTTTTTCTTTACTATGGCCGGCGAGGGTCGAGCAAGGGCCGGGCGATCCTCGCCGGCCACAATAAAAAAAAATAAGTAAAGAAGAAAAAGAGAAGAAAAGAAAAGAAAAGAAAATTCGAGGAAAATATTAAAAAGTCAATAAAAATATCCACGTCAATGCTGATCGGGCCACATAGGACGTCTGCAATGGTCACTTCAGCGATTTTCGGCCAAAATTGACCTGATGAACTCAATTGAAATTCGACAAAAAAAAAAAACTCAATTGAAAAAAATGCTTAGAAGGTTTATGACTCAATTGACACAATTTTTAAGGTATAAGACTGAGTTGACAAAAGTATAATAGGATTATGACTTTTTGGACAATTTTCCCTACCGGTAGAAATCAAAAGATTCACTATGCTCTCGTCTGGATTCTCTCCGGTCACCGCGAAATACCTCCGCTTCACCGTCTCCTTGTACTCTGACGATAACTTCTCCCTCAGCATGTTGAGCCCCTCCATGTTGTCCTTCAACTTCTTCCTCAGCCCGTTCACCACCGACGTCCTTGTCTGGTCTGACGACGACCCCGTCCCACACCCAGGGAAGTTCTGGTTCGCGGCGTTGGCCCGCTCGAAGGCCTCGAGCCTCACCTTCACCGCCTTCGCCTTCTTCAGGGCCTCGTCCACGTCCCATTCCATCCAGGCCCTCAGGTCCTTCACGGCCCTCGCGTTTTGCAGCGTCTTGCTATGCTCGTGACTGGATTGGAGCCTCTGGTGGAGGCTCTCCTGCTCCTTGAGCTCGTCCTTGATCGACTCGGCATCCTCGAAGAACTTGTCGAGGTTGACGGCAGCACCACCGCCGTCAGAGCTCAGCGCAATGGCGTGGCTGTTGCCGCCATCGTGGAAGCGAGAGGAGGAGGTAGACAAGAGGTCGCTCATGGTGCAACAGAGAGACTAGGGTTCAAAAATTGATGTTCCAAAGATCTGTGAGATGTGATGGATGACGATGATTAACGGGAGGATTTTCCCTTCTTTTGTTCGTGGGTGGGAAGAGAGAGGAAAGTGTAGAACGAAATGGTTGTGAGGAAGAGAGAGAAACGAGTTGATTTCCTCTCAAATGGCTGCTTGAGAGAGAGATGGTCAAATGAGCTTTGCCTCGTCAACTTCTCTTCGTCAGGCCAAGGGAGAAGTTACATGGAAGTATTCACCAATTGTTCTCGACAGCCAAACACTTGTTCTGAGGAAGAAACTCTAAACTGCTAGGAAAATAGCTTGTTTTAGGTGATTGATCCACCGTGTAAACAAGCTCACATCTTGCGCCGGAATCGACATCCCTACAAGGACGGGAGGCTTTCCATTGAAGTCGATACATCTGGCTTGAACACGGATCATTGATGCTGTTTTTGTGGTTGCATTTCAAGGATTTTCTTTCACTCGTTCTATATCAAAAACAAACATTTTTTCTTGTTTGGATAGTCGTGAACACCTTCAACTGCGGAAGCATCTAAGTAGAAACCAAAGTTTCAGACATTATTCTCCACGTATTTAGTAAGAGACCTAGACAAAGAATATTAGCTATTCATTCGGTCAATCTTCCCTTCTTTTCTCTATGTTTGATCGGATCCATTCTCTTAATTCAGATTAGCAAATCAGGACCGAAACAGAAGCAGACGTTCTGATAATCTCAACATCCCAAAATTGAGCAATAGAGGGAGAAATAAACTACGGTTCAAACCTCTGTTTTGTTATTCCAATATATTGTCCCAAAGCCGTCAAATATAACTAAATCGCGTCCTCTCTGGAGAGAACTCATCAGACTCAGTTTAAAAGGTGTGAATGACAAATAACTAATCATACATGATGGCTTTCATTAGCACTGGCATGCATTTCTTTAACGGATATATTCAGACCTCATGTCGGAAGAAGCAGCAATGTTCACTGTATGGGGAGAAAATTGCAAGACTTCGACGAATCTACGTCCAAGGTCATTCAGCAGGTGTCAAACTGCCAGTAAGAAGAGCATCTGCTGTGGTGTCCAGATCTTGAGGAAAGAAAACTCTGCAGAAATTGCACGGGCAAAATTTCATGAAAATTTTTAGAAGATGAAACTGTCCTGGACAAGATACGATACAGTTCAGTATCAAGAATATGTAGCTACAAGGTGTGAGCTTCCATAATGCAACTCTGAATCCTCTAATCAGAACTGGTGGATGCTCCAGTTTTAAAATGATTTTGAATGGAGGCAGTATGGAATGAATTTCGTTCTCAGAAAAGGAGGGTGGAAAAAGAGAGTTGACGATCCACCAAACTAGGAAGGCGGGTACTTTCCTTGAGGCATATTGAATAAGCCAGAACGAAATATACTTCATCCAAAACGACAAACCGAAATACCTGCAGGTGTTATGATACAATGTCTTGCTCAGCTGATCTATGTCATCAATACCTTTGCAACCAGCAACCACCTCCAGAACTTGACTGAGGATTAGTAAGACAAAAGACATTATTAAAAACTATGAAGATATAAAAAGATTAAAACATAGGGAGCAAATATTTTTGCTTCAACTAACGTAACATTAATAAAGTAATAGTTCTGGACCAAAGAAAAAAGAAGCTAAAGCAACAGTCATAACACATGATACATGATGCATCTCAAAACATAATTCATAATTTAGTCGGGGGTTCATTCCAAGGGGACCTTTTTAATTCGTTCTTCGTGTCTACTTGCTACTCAGTTGCAAGAACACACCTAAAATAATCAGTTCTATGATTTCCAAATAAAAGGCACCATGCACCAGCCTCCTATTGATAAAGGAGAGGTGGGCGGGGTCAGGGTGGGGAACAACAATAACTGACCAGATAAAACTCTCCATAGCTCGAGTAAAACAACCATAACAAGAGAAAAAAAACTGAAACTGCATCTGTAAACAGGGAATAACTACCCATTAAAAAAGGGCAAGAACCAATATATCAAGTCTACAAACAGCAGACACAGGGAATAATCCATTAAAAACTCTATGACCTTATTCAAAGAAATAATTTTGTTATGTCAAAATGAATGGTTTTACTGATTTTATATTGAATGGAAATTAATATGTTTAAGGGGAAATTGTCTCTTCGTTAGTCCAAAGGTGCACACAAAGATTATCAGGCGTTCACAAATTTTCGGCAGCTGACATTGTGAGTCTTTCTTTCATAGACAATAATCATACAGGAATTTTTGGGTCAGCTTCAATTGTGTCTTCCTTCCTTTTATAGACAAAGAAATCTTCCAGGAAGCACATAATTCAATGCACACAATAGCTTTCACGCTTCACAAATCATTTTGTCAAGCCTAGCTATGAAGAAATTGGCCAAAGATTTACAGACCAAATACAAATGGTACTTGCAGTGTAGTGCTCTGCCCAGGATTGGTCTTCGACCATTTATTTATTTTTATCTCACAACCAACAATAAGAGAATAGTAGAGATTTCATTTTGTTACTCCTTTTCTCCCTCTCTAAATTATACATGACCAACATAGCTTTAACACAGCATATAGCAACACATTAAACAAAAAAACACTCACCGAACTAAGCAAGGTTCATTCCGCCCTCTAATAGTGCTCTCTGGATCATATTTCTCTTTCTTTTTTGAAGGCCAGAGAGTCTTAACGTAGCCGATGCCAGCATGAGTGCTCTTTATTTCACAATATGGAGAATCTGTCTCAATCATCATTCTTTCAAGGGGAATCCCTCGAACAACATCAAGATTCTCAGCAGTCTTCAGAGAGCAACCATTGACACCTAGTTAGGCATTGGAAACCAAAACTGAGAAGAGCACACATAATACTGCTAAATCACGTCTCCCAGGAGAAATGTCACGTTATTAAAGTAAATGGACAGTTCTAGCATATAGAACATAAGAGAGACACTTGGTGGAGGTAATACCAATAAGTAGAGTGCATGCTGCATTAATACGTAGTGTTTAAGTCCCCACATAAACCTGTCACAGAAATGGTTATAGATATTTGACCAAGCTCCATGACTTCAGCTAGCATCTAGCTGCATACTCTTTTTTCTGACTCCTGAAATGCATACCTTCCCTTAAATTTGATTGGGTAAAGACTTTCTCCATTTGCAAATGGGTGGACATTGTACAAGGCATTTTTTACTGTTAATAACCTTACAGAAAGAAAGGGAAAAAAGAGTGCTATGAAAGACCAACAACTTCTCCTTTTGCTGATGCCATTCAACCTTCAACAAAAACTTAGTCTGCCTATCATACTCCATTTGGTAACCAACAAAGAATTGGACTTTTAGAACTAAAAGTCTTCTCAACTTTTACATTGCTACCGAGTGAGCACATCAGAAACCAGAAATAATCATCCCTCGCACTGCAATCCTAGCCCTAGAAGCAACAGATCTAATCTATCACCTACATCTACACTTGGACCTTTCTCTCAGTAAATCTACCCCACCCACCCTGATTACATGAAAAGGCACCAGTATTACCAAACTGTGTCCAATCAAAAAGCACAGTGCAGTGTGGAGTGTTCATACCAGAAAGCCATTGGAAGCCTGAATCACCGCCAAACGGAATATGTTATGAATAGACAAGATGATTAGAGTGAAAGGTTGTCCATTTTATTGGTCCAACAATTTGATGTTCGTCTCCCTTGTTTTTAACGTACCACTCTGTAGATATTTTTGACATCATATATTTCCGTCTCGTACTTGTTAGATAAGGCGATAAAGAGTGGTAACTTATCATTTTCAGAGGCTACTTTGTGCCAGATCGCCAAAGTACCATCTGTTTAGATGATCGCAACTTATGTGAATCTTCACGATTGATGCAGGAGCATAAATTTATATTAGCAGTTTGTCTATCTTTCCTTTATGTAGTATTTTGTTATGTTATTAGGTACACATGCGGAGATGTCATAGGCATGTCAATATTATTAGTTCCTCTAAACCCTAGAATTTTTTATGTTCTCACTTCAAGACTTCTCAGTTCTTGCCGTTGTTTCTTTTTTTCGTTTTGCCGTCTTTTACATCTCCAACTATGTCAAGATATGAAAAGTATGGTTGGTGAAGTGTTGACCAGATAAATAATTGGATATATCCATCTCAAACAAAATAATTAGCTAAATATTGATAGAGATGTACACAGGAAGTTGTGTTCATGGAGAAAGATAGTCTAGGATGGGATAAAAACTATATTCACCTATAAATATATTACTGAAGGAAAGAAGCTTATCACGATCTTCGGCACTCCCTGTAAATGAATGTGCCACCCCAGCTGCAAACCTGCTTCGAAGATGGAAACATCATATATCGAAAATTATTCTTCTGAAGAAACAAATAAAAGATAAGATACCAGGCCTATCCCCACTAAATAACCTTAAACAGATATTTACAGCATTGACATACAACAATTGAAATAAGCCTCTAAGTTCCCTTAGCATAGTGAAAAGAGAAGTGATGATAAACAACCTTACGTATATACAACAGTTTTTCTCCTGTTAAGTCCAAAAGGAAATTGACAAGCTGATAAGGAATGTCCACTGATCGTGATAGTATATTTTCGAAAGTTGGAGCTCAGAATCTAAATCACGTGCAAAAAGCAAGGGGAAGAAGTTTGATCATCAGCTGAAAATAAAGCATCAGGCTACGTCCCTTTCATGCCTATCTAATGCAAAGCCAAAAAGTACGCCACTCTAGAAGCACCCTCTTCTTTATATGATCATGCTCTTGCCATAATTGATGCAGACCTGAAAATTTCAGATAAGAGAACAGGAAGAGAGAAATGATACGGCAGCATGTGAAATCAAGACCGAGTGAATATTTTTTGTATTTCTATTTTATGGGTTTGGGGGGGTTTGCAGAAAGATGGTTAAAAAAGGCCGAAGCTCCAATCTCCTTGTCGGATGCATCTGATCCTAAAATTGAAATAAACATTCAGTTTTCTGAAGCTGCAGTTGCAACTTAGTGAATCACGCTCTTATTGTCCTGAGTTTAGAACTTCCGAATATTGATTCCACAATTTCAGGGCTTAAATCAAAAAATGACTTTGAAAAAGAACCCACACCTGAAGGAAAATATGAGTGGACTAAATGCCCCCTATTCATTTTTCCATCTCTTTACATTGTTTTGATTACCCAAGTCAAGGTAAGGAGGAGAAAAGCTGAGAATTGTTGGTTACATACTCTTACTAGATTTTTGATTTCATCATACAAAAGATAGACAAGGTCAATCAAAGTCCACGATCATTGAGTAAAGTGGGACACTTGCTATTTCTGTGGCTCATAAGTTGTTATTGTCCACTTACTTAGTATTTGCATTTCCCATCATTGGAACATAGAAGGCATTAAGAAGGGAAAGCATTAAGCGTATCCAACAGAAGACAGAATACACTGCCAATGGCACGTGCATAAATCCCAAAACAGGTCCATTCACTAAGCATCCAGGATCACACCTGTCCTTGTTTCTGTCCACGATTTCAGAGAAGTCATCAGCAGCTGCACGCATATGGAGAAACATAGGAAGCTTAGTAGCACATGCCAATTCAAACTGCTTCTCAAAGTACCTATTTTTGAGAAAGA
This sequence comes from Lenwebbia sp. NSW1173648, assembly GCA_029784005.1. Lineage (NCBI taxonomy): Eukaryota > Viridiplantae > Streptophyta > Magnoliopsida > Myrtales > Myrtaceae > Lenwebbia > Lenwebbia sp. NSW1173648. The sequence goes on along the minus strand of JARCGZ010000008.1, from coordinate 3,046,220 downwards.
CATTTAAAAAGAATCAGCTTATCAATTAAAAGGGATAACTTGCAATAAAGAGACGAGCAAAAATATAAAACTAAACAAAGTTTTCACCTCACAGCCTACATACTTCTTTTGAATCTCGGAAGGGCAAAAATGAAGCCTGTCGTAGTCCAATCCACATTCACCGATTGCCACAACCTTTACATCAGCACGCAGATTAGTTAGTAGAAAATCAAACTATAGTGTTCTCCAGAAACAAGCAAATGACGTTGAATAGCAAGCGAACATATCCAGGACACTAGGACATCATTATTCCACCAATAGTTTAAAGTAAACTGACAATCATAGATGTAGAAAGTGAATGACTACATAACAAGGCAACAGACTATAATCCGATCAAAGTTGGCAGTTCTGTATCTTATCAAAGTTCTCCATTCAATGAGCAAAACGAAAAGCGTCGATGTTTTTGCAGAAACCTTCGCACTTTTTTCTCATTTGAAAAGCCATCGTAAAAGGCATGTGCAGTGTTAAGAAACGTGTTAAAGCATTTAGCAGTTCACTTTACTAACATATTATGAAAAATTGGGCTTACTTTTCCTTTCTGTATGCCTTCTCTAGCCAATGATAGAAGAGACTGATAATGCTTTTCTGGATCTCCACCTTCTTCAAATTCCTGAAGAGAATATCAACATGCCTAAAACCAGAACCATCCAACAAAATATTCTGGAAATAACATCCAATAAAATCTAAAGGAGATATGATACCCTGCATCTAGTTGGATGTACTCCAACAGTGCAAAAAAGCCTCCCTGACATTATGAATATATCAAATGTGTAAGTCCAACATCCATCAAAGTACAGAATCAAGGTGAAAAGGCGGGGGATACTTTCTATACAGAGTTGCAAGTTTCTAAGTCCTTGGGAATCAATAACGAGCTTTCATATATCAAATCAAAAGGAAATTCTGTCATTTCAATAAAGCCTACAAACCATCCGTTTCTGCAATTGCAAGAGCTTCGTTTGATTCCTCCAGCGACCCACCAGTCACCTGCAACAATAGTTAGTTACAGCCATTTTAAATTTTGTCTGATAGAAAAAGAAGATAATTTTTCTTTTATAGAAGCAGCAATCGGAGCCAGCTATCTTATAAATTTTGTCTACTGTACATAACATCATAGTTGGTCCAAAGTCCTGATCATGGACCGATGTGGGTCAAGTAGGAAACTGCTGACCTAGAACCTAAACTTTTTCCAAGAAACAATCCTCTCTCCAAGGCCTCAATAGCAACTAAATGAGAATAAACCTCCTTTCCCTTTAGAACACAGAATCCTACAAGCTCTTAACTAGCAGGAGCACCTGAAGTCACCAAATTCACCCATGACATATAGATCCAACCTACGAAAGCATCTAAATCATTGGTTATAGGGAGGTAGTCATTATCCGAGGAAAGAAAATTACACCGGGTGCTAAACGGTTTATTTTTCATGCAACTTAGGAAGACAACATTGTTGCAAGTTACAATGCTTAAGATGTTGTTGAAAGTAGTCTCGCAAGTAAGAAGCAATGTTGGCCTTTAGTAGGTCCTTGCTTTGCCATAAACCACATAGGAAATCACTTGCCAAACTCCTTGCTCAACTATTCAATGGGATCTTTCACGCTAAAAAGGGATAGCTATCCAAACTCCAGATGGTACAGCCTTCCCAACTCCATTGTCGTTTAGATCTTTGAAGTCTGAGAGAACATCAATTAGACTAAACTGGCTCAATAACCTCCGCCTTTGCCAAGAACCTTCGATCTAACCCAATCACCCCCAGTGGACAGTACACACACAAAATCGAACTCTGATTGCCAACATATACAAATTCATCTCGGGAAAGGCGAGCAATATACTCACGATAATCCGATCAACACCGGCACTCCAGGCTCTGTTCAGCACCGTGGCAATATCGGCCACATGGCATTGCTTCCCGTTGTAGATTCCTTTAAACATGCCATCTACATCGATTTTTTCCCACTCAGTTAACGAACAGAAACAAAAATCAACCAATTTCATAAATGGGGTACGAAAGAATCGACTGCCGGCAGTTTCAGCCACAACCCAACAAGTGTTCGACGAAATGCCTGACCTGTGAAGTTGACGGCAATATCTGTTTTTGAAGGCCAGAGAGAATGAGAAGAGAGTGAGAATGTCTCCATTCACACGGTGGAAGCAGGAGATATCGACATTTCAGAAAGGAAAAAACCAGCAGACTTGCCTATCATCCGCAGAGTTGCCATAGCCGAAGCTGAGAAGAAGTGAAACAGTGCGCTTGTCCGCTGAAAGCTGATTGATTATAAGTAGTGGTGGCCACGGGCCGGTTTGGACCCGGAACCGGCCCGTGGCATACGGGCCCGGTTCCAATTCTCCCAAATTATGAACTGGCTCAGAACTGCCGATTCAGAACCGGCGAACCGTGAAAAAAATGGGCATAATATATACACACACGAACCGGCCCGAATCGCCGGTTCCCGGTTTTCATGAATCGGAACCGTGGCCACCATTAATTATAAGCAAGGTTGTTGATACTTCGTCGGTTGTTCCTTATGAAATTTTGAGAAGCGATAACGTCAATATTCAATTTTCATCATTGAGATTTAATTTTGTTCAATCTGATCCTTTTACCCTTCCAAATCGAACCGATTTTAATGAAAAATCACGACGCACGGGGGGAGGTGTTGCTCCATTAGATGCTGAGGAGATAGATGAAGTAGAATGAGAAAATCGGTTCGATTTAAAGAGCACAAGGAATGTATTAGACTGGACCGAACATTAGCTACCAATTTCGCGTTGTCCCTTGTGGACAAACTGTAGTGCATGTTGCGTACAGAAAACATATTTCGATATCTCGTTTGATTAAATCGGCCTGATGACGCAATATTGTGTATCCAATCAAGTGATGTACATTAAAGAAATCAATTAACAATAAAATTGACGTGTCACATTATAATTAAATTACGCATCACTTATAAAAATGTCGCACACAAAAATTTATCTAATGCCGAACTCTTTTCCCTCATATCTATGCTATAGCCTCTCTTTTCTTAGGCAGGCAAATGTTATATAGCGCAATATGTGCATCTAGTGACAATTTTATAGAAGACGAACTCGCCAGTCACCACCTTATGTAACACAGATCTAGCAAGAATACATGCATAAAGAATTACTATGATCAAAACCAAAAGCAACGTCCACGCTTGTTCCACGTGTCTCCACGCTAGGAACGATCGAAACAAGACTCCGAATAAGGCGCCAAACGCTGTGGCCCTCGCGGCGCCGCTACTAATTCCAAGGCTTCACGACGAAGAGCACGATCAGCAAGACGATGAGCAGCACGAGGGTTATGCCGTAGCAAGTCCACTTGCGGGAGTTCTTCTGGTACCACCGCGCCGCCTGGAGCTGCCCGGTCCCCTGGTGCACGAGCGAGTTGGCCCTTGCGACCTGGCTCTCGATGTCGTCCAGCTGTTCGCCCTGGGACTGGACCAGGACGGCCATGTCCAGGAAGACCTGGTGCAGCTCCTTGAGGTTCCTCTCCATGTCCTGCACCGCGTCGTGCCTCTCCTGGATCTCTTGGATGGTGTCGATCACCATGCCCCGGCCTTGTTCCTGGATCGCTTTCTGCAAGAATGTCTCGCTCTCGCCTGCGACATTTTCGATTTTCCCGGGGTCAGAGGAGGGAAAGTTCGTGAGTAAATCCTCAGGGATGAGGAATAACACTAGATTCAATTTCACTTCATCAAGAACTTTTACTTCAGGATATATTGAAGATGAACGTGTTTGTCAATTGTCACAATCTCAGGATCAGTCGTATAGAGACAAATAGAAAGAGAGGCATGAAATGCGTCTCCAAATACTAGGGAACATACAAAGAGGAAAAAACAAGTGTTTGCGTTTATATGTGGCTCGTGTCAGGGAAATTAATTTGGTCAGAAATGTCATGCTCAAAAAAGAATCAAAGACGTGTTTGATTACCAACCCTCGTTTGGTTTCGATTGGGAAACGTACCAAAAAATTCATAAATCTATTACATTGATACTAATTCAGTCATAAACCTTTCAATTTGATAAATTTAGCCTTCGACATTTTGCATTGGTACTTATTCAGTTCATTCGTCCAATTTTAACTGGAAATCGCTAACATAGACGCGGATCATCACTCACCGTGACACAACTGGTGCTAACATGGGCAAATTTTACAATTTTACATTATCTATATGAATTTATTTGTTTTTTTTTTTTTTTCATTCTGGCCGGCGAGGGTTGCGGCCCTCGCCCATGCGATAGCCGGCTACAGGCGAGGGCCGCCAAGCCCTCACCCAGGCGACCCTTTCCTAGTCACAATGAAAAAACAGAAAAGTAGATAACAAAAAATTCAGAAAAAAAATATTGTAAAATTGTCCATGTTAGCGTCGTGACATAATGTCACGTAGAACGGCCGACGTCCATGTCAACGATTAAATTGATTGGTTGGATTGAATTGGCACCAATACAAAAGGATTAGAACAAAATTGATTAAATTAAGAGGTTTACGAGGTACCAATGCAATAGGTTTATGACTTTTTTGGTGCTTTTCCCGATTTCGACCCTATCGAACATAACCACATGCAACACCGAACCAAAACATTTAGCTGTAGTTTAGACATATAGATATACCTAAGTCTAGCGGCTTGACTAAACAATAAACACGATTAAGATTAGATCCTACTTCTCATGAGGGCGAGACGTGTCCTCCATCCAACACTTCTTGTGTCATACTTATATTAAACTCTCAACAACCCTTGATCCCTACGGTCATCATCAAAAAGTCAAATAACAAATTCTCCGAGTCGATTCTTCGCTACTCTTCTCTCGGCTTTCATCTACCGTGAAAGCGATGCATAATCTCGTCAAGTAACTATGTGAAGAAGTTGCATCGTAAATTAGGAGCACAGAAAGATAGAAGGAATTCGCTCGGCCAAAGAATCGAGACACATATGATTCTAAGCATTCGTGTGGTTTCATATTAGGACAAAGCGGAGACGATAAGCATGCACGGGATGATTCTTTAGTATAATAACATAACTCACCAGTAGAAATCAGAAGATCCACCGTCCTCTCGTCCGGGTTCTCTCCGGTCACCGTGTAATACCTCCGCTGCACCGTCTCCCTGTACTCTGACGATATCTTCTCCCGCAGCTTGTTGAATCCCTCCATGTTGTCCTTCAACTTCTTCCTCAGCCCGTTCACCACCGACATCCTCGTCCGGTCCGACGATGACCCCGGCCCGCTCCCAGGGAGGCTCCGGTTCGCGGCGTTGGCTCGCTCGAGGGCCTCGAGCCTGACCTTCACCACCTTCGCCTTCTTCAGGGCCGCGGCCACGTCGGAATCCATGCGGGCCCTCAGGTCCTTCACGGCCCTCGCGTTGTGCAGCGTCTTGCTCTGCTCGTGAGAGGACTGGAGCCTCTGGTGGAGGGCCTCCAGCTCCTTGAGCTCGCCCTTGATCGACTCGGCATCCTCAAAGAACTTGTCGAGGTTGACCCTGGCGCCGCCGCCGGCGGTGCTCAGCTCGATGGTGTGGAAGTCGCGGTCGTCGCGGGAGCGAGCGAAGGAGCTGGATAAGAGGTCGTTCATGTTGTTACAGACAGATTCGGATACAAAACTGATGTTGCAAAGATTCGTGAATTGAGATAGATGATGATGATGATGATTGAGTGAAGGGTGTCCCCCTCTTTTGTTTGTGGGAGGGAAGAGAGGAGAAAGTTTAATCAGGAATGAACGTGTTGGGACGGAATTGAGAGATAATATTGTGAATTTTGGACGGAATAGTTTCGAGGAAGAGAGCAAAACGAGTTGAGAATTTCTCAAATGGCTGCTTGAGAGAGAGAGAGAGAGAGATGGTCAAACGAGCTTGCCTCGTCAACTTCTCTTCGTCAGGCTAAGGGAGGAAGACTTTAGTCCTCGTTCGACCGAGTCCTTTCCCATGTCTGAATATTAAAACTAAGGACATGGAGACTTTCGTCACATGAAAACGGACGAAGAAAGTTCATTTAGATATTTTGTAGACCAACAACCGTATAAACTTTTTTTTTTTTTTTTGGGTCAACAACCGTATAAACCTTAAGCAAGTAGGCTTATATATTAATATTTAATTTATCACAGCAGGAGCCCCTAGGAATATTAATTGAATAGCATATGCTTCTAGAAGACTAGAATTGGTGATAGTCACTGAACACAACCTATACAGCCCTCTATCGGATTCAAAAGAAAAGGGTAACGACACAAGCGAACTTGAATCATGCAAGAAATGCTGTCAAACACTCCGAAATCCAGATGACAGAAACGATTTCAATTTTCTCGGTCGATATTTACCACATATCTAAGCAATGTCTTGTACATGTCGGGTCATTCAAAGCTTTCATACCTGGAAGAATTTTCTCAGAAGACATTAAACAAAATAACCACAACGACGAGGCACCGAAACATCACCATGTTCAAGCAAGAAGATAAAAACCAAAGAGGATACCAGGAACAACCGCATAAGCAAAGATAAGAAGGTAATACAAATGCATGTTAAAGAAAAAAGAATAAATCCAACATCAAGTCTTCTGGCTTTTGACAAATTGCGAAAAAGAATACGGCCCCTTCAAAGCACATTGCTTGAACTAATCTGTTATAGAGATGACAACTGTGAAATTAAACAAAGCAAATGACTGCCACACTTGTGGAATGAGCTTTCCAAGAATACACTAACATCTGTAGCATATCGTGGCCTCGCCGTTGCTTCAAGTTCACTAATCAACGGAAGTGTCTGCAGTATTTCCCGGTTGATTTGTGGACGTAGAAAAATTCAAGCACAACAAGAGTGATATCATATTTTGTTCGAAATTGTCCCAGTATATGTGCTTTGTACAATCCGTGTCCGCTATAAATGCTTTGGTTACTATCGCTAAGATCCAATATGGAGACATATCTAAAAAAAATGTCCTTATTACTCCATGGGCGAAGAAAGAATTCATCTCTACCTTCACTACGCTAATAGAGCTTCTTCTGGTGATAATATGATACAAGAACTCAAGTACATAACTTACAAAAGGTGAATCTGATAAGCTCCCTGTACAAGAAGCCAAAGCCCCTGAACCAAGATCTTATGTAGACTGAAGAACAGTGAGATAATATGAATATCCTTGACAAGTTCCTGAAGATGGTTGCGTTTCCCCGTGATTTCCTTGTTCGTCAGGGAGCACTAGACTCCACTGCAGAATATAATTTGACAGATCGTAGGTCCCAGGAGAAAATACACAAATCTGAAGAGGAATTCCTAGCTTCGACAATGGTGGAAGCCCGACTTTTGTTGAGCTTGAACCAGTCCAGACAAAGGGCGACGCACTGTCTGAGGATAGTGGCTTCATTTGGATCCCACCGACATCAGATGTGACTTTAATTTCACTATCCAATGATACATTGTACCAACCAGCTTGCTTACCAGAAGCAAGCGTACTTTCATCGCTTGATTGGGCATCACCATTCCGGCTTAAATCCAAAGTATTGATGCGCACAGATGCAGCTGCGTCTGCTGAGTTGTATAGAGTCATCTTCAAGGTAACTTCACAGAAAGAGGTAGAGAAGTCGTGATGTATTAGCCGGGGCCCTTCCACTACCCATGATATCGGACTCGTGCTAGCGACACTGAAGAGCACCAATGATTTGAAGTTAAAATAAAAGAGGAAGAGATCAGATAACACTTCGCAATGTTGAACCAAAGGTGTCAATCTTAGACTGAATCTTGCCTGCAGTGACACTCATGATGAGAAAAGAGTGAGGGCCTATCAGAAACTCCAGGGTCTGTTTCCCTGTCCAGTGGCCAATAAAGGAGAACAAAATCAACTGTGTTGGAGTCTCCCTGAAATTGCACAAAGGAAAGCACTAAAACTGTCAAACTGCCAATAAGCCCAAAAGAGGCGGCACCACGCTAGCGAAGAAGATTTATCATTTGACCTCAGACAAAAAAGTCTAAACATCCAACGCATCCATTGAATTTGTTGCTTATCAAGCGTCTCTAGACCCGAACAGCGTGAATATGGCGTGCTAAAAATATTCCATTCACAGAGACAAGCAACACAAACAGAAGTTCAGATAATCTAAGGAACAGCAAATGCCACTAGCACCAATACAAAACCTATCTAATCCATTTGCTTTTGACAATGACATATCTAAAGAGAGGCGAACCTGCTTTTCACACATTTTGTTTTACTATTCACAGGAGAAGGTGAGCACAAACTGCAACGTCCTTTCACTGCTTGATAAAGGAAAAGTTAATTTTGTATAAAAGAGGAAGCCTTTGTTAACAGATTGTGCAATTAATTCTGTTGCTGGACTTCTCAGCCTCTCATAAGGACTTTCAAAAGAGTGAATGCTTATGTTAAAAAGGAAACAGGACCAGCATATTTCACATCAGCTTTTAACCTTGAACAAAGTCGGACAGTCGAGTCAGTATGATTGAAATGACATCGTTGTTCTTCAAGGTACTTAGCAAGTGAATCTATGCTCATAATAATAGGAGAAAACCTACATAGTTCACCGTGCCCACTTTCCCAGCTGGTTCTTCTCTCTCTCTCTTTTTTTTTTTTTGATTAAGCAGAATTTCATCAATGAGGCACCATGAGAACGTCCAATTTCATTTAGTATACAAACTGTCTACCATACCTCAGAGCAGAATGTCCATGTTCATCTTCTCAGGAAAGAAAAGTCTCCTTTTCTATTACAATTTCCTCCCAAAATGGACAATAAACCAGAAATAAGTATCAAGCCCAAGCCACGCACTATCACAAAAATAGAGACCTAATTGAAATTCAGAATATGGGTAATACTTAAACTTCCAGATGCAGGTTTACCTGCCAGCGAAACATCGCGTGTACAGTACAAAAGAAATAGCAAGATATACAGAACATACAATCATCTCCCTTGATCAAATAACAAGAACTTAAAGTCAGTGACCTCACCTCAAGTGATTTTCCATGCTGCAGTCTTTCAACATTGTGGAAATCCTTCATCGGGGACAGAGAGGAATCATACATTATTCCACCAGCTCCTTCAGTACTCAATTGTATGTCACTTACAGTGAGAGAGCAAATAGGCGAGCCATTTGCTTCTGATCTATCTAATCTCTTACTTTTCTGCAGTCAATTCAACAATTTACTAAATCAAACTACAAGTTCAAATTTTAGGTATGACAGGCTTGGCAAGTTAAAATTATAAAATCAGGCATCAGCATCTCCCTCCCTCCCTCAACAACAAATTTTTACTTACTAGTTCAAACTTGAGGTATGAAAGGCTTGGCAAGTTAGGACTAGAGCATCAGCCCTCCCTCCCCTCTCTCTCTTTATGAGGCCAGACAAATTGGAGAAGCGGACATTCAACACAAAATGCTCGTGATTAAGAATGAAAATGCAAATTAGCCAGGGACACATACTAGTCCACTTAAAAAAGCACTTCTCTAATATTTTCGCTTAATTTCCACAAACCCATAAAGACGACTTTGATTCCACATCAATCAAACATAACTGAATCAGTCCCAACTTGCATCCTGTTTCCATCTTAAATCATTGTCAAGGAGACACTGATAAATTTACTGTTCTCCAAGGAGCTACCACCAAAGAATTGCCAGAAACACATCAGGGTAGTAGGAGCCAGAATTCAGCATCTTATACTAACCTTAAGCGTCAAATAACATGAGAATGCTTGACCAGACATTAGAGTAGGTGAAGAATATATAGAATCAGTAGGTTGAAGCAGTGAGATTTCCCACTGATATCCAATGGATGATAACTGGTGAATCTGGAAATTCCTTGAACTAGTTTTGTTAGCTACATCCATCCGCACAAGAAACTCCTCCAGCGTAGATGGGCAGGCACTGATTTGAAATGAAACATCCAACGACGGGAATATCTAGAATGAAGTACAGAAAAAGATGATTGAAGCAAAAATAAGAACCGAGAAAACTTCCTTAACAAATATCACTTGCATAATAAATAAACATTGGCCAGGAGAAGCTTCATAACAAGATATGTAAGGGACGGAAAAATTACCATGCCACATGGAAACTTACTAATTTCATCTCATTTAGCAAATGAAGAAAGTGTCTCTTGATGTCTTCAGGGAAGAATTGTTTATATTTCAAAAGCCACATGAGAAGAAAAAAACTATTTTGAGAGCAGCAACGTACCTCCAAATTATAGAGCATCCGCAGAGTGCGGTACTTCATGAAGCTTTCTGGATTTCCTATCTCATAATACAGAATTATGTACAAGGACACTTTTCCAGGCGCTGCAGCATGGAGCCAAAGAGGCCACAAAAAGGAAGTATCTCCTTGAACTACAGCATCCTAAAATCACATATAAGCAAAGACTTAAGACCACAAAATGCCTATAGAAAAATTTGAAAGTGAAAACAATATGCATCAATGAACCTTTTTACAAACCTCTGGAAACAAAAAGACATTCCGTGGAGCATTAATGGTATGAGGTTCTAGAATGGTTTTCTCAACACTGTTTGTCTTCTTCTCTAAGCAGGCAGGGTAAGCAATGTTCAAATTCCTCTGATTCCCGATATTCAAAAATCTCGGATGACTGATCTTCATTTTCAGATTCTGTCAATAAATGTCATGTTATTCACAATGACAGAAGTCACAAGTTAAATTCATACTGAACCAGAAAGTGAATTGAATAACTGATAAAAGGAAATTAGTCTGTGCCCAGAACAAGCCACACATTATCTTCTCTGAGAGAATAAAAGTACTTTAGCAGATTCTACCTAATTACACTTAGAATTTATGATATGGCTATTGCAACTAGCCAGTCGCTCTATAAAACACTTGCTAGGCACTATAACACATACATGTCACCGAACAATTGCTTATCCACATCTATGAGCTTATGATACCATACGACACAACACCAACAAAGAACAAAAGCTCAAGCACTGCAGATGGCTGTAATAAACTAAATAAGGCTACATGATCCGACATCCAGAAAAACGCACAACACAGTGCACAGTGCACCATGATAAGCATAATACAGGAAAAACAACTGTTTTCATCGAACTAATGCACCTTCACGGACAGGTCTGACTTGTTATTCAGTTCTAGAGTCAACTGCTGTAGCTCTCCAGCATAAACTTTCTCAGGAAGAGATTGGATGAAGCCCTGAAGCCGGGGAACAGTCTGGACTTTCACCAAAAATGTATGACAATATAAAGAGAATTGTCATTCGCATAGGCAAAATAGTAAATGCTCATCTCGCATAATCACATATTAATCAACCCACAATCAGCTACGAGTGGGGCTTACAATCTCCCAAAATGAAATGCCATGAAAATGATACAAATAGGCATGACAATCTTTTCTTGTTTCTTATATCTGGAAGCAAGTGAGGGGACATTATGAACCTTGACAACATCAAATTTGAGGCTGTCAGCAGGAGATTGTTTGTTTTTCTTCCTCCCTTTCTGAATCTTCTTCACAGAACTGGTTACAAAGTTGTGAAAACCAACCACTGAGCTGGAAAGTTTCCACTTAACACCCACAATTTTCAAAGTGCCTTCCACTTTGGGAGTAACTGTTAGTTGCACCTAGAAACAAGTAAAGTTATGACAACTTTCAATTGAAAGACGAGTATACTGCTCTGAGAAGAAATAAATGCTAGTAAGTAGATAAACATTGAGCAAATTGTGACACGTATATGAATCCCACTGTGCACTATTGAAGCCAATCTATCTAAACATTCCATACATTGAAAACCAGAAAAGAGCAACTATGACCAAACAATACTTAAGACAACGGTGGGAAAATGCAATACATAAATTCAACCAAAGCTCTAGAGGACTTTAATGTAACTGAGAGTACAGATGTCATTCGATAGGGCCCACAAGGATCCAATGTGCCAAGTGATGACAACAGAAAGTGCAGAAGCAACAACACCAAACTATGGTTCCTAGGCTAGTTCTGTCTGACTGACATTTCACTTTTCAGTGCTGCAAAGGCAGGCCTTATCTACTCCAAGTCACCTGTGCCCCAGTCACTTGCACTTTCATACACAACCTTGTCATGTAATTCGTGATTGTGAAACTATGAAAAGCATGACACAAAACTTAATGTACCGAGTTCGCATTGGACTTCTGTGATATGACTACAATCACTCACATGTGTTGAAGCTTATGACTAGAATCACTCACATGTGTTGAAGCTAATTTCTTCCAAATTATTTCCTCTGTTCCTTATTGGTTACCATGGCATCCTTCTTTACCTTTTCCAAATTAACAGGTCCAGTTTTTGCCAATTTCAGCAAAGACAAGATGGGAAAGATGTATTAACAAATGTAGCAGTGGCAAATGATGGTGGGAAACTATGATGTCAAAGCAAACTCCCGCCGTATCATACGGTAAGCTAGCTAAAAACTTGACGTGTGTGGGCAATGTCTGGTCCTTATTGTTTGAATAGAGGATCCTAACACCCACATAATTGAAAATGCAATAACCAAGCATTCTATATAAATATTTCAAATATTAAGGACACTTTTAGTAGCAACTTTCTCTACACACACAATGGCTACTTCCAAGCACTACTTACCATTTTTCTTCCACCCCCTTCTAATGTGAATTCAACATTGGACAGAGCAAATGAAGACATATCAGAATTCAAAAACCTGCGAAAAACAATTGAGCCCTTATGCTTTCCAAAATTGACAGAGTACACTAAATAAAAGCACACATTAACCTCATAGAGAGTATTTATCAAACAGATATGATACGAAAGCGTATCGAAGACATGACTCATACCGATCAGCAGTCAACTTAGTTGCTTCATCGTTCTGAAGTTCAGCAGTCAAACTGTTTGCCTCTGAGAAGCATAGACATACATACTGTGTTATTCAAGAACTAAACCCCCATTGAGGGCACTAAAAACTGAGAGAGAGAGAGAGAGAGAGAGAGAGAGAGAGAGAGAGAGAGAGAGAGATTGTAATAATAGAAACTTTCACCTGAGTCGGCATCATCAGACTGCGCACAAAGCTCACACATCAAAGAGACATTGGATAGGGGAATAGGGATTTGTAATGGATTTTGAAATTCAATAGCTACGTTTATTGCTTCTGCAAATAGATGATTGGAGAAAGGAAATCTTTTAGAGAGTAATATCTTACAAAGTTATCCAAAAACATGACTGTGCAAATTACTCCATGCATACCTCCTACTATACACATATTTGAGTTCTTATTCCGTTTTGAAATAAAGTTAGATTGCACATCCAGCCAATTTCTTGCAGCAGGCAGTGATGGGACAATCTCCTCCTCTAAAGATTGCCATAGGCTTTCCCTAACACCAGCCTGAAATCAAAAGAATGGAACATCAGCTAGAATTAACAATAAAATTAAAGTCATATTCAAGAATTTTGAAGAGCTCAAAGCAATAAAAGATGGCATCAGATGTTAAGTCTTCATATGATAACACATAAATGAAAATAATTGAAAAGGTCAAGATCTGAGAAATCTCTTTAAGGAAAGGTAGAAGACATTCCACAGAAAAGTTCTGACACCAATTGTCACCCGCTCATGGACCAACAGTCGAAGAAAACAGCATTCAGCACCTTACAGATGAGAAATAATCACACTGGCAAGGCTTAAAATCTTGCCAATTGTAAGAATTACAAATATGTATGCATCTCTGAAGCAGCATACTATCATATTTTGCTTGAGTGCATTCATCTGCCTCTCACTTTACAAGATTCCTCCTCTGATGCACCAAAAGTAAAAAAAAATAAAAAAAAAAATAGAGCCCCTTAGGGATAAAATGTAGTTATGCTAATCACACTGAAAAGCCGTGCCAATTATAAGCACTGCACAATTGTATGCATCTCTCAAGTTCACACAACCATATCACACGAGTTTAGAGCATAAAAGAAGTATACCGTGCATTATCATTTTAATGCCACACACGGAATTGAACGTGCAAATTAAAACGATGGCCATCCAAACAATAAGTGTGATTAGCACAACACCATCCAAATTGTAAATGAAAAAAAGGGAAGAATTGTTATTAGAATAATTACCGACTACATCAATGTATATAGCGAGTATTAGGGCTCACTAATACTGAAGAAGACTAAACTGTTAAAGTAATTAAATATTAAACCACGCATTCATCCAACAGCTTAAGCTTTTGGAACAGTTGGCAGTGGTCCTACAAAATTTCACATGGTATCAGAGCAGGAGATCTTGAATTCAAATCTTTCTAGGCCCCTATTTGCCTCCCCAATGATATATTTCCACGCTTAGTACTAGGCAAAAAGACCAGACTAAGCGTGAGGGGGAGTGTTAAAGTAATTAAATATTAAACCACGCATTTATCCAACAGCTTAAGCTTTTGGAACAGTTGGCAGTGGTCCTACAAAATTTCACACAAATTAAAACGATGGCCATCCAACCAACATATTGTTGCATAAATTAAAACGATGGCCATCCAAACAGTAAGGTTGTAGGGCCATAGAGCTTAGTCCCATACACATACAAGGCTAAAATGAATAATTATTTTGCCATCACCAGCCTTGAGCTACATGAAGCAAGTCAGAAAAAGAGGACCTAGGAATGATGGCATCAAGTTATGACAAGCACGATATGTTGGTTCTTCAGCTCTTGACTCTCAACTATGTCAGCACAAACCCTTAGCACTACATTAAAATTCAACTTGTTTTCTCATATTAGTAGTACAGTTTAATGAACTGATGGAGAAATCGAAGGAAAAGAAGAGGGGCCAACTTACAGCAGCAGGTGAAGCATATGTCCGATGGTCTTCAAAAACAACCTTCAGGGATGAGCTGTTAATGACTGGCAATGGTAGTCTCATCACTTCACAAGCTTTTCCTGTTTTCTGCTTCAATCATATATTTGAAAATCAACAAAAAACATTGCGAAATGGCACTAATATTCCTAACTTTAAGTGAAATACAACAGAAAAGAATAACTTCATATGTTAGGCTTAACTAGACATGATATAGTGTCTAATAACCGCATTGGCTAATTACAATGGCACATGCCAAAGCCAGAAAGGTGGGAAAGCTGACTGTTCTGTGCCTGTACATGCTAAACAGAAGCCATGCCCTCAAATCAGAAGCACCTTTATGAGAAAGAGGAAGTGAGAGATTCTGTTTTGGATTGTGGTGGGGACAAAGCTATAGGTCCATATGTGTCACGATCCTGCCATGACCATTATGGGTTGTCCATGACCTCATGCGTCCAACTAGTCTAGGGGCCTCTCTGTAAAGCATGTATTTTCTTATTTTTTTTGCAAGGTGTCACCCAAGCACAGTATATTTCAACCTGCTAGAGGGGAAAATGCTTAGAAAGCTCTTTGGAGGGTGCAACTACTCAACCTCCCCACTCAATGACCTATCTTCTACATTGCTTGTACAGATGTTAATTCTAGACCGCTGTTCATGAATGACCTCGATCATTACTTGCTACACGATTACTCATGGATGAACTGTGTGCGCTCTTATCAGCTGGTGTACTATGAGTGAGCAGGGATAGTACATGCCTCAACAATACTTGAGTCGAGCGAGGGCCATCAGCCAGGACAACATTGCTTTACCATGACCTTCTTGCAGGAAAATTGGGAAAGTGTTGGAAAAGATATTAAGTGCTGGGATTTCAATGGTGGAAGGGGTGCAGTGCATCGTGCAACTAAAACTATGACTGACCGCTTTTGGCAATACTGAGAGACTTAGGAGTCTCTACTATTAACAAATCCCACTGATGAATAGAATTTCAGAAACCATCAACAAACAAATCTGCTAAGTAATCCTTTTGTTTTCTTTTACAAGTGACAGAGTATGAAGTAATCCATTTGATTTCTGTCAATTGGAAGAAAACAACAGGCACACACCTGAACAGTTTGAAGAAAGATCTTCAGAAAAAACTCTTGTGTTGTCTTGGATTGATGACCACATGAAAGGACTTCCAATAGATGTGACACAGCAGAATCATATAGCCCAAGAAAAGAATACCACCTGCAGTGTACACCATGTACCAAGAAGATGAACAGATTGTTTCGCTAAACATGAATTGTCATTGAGTTTCTTATATACATTTTGCAGAACGAGTCCATTTGACTTACTGCCCAATATGAAAATGAACATGATCTTGGATATAGCTCCATGTCGTCCCTTTAAGGACAGAGATTGCTCTTCGGTACGTGCGAATTGCATGTTTAATCTAGAAAACACAGCAAAGAAACTTATCAGAAAAATGACAGCCAAAAGAATATGCCTTCTGCTTGCACATCATAAATGTGTACCTGGTCACTTTTTTTATACTGATTTCCAGAAAGGATAAGATGAAATCCAAACTTGCGCAACATGGGTGGTTTAGAAAGCAAGTAGCAATAAGATGCTTGCTCAAGCATAACGGCAGAGTGCAGAGGTTCCTACAAAATTGCTTAGTCAGAGATAGAATATATCCTTTCAAAAGCACACCAGAGAAAACATGCATTACCTCACCGGATATCCGAAAGTAGACACCAGCAGCCTCTTTAAATTGATCTCTTGTTTTCAACATCTCTACCCACCAAAGCCCGCTCCTTGTAGCATTTTGATGTCCAGTTGGTCCAGTTTTCTAGACAGGGTATCAGATCAAGTTTGTCAGAGCAATATTACTCACTTCTACCAATCAGTTAAAAGAAACTACCAGAATGAATCTCAGAAAGCAATCCAGTACACAGAAAGATCACAGTCTACAGGAGTAAGATCTTCTATATTAGGCCTAGATGTCCAGTATAAAACCTGCTTTTGGGACAACTGACAAAGACCGAGACATGCTACGCAAACAAGATACATACCAAGACATGCTACGCAAACAAGATACATACTCAAACAGAAACCCATGTGTTAATAATGAGTATGACAAAACTAAATTAAAGAAAGCTTGGCTGGAAATATTTCTAGCAAGACTCTGGAGAATAGATATCAGATTGATTTTCTCTGTATTGAGTTCATCCACATTGGCATCATACTTCCTTATATCTTTATCTTCGTACAAAATTGCTTAGTCCTATGACCATGTACTCATTAAAGAGCCGCGGCCCATCATTCAAGTAATTTAGGAGAAGAGTCGCTCCAATAGTAAATACCATCCTGACCAGATAGCCATATACAAAACTACGACTCAACTGGTGTTATGCTCTTCATGCCATCAGGAAGTCTTTACCTAAAACCCTTAACCAGTTTAACACATCGTATTTAATACGACATCCCAATTGTTATATCAAATTACAAACTAATTCGTTTTATATTTAAATTGTGACTATTAAGAGATTTTGTAGATGCAATAATCTTCTGAATGGACCATTAATGTGAAGTTGGTCTGCTTATAGAGGAGAAAATTCATTTCGAGAATCCAGTGCTGGGGGCGAGCGGACAACATATGTTTTTGTCCACTTATCAGACCCAGTTAGGGTTCTTCAATTCGGACCTAACTAGGATCTTGATCTAAGTATGACACCACGAAATGTACTTGACCAATCGAAAAATCAGCATCTAACTCCAAATACCTAACTCATCCAGAGTGGAACATGGGTAAGCCTCACCAGCTAGTACCATCTGTTGAAAATATGATCTGTCAGCCTTGTCATATTTAGTGATGTTTACCATATCACTCTCTAAACTACATAATAATTGGCTAAGGCAGGAATTAGACGGCTCGCATGGCCAAAATTTACTACCCCATCAAACAACATATGGTGGTCTCCAGCTGAGGTCAAGTTCAATAATAAGCTAGATAGAACTTGACACTTACCAGGTTTCGACAAATCTGCAATCTAAGGAAAGAAGCTGACAGAAATTGACTAATCATCTGAAGGAGTACAAAGTTGACAGGCTATCACAACTGTTGATCATATCAACACAAGCAAATTAACCAGGAACATTTATTGGAATTCAGGTAGTTCAGTGCCATAAAGAAAACATTTTCCGAAGGGTAAGGGCACACGTTAAACATAGATCCACTATTGACATAAACCATCACAAGTGCTATGATGGGAAACTTCAAGTCCTTTTCCACAAATTATCTTCAATTTAATGATGAATTAGAACAAGCAAGATTGATCTAAATAAAGTACTTCTAACTTTAAAGATGGACTATTTACTTTAATTATTAAAATATGAACTGTTAAAACATTCTTCAACAATATGGACCAAAGGACATACAAACATGATTTTATTTCAAAACCACATAAGGAACTATCAGACAACTCAGTTCCACAGGAAATAGTTGAACAAAAAGTGCACTCACGTACCAAATATGTATTAAATGCATTTTCCATGCAATATTCTGCTTCCTTTCTTGATTGGTCCAACATAAAGAAAGTGAGCCCCATCATTTCCTGCAAGCAAGGGGAAAAAGTCGAGGCCTTGGATCAGGAAAATCCTTTCCATGCAGGAAAGATATGTTACCTTTGCAGTAAGTCATATTCAGAAGGTTTCCAAATACGCAAAGCAGAAGAGGTAAAGATTTTTAAGAGCAAATCAAAGGTAATTTCATGTTCTGGGCACTTTCGGTTAGACACCCATTAGCTCCAACCAAAGTACTACATCAACAGGCTGCATTGACAAATTGAAGAGCAATACCTGCACACCAGCATATCGCTTCCAGGCTTTGTCAAGCTTGTAATCTGTGGAAATCAGACGATAGTTTGATAGCGCAAGTTCATAATCCCGCAGCATGAAGGCATAATCACCAAGAACTCTAATTTGTGATTCAATGGAACTAAAGGTATACCTTCATAAGCAAACAATACGGAGTGAGTTAATTGGTTGCACAGAAGAGATACAAGAAACAGCATTTCAATGCTACAGTAATTATTGACAACTTACACAGGGCCATTACTGGCATCCGGAGTGTCTTCTTTTCCTTTTCTCCACCACAGGTTTTTTATTTGGTTTTTGAAACCCTTTCTTGTAGCAGAAACCTAGACATAGTTTTCATCATTTCATTAAAAAGCGGAGATGAGCAGGACCTTTAGAGGCCAATATGCTGGATAAATCTTTTCCAATGATGACTATGAAGATGAATAAGCATCAAATTACCTGTTGATTCAAGAACCGTACTTTTTCTTCCATGTAAGGGATGACATGTTTAGATGCTAAATCTTGCGTTAAATTTTTTATCTGTAGAGTTGTGCAGAAAGATTGAAAATGTACACCTTAAGTCAGTTTAGAGAACTTCAAATAATCTAATAATATTAAGACCTTTTTTTATAAAGATCTGAAAATAGAACCGTACCTCGTTAAAATCATCAATATTTAGGAAGCAACCAAGTCGATGCGTTGGTGAAGCATCAGTTTTCTGTCACAATGCAGCAACCCAGGTTTAAGTCCTCTAAACATTTTTTATGGCATTGATTCAGATAAGATAACTTAAACGCAGACTCAAAGATGAGGTACTAACAAAAGGAGCCCATGGGTTTTGCAAGTGTTCTACAAGCCCACCCTGAGATGAATTGATACAAAGCAACTGAGATGAATTTGAGCCGAAAGTACTCCTCATTTCATTGAGAAACTTTGTTGCCCTGCAAACAAAGAAATTACAACTAAAAAGTGAACACTGTTTCACAAAAGCAAAACCTTATGTTAAACTAATTTGGCTTTTGCAAAGGCCACAAGCTAGGAAGCACTGACACTCTGCGGAGGCCTCCGTGTGGTGTCGTGTCATGTCCGACACTCCGACACTCTCCGACATGCGACCAACACATGGTCAGCGCTCCAGACACACCAGCGACACGTGAGTCCAACTTCCCGACACGCTATTTCGACACACACGGGTCAATTTTAAGCATTTTCAATAAGTTCAAAATGTAAATTTATCAAAAATATATATACTTAAGTCATATACCCAGCAACCCGAAAATTAATATACCCAGCCACCCCAAAAAAAACCTAATCGTGAATCCCTAGCAGAAGAAAAAGAAGAAACTCACAGCTATCATGTATATATTTAATATATATTTAAAATACAACGTGTCCCATCGTATTGGAATTCTCTATTTTTTTTTATAGAAATGACGTGTCGGCGTGTCGTGTCGAGTGTCGGTGTCGGTGCTACTTAGGCCACAAATACAAGCGGCTAAAAATCAGATAGGACAAGAGAAGCCATAACTCAGATCAAGCTCCCCATCAACATGAGGACACGAATCAACAATGACAATGACAACAATGACCGCTACTAGTTATACCACAAGAAAACTTTCCTCCACTAAATGGAGTTGGTACAAGGATTTTTTTCAGTAATATATCTTGCTTATACCAAGTACTTGAGGAATCCTTTAAAGTATCTACTCAAGTTTTTTAGGTCCTCCTTGCCATGTTAACAAATCAGCCCATCATAACCACGCATCTTGTGGCCAAAACATTCAGACATCGTGTTTGACATGTCCAAACTACCTCATATGAGTTTCTCTCATAGTACTCACCTATGCTCGTTTATCATGTCCTAACCACCGAGGCCACAGAAATTTTCTTCACCTATGCTCGTTTACAATTTCGACTTTTCTCAAACAGATGATGCAGTCTTATGTACACGTTGTCCATGCCATAATGCCTCGGTGGCATTATTATTATCTTACAAACTTTGGGACGAAGTTTAAGTGGCCTTTTGTAATTGACCAAGATAACAAATGCATTTCTCTATCTCATTTATCCTGCTCCTATCCTGCCAATGGCCTCTCCATCAAGTTCACCATCTTTTTGCAATATATCCTCCAACACACTGGAGTTGCCCGCTTTTTGATATCTTTCTAATCCAATTTCTGCCATTGCTTCATTTGGCTCTCTTCCTTCACTAAATTTAACTCTATGTACTCCATCTATAAACAGCATAAAAAGAACACTCCCGATGAGACCTGATCAAATGGGCAAGTAGGGTTGGCCAGGCCAACAAGGTTGGCCCTATCTTGTATACCCTAGCCCGCCCATGTCCCAAAGAAAACGAATATAAATTTCAAGCAAGGCCAACAATGCGTGGGCCAGGCTTCTCAATGTACAGTACTTTCTCAAGCCTACCCATTTGCATTTAGGATGTGACAGGCTGCTATCATGTCTACAGGTCCAGTATCATCTACAATAGCAAATTTATTAATTCTAATCACAGTCATTAGTGAAATCAAGTTTCCTTCCGCTTTGTTCATCTCCGGTTTTGTCTTTTCTCTGCTATCTCCTTTGTGTCAGTTTGAGAATCAGTAATTGCATGCTCTAGAGGAATTTCCCCAGCAAGCCCATTCATTTAAGCGACCAATAACCACTGATCACATAAAAGAACCAACTTGCTTAGGCTGAATGATGATAGAAAATAGTCTAAGCACACAAAACTAGAAATAATTGAATTTTGTTTCAACAAACCCTACCAACTAACCATGAATTGCTGAGTCATTCAATCAACATGTCCGAGCAAAAGTGAAATGATACTTCTCTTGTATGCTTATAATAGCACTGAACTCAATAATTCCTTCAAAATAACATTATTACCTAAAGCATGTCCTACAATATGAACGTCAGAGAAGAAACTGACCTACATATGCTAGAGAGGGTCAAAACTGATGCACAATATTCTGCATAATGCATTGGCAAGCATATTGTTGCTCATGTTAAAACTACACTTCTAACGCTAACCCAAGCCCCAATTACCGCTATGATACTTGGACTACCTGATCCTGCAGTCAACAAATCACTTAACATTATTCATGTAGTTCTAAATATTGCCTATAATAGGATTTGTCAACTTCCAGACACCTTCAAACACTCTGCTATTCTATATTTTTCCTTTGGCATCTTCCAGTTAAACAATCAAACAACATGGCTCAACTTTCAAGGTAATCGGACTTCAACTAGTTTGCAGACCTTCAATGCACAGAAGGATAATAAAAACATCACTACGCAAAACATTGGGGGTCAAACAAGATGATCTTGTCAAAGAAGCTATGACATGAAAAATTTTGCTATGATTGAGAAGTATAAGTAATGCCAGCAAAAACATAATCAACTTGTCACGTAATCCACCACTAGTTAATGTATGGTCGATGATGACCTCTCGTACGGGACTCTGGCTTAAAGCATCATTCAAGGTGAACCTTGCGTGGCAAAGCAGACCAAACGGTGACAGTTTTTCTTTTCGGTCGTCAAACAGTGCCAGTTGATAGTAGACTATTTAACAAATCGAAACCATAAATCCATCTATGTAAGGGGTAACCTGACAGCAAGACATTTTAGAGTCTATGTAAGGGGTAACCTGACCGCAAGACATTTTAGAGTCTATAACGACAATCTTACATGCATGTCCTCAGAACAATTTGGCTTATTAGAAGAAACCAAAAAAAGAAAGAAATTAAGAACCCTCTGATAAACTAGGCGTAGGCAGATGCACATGACAAGGTGACTGCCACAAAGTTAGCCTACCAGCTACAACCTACAGAAAGCCCAACTTAAAAGCTTAAATAACCATGAAAACTATGAAATACACAACCCAAGGCTATGAAAGGTTGGATGCAAGTTTAGTATTGGCATGCATTTGGACAACTACCCTAAATGTAGCTGATTAGCCACAAATGCATCACCCAAGACCATGAAAGGCTTAGTACAAGTTTGATAATACTCATTTATATGGTCTCCTCATGTTTGGTAATATTTAAGGTAATTTGTGTCATCTCAGATTCTAACAAATGGATATATAAGGGCGAAAATTTATCAAAGTAGATAGTACAATGTCCGATGCATCATTTTGGTACTCATGAACTAACACAATAAAGTTTCAAATCAGAGGGTTGAGAAAGTTTACTTTTCTGGTGCACCATCTTGATTATCGTGAACTATTAAATAGAGCTTTAATATTTTGGGATCCATGGCACCATCATTAAGAAGAGACGGTAATTGATCACTATTGAAAAGGTCTACAAATCTGTTGATCGGTTGCTCGTCTTTCGAGGAAACAACTAAAAGACCTGTAAACAAGGACAAAGGAAAGACAAAGTGAAGACTATGGAGAACCATATAATAACTGTAATTATAATGGAAGTAAGCAACTGCCATGCAATAAAAACAGGACAAAAAAGTTACAAAAACACTAGCAATTACATGCCACAGGGTGGTCAAATGCTTCATGATCGGAGAAAGACATTGTTCGTATGAGCTCTTTATTGAAGAACTGAAACCAGGATGGCATTATGTCAGATTCAGAGCCTGCAAAAGTTAGATATTGTCAAGAGTCGCCGACAAACCAAATAATTTCAATGCATGAACCCCCTGAAATCAGCACCAACGACACCAGTTGACAAAGAAAAGCTTCAGATCATAAACCAAAGTCATGTCCATAAAAAAGAACAAACCAATTAGACTTGGTAAATTATCTAAGAAAATCCATAAAGAAAGCTGAAGTGACACGAAATGGACTCCGGTCCGGTATGTAATCAATGTGTCACATGGAGAAATGGCCGATCAATCGGAAGGGGTGACTTGATTGAAAGCTTCAAAAGTTCCTCGCCAGAAAATTAAGGTCCTCAACTTTAGTGACATAATTAAGAGTAGTAGAAAGTTTAATTTGAAAAGTAATTTACTCAATGAGGCTGCCATTACTAGCTCTAGAATAGTCACTTTACCACAATGTACAATGTGTTATAGGTCTTCAATGCAAAAAATGAGGGCAGTTTGCAGAACGCTCAAGCTGGGATATAATAATGCATATTGAGAGACAAAGCACCCCAGCACTGGTAGATAACTTCTATAATGGGTAATAACTGATATGCTAGAACTAGTTCAGGGCATTTGTCACACAGATTTGTTCCTTCACTTTCGAAATCATATAAAGAAGGCCCAAAACACTAAACTTACTCTAACAGAAAGAATATCTTGCTAATGATAGTAGGATCATAGGTATTTTCTGGATGTTCTTAAAGGGCAACAACTTACTAGATAGCAACTCATCAACTTGAGGTAATTCTGACGAGAGATTAGAGAGATCTTTCTCCCCAGCCTGGGTGATAACCTCCTTTAATCTCTCATTTGCCGCCTATTAACCACAGAAATAGGCAAAAGTCACATTTGGTATCACAAGTGATGACAGATTGAACACTTATCAAACTAAGAATTAATAGCATTCTTCTTCTTTTTAGTTCCCTTCTGCCAATTTGTTCGCTAAGTACGAATAAGCCAAACAGAAGAATCCCAACAAAAACAAAAAACAAAAAAGAACAGACAGAACTATGAACTATCGGTGCTTCACAGGTTATGATGCTTGAAACTAAGCTTAGGTTAAAAATTCAGTCTTTCATGCATTAACTAATCAATCCCAGGCTAAAGCAACATATCTGGAGCACTAATCAAACTCCTATTACCCTCCTCGCAGTCTTCTTCCAAATAACTTCTTACCAAGCCAACCAGAGTTGCAATGAGCATATTGACCTGCTGCTTTCTCATTGCTCGTTTTGACAACTGATTGAACCTCAAGCCGCAGCACAAACAAATGCGTCGATTGAAATTTTACCTGCACATCCGGCTGGCGGATATCCGAAGAGTAGAACAGCCGTAACTTGAACTTCTGGAGCCTGTAGGGCTGATCACTCGCCGTCCGCACGGGCACTGCAATCAAACTCAAACCAAGTTCAAGCAACACGTAATCAAACTCCAAACGACATAGACTTTCAGAACAGAGAAATAAAGTCCCCAGCCGAGCCACAAGCTCATGAGGAGCCGAACGCGGCGGAGATCAATTTTTACCGTCAATGTTGCTGAAGCTGCAGAAAGGGCTGAGCATTTCGACGATCGAGAGGCCGTTCTTCCCGCAGGCCTCTTCGACGAGAGGCGTGCGGAGCACCATGACCACCGGGGTGATCTCGTCCAGCAGCATTCTCCCGAGCGGCGTCCTCGCCGGATCCATCGAGCTCCGCCGCAGCTGATATCGGCCGTAGGGTATGCGATGGCGATCTCGCGCGAACTCGGAGCTCAGAGCCGACGGAGGAGGCGAAGCATTCGCTGACTCGCCTCGCCCTGCTGATTCTGCGGGAATTCCTTTGCCCTTCGATCTTCTTCGATTGACAGTGCAAGAGCCGAGATCTCCAGTGTAGTCAATGGAGGAGGATGGAGGACTAGGAGGGAGGAAGAGAGGGACGGGCGTGAGCAGCCGTGAGCGTGAGAGTCCCGAGCGAGCGAGTTCGAGTTCCGAGTGGGCCGATTCAGCTAGGTGGGCCTTAAATGGGCCTCCAAGAACCCCATTGCTCGTGGGCTCGTCACTTCTAAGCAGTCGATCCATTCGGCATCAACGGTTTATTTTATTGCCCCCAAGGTCTACATTATTAAATTGTGAAATCAAAGTGAACGCATCGAATCGACGTTTCAAAGAACGAAAACGGAAGCCTTTTGATTCACTCCCCACCTTTTTAATAATAAAACTCGCCCTCAAGCCATGAGTAAGTCGGTCCGATCTTTCGCTGAAGTTCTATTCCCGCCACGAGAAGGTCGGAGGGAACAGATATGCCCGATACACAGGAGGATCTATTGAGAGTTTATGTTGTCTCAGTAGAGAAGATTTTTCCCCTTATGATACTGAATCCCTAAAAAAAGATGTCAAGGCTACAGCCCTTGACAATTTGATTGAATATCGACCAGGGCTCCGACTTCTATAGGTTCTTAGTTTGACCTCTCGAAGTGGTACTCTACCTTTCATAAAGCACAGCGGGCCGCAACTGCGCAGTGTGCTCCTCATCTTGTTAGCTGGGCCGTTAGCCTACCAAGATCGCCAAGCGGGCGGAGCACTAAGGCTCGTTATCCATACTATTTTCTTGCTGGGCCCCACTCCCATTGCTCTAGCCATAAGCTATGGCAGCTCCAGCCAAAACCACTGGGGCCCACCCTGCGAGGCCAAAGCGGGCTCTCGGATTACGTTAGGGGCTCTTTCGCTTTTGCCAGATCCATAGAGATACTACGAGTTCTCTGTCACAGATTCCATGGCCATTGCCGTCTGGTTCGACATTTCATCATGCCAAAATCGAGCATTGTCAACCTTATAGTATTTTTCTGACCAAAAAAAGCTTATAGCGCTTTGCATGGCACACTATACTTTTATTGGCAGAAGTCAAAGGGCCAACTACTCGTCTAGAATATTATTAACACAAAATCTTCTACGAAAAATTATTGTCGGCAGCCGAAAAATTTCTATTTCATTTTTAATTTTTTTAAATTCCTTTAAAATATATTATTTATTTTTTAAAATAAAAATTATTATTTATTTTTTACTCCGGTTGCAGGAGACGGCGACTCGGCGGCAGCAGGCGACGGAGGTTAGCGGTGGGCGGCGACGGCGGGGGCGTGGTTGGGAGAGAGAGGCGCTGAAAATGAAAAGAGGCTGAAGTGAAAGAGATGTTGATGTTGAGAGATTTCTACTTCTGAAAGAGAAGTAACTTTTTTAAACTTCTGGAATTGGCTCAAAAACAACTTCAAAAGTAAAAATTTGCTTCATAACTAGACATGTAATGTTGCGTAACCAAATGGATTCATGCTTCAAAAGTTGCTTTACCAAATGAATTTATGCTTCAGAAGCACTTTCGGAGCAGAAATTGTGATTCAACATGAGATGTTTTCCATTAACATGTAACTTTGGCATTCTAGTCTTCGGGATGGGAGCGGAATAAAATTCAAAGAGCGTCACGTATTCTGCTGTGCCGACTGACAAATGCACAGCTTAACACCAGATGTTTGGTCTGTCCATGGTTTAATATACGTCGATCTAGTACCTGACATTAGATTTATCGTCATTTGCTGCTCCCGCCTTATCAAATGTTCACCAACTCTGGTCAAGGATTTCTAGTGGCATGTAATAACTTTCCGGATGGAAGGTCAACTAAAATGATGCACTTCATCTTGGAGAAGAGTCTGTGTTGTGATCAAAATCATCTAATCTAACTTGTCTGCTGCGCGACAGGGTGTTTGTTGGTTGCAAACGGGTGTAAGGCCATGTATACATGTCTTACTCCAGAAAGACAGCAAAGAATAAACAGCCAGAAGAGGAAACTGTGATGAAAAACTCAAGAACAAAGAACTCTGTGCAAAAAGTCAAAGTTATTCAAGAACAAATGAAGCACCAAGGCTGATCAAAGTGGCAAAGTTCTTTAATAAATAAGCAAATCAAGTAACCGGAAACGATTGGTTGTGCATTAGCTCAAACTTTTGGGATCACCGGAAGCGAACTCGCCCGATTATTGAAAAGTTCTCCAGAATATAGCAACATCACTGGGAAAAAAGAATCATGGGCTTAAGGAGGGGGTAGCACTGTTTTTCCGGGGTGTCGAACCGAACCTATGCTGTAGAAAAAGGCAGAGCATAGAAATCCTGTTTATGCATGTTCCGAGGAAGTTCTGGCAAGAGCGCTTCGTTCTGAAGAACCTTAATCACTTGATCGGCCTTTGGCCTCTCTCCCTTATATGTTGAATAAGTCAAATTTGTTTCGGTCAAAGCTATTCTTCTGCTCACGTTTTCAATAAGTTAGGAATTGTCCTAGTCTTTAGGAGTTGGTTGTAGCATGTTGCTGCAC
The DNA here is from genome assembly GCA_029784005.1 of Lenwebbia sp. NSW1173648. Lineage (NCBI taxonomy): Eukaryota > Viridiplantae > Streptophyta > Magnoliopsida > Myrtales > Myrtaceae > Lenwebbia > Lenwebbia sp. NSW1173648. The sequence goes on along the minus strand of JARCGZ010000008.1, from coordinate 3,018,622 downwards.
ACGTTTAGAGTGACTTGTCTTTCTCTGTTGCTATTTTCTAGCTAATCTGTCGTCAGATGGTGTTATACAATCGTGGCAATAAAGGGTCTCTTTTTCTCTGTTGGTTTCTTTTTATTCCATGGGTTTAGCTTGTAACAGTGGTATCGGAGTCAGTTTATTGAGAGTGTCCAGAGTTCAAACACGTGAGAAAAAGAGACTCTTTATCGCCACAATTGTATAACACCATCTGACGCAAGTCTTTTATAGGCAAAACTAATAACAGAAAAGCTAGAAAATAGCAACAGAGAAAGACCAAGTTACTCTAAACGTGTGCAGCAACATACTGCAACCAACTCCTAAAGACTAGGACAATTCCTAGCTTATTGAAAACATGCTGCACACGTTTAGAGTGGCTTGATCTTTTTCTGTTGCTATTTTCTAGCTTTTCTGTTACTGGTTTTGCCTATAAAAGGCTTGCGTCGGATGGTGTTATATAATTGTGGAGTCTCTCTTTCTCCGTTGGTTTCTTTTTATTCCATGGTTTTTAGCTTGTAACATTAACAGGGTGTGTGCACCCCAACCCCACAATCAACAAGCACTCCATTTCCTTGTCATTGAACTTTCCTTCCAATCTCTTGTCCGCCACGCTCAGCATGCACCCTGCGAGGTACAGTTGCCAGACCCATCTGACCAGCGGAACCTGAAACTCCCCATCTTCATAAGTCCTAGTGATCTCCAGGGCCACGACCCGAAGCCGAACATTTCGGACTCTCTGCTTGCCAGGTTCCGGTGCACTAAGCGGCTAAGTATCTTCACTTCGTTTGATGAAGTTTTTCTCAGAGTTTTCATATTCTCTTGACAAAGACCACTCGGCCATGATTACCCAAGGTTCCCTTATAAACGTGCCCTGATCCACCTTGGCCCAGTCTACGATCACTTGCAAAGCGTTTCGTCGCAGCTCTCAGCTCTTGATAAGAGAACTTTCTGGGCAGGGCTCCTCTTTCTGTGTCCATGTTAATGGCCAAGCCAGCGTATACTCGTCTCCTGTCGTCCCTATCGCTCTTTTTGAATCTGGTCTTCACGACCCACCAAGTGACTCCAACGAGAAGCACCAAAAGGAAGAGTGAAACAACAATAACTGCAATGAGCACAGTCCGAAAGCTCTCTGTTTTGTTGTGTTCTCTTTTGTTTGTGTCCAAATTTGAGGTCAACTCCCATGAATTAATGTTGTGCCGCTCGGCGCTCGGTGATTACACTGGTGGCGGTGGCTGCAGAAAACCCAATTGTGACAAACTCCAGGAGGACTTTTGTTATATCAATTTGATAGGAAAGCGATATCTGCCCCGTGAAGACGTGGTTCTGCTCGTATGTCCAAGACGCACTAAGATTCTTCGTGGTGGCATTGTAACTTATCCAAACATCTGCTGGTTCTCCACTGTGTGAGCCCGCATTCCAGGAGGAATACACTGCTGAGCCAATCGAGTCGCTATTGATCCCAACATGCCGCACATCAGGGTCCCACTCTTTGTTAGGGAATGTATCGAACTCGACCATCACTATCTGGTTATTAGTTGCTGAGGCAGCAGTTGTGCTCGTGTTGAATTGTCCCAAAAATTCACCTGCCGAGTTGGGCGGGATGGGAAAACAGACAGGAGCAAGGAAGAACGCAATGCCGTCGCTGCATGGAGTCGAGTTAAGGGTGTCAATGGTTAGAGAGAAGCGAGTAGTGAAATCCGCGGCTCTGCCAGTGAAGGAATCCCATAAGTGAAATGGTTCAGCGAATGTGGCATGGCCCACACGAAACTGATGATCAACGATGTTGAGGCGCGTTGCTCCTGAAGATGCCATCGCATCTCCTTCATATATTATGTCAGTTTCGTCAGGATAGAAGCGGGTTTTGTTGAAGGAAATAGATCTCACAGCTGGCACTAAAAGATGCAGCACAATGAGTACGAAGAAGCTCTCACTCGAGCAAGGAAGATTAGAATTTGACATTCTAATTACGGACATGGGGTCTTTGGGTTGTGATATTCCGGGAAAGTGTTAAGACAGGATATAGGCTTGGATCACTACTGTGCAGACATTGTATCACAGTTTGACTTCATATTCAACTTTTACATATATTTAAGGAGTTGACTTTGACATAGTCCATGAAGCGGCACATAGGTGATGGTGACAGATAGTCTCAGTTGTGGGGCTTTTTTCGAAAAAGGGTCTGAAAAAAAAAAATTTACAAGATTGGGTCTAATTTTTTTTTATTTACCAGAAGGGGTCCCGTTCGGTATTGGTGAAACCGAACTGAGAAGTTCGGCGGTCGCGAAGCCGAACGAACTATAGTTCGGCGGCAAGGACGCCGAACTAAGAAGTTCGGCGTCGTGGGAGCCGAACTTATTCCCATTCGGCACCACAACCGCCGAACTTGTGGCCGTTCGGCGGCTGTGGTGCCGAACGGGAGGGAACCCATTGCCGCAGGTGTCGCAGGCTTCACGGGTGTCCGTTCGGCAGCAGAGCGGCCGAACATGTGGCCGTTCGGCAGCTCTGATGCCGAACGGAAGCAAAGCCTGCGCTTGCGCAGCCTTCACGGGTCTGCCGAACTTGTGGCGGGCCCGCCATTTTTGCAGGCTTCACGTGAAGTGTGAAGCCTGCACACTCCACGTGAAGCCTGCTACGTGCAGTGAAGAAGCCAGCCCTTTCACTTAATTGTCGAAAAGATTTTGAGCGGGTGAAAGAGAGAGAGGAGCAGAGGAAGAGAGGAGCAGAGGAAGAGGAAGAGAGGAGCAGCGGAAGAGAGCAGCAGAGGAAGAGGAGAGCACCGGCCGATATTCGTGCTCCGCTGTCGTCCGTCGTAAACAGTCGCGCGCCGTTTCACCAGCGGAGTTTCTACCTCAAATCAGTCCGGATCTCGCTCTACGGATCAAGGTAACACCAATATCATTTCTAGGGTCGATTCAAGCATATTATGATACGTTTAATTTTTTATTTATTGAGCTGTTTCACTATTTAGATTAGGTCTCCGGGCTAAATTTGGACCGTAGGATGTGGTAATTAGATCGGACGGCGTAGATTTGGTCTTCGATTAGATTTGAGCCGTTGATTTTAGGAGCTTAATTCAACGGACGTGGGATAGCCACGTGGGCAAACTTGGATCGTAGGATCTGTCTGTAATTATAAAAATTTTCAAAAAATAGAAAAATCATAAAAATTTAGAAAATATAAATAAATAAAAAAAAGTGGCAACGACGTAGTTTTTTCCGGGCTGGGCGCTCGGGTCTGGTTGACCTCGTTGACCCGGCCAGAGAAATATAAAAAATAAATAAATAATGCCGGAAATAAAAAAAATCAGAAAATCACTAAAAAATGAAAATAAATCATAAAAAAATTATAAGAAATTTGTAAAAAAAATGAAAAAATTCCGGAAAATTTGTAAATTTTAAAAAAAGGAAAATAAAAAATAGAAAAAAATGAAATAGAAAATAATAATAATAGAAAAAAAATGGGAACGACGCGATTTTTTTGGGTCAACCCCGAGGGGGTTTGACCCGGGCTAGGCGCTCAGGTCTGGTTGACCTGGTTGACCCGGCCAGAAAATATAAAAAATAAAATAAAAATGCAGAAATTAATAAAATCAGAAAATCACTAAAAAATCGAAAAATTCATTAAGAAAATATTAATAATAGTAAAGTTAAAAAAAGGAAAATGAAAAAAATAATAATAAAAAAAAGAAAATAAAAAAATGGGAACGGCGCTATTTTTTTGGGTCAACCTAGAAGGGGTTTGACCCGGGCTAGGCGGTCGGGTCTAGTTGACCAGGTTGACCCAGCCAGAAAAATATTAAAAATAAAATAAAAATGCAGAAAATAAAAAAAATCAACAGGGACATGATGATATTTATTTAGAAAAAATAAAATTAGAATACAAATAAAATAAAAAATAATAGCAATTGTGCGATATTTATTGAGTTCCTCTGTTCCATTTGTAGACATGGCACAACGAACTTACATTCAGCCGGGACCTCGGGACGATTCACTACTTACAGAGCAGGCCCGACACAGATCACATGCCATATGGAACGCTCAGGTAATTAAGAAATTTCTCAGTTGATCTGTCATTTGTAATAGCTGTATCGTAATAAAATCTACTAATGGTTAATGTAACATTTTATAGATAGATGAGGATCAATGTCTTAGATGTCAGCGAGATGGATCGATGCTACACGAAGCTGAACTTGATGAACGCATTGAACCGTATATTCGAGCTTCGGGATTTTACGGAATTTGGAAGATGGGATTTTGGCAAATTGATCACCATTTGATTACAGCTTTGGTCGAGCGATGGAGGCCCGAGACTCACACCTTCCATATGCCGGAAGGTGAATGCACGATCACATTGCAGGACATCGCAGTGCTAACAGGGCTTCCTATTAATGGACTTGCAGTTACTTGCCCCACTAGTAGGAGTTGGCCCGATCTTTGTGAGAATCTACTTGGTCACCGCCCCCTAGCCAGTCAAATACGCGGTTCGATGGTAAAGATAGCCTGGCTGAGAGGACTCTTTGGTGTAATTCCTGACGATGCCGGTGAGGTTACCATATTGCAGCATGCTAGGGCATTGATTCTCCAGTTGGCTGGATCTATCTTTTCAGACAAATCAGGTGCTAGGGTTAGTTTGATTTTTCTTCCACTACTAGAGCACCTCGAGGATCCTACGCCGTACAGTTGGGGTTCAGCAGCACTGGCGTGGTTGTATCGGGAGCTATGCAATGCGACTGATCCATCAGCGCACCAAATCAGTGGTGCCCTACATGTATTGCAGATTTGGGCGTGGGATCGCTTCAGTTGTGTCGCCCCATCCATCAGAAGCCGTGATCCTTTACCAGATGCACCTCTTGGTAGTCGGTATGTGATTTATTGTTTTTTCAGTTCGTGAGTCATAAATTTGTTTCAGTGCGTATAATATATGTAAATGTTCTTATTTTTTATTTATGCAGCTGGACTCAACCCCTACAGACAACAATGGTCCCCACACATACTTTGCGGCATCTGCGCTACCAATTTGATAGAATGGCATCTGCAGATGTAAGTCATGATAGCAACCAACGAGTTCAATGTAATGTTACCTTTTAAATTAATTCTTCGTTTAATTTGATATGTTTTAATACAATCACAGATTACTTGGGAGCCCTACACAGATGACATTCTCCAGAGTCTACCAGATTACTGCCGGCAGGGAGAACACATTTGGAGGGCTCGTGTCCCACTCATCTATTTCCACATCGTTGAGTGGCATTATCCAGACCGAGTATGTCGTCAGTTTGGTATGCATCAATCAATACCTATTCCTCCCAGTAATCATACAGGTTTTCATAATATTCAATTAAAGCCAATTACAAGGAATTGGGTCGATTTTCACGGAGAGTGGATTGGTATATGGAACAATCGTCTTGAGCACATAGTCAATTATGCTCCTGCAACGGAGCCACTTCACTATCATTCAGAATATATGAAGTGGTATCGCAAACACACACGAAGGTGGATTTCTTACACGGGAGGTGCAGTAGGTGGAGCGGTTAGTGCAAACACATTTAATTTACTTAATTTATTATTTTTTTAGTAACATAAGTTATTGGCATTCGATAACTTCTGTTGACTTTGATTTCATGAACAGTGTGATGGCGTGGAACAAATCGTACGATTGGTTTCCAATATATCTCGGGAGAACATGCAGGAGAACATACGGCATATAGATAGGATATCTAAGGTAATGCTGTGCGCCTTCAATGAGGAGAGGCGGTTGACAATGATTCCACCACCCCAATCAGCACCTACAGCAGCACCCATTGGGCCGGACGAGGATGACCCACCTGAGACTGTTCAGTCGACCCGAAGGACCACTCGAGCTCATCCAGTTGATGACGCCGTTTCCTACCCGTTCACCTATCATACGCCGGGGTTAAATACAGGGTTTAGCCAGTTTGCCAGTCCATTTCATGAGGGACCCGATTTCGCCTTCACTCCAACTAACTCTCCAAGTGCCTATGGATCCGAGTTCTTCCCACACCCGTCTACAGTAGGATATGAACCATCGGAGCATCGAATATTTCCTGACTTTCATTATGCATCCACATCACAGCCACGCTTCATACCACATGACATGCCTTCGTCATCTACAGATCCTACTCCTCCAGAACGTCATCGTCGGTACAATACTAGGCGTCCCGAAGAACGAAGACAACCTGATTGCGGAACAGGAGGCCGCGTAGGAGGACGACATCATCATTAAATGTAATGAGGGTTGCAGCAACAGACGCACAGAAGCAGCAGCAGTAGAATGCCTCGGGTGGTTCAAACCCCCGACTTGCTTGCTTTGTGCTCGTTTTTCATTAGCTTAATCTTAGTATTTTCGGACTATTCTTGGTTTATTGTGTTCGTGGTTCGTAGAAGAACGCTTCGGTGTGCTCATTTTCTCTCATTTCGATCTTTGTGTAAAGTTATGGGGTCGGGAATACCCCATGTTGGCCCGGTTTATGCCCAGATTTCTGGAAAAACAGTGCGACCCTCCTACTTTGGGGTCGGTTTTCTCAGTCATTTTGCGTGATTTGTTGGTATATTATTGTTCAAATGCATTCTACGTGCGTAGACCTTCGATTCGATATGTTGTGTGGCCCCTAGTTATGACCGAGGTGTGAAATATGCCCTTCCAAAGATGCCTTGTTGGTCTGATCGGAATCCGGAAATTTTGCCCAAGTGTCGGACTCAGTCCAACTTGCTTGCTTCGTGCTCGTTTTTCATTAGCTTAATCTTAGTATTTTCGGACTATTCTTAGTTTATTGTGTTCGTGGTTCGTAGAAGAACGCTTCGGTGTGCTCATTTTCTCTCATTTCGATCTTTGTGTAAAGTTATGGGGTCGGGAATACCCCCTGTTGGCCCGGTTTATGCCCAGATTTCTGGAAAAACAGTGCGACCCTCCTACTTTGGGGTCGGTTTTCTCAGTCATTTTGCGTGATTTGTTGGTATATTATTGTTCAAATGCATTCTACGTGCGTAGACCTTCGATTCGATATGTTGTGTGGCCCCTAGTTATGACCGAGGTGTGAGATATGCCCTTCCAAAGATGCCTTGTTGGTCTGATCGGAATCCGGAAATTTTGCCCAAGTGTCGGACTCAGTCCAACTTGCTTGCTTCGTGCTCGTTTTTCATTAGCTTAATCTTAGTATTTTCGGACTATTCTTGATTTATTGTGTTCGTGGTTCGTAGAAGAACGCTTCGGTGTGCTCATTTTCTCTCATTTCGATCTTTGTGTAAAGTTATGGGGTCGGGAATACCCCCTGTTGGCCCGGTTTATGCCCAGATTTCTGGAAAAACAGTGCGACCCTCCTACTTTGGGGTCGGTTTTCTTAGTCATTTTGCGTGATTTGTTGGTATATTATTGTTCAAATGCATTCTACGTGCGTAGACCTTCGATTCGATATGTTTTGTGGCCCCTAGTTATGACCGAGGTGTGAGATATGCCCTTCCAAAGATGCCTTGTTGGTCTGATCGGAATCCGGAAATTTTGCCCAAGTGTCGGACTCAGTCCAACTTGCTTGCTTCTTGCTCGTTTTTCATTTTGCGTGATTTGTGCCATGTCCACAAATGGAACAGAGGAACTTAATAAATATCGCACAATTGTGATATTATAACATTACAAAAAATTCATATATATAATTTACATAATTCACACAACTAAATTGAGTATGAAAATCAGATGTATTACATTCAATGTTGACACACAATCTAAATTTTATTGCTGGGCCGATCTGTATGCACAAGTTTGGCTGTTGTGCCCTGATTTTCCACAGTTGGTGCAAGCGTTACGCGAAGTGCTACTGCTCGGCGTACTCCAGTCCATCTCATTATGTATCCGTGATGCACGGGGCCTTCCTTTCTTCCTAATACGGTTCGGGTCTGGCACTAATAGCAGCTCGTCAGGTTCAGGCCAGTAATCCGAATGCCCCAATGGATGAAACATGTACTGATAGCACTGAAGTGTTCTATCCAACGTATAGAATTCATCTACGAACGCATGGTAATCAATTGCATATTTTTGACATGCTGCAATTACGTGGGAACATGGGATTTTCATCTCTTGAAATTTCCCACATGTGCACGTTCGTCGGTTTAGCTGGACTTTGTGTTTGTGGCCCCCTGTTCCTTTGGATCTATTACATCCAGTTTTAACTTCAAAAGTCCCTGTATCAGAGTCGAACCGTGTCACATCATGCCTATTTGCAGCTTGACTGTTTCTCTCGAGCATGTTACCCGCAAATTGAGTATATACCCATCCCTCTACCTTCTGCGCCCTGTATGTCGTTCTTCTGGTGTCAAAATAATAGGCCAATTGATAAAATATCTTATTCACCATAGCAGTTATTGGCAGAGCACGAAAATCCTTCAGCATCCCATTAACCGATTCAACTAAATTCGTTGTCATCGATCCATATCTCCTTCCTTCATCATAAGCTTTCGTCCATTTCTCCCTTGGAATCTGCTCACACCATTGAGCGATTTCTGGATGCAACTCACTCATTCGGCTCATGATGTGTAAGAATTTCCGCTTTTGATTCTCGTAAGCTGTACATTACAATAATAATAAGTACTCGTCACACAAATTTATGAACACGTTTATTCCTCAAATAACGTAAATTTAAAAATTTACCTGCCATCTGAACAGCTAATTTGCCTTCGGCATTTTTGAATTGCTTATTGTAGTTGCTGACAACATGCCGAATGCAATATCTATGGTGGCCATGTGGAGGACGCCACTCTTCTGTCTCCATTGCTTTCAGAATCCCCTTATGCCTGTCTGATATTACACAAATATTTTGTCGGCCATTAGTGACATATCTCCGCAACAGATCCATAAACCAAGTCCAATTGTCGCCATTCTCCCGATCAACCACGGCAAATGCCAACATAAATATATGATTGTTGCCATCAAATGAGGCCGCACAAAGGAGCGTTCCTCGGTATTTCCCGTACAAAAAAGTTCCATCAACAAATATCACAGGACGACAATTTTGGAAGCCTTCAATCGTTTGCTTGAAAGTCCAAAACATCCGGTTGAAAACCTTGACACTATTATCTTGGCTCATGCAATCATCGATCACAAAATGAGAACCTGGATTCATTGACTTCATCATATTCATATACTGTCTTAACTGACCATACGACTCATCCCATCCTCCAAAAGTTTTGGCAATCGCCATTTGTTTAGCTGCCCAGGTTTTTCGATAAGTAGGTTCGAAGCCCAGCTTGTCTTTAATCTCGGCCATTAATGGCTTGATTTTGATATCTGGTTGAGCGGCAACCATTGCTTCTATCTGGCTGCAGAGGTACTTCTGATCAAGTTGCCGATGATCCCTTGATATTTGCAGATTACGACATGTATGTGGCCCACTATACTTAGTTATTGTCCAAAATGGGTCATCCTTTTTATGAAATGCACGGAGCCGCCAACCACACGGTTCATTTGGATTCCCGCACTGTATAGTATATTTTCGCTTCTTTGACTCACCACTGCGAAATTGATGATTTCTCCTCAGAGAATACTCTTTCGCAGCCAACTGCACCGCATCTCGTGATGAAAATAACATCCCAACATGAAATTCTGTTGATGGATCAAACAACATATGGCCCGGCTTGCTTCTTGTATCTACTTGCATCATATCATAGTTAATCTCTGAATGGGGTGGTGGATGTACCAACGGCAAAATGGGATTACTGCAATGTGTGTTGTAGTAAGCCTCCATATCGCCACCTCCGTCATCTTCTTCGGCACCTCCGACATCTTCTTCATCACCTCCGTCATCTTCTTCGTTACCTCCGTCATCTTCTTCCAACCATAAATCATCTTCTTCATCACTATCAGCATCATCATTATCATTGTTATCATCGTACTCCACGTACTGATTATCCACACCAACTTCATCTTCACCAACATTGGAACCTTCCCCAGTTAAATCATTTATCGGTTGGTGTTCATCTACAGTTGCATAAAACTGTGCAAACCCCGTAGAATTACCCTGACGTGCAAACTGCATGATTATCTTAACTGCAGCATCATTATGCACCTCCACAATTTCATACATACAATAATTGGTTGCTTGAATCGGTTGTCTATACATCAGACTAGAAATATACTGATTTTCTGTTATTTTCAACTGGCGCTCAATCATAGCACGTAACTCATCAAATCTGGATATGTTTCCCAACTCAAACATAGCATATTGTCCACCTTCGTAATCATATCCAAATTCATTTCGTACTATTGTACCTCCCCATTTCACAGTCCCAAAAGATGTAGAAGACATTCTGCTAAATGAAGAAATTATAAATTATTTTCCATCCATAAGTTAATAATTATTTTTCCCTAGACAGTAATAAATTAATCTTAGCGCAAGAACAAGATATTTTTTGGACCTAACAGCACAAAACAACAACAGTGACTACACAGCACTAAAACAACATGTTTTTCACATCAAAACGTGCTCAAATTAACACTCACAAGGATATAGGAATTACCTTGACCCAAAAAACGTGCGTGCGTCGAGATGAGAATCTGGATACTGTGTCTCCTTAACCTCTCTGCTCTTTTGCTCTAACTTCTCTGCCGTGTATAAAAAATTAACATTACAAAATCGAAACGAAAAACGCTAAGGGCAGTAGAAAATCGATTATAAAGTGAATCGTTACCTGGTTCGAAGGTAAAGAAACGTCACCGGAATCAATGACCGCGGATACGGAGACGCCGAAAATCGACAAACGACCTCCAAATCTCTCTTTTCTCTCTCGGTTGTCTCTCGTTTCTCTATTTTTTCTCTCTGTGAAGCCTTCACGCCTCTGTTATTTGTATCAGAGGCCTGAAGGCTTCATGGAACGCTTGCCTCCACGTGAAAAGCCTGACCCTTCACGTGAAGGGAAAGGCATGCGTGAAGAAGGGACGGTCTGCATGCAGCAGAGGGGGCCCTCGCCTGGGACGCATGCAGCAGAGGGGGGCATGGAGAGGGGGGCCTCGCCTCGCCGCATGCCGCAGAGCGGGGCGTGTGGCACTTTGGCAGAGGGAAGTTCGGCAGCTCGGCGGCCGAACGCATGCATGTTCGGTAGCACGGCTACCGAACTTGCAAAGTTCGGTCGGCGCCGCAACTCTTGCACGTTCGGTAGCCCAGCTACCGAACTGACATCGCTTGGTCCAATTTCCCCAAGTTCGGCGGTCTTAACGCCGAACGGGACCCTAACCGGTAAATTTTGGCAAACGAGACCCAAATCCGTAATTTTTTTTTTTTCTGGACCCTTTTTTGAAAAAAGCCCCTCAGTTGTGCATGTCTACAGGAAAGTTCATATCCTGTTGCCTTAAAAGGACAGTATTATATAAGCCAAGTTTTCACTTTTAATCAGTAAGCAGTTTAATATGCAGAAATTGGCTCAGAATATGCCTATTGATTATTTGCTGCACTAATATAAGCGCTTTCAAAATATCTTGGAAGCGTATTTGAGCATTACACCCGCGACAGAAGCTTAAGAGTAATATTTCCCTACAATGCCGATTAGAACTATTATGGCGGCCCAAGATAGAAATTGTAGACAAACTGCGACGCTGAAAATGTCCTCCGGATAAGCATTTGGAGTGCTTAAACTTCAAATATGAGCATTACGAAAGCATCCGATTCAGACAAGTGAATGAGATGTGCATGCCTGAGACTATGAATGCAACTTGCAATGACAACATGCAAGTACAGAGCAATCAGTTTATAAGTCCTTGATTATGTAATTCTGGCCAAAAAAAGAATAGCAAATGTAGTCATGTAGTGGATAATTCAAGTACTATTGACCCCACAAATAATTGCCAGGGAAGGAAAGGAGATTCCTTCTTTGTGGGAAAAGTTTTAAGAGATTTTTTGCATCTAAGAGCTTCAGATGGTGATGATAGATGGTAACCACGTCCGGCATTGACCTTTTTTAAAGTCTTAAGAGCATCGTCTTCTATTAGGGAGTCATAGCAGCACAGGACTTGTGAATTGCGCAATACTCTGTTCATGTCTATGAACTGTTTGTCCAATGAGGAGCAAAGATGAAAGGTTTATGATAAGTTTCCAGGGTTAAGAAAACCCCATCAAAAGCAAAAACAGAGAACAGAGAGGGACGGAGGCTTAAACCCCGGAACAAAGAAGTTGACCATAGTTCTTGCACGGTAATTGTACTCTCTCTGTTCAAAGGCACAAGATTTAGCTGTATTGTAGCACTTAAAATAGCTCTCTCTCTCTCTCTCTCTCTCTCTCTCTCTCTCTCTCTCTCTCTCTCTGTATGTGCGTGATTGCTCGTGCACCAGAACATGATTCGAGTGTCCGGTCTAAGGTAAGTATTCCGATATCTGACCCTCTTTAGCTATTAACTGCGCGTCCAAATCGAGCTATGAAAGAGTCTGTGACAATGGAAGTTTCACGCCATCAATGGCATGGCAACTAAGACAATGTCGCCTCAAACAGCCTTTGAGGTAAAGCTGGAACTACTTGCAGTCATCTTCAGGATTACTGAACAAAAGAAGTGAACGCAGTTTTTATGTTTTTTGCTTAAGTGAACACAAGAAGGATTCCTGAATTGCCATGGAATGAGCTTGTTGAGACCTGTCGGAGAGAGATGGTCGATTTTTCCGATGATGCAGTAGGACAGCTTAAGAATTGAAACATCTACCTCAAGACCAGATGTTGTCCCAACTATACTTTCATTTGTTATGCCAAACTGACAAAAAACCTTAGTCCCAGATGAGTTAGTACGGAAGATTAGAAAGCCGATCCTTCAAAATTATTGGGTAGTACTGACACATCACAAAATTTGTCAGGCAAAATCCACTCGATTAACATGTTTTGAGATGCGGTGAAAAGAGAGTTTCTGCAAATAAAGCCTCAAGCTCCAGCACTGAAACTTCATGGCAGTTCCCATTTAATTGTGCCAACAACTGTTTATTGAAGACGTTGATGATATTCTCGATCCATTTGCGAAGCGAGGTGGGTGAAGTGTAATGTACTCCTGATCATACATGTCCTTCGGGTAGTTTCGGCATGGGGTGCTTCGAACTTAAGGACCTTGATTACCTCTGCCACCTTTGGCCTCTGCTTATTATTTGGATGAGTACACCACAAACCCACAATTAGCAAGCACACCATTTCTTTTTCATGGAAACCCATCTTCAATCTCTCATCGGCGGCACAAAGAATGTTTCCCCGCGAGATGGAGCCGCCAAACCCACCTTCATAGTGGCACGTGGTATTCACCATTGAGATAGGTCTTTCTTCCACAAGCGATTTCCAATGATGCGGCCCCGAAGCTAAACATATCGTATTCTTTACTGACCCTACCTTCATATAGATACTCTGGAGCTAGGTAGCCGTAAGTCCCTACTACAGCTGTCATCTGAGTTCTCAACTGGGGGTCGACACTCTTCGCTACCCCAAAATCGCCGAGCTTAGTGTTGAATCCTACGTCCAAGAGTACATTAGCCGACTTGATGTCTCTATGAATTACACACTGACCGGCGTCCTAGTGAAGATAGTGAAGAGCTGAGGCCAGGCCTAAAGCTATTTTATGTCTTGTATCCCACGGAAGAGTTGTTCGGTCGCCAAAAAGATGGGAATCAAGGCTTCCATTAGGCATGTACCTGAAGACTAGCATAAATTCCCCCTGCCCATGACACCATCCAATAAGTTGCACCAAGTTCTGATGTATAAGGCGGCTTATGATCTTCGCTTCATTGAGGAAGAATCTCTCAGAATGCTTGCTTTCAGAAGATATTCTCTTTACAGCAACAAAGCAGCCTAGATCACTCAACACGCCTTTATAATCATGACCTGAACCGCCTCTGCCGAGCCATGTGTCACTCGCAAAGCCATTTCTGGCCGTGGCCAATTCTGGATAAGAAAATCTCCACGGCAAAGCTCCTCTCTCAATATCTCGATCTACATGGGAGTCAGTACGTGTGCACTCTTCTTGCTTTTCCCCCTCTTTATGATCACATGACCGAGTCCTGCTCCTATTAATAGGATGAAGAGACAAACAGATGAGCTAACTACTATGGATATCCGACGCTCTGCGGTGGTTCTTTTATGTCAAGTGTGTAAGTGTGAATTGAATTCCCATGAGTGAATCATGTGCCGCTCCACGGCAAGTCCAGTTGCTGCTGAGAAGCCTATGGTAGCCCATGCAGGTAGAACATCACTCAGATCAACAGTGTGGGAAAGAGACGAACTTTCATTGAACACCGGATTTTCGTCATATGACCAGAAAACACTGTGATTGTTGCTAGCAGAATCGTATGTTATCCGACAGCTACAAGACCTCTGAATTATGAGGCGACATCCCAACTGGTGTTGACAGCTGATGTGATGGAGTCGATATTGATTCCCACATGCGGTGTAGGTGGATCATAGCCTCGGTTCGAGTAAGTGTCGAACTCGACCATTATGATAGGATCCTTAGACGAGTTGCCAGTTGTCGAGTTGGGCAATCCCAGATACCCACCACCTGAGTTTGGTGGAATTTGATAGCCTGCAGGGGCAATGAAGAAGGCAAGGCCATCAGCATAACTGCTCGTATTGGGGGCTTTGATGGTGAAGGAGAAACGAGTAGTGAAGTCCGCCGGCTTTTTGGTTTCTAAGTCCCACAAGTTCACCGGCTCTGAGTAAACGACACTTCCAACAAGGAAGTACACCTGGTCGACTTCGGTGAGGTCCGCATATCCAAGCGAAACATTGGCATATGCATCTCCTTCAGAGAGTATGTCGCTTGAGCCACTGGCAAATCGGCTTATGTTGAAGGAAAGTGAGTAAGCAGGGCCAAAAAGGATACAGGGGAAAATAACTGCAACAGTAAGGTAGATGTTTAGTCGATCAAAAAAGGGTGGCAGCGACTTTAGGGACCTCGTCGATATGAGCATCTCTGTAATGGAGTACATCAAGTGGTGAGAAAAAAGAGGCCTTTGAAAGTCGAGAGCTCGTCCGTAAAATCTGGAAATTTCTTGACAGAAGTAGGTGCACTGCAACTTCTACTGAGGCAGTCATTGATCAATCTTAAGGACAGTACATGACTGAGTTACATCGAAGAAGAACAAATATTTCAAAGTGCTGCTTATAAATCTGTGCATGGAAATTGCATTACAGATTTAGGCCGTCTCAATCGTGATTTTTCAGATATATAAGAAGCCAATCGCCTAGAAATAGACGTCTTTGAATCATTGCATGAATCCGGTTTTGCATGTGCTCATATTAACAGCTTGAGGAAGGTAACGATGAGTCCTCTGAAGCTATGACGGTAGTTTCTAAGAATGCTCGAGAGACAAACACATGGAGTTAGTTGCAGACATATTGGACAACCAGATCTTCCATCCAACGTAGGTTCATTTGGATCTTGTTCTATTGTTCAGGACAAAACATTAAGGTTAAACCCGGCATAAACAAGGCGAAATTGCCGACTGTTCGATTCAAATAGGCTTCTCGTTTGGCTCTTAGTATCTCCATTGTGATACTTCCGCAACATGTAGATGGAGACCTATGGTCAGGTAAAAAATCGAAGGTCGCACTACAGGGCATTTAGGGCGCGTGTGGCAACACTTCTGCTTCGGAAATTAGCTTCTGGCCAGAAGTTGATTTTTCTACTTTTCCTCAAAAGTAGAAGTTGATTTTTCTACTTCTGCTCCAGAAGATATTTCTGACCAGAGAAATTCGTTTGGTAACGATTGAAAATTTCTACTTCTGGAACATTATTAACACAAAATCTTCTACAACGAATTATTGTCGGCAGCCAAAAAATTTCTCCTTCATTTTTAATTTTTTAAAATTTCTTTAAAGAATAATTTTTATTATTAAAAAAATTATTTACTTTTTAAAAAAATTATTTATTTTTTACTCCGGCGGCTGGAGATGGCAACTCAGCAGCTGCGGGCGGTGGTTGGCGGCGGTCAGTGGTGCTCGGGGGGGGGGGGGGGGGGGGCAACAGTGGGCGGCGGCGATGGTCGGTGGCAAGCAGCGATGGTTGGAGGTTGGCGGCGAGGAATGACAGTGGGCGGCGGGTGGCAACGGTGGTCGGTGGCGATGGACAGAGGTCGGTGGTTGGCGGCGATGGGCGGCGACGGCAAAGGCGTGATTGGGCGAGAGAGGTGTAATGAAAAGAGGGTAAGGCGAGAAGTACTTCTTGAGTTGAGAAGCAATTTTTTTTAACTTCTCAAATTGGGAGAAAAATAACTTCAGAAGTGAAAATTCACGAAGTAGAAATTTCTTTCAGAAGTAAAATTTTTTATCAAACAGATTTCTACTTCAGAAATTGCATTACCAAATGGATTTCTGCTCCAGAAGCACTTCTGGAACAGAAATTCACTTCCAGAAGTATTACCATGCGCACCCTTAGCATAACAATGCATCGCCGGATACTCAGACAAGCTTATCACATAGAGAGTCAATAAATTGAAAGTATGGAGAGCTTCTTCCATATTTAACAGCCGAACGTACTATCCCTAAAAGTAGGCGAAACTCTATCTGATTAAACTAAGTACTACGAAATAACGTGGTTCATTTCATCACATTCCAAGCATTCCGTGCATTTTATGTAACGATCCGGTCCGACGAGGGAAGGGAGTGGTCGTTGGGGCCAAAGGGTCTAGACAAGGAGTGACTCCTAGCAAGCTTCTGATAGCGAAGGGGTAGGAATGAATCGAATTGCAAACCGAACAGGGAGAAAACGATTCTGATATGTCTGTGTGTGAAAACTGAAATTAACTCACGGAGGCACCTTTTGACATAATGACAAGCTTTAGATTTGGAACTCCAAAGTTAAGCGTGCTCGAGTGGGAGCAATACCAGAATGGGATGGGAAAGTGCCCACCTATATGCCAAAGAGTAAAATCATGAGACTCGATATGGGACGGGTCAAAGCAGACAATACCTCGAGCGAGTTAATCTAGGATGTCACATAATTTTATCGGAGCGAGTTAATCCAGGATGTCACAATATGGTTTCGGAGCGGGATCATTTCCAGTAGATGTGTGGTTCAGGGACGAACCACACGGCGGACCTATAATGACCAAGTCTGACCATGGTGGGGAGTAGTTGCCGGGGCTAGAGAATTGGACAAGAAGTGGCTTCTAGCAGGTTTCTAGGATGGCAAAGGGGGCAAAAATGAAACAAATTGCACACCGAACAAGGGGAGAGCAATTCTAATATGTAATGTGTGTGTGTGTGTGAAATCTTGAATTAACTCACAATGGCGTCATTTTACGTAATGGCAAGCTTTAGTTTTGGAACTCCAAAGTTAAGCGTGCTTGGCACTACCAAGATGGAAGCCCCATAGGGCTTTAAAAGATAGAGAGTCAATAGTAAGAAAGTGTCATGTCGCAGAAATAAGTGATTAAACAATAATATAGACAGAACAAGAAAATAAATCGGACATCTGATTTACGTGGTTCGATCGGTGTGACCTATATCGAGAGGAACGAATTCCACGGTAGATCAAACGATACAGCGGAAATTACAACCATACTTATGTCACTCAATTACTCTTATGCTGCGTTTGGTGGTCCGAAGTTGGGTTGCAATAGGATAGGATAAAGTGGGATTAGATACAACAGACCTTCCTCTTATATGCTTCCAACACTAGAAAAAGTCGACGATGTCCTTGAACCACTAGGCAAGGGAATCAAATTAGGCGGTCGATAGTCTTGACAGTACATGTCTTCTGGTAGAACCGGGAATGGAGCTTCAAACTTAAGGACCTTAATCACCTCTCCAACCTTGGGTCTTTGCTTATCGTTCAGATGAGTGCACCACAAACCTACCACTAGAAGGCATTCCATTTCCTTTTCGCTGAAAACCATCGTCAGTCTCTCATCGGCTGCCCCGAGAATGTTTCCTTCGCGATAGAGCCGCCAAACCCACTTTGTGAGCAGCACGTGATATTCCCCCTCTAGGTAGGTCCTCCTCCGGCAGGCGATTTCCAGCACTACGACTCCGAAGCTGACCGTATCCGATTCTTTGCTCACTCTCCCCTGATAAACATATTCCGGAGCCAAATAGCCATAAGTACATACTACAGCTGTCATTTGATTACTTAACTGGGAGTCGACGCCCTTAGCCACCCCGAAATCGCCTAGCTTAGTGTTAAATTCTATGTCCAACAGGACATTAGCCGACTTAATGTCTCTGTGAATGACGCAGTGGCCCGCCTCCTCGTGAAGGTAATGGATGCCCAAGGCCAAGCCTAAGGCTATTCTGTATCTGGTATCCCACAAAAGAGTTCTTCTGTCCCCGAAAAGATGGCAATCTAGGCTTCCATTAGGCATGTACTCGTAAATCAGTATGAATTCCCCTTGCTCATGGCACCACCCAAGCAGTTGCACCAAGTTCTTATGAATCAGGCGGCGTATGATCTTGACTTCATTGATGAAGAACCTCTCCGAGTGTTTTGGATTCTGCAGATATCCTCAAGAGTCCTTTGTAAACATGGCCCGAACCGCCTTGACCAAGACTTTGGTCACTTGCAAAGCCATTCATGGCCGTGACCAATTCATTGTAAGGAAATCTCCCGGGCAAATCTCCGATCTCAATACAGGACTCCACACTCGTGCCTTTCGACGCGGCCTTCCTGCTGTTCCGCCTCTTTAGGGCTGCGCGGGCAAGCAATCCTGCCATCAGTAAAAAAAGGGGCCTAATACAACAACAAAAAAAACCTCCAACTTTAGAGACAATTATATCCAAAACTTTTTTGTCTCATAAAATTATACTGGTCTAATACCCAAAAAAACCTTCAACTTTGGCATTTGTCTCAATTATATCCGAAACTCTTGTTTGTTTAATAAAAAACCCCCAACTTTTACTTTTATCTCAATTCTACCACCATCAGCTTTCCGTCCATAATCACCGTTAGTTAATCCCACGTAGCTCGAATTTGCTCGCCAAACTTACTAATGAATCTTCGAAATTTAGACACAATACGTTTCAGGGACGATGAGATTTTAAATCGTTCGTCCAAATATCTCAATGTCTAGCCGTTCTTTGGGCTGTTGAGTGCCGAAAAGAATACGAAACACGCCGTCTTGATTGACTCTGTATCTCCCGACAATATGTAAGAGAAGTAAATAACAGAAGAGAAGTTCGGGGGTTTTTTCATGTCAGCTTTGCTAAGGTGTAATTTATTAACGACGTAAAAATGCCACGTGGGATTAACTAATTGTGATTATGGACGAAAGGCTAACAGTGGTAGAATTGAGACAAAAGTAAAAGTTGAAGGTTTTTTACGAGACAAAACAAGTTTTGGATATAATTGAGACATATGCTAAAGTTGAGGGTTTTTTTGGTACTAGGCCCGTAGAATTGGGACAAAAGTAAAAATTTGGGGTAGAATTGAGACAAAAATAAAAGTTGGAGGTTTTTTACGAAATAAATTTTGTTTTTGGATATAATTGTCACAAATGCTAAAGTTGAAGGTTTTTTTGGATATTATGCCGTAAAAAAAGAGAAACAAACAACCAGCACCATCAAAGATGCATTGAACTTTGCTTTCCCTGCTTGTTTCTTGTCGTTCCTGCTTTGGCCAGGGCTTGTGTCATCATCGTCCAAGTTCGAAGAAAAATCCCATGAGTTAATCAGGTGACGCTCCACTCCAAGACCGGTTGCAGTCGAGAATCCTAATTTGACTCTCTCGGGCAGAATGGTCTTGAGTGTTGGAGTTGGCGAATATTTCGGGGACCTTTATTTCTCACATCGGGTACGCCCACGTGAGCTTAGGGAAACTGAAGTGTTATCCGACGACATGTGACCCCTGCGCGGAATGCGGGGGTTCGGGGGCAACGCCCCCGACACGGGTGCCCCGCTGCCCGGTCAACGGGCGGGGGTTCGGGGGCAACACCTCCCGACGGGGGTTCCGCTGTCCGATCAGCGGACGGCTGTCCCGCTCGCCAGTATACGGGCGGGGGTTCGGGGGCATCGCCCTCGAAACCGCAACGGGTTTGAGCTTTTATTTAAGCTGGCCCGTATGGTGAGTGATTAAGAGGTTTCATATAGGTTTAAGTTTTGGGCCCGTTTGGGGCATATGTATATTTTTTTCGTTTTTGATCATTGTAACTAATTGAGTGGCTATAAACCGAAAATATAGTGAAATCTCTTTGCAAGACGTAGCCCTATTCTGGGGTGAACCTGGGTAATCTCGTGCGTCGTCCAATTTTCTTTGATTTCTGTGTGATCATTCTGATTCGGTGTGCGATAAATCCTTTCATTGAGATCAATCGAGTAAGAAAGAATAAAACTGCTGTCATACACCGGGCTTTGTTCGTATTCCCGGAGGATCGTATGGCATGTTGGGATAGGTGTCAAACTCGACTATGACGATCTGATTATCGAGTGAATCGAAAGTTGTTGAGTTGAGCAATCCCAAGTACCCACCGCCCGAGTTCAGAGGGGTTGGATAATCCACAGGCGCCATAAAGAAGGCGAGGCCATCGCCTAACCTGTTGTGATTGGGAGCGTCTATTATGAATGAGAATCGGCAAGTGAAATCTGTAAGCCGCTATAAACCTTATTACGGCAATCCCAAGATCTACATAGCTAGAATCTAGAAATGCGGAAATGGTTTAGAGGAATTTGTGCACCTGATTTGGAATCTAACGACGATCCAAAGCTCAAGATCTTCAAGATCTTCTCCTCTATGACCATCGGTATCCCTAGCTTAATGAGATAGCTTAATGAGATAGCCCCTCAGTCATGTATGCGTTCCTTATATGAGATTTTTATGAGTTCGTTACGGTTAGAGGGTGGACTTGAGCCCTATTTATAGAGTTTTCAGCCATGCCCCTTTCATCACGGGCCGGGCTCAACTCGGCCCACACAATGCCAGGCTCATATTAGACTGGTTAAGAATCCTTATATCTTACCTTATTAGACCAACTCCGTAAACGGTAAATTAATCCCGTAAAACGGTATATTACAATCTCAATTAATATAAGCCCACATAGGAAAACTTTAACAAAATCCGCCGCTTGGTTGGTGCTCGAGTCCCAGAGGCGCACGGGCTTCGAGTACACGACACGGCCAACCTGGGCGTATGCCGACCTTATATATGGCCTTTGCGTCTCCTTCATACACTACGTCGCTGGTGCTGCTATCGAACGCGGATATGTTGAAAGAAAAACACTCAGCAGAGGGAAGGAACAGAAGGCAGAAACAAAGGCTAGAGTAGTGGAAATGTTCACTTGATGAGAAGTGTCGGTCTGTAGCATCTTTAGAGAGTTAGTAGATTTGATGCTGGACATAGCCCAGGATTGAACAGGCAATGGGAGCTACGGTTTCGACATCTAATGATCGGCGTTGTTATATACATTCAGGCTGTTCAGGCACATGGAAAAAGCCAAATGGATAGAGATGGACGCGTCTTCGACATTGTCGCATGTTCAATCCCTCCCATTATGTTTATTATTCACAGACCAATCCCTGGACAGTGGACAGGACCCATAGTGTTACTAACTTGTAAAGCCCGCATGACACTGAAAAAGCCAAATCTAAAAGGTTGGAAAGAGATTAGCATCAACAATGCAAGTGTTGCTATACAGTTCGGACATCTACAACAACAGACAGAAGGAATAACACACTCTTTGACGACTTTCGGAAAATTCCCCCCTCCCCCCAATCGGAATTGGATGGATGATCGGCATGGCACGGGTCGGGGATTTGTACTCATGTCAAGCATGGATCACAGGCACGGGCCTCGTCCCAAGTGGATAATTTTAAGGAAAATATTTTCTAAACCATTCTTTTTTTTTCTCTCGCGTGAACTAAGTCTAGAAAAGATGACGTTTTTCCTTTGGCAGTCTTCACTTTAGTCCAGATTCCTTCATCTCCTTCGGATCATACCACCACTCACCAGTAGTCACCCACACTCGGCCAACCTTCTCAACCCCTCGCCGGCCCATGGACCACAGGCATCGATGCCTCTACACCGCCGGACCTCGCCGACCCATTGCTGCGCTGTTTTGCTGTCTCCATCGGTCGCAGCTCTCTCCGTTGCACCGTCTCATTGCTGATTGCATGGGATTCGAGCCCGAACCGAGTCACATTGAGTTGTCAACGCATTGCCAGAATCTCCATCGTCTCCAGTTCGTCGTTGCATTTGCAAATTTTGTTCTAATGCATTACCATTTTTTTAGACCTTTTCATTTTTCGCTTACGGGGTTCTGTCCCGCAACGTATAATGAGGTTCTGTTTAATTATTGCCCAAGACGGTTTGGATTTATCAAATTTTTTTATGTTACCTAGGAGGTCGGGTCAAATTGAGTGTTTTTTATTGTTGTTTGCGCACTTAGACATGATCATTTAAGCTTTCATATTAGGGAATAGACAATCAAAATTACATGAAAACCGTTTTCCTTAATAGAAAAAAAAAATAGTACCGATTATTACGCAGTAATTTAATTTAGGATTTCATAGTCCATGTACTTAATGGTAAAGCAGTTTCCCGCCCCTCCTAACCGGCCTAATAAATAGGTTAGTGGCGCCTCTAAGGTAACAACAAGCGAATTGCGATCGGTCGGGCAAGGCATAAAGGCTAATTGGACAATATACAGCAAAGACAGATGCATACAGATACTTGAGATGAAAGAAAGACAATGAAACCAAAACTAATTGGCAGTGGGGAATCTACAACTGGTTACACTGTATGGTTCAGTGCTCCATTTTGTGACATGCTGATGCTTCTGACATTTGAAGAAGCCGATGATGTCGTCAACCTGCTGGGTAGGCGAGGCAAGTGAGGCACGAAATGATCTTGATCATTCATGTCTTCCGGTAATACTGGCAATGGAGCTTCGAACTTAAGGACCTTAATAACCTCTCCAATCTTTGGTCTCTTCTTGTCATCCGGATGAGTACACCACAAGCCCACGAGCAACAAGCATTCCATTTCTTTCTCGCAAAACGCCGTCTTCAATCTCTCATCGGCCGCGCCTAGAACGTTTCCCGTGGCATAGAGCTGCCAAACCCACTTCGGGAGCGGCACGGGGCATTGCCCTTCTAGATAGGTCTTTCTCCCACACGCAATTTCCAGTGCCACGACCCCGAAGCTGAACACGTCTGAATCTTTACTCACTGTCCCTTCGTATAGATATTCCGGTGCCAAGTAGCCGTAAGTCTGAGTTCTCAGTTGGGAGTCGAAACGCTTAGCCACCCCGAAATCGCCGAGCTTAGTTGTAAAGTCTTTGTCCAACAATACATTGGCCGACTTGATGTCTCCGTGAATGACGCATTTTCCCGCCCCCTCGTGAAGGTAATGGAGGGCCGAAGCGAGGCCTAATGCTATTTTATACCTAGTCTCCCACAGAAGAGTTCTTTTATTGCCGAAAAGATGGCGATCGAGACTCCCGTTAGGCATATACTCATAAACCAGGATGAATTCTCCTTGCTCGTGACACCAGCCGATGAGTTGGACCAAATTTTGATGAATGAGACGGCTTATGATATTCACTTCGTTGATGAAGAACTTCTCCGAATGTCCAGAATCAGAAAAAATCTTCTTCACTGCGACGAGGCAGCCAAGATCGCTCAGCACTCCTTTATAAACGTGGCCTGAACCGCCTTGGCCGAGCCTTCTGTCACTGGCAAAGCCATTCGTAGCCTTAACCAGATCTTGGTAAGAAAATATTCGGGGCAGAACTCCTTTCTCGATATCTTCGTTAATACCGGAGTCGGCACATGCTCCTTTTCGAGCAGCTTTCTTGCTGTTCCACGTCTTCACGATGATGGTACCAAGTGCTACTCCTACCAATAACAGGGAGAAACATACAACCAGGAAAGCTAGGATAAGCACCCCGAATTTCCATCCTCTTATGGAATGCGAGCGATTTTTTCCGTGAGTGGAGCCCCAGCTTGAAGAAAATTCCCATGAGTTGATCATATGCCGCTCGCCGTAAAGACCAGTTGCAGCTGAGAATCCTACTGTTACCAACTCGGGCAGAACAAACAGGAGATCAACAGTTAGAGAAAGAATGGAACTGCCATTGTACACTGGATTTTCTTCGTATGTCCAGAACACACTTAGGTTCTTGGTAGTGGAATTGTAAGTTATCCAACAGTTGCAAAGCTTCAGACTCACCGAGCGAGCATCCCAACCCGCATAGACAGCCGAGGTGATCTTGTTGATATTTATCCCCACGTGCGTGTCCAATTCTGGTGGATCATACTCTACGTTTTTCCAAGTGTCGAACTCGACCATGATGATCTGATTTTTGGACGAATCACCGATCGTTGAGTTAAGCAATCCTAGATATCCACCAGCCGAGTTTGGTGGAAATGGATAACCTACAGGTGCAATGAAGAAGGCAAGGCCATCACTAAAGCCATCACGGTTCGTATTGTCTATTGTGAACGAGAAGTGAGACGTGAAGTCGGCAGGTCGTCTGGTGCTAGAGTCCCACAGCTGCACTGGCTTCGAGTACACAATGCGGCCGACACGGAAGTACAGGTTGGCGTCTGTGAGGTCAACATATCCTGATGAAGCCTTGCCATCTCCTTCATAAAGTACATCGCTGTCATAGTCAAAACGGGATATGTTGAAAGAAATCGAACAAGCAGAGGGATGAAACAGAACGGCGAAGAACATAAAGGCAAGAGATGCGAAGATGTTCACTTGACGAAAGCAATGTTTAGTCATTGGCATCTGAAGAGACTTGGTAGGTTTGATCATTTTGGACATGGGGAATGCCGTGAGGAAAGAAACTGAAGTGTTTCTCGAGCAGGCACAGCAAGAAGGGATGGGCAATACAATACAGACTCCGATGAAGAATGTGATCATGGTCACTCTTATATACATGTAAGCCATTCGGGGCAGTATCCTTCAGACATTAGAAGAGACAACATGATAAAGATGGGGGTGTCTTTGGCATCGCCGCATGTTTTCAAACCCCCAACTCCCAACTACGAGTATTTGCCAAAAATCCATCATTGGGCCGAACTCATTAGATTCCATTAAAACGAACTGCAATGGTGCTAAAAGACTAAATCTGTCCTCCTGGACATACTCTTGATGACTTTAGGACTAAAAGAAAGATACCTTTGAGCCGGCATGACACTTAAAAGCCAAAGCTTAAAGGCTGAAAAGCTTCCAAGACCAACCGAACAAGAGCAATCGCGGTTCGGCCTTTTTTAGCACTAGACAGAAGGTGATTTTCAAATGATTCCTCCCTCGTAGAAGCGGCTTCTGTAGTGATTTTAACTATGTGGTGAAGGTGAAATATCAAATACAATAACAGGTAGCCGGCCGATAAAGCCTATAACCATCTGCATTGTTAATACATGAAACTATGATGCTTGCTGTCCCCAATAGAGAGACATTCTTTTGGAGATATGTAATTCATCCTCATTTGACAGAAGGTGCCTCCGCCATTTATTTCGGAAAATAAATACGATGAAACTGAAAAATATGAGGAAAAATATATTTTTTAAAAGTCGTATTTTTCAGAAAACTAGCAATGCCTTTTTATGTCCGGCGAAGATTCAAAAATGAGTTAGAAAAATGATTTCCCCGGTTGGAATAGAAAATAGATTTGTCTTTTTCCTTAGTAAATGAACTATCTTTTCGGGAACACTTCATTGCCTTGCTTTATTTCTATGCTTTGATTGATAGTTGTTTGTTAGGTTGATGCGTCTTCAATTCACACCAATTACTTAGTAAGGTTACCATGATTTTAAGTCAGATTGCTTTGAGAAATTTCCACAAACAGTTGGTGGGCTTGTAATGACAGGCATCACAAATCCAATCTGATCTTCCAGCTCTAACCATATCCGTAGGGCCAACAGTAGAACAAATAAATTAGGGATAAGTGCACTAAAAGTCCTAAAATTTATTGCGTAGATACAATTGCGTCCTAAAAAACTTTCAAGAAGTGCAATCGAGCCTTAAAACTTGTCAAATTGGTGCAGTTGAGTTCTTCCATTAACACCGTTAATTTGTTTAACAGAATATATTGACATGGCATTTTCAAATTAATGTATCTCCCCTACGTGGCAATTTTTTTATTATTTTCTTTCCCAAATCTTATTTAAACTAAATTTTAAAAAAAAAACTGAAAAGCATGCTAAAATTTAATTTTAAAAAGCTAAAAGTGAAACAAAAGAGAGAGAGAGAGAGAGAAAGAAGGGCAACGCAGGGCCTCGCTAGGTGAAGCGCAGGCGCAGGAGCAGCCGCCGCCGCCCATCGCTAGAGGGGCCGACGACCCCACCAACCTCGGGCGAGACCTCGTTGACCCTCGCTCGCCCATATCTAGGCAACGCCGCCCTCACCTAGGTCTAGCGACGATCGCCGGCCTCGCGTGGGGTGACGCCAACTCCAAGCGAGGCCTCGTTGTCCAGCTCTAGGTTTCTTCAACCCAAATCAGGGCGAGGAAACCTAGAGCTAGGCGAGCCTCGCCAGCCCATTGTCGACCCTCGCCTGGGGCACGCGAGGCCTTGCCAGGGGTGGGCAATGGTTGCCCGCCTCAGGGGAGGACCAGCATCACCCAGATCTAGGAGAGGGCCGGCCACCCTCGCCTAGGGCCGACGACTGCCAGCCCCTCTAGTAATGGGCGGCAGCAGCCGCACGTCATTGGCAAGGCCCTGCCCTGGCCCTTTTTTTTTAGTTTTAGCTTTTTAAAATTGAATTTTAGCTTCTTCTTTTTTTTAGTTTAGTTTAAATAGAATTTGGAAAAGAAAATAAAAAAAAATGTCACATAGGAGGGAGAAATTATTATTTTTTTGGCCGAAAAGAGAAATTAATTTAAAAAAGCCATGTCAATATATTTAGTTAGACAAATTGAGGGTGTTAACAAAAGGACTCGATTGCACCAATTTGACACAAGTTTTAGGATTCAATTGCACTTTCGCGATAAGTTTTAGGACTTCTGGTGCACTTATCCTTTAAAATTAAAAATCCATGTAATATTTTTTTTGTCGTATTTTATCTCGTTTTTCTCCGATGCAACACTAAAGTGATCTGACAAAAAGTTTCGGCACTAAAGTAAGGGTCGTACAAAAGTTTTGACACTTCTAGTGTTATTTGTATAGCGCTCACTCAACTTTCACTCAATTGTTACAATCCTATGATCCCAGAAGATAGGTAAGCCTTCCAGGTGTTCTCAAGAATATTCCTAGGGACGGACAATATGGGAAATGCACACTATTCTGAAATGTTCTTGTAGTTAATGCGAGAAATTGGTAGATGGGGAGATAGAACCTCTACCGTTAAATTACAAAGAGATCTACGGTTGTAATCAGAGGAGTACTTGTATATATATATATGGGGTTTCTCTCTCTCTACTCCGGTCACCACTACTGAGGATCTCCCCCCTAATCTTCGCACCGATAAGGGGTCGTCATTAGATCAACCGGCCTGTGGCTCTCCAAAAATATTTTACCAAATGTCTCAATTTTCACTCAAGAACTTTAGAGGCCCGAAGTCCCTTGAAAAACTTAGCCAAATGTAATGTATATCCATTTAACCCTTTCAAGGCAGCATCCTTCAGACATTAGAAAAGCCAACATGATTAAAATGGGGTGTTTTTGGAATCGCCACATGTTTTCTAATTCCCACTCCCTACGATGAGTGTTTGTCAGAAATCAATCGTTGGATCAGACTCATTAGGATTCTAGTAAAACAAACATGTCAAACTGGTATAAACTGGCGCTAAAAGACTCAATCTGTCCTTTTGAGCAGACCCTTATGAATCATTTAGACGACATGTCCTTGCTCTTAAACAGGACTAAAAGAAAAGATACCTCTGAGTCGGCACGACACTTAAAAGACAAAGGTTAAAGGCTGAAAAGCTTCCAGCACCAACAGAGTAAGAGCAATTGTAGTTCGGCAATCTATAGCACTAGACAGAAAGAAGAAACGAATGGGTTTCTCTCGTATTTTAACTGTATGGTGAGAGTGAAATACCAAAAACCATCCTAGATAAGTAACCTGGAGTAGATATATGTGACGTCCTGAAATTCTAAGGTCCATAAAATAAATAAAATTGGAATTTTTGTGGTTTAAGGGACAATTATTGGACGCGATTTATTTTAATCTGAAGATAGATTTAATAAATCCCGAAGTGCTGGTCAGAGACCCTTCGCGCCCGAAACCCTCCTTTCGCGCCTGAAACCGTTTATGCTCAAAGTCAAAGAAATTCAAACCTTTGATTTGACCGTGGGCCCCTCCCTCTCTCTTCCTTTTCTCTCTCTCTCTCTCTCTCTCTCTCTCTCTCTCTCTCTCTCTCTCTCTCTCTCTTTCTTTTTCTCTTTCCCCCCCCCTTGGCTGTCGTGCCCACCAGCCCACCTCCCATCTCTCACGTCACCTTCTTCTCTCTCTTCCCATCTTCTCTCTCTCCTTCCCTTCCCTCTCTCCTCTGCTTCCCCCCTGCACCCGACCTCCTCTTCCTCCTTCGCACCGCGCCTGCCGAGCACCGCCCAGCCGCCACGCCGCCCAGCCTCCGGTCGCCTCACGCCGTCGCCAGCTCGCCGCTCGCCCCCGACCCCCCCTCGCTCTGCGCCGCTCCGCCCCCGAGCCGACCCGTGAGCAGCCGAGGCCCGCAGATCCGTGACCCCTCCGTCCTCCTCCTCCTCCCCTTCAGCTGCGACGCCACCGTCGTCCAGCCTCAGCCGCATGTCCCCTCGCCGAGCTCGCCGGTCACCGCAGCCCTGCCGTCCCTCGTCGTGTCGGCCGAGCCAGCCCCTGCAACCCGCGACCTTCCTCTCCCTCTCGGCCCCGTGCTCCGCCGCTGCCCGAGCTCGTCCGTCGCCTCGCCACACCAGCCCGTCGCCTGAGCTCAACCGCCGCCGCTGCTGCCGCCCACGACCCCCACCTCTCTCGATCGCGACCCCACCCGAGCCTCCTCCCCTCTGTTCTTCCGCCCGTCGTTCCGTCGTCCCGTCGCCCCCGCCGTCCCTCGTCGCGTCGGCCTCGCCTCACCGACCCGAGCTCCTCGACCCGTCGACCCACCACCCTCCTCTGTTCGCCTCGCGTCGCCGGCCACCGCGAGCTGCTGCCTGGGACAGCCGCTGTTCGCCCCGTACCGCCAACCTCAGCCCGTGAACAGTGCCACCCGAGAACCGTCGTGCCGCCGTTCGCCTTGTGCCGCAGCGATCACCCCGCTGCTTCGTCGTCGTTGTGCTCGTGTGCCGCCGCCGGCCGCCCGTCACTGTTCGCCGGAGCTCGCCGGAGGCCGCCGGAGCTCGCCGGAGCCGGCCGCCGCTCACCGGAGCTCGCTGCCGCCGTTCGCCGCCGCCGCTCACCGGAGCTCGCTGCCGCCGTTCGCCGCCGCCGCCGTTGTCGTCGTTGTCCCGTCGCTGTCGTCGCCGCCGAACCGTTTAGTTGTGAGTTAACCCCTAACTCTCGGTTAGGTCGCTAATTGCGTTCGGGTCTAGATTAATTAGCATGATTAAGCGTTCAAGTAGATTAATTGTGGTCGGTTTAGTTAAAGACTGGGTTTAGGTTAAATGGCCACGATTAAATTAGACTGATTAGCTAGGTTGTCTGTGGCTAATTGGTGATTAGACAAGATTGATTGATTGACTGCAATTGTTTGACCGCGAGCGAGCGATTAGCCAGAGCCGAGTGAACGATGAATTGATTGACTGGTTGGTTGGTAGGCAGATTAGTCGCATGTGGTCAGTGTTAATATTTGAGTGCGATATGTTAATTTGTTGTCGATTGTTTGATGTGGTGATCAATGCCTGACTATTGAGTGCTCTGATTGATTTGTGGTTGACTGTATGAGGATTGATCACCCGTATTTAGATGCAAAGTCTGGTGGATAATTAGTACATCACATGACCACGTGTGGAGTTAAATTGTATATTTGAGCATGAAAATGGCCTTGGGCCAAGTTTTAAGCACGACCGTGTGAGCATCGAACTAAATGCAAAGATATGAACTAGCTGGTTGCCTGATGTGCATTGTATGGTCATATAATGGAATGCCTGATATGTTCGTGCCGTGTCGATCGGAATAACACGACTTATCGGATGCACGTCAGTCCGTGTCGCCGGGCTGGTCGGATGCCGGTCGCAGTATGGATGGACCGAAGCCCCTACAGGGATTCCTGGTAGTTCCGTGCCGTGTCGATCGGAACCACACGGTTTATCGGTTGCCGTCGCCGGAAGTAAGGAACGAAGCCCGGTCATGCCGGTAGAGCACCAACTGTCTAGTGTGCTGAGCACCAACTGTCTAGTGTGCTGAGCACCAACTGTCTAGTGTGCTGCGCACCAACTGTCTAGTGTGCGGGGCCGAGTGGCCATTAATAATCGGAACACGCGTGTTGCATTGTGCTTGCAAGCTGTCATGGTATTCTGATTGTTTGCCTTGGTTAATTGACTGTCATGTCAAGTCGAGTCTTGCATATGTGTGGTCCAAAGCGTGGTAAGCTTGCATGTGATTGGCAATATACTATTGTGTTGTACGGTGTGTGTGTAGGTCGCCCGAGCGAGTCAACGCCCTAGCCGGGCTTAGGCGCTAGCTCACTGAGATTTATTTCTCACCCCGTCGTGGTTAACCCTTTTTCAGGTCCAAGGTGATGTTGAGGACGAGGGTGGTGTAGCCCATCTTTTGGAGTAGATGAGAAGTTAGTCCTATCCTGACTCGGTACCCTTTTTGTTGGTCTTAGGGAGCAGCCCTGAAGATGGGCTAGTAGATTCTGTAGTTTCCTCGTGGATTAATGAATATCTATTAATAAATGAAAGAAACCTTTATTGCTAAGCTTGCTGATGTTTATTGATGTGAATTCCTGCTTTTCTATCCCTGTTGTTTTTATGATTGTCTGGGTGATTATTCGTTCCGCGTGCGCTAATTAAAAAGATAAAATGAATGGGTCGATGACATGCCTGGGATGTCGTCCTTATGACCTGAGACGTTCGGAAGGGTTGTCGCGTGCCCGAGGGTCGGGGCGTGACATCCCCGTTTTGGTATCAGAGCAAGGTCAGCCTGATCCATCTGGTCATGGCCTGGAGTGATAAGGAGCGTTGGGTTTTGGGATAGTTAGTAGGATTGGAAACCCTATGCATGTGTTTGTTGCTTAAGTTTTAGGCTGTATGCCTGAGTTTTCATTATGCGTTGCTTTGGGGTAAGCAGGGCCCCGTAAGGTACCTGCAGGATGAGCAACCGTAATGCGAGGGTGCCTAGAGGAAGGGCATCTCAGTAGGATCCTAGAATGGACGGGATCGTGCAGGTGTTGGAGGCCTTAGAAGATACAGATGGACGACAAGTTAGGAACCAAGCTGTCGCCGCTCCGAATGAAGACCTGTTGGCTAGAAACGGGAATGATGGACACCCGATGCTTAAGTTGGTGGAGCAATTTCTGAAGCTTGAGCCGCCGAAGTTTTCAGGAGCAAGTGACCCAGAGGCTGCAACCTTATGGATCGAGGAGTTGGAGAAAGCCTTTGCTTTGTTGAGGTGCTCTGAGGAGGACAAGGTGATGCTAGCTGTCTACCAACTGCAAGGTAACGCTAGCATGTGGTGGGAAGCCACACGAAGAAGGATCTTCCCTGAAGGTATGGTCCCGATGTGGGATGCCTTCGCTGAAGCTTTTTATGGAAAGTACTTTTTAGACTGTACGCGAGAGCAGAAGATGGTTGAGTTTTTGCGTCTTCGACAGAACCAGATGTCTGTGAACCAATACGAGGTGAAGTTCGCCGAGCTGTCGAAGTATGCGCCCAGGATGACCGAAAACCCTGTGAATAGGGTAGCGAGATTTCTTGATGGATTAAAGCCCGAGATCAAGGATCAGCTGGTGCCGCTGAATTTCAAGGATTATAATGAGTTGTATGAGAAGGCACAGTTGGTAGAGAGAAGCATGACTGAAAGGGCAGCCGCATCTGGATCGCGGTTTGCGCCTTCTGCAAGGGATAACCAACGGTTTGGGAAGAGGCCGATGATAGGAAGAAAGCACCCCATTCCTCCCAACCGAAGGAACTCGGTAGGAAAGCCGGTGTACCGCCCCAATGAAGCGTGCCGGCTCTGTAGGCGGAAGCATGGATCAACCCCGTGCCCTTTTAGGACGGGAGTTTGCTTTAGGTGTGGTCAGCTTGGCCATCAAGTTAGGGATTGCCCGCAGAGGCAGTTGGAAAGACAGATGCCGGTGTCGCAAGGAGGACAACTGCGAGGGAACGCTCCGTAGGACACCCTGAATCAATCCCGCTAAAGGATAGCGTAGTGTCTGCGGTAGGATGTTTCGGTTGTATTTTGGTTTTAAGCAGTCGCGAGAAAAGGATAGGTTTGTATGATGGATGTGTACTTAGGTGTAAGTTTGAACTTGTGTGGCGTTCTAATGGTGTTGGTTATCGACTTTAATTGATGGTCATGAGTAGTGATATGAATGAGAAAAGGTTCGCAAGAAAGTGAACGACGAACGTTTAGACTAAGGGCCAGTGTGATTGAATGCATATGAGCTTTGTCTGGACGACGATCAAACATAAGGTTATAGATTGATCTTAGACGATTGATCTTTGAGATATGATGGTCGCTTGTGGAGTCAGAAAGTTCGGATTGATGAGATTGATGTGAAAGCGAGTGGTGTGTAAGGAGTGGTGAGGATGATCATGCATTGCATGTGCTTATTGCATTAAAGTTGATTCTCAAAGTGAAAAATATTTTTGAAAATGCATAGTATTGCATCTTTAAGATCGGAGTGGTGAGTATCAGAAGGATGCGTTGATTGAAGTACTATGGACAAGGATGTGGAAGTGCCTGGTGGAGAGTTTGTGAAAGTCAATGCTTGTGTGTGCCTCCGAATGGGAGTCGGAGAGGGCCTTACTGAGTGATCAGGGAAGTCGTGTTTTGAGTTGAGACCCACGCGAACTTGCCGGCCAGTGACCCAACAGCATCGTGGTGAGGTGTGTAGCGTGGTAAGACAGCAACCAACAGAATCACAGGCATGGCAAGTGGACTTAGCATTGGCAAGTTATGAGTAGATGGCATAGTGGGGTTTGCCAGATGAATTTGTGAGTTGTTAGCGTCGGTGATGACCTTGAATTATGACTGTGAGTTGTGGCAATTAAGGAAAACAAGTAATCAGAGTGCGTAGTGGAAGCGTAGTAAGGCCACATAGTTGAGTAAGACAAAGACCGTGAGGGTCTTACTTCGGATAAGGAGGAGATCTTATCGGGAGCCCGTCGCAGTAATGACAGTATCCATCTGGGTAGCACAAAGAGGTATCAGAACTTGAGGCAGTATTACTGATGGAATGGAATGAAAGCGACCTAGCCAAGCTCGTGGCGAAGTGTTTAGCGTGCCAGCAAGTCAAGGCACAGTATTGTAAGCCTGGAGGATTGCTATAGCCATTAGAGATCCTAGAATGAAAGTGGGAGCATATCACAATGGATTTCGTGATGGGATTGCCAAGGAGTCAGAGAGGTAATGATTCGATTTGGGTTGTAGTGGATAGACTGACATTGCATTGCTGTGCGAAAGGATTTCGCTTTGGACAGGTACGCTGAGCTGTAAGTGCGACAGATAGTATGTCTTCATGGAGTGCCAGTGACGATCACATCGGATCGTGATCCCAAGTTCACTGCCACCTTTTGGAAAAGTTTGCAGGCTACGTTGGGAACGAAGCTGCAGTTTAGTACGACATTTCATCCGCGGACGGATGGCCAGTCTGAAAGGACAATTCAGACACTCGAGAGCATATTACGAGCTTGCGTTTTGGATTTCAAGGGAAGTTGGGAGAAACATTTGCATTTGGTTGACTTCATCTACAACAGCAGCTATCGGCAGAGTATCAAGATGCCCTACCATACAACAAGAGCTTGTAGGACTTCTGTTTGTTGGGGCGAGGTTGGTGAAAGGAAGATCATTGGTCCTGAGTTGGTACAGTAATTGATGGAAGCTGTTAAGGTTATCAGAAATAGACTCAGAACAGCGCAGAGTCGCTAGAAAAGATACGCCGATAGGAGGCGTAGACTTTTGGAGTTCTAAGTGAGTGATCATGTGTTCCTGAAGGTGTCGCCTATAAGGGGAACGTCCCGTTTTGGTAAGAAAGGGAAGTTGAGTCGGAGGTATGTTGGTCCGTTTGAGATTCTGGAATGGATTGAGATTTTGGGGTATCGTCTTGCGTTGCCGCCGAGGCTTGCTAAGGTGCATAACGTCTTCCACGTGTCGATGCTGAGGAAGTATGAGCCAGACCCCGCTCATGTGTTGAGTTACGAAGAGATAGAGTTGGACGAGCGAGCATCATACGTGGAACGCCCGGTGAAGATCGTGGATAGAAGTGAGCAAGTGCTCCGAAACAAAACGATCCCTTTGGTCAAAGTTGTTTGGCAGCATCATGGCATAGAAAGAGCCACGTGGGAAAGCGAGGAAGTCATGAAGAGTAGTTACCCTTTTCTGTTCGAAGAGTTGTAACAGTGGTGTAATTTCGGGGACGAAATTTCCTAAGGAGGGGAGAGTTGTGACGTCCTGAAATTCTAAGGTCCATAAAATAAATAAAATTGGAATTTTTGTGGTTTAAGGGACAATTATTGGACGCGATTTATTTTAATCTGAAGATAGATTTAATAAATCCCGAAGTGCCGGTCAGAGACCCTTCGCGCCCGAAACCCTCCTTTCGCGCCTGAAACCGTTTATGCTCAAAGTCAAAGAAATTCAAACCTTTGATTTGACCGTGGGCCCCTCCCTCTCTCTTCCTTTTCTCTCTCTCTCTCTCTCTCTCTCTCTCTCTCTCTTTCTTTTTCTCTTTCCCCCCCCCCCCTTGGCTGTCGTGCCCACCAGCCCACCTCCCATCTCTCACGTCACCTTCTTCTCTCTCTTCCCATCTTCTCTCTCTCCTTCCCTTCCCTCTCTCCTCTGCTTCCCCCCTGCACCCGACCTCCTCTTCCTCCTCCGCACCGCGCCTGCCGAGCACCGCCCAGCCGCCACGCCGCCCAGCCTCCGGTCGCCTCACGCCGTTGCCAGCTCGCCGCTCGCCCCCGACCCCCCCTCGCTCTGCGCCGCTTCGCCCCCGAGCCGACCCGTGAGCAGCCGAGGCCCGCAGATCCGTGACCCCTCCATCCTCCTCCTCCTCCCCTTCAGCTGCGACGCCACCGTCGTCCAGCCTCAGCCGCCTGTCCCCTCGCCGAGCTCGCCGGTCACCGCAGCCCTGCCGTCCCTCGTCGTGTCGGCCGAGCCAGCCCCTGCAACCCGCGACCTTCCTCTCCCTCTCGGCCCCGTGCTCCGCCGCTGCCCGAGCTCGTCCGTCGCCTCGCCACACCAGCCCGTCGCCTGAGCTCAACCGCCGCCGCTGCTGCCGCCCACGACCCCCACCTCTCTCGATCGCGACCCCACCCGAGCCTCCTCCCCTCTGTTCTTCCGCCCGTCGTTCCGTCGTCCCGTCGCCCCCGCCGTCCCTCGTCGCGTCGGCCTCGCCTCACCGACCCGAGCTCCTCGACCCGTCGACCCACCACCCTCCTCTGTTCGCCTCGCGTCGCCGGCCACCGCGAGCTGCTGCCTGGGACAGCCGCTGTTCGCCCCGTACCGCCAACCTCAGCCCGTGAACAGTGCCACCCGAGAACCGTCGTGCCGCCGTTCGCCTTGTGCCGCAGCGATCACCCCGCTGCTTCGTCGTCGTTGTGCTCGTGTGCCGCCACCGGCCGCCCGTCGCTGTTCGCCGGAGCTCGCCGGAGGCCGCCGCCGCTCGCCGGAGCCGGCCGCCGCTCACCGTTCGCCGCCGCCGTTCGCCGCCGCCGCCGTTGTCGTCGTTGTCCCGTCGCTGTCGTCGTCGCCGAACCGTTTAGTTGTGAGTTAACCCCTAACTCTCGGTTAGGTCGCTAATTGCGTTCGGGTCTAGATTAATTAGCATGATTAAGCGTTCAAGTAGATTAATTGTGATCGGTTTAGTTAAAGACTGGGTTTAGGTTAAATGGCCACGATTAAATTAGACTGATTAGCTAGGTTGTCTGTGGCTAATTGGTGATTAGACAAGATTGATTGATTGACTGCAATTGTTTGACCGCGAGCGAGCGATTAGCCAGAGTCGAGTGAACGATGAATTGATTGACTGGTTGGTTGGTAGGCAGATTAGTCGCATGTGGTCAGTGTTAATATTTGAGTGCGATATGTTAATTTGTTGTCGATTGTTTGATGTGGTGATCAATGCCTGACTATTGAGTGCTCTGATTGATTTGTGGTTGACTGTATGAGGATTGATCACCCGTATTTAGATGCAAAGTCTGGTGGATAATTAGTACATCACATGACCACGTGTGGAGTTAAATTGTATATTTGAGCATGAAAATGGCCTTGGGCCAAGTTTTAAGCACGACCGTGTGAGCATCGAACTAAATGCAAAGATATGAACTAGCTGGTTGCCTGATGTGCATTGTATGGTCATATAATGGAATGCCTGATATGTTCGTGCCGTGTCGATCGGAATAACACGACTTATCGGATGCACGTCAGTCCGTGTCGCCGGGCTGGTCGGATGCCGGTCGCAGTATGGATGGACCGAAGCCCCTACAGGGATTCCTGGTAGTTCCGTGCCGTGTCGATCGGAACCACACGGTCTATCGGTTGCAGTCGCCGGAAGTAAGGGACGAAGTCCGGTCATGCCGGTAGAGCACCAACTGTCTAGTGTGCTGAGCACCAACTGTCTAGTGTGCTGAGCACCAACTGTCTAGTGTGCTGCGCACCAACTGTCTAGTGTGCGGGGCCGAGTGGCCATTAATAATCGGAACACGCGTGTTGCATTGTGCTTGCAAGCTGTCATGGTATTCTGATTGTTTGCCTTGGTTAATTGACTGTCATGTCAAGTCGAGTCTTGCATATGTGTGGTCCAAGGCGTGGTAAGCTTGCATGTGATTGGCAATATACTATTGTGTTGTACGGTGTGTGTGTAGGTCGCCCGAGCGAGTCAACGCCCTAGCCGGGCTTAGGCGCTAGCTCACTGAGATTTATTTCTCACCCCGTCGTGGTTAACCCTTTTTCAGGTCCAAGGTGATGTTGAGGACGAGGGTGGTGTAGCCCATCTTTTGGAGTAGATGAGAAGTTAGTCCTATCCTGACTCGGTACCCTTTTTGTTGGTCTTAGGGAGCAGCCCTGAAGATGGGCTAGTAGATTCTGTAGTTTCCTCGTGGATTAATGAATATCTATTAATAAATGAAAGAAACCTTTATTGCTAAGCTTGCTGATGTTTATTGATGTGAATTCCTGCTTTTCTATCCCTGTTGTTTTTATGATTGTCTGGGTGATTATTCGTTCCGCGTGCGCTAATTAAAAAGATAAAATGAATGGGTCGATGACATGCCTGGGATGTCGTCCTTTTGACCTGAGACGTTCGGAAGGGTTGTCGCGTGCCCGAGGGTCGGGGCGTGACGATATATGTCTAACCGTTCGCATTGTTTATACCTAAACTATTAAGGGTGCTCCTTTTACTTGAGCAGCAAACAAGGTTGATTATCGTACAGAGATCAATTTCTAAAGTATGGATGAATTAACATGGCATGTCTGATGTTTCGTACTTCGTAGAGCCAAGGAAAAACGACGACCAGTTTCCAAAGCGTCACTTCTTCTCAAAATTACTGGTCTTAGAAAAAGAGTTTGTAGTACCAAAAACAAAATGAGAATTTCATTTTTCATATTTTTCCTTCTGGAGGTATGCAACCCATCTTCATTTGACAACAGTGGCCCCAAGCCAACAGGTGAAAAAGTTATGCACGATGAAGAAAATCTAGATCGATTTGTTGGTTATAAAGTCGTGACAAGTCATACTAGTTGAATATTGAGGTTATGAAAGTTAAAGTGGGGATTCTCTTTGTTCTCCTATGAGTTTATGAAATACGGATTCCGCAATCTTATTGTAAGTCTGGTCTCTCGGGTGTCCATCCAGAGATGGCAAATTCTGCCACAATCGAAAAACATGAGATGCACAACACACGAGAAACAGGTAATAAGAGAAAATCCAATTTGAGCGATGACTCTGTTTGTATCACATTGTTTCGCCGGAATGTTCCGGCGACGAAATACCTCTCATCGAAATTAATTTTTCGGCTTTTAAATATAAGAAAAGGGCTCTGTGGAGATTCCGGACAGGAGTGATCCAGAAAATCAAAAAATCAACAGCTGAAAACTCAATAAAATTATACTAACCTAAACTGAACCGGAGTTTGACTCGACGGAGAGGCATAGAAAGTACAATTCTTACAAAAGAACCAATGTATACAAACTTCAAAGGAGTTTGACTTGACGACGAAACATGAACACGCTTCGACACTATACAGGAGTTTGACTCGATGGCAAAGTGTCTAGGATAGAGATAAACGCTGGAGTTTGACTCAATGACGAAAATCTGAAAGCTACAATTAAGGAAATTAAAGTGCGG
Organism: Lenwebbia sp. NSW1173648; assembly: GCA_029784005.1. Classification (NCBI taxonomy): domain Eukaryota; kingdom Viridiplantae; phylum Streptophyta; class Magnoliopsida; order Myrtales; family Myrtaceae; genus Lenwebbia; species Lenwebbia sp. NSW1173648. The sequence continues at coordinate 2,980,282 of JARCGZ010000008.1, read as the reverse complement.
TGCAGAAAGTAAAGATAAAAATAAATTTATTTGATTTGTTGGGGGCTTCTTAATGGATGCTTGGTGCTATTTATAATGGTTGAATGGATTACTCGAATTTGACGATTGCAGCTTCCAAAGAATTTCTATCGACTGCTTCCACGTCCGCTATTTTCCATGAACTGCTTAACCACATCCTTGGGCAGTTATTCCTAACATATATAATGAGTTATGTAAACGTGGACAGCCCTCCAATGGCTTGTAGCAACTTAAATCTTCTCTTTTTCGCCCTTATAGATCGTGTCTACGTTGTTTACTCATTATGATTCCCACGACCAAGTCTTCAGGCGGTTGCATATGGGTTTACGTAACTATGGATGGCCATTTTTCCGCCAGATGTTCAAACATTGACTATCTATCACTTTTGGCACGTACCTTCAAAGATGTTTCAAATTCTTGGCCGGCATCACCTGTTGTTGGCGCCAGGATCCGCAACTATTCAATTCCATCATCGTATTTTGTCGACTAGACACGTAGTGTTAATTTTTGTCATCGCCGATAAGCATTCTAACATCCTCCAGCGGATCCATAACCATGGTAATCCACACGTGCCGTGCACATGATCTTCCTATGCTCTGATATTTTGCTTTAATTCGTCCCCACGTGCCTCAGGCACGTGTGTCGACGGACGAACCATTTTTCGTGTCAACAAAGAGATTAGAATCTGAGTTATTTTAGCACAGACACCAGATTGCAAATCTTATGGACATGAATAAAATCATTAGGGGTGAAGGTTCCGTACAGGTCCCACCTAGAACCTAGAATCTATCCGTCAGAACAGCTTCCTCATTTTTTGGAATCTAAAACTTACCATGCATACCTTGGAACTTGGAACCTACTCTGTCATAGGTTCCAAGGTCAGGTCTAGGGTCTACCCAGGTTCCACTCGCAATATTAATTGCACAATTATAGTGAATCTGTCATATTAATGATCACCATTTGCTGCTACAATCTACTGATATATAAATATATATATGAAACATTAACAAGGTAAAAGTTTCAGTTATAAAAATCGCTGGAAATGGAAGCTCAGATTAGCGGTTCCAAATTACACGCTCATCATCGGACGTCATAGAATATCGCAGAATCGCATGAAGACATATACTAAGAAAAACACAAAAACTTGTTATTGGTTACATGATACAAGTTTCACCTACCTAGAACTTAGAACCTACCCCCTCGAAACAGGTTCCCCAATTTTTGGAACCTGAATACCACCCTGCATACCTTGGAACCTGGAACCGGATCGGTTCTGTTTCAGGTTCCTTATTTTACCCTGAAACCATACTCACCCCTAAAAATCATATAACCTGAATTGCAACCTCTATGCACATTTAAGGTAATAAGGCTCCCAGCAAATAAAGAAGTTTAAAGGGTTAATACCACGAAAAAACCAGAATTGGTACACCTGTGACAAATTTATCCCAAACTATTTTTTTGACCATGGAAAACCTCAAACTGGTACACTTGTGACAAATTTATCCCAAACTATTTTTTTGACCATGTAAAACCTTAAACTGGTACATCTATGACAAATTTACCTCAAACTATTTTTTGACCACCAAAAACCATAAACTGGTACACCTGTGACAAATTTATCCCAAACTGGTACATTTGTGACAAATTTATCCTCCGTTAGTTTCCGTTAAATTAATTTAATAGCTCGAAAAATTTCAAATTGATACACCTATGAGAAACAAAGGGTAAAAATCCCAAATGGATACACCCGTCAACTGTCACGTGTCATCTAACTCAACAATTTGACTGTAAAATTTAACGAAAACTAACGGAGGGTAAATTTGTCACAAATGTACAAGTTTGGGGTAAATTTGTCACATGTGTACCAGTTTAGGGTTTTTAGTGGTTAAAAAAATAGTTTGAGGTAAATTTATCACAGATGTACCAGTTTAGGGTTTTTTGTGGTTAAAAAAATAATTTGGGGTAAATTTGTTACAAGTGTATCAATTTGGGGTTTTCCGTGGTATTAACCCAAATTTAAAACAAGCATGACTTCTTTAGTCACAAACTGGAGGAAGAGAATTGGAGAGAAAGGTGGGCTTTGCTATAATCTCTCATTTGGATTTGTTTACAACCACAAGGTTACATCCCGAGATATCACTCCCCAATACAGAAGGATAAAAGTATGCTAAAGATAACATACTTTGTACGACTACTTTATCCTTATTTACTGCTTGAACAGCATATCAGTTCTAATAGACAGAAGGATAAATGACTTATTAAGACTAGAAGATCTTTTAACTCATCCGGCTCTTTACGGCGATTCTTGCTATCAGCTAATACGTTTTTTAGCACGGAGATCCATTGCAAACTTCTCATCTTTGATCAGGAAAAGCAAATGTTTAAAGATCGGGCGAGTGGCTTGTTGGATGTATCCACCAGTTGATGATGTATTCACACGTGTGATAAGTGAACTAACTTGTTGCAAACGTATCCTGGAAAAGTTCATGATTAGTGGCATGGCCATAACTCAATTATGCCTTACAATGTATGGATTACTGGAATGACTAATGAAACAGCTGACACCTGACAAGTTTCATGACTCGGTTATACCGCGAGGGTTATGTTTTAGGACTTGTAATGCAGTCATTCTATGAATTTGTGAACGAACTAGAGGTCGATTACCAACTATCACTGGACTCTATCATTCCTTTGCAGCCTCCACATCAACTACACCGTCGCCACTAACATGGACCAATCACCTTAACATATGCGAAGCACTGTTACGAAAACTGTCTAGTTTGCCATTTCGTCCCCAACCCACTTGCTTATTAGCCTTAATTCCAGCAAGGTGTGTCCTAATGGGTCATCTAACTTGTAAAGATGAGTGAAACCCCATGACTTTGGTTAAACATGACATCTTACTGTCATAGGCTAATCACAGGGGACGTTATTACGCAACCTGATGCTACTGTATAGCAGCACTACACAGTAGGGAAAATCTGCAGAATGAAAGCATTGAGATACTTGACATGAATCAAGAGGAGGGGAAAAAAACATAGGTACTTCCCGTCCCGATGCAGCATCAAGGTTCAAACATTTCTGCGGAAACTACACTGCAGGGTCCTGATTCCTTCCTCTTACATGCTCTAACCCTTGAGTAAGTCGAGGATGTCGTCGAACCACTGGGCAAAGGAAGCACATTAGGCGGTAAATAATCTTGATTGTGCATGTCTTCCGGTAGCACAGGTAATGGAGCTTCAAACTCAAGGACCTTAATCACCTCACCAACCTCGGGTCTCTGCTGATCGTTCGGATGAGTGCACCACAAACCTACCACTAGCAGGCATTCCATTTCTTCTTTGCGGAAAACCATCTTCAGTCTCTCATCAGCTGCAGCGAGAATGTTTTTTTCAAGATAGAGCCGCCAAACCCACCTTGTGAGCGGCACATGATATTCCCCCTCTAGATAGGTCTTTCTTCCACAGGCGATTTCCAGCGCTACGACTCCGAAGCTGAACAGATCCGACTTTTTGCTCACTCTCCCTTGATAAATATATTCTGGGGCCAAATAGCCAAAAGTCCCTACCACGGCTGTCATTTGAGTTCTTAACTGGGAGTCGACAAGCTTAGCCACCCCAAAATCGCCTAGCTTAGTGGTAAAATCTATGTCTAACAGTACATTAGCTGACTTAATGTCTCTATGGATGACGCAGTGCCCCGCCTCCTCGTGAAGGTAATGGAGAGCCAAGGCCAAGCCTAAGGCAATTCTATATCTCGTATGCCACGGAAGAGTTCTTGTGTCACCAAAAAGATGGCAATCTAGGCTTCCATTAGGCATGTACTCGTAAACCAGTATGAATTCCCCTTGCTCATGGCACCACCCGATCAGCTGCACCAAGTTCTGATGAATCAGACGGCTTATGATCTTGACTTCATTGATGAAGAATCTCTCTGAGTGCTTAAATTCTGCAGATATCCTCTTTACAGCGACGAGGCAGCCAAGATCGCTCAAGACTCCTTTGTAAACATGGCCCGAACCGCCTTGACCAAGCCTTCTGTCGTTGGCAAAGCCATTGGTGGCCGTGACCAATTCTTGGTAAGAAAATTTCCTGGGCAAATTTCCAATCTCAATGCAGGGCTCGGCACACGTGCCTTTCGAAGCGGCCTTCCTGCTGTTCCACATCTTCAGGGCTTTGTGACCAAGCAATCCTCCCAACAGTAAAAAGGAGAAACTTACAACCAGAATAACTATCAAAGATGTAACGAACTTTGATTTCCATGCTGGTTTCTTGTGGTTCTTGCTTGGGGCAGGGCTTGTGTCATTGTCCAAGTTCGAAGAAAAATCCCATGAGTTAATGATGTGACGTTCCATTGCAAGACCGGTTGCTGCCGAGAATCCTAATTTTACTCTCTCGGGCAGAATGGCCGCGAGATCAACGGGGTAAGAAAGAATACAACTGCGGTCATACACCGGGCTTTGTTCGTACGTCCAGAACACGCATAGAGTCTTGTTAGAGGAATTGTAAGTTATCCAGCAGTGGCAAGGCTGCTGGTTACACGAGCGAGCATCCCAACCGGTGGAGACAACCGAGCTGATCTTGTTGATATTGATCCCCACGTGCGAGTCCACTCCCGGCGGATCGTACTCCCAGTTATGATAGGTGTCGAACTCGACTATGATGATCTGATTATTGGATGAATTGCCGGTTGTGGAGTTGAGCAGTCCCAGGTATCCACCCCCCGAGTTCGGAGGGATGGGATAATCCACAGGCGCTATGAAGAAGGCAAGGCCGTCACTGAAATCCTGATTGCCGATTTCTATCTTGAACGTAAAACGGCAAGTGAAGTCGGCCCTTCGGTTGGTGTTGGAGTCCCACAGGTGCACGGGCTTCGAGTACGCGACACGGCCAACCCGGAAGAACAGCGTGTCGCTGACTTCGGTGAGCGACGCGTAGTTGTATGCAGCCTTTCCATCTCCTTCATATACTACATCGCCGGCGCTGCTATTGAATTGCGGTATGCTGAAAGAAACACACTCAGCCGAGGAAAGGAACAGAAGGCACAAAACAAAGGCTAGAGTTGTGTTGATGTTCACTTCATGAGGAGGGTCAGCCTGTGGCATCTCTAGTCTAGGCACTTAGAGGATTTGATTATGCTGGACATTGGGATTGATTTGATTATGTTGGACATTGATAACCTTCATAACTTGAATGCATAGGATGCTCCGGAATCCTCAGACATTGTCCAAGATTTTACAGGCAATAGGGACTACGGTATCGGCATCTAATAATCGGCCTTGTTATATACATTCAGGCTGTTCGGACACATGGAAAAGCCAAACGGATAGAGCCGGACGCGTCTTCGACATGGTCGCCTGTTTCCATCCCTTCCAATTATGCCTATCATTCGCAGACCAATCACGGGACAGCACTCGTAGTATTCGATGCAGACAAAGCTTGTAAAAGCCGGCATGACACTTCAAAAGTAAAACCGAAAGCATCAACAATGTCAATGTTGCGATGCAGTTCGGCCATATCTATAGCACCAGACATAAGGAGGAATACACTATCTGGCGATTTTCAAATAATTTCCTCCCTCGTGGAAGGAATTTCTCTTGTGATTTTCACTATGCTCGCGTTGAATCGTGAAGATGTCATGATTGCGGGATAACATCTGCAAGTGATATGGTGCACTCGAATGGCGGACCGACCATGTTCTGAAGAGCCGCATGACCGTATTTTTATGCCGGTGTTCTTTTATAAGTAATATAAACTGGGAAGCTTGATGGATAGAGGTGGTGGGCATGTAGAGACCGGGGCATGTCAAAAGGGGAGGTTTAGACCGTCTCACCTTCAGCAGAGCTTTTCCGATTCTTCCGACCATGAATCTAGGTTTCCCCTATATGCAACACTACTTGTGCACACCCGATCAATATGGGGATAAAGCTCCGTTTTGTTTAGCAGAAAATAACTTTTCCAAAAAAACGTTTTCCCAATTTTTCGGATTTGGTTCGCGAAAAATAAACTAGTCTGCGATAACACTTTTCACACATGAAAAAAACTCCTTCAAAAGTGAGGATAATATTTTCCTCTTCTTGAAAAGAGGATAACATTTTCTTGCCCCCTAAATTCCTTTACATCCATTTTCTTTTATACTATTTTTTATTTTTCTTTTCTCTTTTTTCCTTTTTCTTTTCTTTTCTTCTTTTCTCCTTCTTCCTCCTTCCTCCGCCCACAACTCCTTCCTCCGCCAACCGCGGACCTCGACGACGGCTGGCAACCTGGCAATCAGCCATGACGTGGGCCGGCGAGCTCGAGGCTCGGCCGGTCCCGACAATCGCAAGCTTGCCCGAGGCCGACAAGCCCAGAGCTTGCCCGAGGCCGACGAGCCCCGAGCTTGCCCGAGGCCGACAAGCCCCGAACTCACCAAATCCAGGCGAGCTACCCAAGGCCGACGAGGGTGAGGCTCAAGCTCACCTGGATTTGGGGAGCTCGGGGCTTGCCGGCCTCAAGCGAGCTGAGATCGGCCGAGCCTCGAGCTCGCCTATGGCCGGTCACCGACTGTTGCCGTGGCCGGCGACCGGTCGAAACCAGAAGGAAAAGAAAAGGAATAAAAAAAAAGGAAAAGAGAAAAAAAAAGATAAAGATAAATAATTAAAAAATCAAATTTAAAATAAAAATAAAAATAAAAATAAAAAGTTATTGAATGGAGTGTGTAGAGGAAAATCAAATCCGATTTTCCATGCCAAACGACGAAAAATATTTTTCAAGTCTTTTTCATATTTCAGTCAAATATCGAAAAATATCGTCATTTTCTTGAAAAATGACTTTTCAAAAAAAAAAATTAATCCGAAAACGTCCCATTTTTCGCAAAATAAACGTAGCCTAAGTCTTGAATTTTTATGCCTGCCTATTAACATTTGTTCATGTATTGTTTGAAACCCACTATTGCCTTGTTATCCGATTGAATCACTTCTGTCGATGCAAGACTACTATTGCAGCCTGATTGTTATGGCACGGGTTGAGGCTATGTACCTTGTCAGGCATGGATCACAAGCAAAGGGTAGGTGTGACAATCCGGCCCGTTCCAAGTGTTGCAAAAGTAGTGGAGTAACTACACAAGGCAGTTTGACCCCAAAAAAAAAAAAAAAACGACACAAGGCGGTGATCAATTGAAATATATCTTAGTCAACAATCACTCGAGGTCTTTCTCATGCTATGTGCGATTTGGGATGTCACAAACTCTTACTACTTAAAGCAATGATGACCTCGTCAATGTCGACCAAGATTGCCTCTCCACACTCTTATTCGGTTAATTTGATCAACACATCCATTTGCCATCCTAAAAGCTAGTTAGGAGTTTGATCTTGTCCGATCCCTCCTGATTCAACAACCACTTTCCACCATTGTGAGATTGGCTTGTGCCTAATCCATCATGAACTTTAGATTTACTCGAGACTCAAACACAATTTATAACGATCAGTCACATTCCACGTAAGTTAATCTCGTGACTTTTGAGATGGATAAGTAAATGACATTAAATATAAATAAACCCATATAAGCTAATACACTTATGCCCTAGCGATCATGAAATCCACTTTAGATAAGTAAGTCTCATTCATTTATTTTGCCATCAACCTCGTGATTTAGAGTAAGACACAAGCTAAAACCCAAGTAGGTGGCCTAAATATGGAATTGTTTGCTCACGGTGGTGTAGGGAATCAAAGGCTTAATTCATAGACATTAGTCCGTTCCTTAACCACTAAATCAGTTTGAGGAGGGTAATATGTAATTGGGATAAGGACACCACAAACGACATAACTTTAATATGGCTCTCACTTGAGTGCCATAGCATTTTTTTACCACTTAAGTTGCATAACTTTTTTTTACTACTTAAGTGCCATAACTTCTGAAAAACCTTCACTGGAGCGTCATAACTTTCAATTGATCACTTAATTGCCTTTTTTTTTTTTTTTGAAAATGTTTACCCAAGTGCTGAAAATCAGGCATGGCATAGCACTCGTGGATGAACGTAAAATGTTTCTGCACTCAAATAATCGATTGAAAAGTTATATAGCACTCAAGTTAGCGCCCTATGAATGTTATGACACTTGTGGTATCTTTTTTCCCATATAATTTTATGTATTTGAACAGTCACTTCTCGATACAGACTTTTTACTACATAGTTGAATTATGTATTGTTTTCTCATGGGTCGAATAATTCAAAGGGACTGCTCACGCTTACATAAAAATTGAGCAAGTTTGACTTTTCGCACCAGGGCGGACCGACAAATTTTGTTACGTGCCCCTTGTGATTGCAATAAAAAAGCATTGTACTTTCAAAAATAAAACTTCTAATTATTTATGTGGTTGATATTATATTTACTGATTAATCTTCTGTTTTTTACGGCATCATTCAGCTTTAAAAAACAAAAGTACTCACGTGGCTACATGATTGGCCGGCCCATGCTTTCTATTGGGCGACTCTTCTTAATTAACTGGACGCAAATTTTTAGGGCTTGGTGGATTCGGGCGAGGCCCAGAAAAGTTTGGCCCACGTGGGCCCTATCTGACCCCATGAGGCCCGCTCAATGGGTAAGTCTCCAATAGAAGTTACTTATTACTGATCAAAGTGACATTTTGATATGAAAAAATTACTAATTACGTGAAAAGGCTGTTTGTTACAATCATATCAAAATTCATCGTTTGTGAAAATTTACTAAATGACGTACAAAGATTTTGCATTTCATATGCATTTTCGGATCTCTTGAGACCTTTTCGTATTGACAAATATCGACGTGTGACATTTATTATGATTTTATATGAATTTTCAAAGTTTGAACAATGCATTTCATTTTGACAATTCACTATTGCAGTATTACTCTCTTGTGACTATAATAATGATATTGGTACTCTCAAGGGGAATAATGAAAAAAGACATCAACATTTGTGATAGCGTCTTCATTTTGTTAATGGTATTTTTTCTTAAGATAAGAAAAGCTTCGAATAAAGCCCAACCAGTTTAATTGAAAACTTCAGATTTAGTCGAGTTTGGCAGATTTTTTCTATCAAAGATGGACATATGAATAAGCTCGGGGCATAATCTGCAATAAAACTAGGATATATCATATTCGATGGAGACGTTACGAAGTTACCGTCTTTATATTATTTGGGATGATTGCGAATTAATAACTTACTAATTTTGCATGATATTCGATCAGAGCGAAAGAGAAATTAAAGAATTTCAAATTGTAAGAACGGAAAATAAAATAAATTTGCTCTAAAACTTTCAAAGAATTTGTGGTTTTATTGAGGCATCAGTTCGGATTTTAAAAGGTTTTTACACATCTCTGTTTTTTGTTTTCTTCTTTTTCTGTGTGAAACTCCTTTGCCTCTCTCTTCCTCTGCGGCGACCGTCTTCGCCGTTGGTCGGAGGTGAAGTGGCCACTATTTAGTCGGTCCTCTCCGGATCCGACCACCGAAAAACCCTAATTATCGTCACAGGAAGAGAGAGAGCGAGAGAGAGGAGACCAAGTGCTTGAGGCGCTTCCTTCGGCCCGAGCTTGATTTCCCGATGAGAAAGTAGGAATGGGTCGACCTGAGCCGTGCGTGCTGTTCGCCCAGACATTCGCCCACCCCCATCTCGACGAGTACGTCGACGAGGTGAGTTGTACGGTTGGCGTCGAGTTCTATCCTCTCAAGGCGCGAGCACTGACTACCAACTGTTTGCTGAATTGTTTCAGTGGGCTGAATTTACGTTGCTTACGGTGTGACACTGTCGTTCTTTAAAATTTTCAGGTAGTCTTTGCTGAACCTGTTGTTGTCACTGCTTGCGAGTTTCTGGAGCTGAGCGCGTCTTCAACATGTCAATCAGTGTCGCTTGTCGGGTAATGTCAAGCTACTTCGTTGGTTCTTTTTTCTTTCTTTTGGGGGCTCCCTAGTTGACACTGTTTTGGTGGGAAATTTGTTGTTCTATTGAGAAATTGATGCAATGAAAGAGAGAAAGACGGTTCTCAACCATGGGAAGTGCATTAAAGAAGTAGTGAGAGTGAGAGAAGAGAGAGGAGGACAGGCATGAACAGATATCTGGCTTTTCCAGTAGATATGTGAGATTATAAATCTCAGCTTGGGAAGTGGATCTCTTTGCCCTCTTATAATCATGTAATCCGTACCGCTGCTTCTGGCGACTCTTGCCTTAGCACTTGGCAGTGTAAGCTTCCAAAATGACATTTTGGGCGTGATGTTGCTGTTCCTCTCCGTTCAGCCCGATAGATAAACCAATACTAACCAAGTGGAGATATCTAGTAGTCTGAAATGCATAAGCCCGTCGACAATGACCTTGATATTAAGTACTACAATGGACTGCGAAAAGCAATGTTGATGAGATGAGATATGGATTTTCATGTATATGAAGTAGCTATCGGCAAGGTCATATAAGAAAGGCTAAGCCTCTCTGGGGAACATGTTTGACGTTTATGTTATGTTTTCTTTATTGGCTTGTGTCAGATAAGTTACTGTGCACCCAAACTGTCTACTTGGAAGCTTAAGTGCTGGGTTTTCTAACATGGTTTTGGAGCTAAATTTCCTTTCTGATGCAGTATTGCAGCCAAGTTCTAATTTTTCATGTTTTGTATAATATTTCATTTTTTGTGCGATGTCTTGTTCATCTTATATGTGTCCTTGGAGTATTTGTTTTCAATTTGCTCGCCAGAGGGGTGTTAAATTATCCAACCTCTCTTACTTACCGGGTTTATCATGAACTAATTCATATCTCAATTAATAAATCTACAGCACTTAATAAGATTAAGCATATTTAGTAAAACTAACCAGTTTTGATATAAATGATTCCATTCGGTAAAAGTTTTCACCGATTGTGTCCAGTGAGAAAGTGGTTGTTTAATTAGTTCAATGAAAAAGTTGCTGGGAATTACAATGTTACCAAATTCTTTGCTAGAACTTACCAATTATAGCCACAAGTCCATAATTGGTAGGAAACCAATGACATTCAACATTCAATTTTCAACTATTATTTAAGACATTCCATTTTAATTTTCAACAATTGAATTGTCAAAACTTAAAATTAAGTGCTTAGATATTTTGCAGTTTACTCTTCAGCTTTTTCAACAAGGCGGTAGTCTCTCTACATGTAATCTTTTGACCTTTTGGGTCAGACTTCTCAACATTTGTTGCCGATTATTTTAATGAACCTGATACTGAGTGGCACTTCTCCTTGCAGGGCTACTTCACCTCCTTCATTTGCTTTGGAAGTTTTTGTTCAATGTAACGGGGAGACAAGATTTAGGCGCCTTTGTCAGCCCTTTCTGTATTCTCATTCTTCATCAAATGTGCTGGATGTTGAGGTAAATATGACTTAAAGGCCTTTATCCTCATGTTATAGCAGTTGCACTGGATAGCATTCTTATACTTTTTTACATTTAATATGTTTATGGATTTGATTTAGTGAGTTTTAGTTTAGTCGAGAGCTATATGTCAAACTTCAGCTGGAAACGTCGAAGGTAACTTTGAGAACTTCCTTTTTGCACTACCCCATCGTAAGGAGGTTGATAATCAAATTAATGGATGTGTTTTGAGGGGGTAAACAAGGAGGGTGTTTTCTGGGAGTTGTGTGATGGTGTATGGGTGGGTGGGGGGGGGGGGGGGACGGGGATTATGGGAGGTTGAACTCTCTCTTGGTGAGTGGGAATTTGCAAAACAAAATTGCCATGAGGCTAGTGTGTGCAAGGCAAGTATATAATAGGAGACATGTCTGTTGTTCTCTCAGTTTCCCCAAAATATGGGGTTGTGATGCTTATCAAGATATTGTATTTGCAACATCTCGAGATTATGGCCCTCCTAAATCACTGTTAGAAGCTATCAACATTTCATTCATGGAAGTTAATTTGAATGCCAGCTGCTTACTCCACAATTTTAATTTGGCAAATGACTCATACTCCTTTTAATTCCAAGGCTATATCCCTTCCTAATTATTGGAATCATTGAACACGAGGGCGGTTAATGTCCTTAGCCTCTGTCCTACTTGTACACTAAGGGCTCCATTGATTTCCCCATCTTTTGTAGAATGAATCCATTATATTGCAAATCTTCACTCCTCGTGACTTCCTTATCTCAAATTTTTACCAAAGTGTGATTTGAACTTCTGCCGTGCTAAAACTATACATCATATATGCCACCTCTGTCTAACTCAGTCGGAGACTCTTAGATTCCAAAATTTTTCCTCAAAGGTCGAGTTTCTGGTTTACCCCAACTTGGGTTTCATCTAATAGCATTATGTCATGTGCAAAAAGCATACACCAAGGGACATCATCTTGGATATGTCTTGTCAGCCCATCCATAATCAAGGAAAAACATAAGGACTTAGAGCAGAGCCTTGGTGTAAACCTACAGTAACGGTGAATTTTTCCCCGCCTTACATTGTCCTAACAGAGGTGGTGGCTCCATCATAATGTCCTTTTTTTCACCAGTTCCATTCAAATCGTTTGACTAGGTCTATAAGTCATTTCATACTTCTATGAATTTTAGAAGGACTTTTTTTTTTTCCGTTTTTTAATCACCATGCCTTAAAAGCAATTTGCCCCAACAACATCCTCTCTCAAAGCCTATTACAATTCCTTTTGGTTGTTCTCATCTGTCTTTGATACTATCTTTTACTTTGGAAGCACAGTTATAATGTCATCTGTGGAAATCAGTCAGCAGCTATCCATATATTTAACAAACTGTTCTTTTGCAGGCTGTTGTAACTAATCATCTTGTTGTAAGAGGCAGCTATCGCAGTCTAAGCTTAGTCATATATGGGAACACAGCAGAGGATCTGGGACAGTTCAACATAGAATTTGATGATAGCTCTTTGACAAATATCACTAATACAGTGGAGGGAGAACTTGAGGATTTACCTATGCCCTTACGCACTACTAACTTTATGAGTAAGGAATTCACATGTTCTCTCAATGCGTTGCCTCTACCTGTTAGTTTGTTAGACATGTCTCTTGGGGTCAAGCAGCTTCTACAATTAATATTGAGGATTCTGGAGCTAGGGGAACATGGTGATGCAGTACAAAAAGCTCTAAGTACTATTGTGTCAGCTGTCTCTACTTATACCACTCTTGACCTATCTGGTGTTGCGATCAGTGAGAAATGTCTTAAATCAGGCAGATTCAAAGATCCTAAGAAATTGGAACTTGCTATTAACGAGGCCACAGGGGAGCTTCTTGAGCTCTACAAAGTTCTTCAACAAGAGTCAGCGCAGTTTCCAGCGAAGTCGTCTGCAGAAACCAATTTCCTCAATATGGATATTGATTCAGTTAATTTCCAGCATTTGGTCGACATGTTTGGAAAGCACTTTAATTTTGAGAGTGACTCCTTATTTGTTGGACATCCCGTGCTCTCAAAGGTGACTGCTCTAAAGAGTTTAGTTTTTATTCATAGATGACTTTCTACCATTCACTTATCATTTTGACATCAGAAATGTTTATCCTTTTGGAAGATAGACGAGTGGAACAATCAACCTAAAGAAGTAGTGCTGATTTGATGCTCTTGCTTTTATCTTCTTGATTCTCAGAGAAATAATTCCATTTTGTGGCTGAGTATGGCTCTTTTATTCTGCTCTGCCAAAGAAAGTTGCTTCCACTTTGTCAATGGCGGGGGCTTGGAGCAACTGGTCAAAGTTTTCTGCTATGACCTACAACATTCAACCACAGTGATACTCCTATTTCTGGGAGTTGTGGAGCAGGCTACACGATACTCGGTTGGTTGTGAAGGTTTCTTGGGTTGGTGGCCTCGTGAAGAAGTTACCATTCCGTCTGGTATTAGTGAAAATTATAGTCAGTTGCTGAAATTGTTATTGCAAGAACCACGCCATGATGTTGCTTCCCTTGCAACTTACATTCTTCATCGCCTAAGATTTTATGAAGTTGCAGCGAAATATGAGGTGTGATTTTGTTTTTCTTATGGCTGTGTTTGACATTGCGTGTGTGATTTAATAATGGCTTGTGTTGGCAGTTTGCAGTGCTCTCTGTGTTAAGAGGTCTTTCAACCATCGATAGGGTCACAGAAGCTTTGTTGCCCCAGCTCATGAGCACTAAGTCTCAACTCAGAAGCCTCTTGGTGAGTTGTACCTTTTAGTGTGTATTTTTGGACACAAGGTCGTTGGTCTCTTTTGAGGGTTGGCTGAACCTTTTTGGGTTATTAATTCCTCGAGTTCATATGGGTTTGGACTTTGTTCTCTGGGTTTACACTATCGAGAATTGCTAATGCAGAAGCTGATAAATTTGCATAGTCAAATAGAAGATCCTTTTCCTGTTGCACGAGCAAGTAGATCCCTGATTCTTGGTCAAGGTGAAGGATGCCTGTCCTACAAAACGACCAGTGGCTCAATTACTTCAAACTGTTGCCTTTCCATTTGGGATATTGACTCAAATCTGCTGGGAATTCTCAAGGTATCTTGCTCTTTTTTTGTTTGGCTTCCTCATCCTTTAGTAAATTAGGGAAAAGTTATGTCTGTGTTTGAGAGGGAGAGAGGGAGAGAAGGAGAGAAGAGAGAGAAGTTGGGGGGGCGGAGCGGATCTCTCTGCTTCTATTCATTTCTCATGGAAAAAATGAATAATTTGTTTCAACAGAACTACTATTTCCTTCAATGCTTGCGATCAGCAAGCCCTTTTCGATATACCTTCAGAGTTGAAACCGTGCAATTCTACGTGACTAGAATTGGCACCATACAAAAAACTGTTGTATTTTCTTTATTTTTTTCATGAGGGTGAGGGTGGGGTTGGAGGTTAGGGAATTGGATGGGGTCAGGGATTCACTTCTGCATGACCGCCAATTTAGCTGCAGTGCATAATTACTAGAGGCTGTCCTTTTTCTGAATAAATTCTAAAGAGATTCGACACTTCTTCTAAACTATGCATCAATGGACTTTGAAATTTTGACTGTTGTGGAATTGCTTCTTTTTATTTCTTTTCCTTAATTAAGTCTATGCACAATATAATACTTTAAGCTAGTTTACAGATGAAATTATTTCACATATTCTGTGAGCAGGAGAGAGGATTTCTTCCTCTATCAGCTGCTTTGTTGTCATCATCAATACTGCACTTGGAAGTAGGACATGCAATGTTCTTACATGTAGAGATCGTGTCATCGATTGGTGCTATAATATTTTCACTGCTCCTCTGCAGTTCAGGTATAGTTAACAATACGTGACTCGATTTGTTCCCTTCTAAATCAAGGGATTCTTGTGATTTACTTGTTTATCTCTGTGTCAGGCTTACTTTTCCTTGCACATCAACCTGAACTTTCATCTACAATAGTTCATTGCCTGAAGGGTGGCGATTCTACCAGAAAAGACGAGTGCCTTCCACTACGTTATGCTTCCATCTTATTATCCAAAGGTTTCTCCTGCGGGTCAGAAGAAGTAGGCATGATACTTGAGATGCATTTGAGAGTGGTCGGTTTACTCTCTTTTTTAATGCTGATTCCAATTCCATATTCCACATTTGTTCGAAACCAGTCGTTTACATTCTCTTTTTGTAGGTTAACGCGATCGATCATTTGCTTACATGCACTCCTCACTCTGAAGAATTCTTATGGGTCTTGTGGGAACTTTGTGCGCTTTCTAGGTGGATTTGGCTTTTCCTTTTTGGTGCTCTGTAGATTTATTTTAGTGCATTAGCAGCATTGATAAAGACTTGTTTCATAATGACAGATCTGACTGTGGACATCAGGCTTTGTTGGTTCTTGGATTTTTTCCAGAGGTATGTCTCACTGTGCTTGAAACATAACTGTTTTACTCAGGTATATATGAGATGTACTTTGCTAGTTGAATAAAGACAATACGGTATGCAAGTTGCTAGAGTTTGACTTTCAATCTGGCAATTAGCATTTATGCTGTTTTGACTGGTTTGACCAGTGACCTTTCATTCTTTTTCATAGGCTATTGCAGCATTGATTGAAGCATTGCGCTCAGTCAAGGAGTCAGAGCCTTCTGCAAAGAGTGGTGGTAGTGATATGCGATTATTAAGCTTGGATATTTTAGCAAAGAGTAGCAGTTGTCTGTGAATAAGGAACTAACTCGGATCATTCTATCTTTTCAGGAGCTTCACCCCTGGATGTTGCAATTTTTCATTCAGCAGCAGAGATTTTTGAAATCATCGTTACTGATTCCACAGCATCTTCTCTGGGTTCTTGGATTGAATGTGCAGTCGAACTTCATGGAGCTTTACATTCCTCATCCCCAGGGTCAAATAGAAAAGATGCTCCCATACGACTTTTGGAATGGATAGATGCTGGTGTAGTTTATCACAAAAATGGGGCTGTTGGTCTTCTACGATATGCTGCTGTGTTAGCTTCTGGAGGAGATGCTCACTTAACTTCGACTAGTATTCTAGTGTCAGATCTCATGGATGTTGAACATGCTGTTGGAGATCCTTCTGGTGGTTCTGATATAAATGTAATGGAGAATCTTGGGAAAATAATCTCTGAGAAAACATTTGACGGAGTTGCACTTTGTGATTCTTCTGTAGCTCAGCTGACAACAGCATTTCGGATTTTAGCTTTCATTTCCGAGAACTCTGTATGTGTTTTCCATCTTGGCATGTATGTAATTTACAATGATTTTGTTACTGGCTTACCTTAGACTTCTTGGTGTAGACCGTTGCTGCAACGCTATATGATGAAGGTGCCGTTACAGTTATCTACACTGTTTTAATTAACTGTAGATTTATGCTTGAGAGGTCCTCGAACAGTTATGGTGAGTTTTTCCTTGTCTTAGCGGAATCCCTTCTTCTGATGTGCTTAAATTATCGCAAATTCTATTGTGGTTTTTGAATTATGAACTAATACACTATTATCTTCTTGGACATGATCTGGCTTCGTTGAGTTTTTAAATTTTCAAGTTTTGGTTTTGATCTCCCTTCTTTAAGAGATATTTTAGACAATACCTGGTGTGGAGCTTTTGTATCGGGCCATTTGATTGCTTTGATTGTACTGGATGCTTAGTCTGTGGGGCCTATATCTTGTTCTTGCTGTTTGCTGCCCCGTGTAATGACTATTATACTCTTTGTCTTCATATCTTCATTGGATTTACCTGTAGTCGTGTGTGGTTCTTTTGTAGTTTCTGGAATATCTAGTAAATTTAAGAAGGATTATCAAGGTGATATTTAGGGGTTTAGCATGTGATAGTTTCTTCTTTGGCATGTTAATTGTTGAGCTTATATGGACTTTGCTTGAACTTTTGAGCAAGGGAGCTGTACTCTTATTATTGCCATAGATATCAAGCCATCTTTTTTCCTGTAATTCGTAGGGAAAATTTGGTATTTATATGTGGATGCACGACTGGTGGGATCCTTTTGATACCTTTACAAGGTGTCAGTCCTGAATTTTTCTGATTGCAACTCTTCTGAATATCTTCTCAATCTCATCAGAGAGAGGTTCAAATTCTAGTATTTGGCTTGGACGTTTTTAATCGCGTATCTTCCCTTATCAGAATTCTTGCAGACTTACAGTTTTCTGCTTCTCAGGGTAAAAATTCAGATTTTATTAACTGATTGCGCAGCTCTTAGACTTTTTCCTTTTATTTCTTCATAATGCATATGTCTGCGGTGTGGAGTTTGTTGCATAGCCTTTTTCGCTTGTCTTCATGGTGCAAGACTTGGTTGTACTACATTAGTTGTTTTGAGAGATCTGCTGCAAAAACCTCTTCCCCCGGAGTTTGGACTTCTGTTTTTAGTGAATTTCTTCCTGTATGTGAACGCTTTGCTTTGCACAGATTACCTTGTTGATGATGGGACTGAATGCAACTCCACATCGGATTTGCTTTTGGAACGGAATCGGGAGCAAAGCCTAATTGATCTTTTGATTCCTGCCCTGATACTGCTGATCAACCTTTTGAAGAAACTACAGGTTGGTCAAATCTGAATTACCAGTGCATTAGCTCGATGTCATATCTGCTAAATTCTTCATGGGCATCATAAGGAAGTGTTTTATGGAATGTCTCAACTCACTGGCACCAAATGATAAAGTAGCCTATGTCAATGGCAAATCCAATTTCCAGTCTTCTGGTTTTCTTTTCATCCTTCTGTTAGAAGGTGGGCTAGAAGGTTTCTAATTTATGATGCAGGCTGCTATTAGGCATCAAGATATAGCGGGAGATAGTTGGAAAACTTATAGCTCAATTGAAATTAAAGATATGGAAGACATTCACCCCCAACCCCTCTTCCTGAAAACCACACACTCACACACACACAGAGATAGAATCGACGTAGGGGGAAAAATTTTGGTTGGCATTCTTGTTGGTACTTTTAGTTTGGATATTGGAGTACTTGATATTTGACTTTGATGATGCGCATAAGTGTGCTCATGTTGAATTTTATTCTGTCCTATTATGATCTGGAAAGCTTCAAGTCTTAGTCTTTGGATGTGAATATTCATAAATGTTAAGTTCGGGTCATTTAGCACATCGGCATGATGAACATGGTGCACATGTGACATGAAAAGAATATCCTTCATTAAGCACTGAAAAAATTCATTATAGTTTGAGAGAAAACCAACTAAGTGGGCCCAGTTTGAATCCGTTTCCATCTAGGTCTATCATGTTTTTATCTAGCAAACAAAGGAAATGTTTCGTCGCATCGGTATTTCTGCACATTTTGCTTCACTTCGTCCCTCCCATCATAGTATAATTATATAGTCTCATCTTGTACAGTATGCAACAACTTTTCTTTTTGATGGGCCAATATGCGACCGTATTTTGCTAGAGCTGAAACATTCCGCTTTCATACAGGAAGCAAATGAGCAGCACAGAAATACAAAACTAATGAATGCTCTTCTGAGATTGCATCGAGAATTGAGGTGACATTCAGATTAAAAATGGCTTTGTCTTCAGCAGCTGTGAACATGCTTATATGCTTATTATTGTTCTTTTACAGCCCCAGACTAGCTGCATGTGCAGCAGATCTATCTGCTCCATACCCTAATTCTGCTCTTGGATTTGAAGCCGTCTGCCATCTCATTGTGTCTTCTCTTGCTTATTGGCCAGTGTTTGGATGGGCTCCCGGCCTGTTCCACTCTCTCCTTGCAAGTGTTCAAGCAACTTCAGTTCTGGCCTTGGGTCCAAAGGAGACCTGCAGTTTTATGTGTCTTCTGGTACGTAATTACAAGTCTGACACCTGAAGTGGGCATGCTTTATGTAGTACTCTAATATTGTGGACACTTGTGGTTGGATGACTTGTGCTTTGTTCACTATTTATGTATGTGTATATATTGTATATGATTCAAATATATTTAAGCTGCATTTCCTCTGAACTTTGTTGTTTTGACTATTTTTGTTTTGAATCCATTTTTTGTGGCTAGAATGATTTGTTTCCTGAAGAAGGTATCTGGCTGTGGAAGAAAGGGATGCCTGTGTTGAGTTCCCTGAGGATGTTGGCTATCGGTACATTACTGGGACGTCAAAAGGAAAAAGAGGTGAACTGGTATCTGAAACCTGAATTTCGTGAGAAGGTTCTCAGCCAATTAACCCCGCAGCTTGACAAGATTGCACAGATGATCAAACATTATGCAGTCTCTGTATGTTACTCACTTGTTGTATTCATTGGTTTCCTAGTAATTGAAAAGAGACTGTTATTCTTGTTATATCTGGAGAATTATTATTTTTGTCAGATGAATGCTCTGTCAGATGTTGTAATTCATCTCATTGCATTGTTCTTGACAGGCATTGGTCGTAATTCAAGACATGCTTAGAATTTTCATAATTCGAATTGCTTGCCAGAAAGTCGAAAGCGCCTTTATACTCCTCAAGCCCATCTTTAGTTGGGTCCTTGACAATGTCTCTTTAATTTCTCCATTGGATATAGATAATTACAAGGTGACCATGTTCTTCCACCATTATTACTTCTCTCATAAAGTTGACTTAGCATGACATAATATGCCGCTGTACAGGTTTACAGATATCTCGATTTTCTTGCTTCTTTATTGGAGCATCCGCGAGCCAAGGTCCCCATCTGATCCTTTCATTCATCTATCTTTGTCCAGAAGATGCCTGCAGAGAGGCTCATTGTATCTTTTTTTTTTGTTCAGGCCCTATTGTTCAGGGCGGGAATGATCCAGATGCTGAAAAAAGTTCTGGAAAGGTGTTTGGATGGTGTTCATTCAGACAAGGTTGTGGAGAGTAGAAATATGGCTGATAATGGATTTACGCTGCTTAGTTGGTGCCTCCCTGTGTTTAAGTCCTTGTCACTGTTGTGTAGTTCCATGGCAACTTCACAATGTGCTGGGGTACCTGATTTGTGAGTAGATTTGTATCATCTGAATGAATTATGTTTGTTATTTTTTCAAAGCTTGGAGCTAACATGATGTTTCCAATTAGGAAAAATACAGAGAACTTTAGCACTGGAGATTGTGCTTCAATTTTACCATATCTTCTCAAGTTTTTTCAGGTGATTTCTAACTTCTCTCTTATTAGATTATTAATAATTCTTAATGCCATGCAAAATCTGTGTTATTTTTCTTTGCGCGGTTTATGTGAACAAATCTGTATGCAATGAGCATAATGTCATGCTGTAATTATTTTTTACTTGGAGGACATGAATCTTCATATTGTTGCTAATGGAGACACGATGTTCTTCAGGTCCTACCTGTTGGAAAAGAGTTGCTTGCTTGTGTTAGATCTTTCAAAGAAATCAGTTCTTGTAAAGAAGGTCGTGATTCTTTGATGGCTGCTTTTGGTTCCTTTAGCAGTTCTGTGGTACATGAGCGAGACAAAGGACATGAAACTAACCAAATTTATAACGGTAACGAATCTGGATGGAGTAAATGTGCTCCTTTATTGTGTTGCTGGAAGAAGATGTGGAGTTCTTCTGATGCTAGTGATGATTCATCGTCTTTGGCCGCTCATGGCCTTGATCTGTTGTCTTCAGGGTGTTTGTCATTCTGCGTGGATGGAAACAGGTTAGCTTCTTCAGAGATTGTTAGCCCCTTTAATTGGATTGATTTGCTGTACTTGTACTGACCGATATTGAGGTGACATCAGTAATTTGCGAGCAAGGATGTGGAATTATAATTGAAGCGTGGATAATTAAGTAAAATTCATGATCCTAATTGCAATGCTAGTTTTCGGTTAGTTGAATAGGAAGGGCAGAATGCAGAAGGAAGATATTCCCTGATTGATCTTTGAGTACGTATTGATGGTATTGAAGGCTGTCTAGTCTGTCGTTGTAATTCTTGCATATTAAGATGAGATATTAGATGTCCTTAGAAGCATGGTCAATACCATACGACTAACAAGTTCTTTCATTTTTATTGCTTTCTTGTTAATACTCAATGCCCTCTACGTGAACTTTATGAGTGTGATATAAACTGTTAAGCTACTTCTGAGTCAACTTAATCAAATTACTTGCACTGCTACCAGTTCCTCCTATACTCCTAAAGGGACACTGCGTAAGCGACTCACAGGACTTGGCTTCCGCAGCTTTGTGGAGCTAGTTTCAGTAATTAATATTCAATCACTCATTAGAGTTTTCAGATAATGAGTCGCTCATTCTGCCTTAGACTGTTGCATTTCTTGGGTAAAATAACACTCTTCGGATAATCTATTTGTTAATATGATGACGGTATAATAGGACGAGAAAGAGGACATATGTCTTTGTTGCCATTCATCAGCAATAAGCTAACTTTTCTTTGGTTATTGATCAGATTCAATTTGAAGGGGGTTGGTCTGGTGAAATTTCTTTTTGGGCTTTCAGACGATATGAATGAGACGGACAGTTTTATCGAGGAAAACCTGATTTATGTTAAAGGTTTAAATGCTCTGTTGAGTTCAAAGGGCGAAAACAATGACCATGAGACTGGTCCTTTTCAGGTAAAGAAAATATATATGAGTTGCCTATTTTTCTGCAATTTCTCTTCATGGCACTGCTGACATATTACATTGAACAGATTCCAGACTCAGTAAAATCATTGCTCCTGTTATTGGTGAATCCTATCGGTGCGGTTGATGTGGTTGATATAGTTTTTGGTGAGGCTGTATTGTCATCAAATGATGATCTGGTTTCTACAGAGAGGCAGTCTGTTGTAGATGGCTGTCTTGAAAGAACTGATGAGTTACTCCAGCTAGGAGGACTGGGAGATAAATTCCTTTGGGAATGTCCAGAAACTTTGCCTGATAAGACAGCTCCTCCATTAAAAAGGAAAATGTCATCTCTGGAAGGCCAAGGTAGACGTGCCAGAGGGGAGAATGCACCTTCTGATCTTGCAGCCTCTGGTGCATTTTCACGTGGTTCAGGTCAATCTGTAGCTCCCTCAGGTCCTACACGCAGAGATACATTTCGGCTGCGCAAACCAAATACCAGCAGGCCTCCATCTATGCACGTGGATGACTATGTTGCACGGGAGAGAAACGTTGATGGCGTTAGTGATGTCATTGCTGTTCCACGTGTAGGGTCAACGAGTGGAAGACCTCCTTCAATCCATGTAGATGAGTTCATGGCTAGACAAAGGGAACGGCAGAGTTCGTCTGCCACAATAGTTGGTGAGGCAGTAGCACAGGTGAAAACTGCAGCTCCTGCTAGTGATGGAGAGAAAGAGGTCAAAATACCTAAGCAGTTGAAGACAGATTTAGATGATGATTTACAGGGTATTGACATAGTGTTTGATGGTGAAGAATCTGAAACTGATGACAAGATGCCCTTCCCCCAGCCAGATAATAATTTGCAACCATCTGCCCCTGTCACTGCCGAGCAAAGTTCTCCCCACTCAATTGTTGAGGAGACGGAAAGTGATGCTCATGAAAACAGTCAATTTTCTCGTATGGGTACGCCTGTTGCGTCCAATGCTGATGAGAACACCCAAAGTGAGTTTTCTTCAAGGATGTCGGTTTCGCGTTTGGAGAAGCCATTGACACGAGAATCAAGCGTGACCTCAGATAAAAGGTTCTTTGATCAATCCAATGATATGAAGGCTTTGATTACAGGGAAGACCTCTGGCATGTTTGATGCTGCTGCAGCAGCAAACCATCCTGGATTTCCTGTTTTTCCATATGCTATGGCATCAGCATCGTCATCTGGGCAATCACGTGTTGATTCTAGGATGAGTCAAACATTGTACCCAAAACACAGTCCGCATCATGCAGGAAACCTTCATGGTGCAGGAACCCAAGGATCCTACGACCAGAAATATTTGCAGAATCAACCACCACTACCTCCCATGCCACCACCATCATTAGTTCCATCTGTAGTATCTCAGGCTTCCGATTCAGTTCCTGGTCATGCATCCCCATTTACGAACAAGATGATCGATGGGCAGTCACCAGTTTCCAGTGCCTTCCATGTAAGCACAGTTATTAGTGTCCTTTCTTTTTCTTCATGCCATTGAACGTAAGACACAGAAGATCATTTCTAATGTTATTGCTTGGCTTTCCTTCTGCAGGTTCAGTCCGATCACTTGTCTCCATACAGTTCTTCCCCCAGTGGATCCATTAGGCCTCTCCCGCCACTTCCCCCAACACCACCTCCATTTTTATCCAGTCCCTATAATATGCCACCTATAAAAGCTTCCACTCAGTCTTCAGGTTATGTCCAGACAAGCATTGGAATGACAGAATTTCCCCGTGCACCTGTTATGCCTGCAACTGATCTGCAACATTCTGCAGCAGGCCCTAGACTTTCATATCCCCCACCTCCCCTAATGCCTCCCTTGGTTTTCAGTAGGCCTGCCTCTGTCCCCGTGAATTTCTATGGGAACAACACGATGCAGCAGCATGGAGAGAATCAACCTAGCATCTTGCAGAACTTTCCTCTTAGTCAATCTCCAATGCACTCAGTACACACTGTTGCACAATTGCAGCCACTTCAGCCCCCGCAACTTCCACAGGTTCCACAACCACCTCAGCACCTCAGACCACTTGCTTTTTCTTCACAGCAGCCGGAACAAGGGTCGTCCTTGCAAAACCCAGTACAACAAGGTCATCAATTACAAGCACTGCAGCAGTCACAAGTATCTCCTATGCATGCTTATAACCAGTCACAACAACAAGACCTATCTCATGGTCATCCACGTCAAGAAGTGGAGCATGCTCGACTCCAGGTTTCTCATCAGCAAGGAGATACATCCAACCAGCATCAGGATTTAGGAATATCATTATATGATTACTTCAAGTCCCCAGAAGATATCCAGGTCGGTTTCTGGAAGCCCTTAGAAAGAGTTTTCGTGCACAGTACGCTTATGTTTATCTTCTAGTCTTTTTAATATTCTATAACTGTGGCAGGCCTTGCTGAGTGATCGCGAAAAGCTCTGTCAGCTTTTGGAACAGCATCCAAAGTTAATGCAGATGCTTCAGGTTCGTTCTGCTTGAAGTTTTAAAGTCAAAGGATCCCCACTCATACTTTCCCCCACCCTTTTATATCTGCAAAATGAGGTCAATTAGGAAGAGGGAAATAGGGTCCATCTTAGTGTTCATTCTCTTGGAGAGAAATGACTAAGAGGAAAATTTGGTTGTGGCTGAAGTGTGCATTTTTTAGTATAGTGCATATATGCAGGGTATTGCGTGGACGTAGTTTTGGAATCAAGAATTCGTTTTTCCCCAGGCTCGGAATCTGATGTTCGTGTTACTAATACGTAGTTATCAAGCATTTTTTCATGTCCACTCTCCTCTCTAGAGCGTAATCTCATTTCTATTCTTGTCAGTCATCAACTCATCAGAGGTTCATTTGGTCCATTATTACCCCTTTGCCAAGTTATAGAACTGTGATAGTACGGATACTTGTCTTACTCTTCAGTAGAAATGTGTCTTAACTCAGGCAAGCTTTATATTCAGATGTCTTCGTTTCAGTGTCAAGGCATTCGCACCTGTCCTGATGCTTAGTTTTACTGGGGCTTAGTTGCTAGAGAAGTTTTTATGTCCAAAACAGAAAAAGAAAAAAAGAAAAAAAAGGGTTTCCTCACTGTTCTCTCTTCTAATTATGCTCAAAGTTACTTCTGAACTGTTCTGACGTCTCTGTCCTTTCTTTGGATGGTCTAACAGGAAAGGTTGGGCCAGCTATAACATGGAGATCGGATTTGTCAAGTGGTGTTCCTGTTGTATGCCTCTCATTTGTATGATTTATATATGTTCAAATCGCCAACTGCGATGTTCTTGAGCAACTGTAGCCTGCCCATTATTTGTTTTCGATATTTGTAACTTAAGTTCACTTTGTATATATGTACAATTTCGTCTTGGCCTCGTTTGTTCAGTATCTTATTTTGTATAGATTCATTTTCGAATTGGTCATGCGCTCCAAGGAGCTGTGATGCAGCTAGCCACGATCTTCTCCGAGGGGTATGCACTTGATGAGAATTACAAGAGCACAAAGAGTTCTATTACTCTTGTACTGGAAGTCCTATTAGTCAGGCTGATTCAGAGCGACCATTTCCTGATAAAGACAATGGTTTGCTAGATGGGATGCTGATTAATTGATATTAGCGAGGCCCAGCTTTTTGTCTTACCATTTCTTAATTGGAAGACTGGTAACAATTTTACTACCAACAAATGCTTTTTTTATTGCACCTCTTTGTTGATTTTTTATTTCTTTTATGCCGTTCCTGTTAAAGAACTTCTCTTGCTTAATATCATGCCGTTGCCGTTCGGTATTGATCAATGATAATCGTTACGCCAAATGGCAAAGTAGTATTACATTATTACGGGAAGTGTTGTTCTTATTGGTTAACCGTGTCGTGCAAAAGTTTCCTTTTTTTTTTTGTCAAAGCGTTCATCTTTCATTCGCATGCTCGATTTTGTACAGTTTTAACCCCTTCAGTCCTTCATCGGTATATGCTTATAAAAGTTATTACATAAGCAGCTCTCCCTTCTTTGGGGTT
This sequence comes from Lenwebbia sp. NSW1173648, assembly GCA_029784005.1. Classification (NCBI taxonomy): domain Eukaryota; kingdom Viridiplantae; phylum Streptophyta; class Magnoliopsida; order Myrtales; family Myrtaceae; genus Lenwebbia; species Lenwebbia sp. NSW1173648. The sequence goes on along the minus strand of JARCGZ010000008.1, from coordinate 2,954,426 downwards.
CGGGGATCCGACACCCAATTTATCGTGAATATCCATGTCCGTTTCATATATCATGCCCTTCAGTAAAATAAACAATGTGTACAATTGATTGACCTATATAGAGAACCCACTAAAAGAGGTTTTACAAAGGAAAAGCCGATTCTCTTCTCATGCCGGATAAGAAGAAAGGAACTCAACAGGAATACACGGAGAGTTCTTCCATGCCCGGGCATGCAATTTGAGAATCTCTCTAGCCTTTTCCTTGGTCTTGCTCGTGCCCTCGACTTGGAGGACTAGACACAACTTCGCGGCAATGCCTACTTGCAACATCTTTTTCTTTTCTTTTCTTTTAGGGTGTGGGCTGTCCAACCACCGGCCGAAGGCCAAGGACTTCTGCCTGTCCTGAGCAAGGGCCTACGAGCCCTCACCAACCGCTGGGTGAGGGTGGCCAGCCACAGCGAGGGCTCGCAGGCCCTCGCCCAGGGGTCGGTGGTCGGCAGGGCTGCCAGCCCAAACCCTTCTGCAAAATGGGCTGAATTGTCACAATTACAAAAGGTTTATGACTCAATTGGTAAAAAAAAAAAAACTGAATTAGTACAATTGCAATAGATTTAGAATTTCTATGATAATTTTTCACCCGATATATCTGGAAGCATATCCATATCAATTTCCTATATCATATTCTTCATCAGTAAAATAAACAATATGTACAATTGATTGACCTATCTAAAGAACTCTCTAAAAGAAGTTTTACAAAGGAAAAGCCGATTCTCTTCTCATACACGGAGAGTTCTTCCATGCCCGAGCATGCAGTTTGAGAATCTCTCTCGCCTTTTCCTTGGTCTTGCTCGTGCCCTCAACTTGGAGGACTAGACACAACTTCGCCGCAACGCCTACTTGCAACATCTCTTGCACGATGCTCGGCGTCGCCGAGAACTTGGAGATGGACAAGAGAATCCTGACGCCTCTCTCGCTCGCTGTCTCCGAAACCCTTAGTATCCTCTTCGACACGATGGCGATCCCCGCTCCGTGCTTCAACAACTCGGCTCTTCCCTCTGCGCATTGGCACAGCACGTCCAAAAGCATGAGGATCATTTCGCTCCGCCTTTTCTCGCAAGAATCGAGAAGAAGATCGATCAAGACCGGCACGACACTGGCTTCCACGGCTTTGGCTCGGTTCCGACCCCTCAGACAGGCTCGGATAAGCAGTTTCAATGCAGATTTCGTTGCCTTCTGCGAGACTTGATCACGCAAAACTCGAACTACTTCGACGAACAATTCCATCCTCAAACTTGAGAGTTGAATAGCATCAGCAACTTCAAACATTGACTTTAGCAACATGACTGCATATGCCCTGGACTCACAGGTTCCGCTCTGCATGATTCGAGTCAACGACTCGACAAACACTCCGTCGTCGCCTATGAGATTCTTAAGGCTGGCTTCGGAGAGTTGTAGGTGATAAAGCACAGCCAGAGCCTGATCAAGCGGTCTAGTTGTGACCTCGAAACTGCGATAGTTGGACGATGTTTCATCTAGTAATGTAGAGCTCGCTAAGGTTTCATTTTTCACTAGTGTCGTCAAGAAGTCGGCGGCACCAGCGGCTTCCATACAGCACCGGTTAGTGGCATTCTCAGTGGCAATCGACCGCAGTCTTTCGAGACACTCGTTCCGCGTGTCCGGGGACTTGGCCTCGCGGAGGAGCTTAGCAATCTGGGACTTGCTTATAGGAGGTCTCGGGGTCGGAATCCTCTCGATGCCGTGCGCGGCATTGAGGGTGCACCACGCCTGGATGAGCCGCCGGAGCGTGTGGTTGGGCGTCAAGTCGCGGCCCGAAATCGCTTGCTTGGTCACGGGGCACGTGCGGTTCTTGGCGGAGAACAACCACCTCTCGATGCTCTCGCGGTCGTACGTTATCCCGGTAGGCACCGTGACGGGGTCCTTCATGAGCTGGAGAGAAATCGGGCACACGAAGAAGGAGGGAATCTCGACTTCCTCCATCTTTGTCGAAACGAGATCACGAAAGAGACGAAGAACTTTAGAACCCCAAGAGAGAGAGAGAGAGAGAGAGAGAGAGAGAGAGAGATCGAAACTTGAAAAGGACAAAGGCTCAAGAAATGCTTATGACGAGCTTATGATTCTCTGCAAGAAGAAGAAGGGTTCGGACAATTCGATGATTCGTGTGGGTTTTGAGGGTTTTTATACATGTGGTTGGGAGGATGAGATGGTCAAAAGTTTCAAGGTCAAAAACACGGACAAAGCTCGAACAGGGCTCACGCGAAACACACACACACCTTGAACGAGACTCAGAGAGAGAGAGAGAGAATAGCACGTGCTCTTTCTTCCTCCCCCAAGCTTCGGACCCTTGCGAGGAAAGAGCACGTGCTATTTTGGCGACTCCGTTTCAGACCCGCTTTGAAAATCAACTGGAGACATCGTCAACCCTAAATTGTTTTGTTCTTCATGATTATACGTTGCAAGAAAAAGCCTTGAAAGTGGACGTTCCAATCTGCTATTATATTATATGTCTCAAGTTATTAAGCCAAGTTGGAATTTAGAACGAAGAATTGAAGTGCCTTGCTCTTTGGTTGTAGAAAAATGGTTTTCGATCGTCTGAGAAATAGGTCGCACGATTTTGTCCGTCGTTGTTAATATCGTAATTTAAATATTTACTCGGCAAAACTAAATTAAAAATGGTTTTTTTTATCTATTAAGTTTGCACGAAACTGTTAGTTTTTATTATAAAATCCATCTAAGATGAAATATCTTTCTTTCTTTTTTTTGGGCTGAAAAAAGAAAAACTTGAGGTCTCAATCAGTCAGGAGTTCTAATTGTTGGATTGGCCAAAAAAATTTATATTAGCTATCCATAAAATACAGTACTATGACATATACTATCATCCATCAAAACTTTAACTTGATGATTGACTTGGACCGACAAAATTAAGAAGTAAAATCACGGTGTGGGAAAACCTAATTTCTTTTCTCCTAGGTTTAAGGTACTATAAAAATAATGGTCTTGCTTCACCTTTTCAAGTACTGATGCATTGTTCATTACAAATTAACAATTTAATCAATCATGAAAATTGTCGGTAAAATAAACCTCGTTAAAAACTTGTCTCGACACCGCATTATTCTTTCATGTATAACTCTGATATTACATCAAGAAGTCCAAATTTAAACTTACAAGTGAAGAGAGATCAAATATATATAAAGAGCATATAAATTCCTTAATCAAGTGATGTGAGATATTTCAATAAAAATCACGTTTAAGTTTAGGCGACAAATAAGATTTAAACGAACAAAGAATCACGAAGAATGCCCGCGAAGGCACATGACTTTGAACGTGTTTGCTCATTATTCAATTTTTCCGTGCTTAGCGAAAGTTCCATCCGCATGTGGAACTGTTTAGTTGGACTTTTGAACTTTTAAGTTGTGATTAACGAACCTTTGGACCACCGGTCCATTATAACGACCGACTTAATTATAAATTTATAAGAACTGATGAACTTTGAACGATAACTATGATAGTTAGTAATGTTTAGGTGCTTATGGAAATGTGAACGTCCCCATCTTCCCCGCAATCAAGAAGACACCATTGTTATGTCCTAAACCTATTTATGAGAAGAGGGGCAATTTGGAAAAATTATCAAAAAAGTTTTAAATCTATTATTAAAAATTATCACCAGTGGTTGGCGGGGACGGGGGCGAGCTTCGTCTAAGGCCAGCGAAGTCGACCTTGCCGGCCCTCGCCTCTGGCCGGTCATCGGACCTCGGCGACCAGCTGGAGAAAGAAGAAAGGGAAAAAAATGAATTTTTTTTTAAAAAATATTATTAAAAATTATGCACGTCAGTGCCGGCCGTGCCATGTCAGTGATTTTTGGTTAAAATTGGCGTGATGGACTGAATTGGCACAAATGAAAAAAATTTAGGAATCAATTGAAAAAAAGAAAATGCTTAAAACTGAATCGGCACAATTGCAATATGTTTATGACTTTTATTGGCAATTTTCTCAAATTAAACACGTATCAAAAATTTAGAAACCAAATTTAATAAATCGAAAGTTCAAAAATCGTATTGAATAATAAAAAAATTCATAGACGGGGTAGGTCAAAGTTGATGGACAATTTATTTCGTTTTTCCCTATGAAAAGCCAAGATCAAAGCTATTCTGACATACGTCACTGCTGAGATAGTATAGAGAGCTGCGAGTGAGACTGGAGTGAGAGAGAGAGAGAGAGAGTCGTGGAAGTCAAATCACGTGGTGTTAGGGACGGTCGGTGTTGAAGTAAGCCAGTGAGCTGGAAGTCAAATCACGTGGTGTTAGGAACGGGCGGTGTTGAAGTGAGTCAGTGACTGCCCACCATAAAGGACGTCAAACTTATCACAACCTCTTATATTATTTCATATTCTGAAATTCGAAGAGATTTTCTTAACTCGGGTGTTCAACACGACACCACCAAATCCTAACAGTGGTTGTAATGACGATCCAAAACGTAAAACACGTCAAAGCCGCCGTTATTGTTTAATTTTTGTCTTTTTTGCTCTATTTGGTATTTATTTTCTTCTTCTTTCTTCGACTCTGCGGCCAAAGAAGAAAAGGCAAAGCAAAAGTCTGTGCATGGCGGGGGGGTCATAGACTCATACGTGACGGTTGCGCATCCGTCAGCCACGACGCCGCAGCCACAAAGCGTTCGAGGAGAACTTCCATCTCACCACACATTAGGATTTTGAAAAGTAACCACTCGTATTATGTTACGAAAACTACATGGCAAGAATGATTTTGAAAAAATTAATTTCGAAACGCCGAATTATTTCTCATTTGTTTGCTGCTTAGGATAAGCTGGATCGAAACGAAATCGATGTTCATATTCGTTTCCCCTTTTTTTCCGGATAGAATTTTGTCGAACAAGCTGAACTATCCGACTTCTTTCTTTTTCTTTTGGTTCTATTTTAGTCAATTATATCGATTCCCTTTATCCGAAAAATACGATCGATTGTTCCTTTTTTTAATTTCCTCCGACACTTGTATCCGACATGCATGGCTTTTTCTTTATCTACGTTCGTATGGCACCAATTGTTCCTCAGTCAGTCGTAGAATGCTATTTTTGTGGATGTAATTTGAATGTAGGTCTACAACAAAACCCTACCGGCCCACGGCGACCGTCGACCATTCAACAGTCTAGACGCAATATCTTGTATTTTAAAAGACTTTCTGCACTATTTTTAAAGTTATATGTGTGAAGAACATTTATTTTAGCTAGGGACGACTTTGAACATTCAACGGCGATCGACGAATCTAAGGGGGTGTATGAAAACCATTTTACTTCTCTGTTTCTGTTCCAAACCTATTTCTGGAACAGGTTTGGAACAGAAACTCGTTTGGTAACGTCATTCTATTTTTTTATTTCTGGAACAAAAAGTTATTCCAGAAATAGATTTGGAAGACAAATGAGAAACAGAAAATTTTAGCTTCTGGTAGAAACAGAAAACTCGTAAAAGTCGCTCGGTGTCTCCTCCTAGCGTCGGTCGCCGGCCGCCGCGGCCGACCACTGCCGGCCAACGCCCCTACCGACCACCGCCGGCCCCCACCGCCGACCACCACCGGCCGCCGCCTACTTCTATTCTAGAAGTAGAAATTTTCAACTGTTGTCAAACGAACTTCTGTTCCAGGATCATAAATTTATGTCGTTATCAAACGCATTTTTTTGCTCAAAAACTCATCCAGATATAGAAATAGAAAAATCTCTTTCTAGCCAAAAATCTATTTCTAGAACAGAATGATTGTCATGCACCCCTAAGTGTGCAATTCTTAATGACCTTATAAGTGGTGGGTGGAGAAACCTATAGTTCGATAGGTTACAAATTAGGTTCTTATTAGACTATTGTATCATGCGTTCAAAATAAGATAAGTTAGATGACTAACCTTTCGAGAAGTATAGTTCGTCCGAGAATTTGCGGTTTGGGAACCGAAGGCCGGCCGTTCAAATCCCTTCCTTGCAAACTACTTTAAATCAAGGTCACATTCACAATGCCCGGGCTTAACCGATTCATGAATCTTTCAAGATTTTTCATGCCATGCTTGCGCCGAAGCGTTAAGGGAAAAAAAGAGAAGGAAGTAGAGTCGTACTGGGTTTGCAAAATTGATGGGTTTGTTCAGGCAAATTTGAAGTGTAACACATTGCCCCCAAGCCCAAAAGGGAAGTTTGACTTGAATGTTATTGCACTATTCACACGTTATTTTTCCAAATAATCCAGGGATTTAAAGTTAAAAAGATCCGATCACATGAAGGCTCGTGAAACATCCTATAAACTCCATGAACCGCTTAAGTTCGGACAATTCAAATTGAAAGATAAAATTGAATTTTGCTACTAATTTGTGCCATCTAATGAGAAATCACAAGGATTGTAGAGTCTCTGCAACAACGCCCTGCCCACTACGGAAAATCTATGCAAAAGGGTTATGTTATCTGAACCATTATGTCCCTTTTGTCGCCTAGCTCCAGAGTCGCTGGAACACCTCTTCATATTGTGCGAGTGGACTAAGAATATCTGGTCAGACCCAAGAATTGCAGTAGACTCCTCCCCCTCGAAAATTACTAGAATTGAGAAATGGGTTTTTGATTATCTTTCCACTAGTAACGACCCAACGCAGAATGCCGTCTTTGCTGGTCTTTTGTGGATGATTTGGAAGGCGCGCAACAACCTGATTTTCCAAGCGCGAGTACCCAATCATAGCTCATACTTTGAAGAAGTAACTGCAATGAACAAACTTTATGTCAGATGGAACCTGCGGAAGAATCGAACAGTAAAAGGACAGAGTATGGTACCGGCACAGTGGCTTCATCCGCCGGTGAACACCCTCAAAATTAACGTTGACAGCTCTTGGTGTTGTTCGTCCATGGTAGGATCGGTGGCAGGCATCTGGAGAGACGTTCGTGGCTGCTTGGTGGACGGTTTTGTCGAGGCTGTGGAAGACACGAGAAGATCAAAGTACTTCCGGATCTACAAGTGTGTTTGAAAGTGATCTGCACGTGATATTATCTTCAGATAATCTATCTGTGGTGATGAAAGTTTCGTTATTTCGACCCAAAAAAAAAAAAAAAATGAGAAATCACAAGGATATAAAATTTTCAGATTCACTCCCAAAAAAAACAAGTATTTTTTCATAAGTCCACCAAACGAGTGGGCGATGGACGATTTATTGGAAAATTATGTATGTAAGCATGCTTTACGTAAAAGCACGGGTATTCAACTAACAGATCTGGCACATGTTTATAAGTTGTGTTACTCATAATTCTTTTATCGTTACAACTGCTAATAATTTCGTACATGGTCGGCCCAGGCTATATTAAGGGTGTGGGCTTTCTGCCAATGAATTCGGCCTTCTTTGATACTCCACCACCATTGTTCCTTCAAGGCTTTTATACATCGAAGAACATGTACACAACTTTGAACACCAATCATTCTAAATGCATCATTTTTGTAATTCTACAGATTTTTTTTTTCATTTTCATTTATTCCACGGTGGCGCCATGTGTTCATGTCCGGCGCTTAGTCAGCATTTTCTGAGGATATTTGCACAGCAATACAAAGTTTTCTCGAAAATCATGAAATTAATCTAGGGACTAAGTTGTCGCGACCTAAAATACTAAAAAAATCTCAGGTTAATGGATTACCAGATTAATTAAATTAATTAACATAGTATGAGCTCTCCCAAGCTCTACCAACTCGCAACTTAGGTTCACGTGATTAACATGCAAAATATTTTCAATTCGGAGCCGCCACTAATCATTTAATGTAAGTTGATTAGAAACCTATGCGAACCAAAGATTAAATGGGTTCGAGGACTTGATTACGTTAATATTTCTATTAACGCCCTTTCGGTACCAATTTTTCATGAAAATCTTTGATAGGTAACATGGATTTAATTTTTTAGGTGTTTTCTTTTATTAAATGCAATACAAATTTAATTACTCTATATGACATGTGAAATGCAATGAACTAGCCTAAATGACATGGAAACAATGACATATTACAACATATGCATGAATGACGTGGCATAATGACATGGCAAAAATGCATGACATGGCATAATGACGTGGCAAATATGCATGACATAGCAAAATGACATGGCAAATATGCTATGCAATATGAATGATATTTTTTGGTATTTTTTTTATGAATTTTCGAATTTAGTAAAAATGGAAGTAAAAAGCTATCCTAAAGTGAAATAACATCCAATTTGATTTAAGAAATTGATTCCTCAAAGTCCTAAATTTATTAGACGTTATTTTACATGCAAAAGTATAGAAAAACATAATTTACCTTAAGAAAAATTGACATCTTTTTGGGATTTTTTTTTTTGGAAATTTAATTAGACTACAAAAAATATGAAATTTGAACAAAAATAATTAATTTTGCCCATAATACACCTTAAATTCTGAAAATTCCGATTTAATTCACAACGTGCACTTAGATTCGGGCCAGAAAGTGAATTTAATATAGAATAACATCATGCAGGGCAGACCTTGAAATTCTATTTCGAAATTATCAATCTTTTCCATCGATATCGCGGACGTGACGTATAATTTCATGTGCGAGCACGATCGTACTTCTAGATTGAAATCATATATTACCCTATTGCACATATTCTTCGGGACAAGCACATTAGGGAGCATGTATTATGGGTAAGATTATTTATTTAAGTGCAAATTATATCATGATATGTAAAAAAATCAAGCAATCAAGATAAAGATATGATGCAATTCAAATAAAACAACTACAGATAATGTGCCAAATTTGACTATAGGATAATATTGCGTTATCTCTAACTCGATATTATCTAAGGATTTACATCCTTATTGCAAATAAAACCTGCAGATAATGTTAGAAATGCAATGCAATCCAAACGCGGATTCAAATAATTTGACAACTCAAAGATAGGAAACAAGATAATGCCCAATCAAACAAAGATCAGCAATTTACCTTATCCTAAGTTTGAGTTTCCTAATTTGAACGTCGACCAAGCTTGTGGATCAAGCTCGAGCCTCAAGGATCAAACGGCAGAGGCTTGCGCGCATGGCTAGGGGGCTTGGCAAGACGGTTTTGCGGGTTCGACAAGGCTCACTTTGCAGCTGACAAATTCGTGCACCGATCCGCCTGGAAAATCAGCACCAAACAGCGAGGGAATTGTGCAAAAACAGTGGGGTAATCGGCCCGAACAGCGAGCAAAAATTTGCACTGAATAGCAAGTATAACCGGGCAAAAGCGATGCTGTTTTGGACCCCGAACAGCAGCCAAATAAACCCTGAACAGCAGCAAAAACTCCCCCAAACAGCAGGGAATTCAAGGATGAAACAGCTGGAAAAGCGACCCCTGAACAGCCGTGGAGTAGATGTTGGAAAAATAACGTCGAATGGGATGAACAGAGGAATCAGACTCTGAGGTAGCACTCTCTTTAAGGAATTATTTGCCCCACAACGTTGCTAATGGTTACCGGCAAAAATCCTCCAGGATACAACAGAGTCTCAAACAAAAATATTAGATAGCAATTCTAATATTTCTCCAAGAACTCTTTAGGAAACAATCGGAAACGAAGGCTGTACTTCTCTTGTTTGGAAAAAAAGAAAATTGAAGAAAAATCGAATTATCAACAATGAGCAGAATAGTTGAATATATAATGAGAAAAGAACACACATTTTCGCGTCCGAAAAGGTGTTAATTCTCATACACCTTCTCATTGTTTGAAAACGGTCTTTGTCTAAAATTTGCAACTCTTCGTGTCCAATAACGGATAGTTCAAACATACCTCTTCATGTTCGAAACTGTACATTCAATCACACCTTTTCATGTCTGAATCGGTAATTATTTCTGAACAGACACGACCTTTCAAAAGTTGTAAGAATGCCTTAGAAAATAACCGCCAATTGAATAGACACGACCGTTCAAAGGTTGTAAGAATGCCTTAGAAAATAACCGCCAATTGAATAGACACGACCGTTCAAAGGTTGTAAGAGTGCCTTAGAAAATAACCATCAATTGAATAAATACACACTCGTGTCCATTCGTCAATTGAACAAATAAAATAACCGTCAAGTGGGACAAGGCACCTCTTCGTTTGTTTTATAAACAAACTACCAACAATCTCCCACTTTGTTTGTAAAACAAAACTAAAAAATAAAATTTGTAAAAAAAGTAATACAGCCAACATTTCCATGAGATTAATATACTTACATAAAGGTCTCTTTCAAGTTAAACCTTTATTTAGTGCAAGTATCTCACAACTCTATCAAAGTCACAAGTAGCTTGGCTTTAAACTTGTTACTCTAAATAATAGAATCGGACATACCGCACATATAATAACCTCTTGTTTCAGCGAGAAGTTCATAATTACTCAGCACTATTATGGCCTTGTGCTTGTTCCTGTTTCATGAGCTCTCTAGAAAGTAACCTTAACTTTCGTAAGAAGCGGCACCACTTCTAAGCCCAAATAGGTGAAGTATTTTCATGTGTTTCTGTTACTAATAAACACATTACTAAATGGTATTAGACTTCATTAAGAGTATAACTCAGCCTCTAAAACGTAACAGATGATACTGACTTCTCATGTCCGGACTAATGTCGGTATCAAACAATCACTTTCAGTAACTTGTTTTTACCCATTAAATCTTATAACTAGTGATGTGCTAGTATTAGGTCGGGTTACCATTACTGGTGATTTTAATCAAATGGTTTCAGCTTCATTTCTTTTGAGGTCATCTTTACCACATCTCTTGGAAGAGCCTTTGTAAAGGGATTCGCCAGATTGTTACTTGACCTCACGTAAACAATTGTTATGGTACCATCCTGAATCAACTGTTTCACGTACTCATATCTTAGACTGATATGTCTAGACTTACCATTATAAATGCTACTATAAGCCTTTGCTAAAGTAGCTTGACCGTCACAGTGAATAGAAATAGGAGGCTTAGGACTAGGCCATAATTTGATGTCCATCAACAAATTTCTTATCCATTTAGCCTCTTTCCCACTTGCTGCTAAAGCAATAAATTCGGATTCCATAGTTGAGTGAGTTATGCATGTTTGTTTCTTGCTCGCCCAAGAAACAGCACATCCACCTAACATGAATATCCATCTAGAAGTGGAATGTTTATCTCCCACACTAGAAATCCAACTAGCATCGGTGTATCTTTCTAATATAGCCGGATAATTGTTATAGAACAATCCCAAATTTTTAGTTCTCTTAAGATAACAAAAAATTCTAGTAATGGTATTCCAATGTTCTATACTTGGATTACTAGTGTATCTACTCAACTTACACACGGATAATGCAATATCAGGTCTAGTACAATGCATCGCATACATTAAAGACCCTATAGCACTCGCATATTCAAGTTGTGCTACTGCTCTACCAATATTATAATTTAATTTGACACTGGTATCAAACGGAGAACTCATTTTTTTGAAACCAAGATGTTTAAATTTATTTAACATCTTTTCAACGTAGTTACATTGATTCAAAGAATAACCCCCGCTATGTTTTTTAACTTTAATACCTAAGATAGTATCTACTTCACCCAAATCTTTCATTTTAAAGTTTGAAGTTAGATACTTCTTGGTCTCAATGACTCCAATCATATTAGTTCCAAAGATAAGCATATCATCAACGTATACGCAGACTAAAACTCCATCATCTTTAGTGAATTTAGAATAACTACACTTATCAGCACTATTATGCTTGAAACCATTGGACAGTATGACTGAATCAAATTTCTCATGCCACTGCTTCGGTGCTTGCTTAAGTCCGTAAAGAGATTTAACTAATTTACATACTTTCCTCTCATTTCCAAGAAGAACAAAACCCTTTGGTTGTTCCATGTAAATTTCCTCATTTAAATCTCCATTTAAGAAAGCAGTCTTGACATCCATTTGATGAACGCAAAGGTCATAAATGGATGCTAAAGCAAAAAGAATTCGAATAGATGTTATACGTGCTACAGGAGCATACGTATCAAAATAATCTATCCCTTCTTTTTGTCTATAACCCTTGGCTACTAATCTAGCCTTAAAAGCTTGACAGAATCATCAGAATTGTATTTTCTCCTGAAAACCCACTTGCACCCAATAGGTTTAGATCCTTTTGGTAAGTCTGCTAATACCCAAGTATTATTGGACATAATTGAATCCATTTCATCATCTATTGCTTCTTTCCAAAAAGAAGCATATCTAGAAGACATAGCATCATTAAAGCTTTTAGGATCGTCTTCTAAATTTAATACTAATTGGTATTTATTTACCACGTTATTATCTCTGTCTCATTCAATAAATAAAAACATGAGTAATAAAGTCTGGACCTAAATCCTTCGCTTTTCTTGCTCTAGTGCTTCTCCTAGGCTCAGTCATGTCTTTAGAATCATTTATTTTCTTATGAGAATCTACGTGTGTTTCTATGGATTCTGAACTATTCGTATCTTGCATTTGAGCATTATTTTTAGTTATTTCAGAATCCGTAGAACATTTATTCTCAAAGAATTCAACATCTCTAGATTCTACAACGACGTTTGACTCCAAATCAAGAAGCCTATAAGCTTTACTGTTTTCAGCATATCCAATAAAAGCACTTTTGATAGCTCTAGGACCAAGTTTCGTCCTCTTAGGGTCAGGTACTCTGTAGTATGCCAAACACCCCCACACTTTAAGATACGACAAGTTTGGTTTTCTACCTTTCCTCAATTCATAAGAGCTAACGTTATTTCTTGTGGATGGTACTCTATTATGAATGTAACATGCAGTAAGTAATGCCTCTCCCCAAAGATTAATTGGTAGCTTCGAGTTTGAGAGCATACAATTGATCATTTCTCCTAAAGACCTATTCTTTCTTTCAACCAAACCATTTTGTTGTGGAGTGTATGGTGCTGAAGTTTGATGAATAATACCATGTTCTTCACAAAAGGCTGAAAATTCATTTAGGAAATATTCTCCTCCTTTATCTGAACGAAGGACTTTAATTTTCCTTTCTAATTGATTTTCCACTTCAGCCTTATATTTCTTAAACATGGTAAATGCTTCATCCTTTGATCTTAGGAGATAGACATATAAATACCTACTGCAGTCATCCACAAAGGTTATGAAATACCTTTTACCACCACGTGTTAACATGTCGTTGAATTCACATATGTCACTATGGACCAATTCCAATAAATTCGAATTTCTATTAACACTAGGAAATGATTTCTTTGTTAATTTGGACTTAGCATAGATTTCACATTTATCAAATTCGCCATTAAAATTTATCAAGTCTAACTTTTTCATATTCTGTAAATAGCGAAAATTTAAATGTGCTAACCTACTATGCCATAAATGAGGAGAATCAACAATATAAGCAGAAGACACAATATTATTATTGATACTCAGTTGATACATGCCTTCATTGGCGTAACCCTTTCCCACAAACAGTCCATTCTTCGACAGGATAACCTTGTCGAACTCAAACAAAACCCGAATCCCCTTTTACAAAGCAAATCAACAAAAACTAGGTTTCTTCTGAGTTCGGGTACAAATAGTACATTAAGAAGGGAAACCTTCTTTTCATAAGTAAAATCTAAAATGAATGTGCCTTTGCTAGCAACCTTTGCATGAGCTTTATTTGCCATCTCGACCTCTTGAAGATGCACTTCAACAGTCTCTTCAAAGTGCTTGAACATTGATCGATCCTTGCATATGTGCACCGTTGCCCCAGAATCTACCCACCAAGTAGATTCGACAGTGGCATAATTGATTTCAGAAATCATGGCCGCAGAATCATGAATTTTTTCAGAAATATTCATGTTCGCAAACTTGGTTGAAACCGTGGCCACGTAGTTCTCTTTAACCATATTTGCATCTACCTTTACTGTTGGAGTGCTCTTATCTTTGAATGTGCTCTTGCGGTGCCTACACTCTTTTGCATAGTGACCCTCCTTGCCACAAACAAAGCAACAACCTTTTTTCTTCTTCTGCGGCTTTTTAAAATGCTGCCCTCTCTTGCGTTTCAAGTTCTGGGGGTTTTGGATTGAAATTCATTTCCCTCCACAGCATTCACTTTGGTATCATACAAAATAGACTTATCACGTAAACGTGACTCTTCCTCAATGCGAAGATGTTTCTGTATTTGGTCCAAAGTGATCGACTCCGACTTGTGTAGCATCATCTTTCCATAATCTTTCCAACTTGGAGGCAATTTTGCAATAATTGCTCCAACTTGAAAGGATTCTGGAATATCTATCTTGAGGGCACGAATTTTATTTACCAGTACGTGCAATTCATGGACTTGCTCGAATAAGGGTTTAGTATCAACGAACTTGAAGTCAAAATATTTGGCAATCAGATATTTGTTCGTACCTTGCTCCTCCGCTTTGTATTTGAACTCGAGAGCATTCCAAATTTCTCTGGCTGATTTCATCTTGGTGAATAAATCATATAGCCGATCGGATAGCATGTTCAAAATATGCCATCTACGTAGCAATTCATCCTCCTCACGTTTCTTCCTCTCCTTGTTGACCCTTTCAACTTCTCATGCACTAGGCTCTCCTCCTTCAGTGGTAGGCGCCGGATCCTCTATAGGCATCAAATTGGGGTCGAGGATATAGGAAATCTTCAGAGCAGTGAGGAGAAACATCATCTTGTCTCTCCAGCGAGCGAAATTGTTGCCGTCGAACCGGTCTAGTTTCACCATATCCTGGTTCAAAACCTTGATTGATTCTAACTCCATTGTTCAACGAATAATTCCTTAAAATTGTTGGAAAAATAACGTCGAATGGGATGAACAAAGGAATCAGACTCTGAGGCATGGTAGCACTCTCTTTAAGGAATTATTTGCCCCACAACGTTGCTAATGGTTACCGGCAAAAATCCTTCAAGATACAATAGAGTCTCAAACGAGAATATTAGATAGCAATTCTAATATTTCTCCAAGAACTCTTTAGGAAACAATCGGAAACGAAGGCTGTACTTCTCTTGTTTGGAAAAAAAGAAAATTGAAGAAAAATTGAATTATCAACAATGAGCAGAATAGTTGAATATATAATGAGAAAAGAACACACATTTTCGCGTCCGAAAAGGTGTTAATTCTCATACACCTTCTCATTGTTTGAAAACAGTCTTTGTCTAAAATTTGCAACTCTTCGTGTCGAATAACGGATAATTCAAACATACCTCTTCATGTTCGAAACTGTACATTCAATCACACCTTTTCATGTCTGAATCGGTAATTATTTCTGAACAGACACGACCTTTCAAAAGTTGTAAGAATGCCTTAGAAAATAACCGCCAATTGAATAGACACGACCGTTCAAAGGTTGTAAGAGTGCTTTGGAAAATGACCATCAATTGAATAGATACACACTCGTGTCCATTCGTCAATTGAACAAATAAAATAACCGTCAAGTGGGACAATGCACCTCATCGTTTGTTTTACAAACAAACTACCAACAGTAGAGCTCGAACAGTGAGTAAAACCGGCATGAATTGTTGCTGTATTGAGTACTGAACAGTAGGTATTTGGACACCGAATCGCAAGGAAAACCAGCTTCGAACAGCAGCAAAATTGGACCAAACAGAGGCAAAAACTGTGATGAGATCACCCAGGACAGCAAGGAAAACCAGTGCTTCTGCTGACCAGCAGGGACATCGGTGCTGATCAGCTCGGTCTGGATGGCGGCAGCTGAACGGCGGCGGCGTCGGAGGCAACGGATGGTGACACACGAGGAAGGTGGCAGCGCACAAGGGAGGAGAGTCTCGATCCAGAGGGGGAAAACTCTCGACACTCCTTGAATGTCCTTCTTCGATGCTCTAAATTTTCTGAGCAATATTGCGCGCCCTTAAACTCTAGACTTAAGGTTCTTTATTTAGGCAAAAGGGTTGCAAGTTAGGGCCCTAAGTTTTTTAATTTTTGCAAAATAAACCCGAGATTGATAATATGAGTTGAATTAAGTCCCGAAAGGGCCTAATTGCGTTAAATTGGAATCAAAATTTTCAGCCTTAGCATAGTAATGGGTTAGCTGAAATTTTGAGCCTCTTGTGGGCTATTTTGCGCATTTTTGGGCTTAATTTAGGTTTTAATCGATTAATAAACAATTACTTAAAAGCCTTGTTTGAATAATGGGCTGAATTAAATTTTGAAATAAGTCCAAAGCCCTATAAAAATTTTGGCACTCCCCCATATGCCTTGGCCGAAAATTTCATGCTAAGTCTGGTCCAATTGCTCGTCAATTTAAGCTCATTTCCTGCCGTCGGTCCAAATTAATGATAATGTAAATGCATGAGTGCTAAAAAATAATACGAAAAATGATTTGATTATTTTTTGTAAGAAGTAAAGTTAGTTCTAATTTTTTATGCAAAGATCAATGACCACGAAAAAGTAGTCAAAATTCAGGTGTCATCATAAGTCTGCTAAAAATAAAGTATGGGGATCAAAATTGAAAAAGTTCAATCAAATTCTCGGCTTCTTGCTCAAAATTCGAATTCATTTCCTCGCAATTTCATGCAAAACCCTCTTATAGGGTTCGTATAAATTTTGAGTTGTGGGGTTTTTCACGATTTCCCACTAAATTATTCTCCTGGGGTTTCTTCATCATCGTGCGGCTTCCATCCTCCATGGAAGCTGAAAAGGTGAAGCTTCACATGGGAGGCATCGTCAGGGAGACGAACGAGGGCGCACTGCAAGAGCACTTCGGCAAGTACGGCAACGTCTTGCTTGGGGTTTCTTCGATAATCCACCACCATTGTTCCTTCAAGGCTTATACATATTGAGGAACACATTCACAACTTCGAACACTAATCATTCTAAATGAATCGTTTTTGTAAATTCTACAAATTTCTTGTCATTTTCAATTGTCCCACAGTGGAGCCATGTGTTCGCGTCTGGCGTTTAGTCAGCATTTTCCGACGATATTTGCATAGGAATACAAAGTTTGCTCTAAAATCGTGAAATTAATCTAGGGATTAAGTCTGCTAAAAATAAAGTATGGGGACCAAAATTGAATAAGTTCAATCAAATTCCTGGCTTCCTGCTCCAAATTCAAATTCGTGTCCTCACAATTCAATGGGAAACCCTCTTCTAGGTTTGTATAAATTTTGTGTTGAGGGCTTTTCGCAATTTCCCACCAAATTATTCTCCTGAAGTTTCATCTCCATCGTTCGCCTTCCGGACCTTGCGAGAGCACTTCAGCAAGTACGGCCACGTCTCGCACGCGGTTTCTTAGGTACTCCACCTCCATTGTTCCTTCAAGGTTTATACACATTAAGAAACATATTCACAACTTTGAACACCAATCATTCTAACTGCATCACTTTTGTAAACTCTAATGAATTTTTTTTCGTTTTCGTTTATTCCACGGTGGCACCATGTGTATGTGTCCGACGCTTAGTCAGCATTTTCTAACGATATTCGTACGGGAATACAAAGTTTGCTCTAAAATCGTGAAATTAATCTAGAGATTAAGTATGCTAAAAATAAACGTTTGGGGACCAAAATTGAATAAGTTCAATTAAATTCTCAGCTTCCTACTCAAAATTTGAATTTGTTTCCTCGCAATTCCAGGCAAAATCCTCTTTTAGTTTTGAGTTGAGGGCTTTTCGTGATTTCCCGCTAAAATATTCTCCTAGGATTTCGTCGCCATCGTTCGCCTTCCGCCATGGAAGCTGAACATACGAAGCTTTATGTGGGAGGCATCGCAAGGGGATGGGCGAAGCATGCTACGAGAGCACTCCAGCAAGTACGGTGACGTCTCACATGCCGTTTCTTCGTTACTCCACCACCATTGTTCGCTCAAGGCTTATATACATTGAGGAACGTATTCACAGCTTTGAACACCAATCATTCTAAATGCATCATTTTTTCTTAAATTCTAAAGTATTTTTTTGTTTTTTCATTTATTCCACGGTGGCGCCATGCGTTCGTGTCTGGCGCTTAGTCAGCATTTTTTGACAATATTTGCATGGGAATACAAAGTTTGCTCTAAAATCTTGAAATTAATCTAGGGACTAATTCTCCTAAAAATAAAGTATGGGGACCAAAATTCAATAAGTTCAATCAAATTCTCAGCTTCCTGTTCAAAATTCGAATTCATTTCCTCCCAATTTTATGCAAAACCGTCTTCTAGGGTTTGTATAAATTTTGAGATGAGAGCTTTTTGCAATTTCCCACTAAATTATTCTTCTAGGGTTTCGTCACCATCGTTCACCTTCTGCCATTGAAGCTGAAAAGCGAAGCTCAACGTGGACGGCATCGCGAGGGCGTGCTGCGAGAGCACTTCAGATTAAGTGATCGTTTTGAAAGTTTTGACATTAAAGTGAGCGTCGTACACAAGTTTTGGCACTTGTAGTGTACTTAAGCCGCACAAGAATACAAAGTTTGCTCTAAAAATCGTGAAATTAATCTAAGGACTAAGTCTACTAAAAATAAAATATGGGGACCAAAGTTTAATAAGTTCAATCAAATTCCAGCTTCCTGCTCAAAATTTGAATTCATTTCCTCGCAATTCCATGCGCAACCCTCTTCTAGGATTTTTATAAATTTTGAGTTGAGGGATTTTCGCGATTTCCCACTAAATTATTCTCCTAGGGTTTGGTTACCATCGTTCACCTACCGCCATGGAAGCTGAAAAGCGAAGCGCTGCGAGAGCACTTCAACAAGTACGGCGACGTCTCGCATGCAGCTTCTTAGATACTCCATCACCATTGTTCCTTCAAGGCTTATACACATTGAGGAACATATTCACAACTTTAAACACCAAACACTCTTAATGTATCATTTTTGTAACTTCTACAGAACGTTCTCTTCATTTTCATTTATTCCAGGGTGGCGCCATGTGTTCGTGTCCGTCCGGCACTTAGTCCGCATTTTCTGGCGATATTTGCACGGGAATACAAAGTTCGCTCTAAAATCGTAAAATTAATCTAGGGACTAAGTCTGCTAAAAATAAAGTATGGGGGCAATAGAATAAGGGCAATAATGTTGAAAATTCTTTTTTACAATTCCCTCTTGTTATTTGATAATAGACGATACGAGGTGCCAAAATCAATTGTTAGTTTGTTGTTCGGCAGGTTCATATGAGAGATCCCGACCTCCTTACCATGTTCTTCGATAGGAAATTCGTTCTAGCGTGGCCTAAACTCACTTCTAACTTTCTTGTCGGAAAATAAAAATGGTAAACTTGGGAATGGAGATATTGTTGGAAAAACAGAATTTGAAAGATTTTATGAAATCGAAACCAAAGCACAATCTAAAGTTTTCTATACTCAATTCCGAAACCGGTGTGCTTACGATCATCGGCATTTTGTTTTGATTTGAATTTCCCCCATGCGAGTTTGATGTTTTTAGATTCTTGAAAAACGTCGAATTCTACTAAAATCCTGCAATTGATCTTGTCCAATCTGTAAGATTCATCCACAAAACTAAGAAACTTTTGATTCATGACAAAACTGGTTTTTTGATGAAAATCCTAATTCTTTTTGCCGGAGCATTAGGAGCTCAGTTCTGTCACAATGTACATCTATACACAAACCCGTTCTTAATAATTACGAAAAACGATGCTCCGAAATCTTATATATGAAATGGAATTAAGGCCTACAAATCCCAATTGGCGCAATTAAATCGTAAAATCTTCTTCAAAAAAGTGCAATCACATTCTTTCATTGAACGACTTTGAAAACTGCGTAGGCGACACTCGAAAGTTGCGTAGAGGTGGCACCAAATTCCACTTTTCACCGTAGATCCAGAACTTAATTGCAATTTCTTATAAATGTCTAGTACTTGATTGCACTTGTAGTCATGGTTGTAGTGGGTGTGATGACCAACAGTTATTACGATCTTCTATGTTTTGAATATGAAATTTTTTAGCATTTTTACTAGATCGACTGCCAGATTGAAAAATAACTTCCACATTCACATTGGGGTTGTTGACACATGAAGAAATTCGATTACAAATTAACTCCACAAACGCACGTTACTTATCAAATGGTGATTGTATTTTTTGTTACATTGGTGGTGGATCTTACTATAATCCAATTCTTAAACATGAGAACAAATTGAGACAAAGTAATATGGAAACTATAACTTGAACATTCTAATAGAACCTTAGAACTAATGCATTAGACAGCTATCTAGTCAAAAGTTGCAATTAGTACGAAAAAGATCTTCATTAATTACTTTTATCTGCAAAATGACACTTGAGTAACAAAGGAACCGCATTCTTAATTCTTACAAAAAAAATCCAAAAAAATAAAAAGAAAAAGGAAATCATGCACTCACCTGGTAACCCTAGTCAAGAGCGTGTCATCGATACAAGGAGACTTCTTCCATTCGTCGTAGTGCGTTTTGAGTATTTCTCGAGCTCTGTCTTTCAAATACGTCGCGCAATCCGCCTGTAACAACAAGCAAAGCTTCGACACAGCTCCGACCATTAGCATCTCCCGAACAAACATCGAATTCCCCGAAAACTTACTCAACTTCGAGAGTATGAGGACGGCCCGCTCGTCCGCGGCTTGCGAGACGTTCAGAATCCTCTTCGAGACCATCGCGATCCCACATCTGTGGCCAATGAACTGAGCCCTCCCGTCGGCGCAAGAACATAGGTGGAACAGGACTCCGAGGATTAGCTCAGTGGTCTTCTTCTCCGGGAACCCTAGTTCCAGCTCGACGAGCTCAAACACGGCGCCGTGCTCCACCATCATGGCGCGGTTTCTCCCCCATGGGCCCGAGTATAGCAATGTTTGGAGCGACGCGTTTAGTGCTTGTCGAGTGATGCCGTTCCTTAGGAGACTGACGATTGTTCGGAAGAACTCGCTTTCCAATCTTTCTAGCACTGAGGAGCTTGCCGCTTTGATCATTCTCTTCAGGACTATAAGCGTGTGTGATCTCACTGCGATGCGATTGTCGACTTCACAACCTAAAACCCAAGTCAGCGATTTGATGATCCGATCATTTTGGCCGAGAAGCAGCTTAGCATAATCTGTGGATGGGACTCGAAGTAGTACTAGTATGCTCATTGCTTCCTCGAGACCGACGGTCCGGCTTTCGTCGCAACAATTCGCAACATACGACAGTATAGCCTTGGGAACGCCAGCCTCTACCATATGAGTTCGATTTCGCTCATTCTCTACCACAAGTGTTTCGATGCGTCTCAGGGCATCGATCTCCGATCGACGGCATTGGATGTCTCCGACGAGTTTAAGCAAGTAGGACTTGTCGAGGGGCGCTCTCGGGGTGGGAAAGCGATGGACGCCCCGAGAGGCGTTCTCGTCGCACCACGACTGGATCAGCCTGCGGAGGGTGTGGTTCGGGGTCAGGTCGGAGCCCTTCGCCAACGGCTGCTTCGTGACGGGGCAGGTCGCGCTCTCGCCGCCGGAAAGCCACTGCTCGATGCTCTCCCTATCGTACGTGATGCCGGTGACGGCGGTCACGGGGTCTCTCATGAGCTGCAGAGATATGGGGCACGTGAAGTACTCAGGGACATCAAGAACATCGTCCATGATCGAACATTAGCAACTGAAGGATGAGATTGATGAAGCAGGAAGATTGTGTGAATGAAGAAGGCTACGTGTTGGTAAGAAAGAGCAGTTCTCTTTATTCAAAGAGAGAGGGAGAGGGGGGGGGGGGTCTTTTCTTGCTGGTCAATGCTGATTTCGGTGGTCAAAGCAGGGATTTTTCGGTCAATTGGCAAAAATTGGATGAACACGCAAGTAGAAGACAATGTGTCACGGCATGTTTTTTTTTTTTTTTTGG
Source organism: Lenwebbia sp. NSW1173648 (assembly GCA_029784005.1). Lineage (NCBI taxonomy): Eukaryota > Viridiplantae > Streptophyta > Magnoliopsida > Myrtales > Myrtaceae > Lenwebbia > Lenwebbia sp. NSW1173648. The sequence goes on along the minus strand of JARCGZ010000008.1, from coordinate 2,932,686 downwards.
ATATTTATTTACACACATCTTTAATAAGGTGCCATCACCATCAATAATCTAAATAAAACATGCCGTGACATAAATAATTGATTTTGTTTCCTACTTTGTGCCCTCAGGTCACCTTCCCAAAGGTAATAATATATTAGGTATCACTAACTTACTACATTTGCTAGTCTTCGAAACTATTCGTACATTCAATTCAATAAGTCCAAAATTGGTTCCGAGAAAGCGAAGAATTCAAAGACGGGAAAGTCGGTTATTTCCAAATTGGCTTTACTGATTTTTAGGGAAATAATTATGTGACCGACTTTAATTCACTGTGGGATTAACATGTTATGGGCCTCAAAAAAATACATAACAAATGATTAGAATTGTTGTGGGTTCATTGCTTAGAGAATTTGGGGTCCACAGCATAGTGTTGTTACTCACCTAAAAACTGTTATGTTAGCAAAGCCCTCTTTATCTTGTATAGCATGGCGCTAAATTGGGGAAGTGAGAACAAACCGCGTGATAATTGCCACTATATAAGGAAAGGGAACTCATAGCGGATACATATATTATTATGTTTTCGTAAAGCGCGGGTCGGTCGTCAAATAGACACTGTGGAAAGTTCTCACTTTTCGTATAGTTTTACGCGTAGTCTTTTGAAACTTTGGCGATGGCCAATATCGAAGAATTTCATGGGCTTGACTAGGATCCGGAAAACACATAAGCATTACAATGTTGGTCAATTGAATTAGTGGAACACTTTAGTTATCTCTCTCTCTCTCTCTAATACAAATATAAGAACAATGTTCAACGTTTACCAAAAATATGTTGATTTTTAGTACATTTGAGAGCATCATTATTAGTATAAATCTCGTGCAGAAGCAATAAAGTATACTTCAACATCTCATATTCATATGTAACTTTGAATAAATCCGTCAATAGGCATGCTGGAGGGATGAGGGGGTGGGAACTAGAAGTTCTAACTCTCGAGCAAAAGTAAAAAAAAAATGCGAATTAAAGATAAGACAGACAAAAAAAAAAAAAAATTTGATTAAACCCCCATCCTATCTGAAAGCTCCATCCTATGAGCGGCGTTTACTCGACAAGAGGACAAATCAAGTCAACGGTCAAGCACGTACTGGGTCGGTGGGGCCCGCCCAGAATCCCATGCTTTCTCTCCCAGGCTCAATTTTCTTGAGTTTAGACCCCCGGAAAGCCTCTTTTCTTCTGTTCTCATTTGAGTGCCCAAAGAACAAACTACACTTCGTGCCAAGTCTCTTCTCATTCGGCAGTTTTCTTTACACATTTCAATAAGTATGCCCGAAGACACGGAAAATTCTGGGTCAAGCAGAACCAAATTAGACCATCAAATTCAAAATTATACTCGAAACTTGTTCAGTGGCATTGTTCAAATCAAGTGCGGAGATCCAAGCACGATCCGCAGATATTATCGAACCGGTTCCGATTTTGGGATTACAAGTGATGCCCAAGAGGCAGGCTGTCGAGGAAACTTTATTGTAGTTCACGCTTTTCAGCGCTCCCATGATTTTTCGATGAATTGACCTCTCAATCGTGTGATTCATCCTAACTCTCGATCTCGACCGTATAATGTGCTGTAATAGGCAACTACATGACAAGTTTTGCGATGGACGATCGAGATCTCTTACGCGCGGTTTAACAACAGTCATCAACTCTCGAGACAAAAGGTTTTCTAGGGTTTCGGAAGCGCTCGAATCGTTAGAACTTGAATTTAGTACGAAGACATCGATGGAATTGTGGAAGAAGGAATTGTGGAAGATAAGTTACGCGGTTTGAATCTGAAAAATATCGTGACACGCACGGGTAACACAAAAAAGAAAAAATCAGGACAACTTTGACAAGTTGGAAGACAATCTCTATACCAACTCCATTTTTTGTAATTGCTCGAAAAGGAGAGGAAAAGGACCTCAAATTCGTAAGTGATGCGATGGTAGTCGCGCTGCACTCATGGCCCTAAGCACTAAGCAGTCAAGAATTCCAAAAGAGGGCAGACGAGAGTCAACCTTCCTTGTCCAATCAACAAGTTAGAAGTCAACGGATGAGTTACGGACAATCCCTAGCTGCCATGCCTCCGCTATTATCCTATTTCCGAGCTCCATTTATTTTCCTCTTTCTGTTCTGTCCCATCCGGACCAAAGTTTGAACACGAAGCTTAGATCTAAGCTCTATATGAACCAAATCGCACCATCTTTACACATGAAGCGATATGATCCGCCGGATTTCAGAGCTCCTGCTACCCTCAAGATGGATAATTCCGCGTCGTTAGAATCATGTCCACCGGTTGTTCCTGATCCCGACGCTAAAGCGCACCTCGTTCTCGTCCCATGACCCGATTGACGTGGGGAAAAAATGTGGAGAACTAGAAAACCCGACCATATGCACACAAAGAAGTATACATTACATGAACATCCCACCAATGCTTGGGAAGGAAGCGCCGTCAATTTGAATTGGTTACAGCAATTAGAGGTCCTATGCTCGTCAATCAATTTGCATGTCCCTTGAGAATAGGATTTACGGCTATATTTTTTTAGCGAAAATTTATGTTTAAACAAAAAAAATTCTAAAAAACAATTATTTACATCGCTTGGAGAAATGCATGAACAAGAAATATTTTCATTGCCTGTGAAATTAATTAGACATAAACTGTTGTCAATAATGAAACCATTTTTAGTAGGCTAATTACCGAAGGCGATATAATTAATTATTTTAAAAAATATATTTTCTAAATCATTTATTTTCTGTGAAGCAAAAGAAATCTAAGGCTCCGTTGTTTCACGAAAAATGTGGCTTTTCTGTAAAAAAAAAAATTCAAGAAGTCATTTTTCAGGAACATAAGGATATTTTTCGATGTTTGGCTGAAACCTAAAAACGAACTGAAAAATATTTTCCACCATTTAGTAAGGAAAATCAATTTCCACCGTACATGCCTTGTAATAATTTCTTTTTACTTCTAAAAAATCGATTTTTTAATTATCTTTTTTTTTTTTTATCTTTTTTATCTTTTCTTTTTTTTATTTTCTTCCTCTTTTCTTCTTCGGCTAAGGATCGGCCACGGTGACGGCCGGCGAGGCTCGAGCTAGCGAGATTTAGGAGGCTGAACCTCGACCTCGCCGAATCTGGCAAGCTCGAGGCTCCCCTTGCCGCCTCGAGCAAGCCATCGGCGAGATCGCGAGGCTCGAGGTTGCCATCGGAAATCAAAGCAGATCTGGCCGACGATGCAAGGCATGGCCTTGTTGACCTAGAGCCCAGCCTCTCCTCCACCCCCAACCTCAAGCGAGTTGGAACCTTGCCCTGCCGGAGACCAGCGGAAGAAGAAAGAAAAGAAAAGAAAAGAAAAAAACTAACAATTATTTAAAAATTATCTAAAAATTCAATTTTTTTTTTAAAAAAATATTTTCTAAAAGGAAAAGAAATGTGAAGAAATGAAGGGAGGAAAGACAGAAAAAATGTTTTCCTCTTTTCAAAAAGAGGAAAATATTTTCCTCACTTTTGAAGATGTTTTTTAAATGGTGAAAAGTGTTTTTCTTGATTAGCTTATTTTTCAGGGAAAATTTCAAATAATAGCCTGAAATGCCTTTATTTTCTCAAATAAGGGCCTGAAGTGCCCTTATTATTTCAAACAAGGGCCTGGCCGAAGGACATTTTCGTCCATTCCTTTTTTTATTTCTTTTTCTTTTTCTGTTATCCTTTCCTTTCCTTTTCTTTTCTTTTCTTTTTCGCTCGCTCTTTCCTCTCCCCCTCCGCCCACCATCGCTGGCCTCCGGGCCGTTCTATCGGGCACAACAGTTGCGATAAGCGTAAGAAATATGCGCCGATGGAATGGCTCAATTCATCTCTCACCATATGACAGCAGTATCGGCTGGTCTTCATGGGATCCAAGATCGTGGAAGTTATACTAAATGTTGAAAGCTAGCTTCATATTTTGCAGTCCTGACTCTGGACTGGAGCAATACCAGTTACTGGTAGTGCAGAGAAAAATGTAAATCTTAAGTCGCCCTCGCCTGGGCGGGCGAGAGCCACTCTCGTGACCGGCACCGGCATTAACCCAGCCAGCCAAAAGTTTTGGTGTTGCGGTCATTTTCAACGAGAAGAAGGCCCGGGATGACCAGGTAACTCAAAATCATCAACACCCACCACCATAACTTTTCTTCTTGGTCATTAAATTTTGTTAATCATGTCAATCTGTTTGGTTTTCTCAGTGGATCTTCTGGGTTGGACCTTTCATTGGGGCTGCAATGGCTGCATTCCATCAGTTCGTCTCCAGAAAACGATGAAGAGGGGAAAGAAAAAAGAAAAAAGAGAATAACAGTCAAGGGGACTGTATCAGTTCGTCCTCAGAGCAGGTGCCATCAAAGTACCAAGGTCTAGCCTGGGCGCGCGAGGAAAGCCAAAGTTGGGGCAGAGAATTGGCATAAGCTGCTTGGGGGAGTGTCAAAGATGGGGCAGAGAGTTGGCTCCGATCAGTAGCCGAAGCCAGCGTCAAGGAGGCGGAGGGGAGCCTGCGGTTTCCAAGTACTGTGAAGGCGGTCACGGAGAATCGGGAAAGGGCAACGACGGCCCGAGACTTTAACGATCGAACTATGGTTCCATGTTGCCAAAAACGTGAGCCACTTGGAGATGCTTCTTGTGGAGCTCTGCTGCTCTGGTATCGTCCCAGGTACTGTGGTATCAGACCGAAGACGGAGGGGAGTCGGCGGGATAGGCAGGATTCCGACGAGTGGATCTTTTGAATGACCGGTGAGCAGTCGATTGGTTGAAAACGGAGGAGGAACTAGTGGAGATGTGGAGGCGGGGCGGGACGTGAAGGAGGTGGTCGAACAGTTTATTTTGGTTCAGGCGGGCAATGGCAGGGGAGGGCAATGGCCTGAAGTGCCCTTATTTGAAACAAGGTCCACTTTAGACCCTTATTTGAAAAAATGAAGGTAATTCAAGCCCTTATTTGGAAATTTCCCTATTTTTCATGTCAAATGCCCGAAAATCTGAAAAATATTTTTTCGGAAGTTGTTTTCGCGAAACAAAGTAAGGGTGTAATGTATAGGGGTGTGCAAACTGGACCGGACCAACCCGGCCGGGTTGGTCCGGTCCTTGAGGGGAGCGGTCCGGTCCCCGGTCCCAATAAATGGGACCAGTGGCTGGGCGGTCCTGTCCCCGGTCCCATGGTGGGTGGGACCGGACCGGACCGCCTAGAAAAAAATAATAATAATAAGTAGCCAACACCATCTTGTTGGGATATCCAACTTTTATGAGCACTTATTGATCAAAAGAGAAAAGTAACTTCCTTGCTTCTAAAATAAACTGCAAAATTTGTAGTTTTTCACACAATAAATCAGAACTGAGCGGCATCCAAGTTATGTGGATGAAGCTTTGGTAGCTGAGGGGTTTGGCAATAAGTGTTCGATCGGACGTTTTTGTTATTTCAAGGTATATTACAGCAATACGATCTCTTTAGCCTAATCCGAACCCGTCTAATGGATAAAAAAAGAGTCGAAAAAAATACTATAGATCCCACTCTCACACAAGAGGAATTTACACCAGTTGGACGGTCTAAACTGCACGATTACTAGTAGGCTCGAGTCAAGTTCGAGGTAAAAAAAAATTAAATTTTTTTGGTATTAGCGGTCCCATTGGGACCGGACCGGGACCGGACCGGACCGTTGGTCCTGGGCCAGTCCGGTCCCGGTCCGGTCCCCGGTCCCGAAAATTTGGGGACCGGGACTACCGGTCCGGTCCCCGGTTCCATACCGGGCCCGGACCGGCCCGGACCATGCACACCCCTAGTAATGTAGGAGTAAAGTGAACAATATTTGTAGACAATTGGGCTTTTTTCCCATTTGAAGACAATGGAATTGACCTCGTAGTGTGTGGATATAAATTCAATTGAGGACGTTGGGCCTGCTAACAAGTTTGCAGCCAGATTTTCTCACTATACATCCAGAAAAATAGGCATAATTTTCTTTTGAAAAAAGAAACCAGAAATTTTGAATTCAATTCTAATTCTGCCTAGAAAATTTTTTACTTTAAAAAAGCACAAAATTTTACTATAATCTCGAATCTACCTCGTGTCCAAAATCACAATTAGTTTCTTCAAAATTATTTTCATCAGGATCAGTTAAAGGATCATTATGAGAACTCAATCTTTACCAACACCGTCACCTCCCGTGTGGGACAACGGTAACATCTTGATGTCGATAATTTTGTAAAAATCGATTATGCAAAATAATTTTGAGTTTGGCTGAAAGTTGTGATTTTCAAAAATAACCGCTGAACAAATAATACGTGGTGTTCAAAGTAAAATATGTGATTTTTTGTTTTTATTTCTCAAGTGAATTTAATAAAGGAAATTTTTCAAATAAGAGCCTCAAGTGCCCCCATTTTCTCAAATGAGGGCTTAAAGTGACTATATTAGTCTCAAAAAGGGCATGAGTCACTTTAGTTAGGGGCATTTTAGTAATTTACTATTTTATTTTATTTTATTTTATTTTTCCCTTTTCTATTTTATAAGATATTTTTTTAAAAAAGTAAAAAAAACAAATAAAGAAACACACGCCGCCCCACCGGATGTGGGGCGGCGGCCACAGGCGAGAGGTAGACCTCCCTCCTGATTTTTCTTTGTCTTTTTTTTTGTTTTTGTTTTTGTTTTTGTTTTTTAATTTAATTTAACAAAAAAATATATTAAATTTACATTTTGACAAAAATATCCTTAATCAGACGGAAAATTTGACCGGCCGGCCAGGTCAAGCCCTTATTTAAAACAATCATAATCACTTCAGGTCCTTTTTTGAGACAATGATGACACTTCAGGCCCTTATTTAAAATAAAATCCACTTCAAACCCTTATTTAAAAAAATAGAGTGCTTCGGGCCCTTTTTTGAAATTTCCCTTTTAATAAAAGTCGATTGATTAATCGATTTATCGGAAAAAGAAAACTCACGAAAATTCCCTCTCACCCAGCCGCCAGTAGCCGATTCGCAAAGCTAAAAATCCCCCATGGATGCACAAATCGAGCACGCTCTGGGCTTCTCTTCTTCTCTCGGTCTGGCATGGCGCGCCCGATTTCTCTGGATTCCGAACCTCTTCTCCCCGAATCTGGACGTCCTTCGGCTCCCCCAACGTCTCTCTGATTCGATTTCGTTCCCGCACTCCAAGGCTACTCGTTCGAGTTAGGATACCATGATTCTCGCCCATTTCGCAGCGAAAGAGGTAGAACGATCTTGGGCTAGTCTCACTCTCCTTTTTGCGGTGTTGATCGTCGTTTTTCGTTGTCGAAATCTACTTTGCTTCGGTTATCTTCTCTCGCATTTCGGAAATTTGGAGAGGATGGTGTCCGCTGTTGTCGGTTTCTGATGATTCTCGAGCGCACTTCGGGAACGCCTCCTAAGGGCGCTCCTGGTAACTCCGATTGTGTGGCTCGTTTGGTTGATCGGCGTTTCAAACGCAGTATACTTCTGTGGTGGGCCTGAGACTGAGTATGTACGGGACGTTGAGTTTGTTGTGCTTCCATAATGTTTTGCTCTTTCTCTTATTTCTCTTCTGCATGGTAGATTGTGGTGTAAGTTGTGGAACCCAAGCTGATTCTTTGGTGAATTTAAGTTGTGGTTTGGGTGAACTTTCCCTACGGCATCTATTCTCACAGTGGCTGATGCTGCATTTGTCACTGACTGAAAACCCAAATGCAATGATATGTAGACACTAGTTAACAGTCATAAAGACAAACATCCAAGGAGAGTTTTTTTCGCTGGAACTTTTGGCACTAGTGGATATAAACTGTGGAAGATAGCAAAGCTATTCAATGAGATTAACATTAGTCTCATCTTCTTTTTCCTTTATGCTCTTAAATTAGGAATTAATCTCTTTGTTAGGGGAAAGCTACTATATCAAAAGGTGAATGCCTTCATTTGGTTATCATTAATATGCAGCAAAACATCAGAATTGGGCATAGTAAAAAGCCTAAAGTACAAGTAACATCGCATTCACACATGCTCTGAATCTCTGCATCTGTGGTCCCTAAAAGTTCTTACTCGAACTGGAGGTCAGACATTATAAAATAATGTCGCAGGAATTTGGGTTTTTTTTTGTTCATGGAAACCAATATTGTGAAGTGACTTCTTAGGAAGGTTCTCGTCTCCCAGTTCCACTTGATAGAGTGGGTGGAGCATTAGTAATATTTTCATTGGTCCTCTGTTTCTGCACTTTGCAGCAGAGTCTCCGTTGCTTGGTAAAATTGTAGCTTGAGTTTCTCTAGGCAAAGTCCCCGAGAGATCGACATCATTCAGTATTTGATGATGAGGTGTCTTTACTCTTTTGCTCCTTAGTTTGCTTACTGCCTGAATTTCTATATTCAAACTAATTGCATGCTTTCTTGGAAAAAAAAATGTCGATTTTCCTTTCTTATCCCAAGGAAAAGATTGCGCCTGCAAAATGTCCGTGAATGCTTGTTTAATGATGACAATAGGAACTATTAGGTGCCCTGGGGGATTGATGAAAATTGACATGTCTATACCTTACATTTACATATGATGATAATACATATGACAAACTTGAATTCTTTCAAAAATGAGGACAGTCGCTCAGAAAATTTGAAAAGGAAAGAAAGGATATCGAAAGTTTCTTGCATACTTCATTTTCAAGTATTTACTCAAAGAACAATCGTATTACAACAACGAGAACTTGTTTGCTTATTAGAATATAGAGTTTGGTCTCACGAACTATAATATCTAAAAGAAAAAAAGTAAAAACTTAAATTTTCTCTCATCAGCATTCTGATCTCCTGTGAAAATATGTCTTCTTGAAAATATCATCACTCATGCAGTTAGTCTGAGTCTTTCAATATTTTCTTACGTGATCGAAGGACATTAGTTCCATCGTTTATGGAGACTACATGGTATTATTGCCAAATTCCAGAGAAGAATCTCAACTCCAGTAGCTAATTAGCTGTGTGGATCTTCTGCAGGTTGTCTATTCTAAAAGATGACTCTGACAAGCAAACATCTTAGGGCTCATTACTCTAATGGAGTCAACTGTATGTGATGTCACTCTTGTTTTATCGATCTATCTGCTTCTCTTTTTGTTTCCAATCTTTGTACGCTTGTAGCTACTATTAGTTGAATGGATTTTGTTAGCTCTCTCGTAGATACTTTGCCATACAATGAGCTGCATTTGAATGATGCTCAATGACATAAATATTGCGTTACAATATGCTGATATTGGCACTGTATGAAGATAGTATAATAAGGACTATTCATTTTCTAAGAGGTAACTATAGTGAAGTTGACTTTCATCTGTCAAGCTTTGACTGCTGGGTTTCCCGTAGCTCAGGTCACTGAAGCAATGGCTCCTTGCTACTTTGGTGATCGGTCAAGCAGCGACACTGTTGTGAGGTTGCGGACTAGTGATGGCCGAGACGATTGGTTGTACTGTCATTCTCACATCCTCATAGAGAAGAGCAAATATTTTGCAGATCGTCTATCTGAGAAATGGCCAACGTGTCAGATCCTTGATTCCCGCAACTGCGTTGAGGTATACTGTCAAGAATCAGATTTTGACTCCCATGTCAATGTTCTGCGCCTATTTTATGTTAAAGAAAACTCAAGGGATGATATTTGGCATGGGGTTAGGAATGCACTTGGCATTCTTCTTGTGGCCGTGGAGCTTGAATGCTCACAGATCGTCACTGCTTGTGTAAACTACTTGGAAGCAGTCCCATGGGAAGAGACTGAGGAGGAGGAGATTCTTAAAGCCATACCAGGCATGGGATCGCAAGTATTGCCGATTCTCTCCCGCCTTGAACCTGTCAATCCATTAGCTATTATGAGGGTTTTCCGGGCAGCTATTCAACTAGCCACATCGTCACCTCCTCAGGATATGAACGATCTTAAGACATCAGCTCAAGAGCAACTTGAGTACATGCTTACTGAAGATGATGATGAACCTCTACTAAAAGCTGATGATGAGATAAGATCTGAGGTAAAACAGTGCATGAGTAGACTCTTTGCGAGATTTAACAGTCTTCTAGAGTCTTTGTTTTGTGAGTCATCGGAGCTAGCCTCTGAGGCCCTGCATATACTTCAGTTCTATTTATCCGATTTATCATGGGCATGTCAGATATTGACAAAGTTAGAGATAATGAGGGATTTGGTTATCTGTTGGATGGATGCATCAGATAAAGTTGTGAAGATAGTTCATCCATCAAATCCAGAACCAAATGGTGAAACGATCAAGATGACATTGAAGACTGTCGAAGTTGCATCAAAGGTTTTAGAGTCAATCGCATATGGAAATGTCATTTTGCCAGCATCAAAGAGGCTGCATGCAGTCAAGGTCTGGCTTCCGTTTGTAAGAGTCGCCAAACCTGCCATAGATTCCACCATGTCCAGTGGTGACAACACTTTGGAACTTAAAGCGGATGGCGAGCTTTGGCAATCACTGGAACCAACCTTCGTTTCGTTGGTGCTTACATTGCCGTCAGGAGATCAAGCAGAAATCTTGACTGAATGGTTGGGAAACAACTATATCCGGTATCCTGATCTAACCGAGGCATTTGACGTATGGTGTTACCGGTCGAAGGTTGCAAAGAGAAGATTAACCATTTTGGATGGGAACCATGGGGGATCTAGCACACCTTGATCTTCTATTTTCGACTTTACAGAATTTTTTTGGCCGGCTGGTTGCAGATAACCCTGATTGTCATGGAGTTGTCAGTTCTTGCATGTACAAAATCAGCTTCTGCTTGTAAATTGTTGTCCTCCGACGTGGGTGTAGTGTTGTTAAATGTTACGGCCTAAATGCTGAAGAGAACTAGCTGTACAGTTGGTTGCCAAATGGTTTGGCTCATTTTGTCATTCTCAATTCTCATTAGTCCAGTCCTCAGGTAATGTTCTTTGTGCAAGTGCGAGGATGTATTCACTGCTACCGCCAAGAAGCTAATCAATCGCTTTTCTGGAAAGTGACGCAATAAGGAAATGTTTTTACATTCGAAATTTCCAAATTCTGGTTTGCAAGACCCGATACAACCATTAGAGTCAGTAGTTTTTCGTTTGAATTCTGGATAATGGGTGTTTGGTTGTTTCTTTATCCTGTTCAAAACTACTTTTCAAAGGGAGGACAGGACTCCTTCCAGAGTCAGAGATGTTGGTATTCCAACTGCATATTTTGAATCAGAAAGTAACTTCTCTCATGTTTTTTTCCACCTCTTATTCGGAGTATTAGCCTTAATGAGTGGGAACTGTCACATGTCAATCACATGCAGCGCAGCAATGATTAGTAAATGCATGTCTTACGGCCAGAATGTTGGCATTGGGTCATAACAGCAATACCTCTTTATAGGCTATACAAGCTCGTATAACCAATTTTGAGTGGTCTTTTTCACCATACCAGATTCTTGCTATCTAAAGTCTATTCGCCTATTCCTTTTGCTTCCTTGTTTGATCTCTTCTTGGATGGGTTCCTTTTCTTTTCTTTTCCCTTCCACAGCTGATCCTCCGCAAATAATTGTCATTCTTGTGAAAACTATAATTGTCCCAGTCCTGACTGATTCTTCTTCTTCTTTTTCCGATGTGGGCGAGAGATTTTTCTTTATTTTTGCAGCTATTCTCTCATTAATTCGTGAAAGTTCATGAAAACGTAGTTCATGTGGAGACCCACCTCAGCAGGACACTGCTGTAGCAGCTTTTGTGTGAGGTGTCTTATCTAATAGCTTTCCCGTGTAAATGTTGACTGACAGAGACTTTTCATTATTTTAAACTAAGTTCCTTTGTGTACCTTCTCTGAAACAGCAGAATTACAGGGATGGTGAAATGCATCCTCATCATGAGATTCCTGGCCATTGTGGGTAAAGCCACAAAAGTGAAAATCAGAAAGAGTTGTGATATGGGAATAAGATGTGTGCGAAATGTCAAAAGTTCAGCTTTATTCTAATGAGATAGGACTCAATAGAAGGAAGCTCTCTTTACTTTTCTGCTGGTTTTGTTTTGTCATTTTCAGTTTCTATTTTTTGGTGTTGTGACTGAGATAAGTATCAAAAAAGGAGTGAGAGTGAATAAGTGCTACTGGAGAGGAGAGAAAAGTAGTTTGGATTCTTGAGCTGAGAATATGACTTCTATTAGTATTTATTTATTTACTTATTCCCCTTTTCTTCTACTCTAACATTCATAGACTCAAAGAAAGTAATCCTAGTACTCTGTCTTTTTTCAATTCTTTTTGTTGCCATGACACAGACTGAAGGGACCTCCTCCTGCTTCTCCTGGATGATGGCGATGATGATACTGTCTTCCTGAAGTCCACCTACATATGACATTCTCTTGAAGGTTTCGCCTATATTCATCTGCAATATCAAGGGTTTCTTTCAATTCTTCTTCCTTGAGTTTGTAATGGAAAGGCACGGAGCTTGAAATATTCCTGGTGCCTGCGCAGCTATGAACATCCCCGAAGAATGCATTTCATTTACTATGGTGGGTTGTCCATTTTAATGGTGCTGAATAACAGGATTAGAAGCAGGGTACTGCTTGAAATCCTCGTCTTTTCTGCGTCGTGCTTTGTTAACAGCATGTGCGGACATGTAAGATTAGCAATTTAGGACTTTTTGCTGCATAACATACCTTCAAAAGATTGATTCTGATGGTGTCAATCTCTTCAAGCAATCGCAGGATCGAAGGCGTTTTTTTTTTTTTCCGGTCTCTGCATTTGGTAGATCATACCTCGACAGTACCAAGCAGTATATAATGGTATACCCAAGACTAAGTATTGTGATATTACATTCTATCCATCACCATAACTTACAAAATTAATATACAATCCCCAATCATCTCTCTGAAATCCTAAAGCTGTCTAACTTAACTGAAAGTACTTCTATGCAAAAGTATAGGCCTATAATTTTCTTTCTTTACACTACCATGCAGCTTACTTACTTCCCCAAATAATGGAGGGAACAGGCAAACGGAAGAAAACAGGTATTGAGAAAAGCCCGTTCCTGAACCTAAAATTACACTACCATTCTTCATCTTGCATCATCCAACATCCCCAACTCTGATTACGCAGAGAGAATCATCCGTTGGTCCTATGTATCAGGCCACGAAATCCGGCAACAGCTGCACGGGGAACCTCTTTCGGTTCTGGATGTTCATGGTCTCGTACGCAGATGAAGAGTGAGGGATGGGAGCGTTGATGGCGCCGAATTCGTTCGCCTCTCCGATGTCGACTCGCCTTCCCAATTGAATGTTTTGGCTAGGAAGGAAACTCTGGTGTGCACCAGGTAGAGAGATGTTCTCACTGTGTGGAAGGCCCAGAGTGAGAGAGACACCATTCCCAGAGAATGTGGGAGAGACCCCATTACCTGAAAACGAAGGAGCGAACTGCTCGGCCCCGAACCTCCCGATTTCGCCAATTGGGTATTGCCCGAACCCGCCGATGAAGTTGGCAGGCCCTCCTCCAATGATCGAGTAGCCATCGCGGCCCTGCCCCTCATCGACAAACTTCATCGATATAGCCTCCCCGAGCTTGGGGTTGACATTCAAGGACGAGACATTGCTCTGGTTCTGAATCATCTCGGCGCCTCTCGGTTTCTTCGGGCTCCCTTGTGTCAGCCCTTCCAGCTCCGACGGGCCAACGAGAGTGAACCCGGGATTGCTGCTGCGGACGTTTCCCCCCATGGAGGAAGCCGAATTTGTCGCGATGGCAGGGGTGTCGTGGTTCCTCGAGGTGATCTCTCTGGGTTTGAAGCTCTTGGTGCTTTTCTCATTGGAGTTGGGGGGTTTGTCTTGGAGGCCAGAGGACTTGGATGCCGAGTCCTCATGTTCACTCTTGCTTGGTTTGTGCTCTGCTCCTCCGCAATTCTGTTCTTGCTCCTTAATTTCCTCCAAGTACATCTCCTCCACCATCGGCTTCCAAAGCCGAACTCGAGCATTTATAAACCAATTCGACACCTGCAATCCACGCTCATTTAATCTCTGAACCTTCACAGCATTAAGAATCAATTAGGACAAAAGATGGGTAAATTATACCTGGCTTCTAGTTAGCCCTGTCTGTTTGGCCAGCATGTGTTTGTCCGAATCCTTCGGGTAGCTAAACATAAAAATGGAAAGAACAGTTTCGGCAATTTGGGTCAATTATGATTTTAAGCAACAGTTTTGAACGATGATCATCGAGAATGTTGCTTACGGGTGGAGGAAGTGTTCGAAGAGCCAGGCGCGTAGGATAGAGACCGATCGCTCGGGGAGTCCTCTCTGGGGTCTCCAAGCATTCTGCTGGATCATGCCCAACTGTTGGAGAGCCCGCTGCTGCCGGAGGTGGTGGTCGACGAACTTAAGCCTGGAGCCTTCGATCTTCCCTCCGGGGCCATCCTCCTCGCCCAAGCTCTTATTGGCGGCCCGAATCTGACCTGCTATCGCGTCCTTGAGGCACCGGAACTGCTTCGAGATGGTCTGCAGCGCGAGGGCGGTGTACGTCCTTGCAGAGCCGATCCCCGCGGCTTGCTCAAACGAGGATATCACGATCTGCATCTGGTTGTGGTACTGCCTGTATCTCTGTTCAACCTGATAAAAACAAGGATCCAACTTGAGGGGGATAATTGGACTGCATTGAACGTTTAATAGAACTTAGTTTCTTACCTAATTAGCATGAACTTCGATTAGAGTTAAGAATGAATCAACCCACTACAAAAAAATCCTTGAATTGAAAGCTATCTCAAAGTTTCAGAAACTATAGTCCATTAAAGAGAGCAATTTAATTTCCAAAATTCCTCCATAAACTTTTCAATTCTAGTTATATGAGAACTTGATCATGCATATAATTCCCATGTAGGCCTTACCTCGTCGAGCATGCTTATGAGCTTAGCCTTCTTCATCTGAATTTCCTGCCTTTCCGCCATAGACAGCTCTGCGCCGCGCTTACCGCTGCCGTCACCACCTCCTTCCTCCTTTGCTGCCGCTGATTCTCCGGCCGGCTTACTCTGCCCACTGGCCTTCTTCAGCATCTCAGCCTTGATTCCGTTGTTCCCAACATTGACAACCTCTTCGAGAAGCTCCTGCGCGGCCTTCAAGTATTTGGAGCTCAGCAACACCCCATGCATGCCTGACCCAACTGCGGCGCCGTTGGTTACCCCCGAGGCCGACGATGGCGACCCGCCGGAGATTCGCACGTCCTCGCCGCCTGAAATTGCTGGAGGAGGCTGAGAAACAGCTGCTCCATCGCCGCTGCGCTCAGGCCGGACAAAGGAACGGTACCCGACCGGGGGCGGCGGGGGCTGCTGCGGGGAGAGGCTGAGGGAGAGCCCCTGCTGCTGGTGGGTGCGGGTGGCCTCACGCGCCGCTGTGGACGGGTCGAGGGAGCTCCAGAGGTTGTACTGGACGCGGGGCATGAAGCCATGCATGGAGGAGATGTCGTGGTGGACGTGCATGGAGGAGGGCTGCGAGTCAGTGGCCGGGCCGGGTAGGGGGATGCCTACAAACTGCTGGGTCTGGGAGGGGGGCGGCCCGGCGGCGGAGGAGTTGAGAAAGATCGCCGAGGGTGGCTGTTGCTGAGACGGGGCATCGGAGGAGTAGTGGACGTAGGTTGTGGGGTTCATGAGGACGAGGGTTTGTAGGGCTCCATCTGGGTCAGATGAGTTCTGGTGGAAGTAAGTCGCCATCGACACTGTTCACTTCACTTCAATCTTCTTTCTTTCACTGAACAAAACAAATAGCAGAGAGAGAGAGAGAGAGAGAAGGGCTATCAGTGAGCTTCATCACCATCATGTGCGAAATTGAGATCAAACACAAAGCGAAAAGCTCATGTAGCAATTATCCTAAAGAGAGGAAAGAAGCTTGAGCAAGTCACGAGAGAGAGAGAGAGACTGAGCTTTGAGTTGAAAGAAGTACCTTTCACACTGATGGTGAGTGTGGAATCAAGAATGAATCAACCCATACGATGAGTCAATCTGAGTAATTGTTGCTGAACTTACTTATGAATGACCTGAGAAACAAATCAAGAAACCAAGAAAAAATTCGTGTTGAGTATCAAAAGTTTTGATGCGATTGTCATCTTCACTTTTCTTTCTCTGATCTTTTCTCAAGTTTCAAGCTTGGAGAGAGCGAGAGGGAGAGGACAGCTTGGAGAGAGCGAGAAGGAGATGAGGAAGGAAAAGTAATTGCAGAAGGCCATGTTTATTCATGTATATATCTAGAGAGAGAGAGAGAGAGAGAGAGAGTATGAAAGGACCGATGATCTCTGCATTTATATATTCATTATCGTTATCGAATAGGCATTGTTTTGGGCGCACGTGATTCATTCATTCATCATCGCCATCAATCTCTGCACTCCATAATTTTTCACTTGCAATCATCAAGACAAATACCAAGAGAGAGAGAGAGAAATTGCAGACACCCAAGAAGGAGAGAGAGAGAGAGAGAGAGAGAGGACAGCATGGTCATGGCCCAAAAGAAAGAAAGAAATGAATCGAGACAGCATCACCCACCTGCGTGAGATTTATGGAGCGATTCACAGAGATAGGAAAATCTCAGCTCCCTGCCATCGTTCTGCTTGTTTGCAACTTTCCCATCCTGAAACAAAAAAGGGTAAAATAAGAACACAAGAAACAAGAAGTAAGACAGGAGCGAGGAGGGTTAAAAATAGTAAGATGAGGTTAGGGAGGCTCATAAAAAAAGATGCCCATCTTTCCCCTCTCCCCCACCACTCTCTCTCTCTGTCTCTCTCTCATCAGCCTTTCGTTCTTCAGAGATCAAAATTCTCGGTGATAGAACACGTAAGTCTCTGCATATTTCTTGTTTCGATGAAGAGTAGTGAATCATCATGTGTGCGTACATGGGAGCTGTGCGTGGAAATGAGAATTCTCTGCTACTTTTTTGGGCTTTTGGAGGCGAAGAAGTACCTGCGAACGGATCAAAGGGGAGCTCGCTCACTGTCTCGCTCTCCCTCTCTCCCTCTCTCTCTCTCTCTCTCTCTGTCTCACTCTCTTTCTGGCTCAGTTCTTGTTCTTGATTTGACCCCGCTTTTTCAAATCATTTCTTGATGCAGCTTTCATGGCCAACAAAGAGATCAACTAATTAACTAATTCAGTGAAGAAGAGAGGAAGAGAGAGAGAGAAAGATAGAGAGAGAGAGAACGAGAGTTGGAAGTTATATATGCGTGAGAGATAAAGACACAAGCAACTGGAGGAACGGGGAAACGTCTCCTTCCAAGAAAGCTTACCATGTTTTTTTTTTTCAAAGAGAGAAGAGGAAGATGGTGAGGAAGAAGAGGGACGAGGGAGGGGAGATCCTGCTGCTCAATTCATTAATATCTGTTTTGTCCTTATTCACCACCCCCTCCTCCTTCCTTTTTTTTGCCTTTTTGTTATCCTCTTATTCTTATTTTATTATTATTATTATTATTCTTTTTGGAGATTTTTCTTTTTCTTTTGTGGTATTTTATGTGGTTGGATGCTAGAGTTTGAAGATAAAGCAATTAAGTAGCTAAGAAAACACAGGACCAACCACCGCAACACCTACTTTAAAAATGTCTTGACAAAGATTAACCCCTCTCTCTCTCTCTCTCTCTCTCTCTCTCTCTCTCTCTCTCTTCCTACTATTCTAGACGTATTAGTGAATTATTAGCCTAAGATAAGGTTTTCGACGATTTTTATGTAACCAATTTGTCAATTCACACATTAGCGTTCACACCCATTTTTGAATCCGCTAGTTATTGCCTATCCTTAGGAATATACTTCGGACACTCGAGTTACTTTATTTTATTTTATTTTATTTTATTTTATTTTGGGTCGAATACACTCGAGTTACTTGACAAGCACACAATACCGCAATTCTCTCTTGCTATTATTAAGAGATATAGACTTCTTCTTCTTTTTCAAAGGTATGAAAGCAAGTAAAGGATTGTGAACATGTATGATCCTAAAGATAATAACTGCAAAGACTGAATTAGGTTATAATTTGAAGGGAAATTACAAAACGAGTTCTAAATAATTTATTTATTTTTAAGTCTGGACAGAAATGAGTAGAATTGAGAATTGGTATTGATCAAATGCATGGCAGGTTGAGTTGTGCAAAGATTCTAAGAGCTATTGATTTTAGGGTGAAGTAAATGGCATGAGATTATACCTCCCATCTTGTATCTTCGGGCCCCTAATAGATACGGTGTGCCCGTTGGTTTCAAGTCGTGCAAACTCAAAAGACTTAAGAAAAGATTTGTTAAGATGCATTTTCATCCTATTTTTTTCAATACCTAGACATCTCTCCTCATTGCAATGGCCCTTGATGCCTGCATTACTCTAGGTTCATTTGTAATTTCTTCCCTAATTTCTTTCAGCTAGAAAGATTTCAATTTTGCGGATTTTGCTTTTCATGGCTTCCTATTCAAAAGCTTTGGCCCACAAAAATGAGTACGAATTATGCGCTTAACTCCGGGTCACTATGACGACTACTATTTGCTAGTGCTTACTTAATTAAGGCCTTTTTTTTTTTTGGTAGGTCATGGACTCGTAGTGTAAAGTTAACCCAAAAGAAAAAGTACCTAACAACATGTTCATGAGTAAAGTAGGAGTCAATTTACTTAATCTCAAAATCGGTACGCTGTGGCGTAAGATAAGAGGGAGAGAAACGATCGACATGAATGTTGATTATGCTTATACGTACGAAATGTTAATCTCGAATAGTATGGAACCTCCTTTGGTCCCCCATGTCATGGGAAGGAGTAGGTAAAGCTATTGACTCGTGGACTCATCTAGATATTGCGTGATGTAACGGTAAATCTCCTCCTACTAAAATCTACGTCCTTGATTTCATGAAAAATCACACAGGTGCGACCTAAGGAGAGGGAGAGAATAAAAAAGAATAACCGCATGCAAGAATTTAAGTGCAGTGCTGAACTTCTTGATGAGAAAAGTAAAAGCGCCATTAAAAGATAAACCCTATTAAAATACCGAGGCAATCTTCTTAATTCGTCAGAAGCAATAAGGGCCCTTTTGAAATCATCAAGAATCCCCTACTTCTGTTTCCCACAACTTGTTCACTGTTTCTTGGGAAAATGTCTGGCACGTATCGCTGTCGGTCACGATGATTGTAAACGGATGAACAGTCGCTTCTCAGGCCAAAAGAGCAAAAACAAGAAACCTTTTGTGTTTGCTGATGTTAACAGGACTGAGTTCCAGTCCCATTTAGACATTCTTCGCTCATGATTCACAGTAGACTACTTAAAAGACAGTAGCTATGGTGTCGTTAGGGTGTGTGCTATTAATACGTGTAGGCCATTGTTGTGGGGTGAGAGAGCTCTTCAAGAAGTGAAATAGTTCCTGGTATATTCTAATTTCCAACGTTGAAAACATGGAGGAATTCACCACATTTCACCCACCATTTATTGGCTCGTTTTGACTCGTTCCAAGTTAAGGTAAAACAGTACCTGGAAAGGGCAAATCATTTGTATTGAATCCATGCACATACGCCAATGTAACTTATCTTAGTCGCTAAATTTGATGGGTCTCTTCCGAAGTCCGTTTACAAAATCTGTATTCATGAATTTACGTAAATCGCCCCGTTCAGGTGGTGCGCCCAGATTGAGCACGAGGTCCGTAAAATTTAGGGTTTCGGATTGGCCATGTAGGCATTTAATGGTGATCTCTTTAATAAAGTCTGTGCGTGAAGAACAGGTGTACCCATTAACCGTGGGCTACGCCTTCTTTATTTAACCTAGGAAAGAGGGCAGTTAGCAGGTGACTTTGGTTTTGCTAAGTTGACTTGATAGTCCTTTACAACAGATTTGACAGATTCTTACATAAGATGCACCTAATTATTGCGCCCCAATAAATGTTTCTTTGTGTCTCTCAACGATCTCAGAAGTAACATGCATATAATTCAGCTATGTCTTATTTTCTCATCGTTCGTGTTCGAATAATTATAAGTGACATCCACTTCCCACACCTTTGCCCTCCAAGAGATTAGGCCTCTTCCCCCCTAACTTTATTTCAAAAAATTGAGGGCAGTTTAAAAAATAATTGTCTTGTGTAAGTTCTAATAGTTTCATTAAACGAACTTTAGAGGATTCTAAATATCAATATTAGCAATTTGATACCCACCCATGGGTGGCTCAATTGGTTAGGGCGCACTTGGGATTGTGTGGTTAGGCTCACTGGTCACAGGTTCGATTCCCCAACTGAGCACCTGTGATTTAAGTGGGGGGCCATGGCGGTGGGTTGCTGTGCTAGTCTCCCCCGAGAAATAGTCGAGGTGCGCACAAGCTGGCCCGGACACATCGATTACCAAAAAAATAAAAAATAAAAAAATATTAGCAATTTGATAATGCATAAAAATGGTTTTTTTAAAATGTTGCAAAAGAGAGTGTAAGAAAATAGTAAAAAGTAAACATCCTCGTGAACATACACTTAATTTTAGGATATATAGCCCGTGGAAAATTATCAAAAAAGTCCTCAACATATTGCAATTGTGTCAATTCAGTCATAAACATTTTTTTTGTCAATTCAGTCCTAAACCTTTTGCATTTGTGCTAGTTCAGTCCATCTGGCCAACTTTTATCGACCCACGCTGATGTGGCAAATTAAAATAATATTTTTTAAATTTTTATTTTTTGCTTTTTTCTCTTTCTTTTACTTCTCTTTCTTCCTCCGGCCGGTTGTAGGATCGGCGGCTGGCGAGGTCAACCTCGCCAGATCTGGGCAAGGCCGACGTCGCCGTCTCTAGGCAAGCTCGGCCTCGTCATCCCTTGCCTCTGGCTAGTTGCCAATTGGTGACCGCCTGGAGGAAGAAAGAGAAGAAAAAAATAAAAACAATAAATAATTTGAAAAAATATTAAAATTTTATGAAAAATTGCCACATCAGCACCGGTCGGCGTCCATGTCAGCACGGGCCGGCAAAAGTTGGCCAGATATACTGAGTTGACACAAATGTAAAATGTTTAGGCCTGGATTGACAAAAAAAAATATGTAAGGCTGAATTGCCACAATTGTAATATATTTGAGACTTTTTTAGTAATCTTTCCTATACATGTATGTCACCACGAAGGAATCATCTATATGGAAGTTAAATGTCGCTATAGAAGAAATATTCAATCGCCAAATGGTAATTTAAAATTTTGAAACGATTGTGCTTTGACTTCTTAATTTACATCAAAGAATCTCATGCTCACTTTTTCTCCAACAAGGTTTATTATCTATCGATTTTGACATTGTTGTGCCTGTGCAAGGAAGGTCGCCATTAACTTGAAAATGATACTCATTTTATTGGCCATCCTTCTCCATTCAACAATGTACAATTCTCGTACCAGCACATCTCCTCCATTCCCTTTCATGGCGTTGATTGATGATTTCAAAGCATGCAAACCCTAAAAGCTCACGTGAGATCTCTCTCTCTCTCTCTCTCTCAAGCATTTTGCATATATTATTTATGTATTTATGTATAGATATATACGTGAATCTTCATGATTTTATATATTGTACAGTGGTCCCTTTTGTGTGTACTATATAAATAATTTGAGGATGTCGTTGTGATGGAATAGTGGAGTCTTTTCGATTGCTACTTGTCTCTTCTTTCAAGTCTTTTAACTTCTTGTCATTAGAAAATGACCCGTAAAAAAGAACATTGGAACAGCTTTCAGATTCTTCTCTCTCTCTTTTTATTAAATTTCGGTCCATTTTTTAATGAAAGAATTGACATGTGTGTCAGAAAGAGAGGGCAAATGAAATCAAAAAGGGCCACAAACGTGGAAAAACCAAGCTCGGTTTTTTATAGCGCACCAATCCCTAAGTACTTGAATAAAAGAAACGGCTCTACCTTATCATCATCATCACCGATATCGAAGATGATAAAAATATATATACACTCTTAACACTAAGACTCCATTTATCTTTAAAAAAAATAATAAGATTAATATAACGAAAAATTCTAAACTAATACACATCTGATAAATTTACCTCAAATTATTTTTTTTATCACCAAAAAATCTCAAACGGGTACACCATTGATAAATTTACCCAAAGCTATTTTTTTTAACACCGAAAACCCCAAACTGATACACTTATTACAAATTTACCCTCCGTTAGTTTCTAATAAATTTTACCGACAAATTGCTTAATTGGATCACACATGGCAGTTGATGGGTATATCAATTTGGGTATTTTACACTTTGTTTGTCACAAGTGTATTAGTTTGAGGTTTTTCGTGGTGTTAACCGAATTTAATGGAAACTAACGGAGGGTAAATTTACCACATGTGTATCAGTTTGAGGGCTTTTGGTGATCAAAAAATTAGTTTAGAGGAAAATTTATCATAGGCGTACCAATTTATGATTTTTTGTGGTAAAAAAAATGGGGTAAATTTATCACGGGTGTACAAGTTTAGAATTTTTCCTGATAAAAAAATAATTTGAGATAAATTTTTCACGAGCGTGCCAGTTTGGGGTTTTTCGTGGTATTAACCCAAACAAATAATGCGAAAAATATTTTCTTAAAAATGATCACTTATATCACTTACAAAAATAAATGAACAAAAATTATTTTCATCGCCCACGAAAATGTTTAGACATAAATTATCGTCAATAATGAAAATATTATTCATTGACTAATTATTTCAAGCGATTATTTTTTAGAAAAATATTTTCTAAATCATTCATTCTTTTCGAAACAAATGGAGCCAAATAAGAATTTCTCCACGCGGGCCAATGGGTGCTATTTATGAAAAAAAAAATCCAAGGATCCACTTGTAATTTTCTTCACTTGAGTTGGTCAAAACTATCCCCTCATGGGGGCGGTCTCAGCTCAAAACCTCAAAGTTCAATCGAGAGGATTATCTCGAGCTCTTGATAATTCCGATTCTTGTATCTGGACATTATCCCCAGCAAATGTAATCATGTTGGGTTGAATCTTGGTTAATCATGATTAGTTGTTGCACATAAATAATATAATTAAGCCTTTTTCACTATGCATGCATGACCTAATGCTCCACTAAACGACCCAACAATTGATTTGCTTTATGGGGATGATATAGAGAAACCCATAAGGCAGCTAATTGACCACGTCGAAAGAGGACGGAGAGGTTGCAATCAATGAGAGGACCCCATGTCTTTATAAGAAGCTACAAAAACAAATGGGGACCCCTTCTTACATTTTCCACCTCTTTTTGATTCTTTTATTCACTAAAAATTTCTAGAACACCCGTCCATTGACGCAACAATTATTGGGTCTCGATCCAAAGATTATCTCCCTCGAGGGATTAACCACCCACAAAGCACGACAAAAGAGGCTACCGCCACGCCTCTATTAGCAATAATTAACCTCTAGAAGCATGACGGTCCGTCGCCAAAGCAAAGGTCATCCGATCCTTAAGATCACTCTATGGTCAGTACTCCGTTTGTTTCGCGAAAAATAAATAATTAAAAAAATATTTTTCTAAAAATGATCACTTGTATTGCAGGAGAATTACCACAAAAGTTTTAAACTTATTGCAATTGTGCCACTTCAGTCGTAATTTTTTTTTTTTGGTCAATTCAGTCATAAACCTTTTGTATTTGTGTCAATTCGGTACATTTTTAGCCGGCTGGCGCTGACGTGAACTTTTTCTGGTCCAAATCTAATTTTTAATATCAATTTTATTTAAATTAAATTCAAAAAATAAGGTAAAATTTAAAAAAACAAAACAAAAAGAGTGAGAGAGGAAGAAGAGAGAAGCAGGCGGTGAGGGCTGCAACCCCCTACCCTCATCAACCCTTCCCGGCGATGGTTGGGGAGCAGCATGGAGGACTAGCCTGCTTCTCTCTTCTTTTTAATCAAATTTGGCAAAAAAAAAAAAAGTCCACTTTAGCACCGGCACGCCAACAGGTCAAATGGACTGAATTGGCCCAAAAAAAGGGGGGTTTATGACTGAATTGGTACAATTGAAATAGGTTTAGGACTTTTTTGGTAGTTATCCACTTGTATCGCTCACGAAAATGAATGAATGCAAAATATTTTCATCGCTTGCGAAAATGTTTAGACGTAAATTATTGACGACAATAAAAATATCTTCCACCGACTAATTATTTCATGCGATACATACGATTAATTTTAAAAAATAAATTTTTTTTTCTAGTAATATATTTTCCCTGAAATAAATCGAGCCTTAAATGCGCTCGCATCTAAAAGTTGTTATGCATCAATTATGACGGTAATTGAATACCGACAGCCACCCAATTCTCCGCCCATCGTGCGGTGTCATTGCTCATGCACGCACAGCGTCTTGCACATGCAAAGCTTTGGATATGCGCACGATGGAGTTTGTGTATGTTGTCGGTATTTATTATCGCCTATTTACACCTTTCTTAACTTTAAAGAGAAGAGGAAATTTTAGATGCAAAATCAGTAATGATAATTCATTATTAGATTCTTGTGTCAACCTCAATTTTTATCTTTGCATCCTCTTCTTTTCCCCCAATGGGTCACCGTGAATTTCACTTTTCAGGCCAAGATCTTTATTTTTCCCATTATGGGACCATCATTATTCTAATTCAATGAACTAGTCCAGCTGTGGGCAATCCCCTCATTGTGGCCCTTGTGTGTAGCTTTGATTGTGCTTTTATAAAGACTCGTGCTCCGACGAAGGTAGAACCTGTAACTTTGAAACTATATCTATTAGAAATTTTGAGGATTTGTTTGTTTCGCGAAAATTGAATGAATTTTAAAAAAAAAAATCTCAAAAATGGACGCTTGTACTCTTTAAAATAACTAGTCAACCAAAAATATTTTTCATTATTCAAAATAATTTAGATCTAAACAGTTTCGTATACGATGAAAACGTTTTTCGTCTATTCATTTTTTTTAGCGATACAAGCGAGCATTTTTAGGAAACTATTTTTCGAATCGTTCATTTTTCGCGAATCAAGCGCACCATAAAGTACTTTTGAAATCCTTGACTGTCCACCCAACCAATATTGGGAAAAATTGTTCAAAAAATCCTAAACCTATTGTGCTTTTGTCAATTCAGTCCTAAAACTTTTATTTTTTCCAGTTGAGTCCTAAACCTTTTTATGTTTTGCCAATTGAGTCCATTCAGATCAATTTTGACCAAAAATTGATGATGTGGACATCGGTCATCCTACATGGCACGGTTGGCACAGGCATAGATAATTTGAAATAATATTTTAATATCTTTTAATTTTTTAATTTTTTTATCACCTATATTTTTCTTTTTTTTTCCCTTCTCTTCTTCACTTCGTTGGACGAGGGTTGCCAAGCTCTTGCCAGAAGGCCGCGACGCTCTTGCCTAGATCTAGGCTAGGTTGCCTCGCCGAGACCATCGTGGCCACGGGTGAAGCAACCTTTTCCAGACCTTGGTGAGGCTGGCCTCACCCACGGCCGGCGATGGCCCAACGGCCCTCGCTTTGTGGGCCGACAAGGACCCGACGGCCCTCGCCGACCACAGTGAAGAAAAAGTAAAGAAGAAAAGAATAAAACAATGAAAAAAAATTTAAACAATGAAAAAAAAATATTAAAAATTACCCACGCCGGTCGTGCTACGTAGGATGACCGGCGTCCACGTCAGCGATTTCCGGCCAAAATTGATCGGATAAACTCAATTAGCAAAACGTGAAAAATGTTTATGACTCAACTGACAAAATTAAAAGGTTTAGGACTGAATTGGCAAAAGTGCAATAGATTTAGGACTTTTTTTACAATTTTCCCAAAGAAAGTGTCTTCATTGAGAATTTTTCGACACAACTGTATCCAATAAAATCAGCTTAATAATTGAATCAATGAATAAGTGACATTTACTGCAAAAGTTGTGTTATATTTTTCTAGCTCAGACCATCTCCATTCACTTAATATGAGTTCTTATATTATAAGAATTAGCTAATTATGCAAATCTATAGTTATAAAGATGACTAAGGGGGGCAACAGTTGTGATTCTTGTGGTTTATGTATACATTTAAGAGGACGAGCGCATTTGGGTATTTAGGTGGAAATTAATCTAATTTTTGTCTAGGTAGGCCGAAAGAATTTGTATGATCATTTTTCAATGTATCTCCTTACGTATAACTTTCGAGTGACCCAAATGCTAAATATCGGGCGTTCATGTGCACGAGGGTTACTAAGGGGATGAACGAAAATCATTCTGTTCCAGAAATAGGTTTTTTGAATAGAAATAGATTTTTCTATTTCTAGTTTTCTATTTCTAGTTCTGGATGAGTTTTTGAGCCAACAAAATGCGTTTGATAACAACATAAATTTCTGATCCTGGAACAGAAGTTCGTTTGACAATAGTTGAAAATTTCTACTTCTAGAATAGAAGTAGGTGGCGGCCGACGACCGGCGGCGTCGGCTGCGGCTGGCTGCTTGGAACAGAAATTCTATTTTTATTTCTCTCAGAAACTAAACTTTTTTGTTTCTCAAAGTTGTTCCAAATCTATTTCTGGAACAACTTTTTGTTCCAGAAATAGAAAAATAGAATTACGTTACCAAACGAGTTTCTGTTCCAAACCTGTTTCAGAAATAGGTTTGGAACGGAAATTCTATTTCTGAATGATTTTCATGCACCGCTAAGTAGACAAGGTCAGTCTAGCCGAACCGACTCTATAAAAGAAGTCAATTGGGTTGGCTTGTCACGACAGATTTGGTCCCTAAACTAATATCGAGTCAATGTCTAAAACTCATCCTATCCCCATCGGTAAAAATCGCGAGGTGGTCGGATTACATCACTAGACGACTGTCACTTGTTACTCTTTCACGGGAATTGGTCGACATGGAACGGAACAGGTCGTTACAATTATATGATGAAGTATAAAATGTCAATGCTATACATTGGGAAAATTACAAAAAAAGTCATAAACCTATTACAATTGTGTCAATTCAGTCATAAGCCTTTTTTTATGCCAATTTAGTTCTAAATCTTTTGTATTTGAGCCAATTCAGTTCCTTTGGCCGGTTGGTGCTGATGTGGTAAATTTTTAATAATATTTTAAAAATATTTACTATCTTTTATTTCTTTATTTCTTCTTTCTCAATTTTTCCCCCTTCCCCCTATGGCCGGAGCTCGCCGGCCACTGGGCAGGGCCGCGAAGCCCTTGCGGACGGCCGTGGGCTCGCCCAGATCTGGGCGAGCCTAACCTCTCTAGGGCCGCGGCGAAGACGGCCATGGCCTCGCCTGCCGCGGGCGAGGATGCCTTCGCCGCGGTCGGCGATGCCTTGGCTAGGCTGGCCTCGCCCAGTGGCAAGCGAGCTCCGGCGACACTCGTTGGCCACAGGGGGAAGGGGGAAAAAAAGAGAAACAAAAGAAATTAAACTATTAAATATTATTAAAATTTGGCCACGTCAGCACCGGACGGCCAAATGGATTGAATTGGCATAAATGCAAAAGATTTAAGACTGAATTGTCCCAAAAAAAAAGGTATAGGACTGAATTGGTCCTATTACAATATATTTGAGATTTTTTTGGTAATTTTCTCGCTATCCATTGGTACGTAGTATTTAGTCCGAATAAGCGAAATAATAAAAGGACCAGTCTTATAATTCCCTCAAAAAGGTTCGATTAGGCTCTCTATCAAAGTTTGGCCATTGTCCAATTGTGCAAGGTGATGTCATAGCCGACATGTTTCTTAGATACCACGATTTTACCAACATCAAACTTACTGGATCGTATTAAAGTGGTAGGAAAAAAAAGGCTAATTTTGCATTGAAATACATGATTGAAATTCTTTTTAACATCGTACGTACGTTGTCTGGGCGTCATCAAATTGAGCGAAAAAAACTATAAAGAAAAAAAAAAAAAAAGGCCCAAAATACGGGAAGGAAGATCCATGCTGACGTAAGGCAAGAAAGCTTCCACGTCACACAGCACTCCCTCAAGCAAGTTTCCGAAGTTTTGCACACAAAAAAAAACGCAACGTGGGCCCCCACAAGCATCGTCAGTCCCACGTGCCTCTCTATCCGCGACTTTTCTTTTCGTGCTCTTCTCCCTCGACAATTTTCGAAAAAATCAATGAGAGGGACCCCGCCCCGCTGAAGATTATTGAATTTATATGACCAACAGTATAACACAGAACATAAATATCGAAATTGCATTTCCATGTGCTTTCATCCTCGTTTTTTTTTTTCTTCTTAATTTGATAAAAATAGTTTCGCACGATTTAGTTAACAGACAAAAGGACCTAGTTACGGTTACGGAGACATTCGAAAACGATAACGATAGGCAGGATGAATTAACCGATTCATCAAATTGACTTACGTCGACGGGCGACGTGAATCTTTGAAAACTTAATTATAAATGATCTGTCTTCATTTAATTAAAGTTAATGATTTTGTAAAGTTTCAAATGCATAAATTTATCACGCCCGTATACATTCGCGAGGAGGAATCGCGCAATAATAAGGGCCTTTGGACTTTTGCTGAGGGAGCGGGACCCAGCAGGGGCCCCACGCGACTACTGCACACGCGTCAAACGTACAGCAACCCTACCCCCCCTAACTCGAAAAGGCGGAAGATTCGCACTTCTAAACTTTTCTTTTCTCACTCTCTCTCTCTCTCTTTCTTTCTTTCTCTATCGTGGGGGACCCACCACCCAACGGGAAGGGGGCCCCACCGCTTCCACTTTCATCTAATTGTTTTCTTTCGCGCGGGGGGGTAGGCGTGTAACGCAATTCCACGGGTCGGGGGCGGGCCCCGCGCGGGCGAGAGAGGGTCAAGAAAGCAACCAATGGGAGGAGAGCCCGGTGTCGCTCGTGCAGCTCCCCTTTTTAATTTTTTGTCCGAAAAACCAGCGGATAATCGAGAAAACACACGCCTGTCGTTGTCGGCAAATAGGGTCGGAGGGACACGTGTCGAGTTCGTGTGGCACGTGACAAGGGGGAAGGTGGGGACTGGGACTTTACTTTACTGACCAACAAGTCCGTCTAACTCGCGGGGAGCCACCTGGGTCGGGTCGGGATGAAAATGACGGTTTAGTCCCCCCCCCCTTTAATAGCCTCACGCCTATGCATTTTGAAGAATTTTTTTTTTTTTTTTGAAATTGCTAGCCTAACAACCTGACAGTATTATCGGTTATTTCTGATCACACGATCTCTCAATTAATTAATGCTCCATGTAAAATACAGGGTGATGATGTGTGAATTTACGGTTGAAATTATACCGTCCATGTCAGTCTATCAGAAAAGTATTTTTCTCTTTTTTTTTTTCTGTTTAATTTTTTCTTCTGAACGAAAACAATTCAAACAAAATTAACCAGTACAGGGCTGCAGGGCAACGAAGGATCAAAATCCGGCCTTGGATCATGTGTTTGTGGATAAGGGTCGTACTCAATACGTACGAAGGTTGTGGCTAAGGGTCGAATCACCTATCGAATATGATGATTTATGACAGTGCCATCGGACCTAATCGGAAGATAAACTCTACGCCAGACAAATTCGCTCAACGGCCATCTATCCCATCGCTTTTAAGCAAGTGAATTCCGTAAGCCGATCTGTAACACCCTTGACATTTCGAATGTTAAAAAGTGATAAGGGTCAAACAAATTTTTCTACGACCGTGGCTACAGAAAAACATACCTCCGATAGGCTGGGAGGTTGTAAGTCATGTGACAATCATCATCCATATGCAGACTTATCTAAACATGAATATGTGTGATGTACGTATTTATAACCCACTAATCAGAAGAGCGGTCGGAAGATATCTCTCTCTCTCTCGAATTGATCTTACTT
Organism: Lenwebbia sp. NSW1173648; assembly: GCA_029784005.1. Taxonomy (NCBI): domain Eukaryota; kingdom Viridiplantae; phylum Streptophyta; class Magnoliopsida; order Myrtales; family Myrtaceae; genus Lenwebbia; species Lenwebbia sp. NSW1173648. Next base: position 2,903,016 of record JARCGZ010000008.1, on the reverse strand, counting down.
TGGTCGATTCAAAGCAAGGCACACAAAGAGTTGGGCCAAAAAGAGGCAACTGCAGATAGGACCACCAGCCATGGACGACTTGAAATCGTGCGATTGTTCGAGCCCTATATTATCAGCCACCGAGTCAAAAACACCTCCACATATATCAATGCTGTCCAACCTTCTCTCCTTCATTAAAAACCAGCACAAGTTGTTGGGACACCGGAGGTTTGATTATGATGATGATGATAATGAACTGTTTCGATAATCGTCGAAAAGCTATAGACTTGTCAAAGTGTTGGGATCTTTAAGCCTTTAATGAGAAAAACGGAGATCTCGAATGAAAAATCACTCCCTATGTAGCGCATTCTCAGTTAAAGTCGGGCACCCCAAAGAAATAATACCTCGTGAATCTCTGTAGATTCGACGCGAACGGCCTACGTTTCAGTAGCCGATAGATTCATACAATCATGTATGAGCTCTTTTTATTTGCGAACCAAATGCACGTCTTCTAAAGTCAGTGATAATCGCCATTTTACAAAATACTAAAGCAGTCTCATTTAAGGATACATGGAGAAGTCTAAGCAGCACTATCAGTCAAATGGGAAAGCTCCCCACCGTTACCTAAGTTATAGAATTTCATTCAACCAGATCATTACGTGGGTCAATCAGAAAATGACAGATGTCCATTTTACTTCCTTCTACTCCACCCTCTCCCATGGATGCGTGCAAATCTCCTCGTTACAATTATTTCTGGTCAAGAGTCAAACGTAGACTCAGCTAGGGCAAGCAGACACAAAGGAAAGAAATTCTTGTGTACAAGATATGAATATGTGACGATGTTCAAATCAGTGATGATTGGCAAGACATTGGACTTGAGATCTGAGATGCTGTTTGATGACAGTTCAAGGGGCCATATATACGTGGATTCATCTGGAAGGTGTTTGATGAACTCCTGCCTTCTTTGATTTTGAGTTCTTCTTCTTCTTTTTGTTCTTCCGGAGAGAAATTTAAAAAAAAAAAAAAGATACAGAAAAGATCAGTCAAAACAATGGGATAAGTGAAAGATAGAAGGTGAAATTTGGCTTCAAAGAAGGGATATAGTCAAAACAATGCGATCGACATGAAATAATTCTCGAGGTTTGCAGCCCGCTCCATTAGGAGACAGGTGGAACCATCCTCAAATTGCAATGATCTCTGGGTACTTCGTAATCACATGACCTACACATACCAAGATCATCAAGAGAGAGAGAGACGGTGACTTTTCCAATATGCAAAACGTGGCCAATCCTTGTCCGAGAGGGACTACCATACACACGCATACATTCACCAAGTCCAACTAATGCATGACTTGTTAGGCAGGCCACTTATAATTGATCACAAAAATGGCGTCCCCCCACGATTTCTGTATACTTTTTTGACCAAGCCCTCTTCATTTAAGATCGCAACGTGTGTGTTCTGGAGACTATCCCTGCTCGGGAGCACAGCAGACCCATCAATTGGTGACCAACCCCACACGCCAATAGACTTCTCAAATTGCAGATGAGCATGAACACCTTATCTATCCGAGAAAAGCCGTACCGACGCGGATTCACAAACCCGAAACGTTATCGGATGTTTAATGTGACCACCCGTGGGTTGAAATGGCTCTTTCACATTCCGACACCTTAGTTTCTCTTATCGGATTTATAAACCAATCTCGACATACTTAGCAACTGTTGTTTCTGTTTAGGTATGTGGGTTTGCTGTTTAGTGACTTTCCTGTTGAGATCAAACCTACTTTCTGGTAATATACACGAGAGTCAAAAAGAGGGTAGTGGATTGGGAACGGACTAGTGATAAGTTATGTGATTCCATGGATTGGAGTATGGGTGGGATTCTGTGCAGCTGTCTATTCATTGCACCGAAAGGATGGGATTGCGACCTTTGAATGGAAAAAGAATGTCTTAGTGAATGGATAAATTGTCACTGACACATACATCTATCGGGTATCTTGATAGACAAGCCCCTCTTTAATGGGAAAATAAACAAATCTTTTTTTCTTTTGGCCTACATCTGGCGAGGGCGTCGCGGTCCTCGCCCATAGCCGGCGACAGCCACGACGACATCTTGGCCTAGTGCTAGCGCGGGTTGCCAAAAGAAAAACGAAAAGGACTATTGAGAAAATATTTAAAAAGTTCACGTCAACGCCGGTCATGCCATGTATGACGTCTGGCGTCCACGTCAACGGTTTCCTACCAAAATTGGTCTGATAGGCTCAATTGCCATAACCATAAAATTGTCAGGACTAAATTGAACACAATTTAAAGGTTTGGGGCTGAATTGACACCAATGCAATATGTTTATGACTTTTTTTGATACTTTTTTCCGATGATTAGGCGTGAAAAGCTTGATATAGACTCCACAATATGTCTGACGTGATCATTTGAGAACTCTACTGATCCTGTTATGCTGAGGGAATAATAGTACCTCCTCTGGTGAAAAAAGAGGATTATGACAAGGGCATGTGATGCTTAGATGCTGCTACACAAAATTCTCTGTCCTTGTGGTGGTACTTTGTGATGGGGAACCAAGGTAAAAGCATGTGATACTTGACAGTAACTCACCCACTCATCAGAATCATTATAATTCAGAATCTGGGTTTTGCTTATAATATAGTTTAATACATATGTACACATAGTTTAATTCAATATCATAATTTTTTATGTTTGTTATTATAATATGCAGTGGAGTGTGGCCTGTTGATGTGAAACAGGGTCCTTGGTGCCCTAGAAAGTATGGACAGTCCCCTTTAGTTTAATTCCCAGGATACATCATATCCTGAAACATGTCTGGATCAACCAACCCATGTCTTTCTTTCAGTAGTCAGTTTCCAGTTTCAATATATGTACATATAAAAAGCTTCTGTCAGGATCTTGAAAACTGAAGAATCGATTAGCTTGGACGAACTAAAACCTAAAATGGTCGATCGTTTTCGATGTTTCATGCACGCCCTTTTCACCTCCACGTACGGAAAGATCGAGACATTGAGCACACGAGCACTGTCTCTTTTTCTTGTTTTTTTTTTTTTTTTTGGAGAAAAGAATAATTTATTGGAAGAAAGGAAGCAAAAGCGACTAAATTGACTGCCTAGGGCTAGGGTCAATTAAATTACATGCTCTATTCCATTTTTTGATATTCAAATCTTCATTTTGATGGTTCTTCAGCATTGACATGGAGTTTCAACCAGAAGTGGCACAAAGTATCGAGTTCTAACATACTTAATTTAGGAGATAATATGACGTAAATATTCGTTTTTGGCCCGTCATTTGCGTAGGGTTTATGTAAACATGCTTAGTTGTTGGAGACTACATAGATTGACAAACTGCAAACCCTAGTGTGGCTGGCTGAATTGATAGCGATTGCCAAGTCCAAGACGCAGTCGGCCAAGGAAGTCCCACCCGCGGAAATTGAAGGGCACAAACACCAGAAGCAAATTTGGTTGCGTTTGGACATCTCTGCCGACACTTTTGTTAGGTGTGAAAATTCATGCTGTTGGAATATTTCGCGCGAGCGAATTTGATTGACGATTGCTCGGCTTATCGCGTCGTCGGCGTCTTACTGGTCGCGTTTCTATGTCTCATCGAACGATTTGAACGTTGGAGCCTATGCTACGCATACTTAATATATACCGGGACTGATATATGAATGACGTGGCTGAATCTTCTTCACCCGTTTAGTGTTTCCTCTCGTGCCTTTATCGTTTTCTCTAGACTATCGACCTTACTCTCTCCGGACCGTAAACAATTTTCTTTTGAGGGGATTACATTTGGGATAATAATGGATGGGTTATGTCTCATGCATATCGAACTATGGAGGGGGAAAAGGGTTATGCTAGCATTACAGTTTTTGGGTAACTTTAAGAGTGAACTTCCTGACAATTTTTAGTTTTTTTTTTTTTTTAAGGGTCCAAGAATAGACTCTTAATATCACAATGTATTAAAGACAATCACATAACTATTTGTCTGGGAAAAATACATGGGGTGGAGGACCTAGTCTCGTCCAGGATTGAAGGAGGGTTTTAAATTTCTTTCAGCGAGTCCACAGCACAAGCCTTTTGGAATGGCCCAGATCTGTGTGGAATTTCTACTCTAATCAATGTGTGTGGCCCAATTTCTTTTGAGGCTCATTACACCATTTTTGATGTAAAATATAATTAGAACTGAGACTAATTCATGAAGTTCTTATTGGATGTCTCATAATGCCATCTTCTTCGTCCCACCCACCCATGTCCGTCATGCACAGCCTCTCACCAAGCTCTGTCTCGTTGTCACCAACGAGGCTCATTGCGGTGACGAGTTTACTCAAATCTCGGCCACAGGGGATCTCCATGGCCAGATCTGGAGCTCCTCCTTGGCTTAGCTCAATTTGACGAAGCTCCATTTGAGCTCGACCAGGGAGGGGTTCCATGGCCAAATCTGGAGCACCAGTCGTCCCCAAAGGAGCTCATTGGCCAAATCAATAGCTTGATCGAACCTGAGGCATGGGTGGAGCTCCTTTGTGGACGGAAAGGAACGGGATTTTTCTTTCACAGATGGGAATAGAGACGACGACAAGGATGAAAGATGAAGATGAACCCAGAATCTCGAGATTGTAGGCTGGCGATGATGAAGACGGAGGAGAGATCGGTCGCTGCTGGAGATTTTGCACAATGGAGATGCTCGGGCAGCTTGGTTAATCCGCGAGGGCTCAGAGATCTAAATGGTCGACATTTAATTCATCATTAGCACAGAGCAGAGGAGAAGGTGGAGGACCACGAGTGAGATGATATTTGCCAGCAGCGAGAGCCATTACATCCACGTTCAATTTGTCTGAACTGTCCAAATTCAATTTAGCTTGGATATCCGGATATTTACCAAACACTATATAAGATAATCTAAATCTCATCTTTATCTTTATCCAATCCAACCTATATTTCATTTGATAAAAAGAATTCCAGACGACCAAACACAGTCATGCCCATCAATAATCAATTATAGTCTTTTGCATTAACATAAAAATCTAGAATTTAATCGACGCATAGACAACATTTTCACGATGTGGAGGTTCTCGAATGATTAGCGTAAATGGAATTGTGTTTAAGGCCCCATGTTAAAAAATACACTTTCTTTATTGGCCTCCAACGGCTAAATTCTTGTCAAAACAAAAAAAAAATTAAGTTCTCCTAAAACATAAGATTCTCGTTCAAATCAGCCACAATAAAACCATCTCGTTGATATGCTAAAAATATGCGTAGTGCTCTCAAAAGGTAGACAATAATCCTTATTTCGGACTCTTACTCTTCATATATCTGTGTCTGATTCCTTCGATCCTTTGTAAAAAAAAAAATTCTGTTCTTCAACTTCATATTTTTCGATTCGTCCCTCTTTCCTCTTCCTAATGCAAAATATTTAAAAACTGATTTACCAAGTGATCTACAAAACAACACGTCAACCTATAAATGAGAGAGAGAGAGAGAGAGAGAGAGAGAGAGAGAGATATGGTAAGGATTAAAAGAGGTTCCGGAGAGAGTTCTCGCTATGCTAAATGCACTCAATTCCCCTCTCTCAGGATATCAAAAGTAAAACTACAGGCTAGCCACTCAGTTTTGAACTCTGCATCTTTCCTTTAATTCCATGAATATAAGTTCCTTTTCACAAATACAGGAAGCTATAATTACATTCCCGCCTTATGGAGTTTAAGGGTGTCGTGAGGCTACAAAACTTAAAAGACTTGGATCCATTACGATCCTAGAGTTGCTATACTAATGGGGAAAGCTAAAAAGAATGTCACAAAACGAGCACAATAGGCTCCAAAGATGTAGCCCTAACTAGTTTTCTTTAACTAAAAATGTATTGGTCAAGCTCACCAGCCATAGATGGGATTCTCCACCTGCGGAGGCAAGAGATTAAGGTCTTTACCGTGCTGCTTGTCATAGACTCTCGTTCCAGGTACAGCTCCAGTGCATAGTCTCAAGAACTCGTTACCAGTGAGACAGTAGTGGGCAAAAGCCAACCCTCCGTCATACAGCTCCGTCAAGCTAGGCATTGAAACTGATTTGGCCAGGGTTTTTCCCTTTATCTTGACTGTACTGCCGCCGCCGCCTCTATCTTCGTTCAAGAGTCTCTCGAGCTCGGAATACTCTAAGAATCTCTGCGTAGCAGCTTCCCACGAAAGTTTATATCTTTGCTCAGGGGTTAGCGGCTGAGGTTCATTTGCTAGGGCTTCTTTCACTTTGGTGGCAAAGTCATCAGATGTTCTGTATGTTAAACAGTTGGGAAATGATCTGAAAAATTCATTGGATGGGTGGTCAGCACAAACCACAAATTTCCCCATCGCAAGTGCCTCAGCAGTGGCCGTGCATAGCACATCGCTAATACTGGGATTTATGAAGACTTTGTACCTTCAAGAAGAAGAGCAGATATTATCAGTAAGCGCAGCTATTTTCGTATCTTGCTATCTCCATGAGCATGCACACTAGTATAGAATGTGAGAGGACATTTTCCTACATGATCGCGGCATCGTAAACGGATTAAATCCAAGCCATTGCTGTCTCATCAACTCAAGAAACAGAATGTAAGAAGCATATTCCTTTGGAGGAAAAATATGAGCTATGTTCTACAGAAATTCACTTTTGTTTGTCCTTTTAAACCCCGTTTTGACCGAAAACACTGCTTGTCAGAAATTCCTGGAAAATATCTTCATTGACACATTAATTGAACCGAAACTGATTCTATCCGATAGAAGTTTTGTATGCTTACCCATGAAGAGAATCATCTGCATGGTCCCTTCCTTTAAGAAAGTTGAGATTTAAGTTCAGTCTCCTCGCTGCACTCTGAACTTCATGTGCATCCTCACCATTTCCAAAAACGTCCAATTTAAAACCGTCGAGATCACTTTTATGATTTGCCAACAAATCTATCAACTCCCTGTATCCCTTTGCCCACACCATCTTCCCCAAGAAATATGCTCCTTTGGAAAATGCTTGCTGCCCGAGTTCCCTTTCTGCAGCAACCTTGTCTCCAATTTTCAAGAACTTAGGATTCACCCCGTGGACATTGCACACTATTGACTTGGGCAAATCTTGTGTGGCAGCAGAAAGGCGAAGAACCTAGATGTGTATTCGACAATTACATATCCGTTAAAAAGAGGGAAAAACACCACATGGAAAGCACATTCAATTCCATCTCTAAATCAAAAACAAACAATTACTAAAAGAGGAAGATCCTGACATAAACTCTCACCTTGTTGCAATATGCCCTCGTGACCCAATTGTTTATGTGCTTCACGAGGAAAGCTTGGAGGGCTCCATTTTTCTCTCTCTTAATATACTCTAAGTAATTGGTGTGGACAACACCTACGACATGGTTGAATTTATCAGTCCACCGCTTGCCATGATGATACCAATTTAAGTGCTCTGGCTCTTCCAGGACAGCGATGTCAGCATCTTTTGAGGGGATAAATTGGGAAGTGTCTCCAGCGGGTATTATGCTCCGCCTTTCTTTTTGAAACTGTAGACCAACAAGAATGATATGTTATCTACCAAAATCAAGAAAAGAATGTCGACTAGAAGTACGAACTCGCAGCAGATTGCAGGAAGCTATTACCTTTCCTGGATAAAATGAAATTTTGAAATCAGCCTTAAAACCAATCCTTTCCTCCAGCCAGTTCCGTATGTAAGTTTCCTGTTCTTCTGGAGAGCTGAAAGTGATTTTATTCGGATAAACTAGTTCTTGATCTGATTTACAAAGCCAGGGAACGAGGAGGGTCACATTTTGCTGTGCAGACTTGGCTAAATATGCTGCTCGAAATAAAGGATTTACAGCTGTTCCAGTCATCCAAGGCAGACTAGCAGTTGTAACAATAGCTACATGCCTCTTCTGATCAGTCATATCATGCTTTGCAGTGTCCGTCCAAAAACCGCCCTCATAGCTATGCCCTGTACTCTGAAGGACACTGGCTAGTCTTAAATCCAGCTCGTCGTTTATGTTATCGTTTCCAATGATTGAAGATTCCTCGCCAGAAAGCGAACGCATTAATAGTTGGTCTTTACGTTTGCTGCACAAGCTTTCCACTATTTTGTCACACACATCTGCAAAGAAATTACGGATCATGTCAAAAGCCATAAGAATCACAGAGTACCCCAGTCTGCAATCTTAACCACATTCGATCCACTTGTATTCGTATAACTATTTATACTGACACATGCTTGTGTTCAACCAAACAAGTTTGGCTGAGAATAACAAATACAAAACAACTATAGCAGAACAGCTGACCTTCAAGCCTTAAAGACTTCATCAATTTTAGAATTCAGGTCCAACAATAAAATTCATTACGTAAAGGTAACAGATATGTTAAGGGCTGCAAAACTATTTTCCGTCGCCCAGAGTGCCGAAAACAAATCAGAGATTTTCATGCGTCTAGAAAAAGGTCATGGAGTGGTTTAATTTTCTTGTCCACAATAAGAGGGAGTCTATTTGGTGAATTTTTTCTTGAAAAAAAAGTTAAGCTAGACTGAACCATGGACAATACGCTTGAGTGAAAAAAGAATAAATTGGTCTATCCTACCTCATTAATATCAACAACACGCTCGAGGGACATTAATCAGGATAATCTTACATGAAAATAATCATAACCAATGGACAAAAATGTTGGAAAAAGTAACATCATGGACTAGCTAGATTTGTGAACATCAAAGAGATCAATATTTGCCTTTTCTTACGCCTAGCTGATCCAAAAATGGTTCAGATTGCCTGATCAGGCATGCGAGAAGTTCAGGTACATCAAGCGGTGGTACTTCCTGCAAAAATTTGTAAAGAGGCAAGTGTTCAGCCTAACAAATGTCAAATTACAAAAAGTACTTAGCAGTTCTTGGTTTGCTTAAATCAGAATGCATAGATAACAAACTGAAAACTCCAGTCTGAACTTCACTTTACAAAATTATGAAGGATAATAAAGTTCAAATCCATAAACTTGAATTACTCCACTTCTATTTTTCATGCTGGAAAGGGACTTCATACTTCAAACCCAAATGCGTGTTAAATGCCACATGAACACATGCAACCAAAAACGTGTGAGGTACCTGTTACAATCACTTGCCCAATACAAAAAGCTGCATACTTTGGCAAGCCAATGACAAATGGACAATTCATGTACACAACACGTGTTGAAAGTACATCACATAGTGGCAACTAGTGAACTTCAACAAGATAAAGGGCTAACCTTCGACTCTTCAGGCTCTTTGCAAATTGCTTTCTGCAGAAAACACTAAGAATGAATTAGACGTGTACGTCTTATCATAACAAGGTACAATAAGCAACAAGATGCAACGAACTGAATGTCAAGATCTCTCTCTCTCTCTCTCTCTCTCTCTATCTCTCTCTATCTCTCTCTCAAAGAATGAGTTTTAGGATCCAACTAAAAGAAAATGGGGTTCTACTCTAGGTAACCATAAACCCGGAAATCTAATGGATTGCGCAACAATCCAAGAGCAGAATGTTCAATCAGCTCTGGGAAAGGGTCAAAACGATAGGAGAACACAGGCTGATACAATTCATTCGGTGTTGGAATCACAGGAAGCAGTGGAACGATAAGAGAACTAAAAAGTAAGGCAACTCAAATTATTCATCTCGCAAGCTCAACACCAAACTCGCACAGCAATTTTAGAGCTAGAAATTCTCTGGATAATTCGTGAGTACTGATCAAATCTTTAAGTCCTCTAGTTTACCTCGAACAGCCTAAGCAAACGGAAATCACGAAGTTCACTTCAAGAGGAAATAAAACCAATCGGATAAGATAACCAAGAAAGCAAGGTGGAAAGACAAACCAAGCTAGACTTCACTTTCTCCACGAGCTCCCCGCTCTTCCACCTCTCAAAAATATCCACCGTGCTCGGACTCCTCCGCCTCTCGAACTCCCCGAGCCTCGCCTTCAAAGCCCGAATTGGCTCCCAATAGTCCTTTTCCACCTTCAGCTCCTCCATAAACCGCACCCTCCTCCTCCTCCTCCTCCTCCTCCTCGCCATATCAAAATCCACGACCCCATCCACATCATCCGTTTCCGAGACAATCGCGTTCCTTATGGCCGACAAATCAATCCGTATGCTCCCCCTCGGCCCCCACTTCTCCAGCACGCGCTTACTGAAGTCCGGCGCCGAGTAATTCCGCCGGAATTCGGACAGCTTGGGCTGCAACCTCTTGACGAAATCGATCTCCGCGGGCTGCCGCGAGGACCTGATCGCGGAGGGGACCGAGAAGGTGGAGGCGGAGTTGATGAAGTTCTCGAGCTCGCGGTCGAAGGAGGTGGCGAGGTTCTTGAAGGAGTTGGCCCGGTTGCGGATCAGCTGCAAATCGGCGTCGGCCGAGACCTGGACCTCCTTCCAGCTCTTGGAGAGGAACGAGAAGGCGCTCGAAGACGCCAGAGACTGCGTCTCGTTGACCATCGCCTCGGAGCTTCGACCCCCGATCGAAGCTAGGGTTTCGTCGGAGAAAGAGGATTTGAGGGTTTCTCGCAAAGCTTGTGGGTTCTGAGAAGAGAGAGAAGTGCGAGAAATGAGAGCGAGCGAGCGAGAGAGAGAGAGAGAGAGAGCGCTTTGAAGTTTTGGGGGAAGGTTCCGGGAGGTGAAGTTCAACGGCCAGGATCGTCTCGGAGGGTTCGGAGTGGGGCGTACACGTGCGATGCCACGTAGGACTTCGGGAGATTTCATTGGGCGAGGCGAGGTGGACACGTGGAGGGAAGTGATTGGGGGTGGGGATCGAGGTTTTGGCGGGGAATAGTCTGGGGAGTGTGGCAAAATGCTGCGGGGCAGCGAGGGATGGGCCTTCGGGATTTCGACGGTTGTTTGTCTGGCATGGAGCGGAGACGTGGCGTGAAGTGATTGGATAGACGTTGTGCTTGTTTATCTTTCTGCTCTTGTCCGATTCCATCTCCGGGCCAAGTCGTTCGCATTGTTTACCAAAGGCATAATGATAACGACACTGGCGCCTTAAATTTTGGCTCCATATATTACGTCATCTTTAAATTTTTAATTTATTTAATATAATTTATGAAATTTAACTTAATATTTAATATGATCTTTAAATTTTTAATTTATTCAATATACTCCGTCCATTAATTTAAGATCGGGGATGACATTGAGCATTTTCAAATAATTTAAAGACTAAATTGAACATGTATCAAAAATTCGGTCATTATATGAAACAAATTAAAATTTCAAGGACCAAAGTTCATGGATCACATTGAATAAATTAAAATTTCTGGGATCACATGGGCCAAATTTTAGAAACCATTTATGTCATTTTCCCTTTACTAAACAATGCAAGGAGATTAATAAAAACAACATAGGGTAAACTTACGCAACCAATAAAATTAGGAACTTTAAGATGGATTTATAGCACGGACTTCGATAACGGATGACACGAATATACCACAATTTTTTGGTTGTTGAAAGAAAGGTCTTCATTTCACATCAAAGAGAGATACATCACTTCAAAATGAAAATGAAAATGAAAATCCCACAAAACAAATAAATCTAAAAAGTGAATCAAATTGGTACAGCTTGCAGAAACTCGCTCATTCCTCGAAAACGGACCTATCATAGCATCCAAGCACATTCGGCAATCGATCACCGAATCTCGCATTATCATCAACGATAAGTACACACTGAGAAATCTCTCTCCAGTAGCTACGGCTTTGCCAAAAGGCAGTGCGCGCCTAGGTTCAGCGTCCCTAACACCATCACCGTACAGAAACAAGAAAACATGAATAGGTTGAGAAAGTGCAAAAAATGTCTTGTAAATCCCAAATCTATATCTAGATTAGGATAAAAGAGCACCCAAATCTAATTCTAACTCTAAATCGGGAAAGAATAACTACAAAAAAATAATCGTTGATCACAAAATCACTTTCAGATAGTCCGATTGACTAGAAAAAAAGTTTCGAAAATTGGCAAAGCGCTCGACAATCTGGAGCAAACACCCGAAGTCCGAGCGAGGGAGCAGATACGAAAAGAGCAGTTCTTTCGAGCCACTCGTGTTTCGATCTTCAGAATTCACTATTGTAGAGCATGTCGGTCGCTTGCTCACGAAATTAACGAAGAGATGAGGAGATCTAATGGAATATAAGAGAGAGGGAGAGGGAGAGGGGGAGGGAGAGAGCTGTCCCTCGGGAACGAAGCTGACAGGGGAAAAAAGGAGGCGGCAGCTGTGGAGAAGAAACCCTCCGGGAGAAGGGAGAAATGGGTGACGTAATTGTGACGATATGGGTTGAAAACTAATATTTTAACACATACCCAATAAAATGGTCAAATACGGGTTAGTCAAGCTTTAATAAATAGATTGTTAATGGGCGTGAATTTTAAGCCTAATTACATGTGGGTTGTAAATGGAATTCATTTACAACCCATTTAGCTGGACAAACCCAGCCCGTTTATAATTCACGTAGCTTGTACAATTTATTAGTTTATATATTTTTTATTTTAGCAACACGAGCTATCCTTTTTTATCATGATGTTTTCGGGGTGGTAAGATAAGTCTCCGGTGTAGGCTGGCGCGTGGGCTGCGTACGTTTTATATCGTTCGTCGCATTTAAATTTTCGACGAAATAAACATAGAACGAGCATGAAAAAACACACACACACACAACGAAGCCGAGGATGCCTCGAGCGAGTGAATGGAGAAGCTCCTGATTTCCATAGTGTCGTCCATGTCATTGTCCGACACGGGCTCACGACTTTCTCTCGAGACCATGAGAGACAAAGAGATGGAATCAGTGGCCGAGATTCATGGTTCGGAAGTTCGTGGGCAACTGAAGCTTTGATCCCACCACGAGATCAGCATGTTGTGAATTTCACCGCGCATGTCTCTGTCTCATCGAGATAATTATCGAAAAAAATCTTAAATTTATTGTACGAAGATCAATTCAGTCCTAAACATTTTAATCGTGCTAATTCAGTACTAAACATTTTGACGATTAGCCAATGTAGTCCTTCTGGCCAAATATTCGAATGATAAGTTTAGGACTAAATTGGCACGGTTGAAAGGTTTATGACTGAATTGATATCCATATAATAAGTTTATGACTCTTTTGACGGTTATCTCCTCGCCCCATCTCATTTTCACGGAGAGAAGCTTCCAGGCTAGCTTTGGCTTTTCATCTCACAGTCCAACCTGGCCATCTTTTCCAACGGGTAGAGCTCGAGCAATCCTGCTTGTGAGAAGAGCCAATGCGTCTCAGTCTATGGATTTCAAATCCATCTGGATCATTGAATTGATGAACCCGACAATTAAATATCGTGCGATGGCAGATGATCAAATTCGATGATTTAGAGGCATTGTCCATGCAACAACGTTTCTCCCAACCTGGATATATTTAAAGCATCGAATTTCACAAAATCCATGGAAAACGATAGTATATATCCTAAGATCATCTATGAGTTGGATTAGAAAGCAACGTGTGGGATGTTGTAGGATTTTTCATATGAATCACCTATTTATATACCCACTTACTTATCGAATTTTACTTAATAAATCAACTTCGCATATTAGTTTTAAGGGGGTAATGATACAAATAGTCCCTGAATGTGGTCCATAGAATTTTTAGTTTGTTCAATTTGATCCATGAACTTTAGTTCAGCGTGTAATGTGGTTTTTAGACTTTTAATTTGTTCAATATGATATTTGGACTTCTGGTACATGTTCAATTTAGTCCATAAACTATACGACAATATGTATGCTTAAAATTTGTTCAGTGTTGTCTTAGGATAGCATTGAATATGTATCAAAAATCGAGAAATTATATTGAACAAAATAATAATTCAAGGATCATATCATATATGGGGTGCACAATATCGCTTGGCTTGCGGTAGAGACGAAACTTTCTGGTTGACATATGGAAAGAAATGGTCAGAAATTTTCGATTTGACTGGGGGGCACACCTTTTTCGCAGGTACGTCCCGCCACACAAATATCCGAGGGCATCAACTCCTTCCTCGATAAACATGCGGACGGTAAAACAACCTCGGAGGAGTCGAAGGCCATGCAGATCGCAACACGTGGCATAAGGAACCTGCTCGAGAAACAAATGCCGGCCATCTGGTTGTCGTCCAGCGAGAGATGAACTCCCGACGGTTTCGAAAAAAACAAAGAAATCACCTCTTAATCGTCGTCAATCGATATGCGAAAGAAATTGACCTGGCAACTCTTACTCAAAAGTTAACCAGACCAAAAAAATAAAAAATAAAAAATAAAACTCTTACTCAAAAGTTTTGCAGGACAAGAGCAAGACTATTATCACAAAAGTCCTAAATTATTATAATTGTATAAATTTAATTTATTTTTTTCAGTTCAGTCCATCCAATCAATTTTTCGTCCGGTGATCGGCATTGACATTGATATTTTTATATAATAATTAGATAAATATTTAAGTATTTATATATATTTTTTCCTTTTTTCCTTCCCCTGCACTTAGGGCCGACAAGTTGCAATCTCTTACCCAAATCTGGTGAGAGCCGCAACGCCCTCGCCAATTCTGGTCAGGCAAGAGCCGCAATGCCCTCCCCAATTCTGGCCAGGCAATGGTGCCGCAGCCCTTAGTGAACGAGGCTGCCTGGCCCTTGGTTGGTCGCTGGCCCTAAGTGCAGGGGAAGAAAAATATAAAAAGAAAATTAAAAAATTTGTTAAAATATTATTTTAAAATATGCACGTCAGCGACTTTCAATCAAAATTTAGTGGATGGATTGAATTGACAAAAAGAAAAAGAAAAAAAAAAAAGAGTTCATATATTTTGATAATTTCCTTCTCCACGGACTCGTCACATGGGGGTCTTGATCTTATGTGTGTCCCTTTTCTTCTTAGGAACAATGTGACAGGGAAGTCACCAAAAGTCAGAAGCTCTCGTTGACATAGACGCGTGGGCGTCACATGGGGCGTCTTGATAATTTAACTCTCATACGTCTTCTTTTGTTAGGACAATAGACGCGTGGACGCATCTTGTTCGTCGGGAGCACAGTTTGGGATCGCGTGATAGCGATGGCATAACATGTGTTTTTTGTTCACCAATATATGGATTTTCCTTTGTGATTTCACTTCAGTACATAAAAATCTAGTCTTTTAGCTATTTCTAAATATGTCATCAAGGTAGTTTATGACTCTCTAATCAAACATCAGGGGAGTTTTATGACTTGCACATTCCTTAATTTCTTTTTCTTTTGATACGTTACGATAGTTCCCCTAACCTGAACAACTATGCGTTATGTCTTGCTTGGCGCCTTTTTAATTGGCCCGTCCTACTTGAGGATTTGCTAGGCATTTGGTTAGATTGAATTGGGATGATCAGAGAGACGGTCGTCATTGTTATGAAGGAAAAACCGCGCGTGACAATTATTTTTTGAGAAGAAGAGCGTTAGGAAGTGTTACGTGGGGTGAGTGACTAAAGAATTAGAGTGGGAAGCGAAGGGGCTAATTGCAGAGAGAGAGAGAGAGATATATATATATATATATATATATTTTGCCAACGGTAACTGGATCAGCGACTGTTACCAGGTGGAATGGAGGCCCCGAAAAATTGAGCTGATGTTGGATCCATGGCCAATGGGTCCAATGGAGGCCGAATCCAATAAATGGGCTTGGACCGGCCTATTGCGTACAATGGGTTTGAACTGGCCCAGTAACCAGCAGGCCATGGCCGAGACTCGGGCCCGGCACAAACGGGCCGTGCCGAAGCAGGCAGAGTTTTTTTTTACTCATTTCATCACCTTGACCTGCCGCGTTCTCCCCTCATCTCGGCAAGCGTCTCTGTTTTCCTTAACGAGGAAGGAGACGATGGCATAGACGTAACTTCGCAAACAAACGACAGAGCTCGCTTTGGCTTCCGGTTGCCTTGCCTTAACGTCCCTTTTCCCAAACAGAATCCAATTCTCTTGTCCAAAAGACAAAAAAGAGCCAAGAGCAGACGAGAGACAGAAACAGAGGAGAGGAGAGGAGAGGGAAAGAAGAACAAAGATGGGTCTCCTTTCTAACAGGTGAATCCCTTTTGTTTGGCCATCTCTCGAGCTTCGTGTTCCTGATCTCACCCGGGTTGAACATGATTTGAATTTCGCTTTCTGGTTTGACATGTTTCCCCCCCTTGTTGGTTGCGTGTGTGGTTGATTTACAGAGTCGGGAAGGAGAGTCTGAAACCAGGGGATCATATCTACTCTTGGAGGACTGCCTACATTTATGCCCATCACGGTTTGCTCTCTTCCCTTCCTTTTCCATCGTACTGTTTATCGTTTCTGTGTTCTTTCGCCGGATGCTGAATATGTAGCGATTGTCGATGTTTTCCTTTAAATGAGAAGCAAAGAACTTCTAGGACGTATAAAGAAAACGACCATGTGCTTGGTAATTAGCAGTCTCACGATCTCGTGAAATTCCCCTGTTCTGATACTGGTGTCTTTTGAGTTCTAACTATTCATGACAGCTGAATCCACCGTTTTCCTAACTTTCGGCTCGACGAATCAGGCATTTACATTGGCGATCATAAGGTCGTCCACTTCACGAGACGGGGACAAGAAGTAGGGACCGGAACCGTCCTCGACCTTCTCTTAGTGAGCTCCGGACCAGCCCGGCCTCGAGTGCCTTGCCCAACCTGCACTCCTCCCGAAGATGATCACGGGGTGGTCGCCTCATGCCTCGACTGCTTCCTCTCGGGGGGCATCCTGTACCGATTCGAGTACTCTGTGAGCCCCGCGCACTTCCTCGCCAAGGCACGCGGTGGCACCTGCACCCTGGCCGTCGCCGATCCGTACGAGATCGTGATTCACAGGGCAAAGTACCTGCTCGACAACGGCTTCGGCTGCTACAACTTGTTCAAGAACAACTGCGAGGATTTCGCCATCTACTGCAAGACTGGCCTCCTGGTTCTGGACCAGCGAAGCATCGGGCAAGGAGGGCAGGCGGTCTCGATCGTTGGCGGGCCTCTCGCAGCGGTCCTGTCCAGCCCGTTGCGTCTGGTCACCACGAACGTGTACGGGATGGCGGCAACGGCAGTCGGGGTGTATTGTGCGAGTCGATATGCGGCGGACATTGGGAGCGGCGTGAGGAGGGACGTGGTGAAAGTGTCTGTGGAGGATCTCACTCGGCGACTGGCGACTGGGATGCTTCAGGTGATGGAACCTCTCAGCTTGCCGACCATTGTCAGCTGATCTTTGGAGAAAGCCCGGCCATTTAAGGCGTGCTCTCAAACTGGGTGTTCATTTGTAATAAAATGTAGTGACCAAGCTTCATCAAGACAGGGTTTTGTTTTGATTGAAGCTGTCATGTGTGCGCACTTAGCATGATTTCTTAATGCCTCCCATTAATAAAACTCTGTACTGATGGTAATCACTTTTCCTTAAAAGCTTGAGCTTTCAGTAGATAGGACAGCAAATGTTCCTGTTATTTCTTGTTAGAGAGAGTTTCTCCGTTTGCGAGCGACTTTCATTTACTCGAACTCGACTTCCCAGCTACAACAGATGGATTTACCCAATCAGAGATATACCGTGGCAATGCCGGAGTATCACCGGCGCTCGTCACGATCCGATGGTATGGATTGAACTCGTGGAGTGCAATATTGGCATGACCATTGACCATCACTTGGGACTTTGTGTTTGATCAGGAATTTGGAGCTACTTTTCTCATCAAGATATTAATTAGCTGCTAACAAACCATCTTTGGCAAGGGCTCATTCACACCTCCACCGTCGCATGTTCAAGGTTTCGCCATCCACTCCAGAAAGGATTACGCTTATGATGTGATACCCGGAAAACTTGCTACCGCACATCAGTTAAAACGCTCTGAAATTCTAAGGTATGCCGGCACGGCGCGTATTACAGAGGCCGGACGGCAACTTTTACATGCTTAGACAAGTAGAACCGCATTGACACATCCATCGTTCTCTGGATCATTGGTCACTTGGGCATATTTTCCTGTCACCAACCAACGATTACAAGGTGGTTTCTATTTCACCTTAAGAAGATCTCAAAAACTTACCCCACACGACCTTCCTGGCTGGGGTGACGAGACCCAATTCACTTACATTAACCTGTTATATACAGAGAGAAGTGAATTAAGTAAAGGAGAGGCAGTATAGAAAAATTCTGGGGGTTACTTCATTTGAAGCGATGTCTATCAAAGTCTTACCTCAATGACGGTTCCCTTGGTCAGGACACCCAGGGAGGTGTACATCTGACCGTTTGGATTCTTCTTCACACCGATGATCTCGAGATTGAAGGTGCATTTGAGCTCCGGATGCGTGACATGAGCTTTGTTGAACCAGAGTCCCGACGACCGGATGAACCGCTCGTACTTAGGGGGCTTCCTCGTGAAACCTGGTCCGACGAACGTGGCCTTCGTGACCATTCTCTTCCATTGTTTGGCTGAAAGAAGGGGAAACATAGGAAGTTCAGTAGCCTTTCAAGATTCAGAGCAAACTGTGATCCACCCATGATTCATTTTTGAATAGATGGTAACCTATCTTGACATACTTTTTCTTTTGCCAGATCTGACCACTTTGAACATTTCATCTTCAGCAACAGGCCTTACCTGAGGAGGATTACAAATGGATAGTCATAAGGATTTTGAATGACATAGGCATCGCAAAACGAAATCCGGCAACTGGTAATTTGCCAAGTGCAATGACAATTGATAAGCTTACCTTCGGGAGAGGCACTTCCCACTTTCCAGCTTTCTCCTTCCTCATTCGGAGACACACGTTGATGGTATTCAAAAAATCGCATCCATCGATATTCAATTAAGCATACTTTAGCTCGGGTCGTCATTTCACGGTCCAGCAGATAAGCAGGAACAGCTCCTTCACTAACATTATCGTCCACCTTGCGCCTAGATGATGACGACTCATGCATGTTCAACCTGTTCCAACACATGAAGCACTCTTTTTTACACTACTGTGGCCTATGAAGATATCTCTTACTTCTCAAAAGATTGACCTACAGAGTGCCGGGACATCATAAACTCTACACATCTCAAATAGAAGATCAATATCACGACGACTTAATTACTGGGCGATGAAGAAAAAGTCGACACCAAATCCTATTGTTCCTTTGCTTCGGCTCGCTACCTAAGTGCATCTAGCTAGAATTTTTGTTTCTGTTAATCAAAAGGACAGCTTGGTTTCTCTATTCTTTCATGTAAGAAGCAATCGCTCTGTGATTTTAACTGAAACCAAACCACAAGATTCTGAAATTTGATGAAGTGCCTTCTGATTAACATCAAGAAACGAGCTACTCCCAACAACAGATATGAAAAAGAAAAAAAAACTCACGTTTTCTTCATCAGAGCCTTCTCTGCATATCGTCTCTTGGCGAACATCTTACCCTTAATGCCCAAAGTCTGCGAAGCGAAACATCCGGAAACACACACACACACACACCGAACAAGAATTTGAGCTCACAGTGAAAACCCTAAACAAAACAACAAAAGAAAAGAACCTCAAAAGCTGTTCGTGTTAAATAGGAAAAGCAACCGACTTTCTGGGTTTCTTCGGACCTCTGGTGGACTTGGCGAGCTTCCCTCTTGCGTTTCCGCTCGAAGTGATCGTGGCGATACCCATGTCTCTTCCTGTGGAGCTCTATGTAATCTCCTTGCGCGGCTGAACAGAGAAGAAACGTCAAACCAAAGCAGCGAAATCAACCGGTAAGCATTGAATTAAAAGCCATTCTCTTTCTTCCAAGCCAAGCCATTCGGGCAAAACTTCGACTAAGAGAGAGAGATTGCGCGAGCGCACCATGGCGAGTTACGAATACAACGTGCTCTCACCAATGCGTTGGAATCAAAGAACCTCTGATCTTCGGAGGGTCTACGAAATTAGGATTGTGCTTTGTAAGAGAAAAGGGTCGAGCCTGGTTTTTCCATGTATATAGGTCGGTTGTGTTGTGAAGGAGGCTCCGCAACCGAGTCGGTGCGGTGGAGCACAGAAACAGTTACTGTTTGATTCTAACATCTAAGCATGGGCCGAGGTCCGACGGAAGATGATCATGAAACGGCCAGTCTACACAACCCGTGAAAGCCCTCAAGTCAAAATCCCAGCATATCTATAAGAATCGACGAACCATCACACGGGGCATAAATGAGCCAAGCTACTCAAAGCCTGACCTGGGCATGATCCAAACTCGGTTCCATTATTCGCGAATTCGAGCCGAGTTCGAGCTTGAAAAGACTCTAGTCCAACGGGTCGCCAGTCTAGTCAAGCTGTATTAGGGAAATTACAAGAATGGTACATGTACTATTGCCGATATTCAGTTTCGGTCCTCGCACTGTATCTCGCAACCGATCCGGTGCCCAAACCCATATTCCTTCATAATTTCAACACAAAGCCCTCATTTTTTAAAATGTCACCCTTGATGGGGAGCTCAATTCGAGTATCTATCTATCAAAGCATCTAGTGGAACTTCTTTTTTTTTTTTTGGGGGGGTCAAAAATGCTTTCTTCATTCAATAACCAACACTTAGAACATAGTTGATGGGCTTATGGACATAAAATATCGCTTAAGAGCTGGGGGGTTTAAACTTGAAAGAACCAATTAGAAGGGAGGGCATTTTTACGATGGGTATTGGCAATCCAGTTTGCAAGTTGATTGGCTTCGCAGAAGCAATGGGCTACTTTTACGCCCGTAAGCCGGGCCATACTTCTTCTACAATCTTCTTTCGTGTCTCGCCAGGCCCATGAGCAATTGATATTGCAATTTACCGCGATAAAGTTATCGGACTCTATTATCGCGCTCAGATCAGAAGTACTCTTCAATTCGAAGTATACATAAGGCAAAAGGAAAGCCATTCAAATTCTAGCAATTGCAGTTCAATCTTGAAGTACTTTTCAATCCCATCCAAATCTTTCTTTCAATTTTTTTTTTTTTTTGGGATAAGAAAAGTTAATTCCTGTTATGAAATAGATTGATATTTGTGGACATAGATTAAATCCTTGAAACTTTGGCTATAAGTAGCCATACTATGTTGGACCAGATCAGGCCCAACCCCAAAGTACTGGGATTTTCCAATAAAGATCAATTGAAATTTCCTGGTCTGCCACCTCTGCCCTAATTGAAAACAGAAATGTCCCAACCGAGGACTTTTCCATTCACTTAGCGGTTCTCATTTCATCACGTCTTGAAGCTTCTAGACCCAGAAAGGTTCAGTGCTCCAATCTCTTGTTCTTACACTCCATTGGAGAGAATGAAAAGCAGAGAAGAAGCCCACACAAACCGAATGGGACTTTCTTCTTCTTGTTCGTTCACGGTTCGATTGGCATAACTGAAATGTGATTCATACTCCCTAGTGACAGGAAGACATGAAGGTTCCGCTCCCCAGTGAGCAGGGACAGCGCCCCCTAGACGCCAGATGGCTTTTATAGTTTGAGCTCGCATTTTATTGATAGCTTGAGATTGAGCCCATGAATTGCTATTATTGTATATAATATCTTTCTCTTTGTAATTGAGAGCTGTGACAAAGGTGTTAATTACAGTGAAAGCCTCCGTTGAATGTAGTCCTAGTTTAATGATGAATTACGATAAATCTTGTGTCTCAATTTATCTTTCTCGTCTGTATTCTCAATTTCGTTGGATTTGTGCACTTAATCCTAACAACATAGACATGGACAAGTGCGGTGAAGGGTCTCTCGCTTGTGTTCATCGATTCTCAATTATCGGAATCTTCCAAAAACGAAACCGAAAGCCCGAAAAGCAATGATAGCAAAAGAACAAAGTTCTATCTTGATAGGATGAGAGGGTCGTGTGTCTTCCAAGAACAGGTGAAGAGCGATACGCCAAAAAAAAAAAAGAAAAAAAAAGCCTGTATGGCTCGTGGCGTGGGGACTGTATTTGATTGCTGTATATTGCAGGTACAACCGCAATTTTTCACACGATAAAGAAGGATTGGTCCTCGCACGTGAAGCTAGCTATAGCCTGTTAATTGCCATTCAATGTGGGTGTTTTTCTTGTTCGTGTGTTCGTGGCCAAGTGTGTTTAGGGTTCGATGAAGGTTGGCCGGTTTATGTTAGCTCCTTCGTGGTCCATAGATAGGACACCGCCTCTCCTAAAATCGCAGCCAATTGAGCAGTAGGAGCTAAGTATACTGTCTCCATGCCATTCATCAGCATTGAATGACATAGAAGAATCTCTCCAAATCCTTCTTCCTCCTCCTACTGAACCGACCGAACCAAGTAAGTTCGAACCCCTCCTTGGAATCCCTTTTTCTCCCTCCAAATCTCTCCAACCATATGTAGTGCTAGGGTTCTAGGTTTTGCTTGTGAATTCTCAGAAAGCATGGGATCTTTTAGTCTATTTGAAGTCATAAGATAATAAGATGTGGTCCAATTACCCCCAGATTTAAGAGGATTCTCTTCCCAAATCAAGTCCAATTCCAAAATCAACAATGTAAAGTTGCTCCATTTAGATTTTCCAACCTCGGGTAAGTTGCTGAATATTGATGGGAAACAAGTTAGGAACCAACCCAAGCTTATGCAGAACGTATATATTAATGGAACCCCAGAAGGTGGGAAAAATTGTCTAAAAAATCCTAAACATTTCGCACATTTGTCAATTAATCCTAAACTTTTTCACATTTTGCCGATTCAGTCCTATTGGCCGGACGTGGCACCGCCGGTGCTGACGTGGATATTTTTTTTAATAATATTTTAATAATTTTATTTAAAAAATCAGATTTTTTTATTTATTCTTCTTCCTTTTTTTTTCCCTTCTGGGTTAGAGGCCGGCGGCCCCGGGGGCCAGGTTGCGGCCCTCACCCAGGGTCCGGCTAGGGTCGTCGGCCCCCGCCAACTCTTGTCCAGGGGCCAACGATCCCCGCCAGCCCTAATCCGGCGGGGTTGCCGGCCTCCAACCCAGAAAAGAAAAGAAAAGAAAACGAAGAAAAATAAAATAAAAAATAAGATTTTTAAAATAAAATATATTGTCCATGTCAGTGCGGCGGTGCCACGTAGGACAGCCAGTGTCCACGTCAGCGATTTTCGGCCAATAGGACTGAATCGGTAAAAGGTGAAAAGGTTTAGGATTGAATCGACAAACTTAAAAGGTTTAAGACTGAATTAGAAAATGTGTGAAAGGCTTAGGACTTTTTTGACAATTTTGTGAAACGGAGAAATGAGGATTCAAACCAGAGACTCTCGGGTTAGATGTCAATTTGGAAAGCAATGCTTGGTTGAGTTTCCCTAAACACTTATGCTTGTTAGAAAGAGCGTGTTGCAAATTTAGCATGGTAGTTATCTTCAGAGCTCATAGAACATCCATAACAAAAAAAAAAAAGGTTATAACTTTTCGAATTATTGTTAGGTTCATCGTAGCCTCAAGATTAGGACAATGCATTATTCTAGGATGAAAAGCATTATGAAAGTGAAATGAAGAGCGCTCCTCTTTGGACTGAAGCTCCCTTCTCGCTCACAGACAAAAAGATTGCCTCCAGATATGGGGCCCCGATTCTGTCGGATGCTTTTCGGATCAATCAAATACACCCTTTTGCACCGCCAAACATTAATCTAATTTTAATGATTTTAATTAATAATGGGGAGGATAGATTCGGGGGTCCTACCAATATTAGCGTGATGGTGGGACTCCAATGATTGGTCCAACCGGTCAAGATTAGCAGTTCCTGTAGTGCAAACTACCAAGAGTTATTCATAGATTGAATTTGATTTTGCCTTAATTGTCCGATCGATTCTAAATTCATTACGCGGATGTCAATTCAGTCTTAAATCTTTGCACGAAATTTCAAAATAGTACATTTCAATCAATTTTTGCCACAAATTGATGACGCGGTGGCAGCGGCCGTCCTATGTGGCATGTCACCACGCCAGCGATTTTCATTAAAAATTGATCAAAATGATTATATTGGAATTTCGCACAAAAATTCAACAAGAGATAATTACAAAAAAAAGTCTTAAATCTATTGTACGGATGCCAATTCAGTCATAAACCTTTGAATTTGGTCAATTTAGCTATATACATTTTGACGATTTGCCAATATAGTCTTTCCGACCTATTGGCATCCGTACAATAGGTTATATATATAATTTTTTCGATTTAGGATCTAATTGGCAAAATTGAAAACTTTATGACTAAATTGACATCCGAACAATAAGTTTAGATCTGATAGGGTAATTTTTCCCTTTTTTCGTTGAAGAGATGAACATCGCAGTGAATTCAACTTGCTTGAATGGGACTCAAAAATCGATCTATGACCCTGTGCGAGTTGAGTTCCATCGAGAAAACCAAAAGTTTCTTCATTCGGGTCAAGAGGGTTTTCTCACTAAGGCTCCGTTTGTTTCGCGAAAAATCAAAATGCTGACTTGTATCGCTTGAAATAATTAGCCGATAAAAAATAATTTAATTTTCATCATCCATGAAAATGTTTAAACGTAAATAGCTGTCGATAATGAAGATATTTTTCATTTACTAATTATGTCAAGCGATACAAGTCACCATTTTTGGTGACAATATTTTTCAAATCATTTCGTTTTTCGCGAAACAAACGGAGCCTAAACATTCGATCAAACGTATCATTGTGCAAATTAAACAATACCACACTCCAATTGCAACACCAAGCTTTTTGCCTTTTTTTTTCCTTTTTGGCCGAATATATTTTTTACTTTAATCTCGCGTGCTAATCACACTCCCCCTCTACTTTCCCATCAAGCAACCACCACCTTGATGTATAATAAGATCTAATTAAATTTTCCGTATTCTATTCTCATAAATGGGTGGAAAATTAAATCCTTACAACTGTTCGTGCATAATGATGCGGATCTCGATCATTCAATTTCTGTCGATTTCCACATCAACCCACTATAGCTAAAATTGCTTTGAAGAAGAGGTTGCAGGAGGTTGATGAAATGGTTAAATTAAAAATTTAAGAATTAAAGTTGTTTGCACTGTACTTGTGGACCTTATCTTGAACTATTAAATGTCGGGAGCATCGCAGATCATGCATGGCATGTGAGCGCATCGATAGGTCACATTGTGTCCAAAGCAAGACAAAGAGCCCTCGAATTGTATAATGGCCTCTCTCTAACCTGTGAGTGATTTTAACAGCTAATTTGATTGTTATAGAAGGAAAACACAAGGGGGAAACAAAAAAAAAAAGAAGAACAGCTAATCTGATTGAATTCGCCTCATTTTTTATGGTAAACTAATGTAACATTAAAAGGAAATGAGGAAAGCATGACATAATTAGAAAATAATTGTCCAAATGTAAGATGGTTCGGAAGGGATGGTGAGGTTGGTTTAGTATTCGAGAGAATTTGGAGGAAAAAGGACAGTATAAGTGTCAAAAATTGTGTACGGAGATTACTTTGGTGCCAAAAATTTTCGCCGGATCACTTAACTGCCAAATCGAAAAAAAACCAATCACTTAAGTGCCTCCGGTGAAATATTTTGGCCAAAGCTACCATGTGGCATTAATAATTAAATTTTTAATGTAAAATGACATTTTTTTAAAAAAAAAGTCCACGTGAACTTCTACACTTTAAAATAAATTAAAATAAAATAAATTTAAAATAAGATTAGCTAAAAACTAAATTCGTTTAAAGTAAAAACTATATTTAAAATAAGCTTAAAAATTTAACAAAAAAGGTTAAAATTTTAAAAGAGAGAGAGAGAGAACCAAGCAGCGAGAGCGTGCACAAGCCCTCGCCGCCACCGGCAATGGTGGGCATGGCCAGCGGGGGACGCAGAGCCCCGGCCAGGGCCGGTGGCCCCCGCCGGCCGCAGGCGAGGGTCGTTGGCCAATCACCTGGGTCTAGCCGAGGGCCTACAGGCCCTTGCCAGCCCCTAGCCTGGGCTCGGCAACCCCCGCTGGCCATGCCCTACCCTTGCCGCTTGGTTCTACGTTTACCTTTTTTTAATGATTTTTTAGCCTTTTTTGGTTAAATTTTTAAGCTATTTTTTCAATTTATTTAAAAAAACTGTATTTTTGTGTGTGTTAATTCTGCTTTTTTAAAATATAATTTAAATAAAACTTGTGTTACAAATTGAATTTGAACCAAACCGATGTCGTCTTAGCCACGTCATTACCACCTATGAGAGAAAAAATATTAAAAAACGTCATCATTTTTTGGAGTTAACAGAAGGACTCGTTTGCACCAATTTGACAAATTTTCGGACTTAATTACACTTTTTGTAAGTATTATGATTCAATTTTACTTTCGTGACAAGTTGTAGGACCTTTATGGGACATGTCCTTTTTTTGAATTTTTAGCTTTTTTATTTTTTTAAATAATTAAGTTGTCATTTTTTATTTTTTATTTTCCATTTTTTAGCATTTTTATTTTTGTAAACTAATTAAGTTTTTATTTTATATTTTTAATGTTTTTTTTTTCAATTTTTTTCAATTTTTTTCTTTTTGTAAACTAATTAAGTTTGTATTTTATATTTTTAATTTATTTTTCAATTTTTAGCTTTTTAATTGCTGAGTAGACCTTCGGCGAGCCACGTCAGCTTCAAATATTAGTAAAATAATACAACGTCGAATTTTAGGCAATGCATATCGAAGTTGGCACTCAAACAATTGTTTTTAAAACAAAATTGCATTTAAGTGATCTAGATGAAACTTTTGGCACCAAAGTAATATCCATCCACAACTTTTGGCACTTATATTGTCATTTCCTGAATTTAGGGTGTCGTTTCCCTAGGATCAACAACCGTGATGGTGTAGACATTTTCAAAGTGTGCAAAAGACCAATGTTGGATGCGACGATGACCTTGTTACCCAAGTTAGATGGGGACGAATATATCGCATTTGGTTTAGGATGAGCAAAAATTGTCTAAAAAGTCATAAACTTTTTGCATTATTCTCAATTTAATCCTAAACCTTTTAATTTTGTCAATTGAGTCCTAAACCTTTTTCACGTTTTGCCTATTGAGTCCATTCGGCCAATTTTGGCTAGAAATCGCTGATGTTGACGCTAGCCGTCTTACGTGGCGTAATGGGAGCCGACGTTGACAATTTTCAATAATATTTTAATATTAATATTTATATTTTATTTATTTATTTCTTCTTCTCTTCTTCCTAACTAGTTGCTGGGCCTCGGCGACCAGCCATTGGCGAGGGCCTGTGAGGTTAACCTTACCAGCCCTTGGCGAGGCTTGACCTCGCCCAGTGACGCCCAGGTCGAGCCTAGCCAAGGGCAGTCATCAACCATCGCCGAGGCTCGGCGATAGGCTAAAGGAAGAAGGGGAAAAAAAAAGAAAGAAAAGGAAACGAAAAAATTAAAAAAATTAAAAAAAATCACAAATAATATTATTAAAGCTTGTCCATGTCAGCTTTAGCCGCACCACGTAGGACGGACGGCTTCCACGTCAGCGACTTTCGATCATAATTGGCCGGATATACTAAATTGGCAAAACTCGAAAATATTTATGACTCAATTGAAAAAATTAAAACGTTAAGAATTGAATTGGCAAAAGTGCAATAGGTCTAGGACCTTTTGGATAATTTTCGCTTAGGACAAGTCGCTTTGAAAAGTATTCGAGCACTTAAGGATCCAAGTTGTACAGAAGCAATAGTATGTGTGTATTTATACGTACAATGCGCTTGGCGTTTTAATCCGACGATTTAATTAGGGTCAACGGCTGCCCACATAATTTCAATACATTGAATTTGGAGATCCCGAGTTCTATTCATCACATCCACTTTCACCTATGTACCTATACGAGCTAAGCTAAAAGCACTTAGGACCAATCCGGAAGTAACCTTAGAAACCACGTCAAATTTTTTTTTTTAAAAAAAAGCGGTGTCGATTCGCGATTAGCCCCCGAGGTCATAAGCGGAATTTCGCACAGGGGGAAAAGAAAACGTAAGGCGAGTACGTGGGGGCGGGGGGACATGCGGGGGGCGCCACTCCGTGACCGTGACGAGACGAGACGAGACGACTGACCATTGAATTCTGTCCGGAATCCTCGCAGGAGCCGTGGGTCCCCCCCGCTCCACGTGTCGTGCCCTCGTCGATCCTCTGCTTCTGCCATTATTACCAATCCCATCCGCATCTTGCCGCCACGCCACAAGATCCTATTTCGAAAGAAGAAAATCCCCCACAGCTTAGGAAGGTCAAACTCCAGATTGAAAGTTGGAAGTGGGTGTTTGGTATAGATGTAACCGTTCGTGACGTGGCAATGTCGGAAAGTATTGTGACTTGTTAATTCGGTATCACTTTTTCTTTTTTAATTTAATTCCATCGCCATGAATCTGGCCGAGACAACTTCCTCTATAAGTTGCTGTGCATATGAGAATTTTGTTCCGACTAAAAAGAAGAAGAAGGAAATTTGGCACTCTTTCAATCTTGCTGGACAAGATGGAACAGCAGATCCTTCGGTGTTTTCTGAATTGGTGAGAATGATCTATGTCGATCAGGAGCGAATAGTCCTCGCACCTGATTTTCAGACTCGATGCATGTTCTAATGTCGGGGTCAGCACCGGTCGTATGCGCTACCTCGCGCATTATCGATTTCAAATTAGTAGAAGCATCTTGCACGCGCCTCGTGATTGTCAATAGGTTCGACGATGTTATCCGATGACCCCAGTTCACCTCGTCGTTAATTAATTCGAATGGACGAAACGAAAAATCATCGGTAACTTACATATAGTTTGTCAACACTAGACACCGATTTTAGGATGCAACGGGAGTTCATAGGTGGAAGAACGACTTGTTCTCGTTTGCTCCATCGATGGCTATTTATTCCTAAAGAACTTCCTTCTTAGCGCTTCCTCAACTCCACACTCACTCTTAGTCGTGACATCCGTGGTGTCAATCCGTCACAAATCTGCCAATGAACAATACAGTTGGGTGTATCAATTTGCACCCAAAACAAGAAAAGAAAAAAGAAAAATAACCTCACCATAATTTTTCACG
The DNA here is from genome assembly GCA_029784005.1 of Lenwebbia sp. NSW1173648. Classification (NCBI taxonomy): domain Eukaryota; kingdom Viridiplantae; phylum Streptophyta; class Magnoliopsida; order Myrtales; family Myrtaceae; genus Lenwebbia; species Lenwebbia sp. NSW1173648. The sequence goes on along the minus strand of JARCGZ010000008.1, from coordinate 2,874,136 downwards.
GAGAGTATAATTTTATTAGGAAAATGACACAAATTATCCATGAACTTTGGCCTAACGTGTAATGTGGTTCCTGAACTTCTAATTTATTCAATGTGGCTGCCGAACTTTAGCCCAATATGCAATACCATCATGCAACTTTTAATTTATTCAATGTGGTTCTTGGATTATATGAAAATGTTCAATGTAGAACACATTGAACATTCTACCAAACTGAACATGTACTAAAAGTCCAGGGACCACATTGAACAAATTAAAAATTTATGGACCACATTGCACATTGAGCCAAAGTTCATGGATCATTTGCGTCATTATCCCCATTTTCATATTGACGTGAAGCTCAAGAAGTAGAGAGAATTGTCCAATCGGTCCTAAAGCTATTATACGGATGCAACTTCAGTCATAGACTTTTTAACTTTATCGATTTAGTCAAAACCTTTGCGCGAAATTTCAATGCGGTCCTTTCGGCCAATCTTCGTTGGAGATCGCCGAAGTAGCGGCGTGTCACGTAGAACAGCCAACGACGACTGGATTGCCACGTCGGCCATTTCCCGAAGAAAACTGATCGGAAGGACTACATTGAAATTTCAAGGAAAGTTCAGTGATCGAACGACGAAATCAAAAAGTTTCTAGATTGAATTGACACCCGCATAGTAGGTTCACGACTGATCGGATAATTTTTTTCTTGGAAAAGCATGTCCAACTACACAAATATTCTCACGGCAATAAGGCTTTTCCAGAGTGAAAATTACTTGGTGGGGGGAGCACGAAAAATGTCCGGGACATACCACCAAAATCAAGGCTGGAACTGCGGTGGCCGAAAAGGAGTGATCATAAATTGAAGAATCTGCGATGCCCTGCAATCTCTACTAAAGAAAGTTGATGCGTGCCCACCATTTGAGTAAAACACATGGGTCCCACTCGTTGTGTGGCCTCGAAAGTCGACATCTTCTTTTGACTGGTAAATAGTCAAAATTCATCACATTTTCAGACCATTCATTTTGGGAAAAATACCTTTCTGGAAAAAAAAATATATTTTAAAATTTTTCCGTGTTCGATTCATGAAAATAAACTAATCAAGAAAAATATTTTCACTAATAAAAAAAACCTTAAAAATTGAGGAGAACAATTTCATCTTTTTAAAAGGATGAAATCACGAGGTTCACACTTTACCAAAAATTCACTATTCCAAACCCATGGGATTCACAGTCACGCTCTCTCTACTACATGTCAGGCGGTAGTCGTCGCGATTGCCTCCGTCTATAAGGCAACCACTCGCGCGCCTCCGACGAACTCGCTCATCTCGAGCCGGAGCATCCCTGAAAGTGTAAGCTTCGGTGAAAATTCTTCGCCGAAGAACTAGCACGATTGATCCCGGCTAGCATCCGAAAAGCCGAATCCGAACCGAACTTAGCTGTATGTAACCTTGATCGATGTGATACGCACTTGGGATTTTATGAAGAAAATGGCTCCTACGTGAATAAAAGTACGAAAGAAGATCGATCCAATCGACACCAACTAAGCTCATAAGAACTATCAGAAAGAATTTGTTGTAAGGTGGTTGGTCCAATTCTCACGGAGGAGGATATAGTAAAATATCCTTACGAGATTCTCTCGTCGGTGAGAAGAACCTCGACCGGGCGACGGACCGGGAGGAATTTGAAGTTGTTCCCTGTCGATGAAATCCAGAAGCAGCCATCGATTTGTCGCCACTAAACAATAACTAAAATTCAAGAACAGTTAGAATAGGAAGCGGATCACTTAACATTGGGGTTTTTGTGACATAGGTAACATTACTCAAATCAGGCCGTCTATTTTCATTTGGACGGCCTGATTTGAAAGAGGGTTGAGATTCAAAAATTTTCAAACCCCAAAAAAATTTCCGCTCAATTTTTTTCCCTCCCCCTCAACAAATGACGTAGCCCATTCTTGGCTCTCCAAATGAAAATGAACGACATGATTTGAGTAATGTTACCCATGTCACAGAAACCTCAATGTTAGGTGATTCGGATACGTTAGAATAAGTAGAGTCTTGGGGAGGGATCACATGATAATCTCACCCCCCACCTCCCGAACATTTCCATGCGAAACCTCTCCCGACACTCCAAAATGACTAAAATGCCCTTCTTCCCCCTCCACAATCCAACATTTCTACTCGTCGTGACATAGTTCTAATATTGAAACGTGATATGCATAGTTCGATATTTACTACCAATAAAGAGAGAGATTTCATGATCGATCCCTCGCGAAAAATCAAAAAATATTCTTGTTTAGACCGTTGTTATAATTTATACTTAGTGTTTTGATTTATACTGCGGATGATGCGTTAAATTGTCTAGGGAAACATGTCGGGAATTGATTGTCAAGATCCTTACATGTGCAACTCGTTAATAACTGATGTATAAATCAACTAACCGTAGTCCGTACGTGTTATATAATTGCGGGGGTTAGCCCGGTAAGTAGTAGACCGGGTCGAAGATTTGGTGCTCCAACAACGAGGGAGGGAGGGAGACGCGTGGCAAATTTTACTTTCCCTGCAGCCGAGACGAGATAAAAAAAAAAAGGAAAATGAAAAAAAGGAAAATTCTGGGCAATTCCTGGTAACTGAATCACATTCTTTTCTTTCCCCCAATTTTTTTGGGTAAGGTTCTTTATCATCTTCTTCGTCTCCGTTTGGACAAAAATCAGATTTTTGTTCATCATCATCTCTCTCTCTCTGTGACTTGAACATTTCCACTCGCAGATCCGCCTTTGCAGTGCTCTTCAAATTACCCAGCTCACCCGGCTCTCTCTCTCTACTTCCACTTCACTCTTCAGTTATGGCCTCCATCTTCTTCGCCTCGCTTACTGTATAACTACTTCCCGCACCGCTCCTCCTCCTCTCTCCCCTCTCCGGGACACTCTCGACTCCGTGAGTCATGCCATCGTCTTGATCGGAATCGGGGATGCGCCTCCGGTGGAACCGCCATTCCTGCTCCTCCTCCCCCTCCTGTGCCGAAGCTACTCGCCTCTAGATCTCTCTCTCTCTCTCTCTCTCTCTCTCTCATGGGGAAAAGTAACCGCTGCCGCCGCAACGAGCTCCTCCTCGCCGTCGCCCTCTCTCTCCTCGCGGCGGTTTCCGGCGTCACAGACCCGGGCGACGTCGCCATCCTGAAGCAGTTCCGGGACGGGCTCAGCAACCCGGAGCTGCTCCAGTGGCCGGCGGGCGATGACGACCCGTGCGGCTCCAAGTGGAAGCACGTGTTCTGCTCCGGCACCAGAGTGTCTCAGATTGAGGTCCAGAGAGTCGGCCTCGACGGCCCTCTCCCTCCGAACCTCAACCAGCTCACCTCGCTCACTCACTTGGGCCTCCAGAACAACAACTTCAGCGGAGGGATTCCGTCCCTGAGCGGGCTCTCGAATCTGCAGTACGCGTATCTGGATTTCAACAAGTTCGACTCCATTCCTTCGGATTTCTTCGTCGGCCTCGACAGCTTGCAGGTTGTTCCAGCGTTTCGCATCGCTTCACCGACGCGATATAAGTTGGATTTTGCAGAACACGTCGCTTGATTTTAGCTGATGGTTTGCTCGGTTTCTTTGATTTGGCACAGGTTTTGGCATTGGAGGGCAACGATATGAACGCCAGCACGGGGTGGATGTTCCCGAAGGAGTTGCAGAACTCGGCGCAGCTGATGAATCTCACCTGTAACGAGTGCAATTTGGTCGGCCCGGTGCCGGAATTTCTCGGAAGCATGGCTTCTCTGCAAGTGTTGATTTTATCAGGTAACAGCTTGACGGGTGGGATTCCTCTGAGTTTTGGTAACTCCAGTTTGCAGATTCTGTGGTTGAATGATCAACGTGGTGGTGGTGGTGGAATGAGCGGAACTATTGATGTGGTGACTTCTATGGTCTCTCTGACGAGTCTGTGGCTTCATGGGAATAGCTTCTCGGGATCGATTCCGGAGAACATCGGGGACTTGGCTTCGCTGAAGAGCCTCAATCTTAATGTTAATAAACTCGCCGGCTTGATTCCTGATAGCTTGATAGGCATGGATTTGGATGAGCTCAATCTGAATAATAATCACTTCATGGGTCCGACACCCAAGTTCAAGTCGCCTAACGCGACTTGCGCTTCCAATGCGTTTTGTTTGCCCACACCCGGAGCACCTTGCGCGCCGGAAGTTATGGCTCTCATAAACTTTCTTAGCGCGCTGAATTACCCGGCGAGGCTTCTTTCGTCGTGGGTGGGTAATGATCCTTGCCAAGGACAGTGGTTCGGGCTGAATTGCATTAGTGGAAAAATTGCCCTGATCAATTTGCCCAAGAACAATCTTAATGGTACATTGAGTCCGTCAATTGCGAATTTGGATGCTCTCACTCAGGTGAGACTTGGGTCGAACAACTTGAGGGGTTCAATCCCTGGTAACTGGACTAGTTTGAAAGGTCTGACTTATTTGGATCTGAGTGACAACAACATTTCCCCTCCAATACCAGCGTTTAGGCCCTCTCTGAAGCTTCTCACTGATGGGAATCCTCTGCTAAAAGGTACCACCGCCCCTTCTCCAGAGGCGAGCCCTCCATCTGGGGATACGAAGACCCCTGGTGGAACTTCAGATTCTCCAACCAAAGGCTCAACTTCTGCTTCTGGTAATGTTCCTAATACTGTCATCTCCACCAGGCCGAAAAATTCTAAGTCTATTTTGGCAGCGATTGTCGCCCCTGTTGCCTGCGTGGCAGCTCTCATATTCGTGGCTGTTCCTCTGTACTTCTATTGTAAGAAGAGGGGAGGAACATCCCAAGCTCCAAGTTCCCTAGTGGTTTACCCGAGAGATTCCTCTGATCCAGATAATATCGTTAAGATTGCAGTTGCTAGTAACACCCACGGCAGCACCTCACTTATGGGGAGTGGCTCTGCTAGCAGAGATAGCAGTGGATTTGGTGAGTCTCATGTAATTGAAGCGGGGAATCTCATAATATCTGTTCAAGTCCTTCGAAATGTGACAAAAAATTTTGCACGGGAAAATGAGCTTGGCCGCGGAGGCTTTGGGGTAGTTTATAAGGGGGAGTTAGAGGATGGAACAACGATTGCAGTGAAAAGAATGGAGGCAGGTATAATTAGCAACAAAGCACTAGACGAATTTCAGGCTGAAATCGCAGTCCTTTCAAAAGTTAGGCATCGTCACTTGGTATCCCTTCTAGGCTATTCTGTAGAAGGAAGTGAAAGAATACTGGTGTATGAGTACATGCCTCAAGGGGCCCTCAGCAGGCATCTCTTCCATTGGAAGAACTTGAAGTTGGAGCCTCTTACCTGGAAGAGGAGGTTAAATATTGCTCTGGATGTTGCCAGGGGAATGGAGTATCTTCATAGTCTAGCTCATCAGAGCTTCATACACAGAGATCTTAAATCGTCAAATATTTTGCTCGGAGATGATTATAGAGCAAAGGTTTCAGATTTCGGGCTGGTAAAGCTTGCTCCTGACGGTGAGAAGTCTGTGGTAACAAGGCTTGCCGGGACCTTTGGCTATCTAGCTCCAGAATATGCTGGTAAGCTGTCAATTACAGATTGTGTGTTTGCGCGTGTGCCTGTGTGTGTAGCATGTGGAATCCTGGAAGAAGTGCAAACTCTGCTCTGCATTATAAATCATATTAATCATCTGGAAAATAGGGTACTTTCCGATGAACATTTGAGGCGTGAAAAGTTTTCTTCTGGTCCGGCATAGTGAGGTTAATACGTGACATCTGCTTAATTGATTTTACAAGTTCTTTATAATGGATCAATAGTTGTCTTGTTACTACACTGTGCTACTCTTGACATTCAACTCTTCATGACTAGGTTGAAATTTTTATGACAAGTTTCAACCTTTGCCCGCGTTGCTTGCATGCAAATTTGTGGTTACACATGAATTGTATGGCACTGAGTAGATTTGCATAGCTGTTTCCAAACTATGAGAAGCTGATTTCTCGTCATGAAATCTTATAATCGTTTTTCAGTTCTATATTCCGCTTCTGCAATCATTAGATTTTACTTCCTCTGACTCATTTTTATCATTCATAGTGGTTCTCATCAAATTCTGATTGCCCCCATTTCATGTAACAGTCACAGGGAAAATTACTACTAAGGCTGATGTCTTCAGTTTCGGAGTTGTTTTAATGGAACTATTGACGGGACTGATGGCGCTTGATGAAGAAAGACCTGAGGAAAGCCAATACCTCGTGGGCTACTTCTGGAATATAAAATCGGACAAAGAGAAGTTAATGGCTGCTATTGACCCAACTTTGGACAAAAAGGAGGAGACATACGAGAGTATCTCCACCATCGCTGAATTAGCTGGGCACTGCACCGCAAGGGAGCCAAACCAAAGGCCAGATATGGGCCATGCTGTGAATGTACTGGCTCCACTCGTTGAGAAATGGAAACCATTTGATGACGACTACGAAGAATACTCGGGCATCGATTACAACCTCCCGCTGAATCAGATGGTTAAGGACTGGCAGGAAGCAGAAAGCAAGGACCTGAGTTACATGGACCTAGAAGACAGTAAGGGAAGTATACCCACGAGACCAGCAGGATTCGCCGATTCTTTCACTTCTACCGATGCTCGGTAAAAAGATCGATTTGGTTGCCTTTCTTAGGCATGCTCCTTTTGGTAGTGGTATATTGCGCAGACGGGATTGGGGCTTTGCTTACTGAGAACTCGGTGTCGATATCATGATTAAATGCCACTTCTTTATCACGATCAAGTCGGGTTTCCAAATTCTTAGGATATCTTGTTCAGGTTTCCAAATTCTTGACCATGATATCTCATGGGAATTGGTGATGTTGTAGATAGACATGGATCATTGTCGAAGATGATGCTTATCGTTCCTTATCTTTTTTCCACGACGATCTTGTCGTCTTCATCTTCATTTTCTTCTTGAGACGACGAACTAACCTTAAAGGTTTCTATCCCGTCTCATCATCGGCAAAGCCTCTTAATATATTGTTTACGTTGCCTAGAGGTTCTTTGATGACCTCGAAAGTGCTTGTTCACTGCATCATGTGTACCGGAATTGCTTTACAAGTCCTAACTGCTTTAGCTGTGCATGTCCCTGATCACAAATGCTGCAGAACTCGCACTACGCATTAGTTTTTACAAGGAATCTGCTGTTATATAGTCTTTCACTTGAGGTGGTTCGTCTGAATAAAACGATGTCCTTTGGAATAAGGGCAAACGGAAAAAGAAGAAGAAATTATGAACCAGAACTTCATGCGGAGAGGATTGCATGTGGCCGGGTCGAAAGGCATATAGTGCAAGAGCAAAGTGATCGTGTTGCTTTGTGTCCTATAGGAAGTTGGGGTGATCGATTCTCGATCTTGTTTCACTCAGGAAATGAGAACCTGACCGGAAGGATCGTTTTTCGGTTTTTGGGATGGGGAACAAGATCGGTCCGGACGGCTCACGATTTGATCGATTCGTCTTGCTCATCTTTAATACAAAGCGAAGGAGGTTCTCGTTTGTCATTTGTTTCCCAAACATGAGAACCAAATTTAGTAATTTGCCTGCCGACATTTTGCTAGTCGAACTGTTGAGCATGTGAATGGTATTTGTTGCAGTAACTGGCTTTCGGTCTGATCAAATGGGAGAGATCTTTTAGGTGGACCCCATCTCTTGACTAAAGAAATACTTTTATTTACGTTACTCATTTAGTATATAAATATGAAAGAAAGGACCGAAAAAGGAAAAGGAAAATAAAAAATAGCTGATGATGGTATTACTGTGTTTTCTAGTTTGGTATGGTAACTTTTTTTATGGAGAAAATTATCAAAAAAGTCTTAAATATATTACGATTATGCCAATTTAATTCTATTTTTTTTTTTGCTAATTGAGTCTTAAATCTTTTGCATTCGTGCCAATTCAGTCCATCATGCCAACTTTGGTCGGCCATCGCTGACGTGAAGACTTTTAATAATATTTTACTTTTTTTGAATTTTATTTTTCATTTTCATTGTTTTTCTTCTTCTTATTCCTCCATCGGCGACCAGGAGGAGGAAGGAGAAGCAAAAAAGCAAAAGAAAGAAAAGAAAAAAAAACAAATAAAAAAATTGACAAATAGTAATGTTATTAAAAATTATCACGTCAGCGGCAGCCGCTGCCGGTCAAAATTGACCGAATGGACTGAATTGACATAAATACAAAAGGTTTAGGACTCAATTGGCAAAATAAAGGTTTATAATTAAATTAGCACAATTGCAATAGCTTTAGAATTTTTTTTTTAATAATTTTCCCATTTTTAACGTGATTAATAAAATTTCCATTTAAGAAGTGACTTTTGATATATCTATGAATGGTAACATTGATGTGTGAGTAGAAACTTTTCATGATGTGCCGTGACTTTTTGTATATCATGATTAGTAACTTTAATAGAAAAAAAAAATCAAATAAAGGCCTAAAGTGCACTCATTTTCTCAAATAAGAGCTTGAAATGGGTCTTATTTCAAAGAATGGCCCGACCAAGGATATTTTCGTCATTTATATTTGCTAATTTTTTCCCTTTTTTTTTCTTTTCTTTCCCCTTCCTTTTCACCAATGGCCGGCCACCGGCGAAGGCTAAGTGACCACTGGCGAGGGCTAGGCGGCCTCGCCTGTGGCCATCGGGGGCACCCTCGCCTGGGCAGGGTGATGGTTGCCTCGCCTGCGGTTGTCGAGGGCGGCCTTGCTTGGGCAAGGCGAGCCATCGCCCGATCTAGCGAGGGCACCCTCGTCAGCCACAGGAGAGGCCGCCTAACCCTCGTTAGTTGCCGGCCACCAGCAAAAAGGAAGGAAAAAATAAGAAAGAAAAAAAAATCAGAAAATATAAAATGACGAAAATACCTTTGGTCCCGCCTTCTTTAAAATAAGGTCCACTTTAGGCCCTTATTTGAGAAAATAAGGGCACTTCACATGCTTATTTGGAATTTTCCTTAATAGAATAGCAATAAGTTTCAAAAACTTAAAATATCGGTTATAACCAACAATATGGACAACGAATTTAACCCGATTTTAAGCTCATTAGAGCATGAAAATTAAATAAAATATATTTTAATTAATATGAAGATGGAAGACAGTAGGCTTTCATCAAATAAAATTATAGTCAGATCAATTAAATTATTTTTATTTTATTTCATTTTATTTGCATGCGCATTGTCGATTCCAGTAGACTAGATTTTTCACAAAAGGAAACGTATTATCTTGTAATTCCTTTCCAAAATTGCATAATGTTGACCACCCTTAGTCTTGTCTATTGATAAGGTGAGCGGCTCTAGGGTGAGTAGGTTAACTTGGAAAAGATCCTGATACCCTATTAGGATCGGTTCTAGTTTTTGGAATCTGGATATTACCTTGTAAACCTTGGAATCGAACCCTATTAGTCCGATCCTAGTTCCGGTGCCTATTAAAAACCTGTCAGTTCTTTTTTTTTTTTTTTCATTTATTCCTTGAAAGGAGAAACTTTAGTAAAATAGCCCTTCATCTACAATTGAGACAAATAATAATTACATCAAAATAGTAGAGCAACAACAACAATATAAGATGCAAGGTAGAACTAAAATGATTGAATTATGGTTTCTCAATCCCATTCTCCTATCCAGTCCGATCTGGTTATGCATACAACACCGGAAACTAAATCGATAATAGCTAGTTCCAAAAAATTGGAACCGACAATCTAACTAGAACCGCCCGTGTAGGGTCAGTCCGGTCTGATTCCAGCCTTTCCAGGGTGTACCCTGGATTGATGCTCATTCTGTTTATTGGTATTATATATTTTTTGTATGTCATTTTTCCTTCCAAATTCGAGAATACATGTTTTGAAGTTTTTGAATATTATGAACAGATTACATGGAATTCTACATATCCATATTTGATCTCAAATTTTTCGTGTTTAGTCAAATTTAGATATGAATCAATCAAGATTTGTAAAAGGTCAAAAGTTGTAAGTAAAAAGTAAAAAGTAAAATTTTTACATTTCCTTCAAAATAAAAAGTATCATTTAAATCAGAGAATAATTACGTGGATTTACGTGGAACATCCACACATTATGAAAGTTTTAAGTCCTTGAACTTAAAAAAGGTCAAAATGCATGCGCAATAAAATTTACAAAAAGTCAAAAGTTATATTTACATAAAATATTCGACCCAAAATGAAAAGTTACTCCAAATAAGCTTTTAAAATGTACATCTCTCTCGCTCAAAGATTGGGTTTGAATTACTACTTTTGCGAATTCTATTGAATTCTGAAAAAGCCCTGGACACCTTTTGATATCAGATTCCGTTTGTTTCGTAGAAAATAATTGATTTGGAAAATATTTTCCTATAAACAATAGCTTATATCGCTTATAAAAATGAGTGAAGGAAAACTATTTTTTCATTCACTAAAGTATTTAAATATAAATTGTTGTCGATAATGATTTTTTTTTCATAACTAATCATTTCATGTGATTCCAGCCATTATTTTTCAAATCATTCATTTTTCTTGAAACGGTCGGACAAGTTGAAAAAGCCATCGTTGTTGCATGAGAAAAAGGAAAATGAAATGGAAATGAATCTCTTGTTATTGGAGGTTATACATGACGTGGCACGCATGGCGCGAAATCTTGAAAGCAGAACTCGGGAGAGCAGAAAGGGTCCCACACCATCCACGTGGCTGCCACACCTTCTCGGGTCGCTTCTCCCCCAAGTAGAGGATCACCTCCTCCTCTGTCCTCCCTGCTCCCTCATCACAGCAGCAATCCTCTCTCTCTCTCTCTCCCCTGGATCACCATCGACGCGTCGAGAAGCAGAAGAAGATTGAAACAGACGCGAAATTCAGGGCATTGATGACCGATCGCGCTCCACATTGCGGTTCTCTCATTAGAAGCAGAAGAAGAAGAAGAAGATTGAAAGATGACCGATCAACTCTCGCATTCCACATTGCCGTTCTCTGATTGAATCAGCGATAGACAGAGACCGAGAGTTTAGCGATGGGAGTGCCTCAGGCAATGGAGATCCTGAGAGAGCGGGCGGAATCAATCAGAGAGTCGCTCCACAAGAGCCAGACCATCACCGACAGCATGGTCGCCATCCTCGGCTCCTTCGACCACCGCCTCTCCGCCCTCGAGACCGCCATGCGTCCTACTCAGGTCCTCCTCCTCCTCCTCCCTCCTTTCCTCTCTTTTAACACGAATCGAACGTTTCCGCCGTTCTGAGGCTGCACTGCGCTGTGCTATTGTTCTATTTTTTTTTTTCTCTCTTTGGCTTGTACTTGGTGGCGGTAGATAAGGACGCACTCGATTAGGAGGGCTCACGAGAACATCGACAAGACGCTCAAGGCTGCGGAGGTCATTCTCGGCCAATTCGATCTCACACGCAAGGTTGGTTCTCGCTTCTGTTTTGCGGAGTCGAAGCCATTGCATTGCATGCACTTTGCGAACTATGGACAGTTCTTCATTATTAGTCGATCTTTTATTTAGTTAGAAATAGCATCTGTACCGGTGTTGTTCTGAATCAACGTGCAGCTTCCGGTGAGATAGAGAGAGAGAGAGAGAGAGAGAGAGAGATATCCGAGATGATATTCATACATGCAGAAAACAATGTCCTTGCAAGGAGATTCAGTCATCATTCTTGTGGCGTCTGTTATGATGAATGGCAGAGTCATTAGTTTATTTGTTTCCTTTCGTTTATCTGGATGTAGTATGATATTTTAGTCCACTCTGGAGGCATATTTTGCAATTGTTAAACTATTATCAGTTAGCTTAATCTTGCTCCTTCTTACTTTACGTGTTCCTGATTATTAGACCAGGGAAGAGTTTTGCCTCAAATACTATAGTAGTCTGATAGAGAAATGTTTGGGCCGTATTGGTTTTAGTGATTCACCGAAAGCGGGTACACTACAATAACATCTTCATCTTTTCCGGATGTGGAATCTACAACACGTCTTTGTCATAACTCGAAAACTTAGCACCATTACCGTGTCACTTCATGTACTTGCATAGGTAATGTTGATGCTGAGATCGTTTCTACATACTCACTTAGGCAGAGGCTAAGATCCTCAGAGGGCCACATGAGGACCTAGAAAGCTACCTAGAAGCCATTGATCAGCTTCGAAGCACCGCTAACTTCTTCAAAAGCAATAAAAGCTTCAAGAGTAGTGATGGAATTATTAATCATGCCAATAACTTGCTTGCCAAAGCTATATCAAAGCTTGAAGATGAGTTCAGACAGATATTAACCAATCACAGGTAATGTTCACCTTGGCCAGTTCTTTGTTTGTCCTGCCGAAAACTGTTTCGTCTTACATCTCTTTTTCCTTGCACTATGCTTATTTCACCTAGAGGACTATAGCAGAAGTGCAATCCCAGTTTTATCATGTTATATCCACATTCCACACCCTCTTAATAAAAGGACTTATAAGTCAAGGAGTTAGGGAGTCCTTACTAAGCTTTAGAAGGGATATAAGTTGTTTTTTTTTTTTTTTGAGCGGATGAATGTTTTTCGAGTCTCTATATTGCAGGCTGTAGTTGTGCTTGTGATGATGCAGAATGATAAAAAAAATAATGATTAAAATTCAGCTACTAAACGAGGCACTCAAATTTGCATGGGACTGATCCGGTTCAATATTTTTTGCCTATTTGCCATCTTTCTGTAGTCAATCTTTGTTTTTCTCAGCATTCCTTTTGCAATTTTAACCCCAAACGCACACACACATATATATATATATATTTATGTCATAATCAATCCTGTGGAATTGGGGTCTCTGTTTATGTAATGATAATTTCAGAGATTCATTTGTTCACTATTTGATTTTCAGCAAGCCAATGGAACCTGATCTTCTTATTGATTGCCTTCCGGACTCTTTGCGGCCATCATCAGGATCATCTGGAAACCTAAGTGAAGCTAGTGGCAAGGCTGAGCACTCAAGTAAAACCGCAGATGCTGGAGTTTGCAAACCTGTAACTCTCATACCACCCAGGGTTCTTCCATTGCTGCATGATTTAGCTCAACAGATGGTACAAGCTGGCCATCAGCAACAACTTTTTAGAACCTACAGGTACTTAAATCAGTGCCATGCCACAACAACACTTCCTGGTTGTTCTAGTTACAATTTTTTTTCACAGCAACTTTTTTGGTTGACCTTTCACTATCATTGTTTAGTACATTGCTCCACATCAAGTCTGGTGGGTCATTCAGCATTAATAAGGAATTTTTGCTTTAAATTGATCAACCGTTTCTTTCATATTGATAGTTGAATAAATTCTGTTTGATTATGATAGATAAATAAATTCTATATAAACATCATGGCTGAAATTTTGGCCTATTATATGTCCTTCTAGAGTTCACAATAGTTGCATGACATGAAACTGCAGCATTACAGATCAATTCATTTTTATGTCATTTGATTTCCCATAGTCGTGCCATATGTTCAAGAATCCCAGACAAGAGAAGAGGAATCAGTTGTTGCCAGAGAAGTGGGGAACTTGATGTTTATTGGGAGACGCTGGTGCTTTTTTCTTTCTCATTATTAGGTAGATGACAAGTAAGGATCTTTTACCATTGTTGGTAATAAAAGGAAGTTTTGCCACCTGGATAGACTTTCCGGATGAAAGTCCATTGCATGGGCAGCATTATCTGGTTTCCCAATGGGAAGTTTTTGTCGCTTACCTCGTAGAAAGTAAATAAAAAGTCGACATGGCTTAAAATGAATGATAATTCTTTCTGATGTAGCTGGAGTCCTTCCTGAGCACGAGTTCCACCAAGTTTGGCTTACTTTGTCCAATGTCTTTTATAGGAAAGTGAAAGTCCCATTTTGATAGAATGATCATAGAGAAACTGAGAAGTTTGGCGTAGATCTATTGACATAACCCTTCTTTTGATAGCTAAGCCCACTCGAACTGATGCTTTTTGCTTCAAGGCAAAGTGCTCAGTTGAAGATAGTCAGACTCTTGATGGGCGGAAGTGGTCAACGACTCAACAAAAGGAGTTCTTTCCCGCCTGTTCAATAACAAATGTCATCCAGGGTTGATGTGTAATTTGTGGAGAGCTTAAGATTAAAGAATGTTTAAAGCATTGATTGATGAAAATTTTAACTTTTAACATGCTTTAAGAACTCTGAAGAGCAATTTGTAAGAGACAGACTCTTCAAGAATGTGCACGTACGCATAAATCTACAATGCCCTACGGAGTGTTATTTTTTTTGCTAAACAAGCTTCTTTAACATGTGCTTATCTCACTTGACAAACAAAGATAAATTCGCTTGTTGTGGTTGTTGTACTTTCTTTGATTAATTGATTGCATTAGTCTTGCTTTTCCTTATGTCAGGGATACTCGTGCTTCAGTTTTGGAACAGAGTCTTCGGAAATTAGGTGTGGAGAAACTGAGCAAAGATGATGCACAGAGAATGCAGTGGGAGGTTTTAGAAGCTAAAATTGGAAATTGGATACATTACATGCGGATCGCAGTAAGTGTTTATCTCAATATGGCTTAATAACCTTTTGGTTTTGGTTACTAAATAATGTCTTGCAACAGGTAAAGATTCTTTTTGCTGGTGAAAAGAAACTCTGCGACCAAGTATTTGACGGTGTTGATTCTCTCAGGGATCAAATCTTTGCTGAAGTAACTGCAAATGGTATGGCTCTGCTGCTTAGTTTTGGAGAAGCTGTTGCCAAAAGTAAGCGATCACCTGAGAAATTGTTTGTTCTTCTGGATATGTACGAGATATTGAGAGAATTGCAGCCAGAGGTACGATATATGTATGTTTTTGTAATTCTTTTTTGATGTACTCATATTAGCATAGTGTTGCACGATTCATTTTTTATGAATTGAAAGAATGGAACTAGTTCTTTTGATTGCCAATTGCGCACATCTCGTAGAAGATGAATGTCAGGACATTCTGATTTCCCTCTATAATGTGAAATTTCTAAATGACTTTTCGTAGAGGAGAAAACTGTTTTAATCTAGATAAGGCTCTAAATGACTGTTCGTAGAGGAGAAAACTGTTTTAATCTAAATAAGGCACTTTGAGGTTCCATAATGCGCCATGAGCACTGGGATAGGGAGCGATTATGCAGGATATCCCCAAAATGCTATACAGCATGGATGGTGCTTCACTTGCCTCCCTTCTGTTGAAAGCACTGGAAAAAGTTTATAGATGGCTTCGAATGTGGAACCACAAATTCCCTTGCTCAAGTCTGTTATCTAAATGCTTATTTTGCTTTGTCAACTGGCATGATGAACATAATTTTTTGCTATTCCAGACAATGACATGTTTAATGATGGATGATGTATGGTGAAATCCTTGCATTATGTAATCTCAACTTCAAATATTACAGCTGTCATATGCTGGTGGAACTTGCTGCCATGGCATTAGCTGCTAACTACTACATAATGGAAGTGAATGACTGCAAATAGGTCACACAGTCATTGCAATTGTAATTGAGAGGATGTTATCTAACTCTCAATTGTATTTGCATTTTCTCAGTAGTCTTACGGACATTGACGATGGTCTAGAGCTCCATTTGTGTTTCTTAACATATGTGCATGATATACGTTATGGGAACATTCCCCGACAGTTTAAGCTTTTTACCAAATTATTGTTCAACGTCATATTACAGCATTAGGTCAAAGGTTCGAATATCGGCTACTTCCTCTTGTTGTTATTTTGCTCGTGGCTCATGTCTGTCCTCCACTGGTTGTTCGATGTGATACATCCTGTATTTCATGTTGAACATCCGTACACATGCATGGAGGAGTTAAGATATAGGCTTGATATGCATTGTTGACATAATTCATGATAGTTTAAGTTTTTGGGAAAATAACGATTGCCCAACAATTTTTTTTTTTTTTTTGGTAAGGAAGCCCAACAATTTTTAGGCCTGTAAAACAGCTTATTACAAATTATTGGACTTAAGTACATGATTAACAAGTACAATAATCCACTTCCATGGTTGTTTTGCTGGTTTAAATTATGGAGTAGAAGAGTAGATGGTCAGGAAGATAAGTCTTTTCCTTTCATTTCTTTTCATTTTTTATCCTTTTCAAATGCGCTTGCGACTGAGATCCCCAAGTCTTTATTATCCATCTTTACAAATTTCATTTCTCCTTTTTTTTTAATGTCTCAAATGCTTTTTCCTTATCCTCCTTTATCCTTTTCGGAGTTTTTTTATTTTTTTATTTTTTTACTTTGGAAGAGCCTGAGTCTTATTTTGGTGGAATAGATTACGGACCTTTTTGGAAGTAAAGCCTGCATTGAGATGCGAGAATATGCCTTCAGTTTGACCAAGCGACTTGCTCAGACAGCTCAAGAGACATTCGGTGATTTTGAGGAAGCAGTTGAAAAAGATGCCACAAAAACTGCTGTTCAAGATGGGACTGTTCATCCTTTGACCAGCTACGTGATAAACTATGTGAAGTTTTTATTTGAGTAAGTGCTTCATTCGGCAAATCTTACTTATTGACAACATGATAATATGGACAGATGTTAGAATATCCTCAATTCCTCTGCGAAATCCTTTGAATTTTTCTTTTTTAGATTAAGGTCCGTTTGTTTCGCGAAAAATGAGCGATTTTGAAAATATTTTTCAAAAATTGATCACTTATACCGCTGACAAAAATGAATGAACCGACTGATTATTTTGAGCGATAAAATGGATCATTTTTAATAAAAAGTTTTTCAAATCATTCATTTTCCGCAAAACAAATGGAGCCTTAATGCTACTTGTCAATTATTGTTTGGCATGTTTCTGTAGTGCAAAGTTTGCCATGTCAATGTGTTCCTTATGCGGAAAATGGCATTAAACAGTGCAATTTTTGTTTGGGTCATGTCGTTCATCTCTGTCTAAGCTATAACATTCCGGTATTGATGTTTACAGCTACCAGTCCACTTTGAGGCAACTCTTTCAGGAGTTCAATGAAGGTGAGGCAGATGCTCAATTAGCAGCTCTAACTACAAGAATCATGACTGCTCTTCAGAGTAATCTGGATGGAAAGTCTAAGCAGTATAAAGATCCTGCTTTGACTCAATTATTTCTCATGAATAACATCCACTACATTGTCCGATCTGTAAGGAGGTCAGTTTCCAAGGCATTGCCTTTCTTGTGCAAGCATCATTAGGCTAATGCCATTCTTACCTACGTTTTTGCAGGTCAGAGGCGAAGGACTTACTTGGGGATGACTGGGTGCAGATACATAGGAGGATTGTACAGCAACATGCCAATCAGTATAAGAGGATTTCGTGGGCAAAGGTACTTTAGAAGAGAGATTTTTTATGCTCAAAAACCTTATTGAGTAACATTGTAGCTCCCCCATATTTCAAGCTCTGCATAGACATTTAGAATCTTCTTACTTCAGATATTTCAAAACAATTTCATATGTGACATTTCTGTAAAGAAAGTTCCTCGGCCTTGAGTGACAACATGGCACTTCTTGTGAAGTTTATCATTGGACCTTGTCCAATTCAATCAAACAGAAACTAAGCTCAGCTGAAATCTTAACCTGCAGATTCTGCAGTGCCTCACGGTTCAGGGTTCATCAGGAGGTCCTGGTGCTATGGGAAGTGATGGTACCAGTGGAATTTCAAGAGCAATGGTGAAAGATAGGTTCAAGACATTTAATGTTCAGTTTGAGGAGCTCCATCAAAGGCAATCTCAGTGGACAGTTCCCGACAGCGAGTTGCGCGAGTCACTGAGACTCGCCGTTGCAGAAGTCGTCTTGCCCGCCTATAGATCCTTCATCAAGCGCTGCGGGTGAGTTTCTCGTATGATCTTAGAAGTTTCCTTTGAAATCCTCGTAAGGTAAATTTTCATGTTTTTGGGTGTTATAGGCCACTTATTGAGAACGGGAAGAACCCTATGAAGTACATCAGGTTCAGTGTCGAGGATATTGAACGGATGCTGAATGAATTCTTTGAGGGTAAGACATGGAGTGAGCCTAAGCGATGAAATCTTCGGAGTGATGAAGGCTCTCTCTTCATCAACATTCTTCGATCATTTTTAACTCTCGAGTGGGTGGATTCTACCGATGGTCGTACCCCATCTCATTTCTTTCGTTTGCTTTACTTGTAAGTTTTGTTACTCGGAAGTCGTCTCAACCATTCTTTGAGGCCATCTTGCAGATGTTATACAAACATGTCAATTTCCATATTCTTGGTAACTCTTGAAAAGTACACAGACAAATTTGTCTATTCCCGTATACCTGCTCTGTTCATTTCCACAATTGATATTGGACTGCCAAAGAATTTTGCATCCATTGCATAGGTTCTGAAGGTCATAGATGTGCTATTGATCCGCAAATTTTGAATGGTAGAGGACAACATCGAACATGTAAATTCATGCGGCCGGATCTGCGACCTTCGGACCCGAGGAGACATCAGTCAAACTCACTAGATCCAGTGAAATTCGACACACACCACTATGAACACCACATCCTCGATCACAACCGCTCTCACTATGGCAAAGCTTTGTGGCACAGACTCAGCCACAGCGCAAACAGAATCTCATAGTTGCAGGAAATGCTGAAACCAAGTATAATGCAACAAACGCAACCAATGTGAATGCCGAAACCGACGGGATGAAAAAGCATATTGTTTAGACTCGTTCTATTAGCGTGGCACGGAATTAGTATGACAGATTCTCAGACATGTGATTATGGGCTTGGTCCGGCACAAGATGTCGTAATAGGGAAGTAATTGTACGTAGCTTTTAACTTAATCTCAACGACAAATCGTGGAAAGACACAAGATGTCACCGGAAAAACGTTAACAATCTATGTTTATAGCGAGGTCTTGCAACACGAAAAACTTAAAAAGAACCTTTTAGCTTGACAACAGAATCAGATTAACCACTAATTTGTTTTGGAAAATGGGTAAATCATTAGCTGCTCCTAAGAAAAGCTGTGTGGAATGCAAGCGGAACGAAACCATCCGACAACCTATTCCGTTTGGCCTCATTTGCTTAACATAGTACTCTCCATCTCAACATCCCAAAAACCACACCCTTCCCCTTCTATTTTCCGACATTTCCTGTCTCATTTTCTCTGTTTCTTCTCCCTCTTTCTCTCTCCCTTTTCCCTCCCTCCCTCCCTCTCCGTGAGGGGCTTGGGTCGTGCGACATTGAAAGGTTAAAAAAAAGAAAAAAAAAAGAAAGACTATTACGCAAGCCAACAATGGCGTCTTCATCTGATCACCACCACGGCGAACGACCCAAACCAGATGAAGATGAACATCAACCAAAACCAAATTCCCCTCCTGATGGAAACCACAACTCTGCCTCGCCGCCGCCTCCATCAGCTGGACACCAGGATGCCACCACCCCCAATAACTACCACCACCAGCCCCTTCCCGGCTACCCTCCTCCTGTGATGGGCTACCCCCCGCCCTACCCTCCTCCCCACAACCTCAACGGAGGCTATCCTTACGGCGCACCCCCACCGCCCGGTGGATACTACCCAGCAAACAACCCGCATTACTACCGTTCCCAAGCACCCCCAAGCGCCCCCTCGGGCTTCGCACGCGGAATCCTTGCAGGCCTAATTTTTCTCGTGGTGGTGTCGTGCACCATCACCGTCATCACGTACGTCGTCCTCCGCCCCCAGACCCCCGAGTTCCACGTTACCGCCTTCTCCGTCAACAACTTCAACATCTCCAACTCGGTCCTGATGGGCAGCTGGGACGCCAATGTCACTGTGGACAACAAGAACGAGAAGCTCAAGGCCTACTTCGAACGGATCCAGAGCTACGTGTACTACCAGGACCCGAGGAGCTATCTCAGCTGGAGCACAGAACCAGCGTTTTCCCTGGAGACTAAGACGAGCAGCGTCATCAACGTGAAGATGTCGATGATAGACGGGGAGCAGCCAACGTCCTTTGAACTGGAGGAGATGAATGAGGAGCGGCGGAATGGGACGGTGATTTTCGGGCTGGGGTTTGGGTTGGTGGGGACGTTCAAGTCCGGGTGGTGGACGAGCCACTTCGGCATGCGGGTTTACTGCCACGACTTGGCGGTTGGGTTCGCCGGGGCGTCGGGAACGGGGATCTTGAGGGACCAAAACCCTAGGCAGTGCACGGTGTATGTGTGAGAAAGATGAGCGTTGCATGCATGCTTGTGTTTATTCTCATTCGTCTAAAATTTTTCCTTAACCATTTGGGCGTCCTTTTCTTGGTATTTAGCGAAAGCAGAAATCAGAAGCCAATCTATGCTTTGAGACATGTATAAGAACACTTTCTTCGCGCCGGTTCAACCCAAGCACCGATCAAGTCTCCTATCTAAATCTTTAGCCGGGGGATCCTATTCAACTGCTCACCACTTAGGAATCTGGATCCATGTTTCAACAACAAATATGTCAGAGTAATTAAATCCTAAACCACATCTTCATTTAAAAACTTAGCCTTTTAGCCCAGGCTTGCTGATTAGCAAAAAAGAAGAAGAAGCAATAAATGGAGGATGGGTAAGTCTCTCGGGCCTGAGCCTACCTATGGGCCTTGCCTAGGCTCATCGAAAAACACCAATTCGCCCTCGTGGCTCGGACTATATAGGGGGCAGCCATGCTTATGATCGAAAGCTAAATCGCGGTCATGCAGCTTACAATTATGAACATGCCAAACATTATAAACAAAAGCATTCCCATAATGGCAAGGCCCTCAAGACAACCCTTTCAAACATCTGCTACCCTAATGTAACTTAAAATTCCTGTCCCCAGCTTCTATGAACCAAACATCCAAGGAGTACATTTTTCCACACATTTAAAAGGACAAGCTATACCAAACGGGCTCTAAAGCTGGGAACCTAATTGGAAAATCCAACTAGGCTCATCTGCGTACTCGAGGGACATGGCCCAGGTGCAAGGTTCAAAGCTGCATCACATCCACTTCCAGGGTCCTGATCAGACCAGGATGAAATGGACCCCCATTAACCACAAAAATGATGAATTTAACTGTCTAAATCATCTACAATAAAAAATCATGGACCAAAAGTGAGGGTGTCCATTCGAGGGAAAACAACTTTACATGCATATAGGGTCGTGACAAAATCAATTTGTGCGCCGGGCTCGGTCGATTAGTCGAAAGATCAATGTCCATACCGAATTTCAGATCTGGACATGATAATATTCCTACTTATGATCACCTTAAGAGGGACTTTTTGCAGTTTTGTACGACTGTAATGAGAGAGAGAGAGAGAGAGAGAGAGAGAGTAACGTTGCTTTCAAAAGGGAGGTTAATAATCGCCCTAGGAAGCTTCCAATATCAATAAAATGGGCTATAATGAAAGGTCAGGTGAGGACGTGAACAAACAAAAAAGATAGGGACAAAGGGTTTGCAGAGGGTCGATGCCCTAATTCTTGATTAGATATGAACCAATATCGAAAGTTTAGGTTGATTAAATGAGTGCACAATAATGTTGGCCTCCTTATCATGTTTTTTTTTTCCCCTTTTATTCATAAATAAACCTGAGTTAGAAAATTACAAACACATGCTGTTCTTTCACATGTCCTATCGTGTCATATTCAAAGGAAAATTATCCAAGAAGTCCTAAATCTCATAAACCTTTTAATTGTCCTAATTGAGTCCTAAACCTTCACATTTTGCCAATTGAGTCCATCCAGCCATTTTTTGTCGGAAACGGATGACGTGGACGACGGCCATCTGCCACTGGCGAGGACGACATCCCTAATTTCTGGTGAAGCTCGCCCTGAGGCCCGCCAACCGGCTAGAGGAAGAAGGGAAGGAAAAAGAAAAGAAAAAAAAAGAAAAGAATAAATAAGTAAAAAAATTGAAAATTGGTCGGCGTCCCCGTCATCGATTTCCGGCCACGCCGATTAGATTCAATTGGCAAAACTTCAAAAGGTTTAGGACTGAATTGATAAAAACGCAATATTTTAGGACTTTTTGGACAATTTTTCCCTTTTGTTGCATTTCAACCAAGTTACTTCATTCCGTAAAATTGATAACATTTTAAGCTCCGTGATACTAGGAGAGAAACGTAATTGCTTTACACTGTACAAGTGGTCCTTAAATCATGAACCTCATATTACACGACACAAGTGCAAGCATATCACATGCATTCCCCGCTGAAAACAACACCCGACCTAGCATTTGTCCCAAGTTTGGCGAGGGTCGCCTTCTTCTAAATTTCTGTATACGCCATTAACAGATTTTATTTTATAAGAAATTTGGCGACGATGATCATCATCATATAGAATTACCGCGCCGAGGGAACGCATCGCAACAATTCGATACCCTTCCTGTGTTAGCCGAGCTCGGCATGCCGACTCTAATGGACTTAAGGGGCCTTCTGATCCTGTGCTCAATTCTTAACGAACGTGGTCACGTCGACATGGCTCGAACCCCTCTTGACCCGTGAACACCGCTTGTCCGCCGCTCGAATGTCGGGCAACTATGGCATTTGGAAACTTAGTCAGAGGGCAACGATATGTGCCGAATTCGGAACAGAATTGAGAGGGATCAAGTATGGTTCTCCGAAGCTCGATTCACACGTAGTCTATAGACCTAGAACGGAGGGAACAAAATTGAATATAGGGATCTCATCGGTTCCGGCATAAAGTCAATCCAAACAGCAAACCATGTCGGACGATGGTATGCCGACAATCTGGTGCAAAAGAGAATAAAGTTATAATACAGCTAACTATCATGGGGAAAAAGCATAAGACGATAAGTTTATAATGTTAGTGCAAATGGGGGACCCTTTTGAAGGAACGCCACTTCTTTGGCTGTCTTCGGTTCCCGAAAATTCGTTTTTTGATTGTTTAATGACCAACTTATTATTGTAGAGGCTTTTTCGTTAGGTTCTGGGGACCTTTCTGCCATGGCCAGATTCCCTCCACCAAATCCCCAAGTGGGGATATACTTTTGACATCTATTTCAGAACTCTATATGTTTCTTTTCGTGTTCTTATTCAACTTTCTTGTCTCTTTCCTTCACATGCCACGAGCTTCCAATAGGGGAGAGGTAGAGGTACTATTCCAGCCCAAAAATCTAGCACTGTTATTTGTGAATTTGAGGAGTTCAAGGTTCGAGGATGATCTGGTAGGGGCTTTGTCAGAGACATTTGGATTGTCAGCAGTTCCATCAAAAGGCAGATGGAACTTTTTCAGAAGTCTAGCTCTCGGATATTGTCTCGTTTATCTTTTTTTCTTTGCCTTTTTTCTCTTCCTCTCTTTATGTTTAATCAAATCATTTATTCCGATAAAAAGAAATAAAATTTAGCCATTTTGTTTGGGAAAAAAAAAATGTTTAGGAGGTAAAGGAAATGGAGAACGAAAAATAGAGGTGAAGAAAGGGAATGTGATGAAAATGGATTTGCATTTGGTTGTTTGGTAAGATGCAAAGTGGAGGCGAATAATAAGTGAAATTCTTAAAGGAAAATGCTGGAAACATACCTTTACTTTCAAAAATCTCAAACACGTATCAAGTTAATGGGTTTTTTTTTTCTTTAAGATCATTTTGCACATTTGCGTCAATTATCTTCATATATCTATTTACGATAATATCATTATGATATCTACCTTTAAATCCTAAATTCTCCAACCAACCCACCTAGAACAATCAAATCACCTATCTTTGCCGGTGATTTCATCTTTTCGATGTGAGGTTTTAATTAGAGGAAGTGTGAATGGTATTTACGAAAAAAGATGTATGTAGGTGGTTATCGGGTAAAAAATGAGAGATGCTTTTGGTGTTTTCTCAAACCGTAAATTTCGTCTAAAACGAGTTTTCTACCATTTGAAAATTTGAAAAATGAATGTGAAAAGTACTTTTGGCCGAGAAGAATTGAAATTTTTCTTTCTGGTAAACGCAATGCACAAACATATCTATTTCACCAAGTCTCTTTTCGAGATAGTGCCTATTTGGGGGGATTTGACTCATCTCAAACGGAAGTCATTTTATTTCACTGTTCTTGAACAATTTGATGCTGGGACAATCCATCGATATATCTTGTTCATTTTGCAACGAAAAGGATGCACGTCCTTTTCCAGCCTAGATCCGTTAAACGGGTGGGTTGGGTTTGAGTTGGGTTGAAAATGGTCCGATCAAAATTGACCCGATTAGGGCGTGAATGATAACCATTATGTTCCCGAGAACAATTTCTTGCCTATTTCTATTCTTCGGACGAGTTTCTGAGCAAAGAAACGTGTTGGATAACGACACAAAATTTCTGTTTCAGAATAGAAATTAGTTTGATAACATCATAAAATTTCTACGGTTTCGATGGAGGTTAGCGTTGCGACGAGAGGCGAAGCCATGATTGTGGCGATAGATGTTCGACAATGATGGTGAGTAGAGGTGTCAAATGGGTGGATCGGGTCGAAAATGGTTTGACCGATATTAAAAATCAAATTTGGATCAAAACGACGTCGTTTTAGCCACGTCATTGCCACGTAGGAGAGAGTAAATATTAAAAAAAGCCGTGTCAGCATTTTCCGTTAGCCAAATTGAACGGAGTTAACGGAAGAACTCGATTTCACCAATTTGATAAGTTTTAGGACTTGATTGTACTTTTTGCAAGTTTTAAGACTCAATTGCACTTTTGTGACAAGTTTTAGGACTTCTAGTGAACATATCCCTAAAAAAAAAAGAGGTAATAGCAGACATATGACCCTTATACTATCAAACCAACGGCCTTGGTGGTAATTAAGAGCTCAACATTAGAATAATTCATTTAATGTTGAAAACTAAAAATTCAGCTGGTAATGAGATTAAACTCATTTGATAATATTAATCATAATGACTTGAAAGATTTAATTAAGTCAAATTTTTACTCAATGTGATAAGTAATGAATGGTTTACTTAATTCACTCAACGAGAAAAATAATGGACAAAATACCAATTTTTTTTTAAACCTATGCATTCATACCAATTTAGTCATAAACCTTTTAATTAGATCAATTTAGTCCTAAATATTTTTGCATTGGTACCAATTCAGTTTATCTGACCATTTTAGGTGGAAAATAGATGACGTGGACGCCGACCGTCCTACGTGGCACCATCGGCGGTAACGTGGACATTATTAATAACTTTACGAATACTTTTTTTTTTAAAAAAAAATTCTCTCTTTTTTCCCTTTCTTTTTTTTCTTTTGTTTTTGCCGATGGCTAGCGTGAGTTAGCCTTGCCTAGCGGCGCCTGGGCGAGCGTCGACGAGGCTAGTGGCCGACCCGCCACAGGCAAAAAGAAATGGGAAAAAATATTCAAAAACTATGTAAAAAAATGTCCATGTCAGTGCCGGCGATGCCACGTAGGACGACCGAAGTCCACGTCAGCAATTGTCTGCCTAAATTGGGCGGTTGAACTGAATTTGGACCAATACAAAAATATTTAGGACTAAATTGGTCCAATTGAAAAGTTTAGGATTGAATTTGTACCAATGCAAAAGGTTTAGGACTTTTTTGGTACTTTTCCCGAAAAATAATCGGTGGCAACTAGAATCCTGCGAAATATGCAGATAAATCCTACCGATAATGATAATTGTTCTGTCTGTCAAGAGGTTAATAATATCCAACAATCGATCTTCAAATGACATCAAAAAACATTTTATTTGTTCTCTACATAGAAAACTCTTGTGGGTCAACTTATGGTCAATTCCAAAGCTCGTGAGGAAGGACCATTAATGGCGTCCCCCCAGCTTGTAATGTGAGAACTTTGATTTCACGTCCTGTCCTGCAAACTTTTGCCGTTGGACACGTCCTTGAGAAGGGACAAGAACATTCAAGTGAAGAAGAAGAAGAGGAGGAGGAAAAGGAACAGGGCAAAGAAACAAGGGGACAAAGGGCGGTATCACAATTCACATGGACCTTTTTGAATTCCTAAGCAAGCACATGGGTTGACCCGATTGGCCGTCGGTCGAGTCTTCGATTGATTTTTGGGGATTGGATTGGACGGTGCGTGATTCCAATCAAACCCGTCGGGTACAAAGTTTGGTGAAGCGTCGATTGGAAAATATTGAATGAGCCTCAATGTTAAGTGAGGCAGAGCTAGACTTTGAGCAACGAAGACTTTAGACTCCCTGGAATCCAAATGAAAAGTAGATAAAAAGTTTCGATTTTTTTGATATGATGCATATTTTTATATGTATTCAAAGAAAATTGAGAAAATTATCCAAAAAGTCTTAAACTTATTGTAACCTTTTGACCATTTGCCAATTTAGTCATAAACTTTTCAATTGTGTCAATTTAGTTCTAAATCTATTATATAGGTGATAGGCCGAAAGGACTATATTGACAAATCGTCAAAAATTTTATGACTAAATTGGCAAATCGTCAAATGGTTTAGGACTGAATTGGCCGCCGTACGATAGGTTTAGAACTTTTTGGACAATTTTCCCTGAAAAAATTACCCAATTGTCCGTTGAAATCAAGTTGTTCTTTAGGAACATCCACGGTGATTTCTGCTTCTCGTTTTTATGACCAGTTGGAATAGCAAGAGTTTACTTCAATGTGGAAACAAGATGATAGCCATACGACTTTTTTTTTTTTTGGCTTCTTTTCTTGGAGATGAAGTTTAATAATACGTTTCTTTTAAATGGAGCGAAACAAGAGGACGAAAAAGAGGGAAAGTAGCAACGAAGCAAGTTCCGAAATGAGTTCCAAGTGTGTATAACTGTAAAAGCACTTGCGATTTCATTATGGAGTTTGGTAGGGACCAGGAAGAGGACGAGCGACATTGACAATGTGGTCAAAAAGGGACAGCTTCCATTATCTATGTTAGCTATAGTTGGTGTGATACATATGAAGTCGTGGTATCATGGCGTGGTGCATAATCTTTGCCAATTTCACCTTTGCAAGTAGATCTGATGTAGAACGGATCGCGTTTAATTATCTTGAAGATTACGATCGCCGGTACTCGGGGAATCCACGGAGAGGAATGATTAAAAAAAAACCCGATATTAGATCTAGTCCCAATTCTTCCCTAAACTTTATTTTTTGTCACAGAAATAACCCCAAACTTTAGGTCCAGTCTCAAATCTACCCCGAATTTTGTTTTGTTTGAAAAAAAGTTACCAGCTTTCAATCTATTCTCAAATCTATCCTCATGGTCTAGTCCCAACTTGACGTGGCATTTCCATATCTATAACAAATCTTCATCAGCAAGGTGACATGGAAAATTATCTCCAAATCGAAACTGTTCTATGATATGAAAGTTAGATACAACTAACATCGAATTTTGTGTATATGGCCGATGGGGTCAGAGTTGGGAGTAGAGTAAAAATTGATGAATTTTCTCTTAGAAATAAAAAAGTTCGGGGTAGATTTGTGATTTGATCTAAAGTTGTGAATTCTTTTTAGACAGAAAAGTTCGGGGCAGATTTGGACTGGACCTAAAGTTTGAGGTTTTTTTTTTCCTTGACAAAAAAAGTTCGGGGCAGAATTGAGACTGGACCTGAAGTTGGAGGTTTTTTAAGCAAATTAGGCAAGTACCCTCGGAGTGCATTTATTTTGCTCAAATTAAGTTACGTATATTATGGGTGTGCAAAGTTTAAAGTTGAGAAAGTGCAAAAAGTTGCTTGCAAAGCTACAAACTAAGGGCTCAAGCAGCTTTCTCTTTAGGAAGGCTCTAAGCCTTTTAGTCTTCTATTAACATTATAAAGGAGAGAGGCCATTTCAAGCAAGATTGAAAATTTGCTTGCCAACCTTGAAAATAAGAGCTCAAGTTTCTCCTTATGAAGCCTTTAGCCTTTTAGGGTTTCTAAATGAAAAAAAAAAAAAATGGGAGAGAAAGGGCCTTTCGAAATCAGTTTTTCAAGCTTGTAGGTGTCTTTTTGCTCTTAGGAAAACAAATCATGTCTTATACAACTTTTTATCCAATTGGTTCCGTGGTTATGTTGTGCCCTTTGTGCCGCTTTTATGAGTTTGGCCGGTTGCAAAGGAAATTGCAAAAAATAATAATAAAAAAATTCCGAATTAAAAAGAAATCTTACGTTCCGCATACAAATCGAAATCGATTTATAAAGTTAAGTTATGTGTACTAAACAATGTGGCATATTATTACCAAGTGTCGAATCCGACCTACTTATTTGAATTTCTAATCGCGTTCTATCGGGTCACCTAATATGTTAAATTTTGTAAACTCATCGTACAGCCATGACCAATAGCATGTGGCTAACATCGTTGATTTAAAAAAGTCGGTGGGCGGAGGTTGATGAGCTGGGTGAGCTAGTACTCTTACCCGATGGGTGGGCCCCAAGTACAACTCTCCTCGTCCTCCTCCTCCGTCCAATCCAATCTTCATCCGACGGTCAAGATTGCCTTGGTTATTTCTGATATGCACTCAAAGTTTGTGCCGTCGATGAAACGAGGAATTCTCGTTTCCCTAAGGACAAATATTGTCAACTCATGTGGGCCCCTTCGCTCAATTATGCTCACCACCACCAAATTTTCCATTTATTTTTTTAGCTTGATTTGCTACCATGAGTAATTTAAGATGAAAAGAGAAGAAAATATGAGCATGGTAGCGAGGTAGGCGGATCTTGCTTTCTTTGCACGATTTCGTGACTCGTTGAAATTCAGAAAGTGCATGATGCACTCATTCAATCAACCCGTATGCGAGGTGGTGCCGGAGGCAGCCCCGAGTTGGGCGGGTGGGGGACCGATTGGTGGCGAGCAAGAGCGGAGCATGGCAACCGGCTTCATAGGCGAGGGCACGATTGGACTGTGACTTCTCGGCAAAGCTTATTATAATTTATTGATAATTCCTTCTAAAGATTCAAAATGCACGAGCACAGATATCTGGCTATTTAGAGATTTATGAAACCTCGATTACATGGAATAGAGAAAACAGTGGATAAAGATAACCCATTTTTTCTAAATAACCCATTTTTTCTAAATTACATCTCTTTCTTCTTCTTCCACCGAACACCAAGATCATCATTTGATTCACTTCACTTCCATCCAAAATGATAAAAAGGGTATAGTAATAAAAGTAATCATTCACAAATTGCGTCCATCACACGTCACCCTATTTTGCACCAAAAAGCATTAAGGCCCTGGCCCTCTCCCTCTCCCTCTCCCTCACTCCCTCACCCTATCTCTACACCACCCCACCACTTCTATATACACCAACCAAGCAAAGACCTTCCACTCCCTCTCACTCCAATCCCCCCCTTCTCAAACCTCCCTCCCTCCTCCTCCTCCTCCTCCTCCGCCAACCACCATGTCGGTCAAACCCGGCGACTGCGGGAATCACCACAACAAGTGGCGGCGGCGCCTCAAGCGCTTCTGCATCGGCCTCCTCATCTTCAACTTCTTCATGCTCATCACGTTCCTCCTCGCCTGGGCCATCATCCAGCCTCACAAGCCGCGGTTCGTCCTCCAGGACGTCACCGTCTACGCCTTCAACGCCTCCGTCCCCAACTTCCTCACCTCCAACTTCCAGGTCACCATCTACTCCCGCAACCCCAACGACAGGCTCGGCATCTACTACGACCGCCTCGACACCTACGCCACCTACCGCAACCAGCAGATCACCCTCCGCACCTCCATCCCCCCGTCCTACCAGGGCCACAAGGAGGTCGACGTGTGGTCCCCCTTCGTCCTCGGCACGTCCGTCCCCGTCGCCCCCTACAACTCTCTCGCGCTGACCCAGGACCAGTCCAGCGGCGCCGTTAGCCTCTTGATCAAGATCGACGGGCGGGTGAGGTGGAAGCTCAGCACGTTCATCACCGGGAAGTACCACCTCTACGTGAAGTGCCCGGCGTTCATCACGTTCGGGACGAGGACGTCGGGGATCACCGTCGGCGAGAACGCCGTCAAGTACCAGCTGGTCCAGAAGTGTAGCGTCACCGTGTGAGACGACCTACATTAAATCCACCACTAGCAGATGCAAACGCACGAGCACTTGCACATGCCCATGCCTTGTTGTTTTCATCAACAATAATGGTTTTCGCTCTCTCTTTCGCTTTCTTATTCGCAATTTCAGTTCACTCGGTTGGTGATATATGTTGGGTTTTAGGCTTGAACTGTGTATACTTTGATGTTTTACCAGGAAATTATGTAATAAAATGGAGGAAATTAAAGAGAACAAAGTTAGGAGAATTTGGAACTTTGTGGCAAGTTGTGTTATATGTGATCGATCGATCGATTGATGATGTTGCGAATTAAAAAGAATCAATTGGGCAATAATTGGTGTCAATTCGATCGTCCAGCGGAGGTTGGAGTGTCGTTTTCTATGGTTTTTTTGCATCTAGAAAATGACATTTTTTTGATGATGGTGCTCGCTACGTGTTTACGTGTCTACGAATAGAAAATGGCCTTAGTGTCAACTTCAAGGTTTTGTCTGCGTCACTTAGGGTCACTTAGGATCCGTTCCTTTTGTGAAATTTTTTGTTTTTCGATTAATTATGCGTTGTTTTTTTCAGTTGGAAAATCTTTCAATACTGACACAAATGATGAGAAAAGAGAGTACAATTGGGTAGTTTTCAAATGGTCGGTCCATTAAATTGTTCTTGTTTACATTACGCTATATGGGACAACTACCCATGTGTGCGTACAATTTTCTCTTTTTCTTTTCTTTGCTTTTGTTGTGTAATTCTACAGGAATGAAATAGAGTAGGGATGACCCACAATTGGAGGATAAGAATAAACGCCTAGCCCTAAAGTCTTCCTACAAAGGGTTTAAATTGAGAGGATGGAAGGAGTAGCTAGTGCCTAGTGGTATTGTGGGTGATAGTGTTGAATTATTGAGAGGGGTGGGCGAGTCATCTGTTTGTGGTTGATTGGGGACGACTTGCGGTGGAGAAAATTTACTACATTGAATCCGAATCGTGCGAGCTCAATTCGCATCTACCGTCGCATGAGTCGGGCTCTTCCAGGCAAAGTAAAAAAGTGGGGGAAAAGAAAAGATAAGGCGAGCTCACGCGAGACTCACATGATCTGACCGTTCGTGCGAACTGGGTTTCCACGTTTCAAGTGCGGTGCAAGCAATGATTTCTCTCTGGTGCTGGGTGGTCGTTTTCAAAGTCCCACGCTCTCACCACCCATCCACACGACCTAGTACTAATGGCGTGATCGAAAGGGTTTTGGCAAAATCCTTTACTGTATGCTCAAATGGTCCCTCACATCTTTCTCTAACTTTCACCCTCCGGGCACATGTTGGCCACATACGAAGTGTGTGTTCTTGTAGTCTCAACTAGGATTGAATTTTCCATGGAACTAATTAAATGGTCGTGTTAGGGGTCCGCTTTTTAGGACAAATTGACTTGTGCAAAGCCACTATTGCGAAAAGTAAAGCTAACCCAAAAAGCCAGAAAGCAAAGAAAACGGTAGGAAGTGAAAGATGATTCGATTTAGCACCATGGAACCTGATTTCGATGGTTTGAGTTTACCTTTGGACGGCTTGACGAGGTAGGGTTAGCTTCCCACTGCAACAGAATCAAACCAGCAATCAACGAGGACATGCGTACAAACGCAATCTTAGAAGATGGATGGAAAAGAAGCTGGGTGTTGGCCGTTACGGGGAAATCATCTAATCCAAAGGCCCAATTCACCATGTCTATATTTAAACAATTTATGATCCATTTATTCAATATGATTAACTCATATAACTACTCAGCCCATCATTTATGGGTTAAGAAATGGGTTTATGACAATCATTTTGATAGGTCTAATCATGGCCAAGTCCGAGAATACTTTTATATGTAAATACTGCATATTTGATTCCATCCATAAATCAATTTTCGTCCCTATAAGTTCGAGTCTCAATAAGAATTGGAGTGGTCATCCCAGCCCAGTTTTGGTACTCAAACTTGATATTGTCGGGGCATCTTTCTTTAGGGTATGACCCAGGAGCTAGAACTGTTTTTTGAATAGCGGCAGTTGGAATATGTACTCTCAATGGTGGTGTCCGGTGTACATGTATAAGAGGTTTCGAGTTCAAATCACGAGCTTCGCGTTTGCTTCTAAAATTGATACGTGTGCGTCTCAAAATACAGAATCATATCGATTGACACAGACAAATCGAAAGCCAAGGTTGTCAGACAGCCTCAGGAGCAGTCCTGAGGTTGAAATGGCACATGAGCCGGCCGACACATCCCATTCAAGTAGTAAAGAACAGGCGGAACTTCTAATATTATTCAGGTTGGGCTTTGTATACTTCTTCAGATCTGTTCTTCAGGCCCATAAACTAATGCTAGTATCTAAACCACTCTTTTTGACGCGAAAAACTTCCTTTAGACCAAGTCCAAAAGCATATGAACTTGTTACTCATCGATCCACAGGAAGACAAGGCAGAATATGACCTACCTGATGGGAGAAATGGGGCCTAACTCCCTAAAAATTCCTAAATTTCAAGCCCAGTTCCAATTTTGCTCCGAACTTTTTTTTTTCCTCATAATTTTTTTTTAACTTTTACTATATTTCCAAATCCGCCCACACATCCGAAAATCGCAACTCGTTTACTCAAAATTATAAATATCAAAACCAATTAAAAGTTCATTATTAGAATCTGCGTTATCATTAAGAAACAATAGCACTCTCTTGATTTTGGTAATATGAAAGAAAATCACTAGCAATTTTTGCACACGCGGGCAGATTTAGACCTAGAGTGAAGTTAAGGATTTTTTATGAGACAAAAAAGAGTTCGGGGCGAAATTGGACTGAACCTAAAGTTAAGGATTTTTTTCAAGGAATTAGGCCAAGAAATGGGTTAGGTAGACAGCTCATAACTCGACCAAGAAATGCATCATTGTTAATTTCGGCTTTGTTCCCATCACATATTTCTGGCATACAAACTTAAAAAGAAGTCTTTTTTCCAATCACATTTCAGTTCATGGCACACTAGAGATCAATGTGTAGACCGAAATGTTAAAGCTGATTGCCAGTGGTACATTACTAAATGGAGAGGACTCTTGACCAATTATGGTCAATCTAGGACTTTGTGAAACAGGACAGAGCATGAAGACTCAGGAAATTGTTTATTTTCAATCTCACCCCTTCATTATTAATGGCAAAACATTGACAGGTCGGTTCATTTCCGAGTGAGAGTCGACCAATGACAACGTAGAATCTAATCTTACTTTGCTTAGCGAAAAAATGACAACAAAGAAAAAATGGAGCCATCGTGACCACGAGTCATGACATATCGAACCATGTATAAATAATAACCTATATGTAGCTTCCGACTAGATGTCCCTCATACTTTATTTTTTGTAAATGTTAAATTTCCCAAAAAAATGGTGATGCCATGTTCTTAAAAAAATGTGGGGAGAGGCACCCTTTTATTAGACTACAGACCTAGGTGACAAAAATCTAGGCCTGTATCAAACCAATCCACACAAATTAAATCAACTTCTCATCTCACCCCCCCACAAACACAATTTGCTATTCTATAGAAACATAAATTGTTTACGGACTAGCCCTAAGGATTACTGCAAATTACAGCCAAATGGGATTCTAAAAACTCTATTTTGTTGAGTGAATCTCTTTGCCGCTCTCGTGAGAAACTTTACTTGGCAAAAAGAGAAGAGATTAATCATAATGAAGGAATCTTTTTGTAGTTTTTGTTTAATTGGCCTGTATTTACCAAAGGGCCATGCTAGGAAGACATGCTGACCATACATTTCAAGTGTGAGAGTCTGGTTAAAAGTGTTAAATTCTTGTTGCCATGCATATCACAGTTGGATGTGTGGTCAGCGTGTCCTAGTCACTTTCCAAAAAGTAACGGGACGGGACCATCCTCTTAGCTTTTTTCTTTGCCATATCGAGCATGTTACATATATAGAAATTATATCACCGCGTTGTGTACAGTTTTGCCTAGCGGTAAAATGTCCATCTCATGAAAAGGGATTATTAGGACTAAATGCGACGATGATCTCATTTTTTTTTTTATAAGAAAAAGTCAATTTAAAGTTCACATAGGTTTAGTTGGTAGGTTACTTGGTACATAAGACACTTGAATGAATATCTAATTACAATGCAAATATGTGTTCGTGATTTGTTTTTCCCGGGAAGGTGCGGATTTATGTCTGGTTTCTAATTGAGCATAAGCAACCGCGTCAAACGTCAACGCGTTGCCGCTGTCCTGTCCATTTCCTCTCAACTCCTCCAATAAGAACCCACAGCGCGATCATCTTCCTCATTCTCAAACTCCAATCCCTACAAACCAAAGAAGCAGCCAGCCCTCTCTGAACTTTCTTCATCGGAAGCCAGTCATGGCAGGGAAACAAGGCCCCGACTGCGGCTGCGGCTGCTGCCTCCTCAAACTCCTCTTTGAAATTGTTGCCACGGTCCTCATCATCGTTGGCATCGCCGCCCTCGTCTTCTGGCTCATCTTCCGCCCCGTCAACCTGGTCAAGTTCCACGTCACGGAGGCCGAGCTGGCCCGGTTCAACCTCACCGCCAACAACTCCGTCCTCGACTACGACCTCAAGCTCAACCTCACCATCCGGAACCCTAACAAGAAGATCGGCGTGTACTACGACCGCCTCGAGGCGAGGGCCTTCTACGAGGACCAGAGGTTCGGCGCCGACGAGGCGGCTTCTTTCTATCAGGGTCACAAGACTACGAGCATGGTTAGTCCAGGGTTCGCAGGCCAGCGAGTGGTGGTGCTCGGGGCGACGGAGCTCTCCGGTTTCGACGCAGATAAGACGGCGGGTGTTTTCAATATCAAGGTGAAGTTGTATTTGAGAGTGAGGTTCAAACTGGGGTCGTTGAAGACTTTCAGGTTCAAGCCCAAGGTGAAGTGTGGCTTGAAGGTGCCTTTGAGCTCCAACAATGGCGGATCGCCCGGTAATTTTCAGACTACCAAGTGCGACATCGATTGGAATATTTTCTAAGTTTTATGCCAGATATATATGTTTTTGAGGTTTACGATTATTTTTCCTTTTTGTCTTCTAATTCAGCAAGTACTTTATTATTTTGGGATGGATGTATACGTGACATGACATGCCCTATGGATCTTGCTTTTGTGTATATGCATATTTACACTTTTGTGGTTCTTCTTATTAGGCTTATTTTCTTGTCTATAGCATGAAGTAAGAAATTAAAAATATTGCTTTGAAAATATTTTAGTTTTTAAAGGGTGTGTCATTTTCCATTTAAAAGAAGATGACGCTAAAACGTTTACGCTTATAATAATTTATGTGTGCAATAGTGAATGAAGATTGAAATTTTGTCTTAAGAACAGATTAGGTGGACCGTGGATCAGCTAAGTGAGGCTTTAATTCATGTTGCATGGACTATTATAATGCACGTGGAATATCAGGGAAGAAAGAAAACAGACGTGTAACGTCCACGTGGAAAATATAAAAATTAGCTGAAATGAGCTTAATTGAGTTGGTAGACCAGCTCAATAAACTAGAGTAGAGGCTATAGACCAAGTTTTTTTTTTAATTTTTTTATTGGTCGAAACTATAGACCGAGTTCATCGATCGACATATGTCTCTTTCATCTAACAAATGGTTTGATCCATTGTCTCGGTCAAGTCTTATTTTCTAGGTGATGCAAGGTTTATTGAATCACATTCCCATTTTTACCAACCCTCTCTATAGAATTCTATTTATAAGCAAAGCATCCTTTATTCCAGCGGCGTGGGTCATGGCCGAGGGAATTTTTCTTACCTAAGAATATAATGACAGATATTAGGGGTCAGAACACCTAACACGAATGTTAGCTAAATCGATGACTGCTTTGCATTATATGCTACGTCAAGGGGAGGGGAAACTCTCGTTTGGGACAAGAAAATAGCGAACCGGAACAGATGAAAGAGCGATTTTTTCCCCAATTAAGGTTCTCGATTAAAGAAAGAAAATGTAGCTTATGTTAAACTTACATGTGCAGCGCGATTGTTAGGACCGGGGAATCCTAGTTTGGTTCGATAGAGGTGGGTGTAGGATTAGATCGAGGATCGTAAAAACTCCATAAGAGCGCGACTTTAAAGTTCATGTCATTTCTAAACTAGATGCGCTTGAAAAAGTCACTTAGAAAAATCGAGCTAAATTGGATTTCAAAGTCAACCTATGTTCATATTGAAAGGGTAGGATGGTCTTGATTCGATTACTTTTCCTGGCTTAGGATAGGGACCATGGAAAGATCCAAGCAAATACGATCCGGATCTTAATGGGCCTTGTTGAATTTTGGTAAAGCAATCAAAAGAACACGAGAATTATGAGGTTCGGCGATGTGCCTACGTCCTCGGGCTAAAACTCTTGTATATTTTATTATGTTTTATCGGCTGCCATTATTCTGCAATTTGTACACAAGGGTTGTTACAACAAAGGAAACAAACAAACCCGAAAAATAGAAAAAACGCTATCAATATGCAGATTTGCCTACAATCTCTCCTTTCCTTTGAATAGGAGTGCAAATCACGCAAATATCGCCAATACTCCTCCTCAAGTTGGAGCGAAGACATCGTCAGAGGTCAACTTGTTCACCCTATCCTGAAATACTCCCTTGGATAAAGCTTTGGTGAAGACATCAGCAAGTTGATCCTTACTACGAATATATGGCGTCTCCAGAGTCTTGTCTTGAACCTTTTCCCTTACAAAGTGACAATCGACCTCTATGTGTTTGGTCCTCTCATGGAAGACTGGATTTGAAGCAATATGAGTTGCCGCCTGATTATCACAAAATAGCTTCGTAGGTTTAGACGTGGCATCACGGCCCAATTCTTGAAGTAATAAACTGAGCCATACGATCTCACTAGTGGCAACAGCCATGGCTCGGTACTCAGCTTCTGCACTAGATCTAGCCACAACTGTTTGCTTCTTACTTTTCCAGGTAACAAAACTTCCACCAACAAAGGTACAAAAACCTGTGGTAGACTTTCTATCCATACGGTTGCCAGCCCAATCAGCATCAGTAAAACCCACAATCTTTGTATTACCATTATTCTTCAACAATATTCCTCTTTCGGGTGAAGCTTTCAAATATCGAAGGAGTTGGTTTATCAACTTCATATGCCCTTGTGTAGGTTTCTGCATAAATTGGCTTACATAGCTGACAGAATAAGCAATGTCAAGCCTAGTAATGGTTACGTAAATCAATCTCCCTACCAAATGTTGAAATTGCCCAATATCCTCTAATGGTGTTTCATTAGACACGGTCTTACTGTTGTAATCCATAGGAGTGCTAGCAGGTTTAACGTCCAACTTACCAGTCTCCTTCAGTAGATCTAGGACATATTTCCTTTGAGACAAGAATAGACCTTTGTCAGAACTTGCTACCTCTATGCCCCAAAAATACCTCAATTTTCCAAGATCTTTAATGTCAATTTCTTTGCCCAACCATTGTTTAAGTTCTGCAATACCTGTTAAGTTACTGCCAGTAATAATAAGATCATCAACATAAACGACAATGACAACAATACCTTCACCGACTGCTTTAGTGAACATTGAAGAATCAGCTGCACTCCTTTTGAAACCAAATCTAATGAGTGCAGAACTCAGTTTGCCATACCATGCTCTAGGCGACTGTTTGAAACCATATATTGCATTCTTTAATTTGCAAACCGTTCCCTTATCATTCTCTAAGAAATGTCATGGAGGGAGATCCATATAGACCTCTTCCTCCAAGTTGGAGGAAGGCATTCTTCACATCCAACTGAAACAACGTCCAGTCACAGTTAACTGCCACAGATAGAAGGACACGAACAGTATTCATTTTCACTACAGGAGCAAATGTTTCCTTGTAGTCTATCCCATAGGTTTAAGTATACCCTTTTGCGACAAGTCGGGCTTTGTACCTCTCAACTGACCCATCACTATTATATTTGATTTTGTAAACTCACCGACATCCAACTGTCTTCTTCCCATTTGGCAATTTAACAAGTTCCCAAGTACGGTTACGATTCAATGCCTAGAGCTCATCTTTCATGGCATTCACCCACACACTGTTTTTACATGATTCCAAGAAGGTATTGGGCTCCTGTTGATTTTCAATGGCAGACAAGAAGCTTAAATAATTATGGGAAATTCTACCATACCCAATAAAATCTTGAATGGGATGTTGAGCAGTATAATATGTTGAAAAATCACGAAGCCACGTTGAAGGCCTTGGAATGCGCGATGATTTGCGGATTGGGGCTGAAATAATAGGTACCGCATCTGCTAGAACTCCCTCTGTTGCATCGTCAGTCCCAACTTCCAAATCAGCTGCAACTTGAATAGGAGCAGTGTTGACCTTTTCTATATCCATTGGCCCATTCCCTTGAACAGCTGTTGTTGGAATTTCCTCTTGATTGAACATTGAAGGCTCAATAGGTAGGACAAGAAGCAAAAATTCATCAGAATAGTCATCTTGCTCTCCCTGAATTTGATTCTTGGCAAAAAACATGTTAGTCTCATCAAAGACAACATCACGAGAAATATAAACGCGTCTAGTACTCGGTTCATAGCATTTATATCCCTTCTTGACGTTCAAGTATCCCACAAATACACACTTTCGAGCTCACGGATCCAGCTTGTCACCAGATTGAGAATGCACATAACACACGCATCCAAAAATTCTTAGGTGAGAGATACCAAATTTTCGGCCATACAGACTTTCAATTGGAACCTTATATTCCAATACTTTACTAGGCAAACGGTTGATTAAGTAGCAGCTAGTAAGGACTGCATCTGCCCAATATGTCTTGGGTAAGTTTTCTGAGAATAATAGTGCTCAGGTAACTTCAAGTAGATGCCTATTTTTCCTTTCTGCAACTCCATTCTGCTGTGAAGTTCCCATGCAGGAGGTTTGATGAATGATTCCCAAGTCACGTACGAACACTTGAAAAGCCTGATTGGTATATTCAGTTCCATTGTCTGTACGAAGAATTTTTACTGTAGTGTTAAATTGATTTTTCACCATATTGCAAAAATCTTGAAACACATGCAGAACTTCACTTTCGGATTTAAGCAAATAAAGCCATGTGGCTCGAGATTTATCATCAATAAATGTAACAAAATACTTGAACCCCTTCTTAGAGTCAATAGGAGAAGCCCCCAAACGTCCGAGTGAATTAAATAAAATAACTGATCTGATTTATGTGTGCTATGTGGAAAAGGTAACCTATGCTGCTTAACATAATGACAAGGATCACAGCAATTGGAATCATAACTTAAAGTCATATCAAGAGCATGTAACACCCGATTAGAGGGATGACCCAAACACCAATGCCACAATCGAGATGTGTCAATAGTCTTCCGTTGCGCCAACAACACTTCGTTGTTGAAGTTCACCATATACAGTCCATTCTGCAACTGCACCAATCATCCTCCTGGTGGTTCGATCTTGAAAGAAAACCTTTTGAGGAGTAAAAATAGCATTGCAATTCCACTGATTAGTGCATTTGCTAACTGACAATAGATTTGAGGATAATTCAAGTACCAATAATGCTTCAAAATTATGTGAGAAAAATTTAATTTGTCCAACACCCTTAGTTGGAACCTACCCACCATTAGCAATAGTAATAGGTGGATATGACACACCTGAAGTAATATTGGATAGCAAGTTTGGGGAACTACACATGTGGTCTGTAGCTCCAGAGTCAACAATAAATTGAGTTTTGGATAAAGCTGAGTAAGCATGAACATTACCATATGTCATACCCAAATTTCCAGTTTCAGTGCTAGAAGCGTTTGTTCCATTGCCATGTATCTGTAGTAATTGCTGAACTTGTTGAGACAACACCTCCAACTTGGATTGAACATCATTTGGATTGTCTTGGACTGCCACCTTAGCTTCCGCACCCCTATCTTTGGAAAGACGCATATGCGGATGAAGGACCCAACACCTCTCTTTGGAATGGCCATCACGATTGCAATGGTCACAATGAAATCGTGCTGGTTTCTTGAATTTTCCTTTGGCAAATCGAGTATTGGGGTCTCCTTGCTTCATGTTGATAGCACTGTGGGCCGATTCTTCACCGATCTCTCCTGATGCAATTGGGGCCGAAGGCATGACACGTCTCCTTGTTTCCTCACTTTGGATTATGGCACAGACTTCATTGAATGTAGGCAATTGAGAACTCATAAGAATTTGACGTTTGGTGTCCTCAAATTCTAGCCTGATGCTTGCTAATAGCTGAAAGATTTTATCTTGCTCTTCTCGATTGATATAATCCATCGCATTCTGGGTCGCAGGTCTATACCGACGAAGCTCATCCCATTGCTTCTTCATTTTTCCCAGGTGTTCAGTGAAAGATTGTGTTACGCCTTGCTTAGAATAAGCAAGTCCTTGTTGCAGTTCAAAGATCCAAGATGCATTTCTGGCTTGACCATACATCTCGTATATCGAATCCCACAACGTCTTTACTGACTATGAATATGCAAATAACTCGTAGATCTCCGGTTCCATGGAATTGAATATCCAAGACATCACATTGTGGTCATTGGCTTGCCATTCCTCAAAAGAGGGATCAGACTCTTGAGGAATTTTTGTCCGACCAGTGATGTGGCCCAACCGAGATCGTCCACCAGGAGCAATTGTGACGGCTCGGGACCACGGCAGAAAGTTCCTCCCATTCAGCAACAAGGACGTGAGTCGATGACTGTGTGCCTCCTGCACAACGGTCTTCGATGACCCCATCCCCGCAACAGCCTTCGATGACTCCATCCCCGCAACATTTTGCTCTTTATCACCCACAACGCAAAGCAGACAAAAGGAAAGGAATTGCAGAGACGACAGAAGACGAGCGAAAAGAAATTCGATACAGTACTCACAGGAATCGCCGACCTAAAACCCGTTATGATACCATGTTGAATTTTGGTAAAGCAATCAAAAGAACACGAGAATTACGAGGTTCGGCGATGTGCCTACGTCCTCGGGCTAAAACTCTCGTATATTTTATTATGTTTTATCGGCTGCCATTATTCTGCAATTTGTACACAAGGGTTGTTACAACAAAGGAAACAAAAAAACCCGAAAAATAGAAAAAACGCTATCGGTATGCAAATTTGCCTACAATCTCTCCTTTCCTTTGAACAGGAGTGCAAATCACGCAAATATCGCCAATAGGCCTCCTAAAAATTCTAAATTGACAAGAATTAACCTGTACTCGTTGCAAGCAAGGTTTTCCCTTGCTTTCTCCACTAAACCAGCCATCCATCGGTTCAGCTA
Organism: Lenwebbia sp. NSW1173648; assembly: GCA_029784005.1. NCBI lineage: Eukaryota > Viridiplantae > Streptophyta > Magnoliopsida > Myrtales > Myrtaceae > Lenwebbia > Lenwebbia sp. NSW1173648. The sequence goes on along the minus strand of JARCGZ010000008.1, from coordinate 2,833,135 downwards.
AAACTATACACCTAAGCAATCACCTCAGCCAAAATTATCCACGTTACTAAATAAGTTCCAATTGTTTGACCTCATTCTTGACTCAAATAAGGGAAAAAGCCACCAACCTAAACTATACCCATTGGCTAAGTAGCACCGACACTCGACATTCGACACTCGACACGCGATACGACATGACACGCCGATACGTCATTCTAAAAAAAATAAAGAATTCCGGCACGTTGGGACACGATGTATACTAAATGTATATTTTTATACATACATGATAAATTATATCAACATTGAGTTTCTTCTTCTTCTTCTTCTTTTTATGTTATATCACGATTTTTTTTTTGGTGGCTGGGTATATGACTTAAGTATATATATTTTTGATAAATTTATATTTTGATCCCTAATTTTTTGAAAATGCTTAAAATTGACCCGTGTGTGTCAAAATAGCGTTGTCATGATGCTGAACTCGCGTGTCACTGACATGTCTGGAGCGCTGACCACGGGTCGGTCGCATGTCGAAGAGTGTCGAACACGACACATAGACCCCTAGAGAGTGTCGGTGCTTCATAGCCCACTGAGACACATTTACCCCGAACTTTTTTTTGTGACACTAAAAATCCCAAATTTGTACCCGTGTGATACATTTACCCTCCTTCAAGAAATACCCTTAAAAAATCTGACGTGGCGCTGATGTGGTGCCACACAAGCGCCACATAAAAAAAACATAAACAAAAAAAAAATCAAACTTGAGGATACAAAAAAAAAACAGAGGAGAGAGATAACAAATGGTGGGGGACGGCACCGTCATTCCAGCTTCGCCGACGAGGGCCGTCGCCACCTTGGGTCGTTTGCGACAAAGCAGAACTCGGCCCATATGGCATTGAGATCGGCGCGTGTCGCGACCTAAAAATCGAGCTTTCAATTTTTAGGTTAATGGATTATCAGATTAATTATTTAATTAGCTTAACTCGGACTCTCCCAAACCCTATCAATTCGTAACTTGAGGTTCAATTTGATTAACATGCAAATGTTTTCAATTTGAGCCGCCACTAATTATTTTTTGTAGGTCGATTAGAAACTTAAGAACTAATTTACTCATACGAACCAGAGATTAAGAGTCCGAGGACTTGATTACATTAATTTTTCAATTAATGCCCTTTCTGTACCATTTTATTTCATGAAAAATTTGTCAAACGATTTTGATTAAATTTTAACCTAAGTCACTAACAAAAGTGATCACACGGGTGCACAAGCAATTAACATAACAACAAGAATTCAATGGTTTGCAAGAAGCATGCGCCAGGCAATTATTTTTTGGGATTTTTAATTATGAAAAGGTAAAGAACTAAACTATATGCAATGCATGACATGAATGATTTTTTTTTTTCGGATTTAATTACAACCCTAAGTAAAACTATGCCAAAATACTTTATTTCTCATATATTTTAGGATTTAAGTTGCCCTAAACCCTAACTTATTAAAGATTAGGTATTTTTGACATGAATTACCGTTTTAGAGGTAATTTTAAAGGAAAATGCAATCTAACCAGATAGATTAAATATGTAATTATCTACATGATTTCAATTTTAAGATGCAAATTTTATCTTCACATGGCAATTGATAAATGCAAACCTTTTACAATTTTTTGAAAATATCATGCGACGCGATATATTTCAAAATAGATATGCAGTCAATCAATTCAAATCAAAACCAAATGAAATCAAGAAAGTGGATATATGCCAATCAATTTTTGAAATATTTCGCAATATTTGAACCAATCTTTAATCCGTAATCTTACGGGCTAACGATCGAATTCAAATCCTTACCTAATCGAATCGAATATTCCATCGATAATCTTAAAGATGGACTTTTTCGAGTATATGGTAAGTTACGGATTAGGAAAAATTCATAATCAACATGTATTTTGAAAAGATATCCACTTTAATGCAATCTATGCTCAAGATATGCCATATGTTCAAAGTAGGCAAGTAATATTCTAATTTAAAAATCAGAAATTTTACTTTGTCTTCCAAAATTGTCTTTCCAAAATTCGAACCGAATCAAATCGAACTCAATCTAAGACCAACTGGAGTCTTGCGGATGAGCAAGGACAGCGGTGCTGACTTGCGACGTTCGGGTCGGGGTTGGCAAGGCGGCAGAAATTACTATTCGGTCGTCAATCTCTCGCCAAGAAACCTGCAAGATTAGATTTAAGCAAGGTGATGTGAGCAAAACCGAGTGCACGTAGGCCGTTGCGGGCTGGGTTCCATGTCAATTCTACTGGAATTGGTCAACAAATTGCCAAGTATGCTTTAGGCAATCTCCAGGACCGAACAGATGCACCAAGTGGCTACTGAAGTTGATATGGAAGTAGTGGATTGATCTGGTGGCTCGGACACATGCAGGGACCACGAGACGTCTCGGATGGTTCGGCTCGTCGGTGCTTGTGGTGAAGGTGCGGTCTTCGCTAGGTTCGCTGGACACCCCACAAGATATGAAGATATGAGGATGGCACTCGGCGACTTGTGATGTGGGGCTGCAACGTCGTTGTCTCGGCTTCGGAGCTCTCAACGGGCGACCGGCGGTTCTCGGCCTTGGACTCGTGGTTGGTCTTGGTCGTAGGTGGGGGCTCGCAGGCGCAAGAGGCCAGCAGCTAAAACAGCAACTGCAGAATTCTTCTCCTCAAATAAACGACGATCAAAATAGAACAAAGTCCAAGACCATCAATTTCAAAGCATGGACACCCCAATCTCTTTGTATTTTCAAGCTATAGATTGCACTCGAGTAAAGGTGGCAAAATAGGTCTAAAACCCATATATTGAACCATATTTAGTATGTGACCAAAAAAAAAAAAAACATATTTAGCAGTGTGGGTCATAAATGAGTTGCATTTAGTTTTAAAAATAACTCATAAATTGGTTACTTAACAACTTAATTTGTCATAAATGAGTTACCTAAGTATCTTAAATAGATCATAAACAAGTTTTCTGAATTTTTAATTTTCTGAATTCTTATAATTTTTTTATATTTATATTTATTTTTTATTTTTCTTCTACGAAACCCGGCGAGGGTTGCAAATTTTTTAATTACTTTTAATTTAATTTTATTATTTTTTCTTTTCTTTTCTTTCTTTGTCTTTTTCCTTATTCCTCTGCCGCGACCGACCAGGGACGGCCACAAGCGAGGTTGAGCCTCGCCGGGATGAGTTGGTTATTAATGAGTAATCATTGGGAAATAGAGATTGCTGAATTGTTAGGAGTTAAGTAGAAGATGTTTGACTGATTTGCAACCGTTGTTAACTGTTGGTAGAATATATAAATATTTGAATTGTAGTTAATAGAAAGGACCGCTGATCAATTAAAAACCACAAGTTGTTCGATTTTAACTTCTTATTCATCTTTACATTTGAGTAATGTTATCCATGTCACAGAAACCCCAATATTAGGTGATCCGCTTTCCTTTACATGGTTGGACACAATTGTCTCTCGCTCTTAGTACTTTTAACTTTCTCGCCGTCCATATTTCATGTCCAAAAATCAATAAATAACCATTCATAACTTTTGTCCATTTATCCGTGGATCCATACTTCGATAGGAATTTGATCGATACTCTTCGGTGAAAAGACATCATCAGTGGACGTTCAGATAGACTACGCTACCTAATTTCAAGGACCGATTACCTATAATATACTTCATTAGGGTGCGAAGTGCAAATCAAGTAATCATTTAGTCTCGAGCAGCCTGCGAACATAGATCTAGTGCATACTGACATATGTCTAAGCTTAAAGTTCAATTTCAAACTTAAAGCTCGAGAATTTGGCTAACCTTGAATTAGCCTTGATAAGATATAGAATAGGGACTTCGATGCCTTGCGGTATCTTTGAACTTCTACCAATTTATTTGACCATCCAATTTCAGATGGTATCAAAGCCACTTGTATGTAATTTGATTCCTCACGTTCTTCTTAATTCCGTAGATTCATGGGTTGCGGATATCCATACTCGACTAGAGAAAACTACCACCTGTATTTTATAACTAAGTCTCAACATGTTAATTAGGTTGTTCGTTTTTACCAAAAAAGTCATATGCATGTTGCAATTGTGTTAATTCAGTCATAACATTTTTCTTTTTTGTCAATTGAGTCATAAACCTTTTGCATTTTTGTCAATTTAGTTCATTTAACAGGCCGGCTCTGATATGGATAATTTTATTTTAATATTTTGCTATTTTCCCCTTTTCGCCTTTTCTTTCTTTATCATTTTTTGTTCTTCCCACTGTGGCCGGCGAGGGCTTTGAGGTCGCGCCTCGCGATGGTCTGGGTTCATGAGGCGTGGCCGACGAGCTCCGTTGACCTTCGCTGGCCACGGTGGGAAGGGAAAAAAAAAAAAGAGAAAAAAGAAAAAAAGAAATAGCAAATTGGAGCATGCTGAGATTTAGACTAATGCAAGTAGCAAATTGCATTGACATGACACGGTTTGACTACGCATCTCGACTCCACTCAAGGGAAACAAAACAAAGCCCTTAAATACTGAGAGGAGTACCATATGAAATAGAAGACCCCGTTCATCAAATCGAGTATTGTTTTGTATAATATTTTTTTTTTCTCTAAGCTACCCTCCATGTCAATCTAGCCACGTCAGACTATATAAAATAATATGAGTGATGTCGTGAAATATGATCAATTTGGACCGACCGCGCAATTGATTATTCGATCAAACTCAGCCATGGTCAAGACGACTTGTTAGTCAACGCAAGTCAAATGAGGGATCACCAAAACTCGTATTTTATTCTACGCTACCATCCATACATTGCAAATTGTTCAACAGACTTCGAACGGCGATTACGGGGTCTTCCCTCCGGCGACAGCCGCCGGCGACCAGTGTCAACCCTAAAACAAACGGAATCATCATCATCTCAGTCTGTATATCCCATAACCGCCATTTTTACATGATCAAACGCCCAGTGCTAGCTTTCACCATCCAAGACAATCGCAACTGCCGCCTGACGATCATCCCGAGCAGGCGAAGGCGTAGGAGTGAAGTAGGCCGGCGACGCGCACGGCGTCGAGAACGGCGTCACCCCCTCCTCCACCTCCAGGACGACCGCCGCCGCTTCGTCCAGCGGAGCCTCGTCGTCGACCTCCGCGAGGCGCTCCCTCAGGCACACCCTCTTCTTGTCATCAATCGTCTGCCAAGAAGACGAACCGCTCTTGCTCTTGACATTGCTACCGCAATCGGAATCCACAGCGTCCTCTCTCTCTTCTTCATTGATGGTGAACAGCAGCCTCGGAGGTCCGTACAACCTCTGCCACTTGGCCAGCTCGTCGCCGTCGTCATCGTCCCGGTCGTCGATCTCCGTTCGGTTTCCAGGAGCCCCATCGGGCTCGACCCTCGACTGGTTGTTCCAGCAGAAGAAGTAGAGCAACTCCTTCGACGGCGGCGCGTGGATGGCCCCCCTGACAGCGGACTCATGGTCTCCTCTCCCTCCGCCGCCGGCGAGGCTCCGCTGCCGGAACTTTCGGCTGCGCAGTAGGACCCAGAGGATCTGAGCAGCCAGTGCCACGACAGAGACAACGAAGACTGCCGTGAGGGCGGTCCCGAGCTTGGTGAGAGAGCTCATGGCTCGCGATGCTTCGTGGAACTTTCAGAGAGAGAGAGAGAGAAATGGTTCTTGTGGTTGTGGACCCTGGGTTGTTAGGGTGTTTCATGGGGATGCAGTGGGCAACCGGTGGGTTACCGGGGGAGCCGAGTGGGCGATGGGGGGTGAGAGAGCGAGAGGTGTTGTGGGGTGTAGCAGGTTGCCGGTGGCGGAAAACGGATAAGAGGGGACTAAGAAGGACAAAAGGGCTGCTGCAGCTGGTTTCTTGGAAATTATGGTGGGCGGAGAAAATAAAAAAATAAAAAAAAAAGGAAAGGAAAGGAAAGGAAAGGAAATAGTAGGTGGATCAGGATGAATGTTGGTGCTGACTGTGACGTGGACTCTCTTTTATTTGAATTTGATTGGCGGGTTGAACTGAGGTCGTCCAGAGAGGGATTTGTACAAGTTGGTGTGGAGAAGCAATACGATACGACCTCCTCTTCCTTTCATTAGGCCCAAATCTTGCTCCTAATCATTTAGATAAAAGTTTGTTGTTTCGCAACACAATCACCACATGATTCATGATTCGTAGGTGAACTTTTCGCATCGGCCAGGAAGCCCTCAAATCCATGAAATGCTCATCCCATTTCGTGATTTGAATTCATATGGGAGCCAAAACCTGAATAGGCAATCCGAACGTGAGATTGTGTTGCACCCAAATAATATGGAGAACCGAACTTGTGTCGTGCACAAAATTCACATGCTCACATAGATCGGTTCGTCAACCGCGCTGAAAACGCCAACCACCCAAGAGGGGGTTAAAGATGATTTCTCGCTGTAGCAAAGTGCTGAGGTTTCTTATAGCCGGTTCAACATGTATTACGCATATAGATCCGTAAAAAGAGGGAGCTAAAATTGCCTTGGAAGCCAGCTCCCAAAAGGTAGCCAATCATTATTACTACTTGAATAAGCAAACATAGGCAAGAAAAGAGGCGGTTGAAGTCCGCATTAAGCTAATGATGACATCGTAAACATCGAGATTAAGCTAATCGCGACAGACATGAGCTCGGGCTGTGGGCCCCGGAAAGTAAACTGTCCCGATCGTCTAGGTGGGCTGTCCATTTTAGCACGTGACCGAACCGGCCTTTTTGCTCGTGCATTCCGGCTCCCCACCCCTGCGGATCCATACGCTTTTCAACCATAGTAAGTAGCTAGTGGCTCCTATTAGCCCATCAGCCACACCTCATACGTTGCGTGGTTCATCATCTAAAATTAGAGTACACTCTCTTACTCGTGAATGTAATCAAGCTCTGCACCTAATTGCCCCGAGCGTTTATTCGATTGTAAGCATGTCGGCCCGCCCGGCTCAGACCCCGAATTCGAATCGCCGCTGCGCTTGCGCGTTCTCTTTTGCCGCTTTATGACCGGATCGTGAGGGGAGCTTGGAATGTGGAAGCTCTTAAATGGGCCAATCAACCATGACCAAGCCCACGCCCACGCCCAGAATAATCGGTTGGAATTTCTGCTTTCCCCCTCTCTTGTTCTGACGGTAGAAATCGAAATTTTGCCTGTATGATTCAGCCAAGGAAGAAGAAGAAGAACAAGAAGAAGAAATAATGAAACAGGCACGTGTAGGTCTCAAAACGTCTCACTAATGTTCCTTTTTCTTTCTTTGGTAGGTAAAGCGAAAACGATACGATCGTCATAGCAACTATAGCCCGTGGTTGATTAAGACAATCTTTTTCACATATGTATAGATGTATATACGTATCACATGATTGTTTAAGAGCATAAAGATTCATTGTGTCGAAAGCATTGAGGTACAAAAAGGAAAAGGATGGATGGATTAAACATCACTTGGAAAGTGTTTGCTCACATATTGGAAATTACGTTCAACAGGAAATAAGAGAACTGTTTTGGCTTTTATTTTGTCTACAGACTGAAAGCAATTTCTCTTTTCAGAATTTCCATTCTAGATTATAAGGTAGGCAACTATCCAAAGGAAACATGCTATTTAAATTTTGAAAACACCCGACCGAACATAGTTTTAACGAATTTTGTGCTCATATTGAAATTTCTATTTTCATGAACCGAATATGTTTTGGAAAAACCTAAAATGAACACACAAATTTGTTTACCTAGTGAGTTTGACCTTGTTCCAAACAACAACATGAACTTGAGCACCTAGACTCAATAACCTATGGAGTGGCACCCGTTTTTCAAAGTTCTCTCCTAGTGTGAGCGACTGGTTTTGGGTAGACCCTGGAACTGGGAACCGGCCTACTCAATAACTTATGAAGTGGCACCTGTTTTTTTACAGTTCCCTCTTATGGATGAGCACCGGTCCTGGATAGACTCTAGAGTCGGACTGAACCGGCTCTATCAGGCTGGTTCTCGATTCTAAATTTTTGGAACCTGTCTATTATTATTCTTGGGTGTAGAACCGGAACTGAACCGAGGTAACCTTTATACTCTCTTTTTACTCTCACATATTGTACTTTTTTTGTTTATTTCATTTCACGACTTCGTCTTGCGATGGATTGTTGCTTTTGGCAAATGGGAATTTCTGTTGTTGCTTTAAATTTCATTTTGCTTGACTAAGGGAATAGTGTGGTACCTATTTGTTTTGTACCGATATTTTACTTCTCAATGTTTTGTTTCTGTACTTTTTGCTATAACTGTGATTTGTATTGATTATAAGAAGGGGATATTTTACTTCTCATCGTTTGGTAAACTAATAGGACAAGCATTCAAAGAATAAAAAATAAAACTAAAAAAAAAGGAATTAGCCATTTTCAGGTAAACCCTGAAATGGGACAAGTTTATCCATTCAAAGAATAAATAATGGAACAAGAAAAAAAGAAAGAAAAGGAATTAGCTGTTTTCAGTAGACCCTGAAATAGAACCATACCGACAAGTCCGGTTCCAAGGTTGCTTCTAGGGTCTACAGGGTAGGTTTCATGATAAAAAAAACTGAAAACTGATTCTAGAAGGGTAGGCTTCAGGCCCTAGAATCGATCCCCCTATTCTCCACACTTGACTTTATTCTAAATCCTCCCATGAGATCGTTGCATAAAGGAAGAACCAATTTGCAGAATGAGAGAGAACTAGAAAGGATCAATCTCGTTCATACCAATTCCATTTGAACCAAAACCCGAACCTTGACCCGACTCAACTTATCCGATCTATCAATCTATCGGTTGATCCAGTTAATAGACAGGTTTGTTTTCTTGTTACTCCAAATTGCTTGCTCTTTCTCCACTCAAATTTCTCTCCTCAACGTATTTATGCTGCTCATTTACTTCTCTCTCCCACCACGCTCTCTCTTTCAACCTTAGGGCTGTCGTTCTTCTCTCAAATTGAAATCGAAAGCAATCTTGGAGAACGACCAAACGTTCATCAAAAGCAGCATCGAGTTCCAACGATCTTATCCCACATACTTTACTATCTCCTGCTCATCCTCGATCGCTGGCGTGTGTGTGTGTGTGCTCTCTTTTGACCAGCTCTTTCTAAGATGCCTTCACTCAATCCCATGCACAATGTACGAGTCAAACAACAAGCACATGACGTACTCTCTCCTCTCCTCTCCTCGGATCCCTCAATCATCACTCTCAAATGATCAGTCCCAAATAAAAGCCATGCCTCTGGGAACGTTCCTTCACACCAAAGAGGGACGTGCCTTTTTTTTTTTGGTAAGGAAGAGGGACGTGCTTTTGTCTTTGGTAAGGACAAAAGAAAGAAAGAAAGAATGACCACAAGATTAGAACTCTAGTTATGTGATTTATTGGATTCGCAACCATCAACATGAAGGATAGAATCAGATCCCGCAAGTGCCCTTACTTTCATGCAATGTCATGGCCTCTAGTTACGTTATAGAACGAAAGGTTGCTGTAGCACTCCTTTTCTTAAAGTCTGCGAACTGCAAAGGTCGAGTTGTGGAAACTTTGTCTGTCTTTTGTTTTGTCTTATTCCTTGATGCCAATATCTGTCTGCTTTTTTTCATTTTTGGGCAAGAAAAAGGCTTCGATTTTCACCGTTTTCTCTAGTGTCCGTTGTTCGGGTAACGTTGGGGAGTGCGAGGAGGAGGAGTTATGGCTCAGTTAATATCGCCTTCACAAGGCAGGCATAAAAACACAAGCCTTATCAAATCAACAGTGATGAGCATTAAGTAGTTTGTAATGTCAGCTGCTCAAGTGATGTTTGACGGGAATTATATTGTCATTTTCGTACATATCAAATATCAAATAAAACCATCGTAAAATTGCTCGATGCAAAAAATTTCATGGAATCATTTTTTTTTATCTCAAACTTCTGTGCTAGATATATTTATAAAATTCGCGTCGTCATTAATCATTTGAGATAGTAAGGGCTTTTCTATAAATTAGGTGTGTGCCCGGACATAGCACGGGCTTTTCTATGAATTGTAAAAAGCACAACTAATATAAAGAGCACAACTATGTATATACCACGCAGTATTGAGAGAAGCTAATGGGGAAAAGTGTCGGAAAAATCCTAAACCTATTGCATTGGTGCCAATTTAGTCCTAAACCTTTTGACCTAGAATCAATTCAGTCCTTCTAGCTAATTTTGGTCGGATATTGCTGACATGGAAGCCGGACGGCCTATGTGGCATAACAAGCTTTGACGTGGACATTTTATAATAAGTTTCGATTTTTTTTCCTTTCTTTTTTTCTAGCTTTTTTTTTTCAACTTTCCTCTGGTGGCTAGCGAGGGCTGGCCTCGCCGGAGTTGAGCGTGGAACTTGCTGCCAAAGGCGAGGGTCGGCCTCGCCGGGGCGAGGGTGAATGCCGGCTTCGTTTTTCAGCCCGCAAGATCTGGCGAGGCCGACCTCACCTAGGTGACAGCTAGCCTCGCTTGGTGTTTGCCCTTGCCTGTGGCTGCAAGGGCCGCGCTCGCTCCAGCGAGGCGAGCCCTCGCTGGCCATCGGAGGAAAGTTGAAAAAGAAGCTAGAAAAAATAGAAAGGAAAAAAGGAAATGAAAAAGAAAAGAAAATTAAAAAATTGCAAATTATTTTTAAAATGTCCACGTCAGAAATATCCGACCAAAAGTAGCCGGAATGACTGAATTGGCTCTAAATCAAAAGGTTTAGGACTAAATTGGCACTATTAAAATGTTTAGGATTAAATTGGCATCAATGCAATAAATTTAGGACTTTTCTGACATTTTTCCCGAAGCTAATGTATATAGTATCTATGCACAAAAGTATACAATTTTTCTCTTTAAATGAGGATTTTCATATAGATTGATCAAAATGAAGAGAGTGAAAGGGGAAAAAAAGATAAAGTTGTGACCGTGAATGTTGGTCAAAAAGTTACCAACTAAAGGTGGAATAGTTTCCATTTATGGGATAAAGAGTCGATTTATACCCTCTAAAAAGAACAACTATTAGCCTAATCCATTAATCACCAAGAAAACCCTTATTCTCTACGACTCCGTTGTTTTGCGGAAAATAACTTTCGAATTTTTTTTTTATTTTTCGACATTTGGTTCGCGGAAAATAAGCTAATCAAGAAATACATTTTTCACCCATGAAAAAAAAAACCTTCAAAAGAGGAAAACAATTTCTCTCATCTTTCCTCTCTCCACTCCTCTATATTCATTTTCTTTTAATTATTTTTTATTTTTATTTTATTTCTTTTTATTTTCAAGTTTCTTTTACTTTTAAATTTTTTAATTTTTTTCTTGTTTTCTTCCTCTGCCAATCGCCGACCATGCGGGCGATGCACCAACTCGCTCGAGGCTGGCGAGGCTCAGCTTTGCTAAAAGCCGGCGAGCTTGAACCTCGTCGGCCGGTGGGGAGGCTCAGCGCCCGGTCACCAGCCAAGGAAAAAAGGAAAAATAAAATAAAATAATAAAAACAAAATAAAAGAGATAAAAGATAAAATAAAATAATTAAAATAGATTTTAAAAAATATATTAAAAGGTGTATATGGTGGAAATTGATTTTCATTATCAAACGGCAGAAAATATTTTCCAGTTCGTTTTCAATTTTCAGCCAGACACCGGAATGTATCGTTATTTTCCTAGAAAATGACTTTTAGGAAAATATTTTCCAGAAACGCCACATTTTGCGAGAAACAAATGGAGCCTAAGAGAAAACCTTAGTTTCGAAATCTTCATTATTTCTAACCAACCAACCAACATTAAACGCCTACCACCATAAATGATGCTAGCCATTTTCATATAACGATCTCTTTCTCCTTCGCTAGAGCCATAACAGGGGGGGGGGGGGGGGGGGGGGGGGAGGACCAAAGATCGATATGCGACCATGAGCAAGCTCGGCTACTGATGAACGATGGTGGACTGATCGCGACGCCATCGACGGGAGCTCCAGCGAGGGTGACAAACTGTTTGGACGCGGTTGTTACTTTTAGGGCTGTGATGAACTGTGCTGGATTATATTCTAATCTCATTCTGAGGAACCAAACGTGCCTAATCATTTTCCCATTTCTCTTTCGCTTTCCATACACATCATCCGCGCTATTTGCAGCTTAAGAGAAGCTGAGGCTCGACAAATTTTAAATTCAAAGAATCAAAGGTGCATTCGACGCGTATTTAGAGATGTGTCGGTGCAATAACCAGCTCCAAAAGACATCTAGATAAAGCTTAAAGCTTCCATGGTGGTTATAAAAGCTTCCCAAGAAGGATAAGATCATGGCTGGTAAAAGATGGAAAAGATGGTGAAGTGGGTGAACTCAGGGTTCCAACATCTTCCCACAAAGTTCGCAATCTCAATAAATAGAACCAAAAAAAAAAAAAAAGGACATTAGATTGCAAAGAGCATTACTCATCCGCTAGAAGATCCCTTCTCTAATGTGAGTTACTACTTTGCTTAAATATTTGAAGCAACTACAGATTTATAGCAATCTGCCAATCTCAACCTGGTAACCTACAATATATATCAGTCTTTTAGAGTTGGATTTACATTTTTTTTTTATATGGTCGTGTGTAAAATGTGATCCAAGCAAACATAATTATAGATTTAGCAGCGCAGAGAATACATCGGCCACTTAATTAATGGATTTTAAGGCCTAATGATCATTATTTTGTGATAATAAATAGGACAGCAATGAGTTATCACTGAATCGATTCAAAAAATTGGAGAAAATTGTCAAAAAAAAGTTCTAAACCTATTGCAGTTTTGCCAATTCAGTCCTAAACCTTTTAATTTTGTCAATTCAGTCCTAAACCTTTTGTATTTGTGCCAATTCAGTCCTAAACCTTTTTTTTTTGTGCCGATTCAGTCCTAAACATTTTGCATTTGTGTCAATTCAGTCCATCCGACCAACTTTGACTGGCTAACGCTGACGTGGATGCCGGCCGGCGCTGACGTGGACAATTTTGGTCCCCGAAAAATTGTGCAGGCAATTGCTCATGAGCTAGCTATTGCCTTATCTCGTAGTCAATTAAGTCTCAAATAAGGCGTTCCCACGAGGTCCACCAACGCGTACATTTTTCTTTTTTTTTTCATAGCACTGAACAAAATTGAGCTTGTCTGTCTTTTTTCCATAAAGACTTCTATGTTATCTGAAGGACATACCCCATGTGACCCTTTTCCAATCGTTTGCGTACAGAATTTGTTCCCTAAGCTTCACTAACAAACTTTTAATTTTATATGCCCGGAGTTGGAAAAAGGTGAGCCCACTAATTGTACCTAAAGATTCATATGTCGATACTCAACCCTGCAACGAAGGATTCAACACCAGCCACATCAAAAGAGCTTAAAAGTGAGTTACTTTTATCTTAAAAGGAACACCAACTTTCTGCAATAAATAAGGTTTTATATGCCCTCTCCTTTTTATCATGTCATATCTTCATCTCGTTTCCTCCTTTTGAGGATAACTGCAACTTAGCCAGATTCCATGATTCTCGCAGATCTTATTCTAACCCCTTTGTTTATCTTTAAGCTCTCATGGCGATTGTAACAAAGTAGTGCAAGCACATGCTGATTAACGACTCAAATGAGCTCTCAACAAAGAGCTTGTTAGAATCATTTTTAAGCTTTTGAGTAAGTGCTTGAGTGAGCGACATATTATTATGTTCAATAATCTGAACAATTACCCCCTTGCGCTCATTAAGCATTGCAAATTTCGAATAATATAATTTTTTTTTTCCCATTGATTTCTCATGACACGACGACAGTCAATGCATTGAGAGCTATAAAAGTTCTTTATTTGATTGTTCAACTAGTGACGAGATATAGTGCATACCAAACACGTCTCATCAAAGATACAACTTTTTGGAATAAAAACGTCTACAAGTTTTTTGAATAATCAACCACGCCTTTCTTTAACACGATGAATGAAGGTCTGTACAATCACTCTTGTGGAAAGAAATCTAATTCTTTTCCTGTATAAACGTACATTCACATAAAAAGCTTCAAAACATTGAGTAAAGAAATGGACTCAGAAGGTCAAGTTACAAATCTGGAAAAAAGAAAAGAAAAGAGACCTTTCCAAAAAGTCAGGTCCTTGAGTGGAGAAGGTCGAACATCTATGTAGTTAATCACACAACTAGTATATAATATCATGACTAATGTACATGTACATAAGAATGAGGAAAAAAAAAAGGTTCTCACCTTTTAAATCAATCGCAATTTGCATTCTCCATTCCTTGAATCACTAGTTGATATCTTGAGTATTAGCATTAGATACAAATTTGCACCTAAAACCAGTTACCATGGCAAAACAAGTTCCTTTTCAGATGCGAGACTTCATGATACTCGAATTTTAAGAAACATGTGGCTGATGTTTTTTTTTATCATTTGTTCTCTATTATTATGCCAAGAATAATGTCATACTTTACGGTAAAGGTGCGTGTCCTGCGTAATTCTTTCGCCTTTCCATTAACAAGGCTGTCATGTCAAAATTGGAGCAACTTTTTCTGCAACCAGCCTTTGGAGCCTTCTCTCTCTCTCTCTCTCTCTCTCTCTCTCTCTCTCTCTCTCTCAACTTTCATCGTTTGCTAATCCATTCAACACTATATGGATGTGGGACTTGAGTCGTGTAGTTTCACAGATAAAGAGCAGTTCCTGGACGAAATTTTTTCCCGTACATGTAAATGGTTTGCTTGCCATATTGAAACCCTAGCCTTCTCTACAGACAATACCTAAAGAACGGTGCCTGTACATTTGGGATTTTGTTTTCAGATCGCTAATCACGTTATATAACTTGAAGGTGTCCCATCAAAGCATCATCATCATCATCTTGCAACTAAAACCAGTCAACTTAAATTATCACTCAGGCTGTGAATTCTTAATTCACTTTTGTATGGACGCGATTCGCGTCGGCACGAGATAACTCCGTAAAAAGATTAAACCCGCGTTCCATATAGCATTGTATCTAGATAAAACAAAGTGTCCACGCTGGATCCCGCCCCGGCATCTTGAATATTGCTGCAATCGATATTGCTTGATTAAAAAGAATAGTTGCCTTCAATTAAAGATGGCCACGTTACAGAGCATAGAGGCATCGAATGAGAAGCCCTTTTGAGTAGATAATGCCATATTTTGCTTTTCTAGTGCTACTTTAAGCAAAGGGTACTAATAAAAGCAGAAGATGTGAAGACTTTGATGCAGTCTCTTCTTGGTGAAACTTATAAAGGGGTTTGATCACGCATAAAGAACACAACGGATCGAAATATCAACTAAATTTCTTTTTAATGAGTATAAAAGAAGGCTCACCAAGTTGTGAAATAGTGTCATATCCATGAAGGTTTTTGCTTTGTTCTTAGCTAGGCGTTAGGTTTATATGTCATGTTATGGTACGGTTGTACTGTAGCCCTCTAATTTCATTCAAACATCTCCACTTCAAGCACTAAAGATTTGCTTTAGGCAAGCAAAGAAGCTGAAGCTTTTTGACTGAAGACTGCAATTTCTTGCTGACTAAGCCGACGAAAAGATACGAGGGCATCTGTTTTCTTTGGCTACAGGAGCTGGGTCTGTATGATGGCATATTGGACCATATACTCCAATTCTTAATTTGCAAGACAATCTCATCCTATCACATCCCTCAAATGCGGATGCAATTGGGCGTTTTTATAATCTCCATCTGCTTAAAAACTTCAATTTTTTTAGAGCCTGAATTATTTAACCCTTAATGCTTCAATTAGCCAATCATCTTGTTTCTGGATTTTCAGCATTTTTCACAACTAACACATAAACACAATTTCTTTTGAGAGACATTCCCGAGAGTTCTAACTAAGATTTGTTATAGCGAATAGTTTCTAGTTTAGACACGCATTGTGTTCAACTTATGATATCATAAGGTGCATCCCACGTCGCCTAAACATCAATTCCAATGAATGTTTTCGTATTGTTGTCTCCATCTGCTTAAAAACTTGAACTGAGTAGACTTTTTGAGTTGGTATGCTAGGCTAATTTTGTATCCTTAATGCCCCATTAACCAACCCTTCCGCGCATTGCTTTTCATTTAAAGAGATTTTCATTATCTATCATAGAGTTTGAAACCTTGAATTCTTTTTTTCTTTTTAAAATTTTCAACATGGATTCTTTTAACCCCGATATTTTTTTAAGGACTTTGCTAGCATAACAGCCTTTGGTTGATTGTGAAAATAACAGTATGTTGTGAACCACAAATTCTTAAAAGAATGGACCCCACAATAATTTTTTATTAATTATTATTAATTGTTTGTGGCCCAAAATAAACTGTCAATAGTTACCCAAAGACTGTTATATAATCAATTTTTTTTAATTAGATCTGATCATCTTTAACTGATGCGGAATGTATTGGTGCTGCATTTCTGAATCAATTCGACAGGAGGAAGACCAATCGGAAGGCGAAACGGTATGGCGACTAGAACCGGCGAACCGGGTCAACGACATCGGATCGAGCTCAAATTCTGCCGTCTGAAGCGAAACAGCGTCCTGATCAATTTTCACGGCCTTTGGCCGTGACTAAAGGCTGATTTCGGCGATTCGGGGTCGTCCAGATGGAGTTTTCAAATTTTCTTTTCTTTTTCGAATTTAATTTATTACTAGTGGCAGTTTAGTAATTTTGCGGATTTAATGATAGGGTTTGCTGTTAGGGTTAACGCCTCATATAAAAGGCGCTCTTTTATGTTTTGAAAGACAGACATTATTATTTTTGAATACATAATTCCGAATTTACTCTTTCTAGCAAGATTATTTTTGAATACAGAATTCCGAATTTACTCTCTCTAGCAAGATTTCCTTGCTGTTTATCGCTGAACGCTGCGTCATTAACCTTATATAATACATGTTGACATTTTTATTTTTGGTTTTTAGACATGCATCTTGTGTGCTTATGCCTTGTATGACTGATGGTAGGTATATTACTTGCACCCACACCTAGGTTAAATAACTGAGATAGGATAGAAAAAACATGATATTCTACGGTATCAAGTAAATTAATTGAGCTCAAAAAGCTCAAGACATAAGCAGGATGAAGTAAAATGTGTAATTTTTTTTAATCATACTAATAAACAGTGCGTGGGACGCTTAAGAGGTACATTATATAATTGTTTGCCCTTGCCTTTTATATTTTAAGAAAAGATATACTTCATGCTCTCCACAAAGTTAGAAACTAAAATTAAAGAAAAGTTAATCATTTTTAATTATGAGATAAATCGTTCACTTTATTAAGGGATTATCCTCACTAAAGAATTCATCTAGTTGCGGCCCTAACCCAGCAACCCTTGAGAGATCTCTTTGTTCTTCTCGGAAAACCTAGTTGTGTGTTGCATGACTTATTATTGCCCAACCAAAGACCTCATACTAGCGTGCAAGAAGTATATTAGAACATGGATGGAGATTCTGTATGATTAGGAGATGCAGCTATCTCAAAATGACAAGAGACATTCTGAGAGAAAAATTCAACCAACACAACCTAACACCAACCCCCCCCCCCCCCCCCCCCGGCCCCCCCTCTCTCTCTCTCTCTCTCTCTCTCTCTCTCTCTCCTCATGTCATCACGCTCAACCACTGTCGTCACTCGTCATCCCTCGACCTCCTTGTTGCCGTCATACAATCTCCCTCTATGCTTTTGAGGCGACCACCAATCGAAATCTCTCACAAATCGAATAATACAATGAGTGCATACACTTGGTTTGTACATGAGGACATGGTCAATAGAGCCAATCACAATAAGGAAACGGTATAGGCACTTGAATTTTTGTAGGATCCAGGGTGGATCGCGGATTCTTGAAATATGAGTGATGTGATCTAGTAGACATGCGATGGTTAGAATAGATATTCCAAATCGACGGTGAGCTGCTGTTACCACGCCTAGCTAGGGACAAAAATTCTTGGGAAGAAGTCATTAAAGTGTGCTCCAATTAACTATTCTCTCATTTAAGCCTAATCACACTATTATAGCTGCCTTTCATGTGGACAGACATCGGAATTTACAAAAGCGAAGGAAAATGATTGAGGAATGAGAGGGAGATCTTTCGTTGGTCGTGCAAGAATGTGTTCAATTGTTGGGCATCATGCATTGCATGGTATCTGATATGGCAATTCCAAAACCTCGAGTTGAGGAGTCTCTCCTTTTCATGCAAAAGTCGCACGATCGTTGAATGCTAGCTCGGGGTCCATTGACGGAGTTCATTTTCAAGATAATATGATAAAAAATTTACTGTACACTTAAATGAGAACTATTTATTTTTATATTTCTAATTATAGTTCATTGTGAATAAATCAATTTAAACCACTTATCGATATCTCTCGTGCATCGTTTGTGATCGCGTATGCCCGTACGACACACATACTATACAATCATATGGATCATGCACGCTTCTGCAAAAAATCTTGTTTGGACTAGCTTTTCTTCGACTGCATATACCCAAAAGATTAATACAGCGAAACATGTTCTAGCGTGACTAATATAGAGAAAAATTCTCAATTGTGTAGGGTTCACAACTTTTTTTTTTTTCCTTCGGGCCATGAGGGTTCACAATTTACTTCAAAAATCCTCCATTGTGTAGGGAGGAGCAAGTATTGGGTGCACCCGAATAATGTACACCCATCTCAATCCACCGTTAGATCAGGTCGACCTCACATGGATCCCGCCCCTATTCAATCAAATATGTAAACTGGGCTCACACGGATCGATTGCACCTAATTTTTCTCTCAAAGGAGAGTTGCCTTTAGTACTGTACTGGTGCATTCTTCCTGGTTGTCAGCACATGCAGTCCCACTTTCCACTGCAAAACCCACTTTGGACCAAAATTTAGCCTCCAACTTCAAGAAAAGCATAGACATAGCCATAGCCATATAGCCCACCTCCCTCAAGTTCTCCCGTAGAGATAAAAACCAAATCACTTTCCCCAAAACATGTTTCTTCTCCATCCCATCACAACAAATGGAGTGACAGTCCCATCCATTCCTCTTTGCCCTTTTATATCACTACCCACCCATGAAACTTAAACCTTTGCAAGTTCCTTAACACCACTCGCAAAACCCAACTCAACACCCCTTCTCTTGGCTCGAGTAGTTCTGCAACTTCTCCTAATTCGCTGAAGATGAGAGCAGGAGGAGGCTGCGCAGTCCAACATGCCCTGACGGCCGAAGCGGCAGCCGTGGTAAAGCAGGCCGTGACCCTAGCGAAGCGTCGCGGCCACTCTCAGGTCACACCTCTCCATGTGGCCAACACCATGCTCACTTCGTCCGCCGGCCTTCTGAGAACAGCTTGTCTTCAATCTAACTCCCACCCTCTGCACTGTAAGGCTCTGGAGCTCTGCTTCAACGTCGCCCTCAACCGCCTCCCGGCTGCCGCTCCGAGCCACGTCCTGGGGACTCATTTGCAGAGCCCGTCCATCTCCAACGCCCTCGTCGCCGCCTTCAAGCGGGCCCAGGCGCACCAGCGGCGCGGCTCGATTGAGAACCAGCAGCAGCCTATCCTGGCGGTGAAAATCGAACTCGAGCAGCTCATCATCTCCATCCTAGATGACCCCAGCGTGAGTAGAGTCATGAAAGAAGCAGGTTTCTCCAGTTCTCAAGTGAAGAGCAACGTCGAGCAAGCCGGTTCCTCCTCGAACATTTGCTCAAAAAACCAGACGGGGACAAAGGACAACTCAAAGGGTGGTAAAAACAACAATCTGTCGGTCATTTCTCATCAGTCTCCTCTGAGTTCCTTGGATGAAACCGGACTGGTATCGGGGAACCCTAATGCACCGGATCCAGTTAGAAACGAGGATGTCGCGTATGTATTGGAAAACATGGCGAACAAGAGGAGGAAAAGCATCGTTGTCGTTGGAGAGTGCCTTGCTAGCGTCGAGGGAGTGGTTGGAGCAGTTTTGGACAAGTTAAACAAGGGACAAGATGATGTTCCTCAAACAATAAGAAGCTTAACGATTCTCAACCTTTCGATCAGCTCCTTCGAGCACAACCATAGGGAAGAGGTAGATGGGAAGATTGAAGATCTCAAGAGGCATGTGAAGAGTTGCATGAGCAATGATGATGGCGGGGTCGTTCTATACTTGGGAGATCTCAAGTG
The DNA here is from genome assembly GCA_029784005.1 of Lenwebbia sp. NSW1173648. Lineage (NCBI taxonomy): Eukaryota > Viridiplantae > Streptophyta > Magnoliopsida > Myrtales > Myrtaceae > Lenwebbia > Lenwebbia sp. NSW1173648. Next base: position 2,813,073 of record JARCGZ010000008.1, on the reverse strand, counting down.
GACTGCTGAGTATAGAGCTAGGAAATTTAAGGGACATCAACTAGAGAGGAACAGCAACTACTACTGTGCTGTTGAACATGTGGTCGGGGAGATAGCTAAATTGGTGTCTGGAGATGGTGGGACTGGAAGGCTTTGGCTCATGGGATTTGCCACATTCCAAAGCTACATGAGGAGTAAAACCGGCTATCCGTCCATAGAGACTCTTTGGTGCCTCCATCCTCTAACAATCCCAGCAGGAAGTTTGAGCTTGAGCCTCATCACTGATAGGTAACTCAAGAACAAAGTTGTCTTGTCTTTTTCTTTTTTCTTTTTTTTGATTTTATGTTTCTTGAACTGCAAAACTCCCACTTTTTCTCAGAACTTCTTAGTTCTCTCACTCCAGTCCATCAAGTAAAGTATTGTGGGTGAGTGAGAACTAGGCACGACTGCTTTATCTTTCTTTAAAGTGATAACATGTTCTTTGCGTTTGGAAATGAGGAGTGGGGACTTTACTTGAACTAGCTTTTCGTTATCAAAGTCGAAAACATCGATTACGGGTGACCATCTCTCCAATTTTTTATGCAGCACACACTAGCACATTGTGTAAACTTCGAAGAATATCTAGGTTTCTCCAAATCCATTTTATAACTCGTGCGTGTCGTTTTGTGATAGGTTTGGAGATTTAGTCTGATTTTGACACTCCCTTTTACGTTTTTCCTTTGAATACCAACTTTATGCCAAAGTAGAACTTAGTAGTTAAGTTAGTTCCAATTGTATTATTACGCGGTGGATCAAAACTCAGCCTCATATTATCTGCATAGAAGAATATAGCATAGACTCGCTGATGTGAAAAAAACAGAAGAAAGTATGGTTATCCTGACGTTCTTTTTACGCTAGGGCCATAGGCCGAGATTATGCTACGAAAAGATTCAACTCGACTATTTCTTCATCATTTTCGCAGTGGACCAGAGACAGATTGCATGAGCAAAGCTGAAAATAGGGGGCCAGCTAGCCTTTTCGAGATTGTCGAATCACGATCATCGACCACTTCATCCCTTCCGCCATGGCTTCAAAATTGCAAGGACGAGTATAGAAGACATTGCAATAACAATGATGAGGTCATAATCATCTTTACAGCTTACACACTTCTTCATTATGATTTTCATCATCAAAACCATTTATAGTTCTCAACCATTCTCTTATCTAATGCTTATTGATCATCAGGAGTACGCATGCCAAAAATGGGACAACTTCGGGAAAAACCCTATGTTCTGTTCTCTGCCTACATCTCCCTCCGCTTCAAGCTATTCCCATGAACGCCAAAACCCTAATTTTCACCATTTCGTTCATCATGAGTGGCCACCCACGAAACTACATTCTTGGCGAGAGTTTTGGAATCCCCCATCAGAATCGGTCAACTTTGTCATTGAGCTTTCCTCGCATTCCAACTCAGCATCTTCTAGCGAAATCATGGAGGTAGACTACGTTCCGAGGTTCAAGGAGCTCAATTCCGAGAACCTCAAAACCCTCTGCACCGAGTTGGAGAAGAAAGTCCCATGGCAAAAGGCCATTATCCCTGAAATTGCAACCACAATCCTGCGATGCCGATCAGGTATGTCGAGAAGAAAACCAGGGTCTAAGTGCCAAAATGGTGCGTCTAAGCAAGACACTTGGTTTCTCTTCCAAGGCGCGGACGCTGAAGCCAAAGAGAAGGTGGCAAGAGAGCTGGCTCGGCTTGTCTTCAGCTCGTACACCAGCTTCTCATCCATTACTCTAAGTAGCTTCTCATCATCTACCAGAGCACATTCCCCAGAAAACAACGGAAACAAAAGACTGAGGGACGAGCAAAGCTCCGGTTACATCGAGAGATTCGCCGAAGAACTGTCGAAGAACCCGCACCGGGTGTTCTTTGTCGAAGATGCCGAAGAAGCTGACTATATTGCTCAAATGGGTTTCAAGAGAGCAATGCAAAGAGGAAGGATAAGCAGCTCGGTCGGCGACGAGGTTGAGCTGAGCGACGCCATTGTCATCTTGAGCTGTGAGCGCTGTAGCTCTTCTTCTCCTACTAATTTCATGCTGAAATCTTCGCCTGAGACAAGGTCTTGCTTGTCGCTTGACTTGAACATGCTGGTCGAAGAAGACAACGCCGAAGATGTCGATGATGATCAGTCAACTGATGATGTAGGACTTTTGGAATGTGTTGACAGTTGGGTTGCCTTTAACGTTCAATAACTGTAGGAGAATCTTTTCGTGAATTTTTTTCTTTTGTTCTTATATTTGGGGTATACATTTCAAAGGTGAAGTGATTGACTCTTCACTGACCTATGAGGCATGTGTAGGAGAAGACAAGGTTAGACGAGCTAGCTACAGAAAACTTGCATGCACATCATTGTAAATTCCAAGTAGATTCTATATTAAAGACAGGCTGGTTGGTTGAAGGCTTTCCTTGAGTTTCATCTTCGTTTTTCTGTGTTTCGTTGTAAATTGCTCCAACTCTCCATTGCAGGTTCGTTTTCATCCACGAGAGCAGCCCTGCCACGGCCGCGGGCGAAGGCAGCCATGGCCTCGCTTGCGGCCGAGCGCACTTCGCCCAACCTGGACGAGGGCTGCGACCCTCGTCAGCCACCGGCAAGGGCTTCACAGCCCTCGCCCAGTGGCTGGCGAGCTTCGACAACCCTCACCGCCACAGCTCGCCGGCTAGTGGGAAGAAAATAACAAAAAGAAAAAGAGGGAAAAGAGAAAAAAGAAATAAATAGAATAAAAAAATAAAAAAATTTATTTTAAAAAAAAAAATCACATCAATGCCTACAGGCCAAGATGACTGAATTGGCACAAATGCAAAATTTTTAGGGCTCAATTGGCCCAAAAAAAGGTTTAGGAATAAATTGGCATAATTACAATAGATTTATGATTTTTTGGTAATTTTCTCTAAAATAACTGCATAGAGTTTGAAGCACAAGTAGAGAGTCACAGTGCATTTTAAAGAAAGAACTTCCAAATTAAGAATGTTTAGCTCAAAAGGATTCAAATGTTTGATCTTGTGGGGCTTAGGGATCTCATATCATCTAATTTACTTGTGATAAAGAATTTCATATGGTTTGGAGCACAAGTTAAGTGCAATAACTTGTTCTAGAGGACAAAGTTCCCTAAAATCCTAGAATTATCTTATGGCAAGGAAATACACGTGGTTGAAAACTACCAATTACTGCTCCAAAACATTCCATTTTTTGGAAGAAAAAAAAAACACCCATTTTGCCATTCTCTAATTATTTTGCAAAACGGCTTTCATTTGTTCATAATCAAAGACCATTATTCCCAAATAGTTACTTGAAACAAAAGCACTTTTAATAAGCAGATATTGCTTAGTCCAAATATTTCTTCATCAATCCCCATGAACATTTTGCATTTTCTCATGATTGAAGCTATCATGGTGGGAGCATCCACCAGCTCATTCCAATGATCAAGCTAAATATACGGCTTTTATGAACATTCATCCATTTTCGTACACATCATCGATCGGTCTTCTCTACACAACTAAATTTGCTTGGAAAGCCACAACACACAAGGGGAAAAAAAAGAGAGAGAGAGGAGAAAAAGAGGGAAAAAAGAAGTGATGGGGCTTAGAAATTTTAAAATGTACTCGAGAAGAATATCGATAATGCAGAAAAGAAAGACGATGGTATGATTCATTACGTAAGAGTTGTGCAAAGGAGAAGCAACTTTTCTGCTTTAGAAGAGAAAAAGAGAAATCTTGCCGTAAGAGATTTTAAAGAAAGAGCACTACTTTTAAGGTTTTGCTAAGAGTTTTAGGTAAAAGAATAACTTTGCTTACTTTGATATTTCGATACCCGACGTTCTCATCTTTGGAAAGCATCAGAAAGTTAGGGCATAATTAGGTTAAACAAAGCAAAAGTTCGAAAAGGGGATTAGCGCGAAAACACATAGATAAGCATCTCTGCTTTTAGTTAAAGATTAAAGGTTTGTTCACTTTGGAATCACCCAAAGATCATTATCTTCACAGCTTTAAATCAGAACACTCAAAGCATAAGTAGAGAGTTTGTCGGTTGCGACTCCTCCACAGCACGAGAATCGTTCGAATTTTAAATGTTTCTTCCGATAATCTTATGTATGAATTAAGGTGCATTTTTGTAAGTTGGCTCTCCTTAGCTCATCTCACGTAGACACATAAATGCTTAATTATAACTCTTTTCCTTTTTGTTTGCTAATTAATGGACGGTCTACATGCTAGCTTTTCACTATTGAGCTTAGCTAAGGGAAAATTCCAAATAAGGGCCTAAAGTGGACATTGTTTCAAATAAGAGGCTGAAGTGCCCTTATGATTTCAAAGAATGGCCTGACCAAAGGTATTTTCATCATCTACTTATTTATTTATTTTTTTTCCCTTTTTGCTTTATTTTTCATTTTTGCCATATTTTTTTTCTTTGTTGCAGCCAGCAAGGGTTGCCTCGCCCAACCCTCGCTATTGGCCGGCCATCGTCTAAGACCGGCAACCGGCGAAAATGAAGGGGGAAAAAAGGAAAAAAGCTCAGAAAATGTAAATGATGAAAATACCCTTGGTTAGACTCCTCTTTAAAACAATGAGGGTACTTCAAGCCCTTAGTTGAAATAAAGTTCATTTCAAATCCTTATTTGAAAAAATGAGGGCATTTCAGGTCTTTATTTAGAATTTTCCGATTAGCTAATTGTCCAAATTTGTACTTAAAAGTTTAAGTTATTAGAGTAAAATGTGTAATGATGAAAAGGCTAACGAGTACAAAGCACTTGTATGTGTGCATGAATCAATGATAGGAATCCATGATGATCATGCAACACAAAATGACTAAATTGAATTCGAATATTGTACATTTCAGGAGATACGGTATTTAACTCGGATGTATGAAGTACTTGCCAAAATGATATTTGTACGTGCCTCGTCAATCATTCAAATTAATTTATTCACTTGAAATTTCAGTTTAAAAGTCCCCTTTTGCCTGAAAAATTGGGGTTTCAAAATTCTCGTAGAAAGTACCAATTACCCTCCTCCCATTTCGGCCCCTATTCCACTTTATTCCTTTATTTCCGACACACACTTTTCATGATAAGTTAAAGGGTGAGAAAATGCGATTAACGCAACTATCCCCACTAATCGCTGAGTTACATATCTGCTAAGAGATGTTTGATTTAAGCCAAATTTACTTAGTCCACTAGTAGGTGTACGAGCTCATCATCGAGCAGCCTAAGCCACGTGCTAAAAGTCAAGAAGCCTATACCAATCTGGTTCTACAAGGATGTGTAGTGATCACAAGGGTGAAAGGGCCTGAGCAAAGAATGACTTGTTTGGGGTTTCTAGATCGTGAAGACTGTAGAACCAAATTGCACACTAGACTAGAAAAGCGTTCATGGGTTATATATATGAAATTAGAGTGAGAAACATCCTTTGACGTAACAACAATTATTTGGACCTCTGACGTTAAGCATGCTCAAGTAAAAGTACTATCAGGATGGGTGACATCCTAGAAAAGTGCTTATTTGTACACCAAATTACAAAATTCCGAAACTCGGTATGAGACGGATTAAAGTAAACAATATCGTGACCGAGTTAACCGAGGGGTGTCATAAAGTGGTATCGAAGCAGGACCCCCCTCCAATAGGTGTATGGTTCGAGGACAAACCATGCAGAAGTTGGTGCGCTTATAACAACCCAGTTTGACGATGGCGGAGAGTGATCGTTGGGTGAGAGAACTTGGATAATTTGCAACTTCTTGTAGAATTTTAGGATGACGGAGAGGACTGGAATGAACTGGACCACGCATCAAATAGGAGGAGTATCGCTGGACAACACGAGGCAACAGTTCTTGGCCGATCTGTAGATGTTGCCATGAATAAAGTTAAAATGAAAAAACACAATCAATCGCATTACGTGAATTATATAAAAACTAAGAACTTTCATGATATCCCTTGCAGGCTCTTCAATTTCTAGATATGCAACATAAGGAATCTAGATATACTAGGCCTCAAAAGCTTAGGGCCTAGCTTAAAAACACTTTACAATTTTCCTCTAAAAATTGAGGATGAAATAAAAGAAAAAAAGAGTTCAAAATTATGAAGGAAAAAAAAAAAACAGATCCATATGACACTAGAAGTCAATATTTGCATAATTTAAAAGGTTTTAGATATTTAAAGTGACTATTAGAAAGCTACAGAAAAGGAAAAAGTAAAACAACATTACTTGTATTGAGAAATCACTAGTAAGTAACAGTTTGTATGCAAATGTTTCTACGATACCCGTCCACCGATAGAGGAAGAGAGGATTGAAATCTTCACTGGTTATTCCAGGAAGAAAGTTCCATTCGATTCCATCTATCCAATCAGCAAAATGACCCGACACTATTAACCCTCAGGTCAAGCATCTTGAATCTCGAAAATCATTCTGGTTCGGTCGAATAAGCAATGCAAGCCACCATAAGGATGCTAAATGAAGTTCATACTGAGGGAAGACAGTCTTGACAATATTCTCAAACTTCCCAAATTCCTCTTCAAACCCATCTTTCTCTACTTCCTTTCTCTCAGATTGGGGCAACCTTTTGGGCTTTAACTCCTCAGTATGCAGTTCATTGCTCATAAGAATAGGCATAAAGTTTCCACAGCCGACACACACACGGACTTTCACCTGACTTCGAGAAACCAACGAGTACGCAATTCAAATAGGAAGTATTGACATTATTAGCATATCAATCCAATGACAGAAGTACATACAAAATGTGATCCACAATGTCTCTGCTCTTAGTCACTGCAAAGTAACACTCTATAGAACAAAAGAAAAAATGAGGAATCAACGATGACATCCTTTGGCCGGACACAAACAATATATTACAGGGGGCATTGTTTGTGATGAGGATTACACTATACTATACAGCAAAACTCTACCAAGTTGACACTTCAAAATTCAGAACAGGAGAGGGGCAAGAAAGGGACGGGACGTGAGGGAAAAGAGAAACCTAAGAATTTAGTTAGCGAGCTAATGTACAAGGCTACAACAATTTAGCAACACAGCATCAGTTACCCTGAGTGTCTACTTAATCTACAAGAGCATTGTCCCGAAGCATCAGTGCAATTTGTCGTTCGACAAATGATCTCTGCCTGCTTGTTTCCTCGAGTATCATCAACTGAGCTGCCTTACAAACCTCTGCATTGGGAAAACCCAGTGTCCACTTCCCATCCGTGACATGATTAGACCTCTTTGAATGGTGGCTTTTCGTCTTGCTTGAATCAAATCGAGGATCAAACTCTCTTATCTGAAGGTGCAACCACGTAGGATGTTCCTTGTCTATCTTCGGCTGTTAGAATGGAAAGAAAATTCATCTTAGCTACGAATGTTGTCTTTATTTCTTTGTCTTATGTCGGTACCTATTTGGGCATATTAGATAATTTTTTCCCGAATATCTTGCCAAGTGGCAATAAGAGAATATGCATTTCCTATCTAGGAAGCCGTAGACAGAGTTGATCAAAATTAGAAGACAGACAATTGAAATGGAAAAAAGGAAAAGGACGATTGGACAACCCAACAGCTTTATTCATCTCCATTACGTTTTCTTTCATGAACAATCTAAAGTTTTTTTCTTCCTTTTAATTTATGAGTGGTTCCACCCTAATCTAGAGCATTTCCCTAGTTATCATTTTGTTGTTTTCTTGATATAAAGTGAATTATATCTAACGAGAGGAAGATGCCAGAAAATGTGCTGACAGAGATGCCAGGAAGGTATAAGGGCCATTGAGCTCAATAGATTCAATCAGAGGTTACAGATTAGTGATTACTCATAATATTTAAACTAACATATACAACAGTAACAACCATCAAGTCTTTCACCACCGAGTTGCTCATCTATATGATCCTCTCATGCCATTAAGTTTTACTAGCTTACACTTTCAGTAAAAACAAAGAAACTCGAGATCTTTCCTTGAAGTTTCTGTCAGCCCTTTTAGATTTTACCTAAGCCCTTTAACCACACCGCTATTAGTATCATACCATAACATGACAGGAAATGACTGTTTTTGTTCAAGGAAACATGACGGTTTCTTGTTGAAAAATGTAGCAGAGAAAAACAGTACCTCCTCGTCAAACTTCTTGCTTTTTCCAACAAACGTCTCATCCTATTACAAATCTGCTATTCAGATAGCAGAGTCAGTTACTAAAATCTTATAACTTCACCTTTTGTAAGCTAACTAATAATTCTTCTTCAAGTGAGCGCTCGAGTTCTTTCTGGTCACTTGTAGCTATGCTCCTAAAAGAGTGGAAATTAGAAGCCTATAGGCAGACGAGTATCGAAGGACTCCCCAGTAAGCAAGAGTTAATCATAGTTCATCAGCCTCTTTCAAGAATCATGTAAATGACTAATGGAGACGACACTCAAAAGTTGACCAAAGTTCCCCAATCTCTTGGGGCCAGAAGAGACCAATGCCTAACAGCATTTACACTTACACTTAAACCAGGCAGTGGAGCAATAGCAATTACGACACCCTTTTGAGTCCGGAATGGATGTTTCTCCATAAGAAGCAATTTACCAGTTTTGCCTTTAGAGACGGGTATCACGTAGATGTCACGAATCCCTGCATTAGAAAACGCAATTCTGCAAGAGAATGCTGATCCTGCAAGGTTCATTCATCAGATTAACGAATATCTTAAATTAAAGTGAAAACAGGCAGATAACAAAATATAGGATTGCCGTTTGACCTAGAGCAACCTCTGCCCCAAAATTTGCAGATGAATGATCTGAAGAACGTGTTTTCCAGGATTCTGAAGTGGAAAGGGTTTCCACATCGAGCACCAGTTTATCGGGTCGATCTTGCTTCCAAATCAATGCCTTGAGCTGAAGATGCAGAACAAAAGCCTGTGGAAGATATGGTGTAATCTTAAGGACTTATAGCAATCAAGTGTTTCATGAAAATAACAAAAACCGAATTTCCAACTGGAAAAATAGAGGCCATGTTCACAATAAACAGCGAAATTGCATGGTCCAATAGAGAAACTGCGGAGAAGAGGAAGACTTCGGAATATTGCAAATAGTCACACTAAAGGAAATAGTAGGACACACGAAGCAGATATAGCATCAAAACAACAAAAGAAAACTAAAGATACGGTGCTTGATGATGAGAATATGCACTCTTTTCTTGACCAGACACATTCACCGAGACAAAAATATGCATAAATTTGTCAGTTTCTACCTGATTTTTGTAAGTCACGCCAAATATAGAAACCCACCAAATGCATTAAAGTTACAGCAATCACTATCAAATTCTTGGTTTTCGTTGTACGCTGGAGAATAGCAAGAACCAGTCAAGAGGTTCGGTGCAAGTTCAACTATTTCTCAGGGAACCAGATTAAGCTCCGTTACCTACTCACAGTCTATTCCCACCAAAAGAATTAGCAGTCGTGCTCTGTGTTCAGATATTTATCGAAGATCAACACCATTGTCTACTTCTAGCAAAAAGATTTAGCCATAGTTGCAAACTGAACCTTCTTTTAGGTCAGACTGAAAAATAAACTCAAACGGTTATCCGAGGAGATGAAAAGTCAAACCTTCACTGCATCTACCATCCTTTGCCAAGAAACTGAAGACGTTGTTGCACAGCCTATATCATTAACATGAAAGTTACTCACAGCTCAACATACAGAAAAAAAGAGGAAAGCTATACTAACTCTAGAGTGGTCCAGAAAATTACTGTCGTCTTTTTGCTGGTCGATATGAAGCTCTAGCGCGAAAAGGGGGTCTTTCCGGTTCACGGGCTCCTGAAGATCTGCATGCAAAACCAATTTCCATTACTTCAATTAACATAGTTTGTAACATCATGTTGCTTTTATTTTCTTCTCTACCTCACCCGCCCCCACATAAAAGGGTCCATTCCTAATCTTGTCTAGAAAGGCTAAAAATCTTATCGCTCAGATACACTCATCGGTCCTTGTACTTTTTGAAAGGGTTAGAGATTAACTTACTATACTTTAATCTTTTAAGCCTATAGGGGATCCGCTTTCACTGTATCTATGACAATGCAACTCATCACTCTGGGAAAGTGCATCAAAAATTCACCAAACATCAGGCCGAAGAAAAATTCCCAAGTGTATTCTTCCCGCCATACAACTCCAATTGTTACCAGAAAACTTAGATTGCCTAATAGTGATGGGAATCATGCGAAGATGGTTTAGAATACAAAACTTCAGCAAAAATGATTGATAATATACTTGGGAGCTCCTCTGGAATCATCCAAGACTTAGCTCAACTTTAAGTAACTCATGTCCATATAATGGCACTCTAATTCCAATCTAATGATTAGGAACTTAAATAAAGTAATTTGACAGCACAAAAAACAAAATGCACCTTTCTTGCAGCTCTCCCACTCATTTCTCAGAGTATCAGGAATGTAATCGAACCAGGGTCCATCAAGTTCTTTCTGAAGTCGGTCACGGGATTGCCCATACGAAGTCTGTCAATGAAAACTAAAAAATATAAAACTTTAGAAAACTTCAATAATCTGTTTTCTATGTTCGTGTTAACAACAGTTCACATGAACTTCAGCAACATATTCATGAAGAAACCAATATTCACTAGCCAAACTCTTACATTAAAAAGCATGGAGCAATCATTCCCCAGCTTCATTCCTTGAAAACCCAACCATTTTTCCAGGAACCACCCTGTCTGCTGGTATGTTAGTAATGTAAGTTGTGGATTTGCTAGGACTTTCAACAGCATATCGACAATCTGTAACAGAAACAGGGCTTAATAATTATAGACTCAAAGTAATCGAGCAGTGGTAATAATATAGTGATAAACTTCATCAGTCTCACATTTTTAATACTTAAATTAACTGACACTGATATGAATAGTGTAAATTGGGAGTACTACTACATTAGATTAGAGCAGTGAACACCTTCTTCGTTCCACTTAAATCTAGAAATTGTAGAAATCAGCTATACGAGAGGGATGTGCAGCAAAACTTGTGAAACTTATGGAATTTATCAAACTCATATGGCTAAGTAGGCTCTGTAGTGTGCATTAGAGTAATATTTTTCTCTTCTATTCTTCCTTTTTCTTCTTTTCGCAATCGACAGTTCATGCAAAATTCGTGGTTTTCAAATTTCAGATTCTCTAAGTATAAGGTAGGTTCTGAGTTTCGGAGTCATGTATCTACCTGATATTGATATAACAGATAAATAGATTACCCTAACTGGGAGTACTACCACATTAGTAGATTATAGATATCTACTAGAGGAAAAGAAGTGCAACAAAATTTGTGACGCCCGTGGAACCGATATCGCAAGGTAGGGTTCTTAGTGCTTATTGGAGATCATTTGGAGGATCCTGATTTCCAAATTTCTTAAGTCTCTAACTACAGGGTAGGTTCCGAGGTACAGCATATGAACATCATATCCACCTTATACTGGTTAACTCCATGACTAGCTTCTACGCCGAAAAAAAAGATGCACTATGAATAAGTAACCGGTTAAAGACCTTCCTTATTCACTAATTGGACCCTTGATGAATTTTACTGTCCTCTTGATTTCAAAAGTTTCTTCTTTATTCTATTATCAAGTCTTTTGTCTCACATAACTAAACCCTAAACATTTCAAACACAATCCACTTGTTAAGTGGCCTCCATGTCCCTTTCTAGGGCTTGATGAGAGAGGGAGGAAGGAACAAGGGAGAAGTGAAGTTCATGCAAGTCCTTGTGGATCTTTCCCCAGTACATAGTCTGTCAACATATTGCAGTCCTCCATTGAGTAAATTTCTTTTGTTTCCACATGAGAAATTAAGCAATGTGATTTCATAGGCTAATATTTAGATACATGAAACTTTGATTTGGTTGACAAAAACTTTGGAAAAAATGCAATTCTCCAAAATATATGGGAATCGACAGGTTCAAGTATCTAGGAGGTTACAAGGTGCCACAGAGTAGACTAGATTCTGGGTTTCAAAGTCAAGAAAAGCTGTCCACAGAGTCGAATCATAGCCTCAAAAGGTAGGTAGAAACCCTACCCATCTTACAACCAAACATCTCATAGTCCAATGTGCATGTTTTTTCCATTTGTATTTTCAGATGGATGATGGTACTTTATAGAAGAAGATACTGCTGTTTCTGAACATGGAGAATGAGGAATTGGGAAATATTTATACTTCACTTAATTTGTCTCTTCCAGAGGGAAACAACAAATGGAGTTATTGCAGAAATTATAATTCCCTGGTGTAGGAACATATTTACTTCTTCTAGTTGTCTTTCTTCCAGAGGGGAACATGACAACATAATGAGCTGTTGCAGAAATAAGAGTTAACTATTGCTAAGTGACTGCTTAAGACAAGCTCAAGTCAAAACTCCAAATTTACGCCTCAACCAAGCCATCACATTATGACATCACTGCATAGGACATAAAACTACCTTTTCATGCGGAAGTACAATTGACATGATCGTTCTGCTGAGAAAACCGTCACAATCTGATCATACATATGAAATGAAAGAGAAATTGTAAGTATCGGATTGAGTTCATTCTAGAAATAATCATAGAGCCAAGTACCTTTACTTTCTGCTAAGATGATCAACAAGTACAGAGACGATAACAACAGAGCAGGATTGTCAGAGAAGACATATCCAAGTATTCCATTCCTGCAAGCCAACCACACTATCTATCTCAGGAGTCTGTACAATTTCAAAACTCCTAATTAAGAAAAAATATAGCACAGAAACAATGTATCTAAACCATTGAATATGGTGTGGGCCATATGATAAATCTATCGATATACCCAAGCAGATTCAACGGGCCAGACTTATTTGGATATAACCGAATCAAGAAATCTCTCACTCATCTTCGAAGTTAACAAAGTGTGGAACTGTACTTATTAGTGACTTCCTTGCCGATTAACTGCGTCATAATTAACTTTCCAACCAAAATGGTCGTGGTGTTCAATTGTCGAACGTTTATACTTCTTTCATATAGTTTCAAGGACCTTTATGATGTAAAAAATATCGAGTTAATCACATGCTACAAGGGCATATTAGCAAACTTTTTTAAGAAGCAAGATATTCTTGGTCATGTGATGTTCAATTATGTTTTGCTTAAATTTGCATCTGATACTTCACAATGACTACACTTCAATACATTCCTATAGCAAAAGTTTTGGAGGAGAAAAATCTCTTAACAAAAATTTAAGCTTGATCAGCCCAAATAGTACATTAGTTATCGACAGAAAATGGGCCACAAGGTGTTGATTGCATAAACTTGAAGTTCAAGGAGTTTGTTATCACAAAAGTCTAGACAGAGTTTATATCCTAAGCACCTTGGAAGGTGATATCTGTGGTTAACACATAAATAAGCATGACACTATATTTCACGACTGATTGAGAAATGTGCCAGAAAGCCCCCCCTCCCCCCCCCCCCCCCCCCCCCCCACAAAAAAAGAAAAAAAAGGAAAGATCAAGTTGAAATCAATCCACAGACCTTTTAGCACATTTCTTATATTCAATGCAGCTGACTGAAGGAGAATCACATGATTCGTACCCCACCAGGCAACCAAGAGAATTTTCTCCGTTGATATTTTCTGTTTCCTCGGACGCAAAATCAGCATATACAATTGCTTCCAGCTTTGACATATATCTCGAAAATGAATCACTGCCACTAGTTCCATCACAGTTGTTTACTTGAGCAGCATCTTCCGTGCTCAATGCCAAATAAGGATATAAAATAACGCCAGCGATGAAGTTAATCAAAGATCTCCCGCCAACAACTTGAAGAATACGAGAAACTATGTACAGAGAAGTGACAGCAGAAAAACTTGAGTCCTGGACAAAACCAAACAATGAATTCACACATAAACAACAATAGCACCACATTACTCAGACAATTGACAATCGAAACTACAAAACTATGCCATTTCAGCAACATAGTTTCGAACAAGCTCTTAAACATGCATGATAACATCGGCTGCTTTGCATATGAGACAAGGACAAGCTCATCAACCACAAAGGATACACTAAAAACTATCAACTGGAGGAGTCACTAATGAAGTTGTATGAAAAATCCATAAAGCTAGATGTGATATTCCAAAAGAAATCCTCTCCACAATAGTAATCATTGTGAGTCTTTGACAGATTGCACCACAACCGTGTGTGACACGTAAGGTGAATATCTTAATGATAACTTTCTTCTCTCCACTTTGAAGTGCAAATAATGCATCTTATCATTAGATAATTTGCTTTTTCACGGCTTCACTTTAATCAAACCTCATATGCAAGTTCTATATGCTTCATAGCCAACTTCAAGCTTTAATGAACATAAATAGAGACAATGCCTATGCCCACTATTAAAGCATTCAAATACTAAATCACGCCTCCATATAACAACTTAAACTTTTAGAATAGATGGCAATTGTTTCAGAAAATCACACATGATACCAGAGCAGAAGAACCTGAGTTCAAATCTTTCCAAGCCCCATCTGTCTCCCCCATTATATATTTCCACGCTTAAGTCTTAAGCCAACGTCCAGCCTATGCATGAGTTAGAGAGTTAAAACTTCAAATATTAAACTACATCTTCATCTAACAGCTTAAGCTTTTAGAATAGTTGGCATTGAACCCGCAAGATCTACGCATACCAACGAGCATCACAAACACTAAGATGCTCCAAGAAATGCAAGAAGATGAGCCTCAAGAGCAATATCTTACGCTTTTCTCCTCAAACTGCAATAATGGGAGTAAGGCAGGAAGGACAAGCAACTTGAGAAGATTTTCCATAACACATCTGCTCAGCCTCAATTCACCAACACATATTATGTCCTTCAAGTAGTAAAGATCATCTACAACCTTGTCGGCATCCAACTGTATCTCCGTTCTTTGTCCTTGAGGAGATGTCTCACTGGAAAAGAGTAAGGCATCTCCTACTGTCAGTGCTTACAGACAACCACACTGGGATATGGTTCATCTTATAATATGACCCAAAAAGAGAAGAAACATTCATTATCATCATAAACTCACAGCAACATACTTGTTGGCATGCACGATAGTATCTAAACGTATGCATTGCTCTTTTAAACTCTGCACCAAA
The DNA here is from genome assembly GCA_029784005.1 of Lenwebbia sp. NSW1173648. Classification (NCBI taxonomy): domain Eukaryota; kingdom Viridiplantae; phylum Streptophyta; class Magnoliopsida; order Myrtales; family Myrtaceae; genus Lenwebbia; species Lenwebbia sp. NSW1173648. The sequence goes on along the minus strand of JARCGZ010000008.1, from coordinate 2,798,009 downwards.
TCTGAGAAGTAATTTGATACTGGAGGACTTGTTAGAAACTGAAAGACCGTATGATCACTGACTGCACAAAAGAAAAGCAAGATGTTTAAAAGGAACTCGAGACCATTTGGTTCTACTATTTGAACCACTTATTAGCAGATAAAAAATAATCAAGTACTGTACCATTGTACACATTGAGACTTAATGCACGTACAGCTGTCTGGATCATCTTTTCCCCATGTCTAGCAAATTTAAGAGCTTCACTATACAGGGGGAAGGAGATTACATTGTCCTAGAATTGCAAGTGTGACTTATTAGAGAGCATAAAAATGCAAACATGAATTCACAAAGCACAAGATTTAGCAGATAAAGATTTAGACAATTTAAGCAGCCAAAAAGAGAATACACACATGCACAAATAATATTCTCCACTCATGTGACTTCCTACATGCAGGTAAAAATGTTACAATTCCATTTAAATTTTGCATGTTTTATTAGACCTAGGCATCAAACAGTTGGGCCTGCTCCTTCTTAAACACTATACAGGAAAAGTGAAAACTCCAACGCATGGCAAAGAGTTGTCTATGCCTTGATAATCATATACCATCACATGCCTCTTTAGATGGATGTCACTGATTTACTTGTCATAGATGGAGAAGTATTTGAACTTTCAAGGACTCGGTAGTTCCATAGTGAAACTTTTGATATAACAACTAACAGATGCTGCAGGATAAGAGGAAAGTTTTATAATGCCAGTTCTTAAAGTGATACGACCACAGCCAGCAATTGATGCACGTAATCAACAGATATATTACAGAAACATATTTATTGCCCCAGGTCCTTCCACTTTGTACATGCAACTTTGGCGCAAAGCCCTTCTAACATTCAAAAGGAGCTTATGCGGTACTCTTATAACCGCTTTTTATAAGGCATTTCAAATTGTATATGTGAGATAGATCCACTCAAGTTGCATATGTAATAATGCCTGAAGGCAGAGATCTTTCTTTTTCACTAGTAGAAGGCAGAGATCCATTAATAGTCTTACTATTTTATTCATGCATGTAACCCAACTTACCCCATCGACTTTCACAAGAAGGCAGAGCGTGTCTCTGTTTATTTTGCTGCTCACTGCTCTGATTGAAACAGAAAATAAGAAAAGGAACAAAAGAAAATAACATCAGGCAGAAGTAGTTATTATAAAATCATTTTCATATGTATCTGCACGACCATATTGAATCTTAACCAACAGATAAATGACACTTCTCCACCAATCAATGTACAACTTCTGACTGCAAACGCATCCCTAACCCCTGCAAAACTATCTGGGGGTCCAACATTTTGATTCTATGTGGGCAATGTCAATAACACTAAATGTTGAGAGAGAGAGAGAGAGAGAGAGAGAGAGAGAGAGAGAGAGAGAGAGAGAGAGGGAGGGAGGGAGGGAGAAATATCACCACCTTAAAAATGATATGTAATATGGAGCCAAGTCTCCTCCATCAAACTTATACGGGTGTGCTATGATGTTATTAATGTAGTCATTGCTAAAACAATAATCTGCAGGATACAATTACAGGAGCATCAGAAATGATTCAAGAGAGACCAATAAATTCAGGAAAATAAGAATGAACAAGGTCCACTCCTGGAGAATAGATTTTCTCTCCACAAACTTGTAACATCCATAATGCAAACATTTTCTTCCTTCAATGCATATTGGGAAAGTGGATCTTTTCTTTCTTGGTGAGTGGGTGTTTATGGGGAGGAGGAAGGGGGAGATAAGTAGTGACCTGGACCTACACATATGGAAGTTCAATGTGTCGTCTTACATATTGCATGCTCACTGTCAATGTTCTGAATCATTATGCTCAGATACTGAAGCAAAGTTGCCTCTATCCTTGAGTTTTTGCTGATCCTTAAGACACGGACAAACTCTGCCATAACTTGGTATTCCATGAAGTATCTGAAACATTCAGAATATAAATGTGACATAAATTAAGATGCTGATGTAAAAGAAAAAATAAATGATTAACTGAGGTCACGAGCCATTCATACTCGAAAATCAATGGATCGTGCCTATCTCCATAGGTGACTGTCTCTACTATAGACTGCATCAAATCTATTACCATCTCCTAAAAAAATAGAAAGAAGGGATCAGTATGAAAAACAGCGAAACAATGAGGTGAAAATAATGTAATATACCAGCTCTGTTGTCTTACCCTATTACTCCTATCTACAACCTTGATTCCCCGCAACTCATTAATAACATATCTGCATCGCAATAAAATGCAAATGACATCAATAAACCAATTAGCTAAAAAGGATCATCAAATAGCATTAAACAGCGACAATTCCATCCTCGGTGAACATATGCCAAACCAAAAGAAGAAACCCTTATGCATGTGCGGTCAAAGGACAAAGAAGAAGGAAGTGATATCTTCCACATTCAGCGCCTATGTCCAAACCACTGATCGTACATGCATCGTCACCGAGTCGCCCTTGTTTCATGACTCGTTCGATTCATCGACTGGCCCCACAACACCTCAATTGCTAAGAAACCAGCATTTACGAGATTACATCGACGCTCGATTAAGCAACTAAACCCCAAAAAACATCAACGAACAGCACAAAGATCCACCCCCAACGTCAATCATCGACAGCAAGCAATGCCGAGTTTTTCTAAGTTCCCGAACCAGGAGATTCCAGGAGGACTCACTTGAAGTACTGAGGAGAGAAGCGATCGAACGACCGCCAGAGAGACCGCCACATAGCTTCGACCGGGTTCCCGCCAAATGACGGATCTCGACGCGACGGAGAATCCGGAGGAGAGCGAGAAACGAGAAGCCGCGGCGATGATCCACTGGTCAAGCAATCGAATGAAGTGAGAGAGAGAGAGAGAAGTTGAGGAGGTTTTGTGCCTTGTGATGGGTGGATCGCGCGCAGAGACGGTGGGTTTGGCCGTTTGGTGGCTTTCTTACTTACGGGTTGAAAACTCGAAGGAGCCTCCACAACGAACTTTCAACGTCCTCGGGCACTCGGGTTCCGTTCATGGCTATTCGGAGCCCCGTCGACCCGACCAAACCAATAAATTGTAGTGGTTGTTAGTTCATACACCAAATTCTTTCTTCACTGTTACGGGGTCACCCAAGTTGATCATATTAATGTCTTTTTCCGTAATTTCGTACTTTCTGTCGTTCTCGAACCAGATCTCGAGTGACGAGAGCGACGTTCCGTGCGTCTTCTCGAAGATGATAAAAAAAAGGACAAATAATTTGTCCAAATTATATATTTAACCCTCTTACACGTAAATGCAGAGAAATTTGATATAATCAAGTTGAGTTCGGGCCTAAATTACGATACTTAATCGAGCTCGAATCTATTATCAAGCTCCGAATATGAACGTGAAGTTGAGATTGTGCTTGCCATTGTACCGACTCGGCTTGACACGAATACGTCCCGAGCCACATCCACTATTCCTTTCGGCATAACTAATAGCACCTTATTCGTATGTACACGTATTGTATGACCCCTTTTTTCGTGCCTTTTTCATTTGCTAATGTGAAATGTCCCGCATAAATTGTTTGTTAATTTTGAATATCTTTTCACGATGACATCTTCATTTGTGATTTTATTAAATGATCGACATGCATGTCCACCCTGCCGGCTGCCGTACATGAATCGTGTAAGGAATGTTAAACATCAATAGTAAGTACAAATCAATTTCTTACTTCCATTTCATATAGTATATAATCCTTAATTTGAATATTTGGATGTAACACTATGCATGAAGTTAAGTAGTTTTTTTTTTTTTTTTTTTTTTGGGGGTCAAAACATGAAGTTAAGGATAAAGTCTACTGCACGTACCCTAATTGTCACACCAGTTCTGGGCCAAGTAAAACCTTGAATGTAGGTGTTAGCCCAATCCGGAAGTATAGTCTCAACTTCCCAAGCCCAGCCCGAAAAAGCAAAAAAAAACTCAGAAATTATTCGGTTGGGTCTGGGCCAGTTCGGGCTAAAGCCACTTTTTTCTTTTTGGAAAATTGTTATTGATTTTCCAATACCCCGTCGATATAACAAATTACGTAAAATATTTAAAAGTAGGAAAAATTCCAAAAAAAGGGCATGAAGTGCTCTTATTTTCTCAAATAAAGGCCTGACGTGGACATTGTTTTAGACAAAAGCCTGAAGTGCTCAAATTGTTTCAAAAAAGAGTCTGACCGAAGGGCATTTTCGTTCTTTACTTTTTTTATTTTTTTTATTTTTTTATTTTCCTTTTGCCACTCTTTTTTTTTCTTTTTTCTCCTCTTCCCTCCCTAGGCCATTACCGGCCTCAGGCCGCCCTCGCCTAGGCCAAGGTTGGACTACCCTCGCTTGGGCGGGCCAGGGCGACCCTCGCTGGCGTCGGCCGAGGGAAGCCCTCGCCTGGGCTGGGCACTCGATATCCAGGGTTTTCCTCTTTGATCTCGATACTTCCCTTTGATCTCTGCTCTGTTTTTCAACGTTTTATGGATGTCTATTGGCTGAGGGGAGAGATGTTACTCCTCATCACCCAAGCATGGCGGTTCCTGATGAATAACCAAAAGTCAAGGGTTGTCTTCATAAACGACTGTGATTGAGCTTTTGCCGACTCTTTGGATGAATCTGTTTCTTTAATTAACTCTGCGCGTGCTAAATGTTTTCGCGGTGCTCGTGCTTGAGAGTTGTTCGAGTTGATTTATCTTTTGGTGAAACCGGTATATCGGTTAATTGTTGTCCCTCCCGTACTACTGATGACCATAGTACCAGGCGAGGGCTTCCCTCGGCCGACGTCGGCGAGGGCTGCCCTCGCTCTCGCCTAGGTTGGTGACGCCGCCCTCACCCAACGCCTGCTCAGGCGAGGCCGGTGATGGCGTGGGAGGGGAGGGGAAGGGAGGGGAGGGGAGAAAAATTAAAAAGAAAAAAAAGAAAAGAAAATGTAAAAAAATAAAAAATAATACAAAGGATAAAAAATTCAAAAAATTAAAAGACGAAAATGCCATTCGGTCATGCCATTCTTTAAAACTATTTAAGTACTTCATGCCTTTATTTGAAACAAGGTCCACTTCAAACATTTATTTGAAAAAATGACGACACTTCATGCCTTTTTTGGAATTTTCCCTTAAAAGCACGCATCCATTCAATAAATCAGAAAAATTAAATCCTCGCGCTTCGATTTCAACAGAACCGATCATGGACCTGGCGGTCCACGGGCCCCCCAGCCTGTCCACCAAATAAGCAGTCTCGATCAAGGAAATAGGCACGTATGGGCCTACCCAACTAAATTCTTTAGGCCTCGGGCCTGGCCCGCCACGCCCGGAAGCTGTGCTAAATATAAAGCATTCCGAGTTTTATAGATTCCTTCATGTATAAATTGTTGTTTAGGATGCGTATGGTAATACTTTTGAAAGTGAATTTCTGCTCCAGAAGTGCTTCTGGAGCAGAAATCTGTTTGGTAAAGTAACTTCTGAAGCAGAAATCCGTTTGGTAAAAAAATTTACTTCTAGAAGAAATTCCTACTTCTGAAGTGAATTTTCACTTCTGAAGTTGTTTTTTCCCCAATTTGAAAAGTTAAAAAAAATTGCTTCTCAACTCAAGAAGTACTTCTCGCATCACCCCCTTTTCATTAAGCCCTCACCGTCTTTTCGACCACACCGCCTCCTCCAACCTCCACCGCCGCCCACTGCCGCTAGCGATCGCCGCCGCCGCCGACCGTCGCCACTGCCCACACCCACCGCCGACCTCCGCCCATCGCCGCCTACAACCATTGCCACTCGCCGACCACAACCGTCGTTGACCACCGCCGCCAACCACCGTCGCCGTTGCCAACCGCCGACCACCGTCGGCCGCCGCCGAGTCGCCGTCTCCGGCCACCGGAGTAAAAAATAAATAATAATTTTTTATTTTTAAAAATTAAAATAATATTTTTTAATAATTAAAATTATTTTTAAAAAAAATTAAAATGTTAAAAAAAATGAAGTAGAAATTTTTCGGCCCCCGACAGTAATTTTTCATAGAAGATTTTGTGTTCATAATATTTCAGAAATAGAAATTTTCAACTATTACCAAACGAATTTCTCTAATTAGAAATCAACTTCTGCTTCTTAGGAGAAGTAGAAAAATCAACTTCTCGCCAGAAGTTGATTTCTGAACCAAAAGTGTTATCTTGCGCACCTTTATTTCTCTGACCAAAAAAGCAAAACTAAAGACAGTACATTCAAAAGACCAAGCACTCCGACCAAAAACAAAAGACCAAGCACGAGCACCCTCATTCTAACGGCTCGCCCTCATCTTTTGGCCTCTAATCAGAACTCTCGCCGTCCCGAGGACTTCATAACTTTCTTCCTTAGCTCCGTTAATCATGTCTCTCCCACTTCCCACTTCCTTGACTCGGTGCTCGGTCGTCCCTAGCAAGAAGGCCCGCAAAGTCTTTGGATTCACCTTGTGTGAAACGTTAAAGACCCCCCCTTTTTAGTCTTCTTTCCAAGTAGCAACCTTCGTCGCACGGTAACCGATCGCTTTCATTCGACCTTGAACTGTACAAGAAAAGAACAAATCCCGTGAATTACAGAACACGTGGACTGAACCCTTCTCGACCATTTAAAATACGAGTTTCCATTGTCCTGCATAATTAACGGAAAGAGATGGTATAACTTGTCTTCTCCGAGAGCAAGGCCCCAAAGAAGGATCGCCCGGAACACCCCCCCCCGGTCCAAGACCCCGCCACACTTTTTTAGCTCCAATGGTGGCCGGTGAATAGAGAGATTCCAAAGTGCCCCCAACCATGTGGGATGACTCCACTCCTCTTGTTCTTATTCAATCCCCTTGTCCTCCCAAAGGTGGATTGGATTACATAATGTGGAAGAAGCGCCACCATCATCACCATACCTAATATTGATTCCTTTACAACAAGTTCTATCATTCTTGGAAGAAAGCAAGGTTGTCTTGTTTTGAGCAAAAATAACTTAGGTTTTTATTTTTTATTTTTTATTTTTTTGCCTTTTCACTGTGTTGAATCGAAGGCTTTCCATCTTCTATACTTTTCCTTAGCTAGAGTCGGTTAAAGAATGATGATGTCTTTCCCACTTTTATCATGATTAGATCTTTCGATGAAGCTTTGCTTCCATTAGAAGCCTCCAAGGCATGCTTCGCTAATCAAATGGGAATTTCTTTTGGTCACCCTTTCAGTCTTCTTTCCAACTAGCAACCTTCGTCCCATGGTAATCGATTGGGGAAAATTACCAAAAAAGTCCTAAACCTATTACAATTATGCCATTTCAGTCATAAACCTCTTTTTTTTGCCGATTCAGTCCTAAACCTTTTACAATTATGCCAATTCAGTCAATCCGGAAAATTTTGGCCAGCTGACGCTGAAATGGACGCCGGCCGACCGGCGACCTAATATTTTAATAATTTTTATGAATTATTTAGTTATTATTTATTATTTATTTATTTTTCTTCCCCTTCCCCGTTCTACCTCCAGCCGATCACCGACTCGGCGACCGGCTAGAGGATGACAGGCGAGGCTCTCGCCGGCCTCGCCATGGTCGGGCCGAGCAAGGCCGGAGAGAGCCTCGTCGAGGTCCGGCGAACACGCAGCCGTGCGTGATGTGGATCGATGCGACGGCCCTCGACACGTAGACCCACGGCAGAGGAGCGGCGGCGACTGCGGCGAAATTCACGGAACGTAGTCCCCATAACCGACCGTCATGACCTTTTCTTTTTTTTTTTTTCCTTCACATTCCCCTTCCCCTTCCCTGTTCTTCCGCTTCAACTTCACCAGTTCATCGACCCCTTCCCTGTTCTTCGGCTTCAACTTCACCAGTTCACTGAAGAAGAAGAAGAACCGAACCAGTTGAACTAGACCCCACGCACCTCCATCGCCTTCGCCTTCGCCCCGCCCCCGCACCTCCTCGCCGCAGCCGCCGCTCCTCCATCGTGGGTCTACGTGTCGAGGGCCGCCGCGCCGATCCACATCACGCATGGCTACTTGTTCACCGGACCTTGGCGAGGCTCTCGTCGGCCTCGCCAAATATGGGCTGGCGAGGTCAGCCTTTGCCCGGCCATGGTGATGTCGACGAGAGCCTCGTTGATCGTCGGCTCGGCAACCGGTTGGAGGTAGAACGGGGAAGGGGACAAGGTAGAACCGGATGGATTGAATTGGCACAATTGCAAAAGGTTTAGGACTGAATCGGCAAAAAAAAAAAAGATTTTGGACTGAAATGGCATAATTGCAATAGGTTTAGGACTTTTTTGGTAATTTTCCCCGATCGATTGCTTTCATTGGACCTTGAACTGTACAAGAAAAGAACAAATCCCGTGAATTATAGAACAAGTGGACTGAACCCTTCTTGACCATTTTAAATACGAGTTTCCATTGTCCTGCATAATTAACAGTCAGAGATGGTACAATTTGCCTTCTCCGAGAGCAAGGCCCCAAAGAAGGATCGCCCAGAAAACCCCCCGTCCAAGACCCCGCCAACTTTTTTAGCTCCAATGGTGGCCGGTGAATAGAGAGATTCCAAAGTGCAATGAGAAGAGAAAGGCCATATGCTTTGTTTCCCATTCCCAACCATGTGGGATGACTCACTCCTCTTGTTCTTATTCAATCCCCTTGTCCTCCCAAAGGTGGATTGGATTACATAATGTAGAAGAAGCGCCACCATCATCACCATGCCTAATATTGATTCCTTTACAGAAAGTTCTATCATTCTTGGGAGAAAGCAAGGTCGTCTTGTTTTGAGCAAAAATTTAAGGTTACTTAGGTTTTTTTTTTTTTTTTTTTGGCCTTTTTAATTTGTTGAATCGAAGGCTTTCCATCTTCTATGCTTTTCCTTAGCTAGAGTCGGTTAAAGAATGATGATATCTTTACCACTTTTTTCCTGTTTAGATCTTTCGATGAAGCTTTGCTTCCATTAGAAGCCGCCGAGGCATGCTTCGCTAATCAAATGGGATCTCTCCCTCTCTCTCCCTCTCTCTCTGCTGCTGCTGTAGTATTCTTTGCTTCCATCATCTGGACTTGCACATGAAAAAAAAAAAAAATTGATCATGAGATTGGTATCTAAGGTACGGATTCTGCATGAGATTATTCTCGAAAATGATATCTAATTCACAGCGAAGTGTAGGTGTGTACGTATATGTGAATGTATATTGTAGCGTGAACTTATCACAGGCTTGAAAGAAAGTCATGGAGAACGTGATATTTCGATAAAACCTAATAAAGCATATGAAGTGCATTGTCAATCGGGATCCATTGAATATCGTCCCAATAATAACCAAGAGCCGTACTCATTTTTTAGTTTATAACAATGTTTAGCCTTCTTCATACAATAATTGATTCTTTTAGAAACGACGGGGATTGAACTATGGTACACTTTTGAATTTCGTGTTTATAGTTGTTAGGTTGAACTATACGGGAAAATTATCAAAAAGGTCACAAACCTATTACAAATGTGTTAATTCAGTCTTAAACTCTCTCTTTTTCATTAATTGAGCCGTAAAATTTTTATATTTGTGCCAAAAAGGTCACAAACCTATTGCAAATATGTCAATTCGGTTTTCAACCTTTTTTTTTTTTTCATTAATTGAGTCCTAAACCTTTTACATTTGTGTCAATTTAGTCTATCCCACCAACTTTGGCCAGTCGGTACTTATGTGGCAATTTTTATTAATATTTTCACTTTTTGTTGAAAATTTTATTTATTTTCTATTTTTCCTTTCTTTCTTTTTTTTCTTCTTCTTCCTCTTCTTCCTCCAACCAATCGCCGCCGATCCAGCAAAAGGTGAGGGCTGGTGAGGGCGAGGTCAGCCTCGCCCTTGCCATTTGCGCGAGGCTGACCTCGCCCTTGCCTCTGCGACCGGCTGAAGGAAGAAGGAGAAGAAAATAAATAAATAAACAAAATAAATAATTCGCAAAAAAATATGAAATTATTATTAAAAATTGGCACGTTAGTGCCGGCCAGACAAAGTTGGCAGGATGGATTGAATTGGCACAAATGAAAATGGTTTAGGACTCAATCGGCAACAAAAAAAAAAGGTTTGAAACTAAGTTTGCACAATTACAATAGATTTAGGACTTTTTTGATAATTTTCCCAAATTACACTTATTCACACCAATAGTGACTATATGACCCGTTTATTTTTCTTTTAAATTTATAAGTGATTCACTTTTTACCTATGAGAATAGAATCTTTAAATAACCTGACACTTTCACGGGTGACAATGAATTGAAATGAAACTCGGGTGCACTTTGAATTTCGCGTTTACCATCGTTGTCGAGTTAAATCGTACCTATTCACACCAAACTCGAGTCTTTTGACGAGATGCCATATATTTATGTGTCCGAACCTAAACGAAGCTAAATTTGATCAAAGTTTGGCCTCACCTAAAAGTTTAATATCGTTCATAAACAACATGTGAACTTCCATTAGTACATTGAATTTTCAACAGCTCCAAAACGGCGAATAAGAGGAAATCGGGTGGCCACAACTCACAAGGTGTGGTCCCGCCACTAAAAACCATATGCTCTGTTCCATGTATCATCTTCAGCAACCCAAAGTGCACGCAAAAATTAAATGCTTCCAAAAATTAAAGTACTTTCATCAAACTCATAATTTAATTGAACTTCTATTTCCATCATTCCCACCCTTCATACTTTCCATATTTTTAATTTCTCCTAAGTAAAAGCTTGTAGTACTAATTCGCCAATATATGACTTGGTCAACCCTGATTGTCCTCCGACCAAAAAAAAAAAAAAACATGATTGTCGATTCAACCCAAAAAAAAAAAAAAAAACCCCTGACCGCCGATGACACCACCGCGCCGGTAGCCCCTTCCCCGGCTGTAGACGCCGCAGAACTTTGCCCGCCCCCGAATTATTGCCATGACGTTATTTCTATATATACTCTATGAGACATTATTCCGAAAAAAATATGAAAAATTAAAAGGAGATTTATGGATTCATTTGACTTTGCAACTCCGTTTTCTAAAGCCAAACCTCTCATTCTCCAAATCGTACTCCACGTAGAAATTCTGCTGCTGGAAGCTGCCCAATATGACCGCCGGCCCGCCGCTCACGTCCGGGCCAATTGGGTCATCGTCCGTCACAATCGCCACGCACGCCACCCCCGAACCCTTCCCCACCAGCACCAAGTAGTTCTCCAGCGGCAGAGCCATTCTCGCGCCGCCCTTGAACTGCAGCGATAGCTCCGGCACCGCCACTGCATCCCCCCGCCCCGACACGTCAAAGCACGGCCTCAGCCCTGTCCGTGCCTCGACCCCCTTGGCCCGGCTGTAGTTCGCCATCTGCCGCTCGAGCTCCTCGGCCACCGCATTGAGCACGGGCCGTTCCATGAACGTGAACGTCGAGCCCGAGTCCACGATGGCCCCGCCGTTCCCGTCCGCGCCCGGGACGAGGTACCTGTGCGGGATCTTCACGGCCTTCCCGCCGACGAGGACCTTGCGGAGGCCGATGTAGTAGTAGTCCTTGAACGCGGAGCCCGGGAGGCCTGGGTTGGCCCGGAACGGAGTGTAGACGACCCCGTCGGTCTTGCGGTCACCGCCTGAGCCGGCGCCCGAGCCCCGGCCGGGGTCCAGGACGAGGTCGCTGCTGGCGGAGGTGTCGTCGAAGCGGCGGGACAGGAGGCAGTAGGAGAACCTCCGGAGGCCCATCTGAGAGGGGAGCGACTCCGAGCCGCGGCCGAACCCGGCAATGCCCGCGGGCTGTCTGGTCGAGAACAGGGAGCACCCAGCGAGGAAGCCCGGCACCTTCCGGTCCTCAGAGAAGGAGAGAGTCTCGGAGAGCAAGACGCCGGCGGTGTTGCCGGAGCCGTACTGGATGATGTACGGCGGGCAGGTTTGCTGGGAGCAGTTGCGGCCGGAGACGCATTCGTCACGGCAGCGGGAGGCGGCGGCGGGGCCGAAGATCCAGGCGCATTTGGGGTTGCGGCAGCCGACTAGCTTGGCGGAGGAGGAGAGCTTGGGGATGAAGCGACGGATCTTGGAGGGGTCGGAATTGGGGAAGGAGCAGGAGGCGCAGGCGTAACGGGAGGTACAGGGGAACCAGAGGAGGCTGCTTCCGGTGTCCATGACGAAGCTGAGGGTCTGGGCCGGCGTGCCGAAGCCTAGATCTACGGAGTAGCCACCGTAGCTGCGGGGGAAGGACGGGACTTTCGTGGGGGTGGAGGAGGAGGATGAGTTGTGCTTCTTGAGGTGGCGAGCGCGGGCGAGGGAGGAGGTGGCGAGGAGGTTCAGCATTTGGGATTGCCATGACGAATTGTCGTCGGAGGCGGCGGAGGAGGAGGAGGATCGGGGGTGTTTGGGGAGGAATGGAGTGAGAGAGAGTGTGATGGTGGTGGCGGCGGCGGCGGAAGAAGATAAGGCGAGGAGGGAGAAGAGGAAGGAGATGAAGAGCAGGGGAGGAGGAAGAGCCATTGTCTCTCTGTGTTTTGGAATGAGTGGAGGTCGTGAACAAAGTGGTGGGTTATATATCTTTGCTCTGTTTCTTTTGTTTATGCTGGGGGAAGACAGAAAGGTCAAAAGCGACAACGGTTAGGAGGGAGAGGGATGAGGAATCATGTTCGACTTCGGTGCGCACCAATCCCAAATGTCTGGTCCTTTTGGACGAGGACGGGCATATCTTTCGTATTAAGATCGGTTAACAAAATCGACGTATCAATAGACCCGACGGGATTTTAGGGAGCGTGTTGAGCATGACTTTACTCCCGATCCGGTTCATCGACCGAGGCAGACCTAGCCTTCGCCCAAAGCGGCTGAAGCTCCACGAGAAACGGCCTCTAAGTCCTCGAGGATTTAATGAGGCACAAAAAGCGCCATTGCTGACGGTTAATGCAAAACTACAACATACACGAGAATCGCAATCTCTCGGGATGGCTTAGCTGTACCTAAGAGATGCTACTATAGTGTTCATCAACCCCCCAACAGAAGTATTTAGAAGGGCCTAAAGCGCCGCAAATACCCTAGATCAGATCAGTGTCCTGCGCGCACAGAGAACCAAAAAGTCTTCGTTAGCCGTTGGCGTTGAATGACGTTGGCCTTAGTAAGTAGTATTCGCTAATTTACTTGCTAAAGACCCACAGCCTCCAGCTCAGAGCAAGTCCCGGCTTGTTCACTTAAGACGTGCGGACGAGGAGTCAATTTTTTGTCCCCATGTGCGTCGGCCCCATACATGGGCCACACGTGTAGTCTGCATAGCTGTACAGTTTCATTTCGTTGGTGTTTGTTTTTTCCGCCAGGATCGCAGGTCTCGTCTCGCGTCGGTCCGACGGACGATGGCGTTCGATCGATGGACCCGGCTCGTGAAATTGTTGAGGGTAGAGAGAGCGTCGAAGCAGGGGACCACGTGAGCTCGAGCTGGAATATGGTTGGTTGTTGCGTGAATTGGTAGTTCTTTCGTCGTGGGTGGTTTGATTTGGGAAAGAAGGCAAAAGAGCATCGACAGGGAAACACGTGAAGGGAGGGATGGGGCTCGTGCTCAAACACCTTGTTTGTATGGGCCCGTTGCACTTGCCCATCGATCGTTCTCATCCTCGGTAATTTGGATCAACCCACGTTGACTCTCCACCACACATGCACAGTGCTCCCACAACAGCTGAAGCTAGGGTTGTTCTTCCTCGTTTAGACGCTAAAAGGCCATCAATCGCGTGATTTCTCTAGGAAGTTGTCGCATTTCAGCTATATACCCATTGGAAAAATCTTGTGAATCATAGACACAGCACGAGCATTTAGCACATCGCATCCCAGAGAAACCAATTTGTTCCGCTGCTAGATCCTCGGCGATCCAGGGTCTGCGGCAATTTGGACTTAAAAGAGTCTGTCCAAACTAGTCACTACCTCCAATTTTCCATTCCGCAAGGAGGTTCGATAAAACTTGATGATTTAATTATCTTCACATGTTCCATCACTGCATTGTCAGTCTACGCAGCAGAAGACACCATGAACAGCATCATATGATCAACGATAGCTCTTCCCTCGCGTTTGCTAGCCCTGGAAGAAGAGTTCGATAACGTTATAATTCGAAATCCCGGTAAGATGTCAAACGCATACTCTCATTGATGAATTTCTGGACCACAATAACTTGAAAGAGCTCCAAGAAATCGCGAATGTAGCAACATAAACAAATGAAACTTTTAGACCTGAGGAAAAAGGATGAATTTACTACACTAGCGCCCAGCTCGGGAAACAGAATCAAGTCCAGCACAACATAATCTCACCGACACAGCTCGAAATTCACCTACAAAGAGTATGCCATATAGTAACCGAAACCCCACCAGGCCATTACCATGGAAAGAAGGTCTTTGCGACGATCGCTTACATCGCCGTTAAGTACTCTTTGCTGAGCTTATGATCCGGTTTCGTGGACTCCTCTCAGGCTTCCAACCAACTGGGCAGACTTCATCAGGGTTCTCTTGCACATGCTGCAAGGCCTGTATAATACCAATCATGGAAATAGAAATCCTCGGTCAAAATCTCGCACACACAAACAGAGTACTCGTCAACGCATAAACAATATCATCACCTGCAGTGTTCTCTCAATGATGCATAGAACCCTCTGCATTATTCCCTGACATGATTTAAGGGGAATGAGAACTTTCGCAGTCTGGAAATTGCCCCAGAGCTGTGCATACTGGGCATATGATTCAGCAAAATCATATAAGAGCGAGCAGACCATAGCGCAACATCAAAACGATCCATCATCATAGCTGATAGCGTGATAATCATAAAACCAAAAAAAAAAAAAAAACGACACCTATGGTGCAGTCAAATTGCTATAACTGAAAAATGCACAAGGTCCACAAGCAAATGCTTGCACCACAAGATTGACATCAAACCAACTGCAAGCATTGATAAACATTCTCGCTCTCGCATTTACCTGTTAATGGAAGAGCTTGAATGTTCTGCGACTTTTTAAGTCATTGGAAGTGCATAAGCTCATTCAATCTTATCCAAATCTTCCCTAGCTCTGTCGTGTTGCTTCAACACGACAGAGCTAAGGCCCAAATAAGCAGTCGCTGCATATTCCTCTTACTTAAAGCACACGAATGAGCCCAGATGCAACCATGCATGGCTGCACCAACTTGTGTTCGTGCATACTGGATGAGATGATGCTTATGCCGCTATGAACTGAAGTGTCAATGTAGCTTAAGAGACCATGATAAGGATTTTTTAATTAATTGATACTGTACTAGCACATGTATAAGTCCAGGGATGAGCACATGTATATGTTCAGCAATACAGAGTATCGATGCATGCTTCGAGAGATGCACACAGAATTATTCAACAAAAAGTCAGACTACTAAACCAAGTCTATGCTAAAAATGGAAATCCTAGCTACAAATGCATTCATCATGTGGTTCATACCTGATTGGGAATCAGCACACCATAACATTTCGAAATTGACTTTGTCACATCAAAAATGAGAGAAAACTTGAGATCACCAAGCCCACCTGACTTTCTATCACTTTAAACCCATGCAAGGTGTGAGAACTGCAGGTATGTTGGTGCAAGGGTCGTCAGAAAATTCCAGATTTGAGCCAAAAACTGAATAGTTACGCACTTGCTGCTATAAGGACGTGTAAGTAAACATCAAATCCAGAATTGAAACCGGTACAGAGGGAACTCAATAATTGTTCGAGAATTACAAACCAACTAAGCCAAAAACGCTTTTTGACTCTGTACAGTTGATATGGTGTCCGCACAAACATTGTACCGGAGAAAAAGTTAGAATTGCCAAACGAAATGTGCCCGCTTAATAACAATATGCAGCAACACAAATCAGTCCGGACGATAGATAATTAATGATTTTCAGGAAAAAACTAGACACAATGAACATCATATTGATTGCTGACCGGCGTGGCCGTGGAGAAAGAAAGAAGATCCTCTTAATATGTAAAGACATGCTGCATTCAATTCGAATCAACCCTGCAGGAGATATTTTACTGTTGGGAATGACTTTTTTCTTACATTTATGCCTTTGTGTTTGATGATTGACTTTCATTTAATATTGAAGGCTTCAATCCTTTAAATACATAGATATAACATCCAAAGTCATTCAAAGCAATGTAGAATTCTTTAATTTCAATCCTTTATTCGGATAGCTGTAGGAAATTGATAATCCAGCTTTTGCAAGTTTGGCAGCTTGACATAAGGAAGAATAATTTTCACCACTCGTCAACCGGAACACCCAGAATTTCTGTGTTCAACTTGTCAAACTCCGCATATCGGCCACTAATAGCTATGATCTCTACAATATAGAGAAGAAAAACTAAATACAGAACTGACCCAAATTCAGCCAGTATACAAGTTTTCAATTTAATTGTGTTTAGTTTAGAGCAAACCTGCAGGACTGACGAAGGTGAAGTCCAATTGGTAAAAGAAAAGAATCACATACTTCTTCCGATACATGCAAAGACCTTGACCTGGTATGACGACGCGAAGAATACAGTTTGAGACGGAAATTGTACAATTTATGCAATCCGATCATTTACGAAACCTTTAGCTTTAAAGTGAAAACCGAAAAAAAAGCCTGAACTAAACAACCTCAAAAATAACCAGTTAATGTGACCTAGAGGTACCAACACTCTCAATATGTTGACTTTAGTTATTAAGTGCACTAAACTCGGAGAGGCACTGGATGTTCAATAAGTTTATGTGGCAATCAAGATCCCAATGTCGTACTAGCAAAGTATACCTTGTCTGAACTCCGGATCACAGACAGCCTGTGTCTCATAACCCGGTGCTGTATTCCCGGAAAAGTGGAAGCTCACCCTGTACAGGAGTTGCCCGGTAAGAGATACGGGATATCAACAGAAAATGTAAAACTTCCTCCAAAGAATTGGAAAAGAAGAACAGTACAAGACCAGCTGCAAAGTTGCCTTTCAAATGAGAGTATTCAGTAACAAAATTGACAGCGATTGTGATTAGCCTGTAAACTTGATTGCGGCATAGACGCTCCACAGTAACCCCCAAGAAAACAGCAGCTAAGTACATGCCTACAGCTATCCAAATGCCATGCTTGATTCACAATCCTGCTATGGCCATCTGTCTCATAGCCTATAATAATTAGCTTGACAGATAAATGAAAGCTTCAAAAACGCCGGATGAATCTAAGACCGTTGACAATACATCCAAGGAGAATACATCCATGCACAATCTAAGTTTCTGATATCGAGAGGGAAGACTGATAGTGTTACTCCCAACTCATCCAGAAAGTAAAGACTCAGCACCAACCCAAATGGACTAAAGGGTTAAAACCACAATAGCAAATGAACTAAACTGGCTAGAGGGTTAGAATCACAAGCACAACATGCGGAAAAAATCCCTTTTTATGCTCTTTCTTTCGGCTGTCTGAAAGGTACTTAAACCCCATCATTTGCCTTGCCCGCCAATTCACAGGTAGCAAAAGGGATGGGTAATCAAAGAAACCTTCAAACTAAGAACGAAAAGCCACCAATCAAGAGTAAATTCAAGTCTCGCCGCTCTTTCAGCGAGGGAAGCAGCGAGAGCTACAGCAGCAAAAAATACGAACAAAACAGAGAAGAACAACCCACATTGCCCGAAACATCGCTCCGGAAATCGACGGAGGCAAAACCGGAACTCGATCATAGGCTCATAGCATGCACGAGAGTTTAAGGGCGTGTCCGGATAACATTCAAAGTTGGGAGAGAAAGCAAAACGTGATCTTTTACTTTATCGAAACTTAAGAACGAACACAAACACACCCTTTCAATGATTTGCAGCTTTATCGTAGAAATGTCCTAATTTTTATTTCTTTTGCAGCGTCGTAATGAATTAATAACTTTAATTGAATGGAGAAACAAAATATCGGCGTTATGTTTCCTTTACCAGTATTTGAATTCTCGTTCTAGAAACAAACTTTGAATGAATATTTTGCTATTCTTTCAATAACTAAATGCATGCACATATTAAAAACTTAGAGAAAAATAAAAAGAGAAAATGATGACGTTGGTTCTCGTACGGTAAGGACAATTTAGGAATTTCACGAAGTGTATATTTAGGGAAAAATACGTAGTGACTTTTTCTTTCGCGTTTTTTTATCACTTTTGGACAATTTCGTTTTCCAAAATAGTTAAATCTGCAAGGCAACATTAAAGTAATATGCAGATGAAAGTTAAACAAGATATTTAAGGCTCTGTTTGAGAAGTTGGGAGAAGTTAGGGCTGAGAGGTTTCAGGTTCTGTACATGTTCTACCAAAAACTCGGAACCTACCCATTAGAACAGATTCTTCATTTTTTGGAACCTATAACCTACCATGTCACAGGTTGCAAAGTCAATTACAGGTTCTTCCCAAGTTCCATATGTATGTTTAATTTAACTACTATGGTGAATCATTATCTTTAATGACTATCACTTTCTACTACAATCTACTGATCAAAAGTCATATCTAGACACACGGATGAATATGAAACATTAACAAAGCAAAAGTCTATGTCATAAATATCGACAGAAATGGAAGCTCAGACCACTTTCTACTACAACCTATACCATAAAAACTTGAAACTTATCCGTCAGAACATTTTCTTCATTTTTTGGAACCTGTAACTTACCCTGCATACTTTGAAACCTAAAAAACCTATTCTGTCACAGGTTGTAGGGTCAGTTACAGGTTCTTCCCAAGTTCCATTTGTATTTTTAATTTAACATTGGGGTGAATCATCATCTTTAATGACCACTACTTGCTACTACAATCCACTGGTCAAAATTCATATTTAGACACATAGATGAATATGGAACATTAACAAAGTAAAAGTCTCGATCATAAATATCGCTAAAAATGAAAGCTCAGACTAGTGGTTTCAGATTACAGACTCATCAATAAACGGCATGGAATATCGCACGTAGTGGTGGCCACGGGCCAGTTTGGGCCAAGAACCGGCCCGACTCGGCCCATACTGGCCGGTTCCGGGTTACCTTTTTTTGTGAATCGGCCCGGAACCACCGGTTCCAAACCGCTTGGAGAAATCGCCAGTTCGGAACCGGCAACGGCTTGCAACGGTCAACATTTTGACGATTGCCTTGCAACGGCCATTTGGCCATTTAAAAAAATATATATCATAAATTCTATAAATATCCATTTTCATCTTTCATTTTTTTTCTCACAAATTCTCTTAAATTCTCTCAAATCTGTGACTCTGTCAATTTTCTGAATTCGTTTTCCGCTCAATTCTCTCAAAAAATGGCAAGTGGAAGCAAATGTAGTGGCAGAGGAAAGACCTCGATGGGGGAATTCGATCATCCTCATGATCCTCGTGATTTTGCTTATTTGAGAGACGATGTTGATGATATCAACATTATTCCCAACGTCGAGCACGTCCCAACGCAAGAAAGTCTGTATCCTTCTCCTACCAGTGTCGAAGAAATGTCAAAAACAAAGGACCTGGAACGGGAGGGTACATCCGACATATGGGAATACTTCACGAAGGAATATTTAGGCGGAAACAAGTATGAGGTAAAATGTAAATATTGTAGGGCAACATAAAAATTTACAGATGGAGGCGGCTATGGAACATTTAAACGGCATCTGAGGTTGAAACATCCAAATCAACACCAGCCAACAATAAATTTTCGGGTACGCCAATTCTAACGCTTCTCCTTTACTTCGTTACAATGAAAAAATTTATAAAGAAGAATTAGCTAGATTTGCTACCGTTGAACGTTTATCGTTTAATTTTGGTGAAAAAGTTGGTTTAAATCATTTTATACAAACTGCATGTACTCCACAAGCAAAACATGTTTCGAGAAATACGCTTAAACGCCAACTTTTTGATATTTATAAAAGAGAAAAAAAAAGATTTGATTTTTTTTTTTATGAATTTCAATGGACGTGTGCATATAGGTAGCGACATTTGGAGTGATCCTTGGCAAACTCATTCTCATATGGGTATTACATGTAATTGGATATGCGATGATTGGAACATTCAAAAAAGAGTTATTGCATTTCGAGTTTTTGATGATAGGCATACGGCAATTAATATTTATAGAATAATTATGCAAGTTTTATAAGAATATTTTTTGGTTAATAAAAATTTTTCAGTTGGTTTTGATAATGCTGCGGTCAATACCACTTCCATTCTTGATTAGAAAAGATTTGCAAACCCGCTTTTGGTAGATAATTTTTTCACGTTAGATGTGCTTGCCATGTTTTAAATTTATGTGTACCAGATGGTTTACAAACTCTTGATATTTTTCTCAACCCAATAAAGACAGCAATTCAATTTTTATGGAGATATCATCAAATTATGAAAGAATGAGGAAAATTTTGTAAAGCAAATAGAAGAAGACCAAAAAGATTTCCAAGAGATGTTCTAACTCGTTGGAATTCTACGTACGAGTTGCTTAATCAATCTTTTGCATATAAAGATTTATTATGTACGTTTATTTCGAATAATATTTCTCAAATTAATTTATTCCCACAAGAGTGAGATATTTGCAAAAAAAAATAGATCTTTTAAAATTTTTTAACGATGCAACTTATACTTTATCCGGTGTTTATTATCCTACTACGTATTTATTTTTAATAGAGTGTGTTAATATTGCTGGTATTTTTGAAGAAAATGAAAAAGATGATCAGTTAGGTCCGACTATTATGGCAATGCGAACGAAATGGCTGCATTATTATAACGAAATTCCTCTTATTTATTTGGTTGCTTGTGTTTTCGATCCACGTACCAAATTAAATGATTTAGGTGATGATTTGAATACGTATTATGACTGTTTACATTTGATTGAATTTATAGATATTAGAACTATACAAATAGTAGTTAAAACGCAATAGTTGAAATATATAATGAATTTTCTAATAGATATAATGTAGGTGATAGTGGATCTTCCCAACCCAGTGACGTACAAAGCGGGGACCTAGGTAGAATTAGTAGAGGGTACAAAATGCTGATGAATAGGCAAAAAAGATAAAAGGGAACAGTAGGAAATATTTCCGAAGTACATACCTATTTAACCACTTTTTTTGAGTTTAGTAAATCCGAATGCGGCACGGATTTCAAAATTCTAGAGTGGTGGAAGAGGCATTCAACCCAATTCCCAATTCTCGCTCTCATTGTAAGATAGGTTTTAGCAACACATTGTTCAACAGTTGTGGTTGAATAAGCATTTAGCGCTGGAGGCAACATTTTGGACGACCAACGTTCAAGATTAACTTCGGAATCGGTGGAGGCTCAAGCTTGTGTAGATGATTGGACAAAGGCTCAACATCGACAACAAGAGATGGATCGCAGTAATGAAGCCGAATTCTTCGATGATGGAGATACCACCGCCACGGGTACCGGTACCGGAACCGACGAAACGGGTAGCGACGATTGACGATGAGGTAAGTATGGGATTATCAAAGGTAAAAGAACTACATAGGCTTTGATTCTTCGATCCCAAGAAGATATGTAGGCGCTTAATAATAATTCATTAAGTTCAAGCCCATTCCTCTCCCTTTTCCCCCCCCCCCCACAAATTTGATTACAATTTACAATTTGATTACAATTTGTATTTGATAATTTATTATTTCATAATTTCATAATTTTTTTATTTCATAATTAATTATTTAAAAATTAAATTCGAAAACCAGAACCGAAACCGAGCCTTGAACCGGCCCGGAACTGCCGGTTCAAAACCGGAACCGGAACCGGAACAAGCCAGTTCTGAACCGTGGCCACCATTAATCGCACGATTGCACGAAAACATACATTAAGAAAAACGCAAAATTTGTTACAGGTTTCAGGTTCCACCTACCTAAAACCTAGAACTTACTCGTCGGAATAAGTTCTTCAATTTTTGAAACCTGAAACCTACCCTACATACCTTGAAATCGGGTTCTACCCTGGAACCATGCTCACCCATAGGAAGAAGTGGGAGCAAATAAAATTGAGATGGAAAATTCTTAAAAATATGAACTTTTTGTGAGTACAAAGAGAAGGGAAATTTAAAAACGTGAAAGGAAAGGAAACTCAATCCAGCAAGTCATGTAATTATACAATTTTAGGGAAAGGAATTCTTTCAACGTTATTCTGATATTTTTAGCTCTAATGTGACTTCATGTTATTTTTTATTACCATTTTTCAATAGTTACGTTTAAAATTTCGATTTGACCGAACCTATGGATGAACACAAATTATTACACTTACATACATCAAGTAAGGTTTTGCTCGCTATCGTGAAGGTAGGATCAATAAAGTTACTCAGAGTGAGACACACTATCGCTCGAATTAGGAATCCGTCGTATTCAAATAAAGTGTTTAGCTACTCAATCAATACCGAAGTCGCTTTTTATTTCTATGCCGTCCTTTGCAATAAGTGAAATTTTTAAAGTGATGATTTTCAAAATTATTGTTCTTAAACTTTGTTTCAAGTAGAAATATATATGGTAGACCACAGCATGTTTGTGTATTCTTGTAGATCAGTCAAATCCAAAAGTTTAGGCATCACGTGCTATTTAAGATAGGGGGTTCATATCAAAGGGTACTTCAATTTGATTGAGTCAACCCTCCACTTATTATTCTCACTTTGTTTTTTCTCGTTCATATTTTAATTGACCCCCTATCTTTTGCGGATTTACCATAGCTGCCCCGTTCTTCTTAGATATTTCAAAGTCACCCGCCCAGTCCTTTGTCGTTGACCTTGACCTTGACCTGGACCGGAACCTTGTTGGAGGATACCAACGATCCCCAATAACAATGCCTCTCCTTTTATTTTCCTACTTCCAAATCCAAAACTAATGACTGGACAATTTAACAAACAAACAAAAAAAAAAAAAAACAAATCAATCTACTCTCTCTCGCTCTCTCTTGCTTGTACGTAGATATATGCTCTCCCTAACTTTTTCGTTTCGCGAAAAAAGAATGATGTGAAAAATATTTTTCTAAAAACGATAATTTGTATTACTTACGAAAATGAATGGAGTACAAATATTTTCATGACTCACAAAAATATTTAGATATGAATTGTTGTCGATAATGAAAATATTTTTATTGACCGGTTATTTCAAGTGATACAAGGGATCATTTTGAGAAATATATTTTCAAAATACTATTTAAAAAATAAAAATAAACGGAGCCTTAATTTTTTTTGGTTCGTGAAAGTTAACCCTAATATTATGGGATCACTCAATTAAGGAAACATGGTGTGAATAATTAGAGAAACTCAGCGAGACATTGTTGCCTCGATTCTACAAAATAGTCATGGCCACGGGGTAGGGGACCGCCGGTTTCAGGTTCCAATTTAGGGGGAACTGGAACTGAGCCCTTAAGTGGCGATTCCGATTCCGATTTTGAACAGCTGGTTACGGGCCTGTTTCGGGCTCTGTTCCGGTTAAAAATTGAAAATGGAACCTCCGGTTTCGGTTACGGTTTTTGAGTTTAAAAATTAAATTGTAATGAATTTGTAATAAAATTGCAATCAAATTATGAATTATGAAATAAAATTTTATTTATTATTATTATTTTTTCACGTTCAGAACCGGCTAGGAACCTGGTTCAAGGTTTGAATAAACCATAACCGGGTCCTTATGCCACGGGCCGGTTTCGGGTTGGAACTGCAGGTCGGATCAAGGGCCGGTTTCGGGTTTGACCCGGGCCGGTTCCGGGCCCAACCTGTCCCGTGGCCATGACTACTACAAAACACGCCCCATTTTTTTCCCTCTCATTTTCTCATTCATTACACAGCCCTGAGAACTTTCAAAGAAAAGTTTCAACATCTCAGAGTAACTAACTAATAAATTCGTTTGGGTCCCTAAGCAAATAGATTAAAGAGGAAAAAGAAACACGTTAATCGGTGAATATTCCAATAACATGGCTGGTTAGGATTAAAAATCGAGTTCTAAGCGGCTTATTTCTTTGATCAAGCCCTCTCATTCGATGGGCGTCGCAAACAAGCCACCAAACTCACGATCAAGTCTAATTCCGACGATAGGTCAGATAGTATATTTAGTGTGGATATAATTTTTGTAATCACGATCCATTTCCAATAAATTATAGAAACGTGGCCCAGTTCATTCAGAGAGAAATTGTATGAAGGGAAAGTGAAAAATGGTAAAGGGCGGAGGACTAGAATGTCAAGAAAGTCCAACAGAGTGGGGCTTGGACATGATTCTGGAAAGATGCAGGGGCAAAAATCGAAAAGAAGCAAAGAAAGAAAGTTTCTCTCGCCTGCGCGCTTCCCTCCACATCTAATCCGAACTAAAATTCCCTCCTTCCCTCGTTTTCTGCTCACTTTCCCCCAAAACCCAAACGCTCACCTCCCTCCCTCCCTCCCTCCTTCTCTTCCCTCTCTCTCTCTCTCTCTCTAACAAAACCCTACTGTGAAAACCTCCATCTCTCTCTCTCTCTCTCTCTCTCTCTCTCTATCCTCGTAGCTCGTCGGCTTCCTTTTCCGCTAGCCCATTGCTCTCGCAGATCGATCGATTGCGATCGCCGGCCGTCCTCGGGAAATGGCCGGCCGTTCCGGAACTCCCAACCGCCCGGCTCCGCCGCAGGCGGCGGCTCCCGGCCAGATCTTCCAGCCGCCGAAGCGCCACCTCGCATTCGCCACTACCAAGCCCCCGTTCGTCCCTCCCGACGATTACCACCGGTTCTCCTCCTCCCCCGCCGACGCCCGTCGCTCCGCCGGCGCCGATCACGAGGCCGACGCGATCGTGGTCAGATCGCCTGTAGGTTTTGATTCTAGAGGCTCCCGCGTTGATTTGATTGATAGCGTTCATCTGGTGTTATTTTGCCCCCTTTTTTTTTTTGCGGGAATCGACTGTTGGATGGTGGCTCGATGGAATGCATCGAGATCGGTCATCTTACTATTGCGAACGATTAAGCTCTCTCGCATGTTTTCAGTCCGCCTTCTGTTAAATTTAGACTGACGACCATTTTAGGGATTGTTAGATTGTTCTTGAAGAGGGGCTCCGGCTTTTGTTGTACTTGTCCGTATTGAAGGCGGGAATTGCAATTTCACCAAAAGATAGAAGTTGCACCACAATCTGACTGACAATTTAACCAATTTCAGTGGCTCGATGTTTGTTGTCTTGTTCTGGTGGTGGAGTCTTTGCGAGAAGTTTAATTAGCTAAGAGCATTTCGTCTTTGCTTGAGCTTTGGAGCCTTAAGCTTGCGCTTACTTAATGTGCAGCTTCCCACTGCTTACCTCGATTGACAAAGAAATGCAGCTCCCGGTGTCTCCATTTCGTTGTGGCTTATGTGAAATCTTCTTTTTTCATCTATGTGAGACAGTTGCACAGTCAACTAGGGATTTGCATGCATGCTTGTCAGGAATCAGCTATTAGTATACGTTGGACATTCTAAGTGGTACCGATAATGCTAGTCTATCCTCAGAAAGTTGCTAGTAGGACATACATCAGATGTTTTGTCATGATTGTCTTAATTGGTTAGGTGCCCCCACAAAATACGTGTCTATTTCCATGTGAAATATGGATCTTCTTTTCACAGTTGGTTGAAGATGGTATTATATAGTGAGTGCAGTGGTCCTGCCAAACTGAAACATTTTCATTGGCTAGATAAAATTCTCAAAGTTGTATTGGAGTTTCCTGCTCCATTTCAAGACAAGAAAATATATGTCATCATGGGTTTTTTGTTTCCTTGGAAAATGATTTTCCCTACTTGATTCATTGAAATTACCACACGAAATTTGGATGTTACCACAACTATTAGAACTGCTCTCAAAAGTCAGCCTCCTTTACTGGCTATTGAACTACTGTGAAATGTTTTCCTTCGTGTTTACAGCAGCTCAAACGTAAGAGCGGAACATCAGAAAATGAGGTCGCATCTAGCATGTGGACTAACAGCCCTGGACATGTTAATGTTGTAAATAGTCCATTCCAGACGCCTGTATCTGCAAAAGGTGGAAGGACTTACAACAGGTCAAAGGGATCAAAGGCCAACAAGTCTGGTCCGCAGACACCTCTGTCAAATGATGGTAGGAATGCTGATGTTTGCCTTGTCAATCTTCTCCACTTGTTCATGAGGTTAAACAAAAACTTTGCCCTCCTTAGTTGTTTAGTTCATAATAGTCACACCTGAACGGGATAGCTGCATGCTTTTGTTCATCCGTTACCTCATTTGGAAAGCCATAAAATCACTGTTGAATTTTGATGAATTTGCAGGATCACCTGCTGCCCTTACTCCAGCAGGCAACTGTCGATATGATAGTTCCTTAAGTAAGTCTCCAATGAATGACTTTTGAGATAA
This sequence comes from Lenwebbia sp. NSW1173648, assembly GCA_029784005.1. Taxonomy (NCBI): domain Eukaryota; kingdom Viridiplantae; phylum Streptophyta; class Magnoliopsida; order Myrtales; family Myrtaceae; genus Lenwebbia; species Lenwebbia sp. NSW1173648. The sequence goes on along the minus strand of JARCGZ010000008.1, from coordinate 2,771,794 downwards.
TTCTTTGGATTCAAAAATTATTATTCATAATTAGTCTTTCATACTGATATTTGGAATTCCAAAGGTCTTCTTACCAAGAAGTTCATAAATCTAATAAAGCATGCAGAAGATGGTATTCTCGACTTGAATAAAGCGGCAGAAACTTTAGAGGTGATACGATTTTCATATACCACGTGGTATACTTTATTTGCATTGTGTCCCATGAATCATGTGTGTCAATCAAGGTTGGCATTAATGACGTGGTCCTAAAAAGTCTCATTGATGCAGGTGCAAAAGAGGCGGATATATGATATAACTAATGTCTTGGAAGGCATTGGTCTCATTGAAAAGAAAATAAAGAACCGGATACGTTGGAAGTAATTTCTCCTCTCTTTTGTATCTAGAAGTTCAAAATCTTTAGTGAGTATAATAGGTTTTAAGGCTCAAAGGAACTTAGTTGTCGATTCCTGTGATTGATCAGGGGGCTTGATTCTTCAAGACCAGAGGATGCAGATGCCAATTTTTCCCGTTTGCAGGTTTACAAAAGCGCTATTTAGTATTATTCTATTTTCACATTGTGCATAGGCAGTTGTTCAGAACATCTCCAATCTGGATTCTTACACCAGCAATCGATTGTTTTAACACGGCGGCATATGAGTAGATAATTAAATGGGGAAAAAGGAGCAAACCTTTTTTCTAGTGACAGGATTTAAATTGCCTTTGCAGGCAGAAGTTGAGAAACTCTCTCTGGAAGAACGGAGATTGGATGACCAAATAAGGTGAGGTGCTGAGCTAGACTGCTGGGCTAATCTTCAAAGTGCTCGATTAGGCTAGTAATGCTTGTCACTCTTGCAGAGAAATGCAGGAAAAGTTGAGGGGCTTGGGTGAAGATGAGAACAATCAAAAGTGAGATCTCAAATCTGTGCATTGAATTAATACTCCTCTGCTGGCTATGCACGACTTAACTTTTTTTATATGCAGATGGCTCTTTGTGACTGAAGAAGACATTAAAAGCCTACCCTGTTTTCAGGTCAGTCCACATTATACGCTTTTGGTTCTTCTTTGGTCACCTTACACTTGTTACGACTCTAAGGTCAAGCTTGTCACAGAATGAGACCTTGATTGCTATTAAGGCTCCACATGGCACCACTTTGGAAGTACCAGATCCTGATGAAGTAAGTCGACCCCCAAAATGCTCACCGTGTTCTTTGATCTTTCATGATTTTGATATACATCTCGATGCTTTTATATTCTCTAGGCTGTTGACTATCCACAGAGGAGATACAGGATAATACTCAGAAGCACTATGGGTCCAATCGATGTCTATCTTGTAAGGTACTATTATCTCATGAAAAGCATGTACGCCTTTTTAGCTGGATATATTAGCAGCCATCTCCTTTTCTTTTATTTGAGATAATCCTTTCCCATCCTTTTCATACTCAAATGAGGTTTTGTTTTCTTGTGATATTCAAGTCAATTCGAGGAGAAGTTCGAGGAGATGAATGGTATGGAGCCACCCCCTAGCTTACCTCTTGCATCCAGTTCTGGATCGAACGAGAATACAGTAAGTGAGACGGTGAATGTGGATGGCAACAGGAATGAAAGTGATCCTGATGGCCTTGCCTATCAAATGTCCTTGGATGCAAATGCTTCACAGGAGTTCGTTGGAGGAATGATGAAAATTGTGCCATCAGATATTGATGTTAGTACTGTTCGAGCAGTGATTTCTCTTAGTATGATAGAATCTTAAATGCTTTAAATGGAACAGTTTGCTCTTGTAAGAATTTTGTCTTAAACACCTTCCCATTTTCTATTTATTGCAGAATGATGCGGATTACTGGCTATTATCAGATGCCGACGTAAGCATTACGGACATGTGGAAGACAGACAGTATCCTAATGGAACTATTGCTCATTTCTTTTATGCTTAGTGTCCATAGTCAGATAATATCCTGATGCGTGCTCTTCATTCTGCTTAATTCTTGAAACTGCTGATGTCCTTAACTCACTCACTAGCTGGTGTGGAATGGAGTGAAGTTGATATGCTTCACCCTGATTTTGGAATGCCTGATGCGAGTATTCCCAGGCCACAAACTCCACCATCAGGAACTACCGAGGTGCCAAATCCTGTTGACTCTTCTAATGGGTGAGATGAAGCTATCCGAAAGTGCATTCTTTTCTGGCCTTCATGGTCCACATTATGCCAAAGCTTGCTACTGGAGTTGGGACTGTGACATGTTTTTGATTTACTCGATGAGTTTGCACTTGACAAGCATCTTCAGGAAGCTACTGACAACAAGCAGCGTGAATGCCAACTCTGGTGCCGTAACTGAGCCGTGGCTTAAGCGGCTTAAGTGAGTATGGAACTTGATTGAGATTTTTCAAGCGCCCCAAGTGAAGTACCAGTTTCAACTGCCGAGGCGCAGGTAACCCACTCCCATCTAGCAAAGCTTCACTGCAGCAAGCTAATTTGAAGGGGTCTACTTATGCGGACGATGCAATAGATTACTTATTGAATCAAAGGCTCACCCATGTGTATAAATCCAGTCCATGGAAAACATAGCATGAGGTATTGGTTAGGAGTAGAATCTCACTTACTGATAAATCAAAGGTAATTGGAATTATACATCCTGTATGGTTAATCTAGTTTTGTTTAGATTAAAGTGGATGAAAATAAGTGGAGTTGATTGAGAAATTTTCGTCAGATCTGGTCCTGCTTCACCATTTTTTTAGGCGTTTTATAAAGATAGATTAACTTAGTCAAGCATGAGAAACCTTAAAATCACCTGTCCGTATGATCATCCGTTTTTCCCTCCATAGCTGTAAAGCATGAGCTCATCTCCTAAATAAAGACAGCAGCAATAGAAGGAAAATCAGTGTTCTTGTAAATTCCATTAACGTCGTTTTTGTGTTATCTTTGACGAACACTCTACATCGACCGCTCTGTTTTGACATCATTGTATGGTCCCCTCGCTGTCTCGCAATTCGTTGCAGCTTTAACATACGCGACAGAGACAAGTTCTGACTTCCGAAACTAGGCATCACAACCGCAGTTCACGAGTTCTACCAAATTCTGTGATCATGGAGCGCAAATTCTCATGCTATTTGAAAAATTCGCAGATTGACTCGCAATATAGAATTAGCTCTCAAAACGATAAAGGCCTTTTGCAGCTTGCACAATTATTTTGTTTGGTGGATGACTTGAGGTGACGTAATACTATTACGACCAAACGCGCTTGTGAGTCCCCAGCCACAACCACCCATGACCCATTAAGTAAATCCGAAGCATCAGAAGACCGCAGTTCCTGGAAATTACATTCAAGGACGGACTTTGATCTTTGCCAGCTCCACGGCAACTCACGTCACGATAGTAGGCAGAGCTCTTGCTACTGCCATTGGCATTCCTATCTATATAGCTCACGGTTCGCATAATTCTGTCCGGCTTCACATCCCATACAAATGTCGTGCAAGAGGGAGAGACAAGAACTGTGACTGTAGCAGCTTTGAACTTTCATGAACATTCATATTGATTATTCAGAGAAGCTTAACGAAGAATCACTCCTCCGTCGCTACTTCTATACATCAATGATGATTGTGCTATGAACATCTGAAACCGGAAGTTTGCATTTAATCTGCTGAGTAAAAACCTGATCAATAATTAAGTGTTCGTTGTTGTAACAGTTAAGGAATTACGTGATATTTGCATTATGATAAAACAGGTCCGAAAAGTGTTGCAACGCCCAATGTCTAACTTCAAGTTCATGTGCTAGCAAAACTTGGTCGACCCCGTGAATTGGTCGCACGGCATCCGTATCGTAGCTTCTCGAGACTTATACTTTGACTAAAGAGAGGATATTATTTTGCTTTTGCGCATAAGCTCCACTTGGCGCTTGGTGTGACGTTTATGTTAGAAGCACCGTTGTCACCATGTATCCATTACGCAGAAAGGAGTTTAACCTCTCATAGCCCGTGGCGTAGCGTTGACCGCGGTGTCGGGAAATTTCTCGATCAGTCTTGTTCTTTCAGAACGGCTCCTAGATTTCCGCTTGAGTTGTCGGTCTTTCTCTGGTGAGCCACTCTAGACAGCCCAATGAACTTTGGTTTTTGCACCAATTTTGATGAAATGAACTACAAAAAATTGTTTCGACCAAAAGAAAAAAAAAAAGAACTACCAAAAATTGCAATCCGCCCAGCTACTTGTTGGCACTCAAAATAAATCATCCGCTGAAATACGTGTTGCACACGTGAGAGATCGACACATGTGTGGATCACATGAGGAATTAACACATGTGCAAAGCACGCGAGGAATCAACTCACGTGCAAAGGAGTCGACACCTGAGCAGGACACGTGAAGAGTCGACACACGTGATAGTCATGTGAGAAGTAGGCGTCTCGATAGAGAATGAAGAAGGCTTGTACAGAGCACGTGACAATGCCGATAGGCATCGATTGATGAGGTCATCAAACCAGTTAGTGACTTGGGCGCCAACGAGGAATGATCCCGCCAGGTTCAAGATCTTTTAAAGAGGGCTAAAGCATATAAAATTATCCACTTTCTATGGCGAGAGAATAGTTTTGAGGCAAATAGGGTTAAAATAAGTCCCGGAGGACAAGTCAAAGAGTCTGTGGAATGTGGGAGTCATGGGCATTCCCCTCTCGATCGAAAGAGAGCCGAGGCATGTCCTATCGACAGTTACTGAAATTTCGACTTCAAAGCCCCAAGAAGCGGAGAATGTGGGCACGACCGACCTTGATAGAAAGGTTAGAGAAGGGAGCCAACATCATCAGTCATTTGAGGTCAAATAACTGCTTGAAAACCAAGTCAAACAGATTTGAAGAAGATAAAGAGTGTGACAATTATTGGCGCGTAAGAGCTACAACTACTAAAGAGCAGTTACCACTCCAACCACTATAAATACCACCAGGCAACCACAGAGGAAGCCCCTCCGAACAAATCAACAAATTTATCTTATCTTTACTTATCGCATTACATTTACTTTCCTTAGTTGTAGCTTTTAGATTCTCGTCGTCGAGTCAAACTCTGGCGTTTATCTTTATCCCAGATACTGTGCTATCGAGTCAAATTCTGATGCATTATCGAAGCGTATTCAAGGCATTGTCATCGAGTCAGACTGTGACACTATTTTGGGTGCATTGGTTCGTTACTTCTTGGGAGAGATTGTGCTTGCTAAGCCAACCCATTGAGTCAAACTCTGGTTTGGTCTACGTTTGTGTAATTTCTTTCATTTCCATTTGTATCGATTCCCTTCGAGTTGTACTTACGAAGTCTCTCCATTGAGTCAAACTCTGGACGAGACAACATTTGTGTAATTCAATTGGAATATTTGCGAGCTCTCCTATCCAAGATCATCATAGAACCCTTTATCACATTTAAAAATCGAAAAATAAATTTCAGTGAAAGATATTTTGTCATGGAGAAATTCCGGCGAAACACTACTGTTTTGGATTTTCTTCTTAAACCACATCGCCATCATGGGCTAACGCTCCTCGGAGTTGAATTTGTCCGCGCCTCCTGAAGATTGATGGACAGGGGAAGAAGGCACATGAGAAAAAGTGAAAAGAGAGAAAGAAAACTAAACAAGTCAGAATGTTGGAGGACACACCTTGAGAACATGAAAGACCTCATCGCAGATGCCCTTCTGCTTAATATTTGCCCCTCCTGGTAATTTTTCAAGTAGAGAAAGGCCTTCTTGAAACCTTTCTTGACGTCATCGGAGGTTATCAGTGGAACAGGTTGCCATCCACTGTCAGGCGCTAGTGACATGGGCCGAGGTTTGTGTGCCCCGACCGATCGATCATCTAGCTGAGAACAACCCCAAGACTTGATGTGTCTTGGACCTCTAGGGTTTGCCTAGGGTTTTCTACTATCTTCTAGAATATTTCCAGGGACGGGCGAAACGGTAATTGTCCTGTGTTCTGGAACCTTCCTAATTAATGTTGGTGGTTAGGTAGATGGGAGATGCAATCTTAGCTATCGGATCAAATAGAGATCAACGGTTGTAATCCGAGGCCCTCTACTATATAAAGAGGCGTCCTCTTCCTTCATTTGATCATCCACCAAAAGAAATACAAAGAGCATTCCTCCCAAAATCTCTCTCTTTAGAACTCTCTCTCTCTCTACGCCATCCGGGTGAATCATCAAGAAAAGGCTTAGCTTAGGCGCTCTAAGTTGTCGCACGCGTCGACCCTCAACTCTTGACATGTGACACTGGGATCTAGCAGCCAAGTAGTTTATGAGTTTTCTAAGACATCTACGTATGAACACACATAAGACATCTAGAAGTGAAAAAACATACGTTGTGCAAGGTCGACAGCAATGCACGTACGTCTTTGCCGCTTGACCAACTCTTGACTTACGCAACAATAGTTTCAGCCAATCTTTGCAATTGTCAGGTGTAAAGGGAGAACGAATGAACCAAAATTTATATGACAGTCGAAAGATACGCAATATCACAGTTACGGAAAAAAACTAACGTTTCTCTCTTCTTGCTCTCTCTGAGCAAGCAGATCGCGCCTATTTTTTTGGGCAAGAGTCTCCACCTGAGGCACCACAAGTTTAGATTAGTCATCAGAATTTAAAAACCATTTTAATGCGATGGGAAGAGGGGAAATATCGTTGAGCTGATTTAGCTTCCACTTGTTCACGTTAGGTACAGAAAAAAGACGGAACAGTGCAATCAATTATAGTTAGGAGATGGAAACAGAAAATAAAGAAGCATTGTTTGGGTTCTAGCAAGCACGCGCGCGTAGTGTTAAAACTATTATACAACCATACTGCTCACTAGTGTATCCAGAGGAGTTTGCATATCCTGAATTGCTCGAAGAGCCTGCACTTTGGTCATCTATGTCCATTGGATCCTGCAAGACAATATCATTGAAGAACACTATCAGACAAAATGCATGCCAGTGTAGAGACAAATCCACTAAACCAAAACATGTTCATGCTAACAGATAGATAGGCAATATTTGCACCCACCGATGATTGTGAACCTTATGTGGAGAATGTATCAGCCGCACCCCCCCTTGTGGTGTTATTTCATACAGGTCAACCGTGATAAGTAGTCCTTCTTCAGTTGGCTTCAAATGTAATGACTGGAGGAAGAAAAAAAATGAGAGGTAATCAATCGGTTAATTGCATATTAAGAAATATACAAGTTTCATACCTGGGTGAAGTTGGAGCGGTAGATTTGGTCTAGGCTGCAATAAGTGACTGTGCCCGACAAACTGACAAGGAACTGATGTGAGGTAGTTTGCAGTAAGATTTGTTTTTCGGTGATGCAGTGCTTGCTAAACAGCACAGATTTGAAGAGCGCGGTCAACTCCTCACTGCTGCAGGCAGTTAGTGTAAGGCCACGAATGTGGCACGCACGGGAACGCCATAACCGGAATGAGAAACGCAACATGATAGAGAGAGGAATGGCATGTACCTTGTTTAGAATCCGTAGAAATTTGATGCGTAACATCGACGAATTGAGACTCGAGTGCTTCTCCTCTATTCCCTCTCGGAATGCTGGCCGAATGAGACAACCACCATTAGAACGAAAAGGTATGTTTTGAATTTCTGCATTAGAGGGCTAGAGGAGGGACTTGAGCCTATTTATAGAGTTTTCAGCCGCGGGCCCTCTCATTACAGGCCGGGCCAAACTCGGCCCACACTAAGCCAGCCCATATTAACCGATTAAGAATCATTATATCTTATCTTATTAGACCAACCCCGTTAATCGGTAAAAATCAATTTCAATTAATGTAAGCCCACATAGAAAAACTCTTACATTCTCCCACTTGGGCTATATTAATTGAAACTGTACTATATGTGCGTACCTTTATGCTGGTCTAGAGATATTCTTAACAGTCAATCCGATCCCATAAAGTCTCAAACATCGAATTTTGGTGATAACTGCATCAACAGACACAAAGCCTTCCATGGTCACGAATACCTTTAACTCTACTGATATGGATTTAATATGGTAGTGTGGCAAATGACAACACCTCACATAAGAGTGATTCATTATGTGTCATCCCCTTTGTCAGTCACATTCTCTCTCCTTATGTGTCACCAAACCTGATGTGCCACAAGAGAATATCTTTATGGTTCTAATGAACCCATATATGTCTTGTCCTTATAGTTAACTTTACTTTATGTGTAATAAGACATATACTCAAGGCTACTAACTAAATGCCCCTAGCCTTTACTCAAAGTTTACACGTACCTTGAGATTTTCTCCAGATATATGTATTGAACATCAACTCACTCATAAATACTATATTGCATGCAAAAGAGTTGATACATATCAAATATTGTTACTAAATGTAACAAACACAGATGTAAACTTTATTAGAGCAAAACAAAATAGCTCCTATTGAATATCAGCATCTCATGATGCTTCTAAGCCCATCCAAATGACATGTCGTAACAACATCCCATGATGCTTCTTAGCCCATACTTATGACATGTCGTTCAAATACATGAGGGCGAATACCTTTTTTTTGTGGGTCAGCAACTATATCATCTGTGAAAACACACTCTATTATAATGTCATCATTCTCAACTATTTCTTTTATGGTCAAAAACTTGACCGCCAGATGCTTAGACCCCTTGAGACCTCTGTTGTTGTTAACAGACAACACTGCAGAGCTATTGTCACAATACAACTATATGGGTCTATCCACAAAACCAAATACAACCAACTCCCTAATGAGGTTTCTGAGCCATGTAGCTTGAGTAGTAGCCGAAACTCATGCTATAAACTCCAATCATATGGTAAAGGTTAATCTAGATTTCTGTTTCTCACTTTTCCATGATACTGCACCTCCTGCTAACATAAAGATGACCTTCTTCTTGTCATCATGATACCTAGCAAAGTCTGCATCCGAATACCTTGCTAATTGCAAGTCCTCAACATGTCTATAAATCAGCATTTGGTCTTTTGTCCTCCTTAAGTACCTTAAAACCTTCTTGGCAGTAACCCAGAGATTGTGTTCTGGATTTAACTAAAATCTGCCTAGAAGTTCAATTGCAAAAGCAATGTCTAATCTAGTGAAAACTTAAGCATACATGATGCTTCCAAGTGCACTACCATAAGGTACATTCCTTATTTGGGCTTTCTCAACAACCATATGAGGACACTGTAACAGATTTAGTTTATTACCCTTAATGATATGAGCAACTCCTATCTAGCAATACTGCATACTGAATCTTTTCAAAATACGATCAACATATGTCCTTTAAAACAAACTCAATAACGGCGAGAACGATCCCAATGGATCTTAATGCTAATAACAAAAGACGCCCCATCAAGGTCCTTTAAGTTAAAATGCTTTGACAACATTTGCTTCGACTCATGCAGTAATCCAATATTACTCCTCACATGCAAGATATTATCTACATAAAGCATTAGGAAGATAATATTCCTCCCACTGACCTTGTAGTATATGCACTGATCCTATTTATTCTCGACATAACCGAATGAAGTTATAACACTATGAAACTTCAAGACCATTATCTAGAAGCTTGCTAGAGACCATAAATAGACTTTTCAGTCTACACATAAGCTTACCTTAATCATCAGCTGCAAAGCTTTTGGGTTGCACCATATAGACTTACTTAACAAGGTCTCCAATCAGAAAAGCAGTTTTAACATCCATCCGGTGTAACTCCAAATCAAAATGAGCTACTAATGCCATGATCACTCTAAAAGAATCCTTAGAAGGGACTAGAAAGAAAATTCCTCATAGTCTACTCCTTCTCTCTAAGTGAAACCCTTGGCTACAAGTCTGGCTTTAAACTTCTCAATCTTTCCTTTGGAGTCCATTTTAGTCTTATACAACCATTTGCAGCCAATGAGTTTGTGACCTTCAAGCAATTCAACAAGCTCCCAAAAACCATTATGTTTCATAGACTGCATCTCGCCTTTATCGTATCCAACCACAGATCTAACTGAGGACAAGAAACCGTATCTGTATAAGTCACTGGATCAACCAAAACAGCCGATACCGTAGTCATGCTCTCCTAGATAGACTATATAGTACAGTGGTATGGCCAATCGTCTTTGCCTGATAGATCTTCTAAGTGAAGCTACTTCAACCACATCATGCACATGTAGGGCTTGAAGAACTTTATCAGGATCTGTCTAATCAATAGGATCCTAAACCCTAACAGGTCTAGTTTATGATGTGGGAGGCTTCACGATCATCTTGTATAGGTAGAGAAGACGACACTGTAGTCCCCATCATACCGATATCCTCAATAGTCTGTGAGCAGCTACCTTATTCGACCATATCAAATTCCAGAAACTTCGCTGTCTGTAATTCCACAATTCTTGTGCCTCTACTAGGATTATATATACAATACCCTTTCAAATGATCTAGGTAATATACGACGTAACACCGAGTGACTCTAGAGTCCAACTTACTCAATGTTCATTAATATATAACTTCACTTCTGTAGGACACCCTCAAACCTTAAAATGGTTCAACTAGGTTTATGTCCAGTCCATAACTCAAAATGAATCAATGGACTAACTTTGGTAGGAATACGGTCTAGAACAAAAAGGGCCACTTTCAAAGCTTCACTTCACGAAAAAACGGGTAAATGGCCCTTTAAGCTGACTAGCATTGCCATGTCTACCTAAATAGTCATCAAATTAGTCATATCTAACAACCTTTATAACTTTTCCTAACTGTTTCTCGACTTCAGTCCGAAAAATCTTGACCATGTCAAAAGACTCGGACTTTTCCATAATCAAGTACAGTTAACCATATCGGAATAAGTCATCAATAAAAATTTCTACACAAGATTGCCACATAGGGTCCACTGATATCAGTGTGAATGACCTCTAACAGGTCAAGACCAGACTGCATTTTTTTTTCTTCCTTATCTTAGTCATCTTACCCCTACAACAGTCTACATAAGTCTCCAAGTCACTACAAGAGCAGACAGATTTTAACCTTTATTAGCCTTTCAACTCTTTCCTTAGAAATGTGACCAAGATATTTATGCTACAATGCATAAGACTGTTCTTCAGGTAAAGGTCTTTAGAAATAAAATTTTCAGCTGTATAAACAACGTATATATCATTGAGAGTTAAACACAATCTGTACATTCCATTGGACATATTGCAGCACCCAACCTTATTTGAATTTAAGAACATAGAAATACTATTATTCCTTATTTTAAAAGAGTAACCACACATGTCCAGACATAATACAGAAACTAAGTTCCGTCTAAAGGAATGTACATAAATGTGTTCCTTATTGTCATTAAAATGACACCTCCCATAAACTCAACATCGACATTATTGTTGTTTCCTACAGTGAGCACTGATTTATCTTGATTTGGCTTTCTCCGATTCATGAATCCCTGTATGGTGAACGCTACATGATTGGTTGCACCGCTATCTAGCCTCCATGAACTAAATGGAGCTTGCTTATAGTTTGGATTCATAAACAAATGCCAAAGAATCATTACAAGTATGCTCACGATTGGATAACTAAGTGTTAAATATGTTGCAGTCTTTCTTTATGTGACCTTACTTCTTACAAACGAAGCAATGATCACAATCCTTCTTAAAGGATGCTTTCTTAGACCTAAACTCTTAGAATGACCCATGGTTTCATGAGTATGATTTTCAGACCTCTTGCTCTACTAGTCTACCATCCTTATGATGTAATCTCTAACTCCATCAGAACCACCAAAACTCATGCTGGAAAATCCATGCAGATGTATCCTTATCTCGGCATTAGACAAGACATAATTTCTAGTCTCCAAGACATCCATCATTTGTCTAGCAGTGCAGTCAGCTGGCAAAACACTTTTCAATTGTTCCTGTATGGATCGCTTCATAGATAACTAGCAATCCGATTGCCCTTTTCCCAAGCAGCAAAATACGCTTTTTAGGGCTCCAAAATGATCTCAATGAGATCAGCCGACTAAACCTTAGTAAGAGCAATATGAACATCTACCAGCTCCATCCAAAACAGAAAATCCTCTACCTATTTCTTAATGATTAAACTAGTTTGAATCTCAATCCTAATAGAGTTGCCTATTACGGAGAAGGTAACTAATTTAATACAAGCAATGTATATAATTAGCATCATGTGAGTACTATAAAACTCGAAACCGTATAAGTACACATCTTGAGGGTTACATGCATCATTATGTAATCACCTTTGGGCAGAATACATGACATGCAGCTGTAGAATCTCCACATAACAACGACCATGAGAACATATTCCAATCTATGTGAATCACCACCTTTAGGTCTATGAACCACTAGGAATGAGTCACTCCTCAACCATATGCTGTACATGTGACCCTCTATGAACTAAAAATGTGTAACTTGAAATCCAATAAGTACACAAACTGAGAGTTACATGCATCATCATGTAATCACCTTTGGGCAGAATACATGACATGCAGTTATATACTCTCAACATGACAACGGCCATGAGAATATATTCTAATCTTTGTGAACTCACCACCTTTGGGTGTATGAACCACTAGGATCAGATAATTCCCAAGCACATGTTGTACATGCATCCCTCAATGAACCAATACACAATCACATCCTTTGAGAGTATGACCACGTATCAGAACAGGAGACATCCCACCACAATATGAGACCGATATTTTTCAAATCCAATCAAGTGTGCTACTTTGGCGGTCACTACCCAATTGAATCCTTAAAAATATCTCGTAACGAGGATATAAACCTTATGCCTCACATCTAATATATATACATGTGATCTTAGATTTTATGACAGGGGAAATTTGTTCCTAAAATCACATGTGATGCCAATTACATTGCTCCACTCATTGATACATATCAATGAATTAACTCTATACATTCTGTATATGGTCATAAATATGTGAGCTTACATTCTTATTTTCGAAATCATATGGAAATACAAGAAACAATGCCCAAAATACCCTTGAATATATACATACATAGGGTTCCATATGCACTTTTCTATTTATAAAAGTCTCAAATATATAATTTGAATATACCACAATGTAGAGCATCTTCTTACGAGCACGCCGGTACCAAGAACTTCCCAATCGGAGTCTGAATGCCCGCTCAAACACCAGTTTTAAGGTCCGATCAACGCGGGTCAATGAAAGTCAATGCGGGTCAACGGTCAATGAAAGTCAACGCGGGTCAACGTTCAACAAAAGTCAAGGGTCAAAGAGTCAATAGGTCAGACCGGTCTGATTAACCCAGTCGAACCGAATAAGGCGAGTCAAATCGGTCGAACCAGGTCGGGTCCGGTTCAATTCGGACCACGCAACGCTGACGTCATGATGATATCAGCGCAACGGTTGACCAAAAAGGCGCATGACGACCACGCGCGCCGTCCCTCCTACGCGTGTAGGCGCGTGAGCATCCGTCCGGCGACCGACAGAGGCATACGACCACTTAAAACGCTCGTATCTTCGAGCTCTATCCAAATATGTGATCAAAACAAAATTTTACTGAATGAAAATACACAAAATTTGCCAAAAACCACAACATTCATCGGGGTCGTTGCTCGCCGACTCTGCCGCAGAGCGTGGGGCGCGTGCGGCCATTACCGGTCTCCACCGGAAGCGTACGACCACTCATTTTTCTTGTATCGACGAGACAAGCTCGAATATGTAATCAAAACTAAATTTCATCGGGCGAAAATTTCGAAAACATGCCGAAACAGAATAGTTTCTATTCTCTGTTAGGCGGCTCTGATACCAAATGTAAGGCCACAAATGTGGCATGCGCGGGATCGCCATAACCGGAATGAGAAACACAACATGATAGAGAGAGGAATGGCATGCACCTTGTTTAGAATCTGTCGAAAACTGATGCGTAACATCGACGAATCGAGACTCAAACGCTTCCCCTCTATTCCCTCTCGGAACGCTGGCCGAATGAGACAACCACCATTAGAACGAACAGGTACGTTTTGAATTTCTGCATTAGAGGGCTAGAGGAGGGACTTCCGCCTATTTATAGAGTTTTCAGCCGCGGACCCTCTCATTACGGGCTGGGCCAAACTCAGCCCACACTAAGCCAGCCCATATTAACTGATTAAGAATCATTATATCTTACTTTATTAGACCAACCCCGTTAATCGGTAAAAATCAATTTCAATTAATGTAAACCCACATAGAAAAACTCTTACAGTTAGGCCGTTAAATGAAACCAAAGCGTTGGTTCTGTAGAGATTGACGACATTCCCACGGTCATTGTCCAATGTGGAGTAATATCAAGCGATGAAGGCATGAGGGTCCATGGACTTCAATATCACAAGCAGCAGATAGAAAAGATAAGGAAATAGGCGGAGGATAAATCGAAGCAACAGAATGTAGAACCAACAAATAATAAGAATCGTGCCTTCTGACAAAATTGGTTTTAAACTTATTTATTAACCCAAAATTGATTAAATGGGTCATATGTGCATTACCTTACATGTAGAGGCCCTAGTCATTATGGGTTCTAAAATAAAAAAAACCCAAAATAAATGGGTTTAAATGGATTGTAAGATTAATCAATTTTCAACCCGATTATAATACGGCTCAGATTATCTTTTCTTTCTCTTTGGTGAGTTTGCTCCAATGATGAACACCGCCCCGTCTCCAACTCCAATTCAAATGGACCGCCCGGACTGGACTGGACAGACGGGTCTAGTCCGGTTCTTGAGGCCACTGGTTTGGTCCCCGGTTCCTCAAGGTGGAACCAGTGTTCGGGTGGTCCGGTTTTCGATTTTAGGGGGAACCGGACCCCCCGGACCAACGAATTTTTAAATACATAAGTTAATTAAAATAAAAAAAAATAAGTTAATTCGGTGGGTTTATTATTATTATTTTTATTTTACTTTTTACTGGTTTCATTGGACCACCCAAAAACCGAACCAGACCGGTGATCCGATCGGTTCACGGTTCGAGGGACATTCGGTCCGGTTCACGGTTTTTGAAATTAAAAATAGGTACCACCTGTCCGGTCCACGGTTCTTGAGGGAACTGGATCAACTCGAACCGTGCTCACCCCTACTCACTCCCCTCCGATACTCACGAGCAAAGGGTTTCAAGGTTTAAGAGGAGAAGCCAAAGGGAATTTCGATAGAATAACTATCGAAATAAAGAGAGAAAGACAAGAGACACACGCATGTATTCGTACAAGAAAAGAGAGAGAGAGAGAGAGAGAGAGAGAGAGAGAGAGAGAGAGAGAGAGAGAGAGAGAGAGAGAGAGAGAGAGGGCTGCACAGAAGAAAATGGAGTGGTAATACGTTGAAGACATAGAGAGAGAAAGAAATATCGTTTTAGGGTTCGTCGGACACGCTCAAGCTTGAATGAGGCTCTCTCTCTCGTCCGCGATATGAGATGACGCCTATGATTTCACGGAGATCCTAAAACGCCATCGATTTCAACCAAAAAGAATAGAGAGAGAAAGACGAGAGAGAGAGAGAGACCTCTATTCGTACATGAAAATATAGAGAGAAAAAGACGAGAGAGATGGCTGCACAGAACATAAGAAAATGGAGTTAGTAATGCGTTGAAGAGAGAGAGAGAGAGAGAGAGAGAGAGACAAGAGAGAGAGTGACACACCTATATTCGAAAAAATAGAGAGAGACGAGAGAGAGGGCTGTATAGAAGAAAGAAGCGTGACCCAAGTATAAATAGGTGCGGATTCTTCCGTGAGCCTACCCCAGGAGCTCCAAGTCAACTATAATTCCATCAATTCATTAATTTCTGCCGAAACCATTTTTCGGTTGGTTGCTTGAAAAGAATTCCTTTTCTTTCCCTTTGCTATTGATTAGATGTCACTATTTTATGTCACCTTGAACTGTGATTAATTATTCTTACAGCTAGAAGACTAATAGGAGGATGAGGTATTTTGGTTATCTGTGCTTGATGCTGAGCCTTTGTTTTTTGAAACCATTAAAAGAATATGCCAATCTACTGCATATATTGCGTTCATGTCAAGAGCTTCCTTGAGAATAAGTTCCATTTGTCTCTTTATTTTGCCTCAGAAGTCAATTTTGCTTAAATCATCATTTGACCTGTTCTGTTGTCTGTTGTTTTTCATTGGGTTAAGAAGACCCGTGCTATGGTTGAATGGAGGATGTTGCTTGTTCCTTTCAATTAGATGTGTCATTTATTCTGTGGTCCTCCATGGAACGCAATTTGCGTCTTCACTTGGTCACTGTATTAGCCAGTTGATCAAATTCAATGTATTATTATCAAGGTAAAGTGAAATAAATTGTAGGGTGGACCCTTTGTGATTTGAAGGATGATGAATCTGCGCCTGTGACCAATTTTGGATCGGATGCATCTTCGGCAGAGTATGCAAAATTATATCGAGAAGATGGGCTAATAGGTGGTCATGTAATCATGCTTGGAGCAATGCACAGAAGAAAAAGGAGTTTGAAGTACGTTGAAGACTGGCGGGGGAAAAGGTTTTAAGAATTTAAAAACTCAAATAACGCATAATCCAAGGGTTTTGTTCTTCTTATATGTACGAATACAGCAAGACGAGAGAGAGAGAGAGAGAGAGAGAGAGAGAGAGAGAGAGAGAGAGAGAGAGAGAGAGAGAGAGAGAGAGAGAGAGAGAGAGGCACTTAGATCAACGCAGACAAGAAAAAGGAGTTCGAAGGCCGTTGAAAATGCAATGCACAGAAGAAAAAGGAGATTGAAGTACGTTGAAGATTGGCGGAGGAAAAGGATTTAGGGGTTTAAAAATTTGAATAATGCATAATCCCAAGGGTTACTTCATCTATGTACGAATACAGCAAGAAAAGAGAGAGAGAAAGACACACCTGGATCAATGCAGAGAAGAAAAGGAGTTTGAAGGACGTTGAAGACGCAAAGCATAGAGGAAAAAGGAAATTGAAGTCTGTTGAAGATTGGCGGAGGAAAAGGGTTTAAAGGTTTAAAATTTTGAATAACGCATAATCCCAAGGGTTTTCGTTCATCTTCTATGTACGAATACAGCAAGAAAATAGAGAGAGAGAGAGAGAGAGAGAGAGAGAGAGAGAGAGAGAGAGAAAGACAAGAGAGAGAGAGAGAGATACACCTGTATTTGTACAAGAAAATAGAGAGAGAGAGACACACCTGTATTTGTACAAGAAAATAGAGAGAGAGAAAGACAAGAGAGAGAGACACACACCTGGGATGCACAAAAGAAAATGGAGTTGTTATACGTTGAAAGACGATGCAATGCATAGAAGAAGGAGTTTAAAGGACAACGAAACACACAGAAGGAGGAGTTTGAAGTACGAAGACGCATGACCCAACGTATAAATAGGTGTGGGTTCTTCCGTGAGCCTACTCTCGGAGCTCCAAGTCAACTATAATTCCATCCATTCATCGATCGCCACGTGTTCCACGGGACTCACGTTTCAAATTTTTGCAGAAACCCTTTTTTCATTCCGTTGCTCTAAGAAAATATTGGATAGTCTGGCTACTACATGTCACTGTACGCCAGCTCAATCTGTGGGCGAAACGTGGAGCTACGTAGGGTCCATGGGTCCCACTTATGAGCCATGCACTGCACCCCCTCTCTCTCTTCATTGATTACGTTGTCTCCCCACTCTCTTTCTTCTTTTCAAAGAATCACCCACACACCTTCCCCTCTCTCTCTCCTCTGTCTCCCACGAAGCAAACCAGGACCATCGCCGCGGCGATCCTCCGCCGGTCGCAGCTGCTAAGACCTGGATCAACGCAGAGAAGAAAAAGGAGTTTGAAGGACGTTGAAGACGCAATGCACAGAAGAAAAAGGAGTTTGAAGTACGTTGATGACTAGCGAAGGAAAAGGATTTAAGGGTTTAAAAAATTGAATAACGCATAATCCCAAGGGTTTCTGTTCTTCTTCTATGTTCGAATACAACAAGAAAAGAAAGAGAGAGAGAGAGAGAGAGAGAGAGAGAGAGAGAGAGAGAGAGAGAGAGAGAGAGAGAGAGAGAGAGAGAGAAAGACATACCTGGATCAACGTAGAGAAGAAAAAGGAGTTTGAAGGACATTGAAGATGCAATGCACAGAAGAAAAAGGAGTTTGAGTTTGAAGTACGTTGAAGACTGGTGGAGGAAAAGGGTTTAAAAACTTGAATAACGCATAATCTCAAGGGTTTCTGTTCTTATTCTATGTACGAATACAGCAAGAAAAGAGAAAGAGAGAAAGACGCACATGGATAACCTTAGAGAAGAAAAAGGAGTTTGAAGTACGTTGAAAACTGGCGGAGGAAAATGGTTTAATGGTTTAAAAACTAGAATAACGCATAATCTCAAGGGTTTCTGTTCTTCTTCTATGTACGAATACAACAAGAAACGAGAGAGAGAGAGAGACATACACACACACACACCTGGATCAACACAGAAAAGAAAAAGGAGTTTGAAAGACGTTGAAGATGCAATGCACAGAAGAAAAAGGAGTTTAAAGTACGTTGAAGACTAGCGGAGGAAAAGAGTTTAAGGGTTTTGAATAACGCATAATCCTAAGGGTTTATGTTCTTCTTCTATGTACGAATACAACAAGAAAATAGAGAGAGAGAGAGAGACACACACCTGGGCTGTACAGAAGAAAATGGAGTTGTAATACGTTGAAGGACGATGCGACGCACAAAAGAAGGAGGAGTTTGAAGGACAACGCAAAGCACAAAAGAAAGAGGAATTTGAAGTACGAAGACGCATGACCCAACGTATAAATAGGTGTGGGTCGTGAGCCTACTCCCGGAGCTCCAAGTCAACTATAATTCCATCCATTCATCGATCGCCACGTGTCCCACGGGGCCCAAGTTTCAAATTTCTATCGAAACCCTTTTTCAGTCCATTGCTCTGAGAAAATGTTGCATAGTCCGGCCACTACACGTCACTGTACGCCAGCTCAATCAGCGGGCGACACGTGGCGCCACATGGAGCAACGTCGGGTCCATGGGTCCCACTTATGAGCCTTGCACTGCGCCCTCCCTCTCTCTCTTTCTTCTTTTCAAAAAATCACCCACACCCCTCTCTCTCTCTCTCTCTCTCTCTCTCTTCCGTGAACCGAACGACGACCATCGCTGCGACGATCCTCCACCGGTCGCAGCTGCTGAGACCTGGATCAACGAAGAGAAGAAAAAGGAGTTTGAAGGACAATGAAGACGCAATGCATAGAAAAAAAAAGAGTTTGAAGTACGTTGAAGACTGGCGGAGGAAAAAGGGTTTAAGGGTTTAAAAACTTGAATAACGCATAATCCCAAGGGTTTCTGTTATTCTTCTATGTACGAATACAACATGAAAAGACAGACAGAGAGAGAGAGAGAGAGAGAGAGACACACACACACACACACATGGATCAACGTAGAGAAGAAAAAGGAGTTTGAAGGACGTTGAAGACGCAATGCACAGAAGAAAAAGAAGTTTGAAGTACATTGAAGACTAGCGGAGGAAAATGGTTTAAGGGTTTAAAAACTTAAATAACGCATAATCCCAATAGTTACTGTTCTTCTTCTATGTACGAATATAGCAAGAAGAGAGAGAGAGAGAGAGAGAGAGAGAGAGACACACACACACACACACACACACACACACGGATTAACGCAGAGAAGAAAAAGGAGTTTGAAGGACGTTGAAGGCGCAATGCACAGAAGAAAAAGAAGTTTGAAGTACGTTGAAAACCGGCGGAGGAAAACGGTTTAAGGGTATAAAAATTTGAATAACGCATAATCTCAAGGTTTTTGTTTCTTCTTTTATGTACGAATACTGCATGAAAAGAGAGAGAGAAAAACACACCTGGATCAACGCAGAGAAGAAAAATGAGTTTGAAGGACGTTGAAGACGCAATGCACAGAAGAAAAAGGAGTTTGAAGTACGTTGAAGACTGGCGGAGGAAAATGGTTTAAGGGTTTAAAAACTTTAATAACGCATAATCCAAAGGGTTTCTATTCTTCTTCTATGTACAAATACAACAAGAAAATAGAGAGAGAGAACGACAAAAGAGAGAGAGAGACACACACACACACCTGTATTCGTACAAGAAAATAGAGAGAGAGGAAGACAAGAGAGAGACACACACTAGGGCTGCACAGAAGAAAATGGAGTTGTAATACATTGAAGGACGACGCAACGCACAGAAGGAGTTTGAAGGACGACGCAACACATAGAAGAAATAGGAGTTTGAAGTACGAAGACGCATGACTCAACATATAAATAGGTGTGGGTTCTTCCGTGAGCCTACTCCCAGAACTCCAAGTCAACTATATTTCCATCCATTCATCGATAACTACGTGTCCCACGAGGCCCACGTTTCAAATTTCTGCCGAAACCCTTTTTCGGTCCGTTGCTCTGAGAAAATGTTGAATAGTCCGGCCACTACACGTCACTGTACGCCAGCTCAATCAGTGGGCGACACATGGCGCCACGTGGAGCCACGTCGAATCCATTGGTCCCACTTTTGAGCCCTGCACTGCGCCCCCTCTCTCTCTTTCTTCTTTTCAAAAAATCACCCACATACCTCCCCCTCTTTATCTCTCCTCTGTCTCCCATGAAGCACGATCCTGCGCCGATCGCGGCTGCTAAGAAATGACGGAGGCGCCACGTGAGGTCGGGGTCGGAGGGCACCGCCAGTCTCTCTCTCCCCCTCTTCCTTTTTTTCCCAAAAATCTTCCCACACGTCAACCCCGCCCCCCCTCTCTCTGTGTCTAGCAAGAAGCGAACGATGCCCACAGCCACCGCGTTCCTCCGCCAGTTGCAGCTGCGGGAAAACGACGGAAGCTTGGTGAAGTTGGGGTCGGAGGGCTCTATGGCACCCAGTATTTTCTCCCTTGCTCTTTTACATAAACACCCTCTTGTCTTCATCTTCAACCGTCGACAATATCGCCATACCCAAAAACCGCTCGCTCCACTCTCGAGCAACATCCTCGCGACATCCAGGTGGCCCGTGACGCACGCATAGTAAAGGGCCACGGAGTCCCACCGGTCTCGGGCGTTGACTTTGACGCCGGTCACGAGGAGGTACCTGAGGCGGTCGACGTCGCCAGCGCGAGAGGCTTCAAAGGTGTCGTAGTTGGGGACCATCTTGAGGGCGTCAAAGGCACCGAGGTCGATACCATCATACCAGAGTCGAGCGTCCAAGAAGGGTGCTTTGGGGCATTTTTCCTGGAGAGTTACTCGATAATTGGGTTTGGGGATGATGGGGTAAATGGTTTGTGGGTTGGGTTATGGAGTTGATTGCCTTTTCTCCTTCATTTGCATCTTCTTTTAGTTCTGTTGTTTCTATGTCGACATCCATGAGTGCTGAATCATTCCTATTTACAGAATAGGTACTGGTATATATAGCACGGATTGTGGATATATGCCACTACCTCTTTCCTGTTGTTCAATATGATTCGATCTATGTTTCATTATGTTTCCTTGAAAATATCTAATTAAGCTTTACAACTTCTGTGTTGTCATTTTCAATAATGGAATGGATAGTTCATTAAAATTTGAGGGTTAACCCTGAAGCAATTTTTAACCCATATCTAAGAAATTGTTTTGTGGGATTGTAGAAAGGAATATAAGCTGAGAGAGAAGTGAAGTTTTATAGAGAATCTGTAAGTCTGGGGTTTCAGTTGAAAATGGTCGACGATACTTATACAACTTTTTCAAGAAACCCACGGATTCCGGTTTGAGATATCCGTCATAAGTTTATACCTCCGACTAATATATAGTGACTCATATTTTCATTTAATCTTATGCAGGAGAAACCTCACTTGTTCTAGTTTGTTCCCGGCACGTGGAATTTGATTAATGGACGGTGAAGGGACAATCGCGAAAGGGATAACACTGGTTCTGATACCATGTTAGAAAGTGTAACCCAAAAGCTTAAGCTGGAGGGAGACTGCAAGACTATAAAGAGCATATAAGACCCATTATCAAGCGATGTGGGACAACAACAACTTCAATAGTGACATCGTATACAGTTTCGATAGGGTTGTATTTGACATCCCTTCGACTAAATAATGAAAAAAATGTATAAGAATTTATAATAACATTTTGTCATTCTAGTTAAGGGATAAACAAGTTAAAAGTCCGTAAAGTATGAGGCTATGCACCATTTCTCGACACTTTAAACCTTTGGGAGAATTACCAAAAAAAAGTCATAAACTTATTGTAATTGTGCCAATTCAGTCCATTTGGCGAATTTTGGCCGGACGGCGCTGACATGGTCGCCGGCCGGTCGGCGATAGAATATTTTAATATTTTTTTGAATTTTTTTTTATTTTTTTGTAATTTTTATTTTCTTTCTTTCTTTTTCTTTTTCTTTTTCTTTTTCCCAACCCCTCCACTTCCTCAGCCAGTTGCCGAGGTGCGGCAACCTGCCAGAGGTGCGGCCGGCGAGGCCGAGCCTCGCCCGGCCATGGCGGGGCTCGACCTCGCCTCTGGTCGGCCAAAATTATAAAAATAAAAATAAAAATAAAAATAAAAATTCAAAAAAATATATTAAAATATTAGGTTGCCGGCCGACCAGTGTCCACGTCAGCGCCGATCGGCCAAAATTAGCGATGGACTGAAATGGCACAATTGCAAAAGATTTAGGACTGAATCGACAAAAAAAAATGTGTTTAGGACTGAATTGGCACAATTGCAATAGGTTTAGAACGTGGATACACTATTAGGCATAGGTATGCTCACCCGATATAGATAACCTCGAGTCACTCACCGAATGATGCATTCCACGTTATTAGTTGGAAATAATCGAATAGATGAATCAATAGATGAATACCGACATATATGCCCGTCAATTGCATGCATTAGTAGATGAATTCCCAGTTTCATGATTTGATTTTTAGGTAAGACATAAAAACATTTTAGACTAACTTTCAAGCGGAAGAAATTAAGTCTGGTGGGCCAATAACTTCTAGAATGTAAAATTTAGTGTAGCATGTCGTGCACCGTGATAATGTTTTGGCGGAATATACAAAGAATTCTTCTAGCATCCGCTCTAATCTAGGAAAATTGTCCAAAAAGTCATAAACCTATTGCATTTTTGCCAATTCAATCCTGAACCTTTTAATTGTGTCAATTGAGACCTAAATCTACGGACTTGAACCGTAGCCCAAAACAGATAAGATTCGAATTGTTTCAAAGACCCAACATGCTTTTTTTTTTTTGCATTGGGCTCTTTCATTAACCAATAGAAATATCAGTTAGTCCGCCATCTTTTTCCTTGCCAATAAGGAGATGGCTCCATGTGCTCTGATTCAGTATTTTGGTTTCGACTTAGGAGCACTACCAAAGTGTTTCAAAGAAGGGTTATCTTGACATAAGTCTGCTTCTTGCCGAGATTGACCTAAGTTAAATGGAGTCTCTATCACCCTGCTTAAAGAATCAAATATGAAACTTCATACACCTTTGTCAATTGTGTCCATCCGACCAATTTTGACTGTTAATCACTGACGTACACAATTTTTAATAATTTAATGTCTTGCTTGCGGAGATATGCTCTACAATTATGCTTTGTAAGTAATTTTCGAGTTGGGTGTTTGATATAATCGTTCGCCTTTTTTGTGCAACTTTCATCTCTTCATTGCGATTGCATTTTGTGCGAATCGGCTTACCTTAGAAATAGCGGCGGCGTGTGTACGGGCAATAATGTGGGTAGAGTTTGGGTTATCTTAAGAAAGGAAAAGTCTTGGAAGAATTTGGTCATTTTAGAAGTAAAATTTATATGGTTTTAGGATGAGAATGATTCGGGCAGAGATTTATGGACTACGTGATAATGATGTTATCTTAAAAAAAAGATTTCGGATTCTTTCTTGTGGACAATGTGAAATTTCATCCACCTTACTGATGAAAAAATCATATTGGACTTGAAGGTGCCAATTTGGTTCATTCGTTTCCTTGGATGAGCACTGATATCTGGTTTTACTAGCAAGCTAGAGAAAGTTGATTTCCTACCTTACATTTTAAAAATCAAAACCTTTAGTTCTCTGCTTCATAGAATCCTAATTGAATAATTGTTATGCTGGTGGACTTATTTGCAATGGAGATGTCATGGGTGGCAATTACTAAGTTCATTCCTCGCGTAGGTGAAAGAACTAACTAATTTGTCCCCTCTGCAAAGGGTCATTTGATGGAGCAAAATATCAATTTTTTACTCCTTAGTGAAAAATCTGATTTTCTAAGTGTAGTGAGGATAATCTCGTTTTCTTCATGCTTGAAACAACAATGGGTTGTCCTTGCTTCTTTCTCCTCAGGAACAAGGAGTTGATATTAGCTGCCGGAGTCATTCCACTTCTCGAGGAAATGATATCCAACCATAACTCTCATCCATCAGCAGCAACGGCTCTATATCTGAATCTTTCCTTCCTTGAAGATGCCAAGCCCATAATTGGCAGTGGCACGACTAAGGCTGTACCCTTTCTGATTCGGCTTCTTAAAGATGACACTGCACCTCAGTGCAAGCCTGATGCTCTTCATGCCCTTTACGATTGGATACCTGCTTTCGGCAGGCATTATCGGTGGCCTTCAATCTCTTCTTGCAGATTCTAGCGACCAAATGTGGACAGAAAATTCAACAGCTGTCCTTATAAATTTAGTTTCAAGCCAATCACGACAAGATGAAATGGTATCTTGCCCTGAACTCTTTAAGTGTACTTGACACTGGAGAGTCCGTTGAGCAGGAGCAAGCTGCGTTATGTCTTTTAGTTTTGTGTAATGGAAATGACAAGTACATACAAATGGTGCTACAAGAAGGTGTTATACCTGCATTGGTGTCCATTTCGGTGAATGGGACCCTAAGAGGGAGAGAAAAGGCTCAGAAACTTTTGACGCTGTACCGTGATCAAGGGCGACCAGATCAATCTCCCGCCAATTTGAGCCAACGGCATCATCATCAGCCGGAGGAAACGAGTCACTGGACCGTGTCATCAGCTCCAGAAGCCAAGCTGCTTTGTAAGTCCATATCTAGGAGGAAAACAAGCAAAAGCTGGGACTTTTTATGGAAGAGCAAGAGTTACTCGGTCTCCCAGTGTTAGATGGCATTGCAATCTGCATATTTTTCGGTGGTATCTTCTTTTTCTGCTGGGCAGTTTTTGATTTTGTTGAGATAGAAAAGAGATGTACAGTTCCCCCATGCAATGAAAGGATTTTTGTCCCCCCCCCTCTCTCTCTCTCTCTCTCTCAGAGCGGATCATGAATCTGATTAAACAAATTCAGCGGTACAAGGTGAATCTCACCAGCGAATAATGAATCTGATATTACAAATTTTACACTTCCAAGTTCATTCTCAACATGTTATTACACCCCAAGAAAATAACTCAAACACTTGTTAGGCGTGTAAACACTTGTCAAAACAAATCAAATCCTCACAACTCATTGATACAAGTTGAATTATCACAGTGTTTCAACACACCACTATCATGACTTGCTTATACTTACCATGACACTCAACTAAACCTAAAATTAGCAAACACCAACCAACCAAGTCAAAAATACTAAGTAGATTAATCAACTTAGCGCTTAGAGTTTTCACTTACTTCGAATAAAACTTAAACAAAACTCTAACAACCTTGTACTCTTTGAAGATGAAATCTTGTTTTTCAATCCCAAGATTGAAAGTGGAAGAAAATTTCTTTCAGAGTCTAAAGATAGAAGTGAGTCTGAAGATAGAAGAGAGTCTGGAGATCGAAGGTTACCGCCAAGGTGAAAATGAGTCTGATATTAAAAGTCATGTTTTGAAGTAAAAAGTCAAGTGTAGTTTTGCATGCTAATATGTGGCGTGTTTACAAAGCTTCCTTCTAATACATAGCCAAGTGGAAAGGATGGTTGATGACTGATTCTTGTGGGGAAAAATCGTCAAAAAAGTCATAAACCTTTCATACATTTGCCAATTCAGTCCTAAACATTTTAAGTTTATCGATTTAGTCCTAAAACTTTTCACTTTTTGCCGATTCAGTCCTATGGACCGGAAATCGCTGACATGGCACCGGCGGCGCTGACGTGGACAAATTTAATACAAAAATTTTGAATTTTTTTTCATTTTTTTTAGGTTTCTAGCGTTAGAGGCCAGCGGCCCCGTCGGATTAGGGGTCGCCGGCCCCTAGGCTTGGCCCAGCGAGGGGCGGCAACCCCTAGGCTTGGCCCGACAAGGGGCGGCGACCCCTGTCAAACCCTGGGCGAGGGCCGCAAAGCCCTCGCGGCCGCGGGCGATGGCCACAACCCCTCGCCCGCGGCCGCGAGGGCTTCGCTGCCCTCCCCAGGGTCCGGCGACGAACGGCGGCCCTAATCCTGTGGGGTCGCTGACCCTAAAGCCAGAAACCTAAAAAAATAAAATAAAAAATTAAGAAATAAAAAATCAAATTTTTTTATAAAATTATTAAATTTTTTCCACGTCAGCATCGCCAGTGCCACGTAAGACAACCGGCGTTCACGTCAGCGATTTCCGGCCAATAGAACTGAATCGACAAAAGGTGAAAAGTTTTAGGACTGAATCGATAAAAGTGTGAAAGGTTTATGACTTTTTTTGATAATTTTTTCCATTCTTGTGGTGATAACACTTAACCTTATGTGTCGAAAGACAAAACAATTTCTTAAGCTTAACAAGACGTGGTTTTAACATGCAAGTTTGCAAAGAAACAACCGGTAACAAGTGGCCATGCTTTGTTTAATCTATGGCTATGTGGAAGAATGTTTGATGACTAATGTTTAATGTGATGATGGCTTAGTTTAGGTGTCAAGATTACGGTAAGAGTCTGAATTTGAATGACAAAAGCCCTTCTCTTTCGGCCAAGAAGGGAATAAGTTATCATTAGTGTAAGTACATAACTATTAATGGTAATTAACTAAGGTTTAACTAAATATAATCCGTGACATCTCGAATTCACCAAATTATGGATAAATCATACCGAAAGCTAGGAAATATTCTGATTTAATAAATTTAAAATTCAAATATCATCCGATATCAAATTCAAAGTATATCGTCGCCCTTTCGACAATTAATATGGCGGTGAATCATCGTCTCTCTACCCACCAACGTATTTCTCAACATCTATCAATTTAATCTTAAAATATCGTAATGGTCTTGCAAAACCACTCAAAATATCATAACCGAATTTTGAAAATGCCGGATGTCACATTGTTTGGTTCAATTAAGTTTTGGAAAGGAGTTAGTGCCTATTATGGTGAAGGGGACTATGAGACAAGGTTCGGGCAACAACCCATTTTCAGACAAGGTAAATGACTGTGTTAACGTACCAAAGTCACATGGCCATGCCCTAATGATCGTCCATTAGGTGGCCCTGCCTTGTCTTTAAAGAGACTGTGCATTGATAAACATGATCTATTGTACTGCCAGTTGGGGCTTCAAATTGGAGACATTAATGGATGGATAAGGTAGTACAAGAGGAATTGGTGAAGAGCCTAGATAGATAGGTCTTCCGTGTGGAGATAAATATAGTAGGTCATCTATCATTGTCCAGGGCAAGTTACCATATAGACTTGCCTCCAAATGCAATTTTGCTTTGGCAATGAGCTCGACTAGGGCAATGAGGACTCAGGCCTAGCTTGAATAAGGTCACGACATGTGTCTCGTCAACGATATCGTCCATACCAACAAATATATATTAGGAAATCAAGCACGATCAAACCACACATGCATGTCCTACGTACTAGTAAGTGCCCGCGTGTTGGCACGGAGCATTGCTTTTGATTTGGACATTACAATAAAGATACATGAAGACTATGCACTGACCATTTCTAATTTCTTTTCAAAAAAACTATACCAAAATAGTTATATGTTAGGATGCCATGGAAAAATGAAAAACTCCATAGAAAACATTGCTATTAGTTATCTAATGGACTTTATAGTTCTCTTTGTTATTGTCATCTCTATTAGTTAAACCCTCGTACTTTTTTGATTGGTCGGTATTAGGTCTGTCGAGTGACCGCAGCAAAAGTTCGATATCTTCACCGAAGAGATCGCCAAGAGAAAGCCTAAATCTGGGCCTGTTAACATATCCAGTTGGACTCACTTTCATTAAAAAAGCTTAAGCTAATGAGTTATGAATCAACTAGAATATATTAACTGCTCCACACCACACATTTTTGAATATGGGACTTTTCTAACACAACTCACACGTACATCTCAATAATTTCCCTCTCAAGATATCTCAACTTGCATCTCTATCAACAGCAAACTTCATCCTTGTCTCTTTCTCCCGACCGAACAATGAAGCCTATCATCGGACCCACATTGCTACATCACAATGCCCACCGCCCGAAAATCGGGTTGGTCACTAGATTCCTTTCTTGAGATATTCACCAAACGGAGGAACAAAGGATATCATTATCCAAAGTTGGTTACGTTGGCTAGAGATGCGAAAACAAACTACTCTGCAGATTAAGAGTTATTTTATCTTTCGCCTGCTTTGCAGTTGAAACCCTCATTTTCAATGTTTCAAATTCGGAATCATAAATTGTTTGAATCACACTTACATTTAGTATGGTCGCAAGAGAAACAGAATTGCTTATAATCTATTCAATGATCAACCAAGAAAGTTGCTTTATGATTAATTGATTCATGCTCATCGAATAAAATGAAGGCCCCTAATGAGTAAAAACTCATCAATACATTTGTTCAAGCCCAAGGGCCTGATACATGAAGTTCAGTAACATAAGCAGTCATAACTCAGGGACCTCTACTGTTTCACTGATGGAAAGATGCGACAGAAAGTATGATCTACTGTTCTCAGTTTTCATTAATGCCACAATTTGAAAGTAAAGAGGACCATAGGAGAAAAGAAAAGAGCTGAGAATGCCTAAAGGACCGGACCCTCACTGACCTAAGAAACATATTATACAATCTTTTGCGCAACGGTCAGAACTGACAATTGAAACCTGAGGTTGGAACTCAATAATTTGACAATTTAACAACTAGATAATGATTTTGGCGTTATACCTACCACAATGCTGCATTCAAGTAAAGAACAAGCACTACACATAACTACAGACATGTCTTGCCCACTTAATAATACCTGATATGTTTGTGCATGACCACAAATAGATGTCTTGCATCCTCGACATGCAGATATACGCCAGCCTCGCCTGAGATTGTCCATCATCAGCAAGAAACTACTCTAGAGGAATCCAGACCGCATATGATAGGGCACCAGATTGGATGGAGTTTATCAGGCCATATCCAGAAATAGCAAAATATCTAAATCACTGAAACTTAATGGGGACAAACCCAACCTCTTAGACAACCCTCATCGGTTGACCATTTGTCCATACTTCATAGTTTAGCTTCTTCACCTTCTATGTTTCTAAACTTATAACCAGGGAAACAAAAGGACGAGGGCGAGGCAGCTCATCCTCGGAGAGGATCTGTCCAAATTACAGTAAAACTTGTGTTTATTTAGTCTCATTCTTTTCCTCGGAGCTCATCCACCTTGCTCTGATCAGCATCCCTTATCAGTGGACTACTAGGAAAAAATGCACGATGTCCCAACAGAACTAAATTAAGAAGCTTTCTCCTTGCCTCATAAACAGGATTTGAGTCGATTAAACATCCTCTTTCATAAGCTTCTCTGAGGAACACGGTGTGTGTTTTCCCCTTGGTTGAGAGATAAAATATCCCAGGATGATCCAAGAACAAATCCCTAATATTTATATCTATTTCAAACCATTTTCTAAAATGACTAATCTTCTCCACTTCAACCATCTTTTCCACGGTGAGACTCAAGAATTCATGAACAATAGCAACTGCTCGTTTCTCCAATGCCATGATTGCAGCCTTAGACTTTCTCTTTTCCCTTATCCCCTCATATGGGCCCACATAGGGCAATATCTGCCATTCCTTAACCTTAGCCTTCAAGTCCTTGCTCAGTCTCATACCCGAAGGAAAACCATGCTTGAAACTGAACCTAATTTCGGTTCTATCAACGTGACTGTTTTCCCTACAACACTCGGTAACCCTCCAATTTTCAACTGCTGCTGTAAGATGATTTTTTTCCTGAATAACATCAACCAACTTCAAGATATGAGTATTTGGTTCATGACCATCACAAAGTCTGAAGAGATTGGAATTTCGAGAAATAACAGAATCCTCAAAGTCATCTGGGAGACCAAGCTCCCTCCAAACCTTGAAAACAGCACGGAGTGGCAAAGACTCCGTAGGAGTCATTAATAGAAGGCGAACTAATCGGTCTACAACAAGGGGCATTGATGCTTTGATTGCCTGACTTTCTTCTAGGGCAATTTCAATGGCAGCATCTGTTAATTTGCAAAAGGGTTGAGACTTATTAGTATCATAAAATATTTGGAAGATGTGGGGGTATTTGCGGAGGAAGGAGGCAGCACCACGATTCAAGTGGAGCTTCTGGGAGAGCCTATTGAGGAAGTCCAATGAAATTGATGACGAAGGGTTGCTGGCAGCAAGGATGAGGTCTTGAATTGCAACCACTTTGAGAAGGTTTTTGTACTTCTCCATGAGTTTTTCGAATGTGGGGTCTCTGGCCCTGGAGGCTACATACTGTGGAGAGGTTGTTTTGGTTCTAGTAGTCATGAATACAAAACAGCAGCATCTGGAGGGTTTAGAAATGAATCTCCATTTCATCCTGACAAGGAAAGTTCAAGATTTTTCTACCTACTAATCTACCCCATTAAGCATGCCAGTCCTTTATTTTGAAAAGCTCGTGAAGAAAGCTTTGGGCTTACACCAGCAATTGCACCCCAGAAACACACATCCACAAGGACATGAAGAGCTGACTAAGAGTTTTCCCCAATAATTTCAGATAGAAATATGGTGATTGCTGAGTCCTAGAGAAACCCCCATTCTTCTCCTCTTTATCTCTAGAAGCCTGCACTCAGAAAGAATCTTGAAAAAGTTATTGCAAATAAATGTATGGACACAGAGTGCTCATCAGCTACATAATTGGGCACTCAAAGCTAACCACAAGCAAGATGTTGATCGACCAGATATAAGCTAATCATAGACTACATAGAAGTGAACAGAAGGACAAAACAAAAAACTAAACTACTCAAGTACTAAAATAAAAGACTTACCTTAAGTATCCACAAGACAACCAATTTTCCATGTGATTGATGACTAATTTGAAAAATTCTTGCTCATGGCTGAGCACTTGCATCAGGAACATTGGTATCTACCAATAATTTAAACTTGAGAATCTTATTGATGCAGGCAACTGGTTTTACTTGCTTGCTGGGACACTGATTTGGATTCATATTGCATTTGCCAGAGGATTTGTTCGCTTCAGATGGCCCTGTCTCTTCAGGAACGATGGGGGACGTATCTGCATAGATCGTACACGTTCTTTTAAGATGCCACCTAAGAATATGCGGATGACTGCTTTCTCTTATAAAGAAAATCTGGAGCAATACAACATTTTCACAAACAGTCAACCGCCTTTCTTTATGTTAGAGCGGCATCAATTATACTCAAGGACAAGATGAGAAGCTCATCTAAGATGTTTCTGAGCCAAACAAGAAGAGGCTAGGGAAAGTCATGGCCTATAGAAATATGAAAGAAAAGTTCAAGAGAAACCTGATGAAGTTAGTTCTTGTCAAGTACTTAATAAGAAACAGAGCACATGTACACTGTCCCACTTACTGCAGAAAAGGCTTTATTGTCCTGGATTCCTAAATTTTTCCAGTAATTGCTAAGCAGGTATTATAGTGGCAAGAAATGAAGATATGGGAAATGAAAAGCATAAAGCATGCCACTCAAATGGGAAAGACGATCATTTGACATATAGGTAGTGACTGGAGAGAAAGGTAGCTATTGATATAGGAGCCACATGAGGCCTACAAAAAATGAGTTCTCCTTCACAACGAAGCACAATGGCAGAAACTAAACTTCCTTTTCTTTTCCCATGATAAGAAAGTAAACTTCCTGGATCAACATCATGGCTAAAATTCAGAGCATGTCTGGATTAATTTTTCCTTTAAAATCTAATCTAAATCTTGCGGTGCATGTACTTTTGTCTTTTTAAACCCTCAACACCTGAAACTTTCGCATCATATATATATTGTCACGTAGATTAAAATTAGATTTTTCGTAACTTTTAAGATTTACGTAATATTTTAAATTTTGGCGAGAAAGCAAAAAATGTACTTTTTCACTATGCAGAATGCAAGACCAAGAAGCTCTCAATCCCCTTAATTGCCTAAAAGTTCGTAGCTCTTGATTGAACGATGATGGGTAGGCAGCCAATGATGAAAGCATTAAACGTAGAATTTCAATAACTATTCTTTTGACATTCTATTCCAGTTTGCAATGGTCACTACTCTAATAATTACCAACGGAACAATAATTCCCCAACTCCCCTTGCCTCTGAAAAGACATGGTAATTTGCTTTTACAGCTCCTTTTACACTACAATTGGCTTCTTAAAACATGGAAAAGATGTCCGTATATCAAACTTCCTGAAAGCCAGATAACTAAAGTTAATGGAATTCCTCATGCTTTTTAATGCATAAGATTCTCTTATCAAATTAAAGATCGTTGATTGCTGCCATGATCCATGTATATGAGATAAATTTAAATCAAAGAATACTCACCCTCTTCGGTAAGAGCAATACATGTTCCTATTGTTTCCTCATAATGCCCAATCTGCACCAAAGGAAAGCATAAGTTAAAGAGCAACTAAATTCAAGTCCACGTGAAATCTCACAATTACATGAAAATACTTAAGGAAGTAAAATCATGTACGTTTTACATTGCATGCAGTACACCACACATAACTACGAAATGGATTCAGAACAAAGGTAATATCAACAATTTACTCAGAGATAGAGCAAAAGAAGACTTCCGTAGATAGGGGCGAATACTAACATGAAGCTGAATGTTTTCCCAATAAGACTCTCACTAGCGTATCTTCAATACAATTATGGTTGTGAAACCAAGGTAATACTGACGCTAAGTCCAACTCTTTCATTGAGGTCATATAACAATGTAAAAAGGATATGACATGACATGAGTGTGGTTGCAAACAAGAGTCTCTTCATCTCAAGAAGAAAAATGCCACGTGCGTGCCTGAAACAAGAGTCTTTTCACCTGTTTCAGGATAACATCACAAGATGACTATTTTACTCATGTGAATTGGAAGTACACTGAAATTAGAAAAGATAATTGAAATGAAAGCAAAACGTATTCTATATAACAGTGTTTTTACGCCGGACCAGTCAAAGAACCGGCATTAGTTCAAGTTCACCGCTCAACCGATGGGACCCTTGCCAGTCAACAAAGTTGGAGAATTTACTACTACATTTATACACACACGAATATGTGTGTGGGTGTCTATCATGCCCACTTACAACATCATGAGCATCTACCCCGATGGATAAGGTGTTCTTCCATCCGCAAGAGGTCAGCGGGTCGATTCATTCTTGCCTCAGCTCATCAATTTTTCTTCACTAAGTCAAAAACTTAGTCAAAGATCCAATCATACCAGTGGCCAGAACCAGGTTAAATGGTTGAATTAGGAATACACCAGGTTTGACCAGTACAACTAATTGAGAAAAACCAGACAGGATCATGGTCTGGTTCCAGATCCAACCGGTTGAATATCATTGTTATGAAGCAGGGCAATAACATAGATAAACCACCAAGCCCTACAGTACTTTAACAAAACATACATGCATTGCACATGAACCTACGACATATGTTCTCCCTTGAGAATTCAACAAAAATAATTTCTTGATTCTGAAAAGCGAAAATCTCTGCTTTCAAATAATGAACCATTTTATCTTTTATTCGTGAAACAGACAAATTTATCCAAGGGCATGCGAATGTTGTTTTCATGTAAAAGATAATCTTATGAAACTATGTACAATATGCAATTAGTTTTAGATAATAATGCCAGCTTATGGCACAAGACAATATAACATGCAAGCATTATGTCCGATTTTGTAACACTTCACAAAAAATATACATGTTTGAACTATTAACATCTCATTGATCCACTTTAATTGTCTACATACATAACTGAATCTGCTGTTAAAAAAATCTGCTGATAAGAAAGGTATAGAACTGAACCAATTTGACTACTACAATCCATGCAACTATGTTCTGCACCTGCCACGTCATTAGAAATACAAAAATTTCAGAGTATATAGACAGAATTCTGAATAATTAATCGCATTTAACCATGTTATTCTGCTTTTAACAGATTGAGGTGCATTACCTTACCACATCTAATATGAAGGAACAACAAATGAAACATATGTTGAACAATATACTAAGCTTCTTGACACAGTTAGCTACAGTTACATGTTTACATCAGGTTCAGGTCTACTTTTGTGATTAACTAAATCGAAAAGTATTATTGATCATGAGATGATGCTACAGATTCAGGGCCTCATATTCTACTGGCTGCAAATAATTTAACATATCAATGATTTCATCATTATTTACTGTTGCCTATATAGTCACTCTGAATAAATTTAGCGAAGAGATGGAGGAATGGAAGGAGGAGGCATGTTATAAAATTGTTATGACAAGTTAAAAACCCGACCATATGTCAGGACACGAACTGCTAGAAAGAAACAACTCTCGGAAGAAACTATGCATCACAAAATTCTTATGTCGGTTCCGCCAAAAAAATAAAACATGTGTGAATTAGATAAAGAGCTTACCAGCTTCAATTTGTTATCAATGACCAATATGGGACTCAATGTATCCAAACCCTGCAGTACAGAAAATATTCAGTGATAAACAATTTGACTCGATGAACAGCAATGAACATAAGTTTCCAGTGAGGAACCAAAAAAGAAGCAAATGGTCAAGGGTGACATTCTTCTAGCTCAAAAGGAGACAAGCCAATCTACGACTATGAGACGGTGTTAAAAGACCACTGAACCTGCTAGCATGTTTGGTGGTTGGAGAGTGTTTCAAGTCTTAATCAAATGATTTTTAAGATAGTAGAATATCAACAGTGGAAAGGACATGCTGATGGCAAGTAATAGGATGTTCCATCTATTTTTGGTTAAAGCACATTGTCTATCCAGTGATTATTGTATCATAGACCATGGGCCTCACAGTATTAAGCACTCAATAAAACAGTAGGTAAACACCGCATATCTGATCACCATGAGATGATTAAAAACCACAAATATAAGGCCAGAAAACTGCTAAACAACGTAAGTTTGCAAGTCTGAACACATACAGATAAGACATATGGTGCATTTGGCGGAATGTCGAACTGCTCAGAGACAGAGTCAAGATCAAGTAGGATATATTCTTCTTCAATCTCTACATCATCATGCATCACATTTGCCTCCATGGTTCCATTACCTACAAAGATTATACAGTTCAATGCTTTTGAGTTGCAATAGGTTTATCTACGTCAAGGACAACTAGTCAACTGCAGAGGAATCCAGGAACTGTTAAGGATACGGGTCGTGTGGAAAAGACAGGCTTATACGAAATTGACAGTATTATAGAAAAGACAGGCTTATACGAAACTGTTTATCACTGAATATTTTCTGTACTGCAGGGTTTGGATACATTGAGTCCCATATTGGTCATTGATAACAAATTGAAGCTGGTAAGCTCTTTATCTAATTCACACATGTTTTATTTTTTTGGCGGGAACCGAGATAAGAAATTTTGTGATGCATAGTTTCTTCCGAGAGTTGTTTCTTTCTAGCAGTTCGTGTCCTGACATATGGTCGGGTTTTTAACTCGTCATAACAATTTTATAACATGCCTCCTTCCATTCCTCCATCTCTTCGCTAAATTTATTCAGAGTGACTATATAGGCAACAGTAAATAATGATGAAATCATTGATATGTTAAATTATTTGCAGCCAGTAGAATATGAGGCCCTGAATCTGTAGCATCATCTCATGATCAATAATGCTTTTCGATTTAGTTAATCACAAAAGTAGACCTGAACCTGATGTAAACATGTAACTGTAGCTAACTGTGTCAAGAAGCTTAGTATATTGTTCAACATATGTTTCATTTGTTGTTCCTTCATATTAGATGTGGTAAGGTAATGCATCTCAATCTGTTAAAAGCAGAATAACATGGTTAAATGCGATTAATTATTCAGAATTCTGTCTATATACTCTGAAATTTATGTATTTCTAATGACGTGGCAGGTGCAGAACATAGTTGCATGGATTGTAGTAGTCAAATTGGTTCAGTTCTATACCTTTCTTATCAGCAGATTTTTTTAACAGCAGATTCAATTGAAGAGAACCTAGAAAACTATATGATTTAGCCTATCCATTACCAATCTCATGATCTTTACGAGTTATATTGCTCCTTTCTCACCATGGAGATTTGTACGGACCTGGTCAGGGTGGGATCAGTCCAATAAGACCACTCACTGGTAAATAGCGCAATACTTCTTCGTGAATCCATGAATAGAGGATCTATATAGACACATAGATCCGTGGATCCATATATCTCGATCGGAATTCTTTTCCGAATCAATGAACAAATAGGAGGCGTGGGCCACAGGTCACACATCTCTGTCTTTTGCTATAACAAGTGTTGCTTCTAGTTCGACTGCAGCTAGATAGGAAGAGTAAGAAGAGGAAGGAGAATAAGTCGCAGAAAGAGAAAAAGCTAATCATTGATCCGAGACAGTCTTTTCTTCACCTTCTCTTCTCGGCATGATCCATGGATAGGGTCATGATACATTCCGGGCTCTCGAAAGCTCATGTGACCGGAGGTGGGAAGATAGAAATAGGAAGAAAAGGTGTAGCTCTCTTTTTGCTGTTATATGCCTCCAAGGGCGGTGGTGTCTAACTAACATACGATACAATTTCACTGGCCAAAAATATATGAAAAAGAAAGGGCTCGATTGCCCTATCTTTCGTTTCATATGTGGGCAGTGAAGGTTTGTTTAGTAGACAACGAGCTAGCCAATTCTTCTTCCGGATCCAATCCCAGTATTTAATTTCGGAAGGAAGTTTCAGGCATTAAGATACGTTTAAGTATCTCCCTATTTCTTCACCACGGATTCTCGCGTCATTTGCTTGAAAAGATATTAGATCACCGTGCCCCTCTTCTTGTGCGTGAGCTTTCCTTGTTCCAGAGTTCATTGAGAGGAAGCCTAAAAGGAGACCTTTTTAAAAACTGCCTTAACCCGGCAAAAGAAGACAGAGGCATTCCTGAGCTCAGTTGATTGTTGAAGCAGTAGCTCTAGATCGAGAGCTGAATGCTTACATTTGATAGCTCATGATGGGGGATACTTGGTTGTTCTGGCCTTGCCATCGAAAGCACACTAATTCAATTAGTTGAATAGGTAGAGGAGAGGTGAAGGATAAGCTCTTCTCTTATCTGCTCTACCTAAGGTGCTTTTAAGCCCTTCACCAAGTGGAAAGCCAAACTTCACGGGAAAGATTGACCTCAGTGGTGAGATTTTGAGTTTGATTTGCATTATGAAGCACCCTTTTAAAGAAAACAACATATTGAATTCCGTAATCATGAAAACACTTTGGATTTCAAGTTTGGCCCTGACCAACCAATCGAGAACTCTTAATCATGAGAACACTTCGGATTTCAGATTTCAAGTTTGGCCCTGACCAAGCAATCAAGCACACAACACATACGCCCGCCTTTCGTCTATGATGACAAAATGCCTATGCTAAAATGTTTGGAAAACCACTACCAGATAAACATCTCATCACGGGAAAACGTAACAATACTCAAACCAAGTCATGCAAAGAAATCCAAATCTGGATTATGCATCACTTGAAGAGTTTCACTAATATGAATATCTCCAAATCTGGATGGCATTGACCCATGTGCTCAAACGGTTATTGATCAATCAATTTTATAATCCGGGATATCTTGTCAAGAAGAGTGACTCAAATGAATTCCAAAGCTTGTCATTGACACTACAATATGTGAATAACTACTATCTACTTGTTAAAATCAGCAACACTATAGAGAATTTCCACTTCGCTAAGTCCTGTTCTTTTGTTCGTGGGACAACATGAATTCCTCCTTACTGCCCTGGACATACGAGTCACAGCTGGCCTGGAAGAGGAGAGAAAGTGATTCCGCTAATTTGGTAATAGCTCTGCAGATGAGTGTAATCTGGAATTTATAGTTTGAGCTTCCATTTCCAGCGATATTCATGACTGAGACTTTTGCATTGTTAATCTTTCACATTTTTCATGTGTCTAAATATGAGTTGCGGTCAGTGAATTGTAGTAGCAAATGACGATAATTAGAGGTGATGATTCACAGTAATCGTTCATTTGAGAATACAGATGGAATATGGGTAGACCTTGAATCCACGCTGGAATATGTGACAGGATAGTTATAGGTTCCAAGTTCCAAAAATTAGAGAACCACTTCTGATGAATAGGTTCCAAGGTCCAGGTGGAACCTGAACCGGCCCTAGAACCGCTCACCTATATTTGTTTCTCGAAAAATAAATGATTTGAAAAATATTTTCCTAAAATTGATCGTTTATACCGCTTACAAAAGTCAATAGACGAGAAATATTTTCATTATTCACAGAAATATTTAAATATAAATTTTTATCGAAATGAAATGGTTCTAATGCTGGTGTACAAAGTGGGATATTTTGAAACCCATGAAAGACGGTGGAGGTTTGGGCTTCAAAAACCTCATCTCCTTTAATAAGGCCGTGCTAGGAAAGCAAGCCTGGAGATTAACACAACCACTGTCGGCCCTTTGGAGTCAAATCTTGAAAGGAATATATTTTCCCGAAGGAGACTTTTGGAAGGCCAAAAAAAGCTCTAGGCCCTCCTGGGGATGGCAAAGCTTACTCGTCGGGAGAGAGGCGATTGGTCAGAAAGTTAAATAGGTCGTTGGAGACGGGGAAAAGTATCAGAGTTAGCGAAGATAAGTGGCTGTCAATCTATCCACTTCGTGGCCCAGCAAACCGAGATGAACCTTTGAGGGTGGCTGATCTTATTGACCAGGAGAAAAGGGAATGGGATATCCAGAAACTGAATTCGATGTTCAAAGGAAATTTTGTGCAGGAAATCTTAACCATTCCCCTGTGCACTCATCCGACAAGGGATAGACTGGTGTGGACAGAAAAACAAGAATGGAACATATACGGTAAAAAGCGGGCACAACTCTATTCATACTTCAACTGCAAACCAGATGACAGAGCAAGCAACATCATCATATCAGCCTCCCAGAACCCTGTGGTGCTCTATCTGGAAGTTAAAAACCAGCCCCAAAATACGTTTTATCCTGTGGAATGTGTGCCAAAATGCACTCCCCACGACCGATAATCTCTATAAGAGAAAAGTCATACCCGACCCTACCTGCCCTGTGCGTCGCCAAGCTCCGGAGACAATTGAACACCTCTTCACGCAGTGCCAGTGGACCAAGACCATCTGGGATGACCCGAGAATTAATATCGACACTTCACCGTGGACAATTACGAGAATCGACAAGTGGGTGTTAGAGGTACTTACCGATAGCTCATGGTCTACGCAGAAAAAGAAATTCGCGAGCTTACTCTGGCAGATCTGGAAGTCTTGCAACTCTCTCACCTTCAAAGGACTCCATGTCTCCCCTCTGTCCACCCTTATCGACGCCCTAGCCATGCACAAAGACGAGTTTTTCAACCAGCAGAAGACACCAACGGAGGCAAAGGACAAACCTTTTGATTCAGGAAAGTGGTTACCTCTAGAACGCGGTTGGCGGAAACAACGTCGATGCTTCGTGGTCGGAGGAAAAGTCTGAGCTTCGATCGCCGGTGTCTGTAGAGGAAGCAATGGAGCCCTGATCGACGGTTTCGCCTTGAAGATCCAAGCAATATCTGCTAACATGGCCGAGGGCGACGGCTTGAAGCGTTTGTGGGAAGCTTCGGGAGAGAGAAAGGAAGATGTGCTTGATAGATCTGAAGCTGAAAGAAAATCTATCCCATTCTCAAAGTGGACCAAAGCCCACGGCCCATCAAGAATTTGCTTGAAGACTGCAACGTAATGCTGGCTCAACTAAAGGAGGTTCAAGTCGTCTTTGCTCCTCATGAAGCAAATCACTCTGCAGACTGGATCTCGAAGGCCCACAGACTCGGGTCTCTTCCTCCTAATTGGTTGTCTAACCCCTCAATCCCTTTGGGATCTATTATGTATTGACGCTAGTTGCGCTACCTTTTCAAGGACCTTTAGCTAATGAAAGTTGAATCATTTTCGACAAAAAAAAAAAACAATTATAAAAGCCCTCTGGTGTTCAGAGGAGCTCCGTGCTTTCCTGTCGAAATGGAGTACAAATAACACCCCAATAAATTCATCTTGGAAAAGGCAATATGTCATTGCTTCTCAAACCTCCAACCTCAAGCAATTGATCACGATCCTCTTGCTTTAATACTTTTTTCCTTAACACCACTTTCTTAACACCCATGTTCTCAGCTTACATTGAGGCTGGTACAACCAGCAAACCGAGAAGCCACAAATTGAAGTGACCATAAATCAAGATGACCATAGCTCGGCAAAGCACGAACTAACATAACAAGTTAACCAGAAATCGTAAAAATCATAAATCAAATGGATGTCGCGAACGAAGATTGTCATCATAGCCAAAAAATAAGCCAGACCTGCAATTGCCAACGCAAATTTATAAAAATAACCTTCGTGCTCGACACGAACAGAGAAATCATACGTGAGAAAAAAGGCAAGCGCGGCTTGATGTCAGAGAGCTTATATTGTAGTTTTTGGAGGGAATCTAATTTTGGGAGATTGATACGATTTTTTTTTTTTTTGGGTCGAAATTTGATACCAGTTCAGAAGGTGAGGATTTATTACCAAAATCTGAAAAGGTGGAGATAAAATTGAAAAAAGTTTGAGAAAGTAGGTGATGGTTTTAACTGCAATTTGGCCTAAAAATTCAAACCCAGGCTCTAAATATGGCCACAAGGACAAGAGAAAGGTGTCCAATACTTCTCTCCGAAGTAGAGTAGGGCTAATTGTCAGAATTACGTGGAGCTGGGGTGGGCCCAACCAACAACTTGTGAAAAAGCCCCTTTTCCCTTTACAGACCCGGAAAATGAAAAAGCGTAGCAATTCCTGAGTGTGGAGTTTGATTTTGACGTGCGATAAAGGTATTTTCTTTATCAAGAAAAACTTATCCCAAAGGACATTTGACACGCTAGATGGAGCTACGGGATCTGTTCTGTACATATAATGATGAATTGAGTGGTCAATGAATATTGAAATCTTATGACGATGATTTTATATATGTATTCTCGTTGATCTATCGCGTTCGCACTCTAATATAAAAGGAATTCCTTATGAGGAGGAATTTCGCTTCAGCTCCTACGAAGCAGTCGAGGGGGAGAGAGAGAGAGGGAGGATCGGGGTCAACTTTGTGGGGGCACTCGTGGAGCCTCGTTTGCCTTGCCATTTCCAAAAGAGCCAGAAAGCAAAGAAAAGATGCAATTTTTTCATGATTTCCGTTTCTCACTTAAGCGGTTTTCACGTCTTTTTCACCTCCTTTCGAAAGCCTAATTAGCTTAGTACCGGGAGGGACGGGGTTTATGATTATGTTTTATTGGCTATTGAACGTAATCTCGTAACTGGATTTGTTATGTAATATCCAATAATTGCGAGATTACTAATAGTTAGGTCTGGATCGGGCTGGACCTCGTTTTCGGGTTCTGATCGACCGGTTCGAACAGCCCGGTGCCCTTGGCGATCGTGGCGGTCCGCTGAAGTCATGATCAGGTCCACAGGGACATTCGTGCACGCGCCTCTCCCAAGCCCCCAACCTTTCCAACCACAAGACAAAACCAAATTCAAAGCCGCCACTTCTGAGTTCTGACACGGAAACACCAGATCACGCAGCAGGCAGATAAACAGATAGAAAGAGAGACGACCTCTGTTCTGTGCCCTCAGATTCTCCTCTCTCTCTCTCCCTCCCTGTCTCTTTCGGCCATGGGAGAGGACGGTGGAGCAGTCCAGCTCAAGCTCAAGCTCGAGCTCGAGTCATCGCCTCCTCCGCTCCCGACCGCCCTCCGCCGCAGAAACTCGATCGCCACCTCCGTCGTCGTGGTCCCCGCCAAGCGCTCCCTCCCCACCGCGACCAAGCCCCCGGCCCACGCCCTCAGCTTCCCCAACGGCACCGCCGCCCCCCCTCCTCCGCTCGACCTCTCCGGCCACGCGTTCGACTCCTACACCTCCATCAAGGACCTCCTCCCCTCGGCCTCCCCCGCCGCCGCCGCCGCCAGCTCCCCGACCGCCGCCGCCGCGAGTTCGTCCTACGAGATATCGATCCGCAACCGCCTGGTGAACAGGGCCGCCTGGGCCTACCTCCGGCCGATGTCCGCCTCCCCGGGATCCCACGGCCCCGACCTCCTCCGCCGCCTCTGGCTCCGCCTCTCCGCTTGCCTCGGGTTCGTCTGCCGGGCCTTCGACCGGATCGTCCGCTTCTTCTTGCCGGTCCGCTCCGGGAGATAGCCACGGCCTCGGTGACGTCAACGGCGTGCCTTTTTTTTTTATGCTGACGTCACAGACATCGTTCCCCGACCAATACGGGTACGTATAAATATATTTGCGCGTCTTATTCTTGTCCTTGTCCCAAAGTAAATGTTATACTCGAGTCGTGTTCACTCTTTGATGTCCAACCTATCGCCTCAATACTAATTTGCATAAATCAGTTGTAATCTATCTTTCTGA
Source organism: Lenwebbia sp. NSW1173648 (assembly GCA_029784005.1). NCBI lineage: Eukaryota > Viridiplantae > Streptophyta > Magnoliopsida > Myrtales > Myrtaceae > Lenwebbia > Lenwebbia sp. NSW1173648. The sequence continues at coordinate 2,729,229 of JARCGZ010000008.1, read as the reverse complement.
TTTTTTTACCGGCTGGGATTATAGAATTGATCTGGCATTGTTCTGGCCAATATAACCAAAATTTGTGCCGACCCATAATGCCTAACGAATCGAATTGGGGAGGAAAGAGACTCCGTATTTATTCAATTTCGAAAAGAAAGAAAGAAGGGAATTCGACTTTGTGCCTATACACAATAGAGAGAGAGAGGGAGATTTGAATTTGTCGAGAATTAATCAATCAATGTGCTGATCACTGGTGCGGGAACGCCTCAGCCTGTGGCCGGATGTGCGGGTCCTGTCTTCCTCCTCTGCTGGGCTAGCATCTTCATGATCTCCGCCTTCTTGCTGCTCGGTCTTGGTCTCGGTCTCGTCCTCGACGTAGACATACTCCGTCTGGACATTGGGATTCATCTCCCCTGAGTTGGATTTGGGCGTCCCCGACATCGAACGGTTGATCGAGCTGGATCTCCTTCTCCCCTGCGAAGACACCCGCTATCTCATCAGAAAATGTCTTCTCTCCACTCGTGCATACTCTCATTAATGATTGATTTGATAAACTCGGACACATTTCTTTTTATCTCTACTCTACCATTAAAAAGGAAACTAAGAGCAACATGATCGATAAGTCGGAGGAGCATCAATTGCACCGTATTACTTGTGATTGGTAAAGACGAGGAGGCTCTAGAAATCTCAAACCTAGCTTTAAACAAGGACAAGGAAAGGGGGAAGATAGTTGTCCTAAACAAGGGAAATTTTTGTACCTCGGTGTTAAAAGGGGATGACTTGAAATTCCTAGACTGAGCGGCCAAGTACTGCATGGCTCGAGCGAAGGCAACGTGTGCGAATTCCCAGCAATTTTGCCAGTAAAAAGAAGCAAAGTCCCATGCCCTCGCCTCCCACTCCACCAACTTCATGTCTATTTCCCTCTCGTGCCTCGCCATGAACGGACGGAACAACGTCTCGTACACATACCCAGTTCCCTACAAATTCAAAATCCGAGTAAAAATCACCTCTTTTTCGTAATAACATCAGGCAGAACAGCCCTTCTTCTCCTTTCCAATTGCAGTTTATTAACGAGGGCTTGTGGGTTACCTTTACCTTGGTTTTTGGATGCCACAAGTAGATGATGAAGCCCAGCTTCAGTTCCCAATACATTGGAAACCTTCAACCAAAGAGAAAAGACGACAGGAGGAAAAAGCTTTCTGTGAATACGGGCACGTAAAAAATGTCCATATTGCATGCATGTAAGACTCTGATGAAACTGGCTCTGCTTACCATGAGATCAACACATCGCCAATTCTTTCCAGGACTGTGAATAGCGCCACGATGATCCTGCAAGCCATCGATACTCGCACACATTAACATTTTCCCGTGCTCCCTTTATCCTCGAGAAGGATCGGGAACACAAGAAAGCAAAAAAGAAAATCGACTGAACCCTTGAATTGCAGCAGGAAAAGAATTGCGATGACTCAGACTCCTATAGGTGATATGGTTCGACGTGATTCAAGCATTCTAAGCAAATAATTCAACAGCATTGGAGAATCCCTCTAAACTAAAGAAGGGTTATATTCCCCTCACCAATATTGACACCAATGCCTGAGTTCCTCAATCTGTACCCTGTTTTTCTCCACCGTTTTGAAACACAGGAACGCCGGATATGCATACCCAAGAACCAACCTGCCATGTCGACCAAAACCCGCGAAAAAAGAGTTAATCAATTTTCCAAAGAGAAAACATTTTCACCATCTTCTTTACATTACCAAAAGGAGGTGGTAAAATAAGAAGAAGCGATTTACAGAGGAGACGGTGGCATACAAGAGGCATCTGGTGACGAACTTCCCCAGCATCCTCAATCAATGTCCCCGGGTCGTCCGGCGCCCCTCCGAAGCCTTCTGCATTGCAGACGAGAATCTCAATCTATCGCATCGTCCCGTTTCGCGGGCAAAGAAAAAGAATGACTTGGCGAGAAAGGCACAAAGAAGTATACACAATTTTTTTTTTTTGCCGCTGGCAATCTCGTCGAAGGAAGCGAAGAATGTCAAAAAGCTACCGAAACGAGAAAAGCGGCAAAACGAAAACGAAAGCAAAGAGGGGAATGCGTGCGCCCGTGCGTACCAGAGAGAGAGACTAATCGCAGGTGAAAATGGGGGGTGGAGATGCTTGGGGAAGCGAATGGAGATTAACTCGGGGGAGAGAGGAAGAAGGGCTTTCCTTTCCGTATCTACATGACAACGATTCAGTGAAACCTGGCCAAGAAGGCTCTGTTTCGCAAAAATTCATGTTACTAAATAGTAAATGAAGAACGAAAAATCAGATTGAAGGGATTTTCCTCCATACAGAGAGAGAGAGACGTAAAAATAGAAGAAAACAATTTCACGAATTTTAGCAAATCCAAACCGGTACGACCTGAGGGGGATTATCTACGGATTCTTCGAAGGGGAGCTGTTGTGCGGTTATTTGTCCCCTTCATCTTGTGTTCAAAACCATGAGTGAACGAATGTAAAGTCTGGATTCCACAGAGTAGATTATGTTTTAGTAGGCAATTCATTTATGGAATGAAGAATCGAAGATTGTGCACAATCAAAGATTTGTCAAGTAATGTCTTGAAATCTTTTTTTACCCATTTCGAGGTTTCTGATTTTGTGATTGATAAGCACAAGAATTTTTTTTTTCTTTTTTTGGGTTGGGGGAGGGAAAAATCGCGAATGATCGAATATAAATGTAATCCCGGGACACTTGACTAATATTCACTGAAAAGTAATTGCCTTTCCCGTGTTGTATATAATTGATATATTGTAAAGTTTTATTAATTAAATATGGTTATCCAGCATCCGAAAAATATTAATTAACAAGACCCTTTTACGGTGAACGAAGATAATTCGTCGCGTAAGTAAAGTATAAACCCCAACCCAAGGCAAGAGACAATCCAACAAGTAGATGAAAAAAAGAGAGTCTAAAAGTTGGATCTAATTACAATTTCTCGAGAGATCGTTAACCGTCGGATCAAATAATAATAGATCAGAACCATTAAAATCGGATATTCTACAACCCAAACGACCAGATCTAAAATAAACGGGAATTTAAGGCCTGCATTTATTATTATTATTTTGTGCGCCAGAGAAAATAATATTTCAGGAGTCGGACAGGGGAAAAAGGAAAATAAATGCTGCTTCGCCTTCCTTGCTCAGCAGTTGCGGTCCGACCGCTCTCGCTCTTCCGTCGTTGCGGGTACGTCGTCGTCGTCGCGGGTACGTCGTCGTCGTCGTCGTCGTCGTCGTCGAGGTTCCACTCGATGGCGATGCCTGTCTGTATTGCTTGATTATTTCTTTGTGACATTGTTTGCAATTTGTTGGCTGAATGAGCTTTATTTTTATTAATTTTTTTGGTCAAAGGCTGAATGAGCTTAATCGGTGATGTTTCTCATGGCTTCCTTGCTCGCCACTCTCAGTCGTTGTTTGCTCATTTAGGACAAGAATCAGTTTCAAATGCGAATCTGGAGTCATGGGTCGTGAATCTCTCCCTTCAAAAGCCGCTAATTTTCGACTGTGCGATGTGTCCGGGTACGTTGACCCGCCGGTGATTTGATGACCCATGTGATGGTTGGAGCTCTCTTCGCTGATTTTGTCGTTTCCATCTTTAGCTGTGCCACTGAATTGCTCGAAGTTCGCTCGGAGGATCCTGCATTGCATGTTCTGTTCATTCCTGGGAATCCAGGTAATTCCTCTTTCTTTGTCCTTCTTGTTTTCGTTTTGCCCTTTCTCTAGTATTATCGTTGCTCGTATTTCTTGATCTGTGTTTGCCCATGGAAATTGTCGCTCTGGCTTGGTGGCTGTGATAGGTATAGTTACATATTACAAGGACTTTGTCGAGTCGCTATATGATCAGTTGGGAGGAAATGCATCTATTACAGGCAAGGATGGCATTGTTTTTGTCCTTTCAAGCTTCTTCTTACTCTCGTATGTGCAAATGTTCTATGTGGTCTCTGTTCTCATTGAGTTTTCTGCGCTTGATCTTCAGCTGTTGGCCACATATCCCATTCCAAAAAGGTACTTTCTGCATTTGTTTATAAGGATCTTCAAGCTCTCTGCTTTCGCACCTGATGTAAATTATTGCCTTTCATGCGTCACCCTTATTTTTAATTTGGAACTTTGCCGTATTTCTGCTTGTATTAGTTCTTGGTTCCTACTATTTTTTTATTTTTTATTTATAGCTAGAGTGGTCTAGTTATTATCAAGTCGACCTTTGCGCTTTTTGAACAGTGGATGTTGCAATTCCGCATGGACATTGATACTGCATGGCCTAACATGCAATTTTCTATTTTCTGCAATACCTCTAATTTAATTTATATCCTTGCTTCACTTTGCAAATGGATGGTATTTAATGAAGTTTTCGCAATAGGACTGGGAGAATGGAAGGTTCTTCTCGTTACAGGAGCAAATCGACCATAAGGTAGGTTTTTTCTTTATGAAATGATTTTCAGCATGTAGTAGACCACTAGGAGAGAGTTATGACATTCTTAAACTTTGATACACCAGCTAGAAAAAGATAGAAATTATAACTTGAAAAAACCATGTTGAGATGCCTGATTCCTCTTAGTGGGCTTATTTCAATCTTATATCATTGCTTTGAAGACAGAACACCATGTCACCTAATCTGCGAGACTGCCAGTCTTTACCTTTGAATCTTTCGATCAGTCAAGCCCTTTTTTGGTCGATTATTAGTCTAGGAAGTCTTGCATCTTAGAAACTCTGTCTAGGATGGCAATCCTGATTCTAACAGTACCTTCTTATTTATCTAGTCTCTGGCAAAATACCTTTTCTGTAACTTCAGATTATTTTAACTGAAAGCTTGGTAATTATCACTGTAACTTTCGTGTGTCTTAAGATAATTGTTCATGATGTTATTTTCATTTAATCCTTCTACAGGTGGAGTTCATGAGACAGGAAATGCAAAATACCAGAGCTCCTTTATTACTGGTATGGTTATCTTGGATTTATTAATAACGTTTCCTTCTCAGTTTCTCAGTCCATATTACTAAATGGAAAAATGAGCGAGGACTAATTGAACTTTGTTGCTACAAACCTAATGAGCCTCCTGACAGTTCCGTCATAAGGAGCATGAGAAGAAATCTCAGTCCATAACAATAGTAGGGCCTTCACATGCAAGTTTACTGGTATAATACTTTTGGCTGAAAGGTGTTGCAAAAGTAAAGCTACTATGTTAGTCTAAGTAGTTACTATCCATAAAGTCCATCTAGAATTTAGTAAATGATTTTGGTCTACCTTGCTTCAGGGAGTGTTCCCTTCGTAATTCTTTTCACAAAACAAGCTTGTTTGGCACCGGAGGTAAGTGAATTTATCAAATGTTATCGCCTTGAAGAATTTCTGCAGTAAAATCTTTTAATTTGCATGTCAACAGAAGAGCGGAAAAGATATACCTAGAAAGATAGTTTGCCTAATTTTTTCTTTCGCCAAAGATAGTCTCCATTACTTTGATATAAGCAGTGTTATAGTAGAGTTATTGCAATCAGTATCTATGAAATCAATAGAGTCGTGGAACTGCATGGAGTTGAGCATGTGTCATGCTTCTACAAGTCTGAAACATATATGAACTGCCTCTGGAGAAGATTTCTGGTGTACATTAATATGGTTTAGTTTAAGATTTCTTCATGGTGAAATATACATATTTGTACTTTTGAAGCTTGAGTTTCTCGAGCAGACAACCTTAGTGTAGTTTCAAAAGCTCAAGTGGTCTTAAAAGTTTCGTGTATTCTGGAATACAAGGAACTTTGTTCGTACGGTAGAGCTTTATTTTCCTTTATCTTTTTTAAACTTACAGCAAGTGTGGGCTATTCGCAGAATTTTGTGGAGAAAGTTTGAGGTTGAATGTTGTTTTTGGGTTTGCTTTATTATATAGGGAGATATTCTGAAGGGGATTATTTCCCTGAAAAAGTGACGAAAGATCTTTTGCTCTCTTCTGACCTCTAATAAATGGCATGTTACTCATAATTCGTACTTGAAGGTTGGGCACTCAATTGGTTCATATATCTCTATGGAGATCCTCCGGAAGTGCCCCGAGAAGGTGAATTTACTCTCGCTTGATGGTTTGGCAACCTATTAAGTTTCTCATAATGCTTTTAATTTGAAGAGGCAAGCTCCTGACTTCTTTGGCTTTGCTAGGTCACGTACTGTATTGGACTGTATCCATTTCTGGCATTGAACCCGGGGTCCATGAAGCAGTCTATTATTAAGAATATTTCAGCGTAAAGCTCTTTCCTTGTCATAAGTAACATAATTATTCTGTTGTTTGTTTTCTATGGAGTGGGGGATGTCTTCATTGCCTTACCTTTTCCAAGTACTCTTTACGACTAAGCAAATTCTTTGCATCATATCACTATTATTTAGCTACAAGATTTTCAGTCTTCTATATTTGCCATATACCTAGGCTTAGTTTGTAGTTCTCCTTCAGCACCTCTTATATATCTGTACGAACTATATTGCTCTGTGATCCTAATGATTTGCTGTTTAAGTAATTTCGTCAGAGCAAGTCCTGCATCTTTTCTTTGCTTTACCCAGTGCTACATGGATCATTCTTGATAAGACCGTTACTGATTCGGTCAATGAGTCTGATGTTGCACAGTCTTGAGTTTCAGGTCCTCCATCATCTGTGCAGCTCTAAGCTTTATTGTAGCATTATTGGGTTCATTACCAAGCGGATTTTCCAGGTTTATTGTCGTGAACTCTCTTGGAAAATCGTGGTCTCCATTGGCAATTGAGGCTACATGCACTCATTTGCTGCAGGTGATGTTAGCTCTTCTCTACTTAAAGGACTACCCTCTGTGAATCTCTGTTGGTGGAAATTGTCACATTTTATTTGTTGTCGAATACCAAATTCACTGCAATGACATGCTGTTTGTACTTCTGATAGTTTACTTCATTTTTACAGTATCATACAATGCGGAATATGCTCTTCATGGCAATGACGGAGTTCAAGCAGGTTAGTGTTCCATAATCACATATCCTAATTTGAAAAGCAAGATCAATTCAAGTACTAGTAATTTCAGTCTCATCAGGTTGCAGAAGTGAAATGTTGCTATTTCTTTCTCAAAAAACAGTGTAGTCATTTTTCTAATATTCAAGCTAGGCTTTGTCAGCTGTGCTTTTCCTTAATGAAGCCACAAGCACTGTGTTTTCACTTCATCTTCAGGAAGTATTATGATCCTTGCAAAAGATTTTCTCCCTTCATGGGACTTAGGTACCAATGCTAGTTGCCTAAAGCCTCGCAGTCCTCTCCTGTGCATCCTGAAGTTGTTCCATACTGCATTGGAACTACTACTCTCTATATCTGGTTTTGCTTTCTGCAGCATTAGATAAAATACATAAATCAACTTTGCAGCTAAACCGAGAGGCCCAGGCTTCTGGTTATAGAATCGGTTTAAAGATAGATAATCCTTGTATGCTCATAATGCCCGACTGAAACACTTAGCAAGTCTCGGTTTAACAAAGTAATGTTTACTTAAATTTCTGTTTCCACTGTCCACAGAATAGATATTGATTCATTTGGCTCAAATGTTTCTTGTCATTGCTTGAGAATTAGGGGTTTCCATGCATTTCTCAGTTGCCTGGTGAAGATATTCATTAAGACAGTAAGAAGACATCATCTATAGTTCTAGCTTATGTGGGAAGTAGTGGCAGTATGCATGCGATAATCATGTTGGTGGGAAGTTGTTTGCTTAAGCTATTTTTCACCTAATGGATTAAAGAGAGCCACATCTTGTTCCTCTATGAGATATTGGGCTACTCCTAGTATGTCCTGCATAGAGAGACAATGAAATGAACGCCCATGCTGACCATTGTAGTCTATGACAGCTTTCAGAAGTATCAGATTGGGCATTTCTGAGAGGAAACAGGGAAAAAATCGCATTTTTGTTTGGTGTCGATGATCACTGGGGCCCACTGCAAATGTTTGAAGAGGTAAATTTCAAAGGTCTTGTAATGGACAAGGACTTATGCGGTGAATATGTGCACTGGCAGGAATTACTCTCACAATAGCTTTTTCACGATTAAATGTCTTATGAATGATCATAGCTTCATGCGTGAGTTTCACGTCACAACTCATGATTATAATTTCGTTCTTGAAGAATTTATGATGTCATGGTTATTTGCTCTTCTAATGCTATGGAGCTATTCCCGAGCTATTTGTTGGTGGTTAAAGTGAGTTCATGAGCATCCCCCTGTGCTTTGATGTAATCGATGGCAATTCTCACGTTTTTGTAATTTTTTCCTTATAGATATCCAAGAAGATCCCCGAAATTACTTTAGCAATTGAGAGGGAGGGCCATAGTCATTCTTTCTGTTGCACAGAAGCTGGATCAGTTTGGGTAGCTGAGCACATCACGAGCTGGATCAAAGCCAGAATATTGAATTCAAACCAACGGATTTAAATTTCAACAAAATGACCTTGGCTGGTGAGTTGAGTTTCATAGTACCTTCTTGAATAACATGTACAGTGGGGAGGAGTCGTTCCTAGACATGTAAAGCGATCACTCTGTCTAAACTCTGACTCCCATAGTGTCAAATGTTTTATTGTCGACAGTAGTCTAACTCAAATTGCTTCACCATGCCACCAGTTGGTCAATGGGTGCAGGTGGTACAGAAGTCCAAGTCTGAGACTGTGTATTCTTTTCCGTCTATATTGTTATGTTCGAGTTTCACAATGCTAGTTTACTTTACTTTTATCACGTCATTTACCCTCTAGACTAGGCTATGTAGACTCGGATTGGAGGATTTGGCTATTTATATCCCTAAAATAATTTTGCATGCTATATTGAGTTCAATTTGCAAGATATTGGTTCTCCACCCCCTCCACATGGAAAGAAAAGAATACACCACAATTCTTGTTCCCTGTTATTAACTTCAATTATCAAGATTTTGGTCTGTAAGCATCTCCAGCCCCTTGACTTGATTATAGTAGGCATTGATGACTGTTCAGGACCACTTTAGGTTTAATGATATTGCAGAGAATGTGGGACTAGGCATAATGAACCGATATTGCAGAGAATTTGGGACTAGGCGTAATGCAATGGCATGGAAGGATCTTTAAGGTTCTGCTAACCATTTAATTCGTTTGGCAGATAACTAAGGATCCCCTTGCTGGTAAAACCAATTTCACTGTGATTTCAAGGAACTTGTGATGGAAGTTCATCGTTGTAGAGAAGACACTTTATGCAGGTTCGAGTCAGCTGTTTGATTTGTTAACTTGCTTACTGGGACTCACTGCCAATCACTGTCAAGGGATCCTTCTCTCCGATTCCTGTGCATGCCCAAGTGGCTTAATGTGTCTGTTTCATTCTTTCCGTGCGAAAGCTAAAAGTTCTCACTTCTGATACGAACTTCTGTGATCTCCGATGTCCGTTCTCCAATACATACAACATTAGAGCACAAAAAAGAAGCATCATTTAACATTTTGTGCTGATTTTTTCTCATGAATTTGCCGATTCACGGGCTTGGCTTCGCGCGAGAATATCTTCCTATATGCAAGTCATAGAGTAGTTCCATGGGCAGATGCCGGAACAATGGGGTTTGTTGGTTGATATCCAATCGTCCCACCAAAAGGCGTAAGCTTTAGAGCGTCGAAACAGAAGAACAGGGTTTAGCAGCATGTAACGACCATATCACAGAAAGAGCCGCAGGATGAGCTCATTGTTTTTGGCTTGTTTTGCCCCGTGACATTCCAGATTTCTGGACCCTGCACGACATTTTGGTTAACAACTCCAATTACACAAAAAGCAATGTTTGTAATGGAATGCTTATGCACGTGAAGAACAGTAGAATTAGATGTCAAATGAAAGCAGCTTGTGGGTATGGAAGAACCATCTATCAACTTCAACTTTGCCATCTCCCTCTGGCTTCGTGCATCAGGTAGAAGTTGAAGCTGATCCTGCTGATTTTGTCCTGAGAAAATAGTGTATCTGTCTGGTACTTGGTTGCAACCTTCCAAGAACAATAATTTCGAGAACAACAACGAGGGTAGTCACCGTCCATCGAAATTTCCTGAAACAAACATCGTTCTGTCAAAAATCCAATGTCCGGCATTTTCTGGAGCATCCTCTATCACATCAAAGTTAAAAAAAAAAAAAAAAAAAAAAAAAAAAAGAAGAAGAAAAAACTCGTTGATCGAAGTTTTTTTTATATAAGTGGGAACATGCATTGAAGAATCATCACGTGTGAGGATCGCGGGTTGGCCCAAAGTTTGAAGTATCTGCTTGCTGATTTAACGGATCATTTCATTTAAAAAAGTATATGATAGAATGCATTTCATGTATCCCCAGATCATTCCACTGATGCGTCAGTTTCTTAGCTGCTTCTGAAATTCTTTGTTTCCAATGTTTCGGGTCAAATAAAATCAAAGTGTGAGATCTAAGAGATACAAAAGAACAATAAAATTTAAAAATCACCCCCAAACAGTTTGGATAAGAATTCAAGAAACCTTTTACCTAATTGTAGATTTCACTGTACGGGCCAAACAGTTTCTCTTTCTCATGTAAAATTATCTCAACTCATAGCGCGCTTGACAGATAAATGATTAAGGCTTTTGGCCATTCTTGAGAAGTTACAAGTCCGAACTCCACTTGCGATGGTATCGGCATGATCCAATCCCCTATGGAAGAGGGTCATATCACTCCTATGTCGATAGGAGCGGCAGCGACATATTTGCCTGTTGGAGAAGCCTCGGACAACCTCTCTTAAGAATCGTGACTCGAGTCGAATGTATTTTTTTTTTTTTTGTTCTTTCGGTAATTATCAAACTATTGTCACTTCGTGGAGGGCATATTTTCACATTGGTCGATCAATCCTCGAATTTCACAAAAGGGTCGAAATCATCGTCAAGTTACAAGTCGCAGAGTCGAGATAAAACTGTCATGATGAACAACGACAGCCCTGTAATAATAGCAGCGAGAGGTAGGAGGCTCCCCCATGTCCTCACATGCACATTATTTATGCGCACTCGCTCGCACACTCTCTCTTCATACTTTCCCGACTCCCAACACTTCTCTCCATCTCTCTCTCTCTCTCACTCTCTAGCTCTGACTGCTGCAATGTCAAACGGCAGCAACAGCCGGAGGAGGCTCCTCCTCAACACCGTCGCCGTCGACGTCGGCTGCAGCTGCCGGAAGCCCAAGCTCTTCCTCCACTCCCTCCTCAAACCCAGCTCGAAGCCCAAACCCTCATCCTCCTCCTCCTCCTCCGCCTCCTCCTCCACCAACCACCACAAGCGCTTCCTCTCCCACTCCCACTCCTCCTCCACCACCACCGTCTCCCCCTCCGCCGGCGCCGGCGCCGACCACTCCCTGCAGTACCTGCTGGACGCGGAGGCGGACGTGGCGAGGTCGGCAAAGGCGGTGAGGGGGTTCGGGAGGATCGACGAGGAGGGGGTGGCGGTGGAGAAGGAGTCGCACGACCCGTACCTGGACTTCCGGCACTCGATGCTGCAGATGATCCTGGAGAACCAAATCGACACCAAGGACGACCTCCGGGAGCTCCTCAACTGCTTCCTCCAGCTCAACTCCCCCTACTACCACGGCGTCATAGTCCGCGCCTTCACAGAGATCTGGAACGGCGTCTTCTGCGGCCTCCCCGCCGCCGGCCACCACTCCCCACTCTTGCACTTCGCTCCCAAGTCCTGGGAGTTTTAGGAGGGTGGGTTGAGGAATCGACTACCTGTCCGGGCCGACGAGATAGGCTGTCGCGTCACTCTGCAAACCCAGTCTCTCCGTGTAATTGTGTTTAACCGTTAACAATGTTAGTTGAACATGCTTTAGTTTGACCTCGAAGTTAGGTGTGTGTGTGAAGAAGGCAGAACTAGTTCTTCTTGGTGCTTTCTCGTGTAACTTTTCCTTTTCTTTTCTGGGATTTCGAGGTTCTTGCGTTTGACATGCAACTGTGACTATTATTACAGCGCCGAAAATGGTGAGCTGCGTGTTTTGGTTGGTTGGCCATTAAAGCCGACCTTCGTTTTCCCCTTCTGTGTTTTTTTTTTTTTGGGGTCGGAAAGGAAATGAAATGAGATGTGAGATGGTTAGATGTTTTTGTCCAAAGCTGCTCGCCTCTTGCAGTATTGTTTCTAATCACACGTTTTTTGAATCAATGAGTATTTTATGCAAAACACGTGATTATTAATGAGTGCTTTATGCAAAACACGCGATGATAATATATGGATCTACGATTGAGATTGTATCGTCCATGATAATACTGTCGATGGATAATACTGTCAGGAAGCATTTCCTGATATTTTTTTTCCCTTGTGCATTTCCTGCATTGTGGTCGGGGCGACAATTTGAGGCCCGTGTGCCGTGCGCGTGATGTTTTTGTACGATGAGGTTCGACATGTACGTGCGTGTGCGTCTTCTCGACAGATTGAATAGTCGTTTCATCTAATGCGGTTTTAGAAAGATTCGAAGCTTTTGGTCAGGTGATGCAACGATCTGGAGTTAACTTCTCTTTGGGTTCCAGAAATCGAAACTTGAGCTCTGTGAGTACTGGGGTTGCCCGAGTCACCGAGTACGATTCTGTCGATAAGTTCATTCGCTTTTATTACGTGCAAATAATTGTAGAAAAAGAAAGCGAAAATTATCAAAAGTGTTTTAAACTTATTGTACAATTCAAATCTTAAATATTTTGGTCGGGCTAATTCAATTCTTGGCGGCTAGACACAGGCGAAGGCCGGCGAGGGTCGACCTCGCCGGCTTCAAGTGAGGTCGTCCCTCGGCGGTTGTCAGATTCTAGCGAGAGGCCTGAGGCCGGTCATCGAGGACTAAATTGGCTAAATTAAAATGTTTATGAACAGATTTCTACTTTTTTTTTGGTAATTTTCCCGAAAAAGAAAAGTAAGCCTCCTTTGTTGGGCGAGAGTTTCTTTAAATAAAACTGTTCCATGTCGAAATAATCAAGTTCGGAATCGAGCATGCGTGAATGAGCTCGGAACTCTAGTTCCCCAATCTCAACGATAAACTCTTTTGAAACATGCGTGTTGCAAATGAGTTATTATCGTACGAGTGTGTGAAATGTGTGGGCATAGTTTGAGGTTTTTTTTTGTTGTTGTTGTGGTTTTTGTCTTTTAATTTAATAGGGATTCGACAGAAGTGCCCTCGAGCACTTGCTAGGTATAATAAGAAATGAAAATCGATTACACATAAGTACGAGAAATAAGTGTATCGAATTGTTAGTGACCTACAATATTCCACAATGTAGTATTTAAGAAAAAAAAACGTATTTAAAAACCTGCATCTCAAAGATGAGATTAAAATTAAACCAAACAAAGAAAAAAAAGATGAGATTAAACATGCCCCGTGGATGCCAACCTGAGAGGGTTGGTCTGGACAGTAGGAGCCCAAGTGGGTGGGGTTGGTCAAACGCCATGGCAGGCAGACAGATGCTGCTTCGAAGTGATGAAAGTTTTTGTAGGAAAAGCTAAGGGGGGGGGGCATTGGGATTTGAATGGTGTTTTGCAAGAGACAAATCGATTTTAATGCCTTTTAAATGAAGGATGTCATGCATTTTGGGGACTGACTGTAAATTTTCCCAACACTGTCCCCAGTTGCATTAGAGACGACCATAAAAGTTTAAACGAAAAGATAGCAACCCTACTGCCACAACTGCAATGCAATTTACCCTTGTGCTGCTACTTCTTTTGTCATTTGCAAATTGCGCATGAAACCCTAAAGCAATTAGAATCTTAAGTACAAATCTCGTAACGATTATCCATCCGGAGGGCTCATGGAACGCCAAGCTTAACGAGGCCGATGCGTCCGTACCTTCATCCGCGCAACCGATCCGACCTTGGTAGAATTTGAACGGAGGACTCCGATCCTAGTTTTTAGTCCAGGGGTGACCGAGTAAATAAGCAACACTGCCGAAGATGACTATTGGCTTCATAGTTGTGCGTGAAAATCAATTAAAAAGAGAAGAAATGGCATCTCTTGTCAGGTAATAGAACGTTCTAAATATTCGATTAAAAAAGAAAGAGGTGGATCCTCCTCCACTGGCTTCATTCATGAGAATAAGCTTTGAGCGCCAAAGTTTCTGTCATTTTCATGTTATTTTTAGTTCATCCAGATTCCCCACTTGTGTACTTTTAAATCCCAAGGGGATCGCCCACGCAGTCCAACCGAGCATACGGCAATACTTTAATCCCCTCAACCATGCGTGCTTAAGAAATGGACAAAACTGCTGCATCAACTGCTTAAACAATAGTTAAGTGGTGCTTAGCAGAAAGGAGCTTGACTAACAACTGTTTTCTCAACACAGTGATCAACACATTGGAGTGAGTAAAAATACGTGCACTTTCTCACATTTCTTGAGGCGCTGAAACATGTAGGGCTAACTTTTTTCTTGCCCTAATGTCCTTGGACTGCATAGATGTAACTTGATCGAAGTCTTCCGATGCGCTCGTTAATAAAGTTACCCAAAAGAACTCCCTCTTCTTCTTCGTTTCTCTTTTGTTTTTCTCGTGAATAATGTTGCTCGTATTTCTCCTCCGCCGATTCTACCCATGTATAGAGATCCATCCGTCCACGTATATCGAGTAAGAACCCATCTGCCGGCCTTGTTAACGAGTGTCCTTTGGACACCGGTTAATCGCGTTAATTGAAAGGATATGTTCAATGAACAGATTAGACATGTTCTCGAGAGAGAGATAGAGATAATATAGTCAAAATATCGCTAATCATGCTGGACAAAACCCTTATATCATTACGGAACACATAAATACGGTTGTCTGATAATAAATCAGAATAAATGCATTTGCTGTCTAGTTCCGAGCGATAGTCAAATGAAGCGCAGGGAATCTTCATGATAGTTTAGTGGAGGCAGAGAGATAGAGAGAGAGAGCCCTTTCATTTAAGCCCATTGAAGAAGGAACAGCGACTCTCTCTCTTTCTCTCTGCAATTATGAATGTGGCAAGACAGCTGCAAAAGCCAATGCACAAACGCAGTAAGAAAAATGAAGAGTCTGCTTCTGGTTTATGGGTACGACAAAAGACGAGAATTATGTCAACTTTGTTGTTTAGTCGGGACCATTTTCTGGCCACAAAATCTAAATCTACTGAACACAGTAGCTTCCTCCTGTGTTTTCGTTTACTGCCCCCAGTAAAAAGAAGCTTTATCGTCCACTCTACTCTCTCTCTCTCTCTCTCTCCCTTAGCTTTTGTGCATGTTAGTGGTCGACATCTTTGTGAACAAAGCGAAAGAGCAAAGAATAATGAAGCAGCAGCAGCAGCAAACTGAAAGGACCACGGCCAGACAAAAAAAAGGAGAAAATAGACTTGAATTAGAAGTACCCTTTTTGTGTAAAATATTTTGTTGATTTTTTTTTTTTTGATCGAGTAGTTTACACTTTAGAAATGGGGGTCAATATTGCTAGGTTATAGTATACCATGTGATGATGGTTCAGAGTATTCTAAGAGTTGTAATGACCGATAAGAGTGCTTTAACGATTCAATCTTTACAAGAAAACATGTTCTATTGCATTTTCTCCTCATATGGTATAGTATTCACTTAATGAGAAGGAACATGTGATATGTGAGTACGAGTAGGGGTGATCGGTTTTCGGTCTGGTCTGGTCCAATCCAGGAATTGAGAATTGAACCGGAAGGACCAATTCCTAGTTCTTGGGATCGACAACCGGACCGAAAGAATTAAATCAATGAATGAAAAACAACCGATCTAGTCCGGACTAAAAATCATATGTTCCAATTTTATGGAATCTTGAACCGGACCGAACCGGGTGGTTCTCGGTTCGGTCGATCTATCTTGCTCACCCCTGTGTACAAGTGCTTAAAGAGCGGTCCTCCATGGAAATATCGTACATCCTAGCAAGTAGTCGGGGTCCATTGCCACGCCAAGGGAAACTATGTGTGTGGACCATGGTCCATAGTTCATGGGAGGCTATAACCCTTGATTTTCATGAGACCCACGTTATGAAAAGTTGTGATTATCGACTCAGATTCATGCGATTAACGTCGAGGGAGGAGCCACTAGTTAGTCTTTCTCTTCTATCTTTTGTGCTCATAAGGGGAAAAAGCAAGAAGGAATCTTATTGAGAAGAGATTAACAAAAAAAAACCCTCTAAAAGTCTAGAATCTAGAAGCAAATCTTTACTCTTTCTCTGAGGACGAAAATCCTATCAACTCAGCAAATAGAAGGATTACAATCCGTTCCTTGAGGACAACCTCAAAAGGACCAAACACAGACAGGTAATCATAAGACCGCGGCGTCTTTTCCTTTTCTGTAAAGCATTCCATGTTCGTTTGAGAATCGAGACTCATCTGCTGTCTGGTCTTCGCCGGCTGCTGTCCCCAACCTAAGCAAAACCCTAAAGCACTCGCAAAAGCGAACGCTAACTTTCGTGGTGGTCCCGGTGGCCCGCCATCCGAGGAGAGAATGAGCTCAAAAACCGTCCAGGCCATGGATTTCAGAGAAGCTGATCTTTTTGACTCGGTAGTCAGTCAAAAGGCTACAAGTCATGCAAGGGGACTATCCTGCCTTCGACCTTGGTCCCGTAGACAAGGATGCGATGTGAACTCTTCCAGGGCGAAAGGCGTTGAGATTAGCCCGGACTCGTTAGCGACAAGGTGGGATGATCTTTTATCTCTAACCGTGTCTCCTTGCTTTGTCTATCCTTATAATCATCATTTTATGTGAGTGGAAAATTGTCTAAAAATTTTTAAATCCCAAATCTTTTAATTTTGCCAGTTAAGTCATAAACCTTTTCACGTTTTGCCAATTGAGTCCATTCGGCCAATTTTGACAGGAAATCACTGACGTTGATGTAGCATGTTTTATATGGCACGGCATACACTGATGTGGATAATTTTTAAATATTTTTATTTTATTGTTTTGTTTTAATTTTCCTTTTTGTTCTTTTCTTCTGTTTTCCTTCTTTATTTTTTTTCTTTTTTCTTTTTTCTTTTTTCTTTTTTCCCTCTGTTGGCCATAGCTGAGGCTTGGGCGAGGGACACTTGGGCTTGGATTGGTGAGGGCAGCCCTCGCCTAAGGTCGGCAGAGAGAAAATGAAAAAATAAAATAAAATAAAATAAAAAGTAAAGAAGGAAAACAGAAGAAAAGAAAAAAAAATAATTTTTTTTTAAAAATATTAAAATATTATTAAATATTTTCGACGTTAGCGTCATCCGTGTCACATAAGGTGACCGGCATCCACGTCAGCAATTGATAACTCTATTTTATATAGAGTTTATTTATTATTTTAGACTTAATATTTGCTTAGTTTTAATTGGATTGATGTCTACATTATTTATTTTAATTGATTTTGTAGGTAATTGAAGTTAAAGGGAGCTTAGGGACTAATTCTGTAATTCGCCGGTTTAAGAGGACAAAACGCGTGGAAAAGCGCATATAAGCTTCCTAAACTGTGTAGAAGCTTCCCAAATTAGAGATCAAATCCATGCAAATTTGAAATCATGAAGAATCAAGCATATCTTGGGGAGAAATTCAAAATCCAAGATAGATTAGGAGTTTTATTGTTGGGAAGAGTCATATTTGGGAAGAATCTTTGATTACAATCCTATTCTGGTGTGATTAAGATTTTCTATTGAAAACAAGAAGAGGTGTACATGAAGGCAAAGAAAAAAAAACATGAAAAAAGAAGAGAGGAGGACGTGCCGTCTTTTTCATATGAAGTTTAGGGTTCACTTTTACTCTTCTTTTCAATGCCGTATGCCAAGTGAAGAAGAAGAAGGTGAATTAAGAGTCAATCCTTGATTATTCTTGGTGAACTTGTTCTAGTCTTCATCATGCTTAGATTAGTCATTGTTTTTAGTTTAATTTTCATTATGTTCTAGACTACTTGTTGTTAGAGCTACGATGTAGTTTAACTATGATTGGTTAATTTTTCAGACTCGTTTATGCAATTCTAGAATTCATATGTGTGAGTTATATATCATGTTCTTAATGCTTTCAAGTGCTTGATCACCACTTGAATGATTTTTGTTGCATGTTTGAGACCGAAAAGAGATTCCATGCGAGTGCTTTATGATATATAGCCATGAATTCAACATAGATAGATATATCTTAGGTTGTTTGTGTGGTTTCGGTAGTAGGTATATCGGGGGTGGTTTATTGAATCCGAGAACGTTCATAGATCTTAATGCGTTTGGGTTTACTTAAATTCACATGGACCAAGTGTGGGTAGCTAAATCCAAGTAGGGTTGCTATACCGGATCAAGGATAGTGATTTAAATTAGGAAGTTCTACCATCACACTATGGATTCAATTTAATTGCATGACGAGATTGGTTAATTAATCTTGATTGGTCAAGTGAAATCGGATGCTCTAACGTTTTTCACTCTTGATAAAAATCCTTTGTTCTCTGCTTCTTTATATTTGGAATTTCTAGGTTTAGTTTGTGAATTTCTATTTTCTATTTTGGTTTGCTGCCTTGGATTATTTAGTTTTCTTTAGAATTTCGATTGCTTTAATGAATTTTTAATTACTTAGATAAATTTGAGAATTGTTCACTATTAGTAAGTAATTTGATTGATTTGTCTACAATCTCTGTGGGAACGATACTTTTATTCATCACTTTATTACTTGTTCGATACGTGCACTTGTGTTGCTAATCAAGAGAACAAGTTTTTGGCGCCGTTGTCGGGGATTGATTTGATAAATCAACAATTACTATTAATACCGAGCAATTCTTGGTTTAGTCTAGCTTTATTTTATTTGATAATTTTTGTTTGTTTGATTTTATAGAAAAAAATAAGTAGAAAAGAAATAGAGAGGACAAGGGTTCAGTTTCGACTGCAAACCCCTGCCACTTGAAGCCAACAAGGAGAACTTGAGAAGTTTGATCCTAAAATTGAGGGCACTTTTCTAAGGCAATGACGAGAGAACAAGTTTTCGAAAAACAACAACACCATGGCTGAGGAAACCGAAAATCAAAGGAGGACTTTGAAGGATTATGCCGCACCTACGGTTAGGAGGCCAACCATACAAGTTAACAATTTCGAAATTAAGCCTTCCGTAATTCAGATGCTTCAAAACGCAGTCAATTCGGTGGATTGCCGAATGATGATCCCAATATCCATTTAGATGCTTTTCTTGAAATTTGTGACACATAAAATATAATGGGGTTATTGATGATGCTATTAAGTTGAGGTTATTCCCTTTTTCCTTGCGTGACAAAGCTAAGTCGTGGTTAACTTCCCTTCCTGCAGGATCTATCGCGACGTGGGATGACTTGTCTCAAAAATTCCTTAGTAAGTACTTTCCTCCTACTATGTTTGCCAAGATGCGTAACAATATTTCTACTTTCGTACAGATGGATGGTGAATCTCTGTATGAAGCGTGGGAGAGGTTTAAAGAATTACTAAGGCGTTGTCCGCATCATGGTCTACCCGTTTGGATGCAAGTGCATACATTCTATAATGGAGTGATGCCGAATTTGAGGTCTACCATTGATGCTGCACCTGGAGGGATGTTGAACAACAAATCACCTAAGGAAGCATTTGATCTTTTAGAGGAGATGGCGTCTAATTGCTACTACCAATGGCCAACTGAGAGGCTATCTGCTAGAAAGCTGAGTGGAATTTATGAAGTCGGTGACAATAATGCCATTGCCGCACAGTTTGCTGCTTTAAACAAAAAGATCGACTCAGTTTGAAGATTCAAGACCCGACTTGTGAATTTTGCAATGGAAGCCATGCTAGCACCGAATGTCAGGTAAGTAATCCTTTCACACATCCTCCAAAAAATACTAACTTTGTTGGGAATTTTAGCAGGCCTCCCCAAAACAGTCCTTATTCAAACACCTACAATCCTGGATGGTGAAACCACCCGAATTTGTCCTGGAGCAACCAAAATCAGCAAGGAATGAGATCACCCACACCATCATTTAGGCCTCCTGAAGAGAAACAGCACAACCATCTTGAGGAGATGGTTACTAAACTAGCTCAAACATCTCAAGACTTCATTAAAAGTGCTGATGTGAGATTCCAAAATTAAGAGGCATCCATTCGAAATCTGGAGAAGCAGGTTGGCCAGTTAGCGGACCATTTGTCTGAAAGATCGTATGGTACGCTTCCGAGCAACACTGAGAAGAATCCAGTTGAGAATGCAAAAGCAATCACTTTGAGGAGTGGAAAAGAAGTTAGCAAAAATTTGTCTAATGAAGCAGCAGGAAAGAAGGAAGAAACCGAACCACTTGGAGCCGAAACACCCCAAATCGAACCCTCCAAAGCTGATCCACCTCGAAGCAAGTTATTTTTGAACAATCCAAAGCCATATGTGCCACCAGTTCCATACCCGAAAAGACTTCAGCAACACAAAATAGATAAGCAGTTCTCTAAATTCCTTGATGTTTTTAAGAAATTGCACTTTAATATTCCTTTTGTAGATGCCTTAGCCCAGATGCCTAGTTATGCGAAATTTTTGAAGGAGATTTTGGCAAACAAACGGAAATTGGCAGATTATGAGACTGTGAAGCTTAATGAGGAGTGTTTAGCTGTTTTGCAAAATAAGTTACCACCAAAGTTGAAAGATCCAGGGAGTTTTACTATTCCTTATACTATTGGTAATTTTTATTTTGATAAGGCATTGTGTGATTTAGGTACAAGTATCAATCTAATGCCTTACTCTGTTTTCAGAAAATTAGGTTTGGGGGAAGTAAAAGCTACCACCGTATCTCTTCAGTTAGCTGATCAATTGATCAAATACCTTAGAGGCATAGTGGAGGATGTTCTAGTTAAGGTTGACAAGTTTATTTTCCCTGTAGATTTCATTGTTTTAGAGATGGAGGAGGATTTCGAGGTTCCGATTATCGTAGGCCGACCTTTTCTAGCAACAGGGAGAGCTCTAATTGATGTGCAACAAAGAAAATTAATTCTCAGAGTTCAATATGACCGAGTCACCTTTGATGTGTTCAAAGCCATGAAATATACTGCTGAGCCGAATGAATGTTTGAGAGTTGATGCAGTTGATAAGCTTGTGGAATAGATTTTTAGTAAAGCCACAATTGAAGACCCGTTGGAGGCCTGCTTGGTTCGGCCAAGCAAGGGAGAAGCTGAAGCTGAAGAAGTTGAGCAGTACACGAAAATTTTGGAAGCAAATCCACCTCTTTCGAGATTTAGACCACCGAAATTCGAAGAATTGAGGTCAAATTTGAAGAAAAAGAAACCCTCTATTGAAGAACCACCAATTCTAGAACTCAAAGTTTTACCATTTCATCTTAAATATGTTTTTCTTAATGGAGTTTCTTCTCTTCCAATAATTATTTCTTCTTCTTTGATGGGTGTGATGAAGGAGAAGCTACTCCGAGTTTTGAGAGAACTTAAAAGAGCAATAGGATGGACCATTGCAGATATTAAAGGAATAAGCCCCTTGATATGCATGTATAAAATATTGATGGATGAGCAATTCAAATCGGTCATCCAAACCCAAAGGCGGCTCAATCCGAAAATGCAGAAGGTGGTGAAGGCCGAGGTAATTAAGCTATTTGATACACGGATCATTTATCCTATCTCTAACAGTGCTTGGGTAAGTCCTGTGCAAGTTGTTCCAAAAAAAGGAGGTATGACTGTTCAACCTAATGATGATAATGAATTGATTCCTACTAGAACAGTTACTGGATGGCGTGTTTACATGGATTATAGAAAATTGAATGATGCCACTCGTAAAGATCACTTTCCTTTGCCTTTATTGATTAAATGTTGGAGAGACTCGCAGGGCATGAGTTTTGCTATTTTTTAGATAGATATTCTGGTTATAATCAAATCCCTATTGTACCTGAGGATCAAGAAAAAACTACTTTTACATGTCCCTATGGTACTTTTGCCTATAAGAGGATGCCTTTTGGTCTTTGTAATGCATATGCTACTTTTCAAAGATGCATGATGGCTATTTTTTTGGACATGATAGAAAAATACATTGAGATATTCATGGATGATTTTTCTGTTTTTGGCTCATCTTTTGATTCATGCTTGAATAATTTAGCTTTAGTGTTATATTGGTATGCGGAGACTAACCTTGTCTTGAATTGGGAGAAATGTCACTATATGGTGTAGGAAGGGATTGTGCTAGGCCATAAGATCTCTGTGAGAGGAATTGAGGTGGACCGAGCTAAGATTGAAGTTATTTCAAAATTGCCACCTCCTACTTCTGTGAAGCTTGTTCGAGGATTTTTGGAACATGTAGGATTTTATAGGCGTTTCATTAAAGATTTTTCTAAGATTGCTAGATCCCTTTGTAAATTATTGGAAAACGATGCTAAATTTGACTTCTCTTATGATTGTTTGCAGGTATTCAACACATTGAAGGAGAAGTTAGTTTCGGCCCCTATCATGTCTACGCCTAATTGGGATTTTCCTTTCGAGTTGATGTGTTATGCTAGTGACTTGGCTTGTGGAGCTGTACTTGGACAAAGAAAGGATGGAATTTTTTGAACCATATACTATGCAAGCCGCACCCTGTCTGGAGCTCAATTGAATTATGCCACAACTGAAAAAGAGCTTTTGGCAGTAGTGTTTGCTTTTGATAAATTCTGCTCCTATTTGATTGGTTCCAAAGTCATTGTTTACACTAACCACTCTGCTCTTAAGTATTTGCTAGAAAAGAAAGATTCAAAACCTAGGTTGATTAGGTGGATCTTACTGCTGCAAGAGTTTAACTTGGAAATCAAAGACAAGAAAGGGACTGAAAACTTAGTGGCTGACCATCTCTCTAGATTGTCGAATACTCCTGTGGAAGAAAGACCAATCCTGGATGAATTTCCTGATGAGGCACTTTTCTCTGTCAAAATCGAAACCCCCTGGTATGCTAATATGTTAATTTCTTGGTAAGTAAGGTTATCCCTCATGAATTAACTTATCAACAAAGGAAGAAGTTCTTTTCTGATGGTAAACACTATCTTTGGGAGGATCCTTTCTTGTTTAAGGTATGTCCTGATCGAGTTATTAGGCGATGTGTTCCTAATGAAGAAGTATCTGACATTCTTTTTCATTGCCATGATGGATAGGCAGGTGGTCACTTTGGTGCTACCAAGACTGCAGCTAAAGTTTTACAATCCGGTTTTTATTGGCCTACACTATTCAGAGATGCATATTCTTATGTTGCTGCATGTGATAGGTGTCAAAGAACTGGTAATATATCTAGGAGACATGAAATGCCTTTAAACAATATCCTAATCTGTGAATTGTTTGATGTTTGGGGTATGGACTTCATGGGACCCTTTCCACTTTCATATGGTAATACATAAATCTTGGTTGCTGTGGAATATGTTTCTAAATGGGTTGAGGCCGTAGCTTTGCCTTCCAATGATGCTAGAGTGGTGATTAAATTTTTGAAAAAGAATATCCTCACCAGGTTTAGCACGCCTAGGGCTATTATAAGTGATCCAGGCACACACTTTTTGAATAAGCAAGTTGAATCACTTTTGAATAAATATGGTGTGACACATAAAGTAGCTGCTGCTTATCACCCTCAAACTAGTGGTCAAGCTGAAATTTCTAATAAGGTGATAAAGAGAATATTGAAAAAGACGGTGAATCATAATAGGAAGGATTGGGCAAATAAAATTGATGATGCATTGTAGGGTTATAGAACTACTTATAAAACTCCTATTGGTATGTCACCTTTTCGACTTGTTTATGGAAAAGCATATCATTTGCTGGTTGAGTTAGAGCATAAAGCATATTGGGCATTGCGTTTTCTTAACTTTGATATGCAAGCAACTGGTGAGAAGAGATTGCTGCAATTGAATGAGTTGGATGAGTTCCGCAATGAAGCATATGAGAATGCCAAGATCTATAAGGAGAGGAAGAAGAGATGGCATGATAGACACATCTTAAGAAGGGAGTTTCATATAGGTCAAAGAGTTTTATTATATAACTCACGTCTTCGTCTGTTTCTAGGTAAGTTGAAGTCAAGATGGTATGGACCTTTCACAGTCACCAAGGTTTTCCCTTATGGAACAGTTGAAGTTACTAATGACAAGGAGGGAACCTTTAAAGTGAACGGGCAACATCTCAAGCCTTACTTTGGAGGTGGTTTTGACTCACAGGCAGCCACAATTGCCTTGCTTTCACCTGCCTAAAAGAGTTGGAAGAGTTTGGCTGCAAACTATAAAGCAAGCGCTTCTTGGGAGGCAACCCAAGCATTTTAATTTTTCGCATTTTAGCTTAATTTTGTTCTATTCGTTTATGCAAAAAAAAAAAAAAATCGAATCCTCGGTTTGCCCTAATTACTTGGTTTATTTTTGTAGGGACAAAAATATCTCCAAGCTTTCTATCCCAACTACCCCTATAGCATGCGTTCATCATATTCCAGGGGAGTTTCTCTGTCCTTATTTTTTTCTTTTCTTTTCAACATTGAGGACACTGCTGCATTTAAGTTTGGGGGTGGGAGATAAATTTTTTGGTGAAATTTTTTGGTGAAATTTTTGCTTAATTTGAAATTTGGATGCAATTTTCGAAAAAAATTTATGTTCAAAATTGGGATTGATGTGTGAGTTAGTTTTGATCCTGAGCATGTAATCCATATTTTGAGCACTAGTCCTTGCTTTGAGTCATGTGTACCTAGAGAAGATTTATGTGAAGTATGTGATTCTCTTAGAACTCACCCAGATCTTAGAATTTGTTTGATTTTCTCTCGAGGCGAAATTCTAGGCTAAACTCAATTAAGAAAATGATTTAGGCATTTGTTGGATCGTTTGAGCCTTTCAAGCCAACCCTGTTTATTTATCCTTAGTCACCCCATTGAGCCTTATATTGCCTAAATTTCTTTGGATACCCTTACAATGTAGCCTAAGCTTATTGACATCAGTTTCCCCTATATCCTATGGACATGTTTAATTCTTCGAGATATCATAAACTATGGATTCTTGACGTATCTAAAAAGAAAAAGAAAAAGGAAAGTGTGAGAAAAAGAAATATGTGTATACTGCTTCTTTAGTACTGCTTATACGGATCCCCATATCCAACTTTCAACTTGAGTGAGCCTTTTGGATACTCAATGGGTTGGAATTGCACTATATAAGGAGGGACACAGGAAGAAACTTAGCCTTAAAGCATGGAATGAGAAGCAATGGAAAAGAAAGAAGTTGAAGGTGAAAAAAAAAAAAGAGAAAAAGAGAAGGTGTTGACTGTTGTTGAATCCAGAAAATCAATTGAGCTATGGAATTGATGCGTCTGTAGGGTAAGTTGAGCTTAAACACTTCTTTGTCAAACCCTTAGCCAAGCCACATTATAATCTTATTAAGACCTATTGATTCTTGGTTGAGTTTACAGTCTACATTAGTGGAGAGAGAAATGAACGACAGACATATGAGATTTGGTTAAGTGGATTTAGAGTTTTGGGGTTTGCATATCAACGTAGATTTATCTAGGTTGCAAATGAGTTGAGAAATTGAGGATTTCACACACACACGGATTGCATGTTTAGGGTTAAACTTAACTTGTGCATTGATTCTAACATTTTTCGTTGAGAATTTGAGCAACTATGGTTGATAAAAAATTTATGTTTTTAGTTGTGATTTTGCTCGAGGACTAGCAAAATGTTAAGTTTGGGGGTATTTGATAACTCTATTTTATATAGAGTTTATTTATTATTTTAGACTTAATATTTACTTAGTTTTAATTGGATTTGATGTCTACATTATTTATTTTAATTGATTTTGTAGGTAATTGAAGTTAAAGGGAGCTTAGGGACTAATTCTGTAATTCGTCGGTTTAAGAGGAAAAAACGCGTGGAAAAGCGCATATAAGCTTCCTAAACTGTGTAGAAGCTTCCCAAATTAGAGATCAAATCCATGCAAATTTGAAATCAAGAAGAATCAAGCATATCTTAGGGAAAAATTCAAAATCAAAGCTAGATCAGGAGTTTTATTGTTGGGAGGAGTCATATTTGGGAAGAATTTTTTATTGCAATCCTATTCTGGTGTGATTAAGATTTTCTATTGAAAACAAGAAGAGGTGTACATGAAGGCAAAGAAAAAAAAACATGAAAAAAGAAGAGAGGAGGAGGTGCCGTCTTTTTCATATGAAGTTTAGGGTTTTGCTTTTACTCTTCCTTTCAATGCCGTAAGCCAAGTGAAGAAGAAGAAGGCGAATTAAAAGTCAATCCTTGATTATTCTTGGTGAACTTGTTCTAGTCTTCATCATATTTAGATTAGTCATTGTTTTTAGTTTAATTTTCATTATGTTCTAGACTACTTGTTGTTAGAGCTACGATGTAGTTTAATTATGATTGGTTAATTTTCCAGACTCGTTTATGCAATTCTAGAATTCATGTGTGTGAGTTATATATCATGTTCTTAATGCTTTCAAGTGCTTGATCACCACTTGAATGATTTTTGTTGCATGTTTGAGACCGAAAGGAGATTCCATGCGAGTGCTTTATGATATATAGCCATGAATTCAACATAGATAGATATATCTTACGTTGTTTGTGTGGTTTCGGTAGTAGGTAAATCGAGGGTGGTTTATTGAATTCGAGAACGTTCCTAGATCTTAATGCGCTTGGGTTTACTTAAATTCACATGGACCAAGTGTGGGTTGCTAAATCCAAGTAGGGTTGCTATACCGAACCAAGGATAGTGATTTAAATTAGGAAGTTCTACCATCACACTATGGATTCAATTTGATTGCATGACGAGATTGGTTAATTAATCTTGATTGGTTAAGTGAAATCGGATGCTCTAACGTTTTTCACTCTTGATAAAAATCCTTTGTTCTCTGCTTCTTTATATTTGGAATTTCTAGGTTTAGTTTGTGAATTTCTACTTTCTATTTTGGTTTGCTGCCTTGGATTATTTAGTTTTCTTTAGAATTTCTATTGCTTTAATGAATCTTTAATTTCTTAGATAAATTTGAAAATTGTTCACCTTTAGTAAGTAATTTGATTGATTTGTTTACAATCTCTGTGGGAACGATATTTTTATTCATCACTTTATTACTTGTTCAATACGTGCACTTGCGTTGCTAATCAAGAGAACAGTAATTTCCAGCCAAAATTGATCTGATAAACTCAATTGGCAAAACATAAAAAGGTTAAGTACTCAATTGACAATTAAAATATTCAGGATTGAATTGGTAAAAATGTAATAGGTTTAGGACTTTTTCGACAATTTCCCTTCCATGTAAATGTGGCTTGTTTTGGAAATTTAGATCGAGATTATCGGGACATCAGCATGAATGCCATACGAAAGGACACAAGATTTTCGTCAGCAAGATAAGCCTATTCGAGAGTGCTTTGCGTTCATTTTGTCATGATGGAATCGGGAAGATGAAAGCAGTGAATTTCGAAAAGCCTTAAACGTATGTATCACAACCCGACAAAATCCTCGTTCGAGGATAGGCCGTGTTACGATTGACCGGCCATGCCACAATGCATCCAATGAATCAATTCATGGTCGTACACAAGGATCGACCAGCATTGATCCAACTTAGCTGAGCATGGACCAAGACGGTTGAGCAGATGAATCAGTACATGAATCAGTGCATGATGCAGCAACCGTACAACATGAATCAGCGGACGGTGCAGGACTCAACCAGCACGGTGCCACGCCCGATGTCGTGAATCACGCAGCAAACGCCTCGGCGTATGGCTAGCATTGCCGGATGAGCGACCAGGCAGACGAAACGGACGAGTGACCCCTCACATTCCAAAAGCCTTCTAGAAGATCCTAGGGGTTGTCCACTTCATCATTTAGCCATGGAGAGCTGAAAGGCCTCACAAAAGATGAACCACGTAGGGCAAAGCATGGGGAACTTAAACAATGCAAGACAAATGAATAAAACGAATAGAACAAGACGAAACAATGGGAGCTGAAGGGCCATCCGAAAATCTGCCAACTATATTTTAAATAGGGGTGTTCCCCTTATTGTAAATCACCTTGTACACACAACATCAAGCAATAGACTCTCATTTTCTCTCCCACGAATCACTCTCTCGGTTCCCTCTCTTCCTCTCTATGTTCGAGTGTGTGTGAGCGAGTGAACGATCTTCGGGTCAAGGCTTGATTCGGGCAAGACACCCATCCACAGAGCCCGAGTCGCCGCACGATCATGGTTCGAATGTCGGTCCGTGAGGTATGTCTGGTGGAGTGATATGGAAGCTCTTTGTCCTCCTAAATCAAATCTCATATAGATTGGGACAATAATCGGAGCTTTCAATTTTGTACTATTGATTGGACAAATTTCTCAAGAGAAGACGTATACGTGATGATTGAAGGCAGCAAGATTTGGTTTATCAATTGTTAGCCGATCCTTCTTTGGGTATTTGAATAAAGCTTTTTGTTAACAAGTGCTCCGGGTTACTCGTTAAAGACCTCTAATTAAGCAACAAAATTTCAGTTGCAATGCACTATCTATCTCTCGATACGTATAATCTGGGCATTGAAAATCAAAACATCCATCTTGATAAGTATTTGTAACAAGTATCTTGGGCACTTGTTAATGAGACCCGTTAAAACGTCGAAGTCCTTATTCCCTACTGGGCCGAACTTCCTATCCAAGCCTCAAATGTTGGCTGTCTCGTCGTACAATGGCCCATGTATAGTCGAAGTGTCCCAGACCTAGAAAAAGGTCGAAAAATCTCCACTTGCGAGCTAGAAAAATGACCGACAAAGCATAGTATATAATTTTTATTAGCTTCACTTTCAGGAATTACGTAGTACTTACGCAATGCAAGAAAAGAAAAAAAGCAAAACCAATTACAAGAACCATTCATTTCCCATGTCCAGGAATTATCCTAGTAGCAATTATCGCCCATCGTTACGGCAACACGCAATTCCTTAATGGAGGACGAATGGCCTTGATATTAACTCGTGATCAGTAGGACTAGTAAAGTCTAGCCTGAGAGAGAGAGAGAGAGAGATCCACATTGAGAGTTGTTCACGCTGGCTGGGATACGCAAGTGCCCGTCGGATTCGACTAGTGTGAAATCCGTCCCTGGCTTTAATAAGCTACACGGTCAGAATCAGATCGCTCCAGAGGGCGCGCACTCGATGAGCCTAAGATCTCAAAACTCAATTGATGATGGGCCCTCCGTCCCTTCTCGGATTTTGAAAGTTTAGGAGGCTGCGAATCAGTCATGATGAGGTGGGTCTTTATGAATTTTTGTCTCACTCGTTTAGCCGAATCAGAGACAGGGTTCGGCTCCGTCTTGCCCAAATCGGGCGGCGTTACTGCGTTGTCGCTGCATTTCTGCAGCATCAGCATGCATGGTCTTAATGCCGCAGCAGAGGTCGGCACGTCGTCGCCGCTGTACGAATCAGAAGTCCGATACATCCATCGGGGAGATCGCTTAAAGGGGGCTCAAGTCCCAACCCTTCAATATATTCGGTTTAAGCCACTTTCACTCAAAAGTTTAAGCCGATGAATTATCTGTCAACCTGGATATATTAACTGCTCCACACCACATCAATTCTCTAACGTGGAACTTCTCTGGTACAATTAACACATGCATCTCAACACCTAATCCATGCATGGATTGGAAGGAAATAAGAAAGAAACAAAGGATAGGGACATGTTCTTTCTATGGAAATACTCCTCCATAGTTGAAGCAAGTGTACTGACAATCGTATATCCGGAGAGGATTAGCCTGATTAGTTGAAACTCTGACATCTAACGATGGCTCCGCTACCGAGTTGTCTCGAGTTCCGGCAATTAGCTAATCAGGCAAGACGGTGAACCGCCGTGACAAACTCGGGGTTGCGCTAGACAGAGAATGAAACGTCGACAGGTTCGAGTTGAACGCGGCCGCCGCTTTTAATTGTACTAGGGACTTCCATTCCACGAGTAGACCGAGTCCATTTTGATCGTCGAGCAGCACCAAAACCACTACACGAACGTTCTCAAGCCAAGTCCTCGGGCTCATTTCTTGTTCTGTTTTGGGTAATGGAGCGTGATCTCCCAAAGGGTCCCGATGTAAAGGCCTCGGTTCCAAGCCTTTTTTCCTTTCCACGAACGGCATTTGAGTGTACCCATGATCAAAGCCTACCTGTCACGGGCCGATACTTGAAATCGAGGCATGATGCAACTTAGGCTTTCTTTAGTTCGTTGAGTCGCCTAAGTTAAGCCTTTTCCCAAGGGTCGATAAAGGGAGAAAGTGTTTAGAAAGAGAAGCTCTGGGAAAGAATTTGAATAATACAAATGAAAGGAAGAACACCATTATTTATACACGAGACCTTCCAATTACTACCCTTAATCACCCCTTGATCAAACAGTTGAGATCCACTCTCCCAAATTGCCGTCCACCCTTTTAAATACAAGACTGCTACTACCTACCCCATCAAATACAAGAAGTATCTTGAATATACATTTAGCATAACGTCTCCAGAACTATTCTTGAATCCTCATGAAGGCTCTTAAGTCCAGGACACTTCAAATCTTGTCCATCGTCTAGGCTGTTCCTTTAGTCGGTTGGGTCACGAAACCCCCAAGCCGTGATATAACCACATCGAGCATTTGAGTGTACCCATGATCAAATCCTACCTATCACGCCGATACTTGAAATCGAGGCCATGATGCAACTTAGGCTTTCTTTAGTTCGTTGAGTCGCCTAAGTTAAGCCTTTTTCCAAGGATCGATAAAGGGAGAAAGTGTTTAGAAAGAGAAGCTCTGGGAGAGAATTTGAATAATACAAATGAAAGGAAGAACACCATTATTTATACACGAGACCTTCCAATTACTACCGTTGATCGCCCCTTGATCAAACAGTTGAGATCCACTCTACCAAACTGTTGTCTACCCTTTTAATTAGCCACTTAATTGCGGAAAGAGAAATTTAAATATGATTTGGCTATTCCCAGGTTTTGATAAGCTATACCCTGGAGATTAAGGCATGTTTGGTTCAGCATTTCAAATGAGCTTTGGGGCTCTAAAGTCCCTTGGACAAATGTAAATGTTGTTTAGCTACTTTTTTTACTCATTTTGAGAGATGCAATTGCATCTCAAATGCTCTCCAAAGGCCTTTAACCCAAAGTACCTTCGGAGGTACTTTGAGAAGTTACATTTCGAAAATGCAACTACAATTTTTTATTTTCTTTTTTCTCATCCATTCTCCGCCGGTCGCTGGCCGGTAGCCCGCCGCCGATTGTTTTTTTTTTTCTTCCTAATTTTAAACAAATTAAAGTTAAAAAATTTTAAATTGGGACATCAAATATTAAAATTTTACCAAACAGCATTTTTCCCAAAGTTGCATCCAAATGCACTTTTCAATTACAGTTTACCAAACAGTACTTGCATTTCACCAAACCCATTTAGATCGAAGGTATTTGTATTTTCCCAAAGTCCCTTGGCCAAATGCTGAATCAAACAGGCCCTAAATATCTCCAATGTTGATTTGTTTGTCTTAGCTCGGGCACAACTTCCTTCACTGTGGAGTTAAGTATTTTTTTTTTCCTCCTAATCCCATATTCGAGTCCTAAACAGGCGAGCCATCTATGCAGTCAGCAAATTACTATAGGTACTAATCGTTTTTGAACTTGCAATATCGGCTTGATGAATTCCAATTAATTGAAATTTAAAGTTTTATGCCTAGAAAAAATTGAATGTACTTTTCTTCTTTTATAGGTGTAGAGTTGTCAAATACCGTCGTATCATCAAATATCGCATTCATGTCATCATCTTTTGTATGCGATAGATGTACTCTTTCTTGTGAAGAATCTATCAAAATGTGTCAAGTTGTAAACCTCGCGTTAATCGTGTCAAGTTTAGATTTCTTTCAATATATTCATTTTATGTTTGAAATCATATTTTTGTTTCATGTCGCGAACGAACATCTCTACTCTCAAAAGATATGTGAAAAAGGGTACTATTCAATTCACTATTTTTCCAAGGACAAAAAAGGTGATGATTTTGCACATGACACTAAACTTCTAGTATCAAGTTCAACCGGTCATTAGACATTCCATGACCTATGGATTGGGGGATGAGATGTGACATACTTTGCTTGTATGCTTGAACATTCTATTTTTAGTTCATGAGAATAAGCTTTTGTTAGGAACTTATATTTGATTTTGAAGAAAACAAAACTATTTTACATTGGTTGAAAAGACTTTGATTTATACTTTGAGGATTTACTACAAATATATATCTACGCCTTTTGTACTTAATGTGTTTAACGCTTTAATCTTGATAGAAGTAGGTACGATTTGTGGCAGAGGCAGACTCATACGAGATTCCCTTAGAGAGATATATTCGGATCTTTATCTAATCCACATTGTTTATTGAATCTCATTCTTATATGTTTAAGCAGGTTGAATTTCCCCACTAACGGTCAATTATCTGGTTAGGATTGTGTTTCTAAGTTAAATTGATTGATTGGTTGACAATCTCAAAGATATTCTTATTACTTTCCTTATGAGAATTCTTAATTGGCAATCATCCGTAGATAATTTTTCTTTTATAGAAGCTTGAGATAAGGAGTTTAGGATTTGATTGTATAGGCGAGCAAATCCTCTCAATCTCATATTACTCTCACCTCAACGACTCGTGATCCTTATTTAGCAATCAACCAACGGCTACTTTATGGTAATTGATTCTCTGTGTGGTTCTGTTCAACTGGGAGATTGGAAGACGAGAAGGATATAAGGAGCACCAAGTTCGAAGACTAGTGAGAGAGATCAAGAGTACAACATCCTTATTCAAGAGAGCTTTACTTGTTCAAATTGTCTATTTAGTATATTTGAAAATCTTGTGAGAGGTGTATACAAAATCAAGTGTGTAGAGTGAGACAGCCTTGATAGAGACAGCACTCGTTTCTGTTGGAAGTGCTCGTGTTCAAGCTAGCATATCTTTCTGTAATCTCTTATTTGATTTCTTGGTGGAATCCAACCAGTAGCCTGTCCACCAACCAGTAGCCTGTTAGTGTGGGAGAGTGGACGTAGGCTTTCAAAAGCCGAACCATTATAATTTCTTGTGCATCGTCTTCTACTCTTTACTTGTCTCTATTAATTGTTTTAGAAGAAGCACTGCATAGTTCTATTAAATACTCTCGCTCCTATCAAACTTGTTTATTTTATTTCCGCATTATTTATCAAGTTTGATTGCAAACACCTATTCACCCCCTCTAGGTATTAGTTCTAGCCAGAACAACAGCATTGAGCGCCAAAGTTTCATGTTATTTTTAGTTCATGCAGATTCCCACAAGTGTACTTTTAAATCCCAAGGGGATTTCCCAAGCAGTCCAACCGAGCATTCGACAATACTTTAATCCAACCATGCGTGCTTAAGAAATGGACAAAATCGCTGCATCAACTGCTTAAACGAGAGAGCCTTTGTCCATTAATTAAGTGTGCTTAGAAGAAAGGAGATTGACTAACAACTGTTTTCTCTCAACACAGTAATCAAGACATTGGAGTGAGTAAAAATACGCGTAGTTATCACATTTCATAAGGCGCTGAAACATGTAGGGATAACTTTTTTTCGCCCTAATGTCCTCAGACGAGCGTATAGACGTAACTTAATCGAAGTCTTGGGACACGCTGGTTACCCAAAAGAACTCCCTCTTCTTCTTTTCTCTTTTTTGTTTTTCTGGTAAATAAAGTTAATCATATTTCTTCTTCACGGATGATTCTATTCATATGTAGAGATCGTTTTGTCCACATACATCTAGTAAGACCCCATCTGCTGGCCTTCTATTCCTTGTATTATGCGATGGATCTTGTTAACGAGTGCCCTATCGACACTGGTTAATCGCGTCAATTAAAAAGGATATGTTCTATGAACAGATTAGACATGTTAGAGAGAGATAACATAGACAAAGTATCGTTAATCATGTTTGGACAAAACCCTTATATCATCACAGCACATACAAATGCAATAGTCTGATAATAAATTAGAATCAATGCATTTGCTGTCTAGTTCCGAGCGATAGTCAAATGTGTTGGGCTTATTTAGCCCAGTCCAGCCCATGGTTTAGTTGTTAAACCTAGAGTTATATTTCAGCAACACTTTAGTGTGATAAACGAGTGACCGAGAGTAAAAAACGCAGAAAAACAGAGAGGAGCAGCAGCAGTTTTTCTGGGTGTCCGGTCGAGATCAACTCGACGATCGGAGGTCGATCCGTGGTCCGATTGGGCTGAAATTTTGACAGCAGTCTCACGACTCGTTGTTCTTGATTCTGTGCGGTTGGATCATCGTTTGAAGGTATTTACTGCAGCTGTTCGTGAGTGTTTCGGGACTGCAAATTTGAGGGTGTTTTCATCCGGTTTCTTTCATTTAAGGTGTTGTTGTTGCTTGATCTCCACTTATAGTTTTGGGTTTTCATTGTCGTTGAATTCAGCGTGGTTGTTGTGTACCTAAACGATTTATAGTGGAGATTCGGGTGGACTCCGTGATTGGTCTCGTGGTTTTTATCCTTCGCATTGAAAGAGTTTTCCACGTAAAAATTCTGGTGTTGTTATTCTTTAAGTTCCTATATTTCCATTGGTTGTGCTCGATTCGTTTCCTCACAGGTTTAGTCAAAGAGGGAAAATTATATCCGCTATTTTTCCCAACATAGTGGTATCAGAGCATTGTTTTTGATTGAACGATGGAACCGAACGTGAGCAGGATGATTAGTTTGAATGGAAAGAATTATCATGTATGGAGAGGAAAGATGGAAGATCTTTTATATGTGAAGCGGTGGCATTCACCGGTGTTTGCTGATACTAAACCTAATAATATGAGTGATTCTGATTGGGATCTTGAGCACAAAATTGTGTGTGGATTTATTCGACAATTTGTCGATGATAATATTTTGAATCACATCAGCAAAGAATCTCATGCTAGGACTTTGTGGAATAAGCTGGAGTCATTGTATGCACGAAAGACTGGCAACAACAAAATATGTTTGATTAAACAATTTATGGAGTTGCATTATCGAGATGGCCAATCTATATCAGATCACTTGAATGAGTTTCAGGGAGTGATAGATCAATTGTCTGCCATGAATATTAAATTTGATGATGAAGTACAGGGACTTTGGTTGCTATGTACCTTACCAGACTCTTAGGAGACATTTCGTATGTCTTTGATTAATGCTGCGCCTGATGGTATTGTTACCATGGATTTTGCAAAAAGTGGTGTTCTGAATGAGGAGATGAGAAGAAAAACACATGGTTCTTCCTCTCATTCAGAAGCTTTAGTTGTTGAAAATAGGGGCAGAAGTCAGAGTAGAGGTCCAAAAGGTAGATACAAGAGCCGAAGCAAGTCAAGATCATGGAAAAAGACTATTGAGTGTCATCATTGCGGTAAGATGGGTCATATGAAGAAAAATTGCTTTCAGCTGAAAAATGAGAAGAGGAATGAGAAGAAAAATGGCAATGAGAACAACGAGAAAAGAGATAACGGTAGTGATGATCGGGTGGCAACTGCTACTAATGAACTTGTTATTGTCTGCTATGATGATAATGTTAATTTTGCCTGTGATGATTCAAGTTGGGTTATCGATAGTGGAGCTTCTCTTCATATTACTTCCAGGAAGGAGTTCTTTACATCCTACAGGTCAGGAAATTTTGGTACCTTAAAGATGGGTAATGATGGCTTGGCTACTGTTGTGGGTGTAGGAGATGTATGCCTGGAGACTAATAAAGGAGCAAAATTAATTCTGAAAGATGTCAGACATGTTCCTGATATTCGTCTGAATCTAATTTCGACTGGCAAACTCGATGATGCAGGATTTTGCAGTACTTTTGATAATGGACAGTGGAAACTCACCAGAGGCTCATTAGTTGTGGCCAAAGGTATGAAACAATCTTCTTTATATTTGTTTCAGGTCAAAATTTCCAAGGACATGTGTAATGTTGTGGAAGAAGAAAATGCAACTGTATTATGGCACAAGAGGCTTAGTCACATAAGTGAGAAAGGAATTGGTTTGTTGGCTAAAAAGGGTTTACTCTCTTGAGTAAAGAGTGCAAGACTCGAGAAGTATGCACATTGTTTAGTAGGAAAACAACGAAGAGTTTCATTCAAGAGTCATCCACCTTCGAGGAAATCAGAGTTGCTAGACTTGGTACATTCAGATGTTTGTGGTCCAATAAAACCACTAACACTTGGTGGTGCAGCTTATTTTGTAACCTTCATCGATGATCATTCAAGAAAATTATGGGTTTATTTCTTGAAGACGAAGGATCAAGTGTTAGATGCATTCAAGCAGTTTCAAGTTTCAGTTGAAAGGCAGACTGGAAAGAAGTTGAAATGCATTCGTTCAGATAACGGTGGTGAGTACATCGGAGCATTTGATGAATACTGCAGACAATAGGGGATTCGACATCAGAAGACACCTCCTAAAACGCCTGAGTTAAATGGCGTAGCGGAAAGAATGAACAGAACGTTGATTGAGAGAGTCAGATGTTTGATTTCAGATGCAAAATTGCCAAAAACCTTTTGGGGCGAGGCTTTGAGTACAGTGGTACATATTCTCAACAATTCTCCTATTACTGCTTTAGATGGTGATGTTCCAAACAGAGTTTGGTTTGGAAGGAAAATTTCATATGATCATCTAAAGGTGTTTGGCTGCAAAGTTTTTGTTCATGTTCCCAAGGATGAGAGATCCAAGTTAGATGTCAAGACACGAGAATGCATCTTTCTTGGTTATGGTTCTGATGAGTTCGGCTATAGACTTTATGATCCAGTTGCAAAGAAAATTATCAGAAGTCGAGATGTGGTATTCATTGAGAACGAGACCATCTGGGATATTGAGAAGATGAAGAAGACAGATTCCCGTGATTCTGATATGTCAGTTGATACTAGCTTAGTCCCACCTTTTGAGTTGCAGGAACAGTTGCATGATCAAGTTGAAAATGGTGTTCAAGGTCAGACTCTAGATCATCAGGTTCAGGGTCAAACTCAGAATGATCAGCAGGTTCAAGATCAGACTCAGGGTGATCAGCAACATTCAGGTGGTGTTGATGCTGGAGAGATTGCACAATTAGCTCCCCCAACCACTGCTTTGAGGAGGTCTACCAGAGACCGCACACCAACTACTAGATACTCTTCTAGTGAGTATGTTTTATTGACAGATGCAGGTGAACCTGAAACTTTTGAAGAAGCAGTAGAAGATAAGAATAAGAAGGAATGGTTTGATGCAATGCATGATGAGATGAAGTCATTGCATGAAAATCATACTTTTGAGTTGGTGAAATTACCTAAGGGTAAAAGAGCTTTGAAGAACCGATGGGTTTACAGATTGAAACAAGATGAGACGACTTCGCGTCCTTGATATAAAGCCAGATTGGTTGTTAAAGGCTTCAATCAGAAAAAGGGAGTTGACTATGATGAGATCTTCTCACCAGTTGTTAAAATGTCTTCAATTCGAGTTGTTTTAAGTCTAGCAGCTAGTCTTGATCTCGAGGTTGAGCAGATGGACGTGAAGACTGCTTTTCTTCACGGTGATTTGGAGGAAGATATATACATGGAGCAGCCTG
Organism: Lenwebbia sp. NSW1173648; assembly: GCA_029784005.1. Taxonomy (NCBI): domain Eukaryota; kingdom Viridiplantae; phylum Streptophyta; class Magnoliopsida; order Myrtales; family Myrtaceae; genus Lenwebbia; species Lenwebbia sp. NSW1173648. The sequence goes on along the minus strand of JARCGZ010000008.1, from coordinate 2,691,831 downwards.
AAGGTTTTCAGGTGAAAGGTAAAGAGAATTATGTTTGTAAACTGAAGAAAAGCTTATATGGCCTAAAGCAAGCGCCGAGACAATGGTATAGAAAATTCGAGTCTTTTATGGGGGAGCAAGCCTATAAAAAGACTACTTCTGATCATTGTGTGTTTGTGCAGAAATTCTCTGAATGTGACTTTATTATCTTATTGCTCTATGTAGATGATATGCTCATAGTTGGTCAAAATGCTTCAAGGATTGACCAATTAAAGCGAGATTTGAGCAAGTCTTTTTCAATGAAAGACTTGGGGCCGGCTAAGCAGATTCTTGGTATGAGGATCACTCGTGACAGACAAGCGAAGAGACTATGGCTATCTCAAGAGAAGTACATAGAGAAAGTACTTCAAAGGTTCAAAATGGACAAAGCTAAAGTTGTAAGCACGCCTCTTGCTACACACTTTAAGCTTAGTCATAAACAATGTCCGTCAACTGAGAAAGATCTGAAAGAGATGGAAAAAGTTCCTTATGCTTCCGCAGTCGGTAGTTTGATGTATGCAATGGTTTGTACAAGGCCAGATACAGCTCACGCAGTTGGAGTGGTTAGCCGTTTTATGTCAAATCCAGGAAGAGAACATTGGAATGCATTGAAGTGGATCCTAAGGTATCTCCGAGGCACTTCTAGTTTGAGACTTTCATTTGGGAGTGAGAAGCCGATTCTTGTTGGGTATACTGATTCAGACATGGCAGGGGATATTGACACGAGGAAGTCTACTTCATGCTATTTGATTACTTTTTCAGGGGGAGCTATAGCTTGGCAATCAAGGTTGCAAAAATGTGTTGCCTTGTCGACGACAGAGGCAGAATTCATCGCTGCAACCGAAGCATGCAAGGAATTGCTTTGGATGAAAGAGTTCACACAGGAACTTGGTTTCACTCAAGAAAGGTATGTTTTACTTTGCGATAATCAAAGTGCTATACATCTTGCAAAGAATTCCACTTTTCATGCCAAGTCAAAGCATATTGATGTGAGGTATCACTGGATACGAGAAACTTTGGAATTCAAAGGGTTAGAACTTGAGAAAGTACACACAGAAGACAATGCTTCAGATATGATGACAAAGGCTCTTACCAAAGAGAAGTATGAGTTTTGTCGGCGCCAGGCCGGCATGGATTTCTGTTGAGTTCTTTTGTGTCGGGATCTTCCCCAATGGGCTAGAGGGGGAGATTTGTTGGGCTTATTTAGCCCAGTCCAGCCCATGGTTTAGTTGTTAAACCTAGAGTTATATTTCAGCAACACTTCAGTGTGATAAACGAGTGACCGAGAGTAAAAAACGCAGAAAAACAGAGAGGAGCAGCAGCAGTTTTTCTGGGTGTCCGGTCGAGATCAACTCGACGATCGGAGGTCGATCCGTGGTCCGATTGGGCTGAAATTTTGACAGCAGTCTCAAGACTCGTTGTTCTTGATTCTGTGCGATTGGATCATCGTTTGAAGGTATTTACTGCAGCTGTTCATGAGTGTTTCGGGACTGCAAATTTGAGGGTGTTTTCATTCGGTTTCTTTCATTTAAGGTGTTGTTGTTGCTTGATCTCCACTTATAGTTTTGGGTTTTCATTGTCGTTGAATTCAGCGTGGTTGTTGTGTACCTAAACGATTTATAGTGGAGATTCGGGTGGACTCCGTGATTGGTCTCGTGGTTTTTATCCTTCGCATTGAAGGAGTTTTCCACGTAAAAATTCTGGTGTTGTTATTCTTTAAGTTCCTATATTTTCATTGGTTGCGCTCGATTCGTTTCCTCACAGGTATAGTCAAAGAGGGAAAATTATATCCGCTATTTTTCCCAACAAAATGAAGCGCAGGGAATCTTCATGATAGTTTAGTGGAGATAGAGAGAGAGCGAGAGAGAAAAGGCCTTTCATTTAAGCCCATTGAAGAAGGAACAGCGACTCTCTCTCTCTTTGTCTCTGCAATTATGAATGTGGCAAGACAGCTGCAAAAGCCAATGCACAAACGCAGTAAGAAAAATGAAGAGTCTGCTTCTGGTTTATGGGTACGACAAAAGACTAGAATTATGTCAACTTTGTTGTTTAGTCGGGACCATTTTGTGGGCACAAAATCTAAATCTACTGAACACAGTAGCTTCCTCCTGTGTTTTCGTTTACTGCCCCCAGTAAAAAGAAGCTTTATCGTAGTTTGCACTATGGAAAAATTGTAAAAAACTGCTCTCCAGAGGTTGTATGACCTTTTACTAATATATTGGCTCACACTCTTCCATTTTTATTATGTGGAACAAGAAAGAAGGCATCACTTTGTTTACTTTACAAACAAACTATCAACAAAATACGTGTGTGGATCATGATCCATAGGTCCTAAGCTGCTATAACCCTTAATTGTAATGAGATCCACGTTATGAAAAGTTGTGACTATCCACTCGATCCATGCGATTAACGTCGAGGGAGGAGCTAGGGAAAAGCAAGAAGGAATCTTATTAAGTAGAGATTAAAAAAAAGCGTCTAAAAGTCTAAAGTGTAAAAGCAAATCTTTACTCTTTTCTCTGAGGACCAAATTCCTCTAAACTCAGCACATAGAAGGATTACAATCCGTTCCTAAAGGACGACCTCAAAAGGATCAAATCCAGACAGGCAATCATAAGACCGCGGCGTCTTTGCTTTTTCTGCAAAGCATTCCATGTTCGTTCGAGAATCGAGACACATCTGTTGTCTGGTCTGGCCGGCTGCTGTCCCAACCTAAGCAAAACCCTACAGCACTCGCAAAAGCGAACGCGAACGCGAACTTCCGTGTCGTCCCGGTGGCCCGCCATCGGAGGAGCAGAATGAGCTCTAAAACAGTCGAGGCCATGGATTTCAGAGACGTTGATCTTTTTGACTTGAGGGTCAGTCAAAAGGCTACCAGTGCCTTGGTCCCCTAGACAAGGATGCGAGCTCTTCCATCGCGAAAGGCGTTGAGATTAGCCCGGACTACCTTTTCATCCGTGACAAGGTAGGACCAGCTTCTATCGCTATCCTTATAATCATTTTCATGTGAGCGAAAATTATTCAAAAAGTCCTAAATTATTTAATTTTGTCAACTAAGCCCTCAACATTTTCACATTTTGCCAATTGAGTATATCCAAACAACTTTGGATGGAAATCGCTGATGTGGACACAATCCCTCCTACGTTGTATGGCCGGCGCTGACACGGATAATTTTAACAAAATTTTAATATTTTTTTCTAATTTTTATTAATTTTTTATGTTTTTTTTTCTTTTATTATGTTTTCCTTCTTACCTTTCTTTTTTCCTTTTTTCCTCAACCGGCCATCCCCGAGCCTCGTTGATGGCCGCGACCTCCGTCAGTCATCGACGAGGCCCGGCGATGGCCGGCTGAGGGAAAAAGAAAAAGAAAAGTTAAGAAGGAAAACGGAATAAAAGAAACAATGAATAAATAGATAAATAATTCAAAAGATATTTATATATCATTAATTTTCTGTGGTAAACTTTCTGATTTCTAGGGAAACTTGATGAGTGATAGCTGTGTTTGATGGCTGTATTTGATGAATGATGCACTATGTAGCACCGGTAGAATTCTTGACTTGGGAGGAACGTGCCAGGGTCCAGGGAATGCACATGAAGTTTTATTTTTCTTGCCCTTTGGATTATTAAGAAGTCAGGCATTTAGTTTCTTTGGTCTGTGAACTCCTTTCCACTCTAAATCGCAATCGGCATAGTACTATAGACACGAATGTGCCACGTAAGTTTTCAAGCATTTGGGATACAATTTGGATGCTAGACGTCTTTGGATAAATGACCCATCCGAGACATATGACATTTCCGCTGATACTGTGGCACTGGCTTTAGTAGAATTATATTCTATAATGTTTGATAATTTTCATTTTTTTCTCTAAGTTTGTACAAGTAGGTGCTTTTTTGTTCAAATTTATTTATTGGATAGCGTAGTTAGATAGTCTGAATGTATATTAATCGTCATCTTGGTAAATCAGCTTGATGATATCGAATCGAAATCGATAAAAAAAATAAAATAAAGTCATTGGTTTGGATTGAGATATAATTAAGATGTGTTTGGGAGAGTTTTGGAGAAATTGAGTTTACAAAACTAGACAAAAGGGTCTTTGTTCAAAGTGCTCTCATCAAAAGCAAAGAGGGTTTGGTAATCAAACACAAATTGGGTGGATGGACCCGTATAATGATCCGTCTCGGTCCGATTCCGATGGATCCGAATAGTTTGATACGATGGGCCGGTAGCCGACGATTAGAACACAAAGTGGTATAAACCTTCCCGAGACGTCCTGTGCAGCTTCTTCTCCAAAAGAGATCTGAAGAAATCTCCGGACTTCGCTCACCGCTCGCACCACCCTAAGAGAATCCATGGACCCTCAGCCTGAACCGGTCAGCTACATCTGTGGAGGCAAGCGTTTCTTCTTCTTCTCGAATCATATCTGTTTTGATGCCTCAGTGGTTTCCCGGTTTGTAGTTCGGCTATTTTGTGCTGTTGGTGGGTTTTGATTTGTATTGAGGTGGTGGTGGTGGTTGATAATGGCGTGCAGATTGCGGGATGGAGAACACGCTGAAGCCCGGGGACGTCATCCAGTGTAGAGAGTGCGGGTACCGCATCCTCTACAAGAAGCGAACCCGCCGAAGTAAGCTCCCGTCGCCCTGAGTTTGCTCGACCGCGGTCTTTTTTATTCGCGCTCTGTTCAGCAGTTTATGTTATTTATGGACTTGTGCTTATCTGGATGACTCTGTGAATCGCGATCGTCAAACTGTTGTTGACTTCTCCTGCTAGTTGGAATGTGGTGAACTGGGTTCCTCTGTTGTCCATCGAGCCGAATTAGCTTAAGTTCGATTGGTGCTAACTCGGCTTGGAGTGACCTTCTTGTAGTGGTACACAGGGTTTTGCTGTAGATGTTTTGAGCCTGAATGAATTGAGTTTGGCAGTTTGTAGCCATCGTGGAATGGAATAACCTAGCCGGCATTGCAAGGTCTCATAGCAAGTTCCCATGAATGAAATTGTCTACGCTTGTTATTATGAGGAACTTCGACAAGTAGTTTGGAGCAACATCTTTTGGAGAGTTGTTTCCCCATTCTCTTGTTTTCTTTGGAGGAGTGCTCGTTCTGTATGATAGATAATAGATGAAGAAATAAGACCGGGATTAGAGGATTCTTTTTGTTGAATGGACTCGTCTAAATTCTCTAGTACTAGTACCCAGAGAATCATGTTCTGTGTGTGAAGAGTCAGGTTAAAAAGCTTCTAGAATCTTTAGATCATTAGCTTTTTGTCGGGATCCTAGTGGTTTTCAATGTTGTGTGTACACAAAGTCAATTTGCTTTAGTTTTGTGTATTGAGCTCTATATTTTAAATAAACCATTCTATTAAGGAGAAGTTTATTTGGAAGGTTTCTCAATCGTGATTATCTAGGGATATCTCGCAATGCCTCATTGGACAATGGGATATTGCCACATAGGCACATATGCAAGAAGGATTGTTGATTTCATAAAGTTAAAACACGTCTTGAATCTTTTTGAAATTTTTTTGTTATGCTCCATGATTGTTTTTCTGCTTGAATTTGTGAACAATGAAAGGTGATTGCTTTTCATTTTGCTGGTTGGAGAAATTACGAGCTGGCCTGTCTAGGTTGTACCGCTTAAGATCATCTCTAAAGAAAGAGGGCCAACTGGTTTTTATCGTGATGAATCTGCAGTGAAGGTCCTTGCCCTTAAAGCTTTTGGAACCTGGACTCTGTAGAATTGTTGACTTATGGGCACCTGGGTTTGATTGTAATAGACTCATAACCCTCTATTACAGAGTCTTTTGTCAGTGTTGACACAATGATTTTGGTACTTAGATGCATGGTCTTATTATATTCAAGATCGAAAGTGCACAATTATCAGATTCACACAAGTTCAGTTTGAAGTTCTCTAACCTGAATTGGACTTGGGGACCATACTTCTTGTAGTTGATGAGGTTTTAGGGAAGGATACCCATTTACCTTCTAATATTCTGCAACTTCCATCGACCCATGCATGTGATATGATTGTTACGGGGCTGAGTATGCTCTCTCTAGTGTCTTAAATAAACTCTAGCCCTTATTTCATGTTCTTGAACTTAATATTTCTCTGTTCTTTCTACTTCTCTTTCTTGGAACAGACAATTGCTTACCTCTTTTGATTGGTGAATTCTTGCAGTCATTCAGTATGAGGCCCGTTGAGGACGTGGGCTTCAGTTTCCATACAGATTTCTTTGTCGTCATGACTGGGTATGTGGTATGTCTTTGGATGGTAGTCATGAAAAAATGAGAGGTAACTGCTATGCAGTCTTGTAAGCGTTTGTGGTGCCAACTTGTCAAGAGTGTGGATAATGTTGATATATTTTGGAGTCCCTATTAAATGTGTACCGTGACACCGGTTTGTCGGACTTCTTTTTCCTCGGTGGGAGCGGTTTTTGTTTGTCAATTAACTCATCTTCATATAAACTGGTGATGGACACATGACAAAATTATGCATCAGATCAGTGGAAAAATATCACAATGGTTTGTGCTGAATCTTTTGCTGTTGTCGCGGCTTGAGGGGTTTAAAGAGTACTAGCGAGTTATTTCAGAAAAAGCATTTGAATTATAAATCTCAAAATGATATGTGCAAATGTTTGGGTGAATACCTTTGCTTTCCAAGATGTTTGACAATTTTGAACATGAAAATATGTGAGGGCTCAGCTTCTTCCTGATGCTAACTAAAGTCTGTGAGTCTGATACTAAGTCGATCCATTTTGCCCCTATGGACCCATCTTTGTATACTACAGTTTCGGCTTGACCCCAACTGGGACCCAATCCGTATTCATCTCAACCTGAGCTACAATTCTTAATAAATGTTTTTTCTTGTCCACAATTCAAAACCCAAAAAGGCCAAATATTCCTCGAACTACAAGAGGGCTAAAAATTGGCATGCATGGCTCCTAACAAAACTATAGTTAAAATGGCATTCTACAACCTCGACAAATCACCATACGACGATATATTTGAAAGAGATTCTTTCGATTTTTCTATCTTCTTTATTAGTTAGAGGAGACATTGGTCTGGGGTTCTAGCGTTAGCACTTAGCGAATAAAGAAGAGAGTCAATTGTAACTTTGAGGTTCACTAGCAATGAGACTAGGGACCAGAGAGAAGCACGAACGGTTCGACGATTTGAAGCACTAGCGTCGTGTCGAGAGCAACGATGATTGAAGAGAGAAGGACGTGAAGGCTTCGACTTGCTGCGGATGATTCCAATTGTAAAACAAAGCTACCAACAGAGGAGAGATCGCCGAAAGTAGGAGGAGAACACAGAAGAGCACGGTCTCGGTTTGGGCCTTTTGAGTTGTTTTTGAGCTATGTCTCCAGCCCGGTTTTAGTCTTGGAATGCCAAAATGAGTTGAAAAATGAGTCATTGAAGCGATCATATCCGTCGTTGTTCAGGAAAATTATTAAAAAAGTCTTAAATCTATTGTACTCTTATCAATTCAATCCTAAATTTTTTAATTTTATCGGTTCAGTCCTAAACTTTTTCACCTTTTACCAATTCAGTCTTAAAACTTTCAATTTTGCCGATTCAGTCTTAAACTTTTTCACCATTTGCTAATTCAGTCATTCCGATTAATTTTGGTAGGAAAAATGCTTACGTGGATTCTGAGTTAGTGCCGGCCGTATTTCGTGGCCGGTCCGGCGCTGACGTGGAGGCCGGAAATTTAAAACGTTGATGTTCTTTTCTTTTTTTTTTAAAATCTTTTTTTTTTACTTTCCTTACGTTCGTTTCTGAGCAAATTGCCCAAATCAGAACGCTCCACTCCACGAACCCTACTTTGCTCTCACAAATCCACTCCTCGACGACGGACGATGAGCGATGGGCGACGGCCGTCGGATGCTCGACGACGCTCCTCCCCCTTCACGGCGACTCTCGTAAGCCGTCTGACTCCTCGAGGACGGACGACAGCCAACGACTCTCGACGACGCATCGGGGGATTTTCGCGAGCAGCTCGCAGGGACCTCAACGACGACGACTTGGCGGAGGGGACGAGCCATGGTCGCACAGCTCAAATTACTGCGTGGCCGACTGGACAATTGGCTGGACAAAGTAGGCAAGGCTTTGTTATCCGTTGAAGCGGAAACATCAGATCTCGTCACTTCGTTATTCCTCCTTGTTTACCAGGACAGAAGCAACTTAACATGTAGGCATATCTCTCTCTCTCTCTCTCTCTCTCTCTCTCTCTCTCTCTCTCTATATATATATATATATTTGGAGATTGCAGTTCTCAAGTGTGAAGCTTTGGCACTTTCTAAATCAAACAAAATAGACACAATTTGCTGCTAATATTTGTATGTACGCCCGTGCAGCATGGGAAGAGAAGTGAAGTAAACTGAGACTTCAAAATGCAAATCCTCCTTGAGGGACTGCGCCGAGCGCTTCCACACAAATCATAGCAGCATCTTCCTTGCTGAGACTTCCCTTCGCCGAACAACCCTATAAATGAATTGTACGAAATAAGTTGCTAGAAAAGAATAATTTACAGACTCATCTAAGTATCACCTTTGTCCAACCATTTCAAACAAGAAAATACTTGCTCATCCAAAGTACCCGTAATATAACTTCAAGAATACATCTTCATGAAAAAGGTCTTTGGACTTCCATGTATAACCAATTGAACCATCAATGAGCCAAAATCAGCACCTCATATCATCGGCAAACAAGTCATGAACCATCATCGAGCCAAAAAAAAGAGAAAAAACCCAACACTGACTTTAGTTGATATCTACATATACATATACTAGATCCATCTTCCCTCCAATATACTCAAGCACTGGGCGTCGGACAAATTTTCTGCCATGGAAAAGGTGAACCAATGCTAATTTGCCGCTCATATCGACCCTATACAAAAAGTCAACGCATATTAATGGAGGGTCAACATAATGACCAACGTGAAGACAATTTGCCACAAACATTTTGTATTAATAGTATAATTGAAGACTCTTTTACGTCCAAAAAAGTAATTAAACACTTTTTTACGGCCAAATATTTAAATCTCTTAGCGACATCCCTAATAAAGGCATTTCATGAACGATGTGGAAAAAAAAACTATTTGGAGGAGAATCACTCAGTTTACATGATGGAAAGCGATTTTTTTTGGAATCAAAGCCATGAGTAATTCTACCAAAAAAGAACGAGCCATAACAGAAAAGAAAAGGAACATTCGATCATTAAATGTTTCGCAAGCAGGTCGATTTCTAGAGTATCGTCATAGCAAAATAGCCAAGTGAAAAATCAGTGTTGTTTCTTTCCATAAAAGACCCAACCTAACAACTGTCGTAATTCACTTTCTTTTGGATTTGTTAAAAAAAGTTGCATACGATATTTCATATGTTAACATGAATTCACATGAAAAGATAAGAGAGACAAACCTAATACTAACATGAGTTTACTCCAAATTAGCATTTTGACATCACCTTCTCTTACAGACATGCAAGCATTTCACTTAGGCATTTTATCGAACAGGTGCTTCAGTTCAAATTATCATAATCAGGAATAATCCATGTATCGGGCAAATTGAGAAGAGTTCTTGAATTTTATTCCGGGGGATACTTCGACATACCACATAAGACATGGAAAATGCGTACGATTCTCATTGCCTTCTAAGGATATGCGGGCCAGCAGCTTCTGGAATCAACTCTCTGATTCTGTTCCCTGGAACAAAAAAGGATGAAAAATTATGTTTGGTAACGTAAATGATTCTGATTCTGTTCTCAGGAACAGTTTTGGAGCAAAAACAAGAACTAAAAAAAAGTTAATTCTGGAAAAAAGAACCACTTTTGAGAATCAGTCTCGCATCTCTCACTTTTTCCTTTCAGTTCTCTCATCACTTTTACCTCGACCTAAAACGGAACGAGATCTCTTTTTCAAATAAAAATATGTAAGATAATAATAAAAATAATAAATAAATTTCAAAAAAAAAATGGAAGAAATTCTAAAAAATCAGAAAAATTTCAGAAAATCCCTAAAAATAGAAGAAGCTTAGATTAGGCTAGTTTGATATCATTTTGATAAATTTGGGCCTAGATTCCTTAGATTTCATAGATTTTATTCTTTTTTAGGAAAATCATAAATACCTTTGAAATTAAACCCGAACCACATTTATCTAAGCCCTTAGGGCTTTATTAGGTTTTGTGATGTGATTTATCAATGCCATGATTCCTTGATTGTGCACTTGATTTCATTGGTTGTAATTTGCCTAGGTTTAGGTACTTTAAACTTAGTCTAGTTTTAGAAAATTTGAAAAAAGACAAAAACAACTTGCATGAACACTTAGCATTGGCTTACCTCATAGGTTTAAAAATGAATTAAAAATTTGCATGAAACAGTATAGAAAACACTCGACTTCGATGCCGAAAGGGCGTCGGTGGAAACACCGACGTAACCTAGTCCTCGGACCCTAGATTTTTCTGGTTGCATAAAATCGAACGCCTTCTCCCAACCGTTCGATAAGGTTTTCGGTCTACCTTTCTCAGAGACTGGTGGAGTCGTCATTTGCATGTACACATATACATGCCACCGATCACACTAAGATCGAATTCGATATTCCCTGGTTGCCATTAGGTATAAGCTTGGGAGGACTCGAGCTAATCTGAAATCACACACTAATCCAACATAGTTTCTCATTTTTTAAGCTAAAAATGACTCGTTATGGACACATTAATTAGATGGAATAGCACGAAAAAAAATGTTATATGCAATATGCAATATGTTATATAAGAGAATCAATATGAATTAATCTTCAATTAATTCGAAATGTAGGATGAAATTTCACAAAGTAACTACGTAATTATTTGACTTAAATGACAAAAATTTAGAAGAGAAATTATTCTCGAGAACAGAAATTTTGCGCAGTTACCAAACGCGTTCTGATTCTCTAAAACTCATATAGGGAACAGAATCAGAAAAAGTCATTTTAATCAGAATTACTTTTTCGAATCAAAATGGTTGCCATGCAGGCCCTAATTTTATCTTTTCCATCAGATATCCAATCCGGACCCCCTGCACATGCTCACTTCTCAAAAATGAAGTCAACAAACACTAGCAAAATAAAGCTTCAGTAGAGTTAACAAATAATTATTTTAGTTCTCCATCATGCAACGGTTGCTTTACAATCCCCATCGGACAAGTTGATACCTAAAAACTCAAATGGAAGCCCCAATGATACACATTTCACATGTAACAACCAGAGAAGTGGAAGGATGAGAAACATGGAGCAAACCATTTCTTTTCAAAAATTCACATCTGATATTTCTTTTGGACAAAAGAACCAGAGAAGCAAAGCCAGAGCAAAATAGATTGCCCTAAGGCCAAATGACAAACTCACCAGGGACTGGGTATGGGTGAATCGGGTCTCGACGAACCGCGCGACTGTGGCTTGTCCTCTCTGCCAAGTCGTCGTTGTCGAGCTCCCTGCGAGCTGCTCGCGAAAATCCCCCGGTGCGTCGTTGAGAGTTGTTGGCCATCGTCCGTCATCGAGGAGTCGGGGGCTACGGCTTATGAGAGTCGCCGTGAAGGGGAGGAGCGTCATCGAGCATCCGACGGCCGTCGGCCGTCGCTCATCGTCCATCGTCGAGGAGTGGATTTGTGGTGAGCAAAGTAGGGTTCGTGGAGTGGAGCGTTCTGATTTGGGCAATTTGCTCAGAAACGAACGTAAGGAAAGTAAAAAAATAAAATAAAAAAAGAACATCAACATTTTTAATTTTCGGCCTCCATGTCAGCGCCGGACCGGCCACGTAAGACAGCCAGCGCTGACTAGGAATCCACGTAAGCATTTTTCTGGTCTAAAGTAGTCGGAAGGATTGAATTAGCAAATGGTGAAAAGGTTTAGGACTGAATCGGCAAAATTAAAAGTTTTAGGACTGAATTGGTAAAATGTGAAAATTTTTAGGACTGAATCGGCAAAATTAAAAGGTTTAGGCTGATTTGGCAAAAGTACAATAAATTTAGGACTTTTTTGACAATTTTCCCGTTGTTCTTGTCTTCCTTCAATTCTTGCTATTATCGGAACTGGACCCTGGATGTCAACTGGCCCCGAGTCCGAGCAGCGTGCCATTCGGAGCGAGCTAGATTACGACTCGGGTTCGGATTCTCCCAAAACATCCAGCTGCTTGAGAATCACCTCTTCTTTGTTTGTTTTCTGCAGGCTATGTAACGATGGGACGAACGTGATGTTTTTAACTAAACGAGAAAAATTGTGAAAATCTTGCTAAAGAAAAGAGCACTAGAAGAGTTCAATTTAACTTGGGATTTGGCCCTTTCTTGTTTTACATCCTTACGGTATATTCATTTTTGTGTTTTTTCTTCTTTTGGTACTATGTCGACGAATGACACATCTTTGGTACGTTCTGACATCTCCCCCGCCTCACTCTAGACAAATAAACATTGATCCATAGTATCACATTATAATCACCCCTATAATACGCGACAAAACAGCTAATTAACAAAGCTATGGCACCGCAAGTCACATCAACACAAAAAATATGAAAAAATGACACAAGTGATATCTGAACTTTAGCCATATGTGCAATATGATCTTTCAACTTTTAATTTGTTCAATGTAGTCTATGAACTTTTGACACATATTCAATTTAGTTCCTAGTTTATTGTCCCTAATCTTAAATTAATAGAAGGGCTATATTGAACATTTTCATATAGATCAGAAACTAAATTGAACATGTATCAAAAGTCTAGAGATAATATTGAACAAATTAAAAGTTTAAGGATCATAAGACTAAATTCGTTGGGCCAAGGTTTAAGGATTACCTTTCATTGGTGCCCATGTTAATAGCTTGAACTTGCCTTATCTGTCCTTGATATGCTCCACAATGTGGCCTTATCTTTACTTGAATGAGTAGTGCTTCCCTTTGACATTATCGATAGCTTGCTTAGTACTCCCATCAATCAATATTTATCATCACTCTCACGTGCTCTGCACGTGCTTTCTTCATACTCTGTCGAAATGCTGCTTCTCAAGTGTTTATCATGTGTGTCGATCCCTCACATGTTTTGCATGTATGTCAACTTCTCTCGTGCGCAGCACGTGTTCTGATGGGAGAATTATTTTGAGTGCCAACATGAGAATTTTGAAGAAACTGACTTTACAACTAGACAAAAGTGCCTTGATTCAAAATAGGGGTGAGCAAAAATAACCAATCGGGCCGAAAACTGCCTGAACCTGACTGAACTTGTCGGTTCGGTCCGATTCCGGGTTCCATAAAATTGGAAGTGATGATTTTCTGCTCGGTTCCCGATTCTAGGGGTGGAACTGCCCACCCAGATCGGATCGATTTTTTTTATTATTTAAATTTATTATCTTATTTCTTAATTTTTTTACAGAAACCATTTAAACTCTTAATTATTAGGGCTCCTTCTACACATTTTGAAATGTGTAAATATGTGTTTCAAGCACATAGGGTCGGTTTCACTGGATACCCCTAGAATCAGCTCGGACCGGTCGGTTCAGTCCAGTCTGATTCTAAGAACCTCCTGTCCGGTCCCCAATTTCGAAAATTGGGAAGCGGTCCTACTGATCCGGTTCCTAGTTCTTAGATGGGACTAGACTAGACCGAGAATCGATGGCCCCTAATTCAAAGTGCTTTCATCAAAAGCAAAGACCGTCAAATTGGGCAGATAGACCCGTATAACGATCCGCCTTGGTTCGATTCTGATGGATCTGAATATCGGGTCGAAATCGGCCCAACACAACGTGAGAATCGATTGATCCAATGGGCCGGTAGCCCACGATCAGCCACACAAAGCGGTATAAACACTCCGAGATGTCCTCCGCAACTTCTTCTCCAAAAGAGATTCTCCGCGACTTCGCTTGCCGCTCGCACCGGAAAAACCGTAAGAGAATCCATGGACCCTCAGCCTGAACCGGTCAGCTACATCTACGGAGGCCAGTCTTTCGTCTTCTTCTTCTTCTTCTTCTTATTCTAGAATCATCTCTCTTTTGATGCGTCAGTGATTTCCCGGTTTCTAGTTCGGCAGTTTTGTGCTTTTGGCGCGTTTTGATTTGCATTGAGGTGGTGGCGGTGGTTGATAATGGCGTGCAGATTGCGGGATGGAAAACACGCTGAAGCCCAGGGACGTCATCCAGTGCAGAGAGTGCGGTTACCGCATCCTCTACAAAAAGCGAACCCGCCGAAGTAAGCTCACGTCGCCCTGAGTGAGTTTGCTCGATCACGGTCTTTCTTATTCGCGCTCTGTTCGGCACTTTATGCTATTCACGGGGCACTCTATGTTATTTATGGGCTAGTGCTTATCTGGATGAATCTGTGAATCGCGATCCTCAAACTGAGGGAGCAATTGCCTTTTGGAATAGATAGTCTTGGTTGTTGACTTGTACTGCTAGTTGGGATGTAGTGAACTGGGTTCCTTTGTTGTCCCTCGAACAGAATCAGCTCAAGTTCGATCGGTGCTGACTCTGCTTGGAGTGACCTTCTTGTACTGTTACACAGGGTTTTGCTATAGATGTTTTGAGCCTGGATGAATTGAGTTTGGCAGTTTGGTATTGCAAGCACCCACAGAAAAGTTTCCACGAATGAAATTGTCTAAACTAGTTATTTTGAGGACCAGTAGTTTGGAGCAACATCTCCACTCTCTTGTTTTCTTGCTCTATCTTGTATGATAGATAATAGATGACGATATGAGACCGGGATTGGCGGATCTTTTTGTTGAATGGACTCGTCTAAATTCTCTAGTACTAGTCATATTCTGTGTGTCAACAGTCAGATTAAAAAGCTTCTGGAATCTTTAGATCATCAGCTTTTTGTCGGGATTCTAGAGGTTTCAATCTTGTATGTACGCAAAAGTCAATTTGCTTTAGTTTTGTGTATTTGAGCTCTCTATTTTAAATAAGTCAGCTTTGAATTAAGTAGCTTCATTTCTCTATCTTGTAATAGTAGATTTACCTCATTAAAAGAGAAGTTTATTAGGAAGGTTTCTCCATCATGATTATCTAGGGATATCTCGCAAAGCCTCGCTGGACGCTGCCTGATTAGTTAAAACTCGACATGTAAGGACGGCTCGGCTACCGAGTGGTCTCAAGTTCCGGCAATTAGCTAATCGTGGCAGGAACCGCGGTGACCCAAACGAGGGGTTGTCTAGGTGCGCTAGACAGAGAATTAAATTTCGACCGGGTTCGAGTTGAACAAGGCTGCCGCTTTTAATTGTACTAGGGACTATTTCACGAGTAGATCAAGTTCAAATAGCCCTCTGTCGTGGCATTTTGATTGTCGAGCAGCACCAAAACCACTACACGAACGTTCACGAGCCAAGTCGTCCGGCCCGTTTCTTGTTCTGTTTTGGGTAATGGAGCGTAATCTCCCAAAGGGTCCCGATGTAAAGGCCTCGGATCCAAGCCTTTCTTCCTTTCCACGAACGGCATTTGAGTGTATCCATGATTATAGTCTACCTATCACGGGCCGATACTTGAGTTCGAGACCATGCTACAACTTCGCCTTTCTTTGGTTCGTTGGGTCGCCTAAGCTAAGACTTTTCTTAAGGATCTATTACTCACTAACTTAATTGGATCCTAGATAAGTAAAGTGTTTAGAAAGAGAAACTTCAGGAGAGAATGACGAAGATGATATAAATTAAGGTAGAACACCTTTATTTATATATGATGCCTTTCAATTATTACCGTTGATCACCTTTTGATTATTGATTAAACAGTTAGAGATATACTCTCCCCAACTACCGTATACCCTTTTAAATACAAGACCACTACCTATCAGGCTACCCCATTAAATACAAGAAGTATCTTGAATATACATTGTCCCTAAGACCATTTTAGAATTCTCATGAAAACTCTTGAGTCCAATACACTTCAAGTCTTACCAATCATCTAGGCCATCTCTTCGGTCGGTTGGATCGCATCGAACACTGTGCTGTCCGAAAGGGGAAAATCAAACTATACTTCATCTTCCAAGCCGTCAAATAAGCTCACATCAGACGCAAAGTAGTCTTTAATTTCATCGAAAGTGAAGACTAGTCCTACACTCTCTTACATCTATGAAGCTGAGGACTGTAACATGTTCCATTGTCCTACTCCGGAACATGTTGTCTTCACGGGCTTTAGAGCCGCGCAATTAATGCAAAATCAGACATTGCTTAGAGAAAAGCAGGTCACACCAAGTCCGATGCCGTTTCGTCACACATCAATTTTCACACGGATTCTCTCGATGTTTCTCGGTAATTGAAGAGCTCATTAATTGGGGGGAGACACTAGGGTCTTGGTTTGATTAGCCACTTAATTACGGAAAGGGAAATTTAAATGTGATTTGGGTTCTCCCAGGTTTTGATAAGCTAGAGCCTGGAGATTAAATGTCTCCAATGCTGGTTTGTCTGTCTGAGCCTGGAGTTTAAGTATGTTTTTTTTTTCCCTCCTAATCCCATATCCGAGTCCTAAACAGGCGAGCCATCTATTCAATCAGCGAATTACTAGAGGTAATAATCGTTTTTGAACTTACAACATTAAGGAACATAAATATTGGCTTAATGAATTCTCATTATATTATATAAAGTTTTACGCTGAGAAAAAAATGAATATATTATTCCTCATTTATAGGTGTTGAGCTGTCAAGTATTGTCGTATCATCAAATATCGCATTCATGTCTTCATCTTTTTTATGCGATAAACGTATTGTTTCTTGTTGATAATTTATCAAGACGTGTCAAGTTGTAAGTCTCGCGTCGATCGCGTGAAGTTTAGATTTCTTTCAATATATTCATTATGTGTTTGAAATCATATTTTACATGAACGACGAAAATCTCTACTTTTAAAAGATATATAAAAAAGTGTATGATCCAATTCACCCTTTTTCCAAGAAAAAAAAAGGTCATGATTTTGCACACGACACTAAACTTCTACTATCAAGTTCAAACGGTCATTAGACATTCCATGACCTACTGATAGGGGGATGGAGATGGAGATGAAAGGTTTAGAATCATGTCAAGGACATTTGGAATGGAATACAAACATAATTTAAATATTGTCACAGACTTTGATTGAATGCTTGAACATTCTATTTAATCAACAAATTAAATCTAACCTAGTAAGTCAAATTAGCAATCCAATCTTCATCATCCCTACAATTTACCTGAGCTTCAAAACTGCACCATTTGGAGTTCTCCAAAACTTTGATCTTTAAAGTTTTTTTTGGTGTGGTTTAGGTTCGAATCGATTGGCTTCGACAATTTTGAATTACTCATGGATGTACATTGAAACACGTAATTTCCGCATAGCAAAACATGGCAAGAATTTCTGAGCCCTCAAGATCATCAATTATCGAACTGCTAGAACGTATGGAAAGTCACAAATATGTTAAAAAAAAAATGTGAACTGTCTTTAATGTCAGAAACGACAATTAATGTCTGCAGGAACCGGGAAGATTAAAAAAAAAAACACCATTTTTATAATAGGGTAAATTAAATAATTGGCAAATCAGGAAAGACCTAACCCAACTAGCAATTGTATTTAAATTGGGGCTTGCATTGATCATGGTGATGAGAGTAGGAAATTGCGCCGGGGCACAAGGTTTAGAAGCTTCGCCGCTTTTGACCAGAATCTTATTAGCTCAGATATTGTATCCGATGCATCTATTTGTCTATATGTATACAGATATATGATATTATGATCATGTAATGATTCATCTTGAACAGAGAGCCCACGTTGACAATAAATGTTTTTTAATGCCCATGATCGTGCCAATTATACATCATTCAACCTTAATATAAGGGGTCTTGTTAAGGAGTATTTAGAGCTACTTGTTAAACATGTTTAATACAGAAATAGAATGGCATAATTGGGTGCATTAAATATGATGACATAAGAACACCTCGAAATTCTTAACGATAGTAATGTTAATCGGGGTAATGGTATATCCGCCACATTTTTATGGTCATCGGATGACTTCGACTTAATCGAGCAGATTCCTTCGATTAGCTAAAAAGTTCGAAGTAGAGAGATTTCTCTCCATTCTTGCTAGACCCGTAAGACGGGTGGATCGGTCGGGTCGGGTCGGGTCATAAAATGGTTCTACTCAGGTAGACTCATTTTAACCCGTTTATGATCCATTTTATTGCGATGCAAATCTAGCGACACATACTCGATCTCGATCCACATTCTTAAAGCTCTTCTATATTGAATCCGAATCTAATAAAACTTATATCCAAATTGATGCGAGAGTGCAGAGTGAGTGAGCACAGGATCGAGTAAGGGCGATAGAAAATGTAGAGAAAGTCATGGAGATGAGTTGAGTCTAAGTAAGTTGTAAATTCATTTATGACATATTTACAATCTATTTAACACCTATATAATATTTAAACACATTTGTGACCCATTTATCCGAATATAACGAACTCATCTAACAACTCGACTCATCATATATTAGTTAAAAAACATGCGTATGATCCATTTTGACATGTCTAATTCTTACTCGCTTGCAAATGTAAAGCACGATATCACTCGTTTCCACCGCGCCATATCCAACTTCCGGCATGTAACAAGTCCCCCCCCTTCGCTCCTTTTCCCTTCTCGTCTTTCCATTTGACGACGTATGACTTTTCAAAGATGACAAAGGAAACAAATACCGTCTGGTCGAAAGAGCTGTTTATTCTAAGACGTTCCTCACTTAACTGCATGATGCAATGACACGTGACAAGTCAATAAGCAAATTAGGATGTTTGTTCATCGTTTTCGAGAATAATTTCTGAGCAAAAATGATTTTTTCTAATTCTGTTCTCTAGAATAAAGAAATAGATTTTTTTTTTTGGCTTCTTGTTTCCGTTCCAAATATGTTTTCGAAAACAGAAAAATTATCTGATTTACAAGACATATCACTGTTCTTTTCCTGTTTTCGGAAACAAAAGAACAGGATTCAGACAAACACGAGCACTACCAAACAGATCCTTAATCTCTCTCGCTCTCACATCTAAATGACAGGATGGAGAGAGTCGCGAGATCCGAAGGTGACCGAAGCTTCACGCCCACCAGTTTTTTGTGTCACTCTTTTTCACTCTGGTGCCAAAGATCTGAAGCGATCGAGAGAGAGAGAGAGAGAGAGAGATTGAATGCAAAGATAACTGAGCTCTCTTCGCACCCACTCAAATAAATTGCCGGCAGCGACATTCTCCTCCCCCACTGCACAAAATGTCACTTTCTCTTAATATATCCGAACGTCATCTCGTGCCGGTGTTTCTGTTTCTGTTTGTGTCTGTGCCTGTGTGTGTCCGAGAGAGAGAGAGAGAGAAAGAGAGGAAGATGAGGTGATGAGGACCATCTACAAGAAAGGTCCCCCCGACCATCTCATGCAAAATTCAAGTCCAATCAAGAAACACCAAGGAATGATAATGAAAGGTGCACAACCCCCGAATTCGGCCAAAAAAAAAAACAGAGAGATAAGACCACTGTTTTTATCATAATGTCTTTCTGCAGCCTTCACAAAGGCTGAATGGCAGTTCGGATTCCTGTCTTTCCCCTTCTTACGCTCGATCATCTGAGTATCATCTGCGTGTTCGGGGGGCATTCATCCGAAACTCGGGTCGTGTCTTACTCGATCTGTATGGAGTTGGAGTGGGATATCGTGAGTAGGGGAGGCGCCCTATGGAAACAGAAGTAGTAAAAAGTTTCATGGCTTAAGATCCCTTTGGCATAGTACAAGACCCTGTAGCTAGGCCCTCAATAGTCCATGCATAATATGCCCTTTTTGGCCATCGTTTCGTAGTAGACAACGTACCCGCGTATGATTAGCAACATCCAAAGGTCGTATGGGATCGATCAACTATGACAAGGACCGATCTTGGTACCGAATCCCTAGGTTCGGTTTCACGAGGGAGCGATGATGTAGTTTGTAGAGATCGGTCGAAGTCAATCTATCCGGATTCGACACCTTAAGTTTCAATCAGCGTCCCTAAGGCGGCCAACACGAGGCTGCTCCATTGTCGAATTCCGCCACAGGCCCCGAACAAACAGTAATCGGCCTGTGATTTCGAACCCCGCGACCCCCCGGTAATTGAAACTACAGAATTCAATTGTCCCTGGAGTGTATTCTCAGAGCGGGCTCTAACGCGGCGGCACGTGCTTGTACATATTTCTGACTCAGTTCTCAAACCCCCACCATTGTTCGACTTTGTCAAGTAGAGACATTTTTCTCTTTGAGAGAGCGCAGTTCCCGTTCATGTTGAGCTGCAGTTTGCAGGGGAAAGGGGTGGGCGGGCGGGCGTTCCGAGTGTGCGAGGGACCGCGCCAAAATTCTGCGCTGGACTTGTTGCTTTCACCTTTTGACGTTGACAACGGACCACCCCATTTCAAATTCAACGGCCCGGATCTCTCCCCCCTATGTTTGAGTCATCTCCACCTCATGATGGATTTGGTCTAACATATTTAATGAGCTTAATTCCCTAAAAAAAATTTAAAAAAAATTCAACTTTAGGTGCACTCCAAATTCTGTCATGATATATATATATATATATGCGACTTTAGGTCTAATCTAAATTTGCCCGACTCCTTTTTTTTGTCTAATAGAAATTATCTAACTTTAACTCTGGTCTCAAATTTGCCATCATTGGGGCCTTCATACAAAAATGGTCGTTAGCCGTCTTTGATTTCCTTAATTTTTATCTGAAAGAACGGTTTCATTTTGGAGATAAATTTTCGCGTCGTCTTGCTAATGTGGATTTGTTACAGATGTTGGAATGCCGCATAAAACAACTAGTTGATTTTTCCGACTGATGGTTAAACAGAGACAGACGTGACATTAGATTGAAAGTTGGTAATTTTTTTCTAAACAAAAGAAATTCGGGGGAAATTCCATATTGAACCAAGAGTTTGGAAGTTTTTCAGACTAAAAATACTCGGGGCAAAATTGCAATTAGGCCTAAAATTGAAAACTTTTTAGACAGAGAAAAAAAAGTTCGGGACAGGATTTGGAGCCGACCTAAAGCTAAGGGTTTCTTTCAAGGGAGTTAGGCCAATTTTAATGTTGGCAAAAGTTGCTCATATTTGTATCCATTCCCGAGCACAGATCCAAGGGTGGATACGACTTGGGTGTGTTACACGTGCACGTCCGTGATTGGCGGTACACGAAAAATTGACACCCCCGTGGCACAGCGCTCATTAAATATTCCCATGTCCGGTCGTTAGCTCCAGTAAATTTTCACCCAGTGCGTAATAAATTCCTGGCGATGCCGTTGAAGCAAAAAAGACCAAATTTTATAGTAAATATTTTTCGTAAAGCGTGTCAGAGATTGGACCATCGTTTTCCTCCCTCTCTCTTTTTATTTTTTCCTCAATTGTCACAAAGATGTTAGCGATGGTCGTGAAGTGGAAGTAACATCACATCCGACCATGTATGGTGAAGTTTCCTCTCTCTCTTTTTTTGCCATAGATAGATTCAGCCAGCTCCTTGTAAAGGGAAAAGACCCATTTGCATGATCCGGACATCTATCTGAATCTTTGGAACATCATGAACCCATCGTTCCAACCTGATGCAATCCATCTGCATATGTCTTCTTTTTTTTCAATGTTACGTTCATTTCCGGGGTACGAAAATCAGATATTAGCTATTCATTCGATAGGCATGCAGAAGAAGATAATTAGCAATAAACAACAAATATTGAAACTAATCTAATGACGAAACCAAATTAATCGTGTCAACATTGGACAATGAGATAGATAGACAAGGTGCTCGTGGCAGACGAGACTCATCAAAAACCCTTCAGCTACCATTAATTTTGGCCCCGACCTAATGCAGAGTACGTACATTGATTTTCTACTGAGTTTCATCGATCTAACTCCGGGAGAAGAGGAAGGACTACGACGTATGTCGTCCTTCATCTTCCACCACCTCCAAAGAGACTCCGGACGAGGAGGAGGAGGAGCCTGGCGTGCTTTCGCTGATGGTTTCCTCCGCTTCCAAAGCAGAGACGCAGAGCGCGGACGAGGACGATGACGAAGAGGAGGACAGCGACGGCGATGAGGTATTGTACAGAGACAACGGGGACGAGGGAGACTGATGACCGGGGAGACGGCATTGATGACGGTGGCGGCGATCACCGTGGACGAGCAAGTCCACGAAGGCGCCGTAGATGTAGCCGTGGTTGTCCCGGTCGTTGATCCGCAAGTACCAACAGAGGAGCTCTTCGAGGCACTCCCAGTCGTCGCCCTTGACGCCGTGAGCCTCCACCATCTCCTCCATCGACTTCCTGAAGTCCTCGTACGGGTCTCTCGACTCCATCGCCAGCAACGTGACCTTCTCCTTCTTAAACGCCACGTCTTCGTCGTCGTCCTCGCCCTCGTTCGCCTCGCAACCATCTTCATTCGCTCTCACATTCGACCGGGAGCGCTGGTCGGCGAGGATGGAGCTGGTGTCGCCCCGGCTCGGCTCGAAGAAGAGCCGGAGCTCGGAGCGGGCACCGCGGATGAGGGACTCGACGTCGTCGCCATCGTCGTTGGCGCAGTCGTCGGGCAGCTCGGAAGGGGCTGTGGAGAAGCTAGGGGACTCTTCCGAGGAGGAGGCGGCAATCGGGAAGGAGGAGGGGTCGGAGGTGTCGAAGGCGGAGTTGATGGTCTTGAAGATGGGGTCGGCGTCGCGGAAGGAGAGGGTGCGGGGTTGGTGGCAGTAAGGCCACGGCCAGGTCGACGCCGTGTCGGGGACTGCGTAGGGGTGGTTGTTCTTGGAAGAGAGGGAGAGGAGTTTCATCTTTCTGGGTGGAACTTGGGTTTGAGGTTGGATTTGGATTTGGATTCAGATGGTCTTTGGAGGGTGCTCTGGATCTACCTTCGTCTACTGCATATGATGCAGGCATTAATGGCCAGTAAAAGAGGAGAGAGGGTTTGAAGAGAGTTTTAAAGAGGAGACAAGTGGTGGGGGGGAGTTTTGGGATAGAAGTTTTTGGAGCGATGGGAGGAGGAGGGGACTGGTGGGGTCCTTTTCGGAATAAAATTTGGTTTAAATACTGTTCACTAACTAACTATAATAAAAGAGGCTTCCTTAACATCGATATGGAAATATATATGTTGTCTTTCTTCACTAACTTAAATCCAACTTTTACTACATTTTTGACATCCTTCTAACCTAATGTGGTTAACGTTATTTCATCCATTAGCCCGTTGTCTAGTGGCCAGGGCATACCTACTTTGATTTTTGATTATTTACACAGACCCATCTCTCTCTCTCTCTCTCTCTCTCTCTCATACACACTAGCGTGTGATATTTACAAGATATTTCTACAATGTTTCGACTCTCGACGTGCCACTTATTGAAGGGTGTAAATTCACATCTATGGAAAAGATTGCAATGAAAAAAAGAATGCCACTTATTGAAGGCTGTATATTCTTCGTTCCGCATTTCTCATCAATTTTACCTAGACACAAATAATCTCAATGAAGTATGTTGAAATATTTTTCAACGTTCAATTAAGGAATTTACATAATTTTTGAAATATATATATATTATCTTTTTCTATCTATTTTGAGTTTAACATTCTAATACAACATCGGAAGGATATACAGCCTTCAATAAGTGGCATTCTTTTTTTTCATTGCAATCTTTTGCATGGATGTGAATTTACACCCTTCAATAAGTGGCACGTCGAGAGTCGAAACGTTGTAGAAATATCTTGTAAATATCACACGCTAGTGTGTATGAGAGAGAGAGAGAGAGAGAGAGAGAGATGGGTCTGTGTAAATAATCAAAAATCAAAGTAGGTATGCCCTGGCCACTAGACAACGGGCTAATGGATGAAATAACGTTAACCACATTAGGTTAGAAGGATGTCAAAAATGTAGTAAAAGTTGAATTTAAGTTAGTGAAGAAAGACAACATATATATTTCCATATCGATGTTAAGGAAGCCTCTTTTATTATAGTTAGTTAGTGAACAGCATTTAAACCAAATTTTATTCCGAAAAGGACCCCACCGTTCCTCCCACCCCCTCTCTGAAGATTGCCCACTGTCCCAAGGAAGCCAATCAAGCGGCAGATTGGGTTGCTAAGGCCCACCGCCTCAAGAACCTTCCCCTCAACCGGCAATTTTCACCCCCCCAACCTTCATGGAATATTTTGTGTTCTGAAATTCATATGAATTGCTCTATTAGTACTTGTTTATGAATGAATGAAAGAAACTTTTGGACCAAAAAAAAAAGAAAAAAAAGTAGGCAGCGATAAGCGAATAACAAATTGACCTCGAGCATGGTCTTAGGTGGATTTAATACACATGAAATCGACCCAATTTCGACATCCTTAGAGAAGGAACATAGTGCGAGGTTTGTTCTTTTTGTTTTTTTTTAACTTGTCTTGGGCAACTTCAATTGGAATTTCAGGTAGGCTTTAGAAACCCTAATGTGGGGGATCGGATGAGGTGTTTTGGGATATCAGCAGGGTTCCTTATGTCGTTTCTTGATTGAATAAAGACATGAGAGAGCACCGCATGAATGGTACGGTCATTGCAACACGGTACAAGTGAAACTGATCTTGTGAAATCCGATGTTTACCGATGTAAAAGTCTTTGTAATTTACCGGTCAAAATGGTCACGATGATTACTTCCGCGGGAGGAAAAAGCAAAGGGTTTCGGAATTTGGTTTCGAACGTAAATAAAGCATTTGCTGGTAGAATCACCATGGACCGGGAACACTGCTCCGATGAGATACTCCACAATCTCAGACGTAGCTTAGCTATCAGTAGGGGTGAGCATGGTTCGGGTTGGTCCGGTTCCCTTAGGAATTGGTCGGGGACCGGACCGGTGGTCCCGGTTCTCAATTTCCAAAACCGGAAGGAGGTCTCAAGAACCCGTAAAATGAAAACAAAAAGGAAATGTATTTAAAAAAAAAGGACTTGTTCGATATTCACATATATACATATAATATTCTCATGATTCACATTGGGGATGTCCATGTCATAGTGAATATTGAATACAATGTTCGATATTGTACGGAGTTATGCGAATCTCATTATTATGTATAATACTGTATTTAACGAGAAAATATTTAACCGGAAATTGTTCCCCATGTGCAAGTACCTTTCTTCGCCTAGAATCTCATTTCTACGTATATCAATTGGATTTAAAGAAAAAATTGAAAATTTGTCTGTCCGGTTGGATGGTCCATCGGTCCAGTTCCCCCCTAGAACAGAGAACTGAATCGCCCGGACACCGGTTCCACCTTGATGAACTGGGGACTGGACCGGTGACTTCCAGAATCGGAACTAACCCGTCGATCCGAGCAGTTCCCGATCCAATCGATCTATCTTGCTCACCCCAAGCTGTCAACTTCTTGTATAATTTAAAAGTAGGGCTAGGTCCATGACAAAGTCTTTTTGATAGCTCAAACATAGAACCAAAAAAATATTTAGCTTGAAATGAAAAATTTTCGATCTTACTCCATAACCTACGTATGCTACACAAGGTACACAAGGTGAGGGGAAAACTTATCGAAAAAGTCCTAAACCTATTGCAGTTGTGTCAGTCCTGAACATTTTTTTTTTGCCAATTGAGTCCTAAAATTTTTGCATTTCTGTCAATTCAATCAATCCAACCAATTTTGGCAGGAGATCGTTGACACCGAGTGTCCTACGTGGTGCGGCCGGCGCTGACGTGAATAATTTTTAATAATATTTTAATATTTTTTTGAATTATTTATTTATTTATTTTCTTTCTCTTTCTTTTTTGTTTCTTCCCCTTTTCCTCTAGCCAGTGAAGTCGAAAAAATATTAAATATTATTAAAAAT
This sequence comes from Lenwebbia sp. NSW1173648, assembly GCA_029784005.1. Classification (NCBI taxonomy): domain Eukaryota; kingdom Viridiplantae; phylum Streptophyta; class Magnoliopsida; order Myrtales; family Myrtaceae; genus Lenwebbia; species Lenwebbia sp. NSW1173648. Next base: position 2,666,048 of record JARCGZ010000008.1, on the reverse strand, counting down.
TGTCCATGTGTGCGCCAGCCGCACCACGTAGGACGGCCGGCATCCATGTCAGCGATCTCTTAATCGGATGGACTGAATTGACACAAATACAAAGGATTTATTTTTATTTTTATTTTGGTCAAAAAAGGATTTAAGATTCAATTGGCAAGAAATAGATTTAGGACTGAATTGAGGTTTAAGAATTTTTTTAGTAATTCTCCCATAGGCCAGGAGTGGAGGAGAGAATCAAGATCGTTTTATGTCAAAAGAAATCGTGCAAATCATGACGGAAATTTACTTCCACGAGAGGAAGAAGCAAAGGGATTCGATGTGCGCCTAGGTTGTCCTGCGAAGGGGGTGAGAGGGTAAATTTAATACGTAATTTTCCGCCTTATATCTAGAAAATCATGATCCTTCTTCTAATTCTACTTTGGTCAATAGAATTATGTAAACTACCTGCACGATGCCCTTTGAAATGATGCCTCAATTTTAAGAATGCCGCTAATCTTGACAGTGCGACAGTATCACGGTGAAATCCTAGGTATCTAATCAGAGGTGGGTCCCGCCATGATTACTATATATTTTTTTGCCATTCATAACGCTTGCGGTTGCGATTGCATCGTTATATTATTACACCGTTAGCTTCTCAAACCCCCAATTTTAATGCCAATTTCCTTTCTTAGGAGAGAAGCGATCTTATCTTTACTACGAGTTAATGATGCATTTAGTTCCTTAATCTTAATTAGCCGTCAATTAGGTGAGCTCCACTTGAGTTGCACCAAATACATCCTTCGTACCACTCGTTTCTTTCTTTTCCTATGCAACGAAAAATTGTACACACAAATCAAAATCGAGTAGGTACAATCATGTATGGAAAATTAAACCGACCTTAAGCACGGTTAAGTAAATTTAGAACACATTGAAATTGACTCGATCTCAATATCCTTAAAGAATGAACGGAGTGCGAGCTTTTCTTCCATTTGGTTTGGTCTTTAACAGCTTCTGTTCTTACTCTGAGATTGCCACCAATAGGTGGTCGGGATAGGGTGTCTGCCAAGGCGACGTCGGTACATTGTGACTTCACATAGGATTCAGCGCAATCGACATTTTAGCGATCCGTAACTCTCTTTCACGAGGCAGCAAACTTTAGCTAAGCTTTGTGACCTCTTGAAAGACGGGCGATCCCCAAACCACCGAGCCAACCATACTCGGGCGGTCAACTCCGCTTTCTTTATGAACAAGCACTTGAAGTCATGGCACATTTTTTCATGAACCAAACCTTGTAGACTCGCCACTGTTGAAAGGTTTTCTGTGTCCGGGGAGGATGCACCTTCTACGGTTCAAACCCCGTCCTGCGGCGCCGCTTGCGGGCCTGCGATGAGCCTCAAAATGGACCAGTTTGTACTGCTTTGACAATTCGAGGTCTATGACACAATTGTAGGACCTTTGTACCATACATTTCTACCTATATTCTAAGAGCCTCTAATCATGTGATGTCTGTACTTTCTCGGAAAAATTATCCAAAAAATTCTAAACATATTACGCTTTTGTCAATTCAGTCCTGAACCTTTTTATTTTCAATTGAGTCCCGAACCTTTTCACGTTTTGTCAATTGATTTCATCCGGCCAATTTTGATCGGAAATGGTTGACGTAGATGACGTCTGTCCTACGTGGACGATCGATGCTGATGTGGACAATTTTTTTTTTTATATAATTTTTTGTATTTTCAATTTTTCCTTTGTTACTTTTTTCTTTTTCCCTTCGTCGACGACCGCCAGGCCTCGCCGATGGTCGATGGAGGTCACTGGCCTCAAGCGAGGGCCACCCTCACTTGGGCTAGCAAGGGCAGCCCTTCGCCAAATCAGCGAGGGCGAGGAATGCCCTCGCCAACTTAGGGGAGGGTGGCCCATGCCCACCAAGGCGAGGGTGACCCTTGCCCAATCCGACAAGGTCGGCTCTCTCCAGCCTAGGCCCGGGCAGCGCTGATCGGGCCTAGACTGTCATCCACGTCAACGAACTTCCAACCAAAATTGACAGGATATACTTAATTACCAAAATGTGAAAAGGTTTAGGACTCAATTGGCAAAATAAAAAGTATAGGATTGAATTGACAAAAATGCAATAGGTGTCGGACTTTTTGGACAATTTTCTTGTACTTTTTCTATGATGGGAACATGTAATATGATAAAGGTTATTCTTCACTTACGCCTAAATCTAAAAAGCCAAAAAAAATTAGAGATGCTTTCAATCTAGTGAAAAGAGCAATCTCAGTTGGACACACCTTATCAGCCCACAAAGACGATGACCTTAGGGCTAGCGTCTAGCAGTAGTGATTAGAGATGTCCTTCATGATCGCACGATCGATCGATAATAAGAACACTTAACCTCGTTAGGTCATCCTACTTATCGTTGACGGTAGACACTCAATTTCGTTCTTGAAATCAATATGATCGAATCTGGTTGTGATAATTTGCTTTAGGAGTCGTCTCTTCTCGCCCTCTCTAAGTAGAAGCTTATCTTACGTTCCTCTCTATTTCCTACGCATGTATGTTTGTGGTGTTGGGAGATTGTACATGTTAAAGAAAACAAGATTTGATTATAAAGTGAATGGTCCTATTAGGGGTGAGCGGTTCCAGGGTCGATCCAGGTTTCAAGTGGCCCGTCTCAACAAATTTTTCAATTTTTGGAACACAAAACTTACTCTGCATACCCTGAGACCTGGAAAACCTACCATATCACAGGTTCCAAGATCTAGTCAAGTTTCACATGTATTCTTAATTGAACGATTGCAGTGAAACATCACTTCTAATGACCAGTATTCGATACTACAATCCACCGATCACAACTTATACCTATACATACGAAGAATATGAGATATCAACAAAGTAAAAGTCTATATCACGGATATTGTCGGAAATGGAAGCTTAGACTAGTAGTTACAGATTACACACTCATTATCCGACGCTGTGGAATGCCGCAAGATTGCCTGAAAATATAGAACAAGAAAAATACAAAGACTTGTTCTAAGAACCTAAAACCTACCTATCGGAACCGGTTCTCCAATTTTTGAAATTTGTAATCTACCCTGCATATTCTAGAATTTGGGAGCAGACCGGTTCCCACCGGTGCATTATTTAGTTTTCAACTTTACCCCAAAACCATGCTCACCCAAAGGTTCTATATAAGCTAGGACAAGATTCTTGTCCAGTTTCAATGAGTTCCCTAAGCCTTCTGGTCTCCACGTAATTCCTAACTCAATATAGTACACGAATGAAACCACACTAGACTTGTCACCTCGTTTGGTTCACATCCGGGAACTTGGGGATGATGGGGGTGCTACTCTCTTTCCACCATTGATTTCCTATTTGAGAACCCAGCAAAAAGATGCAATTTTCCTATTTGGGAAACATGCCGTCATCGCCACGAGAAGTAACGTCACTCTGGTTAATCGATTGGATTAAAGAGGGATTGAACAAAAACATCGCGAGCGAAGTCCCAAGAAAAAAAAAATTCCAAAAAGTGATGGGGGTCGGGGGGGACGTGGGGATGAAATTATTGTGTTAGTATCTTGAGAAGTAGTACTGCACCATGTGCTCTCTCCATCTAGCTGGCAAGTGAAAACCCCACGACAGAGAGAGAGAGAGAGCAATCATTGAGTGGTCATGTGCAGAAGCTTTAAGTTGAGAACAAAAAAACATCTAGGGTTTGCTCCATGGTATATGCTGGTTTCTGGTTTCAAATAAGCAACCACAGCTCACACAGCTTTGATCATTTACATCTTCCCTTAATTTGTTCGATGTCCGAGTTGGGTGAGGGGTCTCCTGAACCTCGTTTCACTCAGCAAACTACCGACCATCTATACTATTATAGGCTTGTAAGAGCATGCATCGGATGTGATGACAATTATTGTTCTATGTTATGGAAGACATTTGAGAGAGGAGAAGGTATAGTGTAACATCGATGAAGATGTCATCTCATTAAAGAGCTGTTGTTTTTTGTGGATAAGAAGTTAAAACAAATTGATTTGTAAGATCACCTGAAGAGGTGGACTAGTTGAAATACACGAAAACTGCCCTCGAAACAATCTAATCGTACCTCTGTCTCTCTCCTATCTGTCCTCGGTGAAATCACTGCTCAGCCAGGTGACACCACCACCATCTTTATAACCCACGACCAAGCAGTTCATCAATCAAGAACAATGTTGCCAGAGATGGTGGTTGCCGTTCGATTAACGCTCGTCGCTCCTGGAAATCGATGAAAATAGTCCATTGGACCGTAGAGGGACGAATTACTGTTCTTCTTTTTGCATACGTAGAGCTAGGCCCACTTCTCGTCTCCCTCGTAACTTCTCGTCCATTCTGTCTAAATTCAGGCGCAATCCACCATATTTTACCCACCATTAACCCCTACAATGGCTGTCCCTCCCTTGATGTCAAGATCATTTATTCCCACTGAAATCCACGCCGTAAAACCAATGCGGACCACATATTTAAGGACAATTGTGAACGACAACCCAAATCTGGAGGAGGGTTAGTGATTGCATGGCATTTAACTCAGATGAATAGCATATGCAAATCATAAGAGGAGGGGTTGAACCCGACAGGAAGATCGGGGGTCCATGTTGTTAGTAATGGCCACGGGCTGTGCCTAGGCCGGCTTGGCACGTTTATGTGCCGGGCCAAGCATGGCATGGGGACAACGAACCCTCACACAGAGCGGCCATGCCGTGCCCGGTACAGACCCTTCTTGAAATGGGTCCTGCCCAGCCCGGCCTGGCAGTGGCCGTCGCTATCGCGTACGCGAATATTGGGACCAGTGGCCTACTCTTTTACCTGATCTTTTAGTTTCTCAGAAGGGTCGTCCCCCTGTTACTTTTATGGTCTTAATAATAGCAAAATACATGTCCCAACATCATCGTCTCGTGCCATACCATACGGATACCAACATACACCAGAGTCTTGTCTCAGATTCTTCGGAAATACTGGGGCAGGATTGGCTAAGAACCACTCAACCAAAGTGCAACACACGAAGTACAGATGGGAATCTGCCCCCACAACCGTGACCATGTCTATGTCTGCTTTAGCGCATTATGCATTGGAATCATCTGTGACGATCTTTCCTTCAGAATGCCTTCCAACTCCTTTTCTTTCCTTCCCCCAATAGCATAACAACGTTGTTTAACCAGACAGGCATTGTCTGGTGACAGTGCCCGGATCCAGGCCGAGTACAAAAAACACCCGGCCTCAAACCAGGCTCAGCTAGAAAAACTACTGTCACCGAGCCCTTCTGAATAATGAGGGGAAACTGGGTGAAATTCTCAGTAGCAGAACAGCAGTTCGTCAATCTATAAATCGTTTGGCATTCTGATTTAGTCGGCTAGCACACGCAGAAAACGCGATGGACTATAATTTTAAATAACCAAGATCTGAAGCGGTTTGCATCTCATAGTCATCACAGGAGACAAATCCCTCCACAATAAAGAATCTCCATTTGAGTTCTAAATGAGACATGTTGTCCACCTCAGCAAATCTCCTAAACATTATGTTTAACAGAAGATGACTGACATTGCACGGACAGGAACTTATAAGACTTGTCCCCAGTTTCCCAACGTTATCATCATACAAAAAGAAAATTATCTGCAAGCGAGCAACTTACAGATGATTCAACTGTAATAGTCCATCCATCCAGAGCTGTTTGTGTTGCCTTCAGCCCACAACCATCGGATGAAAACACATTTGTCTTACCTTCAGCCTACAACGACCAAAGTATGACAACACACTAGCACAAAAGAATTGTAAATTGACCGAAAATACAAGCTCATGAAAATACGGAACCTATACAGCAGATATCATTCCTTGGAGTAGTAATAAGGATGATACAAAATCAATTTTCAAAATATTCCTCTGCTACTGTAGTTCATCATAATTCACCCCATAGTAGCATCCCCCCAAGATTAATTGCAAGGAACAGAATAAGTTATTCTGTCTATCCAAATACTCAACATCATGCGTATAGTTAATTTACATTGACTTGCTAAAGTCGACACATTTGATATTGCCAGCTAAATGAACCGTCTGTAGCAACATATTTTGTCTAGTATTTCACAGTAACCAGTCGATGCATTTCAGTTGAACAAAATTGGGGCGGACAGAATGACGACTAGGTGCAGATCATAATTGACAATTCTTCACCAAGAAATTCCCCAACAAAATAGTAGAATCTAGAGGGGAATACGGATTGAGAAAGAAACTTTGACCTATACTAAACTTGTTTACAAAGATGAAACGCTTGACTAGCTCATGGAAGAAGAGAGAGAGACCTTAGAAGTCGAACGTTTACAAGATGCTCTCCTATGCTATAGGAATAGGCTCTAAAATTCTTCTTTCAAACCAGATATCATCAAGAACAACCTGAAGCTGTTCACGAAAAGCCCGCTATAAACTCTGAATGTTTAAAAGAAGCGAGACCTGAAATGAATCATTGTCTGACAGTTCCATTATTCTGCTGCTTTTAAGGTCCAAAACAGACTGTTATTCAGGAAAACAAATTTCCCCAGGTCAGGTCAAACATTAATTAAATTCATCATTAGACCACTTTGACCTACTTCACACCTCATACTGAAATAAAGGTATGCGCAATGCAATCATATACTTAAAAATACCCAATTCAATCATATACGTACTGCTACAATAAAAGAATATTCAAGATAGTCTCGCTAACAAATGAGAAAAGAAACCTATACTGATGGAATGTCTTCTATGAGTTGGTCTCATAATTGGACCCAATCCGATTCTGTTGCTCTCACATGACTAACCACTTAGCTGCATGCCAGTACACAACAAACCACATATCTTTTTAAACACCCTGAACAATATTGTAAAAGATGTGGAAAATATCCATTTAATTCCTTCATAAGGACACTTCCTTTTCAGCAGGAAGATAAAACACTTTCCCTAGCAGCTGTCAATCCACAGGAAAGCATGAACAACCAGGAAAAAGAATGACCCAAAACAATGGCAGCAAATCATTAACATGGTAAAAGTAATTCTTTTGGGCAATAAAAGTTGTGAAATGCAAAGACGAAACACCAAAGTCCCAGCAGGGGAAAACAGCATTAAGTGTCTGAGGTGATCAAACCCAGATATTCTGAAGATAATCCTAGCGATATCATAGGCGCAAAACAAATAGATGAAGAACTTCAGAAGCTGTTCTTGTCAGCTTCATAAATCAAATGTACAGGGAAGGTCATACAACCGTTGACAGTCGCCAATAAACAGCTGCTAGACTTCTATCATGCAGCAACCAAACAAATGAGGGAGAAGGAAACTATCTTTAACAGAAGAAAGTTAGCGGAGCTGTGGGACCTAAAATCCACAAAATACAAATTTCCAAGAATTTAATGAGGGGCATTGAATTCTCTTTGGATATAGCTGAATTTACCAGGTCCAGAATATCGCAATAAATCTACAACCATCAATTTCAGTTCACCTGACCAACTCCAATTTACGTGAGCAAAGCATATCAAATTCAAGATAATATGAAAAAAGGTCCTCCATTAGCTAGAAAAGAACACGGTTGACTAACTCACAGATGCTACAAATTCTCAAATTATGACACACAAAACAAGAGTTGTACGTCTGAATGCACGAAAGGTTTTACCAGAAAGAAATTGATGACACGGATAAAAATATTTGCTAAGCTTCGACTTTGGTTATCAACATATTAGTTATTCGTTGCGAACTTGTGAATGTCATTTCCGGCAAATGAAACAGCTAAGCGCTGGAACATTGTCCTCACCCTAAACTTCACTATTAGAACAATGAACCCATAGGACCACAGCTCAAAGTAAAACTTTGCAAAAGAGATACCACGAATACAAAGGTATAAAGTACTTACCCTTATGCTCCCCTTCCTCTTTCCTCAACTATTTGACAGTTGCAAGGACCAACATCCGGCTGAGTTCAGCATCTTATACCTAAATTCTTAACTCAAGCTTACTGGTAAAATGAACAGCGTACTCGCAAAATACAGAGCAGCAAAAAACAACTACCATCCTGCCGATGCCCGAGAATTTTCATGGTCTGCCATATAAGTACATCAACAGAATTAAATGGCTCAAACATGAGAAGATAAAATGCTGGTCAAATTCCCAATCAATTTGCAAAGAAAGCACACAAGCATTCAGATTTCAAGTTGACAAAGTACCACGCGACCAGGGAAGACTTCTCTGTGTTGCTATGCACCATCCACTAACTGTATAGGGGAAGGATTTCAATGGAATTTCATAATGCTTTTATTTTTAAAGACGTCTTTTCGGCCAAATGCGCATTAATTACGATCTCTTCATTGGATCATTTACCACAAGAATATATATAGATTTAATTACGGAATAACACAGTAATCAAATTTCCACCTTGGTAAGAACCTTTGACAGGAAAAGTCAAACAAAGTTCATGATTACGCATTACTACTAGCAGGTTCAAAGGTTACTGTCCAAAGACAAGCACCTTCACAAATACATCTTCTAGTTTGTGAAAGTTAAGTCTTCTGACACATGATGCACACTTCCTGAACAAAAGAGGTCGATATGTGGAAAAGTTTGAGAAAAAAAAAACTTCTTTATGGAGCATCGTCGAATGACTAAGAAAGTCACTTCTTCGTTTTGAGGAGGATCCAGGCATGCGCTAGTGGACTTATCCACAAATAAATAGTTTGTACAGCATGCTAAGGGCCTTTCAAATGTGACGTGGAGTGACTTGAAAAATTCAATTGAACAGCATTCTTCAATTATAACAAGCCTGTATGAAAATTAGTAAACTTCTTCAGGAGAGAAGCTTCTGTTCTCCCAGAATGCTTACAGGTTTTTCTACTTCTTTGCTGGACAAAGCACTTCTATTCTCAATCTCAAGTACCAGTTGAAATAAAAATGTCTCAAAATTGGCCTATAAAGAAGAAATATCCATTGTTGAAATAAGTAAGCTTGTGGAATGATGTCTGCCACATCTTTATAACCATGGAACTTTGCAAGACTACTCAGCGTATCTCAGTTACTCTGCTCTCTCACAATATATAGCTTGATATGGGATTTTAATTCATATTCAATAATGCTTTGTGGCAGTTGTTTCTGCCACTAGCTTTAATAGAGCGTTTGATAAACTTTTAAAAGCATATGCAGGTATCTTTCCACGCTGCAGCATAGCAGGTATCTAGTAATCTATTGAAACACGTTAAAGAGATAGGAACGTTATCCTTAATGTACTTCAGCCACAGTTTTTAGTATTTACAAATTGAATGCACAAAAAGCTATGAACTCCTCATACTTCCAGCACCTCAGCAACCGTGGTTAGTCTAAACAAGAATACTGGCAGATAGAGGAAACTATCAGCTATATTTGTAAGCAGCATCTACACAGCAATTATTCTGTGCAACAAAGAAAGATTTCAACTAAACGAAATGATCTGCCATTTTATAGAACCCAAATGTGTAAACATAAAAACCTAAAGAAACATCAAAACATGTACTACTCAAGATTTAGAAGATACATCCAGACCATGCAAAACATTTGCATACTTCTCAAGCCGAGCAACATCACTAAAGTGAACTTTTCTAATCTTATGAAAAGCGTGCAGAGTCAACAAGCTATCTGACCCGGCCTGGTGCGACTGCCCTACAATCCTCTCCACCCCAAGCGCTGTACACACCCTATCCAACCCTCCATACAAATTCTCGCAAAACCTAATCAAATGCTTAACATCAAAAACCTTAGGCCCAAAATATATCCTAACCAGCTTCAAGAACTCCTCCAATCTGTCCGGCAAGTCTCGCTGCGTCAAGGTCTTGACCAAATAACCAAAATCATACGCGCAGTGGAACGTGACCCAACTCACCTCGTCGTTGCAGACGAGCCCCGACGACATCAACAGCTCGCCAAACCGGACCGACGCGGCACCCATCAGCCTGTTCATCTCAAAATTGATCCCCTGGTTCCGGAGCATCGCGACGGAGTCCGGGTTCTGCGCGTCGCGCGCCACATCGAAATCCCTAAAATTGAACTCCCAGATGTAGACGTACTTGGTGCCAAAATCGGGCAGGTTGCCCTCGCCGTCGGACAACGTGAGTCCGATCTGAATCATGTGCATCCGGTCGACGTTCGCTTTGAGGAGGCCGTAGTTGCTCTCCGGCGGCAGGGGGCGACCGCCGGGGCCGGGCCGGATCACGGTGCCCGGGAACTCCGTGTCCATGGAGATGATCGGGTAGCGGTCGACGACGGATCGGATCAATCCGAACTCGAGTTCGAGGTTGGAGGAGACGACAGTTCGGATCAAAATCGGCTTCGATTGTGCGTAGCTCATAGGGCCCGATCGAGAAATTCGCTCGACGATACGGCGATGCGATAAATAAGCATGTAGAAGGTGACGAATTCTGGTGATTCGTGCGCGGTCTAGGGCTCAAATTTTTGAACGCAGAGGAGAGAAGACGACGTAGTACAAAAAGAAGAGGGAAAGAGGAAAGGAGGTTTTATGAGAGAGCGAATGAATCTATTTTTTTTTTTTTTTTAGTGAATTGGGAAAATTCCAATTAAGGACCTCAAGTGCTTAATTTCTCAAATAAGAGTCTGAAGTTGACTTTATTTCAAAGAAGAGCCTGAAATTCCTTTATTGTCTCAAATAAGGGCATGAAGTGGTCATGATTGTTTCAAATAAGGGTCTGACCTCGCCGGCCGACCAAATACTTCGACCGATTAAGGGCTTTTTTTTTGTCAAAATACAATTTTAACTTAATTTTTAATTAAATTAAATAAAAAAACTCAAAGTAAAAAAAAAAAAAAGCCTATACAGGCGGGAGGGGTCTCTCATTTTTTTTTAACTCTTAGTTTTTTTTTAAAATTTTGAAAAAAGAAATAAATAAATAAATAAATAAAAATAAAAAAGAATTAAATTACGAAAATGCCCCTACCAACAAGTGTGTCAAGCCTTTTTTTGAAATTATATAGCCACTTCAGGCCCTTATTTGAAACAATATCCATTTCATGGCTTTATTTGAGACAATGATAGCATTTCAGACCCTTCTTTGAAACAAGGTCAACTTCATGCCCTTATTTGAGAAAATGTAAGCACTTGGGGGCCTTTTTTGAAATTTTCCATGAAGTTCATAATAATATACTAATTTAATCATAAATCTTTTGTATTTGTGTCAATTAAGTCATTCCGACCAATTTTTTACAGGAAATCGTGGACGTGGACATGGTCGGTGCCGACGTGGATTTTTTAAATAATTTTTTGATTTTTTCCTTTTTCTTTTTTTGATTTTTTTCATTGAGGGCTGGCGTCCTTCCTCGGCACTTGGCGAGTGCCGCACACTCCTTCCCATATATGGGCGTCGCAGCCCTCACCTAGAGCCGGCGAGGACCGCGAGGCTCTCGCCTAGTGGCGGCGAGGGTTGGTTGGCGACTCTCGCCGACTCTCAATAATAATAAAAAAGAGTAAGAAAAGAAATAGAAGATAAAAAAGAAAACACCAAAAAAAATATTTAAATAAAGTCCATGTCAGCGTCGACTGTGCCATGTAAGACGACCGGCGTCTATGTTAGTGATTTCTTGCCAAAATTAGTCATATGGATTCAATTGGCACAAATGCAAATGGTAAAATTGATACAATTGAAAGGTTTATGACTGAATTGGCACTAATGCAATAAGTACATGACTTTTTTTTTTTTAACACTTATCCCATCTTTAGTTTGTAGATTAGACTTAGTCTGAAATTTTCTTCTTCTTTTTTGTCGGAAGTCTGTAAAGTTGAAGGTAATAAAATAGTAAGTACCTGACTCTTTATTGACCAATATTTTAATCAAGTATCTAAGCTTTTTATGGACCGCCACGTCGTTATTTTTTATTCCGATCAGCAAAAGACACCTTTTTTTTCTTTTCTTTTTTCTTTTTTCTCTTCTCACAACAAGTGAGTTGATAACTAAGGTTTCGGCTAATTCAGCCCAAGTTCAACTCTATCCCAGCGAAATCGAACTTATCTTGGCGAAAATCAAAATCCATAAAAAGTTTTAATGTAATTTTCCGCTTTCATATACCAACCCAACACTGACAAACAAAGCAATTAAAGACGAAAAAAGTAGTCATTTGTCACCGATGTTAGCTGCCCCGCTTGCCGCCATTGCCACCAGCTTCGCCGCCCTAACTGGGGTATGGTCGATTATGATTGTGGCCGGTCATGGTGGTATGTTGGTGCTTTCGTTTGGATCATGGTCGGCCTGGTGTGGTGTTGGTGCTGCGTGGCAGTGATGGTGGTGGTGCTGCTGCCATCTATGGTGGCGGCGGCGACTTGAACGACAATAGTAGGACAGCGGTGCTCAGTTCACGCTGATAGGCGGTGAATGGAGGCAAATCTCTTGACAATGTGATTCACGGACTGCAGCAACAAAGGAGTCCACTGCGAGGAATAGTGCACTGTCAAAGCATATACCACTTGTTGTGCAGTAACATACCTTGCTTGCGCTTTTATTGGGAGAATTATTCAAAAATCCTAAATCTATCGTAGTTTTGTCAATTTAATCATAAATCTTTTAATTTTGCAATTGAGTCTTACACCTTTTCACGTGTTGCCAATTAAGTCCTCCCGGCTAATTTTGACCTAAAATTGCTGACGTGGACCCCGGCCGTCTTAGGTGGACAAAATTTAATAATATTTTAATATTTTTTTGAATTTTCTATTTTTCATTTCTATTTTTTCCTTTTCTCCTGTTTTTCTTTACTTTCTTTTTATTTTCTTTTTGTCTTCCCTTCGTCGGCCATCGACTAACTTGGCGAGGGCCGCCCACGCCTCGAGCGAGGGCTAGCTAGGACCGCCCTTGTCGGATCAGGCGAGGGTCGCCATTGCCTAGGCGGGCGTCGGCTGCCCTCGTCAAGGCTGGCAAGGGCCGCCCTCGACAACGTTTTCCCTATTGATATTCATTCCTAAAAGTAAGATATTCATGCGACTGTTGTTCCTTTACAACGTTTGCATTATAAGCTCCTCATAAGACTAATGGCGTGCATGATAACCATTCTATTTCTCTGTTTCTGTTCCAAACCTATTTCTGGAATATGTTTGAAATAGAAACTCGTTTGGTAACGTAATTCTATTTTTCTATTTCTAGAACAAAAATTTGCTCCAGAAATAGATTTGGAAGGGAAATCAAAAACAGAAAATTATAACTTCTCGGAGAAACATAAATCAGTAATAATAACCCCTCACTTTTTCTCAAGTACTTGTCGTGAAGTCCTCCTCCTCATACCTCTTTTCTCTCTTCGCGTCTTTCTTCCTCCTCTCCCTATGGTAGATCTGAGTTTCTTCTCGTTCATCGAAACGGTCCTCTTCGTGTCTTTCTTCCTCATCTCCCCATGGCAGATCTGAGTTCTCCCCCTCCCTCCCCCTCTCTCTTGATTGGTCGACTCGATTAGGGCTTGTCGGGTTCCTGGGTGGCGTTTAATTTCGACTCTTTCCACCTCTCTCTCTCTCTCTCTCTCTCTCTCTCTCTAAGTCCGTCACTCTCTCCATCACCAGGTGAAGTTCTCTCTCCCTCTATCTTCTCTTGGGTTTTCTCGTTCCGTCATTTTGAAGGTTTTTCCACACCTTCGCTCAGGTAGTTTAGGGCTTTTGCATCTGCCGTCGAATTCGGCTGCGTGCGCGTCAAATTAGCTTTGCTGTATTTGCTTCTCGATGGGTTTTTGAGGTTTGATGCTGCAACTTGACGCCGCGACTGAGAATTTCTTTGAATGTTCGCTCTTTGTTGTTTTTTCTTTCTTTTTCATGTTTCTTGTTGAATGTTATCTGTAGTGCGTCCTTTGCTAACTTTTTGCTGACTTGTCGCTCGCATGTCTTTGTTAGTTTCGTCGACTCGAGGAAGGAATCCATCGATTAGATGAAGGAATCCGTCGACTCGATTAGCTGAAGCAAAGCGTGGAATAGTTCCGGGTGTGGGTTCTTGCGTGCTCGAGCTTGTTCAATCTTGCCATTCCCGATGTCCTTGCCGAATTGCCTACTCTCTAGCGCGCTCGTGCCCTGCTCATGCTAGCCAAGGCTGCTTCGACTCTCTTGGCTAGTAACTCCCGTCGCATTTTGTGACGTCCCGAAATTTTAAGGTCCATAAAATAAATATAATTAGAATTTTTGTGGTCTAAGGGTCAATTATTGGACGCGATTTATTTTGATCTGAAGAGAGATTTAATGAATCCCGAAGCCTCGATCAGAGACCTTTCGCACCTGAAACCCTTTGTGCTTAAAGTCAAAGAAAATTCAATTTGATTGACTGTGGGAACCCCCCCTCTTTTTCTCTCTTTTCCCTCTCTCTCTTCTCTTCTCTCTCCTTCCTCTGCTGCCGCGCCCATCTGCCCCCATCTCCCATCACCTTTTTATTTTTTTCCCTTCTCTCTCTCTCTCCTCTCTTCTCTCTTCCCCCCTGTTTTGCGCACAGTCCCCCCTCCTTTCTGCTCACCCGACCACCATCTTTCCTCCTCCTTCCTCTCTCGCCCGACGCCACCTGCAGCCACCGCCCCACCTCCGTCTGTCGCCGCTCCAGCCACCCTCTGGTCGTCGCCAGCCCAGCCGTCGTCGCCCCGCGAGCCCTTCGACCCGCGACCTCCCTTGAACCGCGCCCTCTCCTCCTCCCCTTTAGCTGCGACGCCACCGTCGTCCGGCCGTTCATCGCTCGTCGCCCAGCCGCGCGCCTCCCTCGAGCCACCCTTAGCTGCGCCGAGCACCACCCAGCCATCACCTCCTCTGCCAGTCGCCGTAGCCCCCCTGGTCAGCCACCGCCTCACGTCGCCGCGCGCCTCGCCGCCACCACCCCTCGAACTCAGCCGCCTCAAGCCGACTACCACCTCAGCCCGTCGTCCCTGCTCTCCCGAGATCCGAGCCGTTCAGCCACCTTCAGCCCATGAACAGTAACCGCCACTTGCCGGAGCCCGTCGCCGCTCGCCGGAGCCCGCCGCCGCCGCCGCCGGACTGTTTAGTTGTGAGTTAGCCCCTAACTCTCGGTTAGGTCGCTAATTGCGTTCGGGATTAGCTTAATTAGTCTAATTAGGTGTTCAAGTAGATTAATTGTAGTCGGTTTAGTTAGAGACCAGGTTTAAGTTAAATGACCGCAATTAAACAAATTAGACTAATTAGCTAGGTTGTCTGTGGTTAATTGGTGAATAGACTGAATTGTTTGACCGCGAGAGAGCGTTTGGTTAGAGCCGAGAGGGCGATGAATTGATTGACTGGTTGGTTAGTAAGCGATTTAGTCGTTTGTGATCAATTCAAGTATTCGAGTGCGATATGTTGATTTTGCTATCGACTGCTTGATGTGGTGATCAATGCCTGATTGCTGATTGCTCTGAATGGTTTGTGATTGACTGTATGAGGATTGATCACCCGTATTTAGATGCAAAGTCTGGTGGATAATGTGCATATTCATGTGACCATGTGTGAAGTTAAATTGCATATCTGAGCATAAAAATGGCTAGTGGCCGAGTCTTTAAGCATGATCGTGTGAGCATTTGACTAAATGTCGAGATAAGAATTGATTGGTTGGATGATCTGCTTGTGTGGTCATATGATGAGATAAATCCGTGCCAGTTGTACGATTTTTCCTGGTAAATTCGTGACGTGCCAGTCGTACGGAGCCACACGATTTATCGGACGCCGGTCGCAGTATGGATGGACCGAAGCCCATACAGGGATTCCTGGTAGTTCCGTGCCGTGTCGATTGGAACCACACGGACTATCGGACACCGTTGTCGGAAGTAAGGGACGATGCCCGGTCATGCCGGTAGAGCACCAACTGCCTAGTGTGCTGAGCACCAACTGTCTAGTGTGCTACGCACCAACTGTCTAGTGTGCGGGTCCGAGTGGCCATTAATAACCGGAATACGTGTGAAACATTGTACTTGCAAGCTATTGTGGTGTTCTGGCTATTGCCTTGATTGGTTGACTGTCATGTCAAGTCGAGTCTTGCATATGTGTGATCCAAGGCGTGGTAAGCTTGCATGTGATTGGCGTTATACTATTGTGTCGTACTGTGCGTAGGTCGCCTGAGCGAGTCAACGCCCTAGCCGGGCTTAGGCGCTAGCTCATTGAGATTTATTTCTCACCCCATCGTGGTTAATCCTTTTTCAGGTCCAAGGTGATGTTGAGGATAACGGTGGTGTAGCCCATCTTTTGGAGTAGATGAGAAGTTAACCTTTCTCGATCCCCCCTACCTTTTTGATTGGTCTTAGAGAGCCTTCCCGAAGAATGAGGTTGTATTTATCTCTGTTTAGCTCTGTAGGGTTATCGATCATCTACTTTTGGTGTTTTAATGGAAATGTTCTTTGACTGTTTGACTTTTGTAAGCTTCCTGCTTTGCTATCCTTGCTTATGATTTTGTCTGGGAGTGTTGCACGATTCCGCATGCGTATTATATTTCAATAGGTCGTTAGCGTGCCTGGGACGTTAACCTTTATGACCTGAGGCGATTGATAGGGATGTCACGAGCTCGAGGTTCGGGGCGTGACACATTTCCCCAGCCTTCGCCTTTTTGTCTTTTTTATGACAAAATTTGGGTCTGGGTCTTGATTTTAGGCCGCACGTTTCACTGTTTCGATTTCTTTGATAGTTGATAGCTCGGTATTTCGTGTGATACAGTGAGGTCGAGGTGTACTGGTATCGACTGGACCGACTTCAACGCCACCCGCGAGCTCACTCGGGTCTTGCTCCTCTACGACCACGGCCTCAACCGATACTCCCTCCATTTCACCGAGCAAGATTGGAACTTTGAATACCTTTTTTTTTGTTTATTTCCATTTAGCGTGCTGATTTATGGCTGACCATTGTGGTGGTCTGTCTACTTATGCTTTTCTGGTTGGTGTTTGTGATTTATGGCTGACCATTGTGTTGCCAAATGGTCCCAAATGGTTTTCATCTTCAATTCTTAGGAGACCAAGTAACAATCTGCAATTTTTTTAACTTGGAGGTCCATGTTTGTTTCAAGCTGTTTACCATGTCAATTGTGGGTAGGTTTGCAAATGCACTTCCGGAAGCAATATTCCTATAAATTGCGAAGAAAATTGATATAGCTGGTGAAGGAGCTATTTGAATGGTGCTTAACAGAACGATATTCCTACTTGGGAATGGTTATTGCATTTGTGAATGCGCATTCTGAGGCTCATATCATGGTTAGAGAGAGCCTTTATATCCATTGTGATTGCAGACCTGGCTGGTTCCTCCTGTTGTGCAGTTCAAATGATAGTAACTCTCATTATGCCGGGGGGCAAAAAGATAATATGAGATCCTATTAGTTTCCTTTTGTTGCTTAAGAATTGATGATCCTATTAGTTTTCTTTCAAGTACAAATCTATTGATTTAATGCTTTTATGGCCTTTTCCCCTACTTTTGACGAAACAATGCTCAACCCATTTTGATGCTGTCTACTTTTGATGCTCAACCAGTTAAGGTTAGATGGAATCCCAAAAAGAGACTGTTATGGTAAAGTGGACTGAGCCTTTGACCAATATTTTTGAAAGTCTGTTGGTAGAAGAAATGAAAAAGGGAAATCGCACCACCTCTACCTACAACAAAGCATAGTGGAATAACATACATGTTGAATTCAACAAACGGACAAGACTCGACTTGACTTTAGTTCAGTTGAAGAACAAGGCAAACAAACTGAGGACACAATATAGTAGTTTTAAGAAGCTTCTCTCACAATCTGGATATGGATGGGATAATGTAAACAAAACGGTCGTCGTGGATGATCCAACTATATGGGAGTCTCACATCAAGGTATCTCTTTACTTGGGTCATTTTGTTCTTATTGTGGATGCAAGCTTTGATTATGTTGTTGATGTATGTCATTATTGTGAAAATTGCAGGAAAATAAAGATTGGGCTAGATTCAGGCATGATGAGTTTTCTCAGTATCCAGATTTGTGTATTCTGTTTGGTGATACCTATGCTACTGGGGATTATGCATCAGGAAATGCAGAAGGCTTGGTGCTATCGAAGGGAGATGACAATGGTGGTGGTGGTGGTGACAATGGTGGTAGTGATGCAGGAGGTAACCCGGAAGAACTTAATGAACAACATATTCACAAGGAAGTTTTTACACCTGGCGTGTCTTCCACCCCAATTCGTGAGAAGCACAAGTTAGATAGGACTCCAAATTCCAAAAGGAGGAGAAAGAGTAACACATTTAATGTTTCTAACACTTGCAAAGCCCTTCAAGAAATTATCAAAGTAAGGACGAGTCAATCAATAAGTGGCTCCGTCGCCTGATAGGCCCAATCACCTGTAGACCCCTACTCCATTGGAGTAGTGGTGGCGTCCTAAATGGCATGCTTGACTTGGACCAGAATCTTTACAACAAAGCTATGAACCAACCATGCCTTAATGCCACGTGGAGAGAGGCTTTGATGATAGCTCTACCTAAAAGGAGAAGTGGACTTCTTGAATATCTTTAAGTTGATGTTGCGAAATATGCTATGGATTTGTATTTGGCTTAATTTCACTCTATGACTTATGTAATTGAGATACTGTGGTTTTTCTTATGATGCAATTATCATGACGTTGTGGCTATTGTTGAATGTTATTGAATTCCTTACTTATCTGTTGTGTTTATGTTCTTCTTTCGTGTGATGGCATAGGTAATATGGAGGGGGATGGAAGTAGCGTGAATAATGGTCAGGTAACATCAGTTTAATCAGTTCAAGAGGAGTTAGATGATTTTGATATTGATATAGTGATAGCATGGTTGTGCATTGTTAGGGTGGATATGTACATGACACAAGAGAACCAATTAGGGATAGCGTATTGTCAGGACCCGAATGGGTAAGAGAGGTTCTTTGTGGACATTCAAATAGAGTATATGAAGCTTTTAGAATGGAGAGACATGTCTTTCTCAACCTTTGTAGTTTGATGATAGAAAGAGGTTGGTTGGAAGATAGCCGATATATTAAGGTAGATGAACAAATTGAGATCTTCTTATCTATGAATTGTCACAAGAAGTCCAATAGTGTGAGAGATTCCAACGTTCAGAACAAACTATCAGCAAGTACTTCACTAAAGTGTTAAATGCAGTTCTCAAACTGGCAAAAGAGATTATAGTACCACCTTCCTTTGATGTCAACCCAGAGGAGATTCTTATGAATCCTTAACACGAGCCTTACTTCAAGGTACGATTTTCATACATTCCTCTACACTATCAGTTTTAATTTGTTGATAATCTTGTATAATGCTAGTCTTTGATAAAATGATAGGGTTGCGTAGGCGCTATTGATAGCACCCATGTGCATGCTTCTGTACCTGTGGCTAAGCAAATCCCATTTAGAGGTAGGAAAGGAATTACCACTCAGAATGTGATGTGTGTTTGTTCGTTTGATATAAAATTTACTTTTGTATATGCTAGTTGGGAAGGATCTGCCAACGATTGTCGAGTGCTCTCGGCAGCACTTGAGACTCCTCGCTTGGAATTTCCTCGACCACCACCAAGTAGTTTTCTTGTTCTATAAGGAGTAATTTCCTTTATGATTGTATTGCGGTTGCGTATCATGACCAATTTATGAATATCTTGTTATAGGCAAATACTACGTGGTAGATTCTGGTTATGCAATAGCTCCGAGATTTTTAACTCCTTTTAAAGGTGAATGGTATCATCTAAATGATTACAGTGGTACATTGAGAAGGCCAAGAATAGTAAGAGAATTGTTCAACTATAGGCATTCTTCACTAAGGAATATCATTGAGAGATCATTTGCGGCATTAAAAAACCGCTTCTTCATTTTGAGACACATGCCTTCATTTGCAATTCGAAAGCAATCATGTGTTGTGATTGCATGTTGTGCTATCCATAATTATATCCGTGATCAAGACAGGAGGGATAAGAACTTTTCACTATATGGAAATCCGGAGTACTCGTTTGGACCTACACAAGATGAGGTTACATCATATGCATCGACTGTGGAGGGAACCGAGATGAACATGCTTAAGATAGGTATTGCCAATGAAATGGCGAGGGATCATAATATGGCGGAGATTTCTTGAAATTGTGTTCTTAACTTTTGTAATGCATTTTCATTATTTGTATTTGAGAATTTCCTATCTTGGCTCTCATAATGTCATGTTGTTTTTTGGGATTTTCATTTGTATTTTGAGGATGACAAGAATATGAGAGAACAAATTGAGCTGCTATGGAAGTAGCTGGAGCACTGAGTCTACCAGCAGGATCAGTGGGTCTCTTTCTAAGGGATTATTTTCAAATGGCAACTCTTTATTGAGTTCTTGGCTTAAAGAACCCAACCTTATGAAGGAGGTTACTCATTTTCAAAATCCTACATATATTTTAAAGAGAAATGGGGAGCTCATGGAGGTAATTTTTCCTTTCACTCCTCCGTGTTATGTTCATGTACCAATATGTTTTTGATGGATCAAACTGCCAGAAGGTTGCAGTAGGTCCTTCAAGCTAATATCTAGATCTTAATCATGCACCATGTTGACGTAGTTTTGATGGTTTGAACAGGCATTGTGCATTAACTGGCATAAGTACACCGCGAGTGCCATAACGTTTGTACGGCGTTCACTTGAGTGCCATAACTTTTTTTTCGTTCACTTGAGTGCCACATCGGAGCAAAATCGTTTACTTGAGTGCCATTTCCGGCAAATCGTCTTACGTGGACTTTTTATTACTATTTTTTTTTCAGTGACACGTGGATTTTTTTAATATATTTTTAATATTTTTTGGAATTTTTTTATTTTGATAATTTTTTTATTTTAATTATTTAATATTTTCTGGAAAAAAAAAAGAAACAATTGAATTTCCCCCTTGGCCGGCAAGGTCACCGACGACCCTCGCCGGCCACGGCCTGTTCGCCCTAGGTGACAGCCGTCGCGACCCCCCAGGCCGTGGCCGGCAAGGGTTGCCGCTGACCCTCGCCGACCAAGGGGAAAAAAAAACAAAAAAAAAAGAAAATTTTCAAAATAACTAAAAAAATAAAATAAAAATCCATGTGTACATTAAAAAATTCAAAAAAAATGCTCCGGCGATGCCACGTCAGATTTTCCGGCGTCCACGTACGATTTCTAGCAGGGTAAATTGACGATAGCACTTAAGTGATCGTTTTTTTCAAATTTGTGGCACTCAAGTGAGCGAAAAAAAAGTTTTGACACTGAAGTGAACGTTGTACACAAGTTATGGCACTTGCGGTGTACTTACACCGCATTAACTCCATCAATGAGCGGCAAATTGCAGTTTCTAGCAATAGAAAGGTGAGTGATTCCTACACCTAGATACTAATATTAGTACTGATCCTCAAAGCTATCTATGTTGCCGGATTTTTGTGAGCATTTGAATTGTACTGATCACTAGGCAACTACTTGGTAATGGTGACAATTCTTTTGGCTACATGTTTGCCTCCCTTAATGCTAGTTAATGGAAAGATTAATTTATCTGCAATAAAAACTACAATCACTTTGGGGTCATAGACATAAATTGAACAGAACGAAATAATTTTTGACAGAAGCTCCTTGTGTTGCAATTTGATGAGTTAAACGCTTCAACTCCTGATGATACTTAGCTTCTAACATGTTTGAATAAGCGTTGCTGTGGCGACTCCATGATCTGTCACATTCTTTTACTCTTTATCGGAGATAAATTCTTCTGGCTACTCATACAGTATTCTTCATGGGTGGTCGTCTTATATAGGGTATAATTTTCTTCAACTTGGAACAAGAATTACCTTATAAAGAAGGAATAGAGCATGTATGGTCAGAAGTTGATTGGCCACATCTGGGATTTGGTGCAGCAACTATCGGGATGGGATCTTTGGCCATGCCGGGGAGAGACCTGACAGGTGGTGTAGCATTTGGTATTCTAGGTTATGCAGGCATTGGTGCCTCTGGCTTAGGTTTGGAAACTCGAGATAAATTCGAATGTCATGTTGTTAACTTTTGTAATGCGATGGATCATAATATGGCGGAGATTTCTTGAAATTGTGTTCTTAACTTTTGTAATGCATTTTCATTATTTGTATTTGAGAATTTCCTATCTTGGCTCTCATAATGTCATGTTGTCTGTCAATTTTTTAAATGAGTGTGCTGGGTTAACTCACCTATTTTATATTCTACCAGGCAAAGGGAGGAAAAAAAAAGAGCAAAATAACTACTGGCAGTGCATGTAGACAGACCATAATCTGTAAAGTCACTATCGTTTCCAATATGAATAATTTGTAAACTCGTGGTTTCGGAGCTGAAGAACCTGTCCGAACCCATGCGTCTCGCCTCAGGACTCTCGGTTAGCTGCCGAAATCCAAAAACAGCAGAGCCTCCTCAAAACATACGAGGTCATGGTTGTTCGCTCGTTTTTGCAACAAGAAATATCTTTCACCGAAATTCAGTTTTCGGTTTTTATTAAGAGGGTTCTGTGGCTCAACTCTCGAAAGGAGATTTTAGTGAGAACACGAAGTAACACAGATAAAAATGAAATGGGTAGGAAATCAATGGATCGAATATGGATTTGAAATCAACAAAGGTTCAGGCTACGTTACAATACTCCTAAGAAAGCAGTAGAAAGCTTTAAAATAAGCTGGAATTGCAGAAACTCTAAATGCTGAAAAAGAGAGTACAAGGAAGTTAAAGTGCAGACAAAACTTGAGTTCTTTTGGATGTGTGTTGATCTGTCTTCTTCTCTTCTCTTTCGAGTATTTGTTATTCTTCAGCTTTCTATAACCGTCCGTCGGTTATTTTCTTGCTTTCAAACTTTGAATCTTGGCGCCTTTAATAACTTCCCATTTGCACACGTTTTATCCGCCAAAACTTGATTTTCAACTGTCAATATGGCTTCAAATTTGAACCTTCTCCAATAACTGCCGTGAATTGTTCGCACCCATTATCCAGATTTCTTGCTCGTAACTTCTTGCTGACATGGCTAGTTCGGCCGTCCTGCGATTTCTTTCGACTTCGCACTCCTCTTACTGCTAACTCTTTATAGTTTCGGTATGTCCAGAATCTTACCGAATTTTGAAAATCAATGACCCTATTCTCTTACTTCCCGAATATCGGATTTAGACTTCTGGACATTTCGGTATGTTTCAGATAACTTACCGAACTTCTTACTGTTCCCGATTTATCGATTTTCGGGAAATGGTAATACTAAAGCCACTTCGGTAACTCATTATTATTTGGTGTCAACAATGGTCAAGAAGTTCCAGTCATAAATTCATAATAAGGACTCGGAGATTAATCAATTGCAGCATCAAATTGAAGAAGCGAATGTGAAGAAGGCAAAACTCGAAAAGAATCCGATGTTGATGCAAATTGGGACCTTGATGCTGCTGCTATCTCCATTGAACCTATGGTTGTTTATGCAACTTGGGAGATTGTGAATTTTTCAAAGAAAGGTCTTTGGAAGTAAAATCTTGGAAATAGAAATTTTGTACTGTTTTCAAACAAATTTTTGTTCCAGAAATAGAAATTTTATGTTGTTATCAAACGAATTTCTGTTCCAGGAACAGAAATTTTATGTCGTTATCAAACGCGTTTTTCTACTCAGAAACTCATTCAGAAAAATCTATTTCTGGCTAAAAATTCATTTCAGAAATAGAATGGTTGCCATGCACACCCTAAATGGGTTTTACAGTTGTGAATCACATGTAAGAACCCAATATACTAGTTTGTCTGCGTCTCGCTTGTTGCTCTCTACCGCTTATTATTACTTTTGAGTAGTTTATCCGATGAGTTTGTGTAATTCAAATTCTCTTGTAGGCTTTCAAGTATAGCGTTCTTCTCATTACTTAGGAGAGTTTGTACGAAGCGTAATCACCGTCTCGTGAGAAGACTATTCGCGCCCGCCTAACAATCTGTTAAACCATCTCGAGGCACATGCCGAGCGGGTCACGGCAATGTCCCTCTTCGCGCTTCTTGGTTGTGCAAAGATGCAATCAACTCTGCTATCCTACAGTCTAAGTCTTCTCTTTTTTCTGAATAAGTATGATGGGAACGAGGAAGATAAGAATAGAACTCAAGAACTCTTGGATCTCGGCAAGGATGGACCGCCTTTCGGCTGAGAGCACTTTTTCCATTTGTACTGATACAAGACTATATTTGAAAACCCTTTTGCATGTCGATCATGCAGGCATATGGTACTGGATGGCTCTTGTGCAGCTCTAAGTGAGAAGAAAAGCGTTGACCCGTGCGACCAAAAAAAGGTGACCGTGGCTGGGTTATACTACAATGATCTGCCCTGATGTGGACTCTTATAGCAGGGAAATGCAGCAGGGACATGGTCAAATCACTGTGTACCTCATGAGTGGTTGCGTTCTCTGGCCATCTTTTAGGGTTATCTAGGATTGACTTAATCCTTTCGTTGACCATCTACTGTCCTTTTCTTCTTCGTGTTCTCATCTGAGGGTGAGGATTGTTCTTATTGATTCAGTCCTAGGTAATACAGACGCTTGGATTTGCAGGGGATGATGTGCTGAGTTTTGCTTATGTTCTGTCTTCTCTTTTATTCGGCTTATAGCCGATACGATATGCTGAGTGTGCGGGTTTCTTTAACTCTCTGTCTCGCGTCACATGGCAATCGGATACTTGGCATACATATCTGAAGATACCCGCTGCCGCTTTTCGGAAGGATTTGAGCTGTGCTGCACCGGGGACATTTTAGAACTTCCGTGAGGTTATGTTTGACCTAGTGTCTTTATTTCATATGTTGCGTGCATCATGCGGTGAAGTCCTAGGAGTGTCTCAGCATGCTATTCTTGTTTACCATGAGATGGTGACTCGTATCGATGAAAGATCATCCTTGGCCCGTGTCTGAGATCTCTAATGGACCCCTCCACTTATGGTCATAATAAGCCCGGCTTTCATGTTACAGTCTGAGTCTGGTACTGAATTTCATCTATTAAGTGGACCCCATCTCTCTCTCTCGCTCTCTCTTTCCCGCAGCATTCTCTGCATTCCTCTAACTCTTGATCGAGTCCTGTTGGATTCAGTTCCAAGGTTTGAGATTAGCATGTTGAGGAACAGAGTTCGACCCGAGTTCAATCCTAGGAACCCCTCGTGGTTCTGTTCCTTTTTTTCCCCCTTCTTTGGGCTTAACTTGCCGGCACAAAGTTCCCTAGATTTCTTCTTATCTAACAAGTCCTGAATGTGATTTGATCCCCCATTTGTAGCTCCTATTCTGCTCATCAGTGTTAATTCAACTGCAACCACTAGAGAGAGAGAGAGAGAGAGATGATGATGATGATGAAGGGTGGTCATGTGCAAAGAGTTATTTGAGGAGGTTGGGGAGGAGTAAAAACCGAATTGAATAGGAGGGAGGACATGGAGAAAGAGAAGGGAAGGTCTTTACCAAAACAGAGAATGGCAACAGAAAGCTGGCATTTAGTGTGAAAGAGCAGCAGCAGCAGAAGAATACAAAAGAAAGAAGAGAAAAATAGCTAAGGATCGAACAAGAGAGAAGGGAGGGAGGGTTGGTATTCAATTTGTATTTATCATCTGACGTAATACCTCTCATTATTCTCAACCGCCCTCAATTACTACATGGCATTCAATTTCGGGTTTTTAATGGCCTCTCTCCCGATCTAAATATAGTCCTCCTCCTCCTCTTCCTTCTTTTCAATGCTTGAACCACCCAACCCCACACACCCCCACCCCCCCGTTTTACCAAATCAGCCCTTGGATCATTTAAAACCCCTCATGTGACTCGTCGCTATTTCGTTAATTGCGCGTTGGTTGCGTCCATCTGTGTGTGTGCGCTTTGTTCTGCTGTCACGACTCACGACCCTTTACTGATAGCCTGAGGCTTTATGCCGAATGTGCTCTGTTTTGTACAATCTTGACCAGTAAATTTTGCTGGGGCTGTGACCTGGGCTAGTAGCAGCAGATTTTACTGCTGATGTTTTAACCAGGGTAAAAAGCAAAGAACATGAAAGAGAAAACAAAGGGTCTAGAATGATTGAGCTAAGCAAGGTGCTGTTCGTAGCTGGGAAGTGCTTCATGTGCCTAAGATCAAATGTGCTATGGACAGTGTGTTCTTAGGAGTTGATCTGCTTTTGGCTAACTGCTCGGCTACCCGGGGCTTGGGCTAGATTCTTGGTTCCTGGGTGGATTCTCGGTTCTCGGGCCGTCGGATCTGTCGACATTCTGCTAGATCCTATTGTGGAGCCCCCTCAGTTCCAGGTGAAGTACATTGGCCATCCATCTCAAGCTCACCTTAGTCTGTGAGACGCTGTTGTGAGTGAACCATAGGAAAAAGGCCATGACTGGATGGGTCCAAAAAGTCCTACACATTTTCTTACTGCTTGTAAAAAAAAAAAAAAAAAAAACCAGCTTCTAAGTACAAGTTAAGAAATAGGTAGTTTCTGTCTTGAGTTGTCATCAGTTAAAAAAAGATTCAGTCAAACCCACTGAACATTTTCTAACTTTTTTCGCAGGTTGGAGCAGAACAGTCCTCGTGTGAAGACTTGTTAGATGCTGTGGCTGGGAACGACAGAGCATAAAAGTGAGAAACCAAACACAATCCAATCGAACACAATCTAACATCACCCTATGATAAGAAAATCTGGGCCGTTGCAGTTCACCAGATTTACATTGCCTGTTGCTAAAAGAGGGAAGAGAAAAGGCTGAGCTCAGGAATCTGCTCTAGTAATCCCACTAAACCTCCTTCTATGCCTAGGAAAAGAAAAAATATTGGAAAACCAAGAAATAAGAAACAAGATAGTGCCATTAGCGCTTCACTTTTTCCCGTTTCTTGATGGGTGCCTTTTCCATCCACATATATGCCCCGTTCTTCCCTCTGTTTTTCCTTGTTTAGGCACATGGAAATGAAAAATGAACCTAAAAATGGAGCGTAGACAGCACTATCTATTTTAGAGAGACCAAAACAGGAGATCAAAAGGAGGGGATATACTAGAAAAGGCTAAACATTAACTCCTAGTAATAACCGAATTTCTGGAGGGGCGAAAAAAGCTCTGTTTCCTCTGTTTCTAGCTCTTCCTGGTCCTCATGGTGTGGCTGGTGTTGATGTTGTCATGGAGGAAATCGAGCAAGACGGTGCTCTTGCACTTGGGGCACTTGGGCTCGTCCTCCGAGAGCATCACGTACATGAGGCATCTCGGGCACCCCACGAGCACCATCGACGTGGCCTCCGGGCTGTTGGAGTAGCGCAGGGAGGACTCGTCCTGGTTGAGCTCCGACGACACGCACGAGCTCGGCGGGGAGGTGGGCGACACAGTCGCCGACCGGGCCGGGGACTCCACCCTCGGGCCGGGCCTTGGCGGGGACAGGTTCAGCTTCAAGTCGAGCTTGGGGCCGTTGCCGTTCCGGCGACTCATGTTATTCGGTCTGCTGTCCAAATTAGTATATCTCTCCTGTCCGCTGGAAACAGAAAAAAAAAAAAAAAAACGTGTTTACTACCACAAAATCTTCAAAAAGCAATTGAATTGCGGCATGTTTGTGGATGATGGCAACCAAAACGAAACGAATTCGAGAAGCCGGGCAGATAAAAGCGCGTCGAATGGTTGAAGTTACCTTAAGATCGAGGAACTTTCGCAAACCAAGAGGGAGAGGACAGGGCTCTTCTAGCTCAATATCGGCGGAGAGCTGATTAGCAGGGGAGCGAGAGACCAAGGGCGATCGGGGAGGGGGCGGCTCGTCGGACGGCGGCGGCTAGGCTCGAAGCAATGCAAGAACCGACCCTTCTAACCGGTGGTGCACCATCAACAACATGGTCTTGATGTGGTTTGAATTGGACCTCTAAGGCCATTATATATAAAGCCAGAGAGCGAGAGAGAGAGAGAGAGAGAGAGAAAGAGAGAGATGGGTTTACTTTAAAAGCTTAATTTAATTATGGGGGAGAGGTGGCGGGGTATAGGGTAGAGAGAGAAAGAGAGAGAGAGAGAGAAAGAGGTTGAATGGAATTGAATTCCTGGTAGAAGACGAGCATAAATTGAGGCCAGGAAATGTATTAATTGTTTGGGAAAAAATCCCAAGATGGTGTTCCAGAAAGGGGAGAACTTTGGTAGTAAATATAAGAGCAAATTACAAAGTGCAGAGGAAAAGAGCTCTCTCATTCCTTCGCAACAAGAGTTGAGGGAACAGCACAAACACATACACAAACACGGCTTTTAAAGCTAAGCATCGGCCCAACAGGCATGCGACCCTATTGGTAAAAGGATCGAGAGGGGTGGTGACGCTAGTATCATAGGTGCGGGATTCAACTCCCACGCTCTGCAAAGCGGCAGAGCAAAAGTCAAAGAGAGGAGAGTTTGAGACATGACAGACCCAAAAAAAAAAAAAAAAAACGAAGCATCAAATTTGCAAAAACTAAAAAAATTAAGAATTAAAGTGCCTCAACCCCACCTAAAAGTTTGATGAAAATCTCCCAATACTATTGAATAGCAACCAAAGAAAGGGAAATGTACCTCCCCTCAACCTAATTTCCATACCACCAACTTCCAAATCACATTTATTACAATTGCTTCTTATAAAGGCCACGGTTAAACTCTGCCTTGGCTTTGTCTACCGGAGAGCCAATTTGCATTTTAGAACTAATCAGTGCCCATTACCGTGCAAAGTATTGGTGATGTCTTCTACTCGTTGGAGTCATTTCGCTCTCTAAGTTTCTTTACCGAAAATAAGTCGAATTCAATCCATTTATTTTCATGGAAAATGTAACCGTCGAAAAAACGCTTTGCCTGTTTTACAGTGTGTTTGGCGCGGTCGAGGAAAACCGGCGAACGGAAAATGTTTTGAGGTCAAAGGAAATGCATGAGCGGAAGTCTTCTTTTCCGAGGGTCCAATTAATTTTACATTAAATCCACTTCCAACCACCATAACCGGCAAAACGACTTGCCTCGGAGTTATTATGACCTAACCGACCTTGACTGTAGCCGCCCATGGTCGAGCGGCTAACGACACCGGCCCCTCTGCCAACAATGCCACTGCGACTCGCCGCCGGCTGGTAAACGTCGCCGCTACCGTTATTACATGCCAAAAAGCCT
The DNA here is from genome assembly GCA_029784005.1 of Lenwebbia sp. NSW1173648. Classification (NCBI taxonomy): domain Eukaryota; kingdom Viridiplantae; phylum Streptophyta; class Magnoliopsida; order Myrtales; family Myrtaceae; genus Lenwebbia; species Lenwebbia sp. NSW1173648. The sequence continues at coordinate 2,637,067 of JARCGZ010000008.1, read as the reverse complement.
TGAAATGTCATATGTAATGACTTATTTTCACATCAAGAAATTCCTTGAGGAAAGCATTTTCTAACTGGAATTGATTAACCGATCCTGGTCTTGAAGGTCTACAGCTGAGCCGATGTAATGCGACGAACGTTCTCTATTAAATTATTCTAAGCAAGCAATTGCTACACACAGCATCGACGTGCATGCATGAAAAAAAGATTCTATTCTTGATTTGTGGAGTAATGAAACTTAGTGGCGGTCTTGATCTTTGAACTTCTACTACGTTGTACTCATGCTTTCTTTATACTATTCCCCCAAAGAACCCTAATTTTTTTATTTTTGGTCGAAGAAGAACCCTAGTTGAGGCGCTTCACGAGCACACGAGGAAGCTACTAAAACTTGTAGACAGGACGATTTTCAGTTTAATGAAGATCTTTGACATGTACGTGGGATGTCATCGCAAACGTATATGTATAAATATACACACACAAAGATGAAGAATTAAGAAAATGGTCGGATGTGTAATGGTTTTAATAATGACATCCTAAGATGCAATATGTTGCTATGTCAGAGCATTTATTTATTTAGTTTTTAACAGATGATGCTGAATAATGGAAAGAAACAACCAAATTTCATTATTTTAATCATACCCTAGATGAGCACTTGGTATATGTTATGGCATTATAATTTACTAATGCAGTAGTAAAATGATTTTATGGGTGACATTTAAGATTTTTTAGTACTATAAGAACCTCTGGTGGGAGAAATAATCAGCAACAAATTGCATGCGATGCGAGTCGTGGGGGTGGGGTTGACTCTGCTTTTAAACATTGGCAAGAATATGATTTTTCTCCACATTAAAAGGCTAAAACTACATCTATCAAGTGGCCAATCAACTTGCATTTAGTGGCCAATTAACTTTGCATTTATGGCCGTTTTGTTTTGATTAGTATCTATCAATTTAAATAAGGAGATTAACAGAAAAAACCTAGGAGACCGAAACATGATACTGATGAACCGAAGGAAAAATCAAGAGAGAAAAAGCTATGAAATATTCCAAGTATATTAATTTGCCGTGCATGTCTGTGCTGGTCATACCTAGTTTGTTCGATTGTCCTTTCTTGTATTTTCTCAATTTTCTCCTCGATAAAAGAAAATAAATTCAGTTTTATTGTAGGAGGTTAAAAAAAAGAAAATTGGAGACACCCGATTATTCTATTTATTTTTTAATTCTCCGGATAAATGAACATCCGGAACTCTCAGTGTGACCCATTGATATCTACCATTGATGCGTGTTATGAGTTTATTTCTTTCACGCACAACTGAACAATGTTTGAAGCACACAAATACTTTTTTTTTTTCGGAGTAATCTCTAGAGAAAATGCATAATTCATGACTTAATTAACAAGATGAGAAATCTACTATTTAGTGACCTAGTTATATAAAAAAAGAAGAAGAAGAAAATAGAGTGACCCAGGTTATTTATATCACCATGAGCAGGTTGCAACGGTTCCTCAGGAATTCGTAAATCTAGGAACAGTTCACATGTCATCTCATTGCAGTTTACAGTACCTGCGAGGCTACGACTGGATTCTTTGTCTCCACAGCAAATGAACTGGGTCCATCCTCATTTTCTTCACTCTCTTGCTCTTACAAAGATAAAATAATATACTTTGATTTTTTCCAGCAATTACTGTACATTCATTCAAATTGATAAATTTCTCTCCCCCAAGATTAATTCACTCCTCGTTTTTGCACAAGAATTCGGCAAAATCGCGCAAGATTTATCGACGCCGATCTCTTGCGTGGGATAGTGACGCCTTAGAGAGGCGAAGTACACCTCTTTTGTTATTTGTTTTTCTCAGGGATAGGAAGAAAAATGAATTCGACTCTCTATAGCTTTCTTGATTTAAACATATCAATCAATTCGTACATTGATTGCATGACTAAACATGAGGAATTGCCCGTTGAAGTGAGAGAAACTATAATATATATATATAAGCCTATTGCATTTGTGTCAATTAATACTTAAACATTTCAATCATTTTCACATTTTGCCAATTGAATCAATCCGGTCAATTTTGACCTGAAATTGTTGACTTATACACCGACTATCCTACGAGACACGGCGGCACTGACATGAATATTTTTAATAATCTCGAATTTTCTAAAATTTATATTTATTTTTCTTCTTTTTTCTTTTTCTTTTCTATGGACCGAGGGTCGGCAAGGGCTATCGGCCAACCTTGGTCGCCCACAGGCGAGGGCTGGGATGCCCTCTTAGGCCATGGGAGGAGCCGGGACGAGCTGGCCTAGGCCCTCATCGGCCGCGACACCCGTCCCCAGTGCCGGGATGTTGCGGCCGACTGTGTCATGTAGGATGACTGGCGTTTATGTCGGCGATTTCTGGTCAAAATTGGTCGGATGGACTCAATTAGTTAAATGAGAAAATATATATGACTCAATTGACACAATTGAAAGGTTTAAAACTAAATTGACGCAAGTGTAATAGATTTATGACTTTTTTGGTAATTGTCCCGTTGAAGTGAATAGCAGGTTGCTGCTTCTTGTCGAGTGGGACCTAACCTCATGAAAAAGATTTTACGCATGACAACCGTGTTTATCGTGACTAATAAAACTATTCATGCCTGAGCTTGGATCGGTCCATTGGTTCTTGTTGTGTATGTTAATAATTGCATCAATCTGAACAGAAGAGGCTTTTAGGGTTTCTCATCAGGCATGCCTTGTCCAGATACATCAATGACTTAGGTAAGCGCTAGAACTTAGTCTTGTACGAAATCTTTAACACAAGAATTCTAAACCATGTACGAAAAATAACAAAAAGCAGAAAAAAAAAAAAAAACCTTAGAAAGTACGATGATCATCGCTGATATTCGTGATGACCAGTAGTTGCATTAAAAATTACGCAGAAATAGATGCAGGAATTAAAGATGTGTTTGAGTATCAAAATCAAGAATTAATTTAACTCTCATTGAACTTTTTTGGGCCAACAAGTGAAATAGAAAGTCAAAGTGGAATCCAAGTGTAGCTTCCTCTAACTAATATCTACCTTTGTATTGAGTATCAAACTCAAAGTATTTTCAATATGGTCTATTTGACGAGTGCCTAAGAAAATGTTTTCAATTTCCCACAAAGTCTATGATTGATATAAGATTATTAATAACCTTACGGTTCTAAATAATAGATAACGAAAACGTAATTTCATCTGATCTTATAAATTTCATGTAAACTCTAACTACTAATAAAATATATTTATCTTACAACAATTCAATTCCATATTTTTAAAAAATCAAAATCACTCCTTTTTTTTTACTCATTTATTAGTTTTCTTGCTGTTGTTTTTTTAAAGCTAGCCTCTCTTTATACGAAGCAAACCTAAGTGTAATAATTAATCTCGAACTTTCCCTTAAAACGCCAATAGGCATGCGACTCTATTAATAAAAGGATTAGGGGGATGTGGACGTTAGTATCATAGGTGCTGGTTCGACTCCCTCACTCTGTAAAGAAGCAGCAAAAGTCAGAGATAGGATAGACAAAAAAAAATGAAAGAACTTTCCCTTAAAACTTTCATGAATAGCCATTTCTATCATCAGAATGAATATTCTTTCGATTTTCTTGCCACACTCTCTAATTTGAATTTAGTGCATTCACTGTAAATGTCGGCTTACCTAATCGCGTCATTCGCCGCGAATCGCGCCATTCGCCGCATTTGGTCACGCATTAAATCCTCTTTCCCTCGATCGGCATAGCTTTTTTTCTATCGAAATTAATCTAATGAAAGCCGAAACGAGATTATAAAGACCTCAACGGACCGAAACCGGACTTCGTATGCTCAAGTTTGCTTCGCATTCAATGCGTAGCAAAACTAAACATCTCAATTAAGGAAGGGTTGGCATGAGCTTCAATAATTTTGGAGCCAGGAATTCAAACTTGGTCTAGAAGGGGACGAATTGAACCTCCTTTTAAGGGAATTGCGTCGTCTTCCATCCAAGCAGGCCGCTTTGCCTCGAATGGGAAGAAAACAAGAACATAAGAAAATGGGGGAATTAATGTGGGAGGTCGTCATCTGGTGAAATAATTTAATACTAAGCTGCTTTTTCAGTTAATGTGGAATTGAATTTGGAGCCCAGCAAAGGCCAAAAGAATTGCTTCGGAGCTTCATCATTATTGCTTTATTATTATTAAAAAAAAAGCTAATTTTTTATGATTATTTTTAGTGATCTTTTATTCAGTCGGCCATGGGATAAGTGTGGATTCATTTCATCGTTGACATAGGGCTTTCTCAAATAAATTCATTTGGGGTCTCCTCTATTGTTGAAGTTGGGATTGTCAGCAAGCAACGTCTTTACTGGTTTAGGTTAAAAAGAAACCTAATTCACATATAATGGCTAGTGAATGCCGGGAAAACTTTTCCTCCTTTGGTCAATCTGAATTTGCACACGATCAATTCAAGAAAGTTTCTATTTTTTCAATATTCATTTTACCAATGAAAAGACAGATTTTATATATCCACTAGGCCGATTGATTTAGACCCTTCGAAAAAGCCGGTGGTATCGTGCTATCGCAACAACCTTGTGACAGTTTTACGAGCACAATTTGGCAAACAAACGTGGTGCATAGTTCATATGCTAAAGTTCAAGTTATTGGATGAATGGAGGCAAAAATTTTGATATGAATTATATATAAGTCTGACTCTAATACCATGTTAAAAAAAATTGAACTATTTGGTGAATTGAAATTCTATTAATATAAAATTCAGTAAAACCAACGATCAAGCGATGTGAGATAGGGTCTGCAAAAGTATCGAGAACCGCCTAGACCGACCCAGAATCAGTAGTTCCCGATTTCGATAAATTAGAACCTGTGGAACCGATCCGATTCCCGGTTCCGGGTGTGTGCAACCACCTACCCACCCACCCAGACCGAACCGGATATATATATCTTAAATCCCTAATCTCGCTTGTTAGTCGTCTCATCTCATCTCAGTCTCTCTCGTCTCAACTCTCTCAAGCAACTCCCTCATTCTCTCCATCTCTCGACTCTCAACTCCCATTGACTCACGGCCTCTTCCCCCCCCCCCCCCCCCCCCCGGCTCTCACTCTCGATCGCCTCCATTTGCTGTAAGTTGGAAACCCTAATTACTGCCATTTGCCCTTTTGTTAGTTTCCTCAATCTACTCACTATCAAAGTACTAAAAGGAAAGTGAAGTACTCTTTGCACATGCTTGAAGTTTTTTGACAAACAATAGGGCAATTCAAGAACACAACATTCTTTTTTGGTGGAAAAAAAAAAAAGAAACTTGGTGGGACCGATTCATGGCTTACTGGAAAAGAAGCCACTGATCACATGAAGCTTGGTGGAATCGGTTCCGTGGACTCACCCGACAACCGGACCGGACCGACATTTCAGTTCCTAGGTAGGTGCATGGAATTAATTAGGTGGTTTCTGGTTTTAATTTATCGAAATCGATCCTTAGTGGGCAGTTCCCGATTTCAAGGTGGGAACCGCCCGCGTTCCCACCCTGAAACCGATCACCCATGTGAGATTATACTTTAACAAATCATTTTTTGTTGTTGTGTTTTTTCCCTCTTCAATCTAGGTTTTAGACTCATATTTTACATAGATATGTGAGGTTGGTGATTTATTTCATGCTCGAGATATAACTACTTAAAATGGGGTTTTCCTACATAAAAGGAAGAGTACTACATGGGACGACTTTTTATTGTTGGTGTCTTTAGAGAAAGAATAATCATGCCTTGCCTTAGTACATTAGCCTATCTCATAATTTTAGATGGTGACTTAGTGGTTGTGAATTCATTGTGCCAAGTCAGTCAGATACTTGATATATCAAACATTCAGGTAATATCATCGGTAGTTCTTGAACTTTTCTTAATCATTCAATGTCTCCCTTGATTTTTTATTTTTTATTTTCGATCTAATCCGTAGAATTTTCAATCGGGATTGAATGTGGTCTTTCCTTTATGCTCATGTTTAAATGTTAATATGTACAGTCAGGTCAGTTGGAACTAGGCAACTTTTATGAAAGAGAGAGAGAATCACCAATGTCAACATTTTCATCGCCACTTTCTCTATCTTCTTTAGATCTTTTATTGTTATTGTTGTTGTTTTGTGCTTTTTAAGTCATTTTCCCTCGTCACGCGAAATACCAACCTGACATTGAACAGTAGTTTGGCATAAACCTCCGTTCATGTTGGTAGATTTTATCAGGATGACCACATCATACTCATTTTTCTTTTAAAATTTCACTACATTGGAAAATAGAAACTAACATTGAATAAAAAGTAAAGATGGAAGGGCAATCGATGTTATTACCCATAAAGTATTTTCCAAGTGGTTGGACTTTAATTGGTGCGAGAAAGGACTGTCTTTGCAATGTAGCCGTCCTAAACATTTTTTTTTTTAAACAGTGATGATTTCATCGAAGAGGAAAGAAATTGTCGGATCTACGAATACAGAAAAAAAAAAAAAACAATTTGCAATGAACATCGTATTTTGATTAAAGCGCAAAGATGTTGCATCCCACCACATTTGGGTTGGATCAATATGAACTTAATTTGGTGGTCACACACGACAAGTATCAAAAGACTATCTTAATTTCTACTATTAAACGAGCAACAAGGAAAATCAAGATTAGATTCTATAGCAACTGAATACGGGAAAAAAATTTATCCAAAAAAAAAAATTACGTGAAAGAATTGTCAAAAAAATCATAAACTTTTTGCACTTTTGCTAATTCAATCAAAAACCTTTTAAGTGTGCCGATTCAGTCCTAAACCTTTTCAACTTTTGTCAATTCAGTCATATTGGCCGGAAATCGCTAACGTGGACGTCGGCAATCTTACGTGGCACCGTCGGCGCTGACGTATTTTAATATTTTTTTCAAATTTTTTTTTTTATCTTCATTAATTTTCCCTTTTTCCTTTTTCCTTTTTCCTTTTTTTCCCTCTCCTTTTTCCACCCTCGCCTGACGCCGGAGGGAAAAAAAAGGGTAAAAAATAGAAAGAAAAAAAAGTCAACCCTCATTGGCTGAAAAAAGAGGGAAGAATATTAAAAAAATGGGTCAAAGAAGAATAATAAAAGTGGGTCGTCATTAAATTGGCGAAATGAACATTTGGGATGTGCGCTGCACGTAGAGATTCAAATGCAAAATGCAGCAAGGAAAGGAATTAAGACTACATTTTAAGATTTATTAGGCAATCGTGCTAGATAATTTATTTGGAGAAGTAATCATAGACTGCAATCCAAGGCGGACTATAATATATAATTTTTACGATAAATCTGGCATAATCTTTTGACTTCTATCTGTTTCGCGTCGAGGAAGGGATGACATCGTTACGGATTGAACTGAAAATCGGATCTCTATGCCTTGCACGAGCACCTTACACAGTCGAGAGTTGACCCTAACTTCTGGGGATCTCTTGATGCCAATTCACATCATTGAAGCATTTTTCTATTTTCTTCCTATAGTTTATGTTGGACAGTCCACACGAAAAATTCGCAACATGAGGATCGCCGGCTCTCAAGAACGTATTTGTCCCAAAATTTGCCACCTCAACGAAGGCCAAACTCAAGATTTTGACACGATGACTCATAGCTAAAACCCGACGGCACAAGCACAACTTTCAATTTAGATAGGAACACAGACCAACTTTATCAATGACTCATAGCTAAAACCCGACGGCACAAGCCCAAACCAAACTCGAAAGAGCGAGAGCTTGGCAAAATAAAATAAAAGGCACGAAAATTTGGATAGAATAAGTAAAATCTTGCGATTTGGTTAAGTGTTTATGTCCTTCTTTATGGTTCAGACGTATTTATAGTCACGACGAGCATGTGAGATTTTAACTTTGGACACGGGCCCCATAGGATGGTGTGGATTCGACGTATATCATGAGCTTTTAGAATCTCAATTCTACATTCTAAGACTCGTTCCCGCACTTTTCTCGAACTTTCAACCGGTTTGACGTCATGCGGGCTAGTCGCTTATGGCGCATGTATGCTAGACGTCTGTGCCACGTGTATGGTACCTGCTCCTGCCATATGTCTACCAATCACTTATGATAGTGTATGCCAATTACATGTGCCATGTGTACCGCTTGTGATGTACCAATCTTCATTCTCTTCTTCGATACCCGCTAGACATTTCAAATTTTGGCCCTTATAGTGACCAATGCCAATCTTGCATAAGCCATTTTACCCAACTACATGTGCCATGTGTACCTTTGATATAATTTGCATGGCTTCATATGATTATAAAGTCGCCATCTTGCTTAACGTGGTCGATACCTTATGAAATGAATGTCTCTCAAAATAGCCAATACATGTTTTTGCCAATTTTAGGTACTAATAGAACGAAATGCATTTTTTCCATAAGTTACAAAACTAACAGTTGTACATACATGACCATCTGATGACATCATTAAATCCAAATCATGTGTCTTAAGGGATTTTAGTTTCTTCATCTCATGGCAAAAAAGAGACATGATCCTTCCTTTCTTCTTTTGACTTGTGCCTTAAACTTTTGCATGAAGATATAACAGAAAAAGAAAATTGAAAACGCTGTTTAAGATGTGCAGCTAGTGGTCTACAACACACTTTAATCAGGATCGTATATTTAAGGCTCCGTTTCTTTCGCAAAAAATGAATAATTTAGAAAATATTTTCTTGAAATGGTCATTTTTGTATCGCCTACAAAAATGATACAAAAATGATGAACGAAAAATATTTCTATCGTCCACGAATATTTTTAGACATAACTTGTTGTCAACAATGAAAACATTTCGTGTTGACTAATTATTTCAAGCGATACCAAATAATTATTTCAGAAAATATTTTTCAAATCATTTATTTTTTGCAAAACAAACGGAACCTAAACCTTTAATCCATTTCTTTGGTAGGAGAGCAATACCGACAGTACCGAAGTTACGACTCCAGTTAAATTTAGTAAAAGTTAGTATTGAAGTAGAAAACATAAACTTGAATTGAAATTAAAGAGGACTGATACAAAGTACGAAAAACCCAAGAAAGACTCCTTTATATCGCCCCTCTTATCATGTTCGCAGCTAGTTGTCACCAATACATGTAAGTGGTGTTCCACTACTTCAAGCATGTCAACAAAAAAATAAATAGAGAAAAGGTCAATTGAGCTCACTTCAGATGTTTTAGTTTCATTTTTTGAAGAGCTTCTTTATCTCTCTTTTTGCCACAAAAAAAAAAAAAAGCAGCTTCATTAATGGTCGAGTAATGTCTATTTAACCGCTGAAATGGTTGGTCTAGTCCGAGTTTGGTTCCGTTTTGGAAATGAGCCTCGGGGAAATGCAAAAGCCCTTAGCCTAAGGGGCTTGGGGAAATGCAAATTGCGTTCAATAAAAGATCCATTGTAAAGCAATTTTGGGTTAAGAAGTGTTTGGCGCAACAAAAAAAAAAAATTACAAAGGGCTTTGGCTATAATTTTTTTAATTAAAAAAGATCAAACCATTGGGCAAATGGCTCAGGCCTGATTCACTTTCCAGATGCCTTGGTGGTGAAATGGTGGACACGCGAGACTCAAAATCTCATGCTAGCGCCAGCGGCCGTTGGCCGAGGTCGCACGACCTCGGACGACCCCCGGCGACAATTGCCTGGGTCGCGCTACCACAAGCGACGAGGCCTGAGGTCGCGCGACCCAGGCAACGGTTGCATCACCCCAGGCGTTGCGCGACCTAGGCGACCATCCCCTGGGAGGTCGCGCGACCTCAAGCAACGGTCGTCTGGGCTGTGCAAACTCGCCGGCCTTTCGTCAACCCTTCGTCGGCCCTCACCAATAGCCCTCACTCAAGAAGATGAACAATAGATCTAGGTTTTACTTTTTGAAAGGGGTAAAATTGGATTTTTAGTAAGGTTTTGAGGGCAAAATAGGTAACTGACTAATTTTTATTAATTGGGGCCTTCAGCATTCCGAAGCGAATATGCCGAAAACTCAATGCTGGTATTGTTGCCAAACACCCCAAATTTTTCTCAATGTGCTTTCAAAATACTGAACCAAACGCATCTTTAATCTCCCAAGTGATTTCGAGCCCCTGATCACGGGTTCGAAATCCATGTCGCTCTTCGATCTCGAGAACCCTTGGTTTGGCTATGGGGTAGGTTTGACTGTTCCATGATGTAGGGTAACCTTGGCTCTATTCCCACTAGCACCATGGGGCCGCAGTTATTACTTGGTCCAAATAAGCAGTAATTATGGCTTAAAATGAGGAGTCAATTGTGCATGTGGAACTTCTACAACTCTCAAGGAGGGTCGCTGATGCTGGTCGCACTTTTCTACTCTTCAATTGATCAAAGATTGGTGTCTTTTTATGATTAAACTGAGATACATGGAAATATGTCATAGAAACAAAAATTATACAAAGATTTTTTTAGGAATATTGCATCAAGAGTCCCGAATGTTTTGCCTCACGTGCAATAAAATGCTAAACACTTAGAGAAAGTGGAGTCTTATCATGAACGTTTTCAATACGATGCAATCAAGTCTTTTGGATAACCGCTCAATTAATTTTTGCTAACAAGATAGGTGGTGATTCGGCATGGCGATATTTAATAATTCAAAGTATATGCAGTGCTGACATGGCTCCAAGTCAGAAAATAGGCCAAATGTCGAAAAATAGAAAGAAAAAAAAGAAGAGAAAAACAAAGAAAAAGTTTGGAAAAAATAGAAAAAGGCCAAAATTGGGAAATAGAAAAGGAAGAGAGATCCCCCCAAGTTGCTCAGGCTGATCGTCGTTGGCGAGGGCTCACATGCCCTCAATGGTGAGGTGGGCACGATGCCCCTCGCTCCATCTCGACCTTTACTTTCTTATTTTGACTTTTTGAGAAAAAAATCTTTAGCCTTTATTTTTGGTTTTTCTCCGTTTTTTATATTTCGGGTTTTCGATTTTTATAATTATTTTTGACGTGGTGCAAAGACAGGGCCGCATATGTTAAAAGTTATTTAAAAACGTCACGTCGGATTCTAGCATGCCATGTTAACAGTATTGGTTGAATGATTACCCGAAGGACTTAGTTGCACCAGGTTCGGGATTTCATTGCACTTTTTCAAAGGTTCATGATCAATTGCATGTTGGGCTAAAAGTTCAGAACCGTGAGCGGAATTTTTATATTTTTCATCGCTTCAAAGTAAACACAAATAAAGTAAAAACACTTTTTCGCACGCATCAAAACAATCCACGAGAAATCTAACAACATTAGTGTATTTAACGAAGTTCATGGTAGGCATGGTACGGAATTCCCTTTATTTAACACATCGAATCAACGCAATTGCAATTACATAAATGCGCAAGTGGGGCAGGTTGCTTAATGCATGATTTAAGCAACGAGGAAGACAGATACCTTATTTTTGCTGTCGTACGAATCCTGGCATACCCATCCATTTAATATTCTTAAATATTTAAGCGGCTTAGTCTCCAAAAATCCATTATTTCTCACGGGAATCATAGTGGAAAATAATCATTTTGAATAACATGCAATATAACTAATTTATTATTTGTATAAATTGATAAAAAAAAATATTTGACTATTAAACCACACATTTATTTAATAATTTAACTTTTTAGAAAAGTTGACAGTGATCTCACAAAATCTCACACAAATTACATCGATCGAGATATAATGTAGTAAAAGAGGCGAAGAAACAAGAGTGCAAGAGAAACGATATAAAGATATACACTCTGTCCAACCATTAGGTTAACTTTTCACTATGTATGAATGTTGACATGTAGATTCATAGTTAACTTTTCCATAGTTTTTTGAGATTTGGATAATGTGTTTAAAGTATGGCCAGGAAATATAAAAAAGAACCTTTTTTACTTTTGCTTAATCCTAAAAAAAACAAAAAAACAAAAAGCCTTCCGAACTTGTCGTATAATGCATCTCATTTAGCTATCAAGCAAATTAGTATGACACACTCTAACTTTTGACTAACATAATTTCTTGACCTAATGATCTCTCAGCAAGATCAAAACGCATCGAGCAAGTGAATCCTCAAAAGGGAAGACTATTCAATCAAATTTCTTTTCTTTTTCTAGGAAAGTGGTACAACGTGGTGTGCACATTACGAGGAGGGTCACGGTTGAATAGGAATGTAATTAAGACAAATTGAATTTAGAGGGTACAGAGAATTGAAGGTGGACTTGAATGTGGCCATTGAATGTGGGATTCACGCCCATAGTCTCTCTTCGCATCTAACTTTTGCATGATGTTTTCTGATGCCCGCTCGGTGCAATTATTAATTGGGGAATTAATGTTTGTATGAGAGAGCAAGAGAGGGAGTTATTGGAGCCAAAGCCAACTTATTTTCCATCTTCCAACGGCTATTAAGATGGCGCTTTGATTAGTCGAGAGACTTGACAAGAATTGTAGAAATTAGGGTTGCTTAATGGTTCCATTTGTTTCGTGAAAAATGAAAGACGTGAAAAATATTTTCCAAAAAATGATCGTTTGTATCGCTTGAAATAATTAGCCAATGAAAAATATTTTCATTATTGCAATAAAAAATGTCAAAACCTTTTCGTAGATGATGAAAATATTATTTTCGATTATTTATTTTTGTACGCGATACCTGTGATCATTTTCAAAAGAAATATTTCCAAACCATTCATCCTCTGCGAGACAAATGCACCCTAAGGGTAAACGGATGTCCTTTATGCCGGTTTTCCTTTGCGTGGGCCGAAGCTTATGTCGGGTTTGAATAATTGAATTTTTTTTCTTGTATCTAAAGGATGTAATTTTTAGTATACTAGAGCATTGTGGTTTTTCCAACGTAATGTAAGGTAATCAAGCCACCCTTTCTTGCGCTTTTTTGGTATAACTTGCTCGATTAGTTCATCTTGAATAAAAAAGAATGAACTTTTGGGCTTTGATGATTGTCATGGTCTACAACCTACATGACTTAAGAATTCTTCCCAAATCTTGATGAGGCACATGAACACATTGTAGAAATCAAAATGATGGATATGCAGACACTTTTTTTTTTTCGGTGCATGCGTTGCTACTTCTAATCCCTTTTGTGAAACTAGCTTATTACATGGCCTGTTTATGGGATAAAACTGTGCGAGTATAGCCGCATTCTTTTGAACGGGCAAGTTCTGTATGCATTCGAATCATGTGAGCCGACTCTATCTTAGCCATTAAAAGGTGCGGGTCTTGCGTGAACCCCGTGATCTAATTCACTGTAATTGAATTAGCCCACATAAACAAGAGCTCACTTTGGCTGCACCATGATTAGGTGTAGCTAATAAGTACAACTTGAGACTACGCAAGTTAGTTTAATTTGAACAAAACAAGATTATGGTACTTAGCTACGTGGTGAAGAAACACAGAGAGATCGAAGAGAGAATCCACAGGTAGATCCAAAAGAGTTCGACACCCAATTTCTTATTACCCACACGAGCTTTGGATTATAACAAGGTAATGGGGTTAGATTCCCCTATAATCCGTACGTTGACCACCCAAAAAATAAAAAATAAAAATCGCAGAAAAGAATATTGACATATTGTGCATATCTTAAAAAGAATATTTCACTAGGCAAAAAAAATGACCCGACCGACTCAAACCGAACCACATTTTCGGGTCGGGTTGCATGCAGGGTCAGGCGGCGACCGCATGCACCATTTATGCTCATGTTGGGTTGGGTATCTATATGAACGCGATTAGAACTGAACCATTGAGACATTTACTTTATATTAGCAAATATCACGCAAACGTGGATTTGAGATGGTGGGGGTGGGGGTCAACGGATGAAGAGAAATAAAAATCGCAGAGAGCCTCCTTCCCAGCTAACCCTTAAATGTAGGTGGTTCACTAGTAATATCCTAACACGAATTAGATTAACAAACTCGATGGTCATAACTTCTTCTTTTATGATCCCATTCATGAAAACACGAATTAATCTAACTCTCTCAACCTACCCCGATCCAAACCGAACCGCATTTTTCTGAGTCGGGTTCTATGCAGGCCGGGACACGTGTCGGGTCGCAAAGAAGGCATGCATCATCCATGCGCGGGGTTAGGTATATGTGACAATCCGACTCGAATCGAACTGTTGACGCCTCTAATGCAGGATTTTATACTAGTAAACATAGCACAAATGCAGATCCGTGCACAAATGCAAATTCTTTATTCCCGATCCAGTTCCTGAAAACACCAATCGATCCAACTCTCTCAACCTCCACCCCCACACCCTCTCATTGAAATGGACGATGGGGGAGGGCATTTAAGGTTCGAGGTAGCGGCCATAAAAGATTTCTAGGGTTTCAGTCAATTCTCTTCTCTTCCCTTCCCTTCTCTTTTATTGAAACGCCATTAACGGATCCAATTCGTGTGCCAACCCAGCACCACCAAGAACTTCTGAGGAGCTGTAATGGCAGCCATTAAGGACATTCAAGATTTTGAACAGTAGAGAAGACAGTCGTAAATCTTTCTTTTTTTTTAAAATTTATTTATTTAATGTATTTTGCAGCTTATTAATGGAAGAATAAATTAGGGCATCCATTCTTGTGAAAAGGAACCTGAGAGGGGGAGTGCAGTCGAATTGAAGGAAGACCAGTAAGGTGGGGTGAGAGTAAAATCTAGATGCACTTTCCTATGAGATCCTTCAATGCCCTGTTTCCATCAATTAAGGTCACAGTCGCAGTCGCCTCTTTAAATAAGAAAGATTGGCTTTTTAATTAAGAGATCTTTCGACAGTATGTGATGGTAAGTACGAGTATGTGGGCATCTAACTGCTTCTTGCGCTTCCATTTAACACCCTGAGCAGATCATGAAAAATGGAAAAGAGATCGAGATTCGAGAGCAATGAAGTACAACACCAAGTACTCCGGCGTCCTCCGACGGCCACGGCCACTGGATTTGGCCTGATTCGATGTCGGGGGAACTTGATTGGACGATTTGTCTAAGTAGAGTGACTTGATTAGAAAGCCTTACGGGGACTTCTTGATTAGAAAAGGAGTGAAAGCGCAGGCTCGAGGTACAGCGCCCTCGGGCTGTCGCCAAGGCCCGGCGACCGGCGGAGGGAGAAGAAAAAAAGAAAAAGAAAATTTTTTTATTGAGAAATCGAGTTTTAAATAAAAGCTGTAAAAATTGTCCATGTCAGCGTCGGCCTATGCCACGTAAGACGGTTGGGGTCCATGTTAGAAATTTTTGGCAAAATTGACAAATTTTCAAAAGGCTTAGAACTCAATTGGCACAATTGAAAGGTTTAGGATCGAATTGACACAATGCAATAGATTTATGGCTTTTTTGGTACTTTTTCCAGAGGACTGGTCATCACCGCTTGGATTTTCAAGGAAACAAGGCTGAAATGGGCCGAGCGTCCAAGTTTAGGCTTTGAAGCCCGACGATCCAGAAGCCCAAGAACAAGGCCCAAGCGTACCCTCTCGTCCCCTTCAACATCAGTACTCATAAATACACGGATGGTATTGGTATCGATCACACCCAGAACTGAATGTCACTAGACAGGCCTCATTCACTTCAGAAGTACAAAAGCATGAAAAGTCAGAGACACCATTATTGAAGCTCTTCACTTACGTAGTGCTATAGATCTTGGAAAGCAACGTGTTAGCCGCTATGACCGATGGTTCGTCAGGCAGTTCCAGGAGAATGCGAAGATGGGAACCATGCCTTTGACAGATGACACTGCACTGATGCTGATAAAGAGGCATTGGAGGAATTAAAACTGCACATGCCCTGTTCATCGCGACAGAGCTCGTGCCCATGGAGAAAAGATGTTGGAACTCGGGGATCTCAGCAGGATGGAGATGAGTCTTGCGGTGCGGGATAGGGTAAGATCGACCATTCGTCGCTCCATGCAATGAAAAAGGCAAACACAAGAAAACTCCTCGTGATTCGGAACTGCAAGTTCCTCACATGCAGAAGTATCTGCTTCGTCTATCCACGAACTAGAAAAACACAAGCGATCGTTTTCACAACTCGGTTCAGTCTAGGACTTTCGAGACAGATTATGAGGGAGCTGTTCTTGACGTTATTTTCTCTAGGATGCTATGTTTGCCCATGATGTCCAAGTTAGAAAATTTCTATGTAGAGTGAGAGAGGGAGATCCTAGAAATGAGCTCCAATCTTTTGAACTAGTAGATCTTTCCAGCCCAAAGTCGTAGGGCCTAACTTAAACCAATAAGCCCAAAAGAAAAAATTTCGAGACCACATTCTCTCTCCTGTTTATATTTTCCTAAGTGAAATGATAAGATCATATTATAAATGGATTTAGACAAGATCTGAGTATCGAGCTCCACCTACTCACTATCCCAAAATCTATTTGAGTGACTTCTATTTTTCATTCTTAACCTTACTTTTATTTTTTTGAACATTTTAAGTTTGACCAAGCATTGTCTCTATTTCTTATTAAACCTGAACATTAAAATAAAACAAATGGTACATGAATTTTGATCCACCACGCAATGTAAGCCCTAGAGTTTTAACTTATTTAGTATGGTATTTGAACTGTTAGCAAAATGTTCAATCTAAACTTTCGATTATATGAAAATATTCAATATCGTCCTTTCGTTAGTTCAAATTAATAGAATTTGCTGATGTGGCTACCAATCCGTTAAGTTTGAATGGTGGACAAAACAAATGACATGTGAGTCAACCAATTAATATATTCATATTGCATTAAGATATCATAATTTACTTCATTCAATAACAATGTAGATGTTAACGTTCTAATTCTTTTCCTTTTCTAAACTAAATGGATTAGAAATTTGGATATACTGACTCATCATTTGTAAAAATTCAACTCAATCCATGTCATCAAATAACGTCTGAGTTATTGTTTGAACAAAATAAAAATACTGCGTAATAATTCGATAAGTATATTGAATAAATTAAAAATTTAAATGTGATAAATGATACATTGAGCGATCGAAAGACCGGCGCCCACGGGTGATTGCAGATCCAGCCATCCACGTGGCTTCCCATGGCGAGGCCGCGACATTGAGGCCGCGGCCGCCGCCGCGTGTTTTGCTGCTTCTCCATCTTCTCTGCACCAACACAAACTGTCCGCGGGGCGGAGGAAGAAGAAGAAGAAGCAGCTTTGTGATTTTGCGAGAACGACAACAATGGGCAACTCTCTATCGCAATCGCCGCCCGCCCATCCTCGCTTTGCTTCTGCCTCCAGGTTCTTTTGTCCTCCATCAATTTCTTCACCTTCGATTCGAGGCTTCAATTGCGTGTCATCGTGACTCAAAGTTGTCAACTTTTCTCCCTTTCTTTCCCACGTAGAGCTTTCACTCAGAAGGAATTGGAAGATCTTAGATCGCTGTTTGTTTCTCTGGCCGCCCAATCCCAGGCCAATGGCCATCACGTCTCTCTCCCTGTTTTCCAGGTCTCTCTCTCTCTCTCTCTCTGCTTTGTAAAACTAAGTTTCACGCACTAACGACTGGTCGGGTTCTCTCGTACAGGCATATTTTCAGCTCCATGGCCCTCTGAGCGAGAGGTTGTTTGATTTGATTACCCAGAAGAGGAAAGATGGGAAGCTTGACTTTGAAGACCTCGTCATTGCCAAAGTGAGAACTTTTGCGATCTAATTTTGTGCGTAATCAGGTGTTGTGTACTGTACATGATTAGTGGATGACTTGATGGTGCTTCTTTTTTTGGCATGCCGCAGGCTACTTATGAAAAAGGGACGGGAGATGAGATTGAGGAGTTCATCTATCAGTTACTGGATGTGGATGATGATGGAAATGTGACGAGGTAAGAGTCTATATGTTTGTCTGTATGAAAATAATGTGTATGCATGGAAATACCGGTTTATTCATCGGTGAAGTATCTTTCGGATTTCTTTATTGTAAGAATTTTATGGCTTAAACTGTTTGGATAAGGAAGTTATTTCGCTACATTTTGATGAGTATGTTAGCTTGAACGACCGTCTTCTAGACTATATCCATTAAATGGTATGAAGTGTCAACTATAAGAAGAGACCTTTCCAGTAGGCTGCTCATTCTTCTTTAAAAGGCAAGGTAGTCGAAGCTACCTTATATCTTGCTCGCTCGCTCTAGCATATGGTGTGCCATTTTCATTCATCAGGGGAGAGTGAGTAACGTTATGTTGTTCAGCTTATGCTAAGTTTCCAATCTCCGCTCTTCTTTTGGCTTGCTGCTTATTTTTCTGTGCTGATGGCATGGCTTTATGAATGCAACGACAGGTCTGATCTGGAATCTGTTATGATTACAGTGTTTGACAGTGTATTTGGTCCCAAGAGGGTTCAAACTGGAGGGAGTCCAAAACAAGAGGATCTTCGCATTTTTCTTGATTCTGCAAATTTCTCAGAGAATGTGCAAGGACATGGTGACCAAAGTATGTCTTTAGAGGATTTAAGAAGATGGTTTGCGCTTGTGCCGTCAGTTAGGAAGTTCCTCGGAAGCTTGTTGGTGCCTCCCGATTCAGGTTCTCTTTCCCCAGGTTTAAACTGTGTCAAAATAAGTTGGTTAAATTGTGACGTTTTCTCTCTAATGCAGTTGGCTGTTTATGGATGTATATGTACTGTTTTTATTGGAAAGAGTAGACTCTTGGTATGTTTTTTTTGGCCAAAGTAGGCTCTTTATAAAGACTAAACTGATCTAAGAGGATGACTCGCATTACGTTGACTGATCACAATTTAAGAAAGACTCCTCTATGGCAGTTTGCAGCAAAATACTCCCGAATCTAAATTAAAATGCTCATCCATGCATTTCTCATTTGAAATGAAAATCCTGCTTGACCTTATTCTTTCTATTAATAATTTCTTTGGAAACTCCCTTATGGCAACATATATTAATAGATGAAGATGAATGTGCGAGCTCTTTATGAGGATTAAACTTTCCACATTATAAAGGGGCAAGGTTAATGGTCAGTGATTTGATATGATTTTCTCAACCAGGCTTGTAGCTTTAGTGACAGATAAGAAATGGGGTTGCTTGACATCAATAATAGAAAGGACATGTTTCATACTGATTTGTTTGATCATATAATCTTCAGTGACAGAGAGTGTGAGATGCTAGGTTGATCCACTGTTTAATTTCCTATCGGAATCGTCTTAATTTTCAGAGACAGAGAGAGTGAGATGCTAGGTCGATCCCCTGTTTAATTTCCTATCGGAATCATCTTATTTCAGTGGTGCAGTGCCTTTGAAGTTTGACTCTAATCTTTTATGCTTAGGTAGACCGGGTACTCAAGTTCCTCGTCTATCATGTTGGAATAACACTGATTCTGGCGAGATCATTTTAAAGGAAGAGTATGCTTGGCATATAGGAGGTGTTCTCTCAGAAGAAGAGCTCGAGCAATGGAAGCTCTTGTACCACAGTTCTCACTGTGGCCTTAGTTTCAACACATTTTTGGGGAGCATCAAGTAATTCTTTATCCCCATCGTTATTTCGTGGCTACTGTTTAATCACACGCATCTTCTATTTTCTTCTGACTCTGTTCTGTGTCATGCAGTTGCTTCTCTTTCTCTTTATTTTAGTGTATAGTGGGTTATTATGTTTGATCTTCTAGTTTCTTAGCTATGCCAGATTCGAGCAGGCGTAAAGTATACTATGGAGAGACCAGCCTAGATTTCAGCACAGATGTCATTGGCATGTACAAAAACACACCCACGTTCAATGAATGGTGGTTGCTCACGACATGAAGTGTTATCCACTCAATGAAGATACGAGCATGGCGTGACATTTTTTTTTTTTTTAGTTCAAAGCATGGCGTGACATTTACTATGCAGTTGATTCCAAGTTTTCCAAGTTCAGATTTTACATGCACTAACAAATGATAACATAGATTTGTAGAGATGCTACCTCTGCTGAGGGGCATCAGTTCATGGTATGCTGGTGTTGAGTATTCAAGTTGCTTGCGTTTTCTTTATAGACTTAGAAAACTGCAGTGCTTTAAAGATCTCTCTGTTGGGACTATGAGATTCAAGCGCCGACCTTAAGTGAGGTGTTGCCGGAGTTCCACTGTTTGTTATTGATGCCTAATTTGTCCCTTGTTTCTTTCCCATACAAATGTGTGGTCAACTAAACTAGAATTTACGACCTAATAGATGACTACTGCTTTTAATTTCCTTTCTGTCTGATATTTCCAGATACTAAATATCTAGTACCCTATTTCGTTGTTGAGTATTTCATGGCTTCTGACATTAATAATCAGATAAATGTCCTTATAATTTTTGGTTTAGTTTTCTGAGCAAGTACAAAAAGCGAAAGTGGCAGTGAAAAGATTGCATCCAGCTTTTATGACACGGATCTATGATTTTTTTTTTTTTGTAATTGTCTCCCTATTTCTAGAAAATAAGTACTCTTCTGACATGGCAAATTTCTCTCCAGTCGTTTTTCTCGCAGAGATTAGAAACTTTGAATGGGGGAGTAATGACTAATGTTTCTGCTTGGAATTGCAGCAACGGCGAAGGGCCAACAATCTTGATAATTAAGGACAGAGAAGGCCACATATATGGAGGGTATGCTTCTCAGCCTTGGGAGAGGCACAGTGAATTCTATGGAGATATGAAGTCTTTTCTTTTCCAGCTTTATCCTCGTGCATCCATATATAGACCTACTGGAGCAAACAGAAATGTACAATGGGTAAGCTGCTTCTTCACAAGCTTGTATTCTTGATACTGAACATTCTTCTTTAGCTGAAAATAATCTAATTCTTTGGCTGTTCTTCATTCTTTATTGTTTAAAGTTCCTAAAGAATGCTTTTTCTTAGTGACATGCACGGATGTATCTTTCACTGTGGGCTCTCCATGAAACGTGGATTAATTCTATCCTTTGTTTGGAAATTGCAGCTTCCATGTAAGTAGAATTGGATTAAACAGATTTCCCTCCTGGCTTTAGGAAGAGAAAAGATCTCTGCAAAGTAGCTTTTCCTGTTTTGTGCGACATCCCATAACAAATGGATTTCTTGGTTATATGAATCCTGCACGAAAGAGTAATAGAGAGCCAGAATAATTCTTGCCACATTTCTTTGCAAATCACTGTAATATAACTTCAGAAGATAAGTTTTCCCAAAATTTCAATGGATACTTTATCACCTCAAAAAGCTGTGCAAATTTGTCAGCCCAAAACACCCATTATTTTCCACTTGAGGTGGTAAACTACTTACTTTATTGACGTTGGTAGTTTGCAATTTACCATATGTTTCTTTGCTTCCTATTTGTTCCATTGACCTGAACATGTTTAGTTTCGGTTTTGGTCTCTGCAGTGTGCAGTAAACTTCAGTTCCGAAGATATCCCAAATGGGATTGGTTTGGGAGGGCGAGCGAATCACTTTGGCCTCTTCATTTCAGCGAGCTTTGACCAGGGGCAGACGTTTGCATGCACGACGTTCGGTAGCCCCTGCCTTTCGACGGCCAACCAAATTCTCCCAGAAGTGATCGAGTGTTGGGGAGTTGTCCAAAAGAAGCAACTAGAAAAGCAGGATGCCGTAAGAGGGACCGTATTGGAGAGATTCAAGGAGGATCGCCATATGCTTAACATGGTCGGTCTCGCAAATTCTAGCGAGTAATGAGAAGGATCGAGGTACTTGTGTATACCGTCTGCTTTTCTTGTCATTACTGTTTCTACTACTTTTCCTGTACGAGCTAAAAACTTTACCACAAAGATGCTATGGCCACACATTTTCATCAGCTCCGGAAAGCGCAATCTCCGGTGTCCACCTGAATAGACTCTTCGTTCTAGGCTCACTATAATTCACTCATGAAGGTCGTTGAGGGGTTGAACTAACCTATAGAACATTGTTAAAATTCATTCAATCATATAAAAACCTGTCTCATGGATCCTACTTTTTTCCTTTGTACAAAGGAAGTCTGTTGTGGCTGTGTCAAGAATACTTGCCCAAAGTCAAAACAGCCGCAACAGTAAGAGCAGAAGCTTGGATAAGCATGAAGTGCTGCTCCTTCACCAACCCATTAGGCTAAATTCAAAGCAGAGATTGGCAGTGAAGATGATGAAGTAGATATCAATCATCGATGATGAAGTACATATTCTCGTGATTCAAGCCTAGCTCCCTTTAGTAATGGCTACACAGACCTTGCCTGTCGAGTTTCACTCAATTGGCAGTTTGGTGAATCATTTGGGCCTGCCTTCGATTGGAGCAGTTAATGTTCGATCAAAATTATCTGCAATTCAGAAGGTTGGACTGTGACGTATGACCTTCCATGTCCTTGCTTTCTAGGGTTGGCTTCCACTTGTAGGACTGAACCAAAAGATCCTAAGAACCACAAACATAGGTAGTGAACTTAGGTCCCAGGATAAGTTAGTGGCTGATCTAGCTTTTCATGGACGTTGCATCTTGCAATAGACTAGGGGCCTGTATGGTAACCATTCTCATTCTCTGATTCTGTTCCTCGGAACAGTAAAGAATGAGAATCATGTTTGGTAACGCAAATAATTCTGATTCTAATTCTGTTTTCAGAATCAGTTTTAGAGCAAAATTCAAAACAAAAAAAAAGTTGGTTCTGGAAAAAAAATCACTTTTGAAAATCACAAACAGAATGAAGTCTCACATATCTCACTTTTCCCTTTTAGTTCTCTCGTCACTTTTCTCTCAACCTAATAAAAATAAAATAATAAAAAAATAAAAAAATTCGAAAAAAATTGGAATTTTTTTAAAAAATCATAAAAAATTTAGAAAATCCCTAAAAATAGAAGAAGTTTAGATTAGGCTGGTTTGACCTCATTTTCATAAATTCGGGCCTAAATTTTTTAGATTTCATAGATTTCACTCTTTTCCAAAAAAATGTCGCGGAAGATGAGGCTATCCAACATGCGGATGATAACATATATACTCGTAGCTGTGCGTCACAAAATGTGACCATCTGCATGTGGAGCTAGAGCCAAACACCCACTTGGATTTAGGACAGAAGCTGCAAAATGATAGTAAAGGACTTGTATTTCGTATCAATGAGGATAATTTGGTTTTTTTTTTTTGTCAGTGAATAATTTGGTTATTCAGCTGCTATGTTTATATGTATTTTGGATAAAGCAACATTTAAAGAAAAAAAATGAGTTCTTAATATGGGAACTATCCCATGCTTCAATCGAACTTCAAACGTCATGTATTAAAATTTGTGTTCCATTTATGACATGCTAAAAAAAATAATGTATTTTAAATTATTTTAGCGTGCATTGGAAATTAGTCTTCAATTTAGGATGAAATTTTACAAAGTAACTACATAATTATTTGACTTAAATGAAAAAAATTAGGAAGAGAAACAGTTTTTCGAAACAGAAATTGTGCAGTTATCAAACGAGTTCTGATTCTCTAAAACTCATCCAGGAACAGAATCAGAAAAAGTCATTTTAATCAGAATCAGTTTTTCGGAACAGAATGGTTACCATACGCAGCCTAGTTCGCCCAAGGTTTTGGTGTTCCCCGATCTCGCCATGACCCGGTGAATCATCAGAGGACCAGCCTTATGCGTACGATTGATTATTTTAAGGAATGTTTTTTTTTTTTAAATTAAAAAAATAGGAGTAATCAATGGCATTCTTCGCCTTCCACCTAAGCTGCGCAGGAAAGGCCCAAAGCCAATCCCAGGGAACAGTAAATCTTTTGGGAAACTGTGAAAAAGCCTTTCCTAATTATTTCGTTCTCTATTTCTATTTGAGACAATTCTTAGGAAAAGTATTTTGTTTCCACTGAGCTAAAAATATTATAATATGTCAATGTCTCTAGTAAACTAAAATAATCTCGGGAGGAAAGAAAGGGAGGAAAGAAAGGGCGGTAGATGATAATGAAAAAGGGCGCTGCGTCTAGACGGGCGGGCAGAATATTGCGAAACAAACATAGACTTAATCTTGCAAGATTGCTCTTTTCAACATGCGGGGGATATCTATGTATGTCCATGCATCTATCAAGTAATGTGTGCCCAAAAGTTTTCTTATACCCTGCTAGAGAAAAAAGAAATGAAAATTCACATTATTCCTAGATCATAAAATTGCCAGAGAAGAGTGGCAAATAAGGCCATAATTGTCATATTCCCGCGATTTTTGATTTTTGATTTTCGATTTTGAAATCTGCCGCTCAAATTAGTTGGTCGAATTTGTCAAGATCAAGACGCGTAAACACGACTTGTTACAGGTACCCCTCATTAAATTCTTGAAAAAAAAAAAAAAAAAGCTCGACTCAAACTTGGCAAGCTTCTTGACGAGGAAGATTCAGGGCAGTCACATGGCTTGCAAAATTTCATCTGCCATCTTTATTGTCCGAACAGAT
This sequence comes from Lenwebbia sp. NSW1173648, assembly GCA_029784005.1. Classification (NCBI taxonomy): domain Eukaryota; kingdom Viridiplantae; phylum Streptophyta; class Magnoliopsida; order Myrtales; family Myrtaceae; genus Lenwebbia; species Lenwebbia sp. NSW1173648. The sequence continues at coordinate 2,612,815 of JARCGZ010000008.1, read as the reverse complement.
CTGCGAAATGCTTGTGAAATGTGTAAAACTTGGTCCCTGGAAAATTAAAACGCTGCGTCTCTGACAGTCGATAGGGATCGTTCACCTTCACCCTTCCTCAATATTTTTATTAATCGCCCTCCATCCCATTTTCTTCTCTTCACGCGTCGGACGAGCTGTTTCAAAAATCTCGGACGTATCTCTCCATCCATGGTTATCCAAATGCGATGGAAATGAAGTTGTACATTGGATCATGCTCGCTATGTTTGTGCGATTTTTTTCTTTTTTCCGAATTTACATGACATGCCTGCTCCAATCCGGCATGAACCCAACTTCCGTTCGGCGATTCGTCTAGAAGATGATTGCGTAACAATAACAAATCGCCTATGTGACAACCTTAACTTGCACTTGTTTGTAAAGGGTGAAGAGTTACCGTATTTTTTAGTATAATTTTAGAGCTTACATCAATTGAAAAGTATTGAAATTGGACATCGTTTTGCAGTAAATGGTCAGGACTTGATTTCATCAATTGAGATATTCGACGCTCGGTTGCATCGACTGTTTGCTTTACTCTCTCGGAAAGGAGTGACGATCTCGGAACCTCTTGTACCATAAATCTCCTTTATTCTTATCAAAGCGACAATATTAGGTGTTAGGGCAACGCTCCTATTTCCCCAATTGGGATAGGGAACTACGTGCATGCTCTTTAACCATAGAAGTTCAAGACATCAAACTCTTTAACACCATCTTGAAGGACTGGTTGGTGGTGGAGTAACCGCCATCCACCATGAGGTTCAACCCGCTCACATACTTGGCCTCGTCACCGCTCAGGTACAACGCCGCCTCCGCCACGTCCTCCGCCTCCGGCACCGCCCCTTTCAGCACCGCCGACGCGCACAGCACCTCCTCGATGGCGCTCTTCTCGATTCCCATGGCATTCCGGAGCAACGGCGTCGCCATCCCGCACGGGGATATAGCGTTAACCCTAATCCCATACTGCCCTAGCTCGACGCACAGGTTCTTCATCAGCCCGACTACCGCATGCTTCGATGCAGTGTACGCGTGTGGAGACTCGCCGCAGCACGCCGAGGCGATGCTCGCGGTGAAGAGGATGACGCCCCTTTTCGCGGGGATCATGACCCTGGCAGCGTGCTTGGCCCCGAGGAACGCGCCATAGACGTTGATGTCGAGGACCCTCTTGAAGTCCTCGTTGTCGGAGTCGAGGACGGTCGGATAGACCTTCCCAGCGATGCCGGCATTGTTGTACATTACGTCGAGCTTGCCATACTTGGCGACCGCAAAGTCCACGGCATTCTTGACGTCGACATCGCTCGTGACATCGCAATGGACGTACGAAACGGCGTCCTTGGCGCCGAGCTCGTCGCACAGGGATTGGCCGAGTTTGTCCTGGAAGTCGGCGACCACGACTTTAGCGCCGTGCCGGACGAATAACCGGACGGTGCTCTCGCCAATGCCGCTTGCTCCACCTGTAATAATGGCCACTTTGCCTTCTAATCTGGAATCAGAGGAACTTTGTCGAGTCACATTAGTACATCAAGAAAACAGAAAGAGGCACGATGATTGACCAGTAGGAAGTTGAGTAATGTACGCTTACCTTTTTGGAGGAAGAGCTGCAGATGAACCGTTCATGGTTTTTTGTTTCTTTCTTCTGAGACCTTAATGAAGCAAGCAAGGTTCTTGGGATTCCTGCGATTTGTGGGAAAGTTGATGTGTCGTTGTTTTCTCGCATGGGGAGATTTATAGGGTCCAAAGATTGTACTGGGCAAAGATGTTGAACCGACGACCCTTGTCGTCATCATAGCCTTTCATATGCCACGACGGATCTTTCCTATTTTTAGGATTAGCCAAACGAGAAAATATGAGAAAATATTGGGTACATGAGATATTCCAAGTCAACAAAATAACACTCCATTTAGTGAACGACAAGTGTCCGGTGGGGGCCCGCATTCCAAATCTTCCGCAAACCCTTCTCTCACTCACCTTCTTTCTTCCAAAAACACCCACATCTTCTCTCTCCTCTGTTCTCTCTTCTCTGTCTACCTTCTTTAAGTCACACGCAGATGCTCTCGATCCGTTTCTCTATCGTTCCAAAACAAGAAAGAATTTGTAGAGGAAATCCATCTCTTGCGGTTGGGGGAGGACGACAAAGATCGATCTTTTATAAGAGTCCCGATGAAGCTCAACATTTTTTGCGTCGCGATTGTGGCGGTGGTTCTGTGTGCGTCGAGCGAAGTGGGTCTGTGTAGAGAAGGCCAGATCATAAGGATGACTTTGATTTTGCTTCCTTTGAGATTTAATGGCAGATGAACCAGACCAAAAAAAAAGATTTAATGACAAATGAAGAGAGACGGAGAAAAGAGTAATAGAGGAGAGAGAAGGGAGACGGAGAAGAGAGAATAGAGGAGATAGAAAATGAGGGTGTTTTTGGAAGAAAGAAGGTGAGTGAGAGGGGTTTGTGGAAGATTTGAAATGCGGGCCCCACCCGACACTTGTCGTTCACTGAATGAAATGTTATTTTGTTAGCTTGAAATATCTCGTATACTCAATATTTTCTCAGAAAGTATTGGATACTCAAGGGGTATTACTGACGTGGTCTCATATCCACTCATTTTCCGACACGTGTCCCGAGCGAGGCTCACCAGTCAGAAAAAAAGAAAAGAAAAACTCTGTTATCTCTCTTTGCGGTGACGGTTTCCCTCTCTCTCTTCCCCACCCCCTCCTTCCCTCGTCCGCCTGACCCCTCTTTCTTCTCCAACCTCGAGCCCGAGCCTTCGCCATTGTCGGCCGCCACGAAGATCACAATCGGAGTCCCGCCGCCGATGGATTCCTGTTCCATCGTGCACCTCACGAAGATGGACTTTAAACCGTCCAAAATATCAATCGACGAGTATAAACCCGGTGTTTTGCAGTCACGGGCGATGCGACCTCGCCGGTTGGCGGCCATGGCCGCCAGATTCGAGCTCGAGCGACCATGGCCGAGGCATCCTTGTCGGTTCGCGGCCATGGCCGCCAGGTGTCGAGCTTGCAGCTGCTAGCCCGTGGCCGGCGAACCCAAAGCTCGAGCTCGAGAGGCCATGGCAGCTGCAAGCTCGAGGACTCGAGCAGTCCTCCCTCGCCGGCCTCGCCGACCGAGCTGACCGGATCTGGTCGAACTACGCCGACGACGACCACGGATGAGCCTGAGCCACTTGTCCCGAGCCGTGAGTCAGTCGTCCATGGCTGGCCACCGCCACCGCCACCGCCATCTTCATTGGAAATGTGTTCAGGTTTAAAAAGCAACGAAAGAGAATGAGAAAAAGACAGAGAGAGGGAGACCGTGGCCGTCAAGAGAGAAAGAAGAGAGTTTTTCTTTTCTCTGAATGGTGGGGTTGCTCGGGACACGTGTGGCAAGATGAATGGATATGGGGATCACGTCAGCAATACCCGTGGGTAGCCAAACTGGCGTAATTCATTGATTTTTGCCAGCTGGGCTGTTAGGTATGAATACCGACGACAAACATGTTCACAAAGATTGGTGTACAAAAGTTAGTATATGACCATGAATTATGTTATCCGGTTTCAAGTGAAATATGGGATTTACTTGTTTGACGGAAAATTATTTTCGAGAAATTGTCTTCCTGCTATTCGGTATTTGGATGGCGGAAAGCTAATAGATCCATGAAAAGCGTTTTTCATGGGCTCAAAACAACAAGCTTAAATTGGGAGAAAATTACTTTCCATTCTTGAAAGAAGGGAATCGCTTTCCCTAAATCACTAAACAAACAAAAACTAACTATTTTCCTAAAAAATTATTTCCATATATAAAATATTTCTCTTTATCATGAGTGAAACAAACGTACCAATAAAATGTGGATGTTTGGGATTCAAATGATACATGTCTTGCTTTTCAGCATCAATTCAGACAATCATTCTCCTCAACATTTGAAATGTTAAGAGATGGAGCTTATGTATATGAAATATTACACTTGTTTTCGCGGATGCATATACATACGTATATGTTTCCAAACCTTCACATGTACACACAATACGCGTGTGCTGAAATAAATTTCAACTTTCAAATCTGATTGGACCTATCGGATCTGACGGTCCAAATGCATTTTGGTGACGCGACACGCTCATATATAGGTGCATCTATACACACGCAATATTATTATATTGCGTGTGTCGAAATGAATCTTAACTTTCAAATCTAGTCGGACCCATCATATCTGACAATCCATACGCATGTTGGTGATGCAACACGCTCATTAGATGCTCAACAACTATGTAGCTCCTACTTCTTGCATAACAAATTTCCCTTTATGATAGCTGGTGAGGTCAAAATTGCACCATATAGATGAAAATCCATGAGGCAAGCAAAGCCGAAAGACAGCTCAAAGTGGCGAGAAGACCTATGACAGATTTTCTGAGAGAACTAGGAGATAAGTTAACCCTAGCGGAGTCGGAGTTGAACCAAACAAAGTTCTTAATTTGCAAAGATAGCACCTCACTCTAAAGAACATATAATCCACTCATCTCTTTTAAATGTGAAAATAGTAAGCTGCTAGCCGAAAGATCGGTTCAAAAGGACATGATTAGGACATACACGATTTCTCGAGAATACTAAGCTCGCCGTGCACAACGTATTTCCGACTAAGACGGATTTAGTTTGAAATGCGAAAGTTAGCCCTGCTCGCATAGCCTTGGAACAAGTACAAAAACAAGAACGGAAATTCTTGTAAACAAGTAAAGCAAAGAAACTTACTGCAGCATGGGAAGGAATATGAACACATGAAGGCCAAGGAGGACGCTCCAACTGCTACCCGATAAGCTGCGAAGAATCGTCCAAAATTAATGCTCTGATCCAGAATTAAAAGCAAAGCATGGCCACGCTTTGTCGACAAGACAAAATGTGCGCAACTTGCCCTTTGGCTCGGAAACGACCTCTATTAAATTTCCCCGTTTCTCTTTTGTACAGAACCAGTGCGAGAACGTGACGCTTTTGAATATCCCGCTTCGTGTCTTTTCTCTCGGACTCTGGCGATGTGATCAGACACGACACCTATAAACCCTAACACTAGAAAAGGGCAAATCGCTATCATTAAAGATTGGGGGTTCCTGGGTATGCGAGCTCCGAAATGAAAACGATGAATGCGACATGTGTCGCGCTAAATTACAAGAACGGTACGCTAAAATTTAGCAGATGTTCGTTCAGAATAATGTGAGATGTCGGGTAAAGAGTTGGCATTCCAAGCTTATTATGATCGAATGATGCCCTTTTGTTTGGAGGTTTGAGTTGGGATTCTTAATGGGTCTTATGGGTTGTCTGCTAGTGATTACCAAGGATTAATTTGCAACCTTGTGGTTCAATCCCTTTGCAAACAAACAGGATTGAGGTACCCAGAAATTTGCGAGGAAAATACACTTTGATTTGCGACTACCTATTACCATTTTTGGCTACCTTTTCTTAATGAGATCAATTAGATTTTAAGAGAAATGATATAGATTCATAGCCGTTAGATTCTTCGAATGATGCACTCATAGCAAGTTCCAGAGCTTTTACAAATTGTCCAATCATGTCATGGAACTATTTTTTTGTGCGATTACGTCCTTAATAGTATATGTTTTTTTCGTTCGAGTCGATCCTTCCGTTAAAATAAAATTGAAAATAATGATATGGACTAACGAATAAGCCCTGTATCAAAGCTAACCGGATAAATTGGTGCTTGCATGTAACATTCAGAATTGAATATACAAAATATTGAAAAGAAAAAAAACAAACTCTAAGAGGGAGAGGAAAAGAGAAGACGTTGGAGGCAATTGTGGGGCAGTGTTGATGACACCCGTGCACTAGTGAGGGCCGCTGAACCCTTGCTGGCTGTCCCATACCGTCATTTATTCGTCCCATCGAGAGAAGCAGAGAAGCTTTGAGACGTTGAAATTGTTGACTTCTATCAACCCCCTTCGATGGATGGTACATTCATGCCGTGGACGGAGCGATTTGTATGTATTCATGACCAGAATCAAACGACGTAGGATCGGATCATATATCCACCAAGCAAATTGCTAGTATATGAAGCTCCGCTCCGCTCCGATCCTCATCAACGGAGTTACTAAGGCTGCCGATCTTCCCAACTACCGGCCTCCTCTCTCTCAATTTTCGCACTCTGTCGACCTCCATCAAAAGTCACCGACCTGCCTAAAACCGGACTGGATTCGATGCCATGGGAGGAGGGGGAGGAAAGAGAGATGGTATCCATGCGAAAAAAAAAAAAAGAGAGTGGGAATTGACGGATCTTGTAATGTCATATTGAACAGGAAAGGACGAGATTACCAAAGAAAATTAACAAGGAATAACAAAGACACCATATATTTATGTGGTTCAATCTGAGTATCGTGCCTACCGCACGGTAGCTACAAAAGAATCTGCTATAAATTCAGATAATTAAAGAGTTTACAAGCGAGTTTATTAATTGATTTAGGGAAGAATGTATACTGACGACTTTATGCTCCGACTTCGTTATTATCCAGAAAAATGTCTTTCTAGCTTTTGTTTGGGAAACCCCTAAATTACAGTCATTTGCGAGTTTTTCGTGCACTATGCTATGCTCACCAACTGTCAAAAGACAAAGATAAGTTTGAAGAAAGGGCGAGACAATGTGTATTTATAGGATATTCATATGACATGAAAGGTAGAAAATTTTATTATATGAAAACTAAAGAATTATTGGTTTCCCGTCCCGTGATGTCGTTTTTCACGACGTTGATTTTCTCATTTGCTCAGAAACGTCTCTTCTTCTTTTGATACCAACTCGTGAGCTGGCGCCTTTTGATGGTGGGCAGAATCAACCTTAAGGGGAGGAAGGAAGGGTGCCAAGCTCAATTCATGAAGAGAATGGACAAATAGTGATGTAGGATTGTGACAATCTGGTTAGCCTGATGAATCAATATGAATCCCAACTCATCTTGCTCAACAGAAAAAATAGCCGGCTCACCTCCGAGATTATGTGTGCCATAAGGCCCAAACAGAGGCCCTAACTCTTCATCACACTCCTTCAATATCTTCACATACAGTCTATCCAATTGAGATGTTTATTTCTTAAGAACGATTTACTGAGCCTCACATCGTTTTTTTAGTTGTTGCTGATTTTGATATTGAGCCCATAGGCTATTAAAAACCCTGCGTGGAGAGAAGCAATGGTGGCGGAAATTAAAGTGCTCGAAGATAATGGGACTTGGACTCTGGCAACTTTGTTGGAGGGTAAGAAACCCACAAGGTGCAAATAGGTTTACAAAATCTAGCATTGAGCTGATGGAAATATTGAACGATATAAAGCTTGTCTTGTTGTGAAGAAATTCGCCTAGGTAGAGAGCGTGAACTTCCATGAAACCTTTGCACCGATGACTAAACTAGTCACTGTATGGTGTCTTCTTGCAGTTGTACTGGCTCATAATTGGGAGTTGCATCGGATGGACGTCAACAACCTATTTCTACATGGTGACTTGGATGAGATAGTTTATATGAAACTTCCACCAAGTTATACGACAATGGCTAGAGTCATGTATGTCGATTATAAAAGTTCAATATGGTCTTTGATAGGCATCTCAAAATCGGTTACCAAAATTCTCTAATGCATTGAGGGAGTATGGTTTTGATCAATCATTAATAGATTACTTCTAGTTCAGCTATTCCCACGGCGGTACTTTTTTAGCCGTGTTGGTATATGTTGACAATCTCATCTTGGCAGGAAATAATTCAAAACCGTGTGTATCGCTCAAACGATACATTGATGAGTGTCCTCATATCAAGACCTCAGCCAATTAAAGTACTTTTGGGAATTGAAATGACGCAGGTGACTTTGGGATTAAATTTTGTGCCAAAGAAGTAAGTATTTGACATCCTATCGAAATGCGTCCTGCTAGCAGCAATGACTTCTCCAATGAAGCAACAACACCAGCTAGCTACAGCAATCAGACCTGCCATGACAGACCCAAGTCGTTATCATCGATTAGTGGGATGCTTTCTTTATCTCCATATCACTCGGTCTGAATTATGTTATCTATCCACATACTTTCCCGTTCATGCATAAACCGAAGAAGCAGCAATAGGAAGTCGCTATGCGTGTTTTTTGATATCTTAAGATGAACCAAGGACAAGGGATTCTGTTATTAGTCTCGACTTCACGTTGCTTAATTACCTTTTGTGACTCTGATTGGGCAAGTTGCCCGATTATTCAATGATCAGTTACTAGTTATTTAGTCATGCTTGTTGGTTGTCCATTCTTTTGGAGAACAAAGAAGCATACCACAGTTTCGTGTTCCTCTGCTGAAACTGAATATAGCAATGTAGCAACTATCACAAGCGAATTGATATGGTTGTGTACTTTACTTGCCTCACTCGAGATATTGCACAACAAACCGATGAGTCTTTATTGTGACAATCAAGCTGCCTCACAAAACGGGACATACCTGATATTTCACGAACGAACAAACCATATTGAGATTGACTGTGACTTTGTTCGGAACATGTAAAGTCCGGGGCAATTAGAACCGAGCACATACCCTCTATACTTCAACTAGCACACATTTTTACCAAGGCATTCGGTCAAGATTGATTTACATTTCTCGTTAGCAAGTTGGGCATACGTGACCTTCATGCGCCAATGCGAGGGCCGAAGCCTGAAGGGAGTTGGAGCACCAAAATATGTATATGATAGCTCTTATTAATTGGACGGGACGAGCAGCACAGGACGATTTCTCTGCTCTGGATCGTTTCATGTGCCCTTCCGATTCAGAAGATAATCATACTTACTAGATGGACCGCAGGGCAACACGTTTATTTCGTTCACCGACACATTATGTCCCTCTTTCCTTGTATACCAAAATCATCTTAAGCCGATTTATAGCATTTAATAATGACCATCACACCTTATGCTATTTTGCCTTCTTCTGCCTAACCACGTGAATAGCTGTGTACATAACTGTGACTACCGATGCGCAGTGCTAGGAACGTAATATAAGACAACTTACTTTAAGGATACCTCGTATGTCTAGCCTGTTTCATTATTAACTACTGGCACAATTAGACAGAGTACAACTGTGTGCTAGACACATGAGATGTCTGCGAAAGAAGATAAAATATTCAGTGATTATTGCCATCCACGTCAAACGCACATGCGGCACGGAATCCTACGTGCCTCACATGAAAATGAACTCTTCCCTTCTTTTTCAGCTGATCAATGTCACCGCGGGCCCTTAAGTCCACGACCTGACCCGAAAATCAGGCCATGGTTGAATTATGTCGACTCGGAATCATGTCACGGTCATGGGGCCCGCGTAAGAACCGACCCGCCCCAGTCAGGCCTCCTCGGGTGGATACTGGAACATGTGGAGCGATGGGTTGACGACGCTGAACCCGCCGTCGATGAACAGGTTGTGGCCGCTGACGTACCTCGCCTCGTCGCTCGCCAAGAACAGAGCGGCGTTTGCCACGTCCTCCGCCTTCAACGTCACCCCCTTCAGGTTCGACAATGCGTCCATGGTCGCCTCCAGCTCCGCGGGGCCTAAGCCGACGAACTTGGTCGCCAGCGGCGTCACGCAGGCGTACGGCGACAGGCAGTTGACGCGGATCCCGAACTGCCCCAGCTCCACGGCCGCGTTCCTCGTCAGGCCCAGCACGGCGTGCTTCGCGCACGTGTAGGCGTGCGAGGCGGCACCGCCGACGCCGGAGCTGATGCTGGCGGTGTTGATGATGCAGCCGCGCCGCGCCGGGATCATGGCCTGCGCTGCGTGCTTCACCCCGAGGAAGACGCCGGTGACGTTCACGGCGAGGACGCGATCGAAGTCGGCCTTGTCGTTGTCGATGATGCGGCTCTTGTTCGGGTCGGTGATCCCAGCATTGTTGAACATGATGTCGAGCTTGCCGTAGACGGAGACAGCCTCGGCAACAGTGGCCTTGATTTGGGCCTCATCGGTGACATCGCAGTGGACGTAGGAGGCGGTGTGCTGGCCGAGGGAGTCACGGACGGAGTGGCCGAGTGCTTCGTTGATGTCGGCAATGACAACCTTGGCGCCTTGGTGGGCAAAGACTCTAGCCGTGATCTCGCCGATCCCGCTGGCTCCTCCGGTGATTAGCGCAACCTTGCCATCTAGCCTGTGAAATATGAGAAATGCATTAAACAAGAAGGCTGTTTAGTAACTCAAATCCATAGCGGCAAAATCTCATTTGGTGATGAAGAAGCCAATCAGCTTGCTTATGGCGTGATTCGAACAATTATCCAGTTAATCAACATGCTTAGTGGAGCTTGAGCGTAATAAATTAGTGAAGCAGGAGATTAATTCACTCACCTTCTAGTGACAGCGGAGATGAATGAAGAGCCCGCCATTGTTGCACATAAAGTGTAGAAGAAGACTGGTATTGTTGTTGGATATGGAAAATCTAATGATGAAGAGAGATCGAATGGAGTTTCTTATATAGGACAATTAAGTAGGGGTGTCAATTATGCCCTAGCCCTACCCTACCCTGCCCTACCCTATCCTACCCTACCCTATTTTTGGGGTATTGTAGGGTAGGGTAAAGAAAATGTTCGGATGCCAGAGGGTATTTTAGTGATTTAGAATAGGGTAGGGTAGGGTAGGGTTATAACCTATCCCAACCCTACCCTGTAGTCTTGTACCCACGCGATAGATACAAGATAGAAGACTCGAGATTTATCGTCTCCTCCCAATCCACTTCCCTCCCCTCCCGATCACGGCCCTCCACCTCCTCCGCCACCAGCCGGTGCAGCCTTTCCCTGCACGCCTCCGCCACCCGCGCCTCGCCGTGCCCCCGTAGACCCCGAAGAAATCTTACGCCTCGCCCGCCTTCAGCCTCTTCGCGAACCCTAGCTCCACCCTCCCCGCATCCTCCATCGTCCCTCCTCTCATGGCTAAAACCTACCCTCGTCTCCTCCAGGTCGCCGATCATGGCTGAAACCTCTTCAATCTCTTCCTCTTTCTCATCTTTGTTTCGCTGTTAAAGTTCGAATTTGCGTTTGCGTTGCAGGTTGCGCGTTTTGCTCCCAACGGTTGGACCGAGAAAGGGAGGATTAGGTTTGCCTTTGGTGTTCTGCTCGTTAGAGGGTGAATCCGAGACGGACCCGGGATCACCCCCGAGTGATTCGACCGTGGTATGTGATAATTTTGGGTTCACTTCTTCGCCGATCAGTTTCAGTCACAGTCTCGCGCACCCGCTACATGTTCGACTTTTGTCCCGCGAGGACTGTGGTGTCACTGTCGTGGAATGTGTGCTTTCCCATTTCCTTTTCAAACTCTACTAAAATTGACAATTGATGGCTACGTTTCCCGTGATGGTAATTGTTTGGTGAGATGTGCTTTTGCAAATTTACCCTAAGAAAGCTTTACTGGTGAATGCCAAGTTATTGTTTGGTCCATATCTTTTACATATCCGGAGATTCAAAAATACCCTTGTAGACCTCACAATAAATGAGAAGAATCTATATATTTCTTGAATGGCGTATGAAACATTTTTCATGAGAGTTAGCTGCAGCAGAGAGTTGGTAATTTCTTCTCTGCTGAATTATCTCAGTTCGGCTGAAAGATTTGACCCAAGAGAACATTCTTGGACCAAAATTGGAAGCTTGACCACAAAGAGGGGCTGCCATTCACTGGTCTCAACTTTGAGTGTTAGTTTTCACGAGCATTATAAGTATCTTATCGATACTCCTTCAATAGATATTCAGCAGAAGATGCTGCCTTTTGATCTCTCACGATGTTTAGCTTCCTTCCTAAACCTTCTTCTCTCTATCACATAATCCATTTGGACTAGACATATAGTGGATATTTCTGATCAGTGTGTCTTTTGTGCATCTTGTGAGCCTAAATCAGTTGTCCATTGAAGTGCATTACACTCCCAATGAATGTCGGATCATCATCTATTCTTCTTATTTTTGTTTAGATCCTTTGGTTTTCATAGTAGAACCAAGACTAATCTTGCTTTGACATCTCATATTTTCAGAGTTTGAGCTGTGTTTTGATGCCTAGAATCACCGAGCTAGCTCAATTTCAAGTTCGAAGTTTATCGACAAAAGGTATGTTCATCAATCTCTAGCAATTTCATTCCTAGGCTAGTGGATTGGAGGACGAAATTATGCCGAAGCATGAGGTGAATCGGAGGCAATGTTGAGCTTGATTGCTGCTAGATGATGATAAATGTTGCTGCAATGTTGATTTTGCATGTTATGGATGATTGATGATGATTTGGTGCATGTTCATACTTTTTACTATTCTCGGATAATGATGCACAGTAACACTGTAGCTCACTTTTGCATGCCTAAATGTCGAAATCTCGAGAAACGTTATTCTAGAGATTCGTAGATATCTTCGCGAGCTTCAATTTGATATATAAACTGTCTAAAATGAACATTTTTTTGTCTATCTAATGCATTCACGAAGTTCATGTTTGAACCTATGAAATCTGCTACTGTTTGCATTTTTTTTTTCTGACCTATTTTCATGTTCGACATATTATATACCAATCTAGCATGAATCTGAAAAAATGCCCTGAAATGAGTTTCATGAATAAGATCTATATCTTTCTGAGGATATTTTTTTTTACGACAAACAAAAATCATATGCTGAAAATTTACATATGTTCAAAATGTCGCAAAGTTTTATATATAACGTAATAAGCTATTGAGATTACATTTCTAATTGTAATAAAAATTTACAGGTTCTAAGTGCCACAGATAGAAGTATGTCTGAAACGAATCCTTCTAGTTTGACGAGATCTGTAGTGTGGGAACATTTTACACGGGTTCCTAATGAAGCAAAGGCTGAATGTAACTATTGTGGGGCTCGAATTGGTTGTGTTAGTGGTCACGGGACTAGTGCGATGCATCATCATCTAGCTAGATGTAAGAAATACCCATATGGAAACGTGGAGAAAAGGCAAAGAAATGCCTCAATGGGATCATGGCCTACAATTGATGCAAAAATCGATTTCATGGGATATTGGATGGAAAAGTTATTTTCTTTTGTGGGCAATCAACATTAGATGAATTGCTACATCTATTCATGCCCATTAACATGTTTTTTTTTAGTTTCTAACTGGAAAGTATCTCTTATTACAATAAGATAATCAAATAAAGAACTTCAGCTTCTAAATTTATCTTTATGGATATGGACAAAAAGGTCAAGAAGCTACTAGTTGGTCCAAGTGGGTGTTACATGTCATTTTACCACGGTGATTATTGTTATAGGGGGGTTGAGCGCGGTTTTTTGCAGCAGTAGTCTCGAAGTGCTCCACTTACGTGTCTGTAGTATGCCACGATTAGGGAGTTGATCATGTGGGAAGTGATCGATTTAAGCGATGAGCACATCCTCAATCTGGTCTCGAGTAGCCAGTCACTGAAGAAGGTGGTTCTCGAGTATTGCCATGGGCTACGATTTTTTAGATTCGATAGCCACGATTCACGTCGCTGACCGTAAAATATTATTCTTTTGGAGCTCCATGCGCGAAGGTTCTCTTCCTTGGGGCGACTAATTGGAAATTCTTGGCCAGTCTGTGTATTAGGAGGATTTCATTTGGACAAAATACGCGCTGCTATCCAGCGACGTAGTTGAACTCCGTTCTTACGAGGAATCATAAATTAGTAAAGAAACGAAAGAAATCACCTAATGGATTAGTAAATATTTACCGAATGGACGGCATAGTAGAAAAAGATGTAAATAAGCACTCGACAGGGCTTTTATGAAGCCTTATAAAGAAACTGAAAGAAATTATTGGAGGAGGTTGAGATTCCAAAAGCAACTCTGTTCAAGAATCATGTAGCGACGCTTGAACAGGACAAGAGAGAGGACACAGCCGACCGAATCGTTCCAATGCGGCGGAAAACGTACCAGGTCAAACGTATCATGCTCACCCCCATATGATTGCGTTGCGGTGCCTTATCCTCTTCAGATGCGCTCCTTCCTTTCATAGTGCTTTCACTGTAAAATGTCTACTGTTCTCCCCCAGGAGTTTGATTGTAATAGCTGTTTTCGCTATTTTTATCCTTGTAAATCTCAATGCTTCTTGACTCAACTAACATTGACTCCGCTATCAGTCGATAGATGAAAACTGCTCCTCCTCTGTCAACTCGATTCTACCGTCTTCTCGTAGTCAATAATGCTAATCGATTTTGTTCATTAGTCAGTATCTAATCATACATTATGTTCTACTTATCAACCATTTCTTACGGTCGATCCTAACTTTATTTAGGTGATGACTCTACTTTATCTTACCACCCGACTAAAGAGATTCCTCTTTAGCTAAATAGTCTCAACACTTTCTCATCCACGTGGCCCAATTTAATGCTATATTCAAATTCATAGTCGATATATAGTCAGATTAATTTCAACTCATTGACATCAAAAGTTGGTGTTTCTGGGATGACAATAGAACTAAAGTAGCTTGGTTTACTTGTGATCTAACGACTATGATCGGCGAGGCTGTTACTGCGGTCCCACCGATGTCAAGAATCTGTAACTCTTTGTACCTGAGGTAGCAGCAATCCCCAAGAGCACAAATCTGCCGGAGCTTCGCACACAACATAAGTGAAACCTATGATGATGGAAAAACAGACAAGAACGAATCTACCGAGCTAACCACGCTCGATGGTTGAGTTGAAAAAGGATTATCACAAGTTGAGTCCAAATTTTAGTCCTCTAAGTATCGTTGAATATGTGCTTAGGTCATCTAACTTTCTTATTATGAAATCAAGTCATCTAACTCTCTCCATTTGTATAATCGAGTTCTTCTTTCAATCTACATTAGAAGTACTGTCAAATTGCTGACTTGGCATTGCTAAAATGACACAAGATAAACATTTGGTGCTGATGTGGTACCACTACCACATTAGTTTCATATTAAAAATCATAAGAATCGACCCGACCCAATCAGGCCTCCTCAGGGGGATACTGAAACTTGTGGAACAAAGGGTTAACAATGGTGGAGCCGCCTTCGATGAATAGGTTGTGGCCGCTGACGTACCTCGCCTCGTCGCTCGCCAAGAAAAGAGCAGATAATTTATCCGCTCTGTTCTGAGCAGCGTTGTTCCTGAATGAGTTCATGAATCATCAAACGGCCAATCTTGATGGGCCCACGTGAATTATATAATCTTCAGCAGCTCTTTTGATGTGGTTAAAGCATAGCTAACGTCCTTAAAACGAGTCTTTATTCCTACAATCCGACCATGAGGTGTCTGGGCTCGAGGATTTTTTTTCTGTCCGCACTTTAGATGAAGAGATCTTTACCTTACAGTATTCAAGACATGACATCTATCATACTCGTCAAATATGTAACAGAGCTAATTTAAGTATGGGAACCTTATTCAGATTGACTAAGAGATATGACGATATCGGAAAGAATCTGACAGGTAATCAATCAACTAAATATATCAAGATAATTTAGTCGAGAAAATGCTATGTCTCTCAAGGGAAAAATTAATTAATCTTGCTTGGAGTAGCCGAAAGAAAGGAAAGTGGTTCTCTTTTGCAAGGATGGAGATAGTACCAAATTAATTTACCTCCATTAAACTGTTGTTGCTAATAGAACCTAGAAAGCCACCATTTTGCTCTGTCACCCTAAGCCTTTGGGAAAATGACGGTGATCTTCTCCTGTGACTGCCTGTTCCAGATTGTTCCATCCCCTGCATATAGGAAAATGCATTAGTTGAAAGTGAAGTTCACCTGGATTGACTTTGCCAGAAATGGGGAATCAATAACTAATACGTGCCCCGGAATAGGAGACTCCTCGCTTAATTTCTCGTTTCCACCATCATGTTAATATACGACAAGTCTGAGCAAATGTAATATCATGATACATGCCAAAAATAGACTGACAAATACATGTTAAAAAAATTGACAGACAAATAGATAACAGACAACATAAGTTCAACACCTCGTCGTGCATGTAAATATGCATAAGTCGATAAGTTGAATTAGTGAGACTAAGGTTTCATGACCAAAGTAACCACAAATCATACATATACGCGTCAAGCTCGTAGTGAGGGACATGGTCTTGCACGTGAGGGCAATGAAATTATCGTGAGGCTAGCAAAAGGAGTCCTGAACTAGCCGCTGCAGTGCTTTTTGGACACATGACGATTAAAGATGAGGTGTAGCAATCAATGAAAATGGGCAATTTAATCTCAACTTTAGCAATAAATGCCAAACATCTATATTATAAGAGACTCATGTTCTAAGCAAAGCCAGACGCCAGCACACAACAAAGATCAAAGACAAAGTTTCCTACTACATTTCTTTGTTAGCACAATAAGGTACCCACATGAAAATTTGTAATTCACCTCTGAAACAGGACTGTGAGATGGATCAGATGAATGTGGAGGGAGAGAACCGTATCACACATAGCTGACAATCCTCTCTCTCCTGCTTCCCTCCTTCAACCTTCTTTCTTCTGATCCCGCCTCCATTCCGGGCAATTGCATCTCATTCATTTCCCAAAGAGTAGCAGCCAGCTGCCCAGCTGAAACTGACTTTCCCTTTGCCACTTTGAGAAGGTGAGTACTTACGTGACTCAACAGTCCTTCGTGCCAATGATGGGTATAGTGAGCTCAATAGCCTCTCCATGGGCATCAGAATGACCAACCGACCCCTTTTACCAATTAAAATGGCTCTCTTGAGTCTGTAATTGTGGACTATCGATGACGAGTACAAAGCCAGTACCCACATTTTCCAATTTTAGCAGGGATCAAAGAATCCATTGGTCGATTACTCGGCATTGTATGCACTTGGCTTGATTTAGATCTGGAAAATCTAAAAGTACCACCAGCGAGCAAGAAAATGTGCCAAACATGTTCCTCAGCTTTCTCCTGAAGGAAAATTCAAGAACACGGTAGTGGCGAACACTCAACAGCTAAAAAGAAAATGAGAGAAGCTACTGAGATGAACTCAGAAGTGTTTTGAACAGAGACGGGTTTCAAAAGAATTGAGTAAACGTTAGTTGGTTTCCACCTGTATGACTTTCACTTCTCTGCAAACCAAAGTGGTTTTAGACATCAAATCAGGAAGAATACTGAACTAACGCGGCTAAGCTCACTTCCTCCAATCTGAGTTGAACACCTAGACGGCTAGACCCTAATTCCACCGTGTATTTCTCCTCAAATCCCAGGTGCCACACAAACTTGTCCCAGTGCATGCAATCCCATGGCACCAAATTTTAAAAGGTGTGACATGCTTAAGTGATGTGATAGTGAAATTGGTTACTAAGAAATCCAGCTGAAACCAGGGACTTTTCTAACTCCCCTCTCCTTCATTTGATTCCGGAGAAGAGAAACATCCACCCACCGATCAGCAGCGGCGTATATGTTGGACAGAAGCACATAGTTTCCACCATTTTGAGGCTCAAGCTCAAAAAGCCTCCGAGCAACCACCTCCCCTAACTCAAGGTCACCATGCAACTTACTGGCCCCTAGAAGTGCACCCCATGCACTAGCATTGGGCTCCATGGGCATTGTGTTCAATAGCTCGTAAGCTGCATTTAGCCGTCCTGACCGGCTAAGGAGGTCAACCATGATTGCAAAGTGATCGGGGGAGGGGACTATGGAGTACTCATTTTTCATCATCTCAAAGAAATGCATACCCTCATCTACAAGTGCAGCACAGCTGCAAGAAGTTAAAATAACCGTGAAGGCCACCTCATCAGGATTAATTCCTTCCTGGAGCATCCGCATGAAGAGGTTCACTGCCAAAACCCCACGTCCATGCATCGATAGCCCCTGTATCATGGAACAGTAGGAAATGATGTCTCGCTTAGGCAATATTTCAAACAATTCTGTAGCTCTCTCAATGTTCCCACATTTTGCATTCATGTCTATTAGAGCTGCAACAACATGAGCTGTCTCGAGAGCAATTGAACTCTCGCTTAAATAAGAATCGACCCACTTGGCTAACTTCCCACAACCTAATTGGGAACAAGCTGACATCAGGCCAACCAACGTGAACTCATCAGGCTTGATATTCTTTGACACCATCTCAACAAAAACCTTCACAGCTTCATTTGGTAGACCATTTTGTGCATATCCCGAAATCATTGACGACCAAGCAAACATATCCCTCACGGGTGCTTGATCAAACAAAGTCCTTGCTGAAGCCATATCCCCAGCCTTTGCATACCCGTCAATCATCGCAGTAAAAGTAACCACGTTCCTCTCAGGCATTTCCTCAAAAAGTTCCCTAGCACTCCTCAGATCACCCACTCTCGCAAGCCCGGTGATCATCGCATTCCACGACTTCACATTTCTCAGCGGCATTTCCTGAAACATTCTCCTCGCCTCAACCAAATCCCCAGCACCGATGTAACTGACAACCATAGCCGTCCAAGAAACCACACTTCGCTGGGGCATAGCATCAAACACCTTCCGCGCGCACTCTATCTCGCTACACTTGCCGTACAAATCAACCAAACTCGTGCCCACAAAGACGTCCTCGTCAAGACCACTCTTCACGACACTCCCATGAACCCCCCTCCCGTTTTTCACCTTCAACTCACCCGCACAAGATTTCAAAACCAACGGGTACGTGAACTTGTCGGGCACGGCTCCAACTCTCCTCATGCGCATGAAAACCGAGAGTGTCTCGACCCGGGAAGCTCTCTCGCAATACCCTTTAATGAGAGAGTTCCAAAGGACGGGGCTTGGGTCCAGGATGCAGCTGAAGAAGCGAGAGCAGTAGGAGAGAGAAGAAAGGGAATACGAAAGGCAAATGAAATGGGAAGCGACGAACTGGTCTTGCTCGAGCCCTTTGATGATGATCTGGGCGTGCAGCTGGTGAATGTGGGCGGAGTTCTTGCAGGACTTGAGAAGGGTGACGATCGAAGGCAGCTTATCGGAAACAGGGACGCGAGTCGATAAAGGATGGAAAGGCATGAGGATTGAGAAGGCATTGCGGGTGCGGCTGCTGTTTGCTAAGACAAGCAATTTCTAGGGGACGTTTTGGCCTTTCCCGGCAGATTGATATTAAAATCAAATGCGTAGCAGGGTGGGCCTCGGTCCCGCTCCAATGGATGCCGATCGGTGCCGGGTAATTCTTGAAAGACTGGTCTAATTTCCTATTTCAGTTTGGAACCGGAAATAACTAGTCCAGTTCTCGATTCTACATAAGGAATCGGACTAGCCAAGATTTCTTAATTTTTTTATAATGAAACGAAAAAGATGGGTGCAACACGAGACTTTCAAAGAGGTCATCTATTCTAGTACTACTCTCGCCAAAGCACGCTTCACTTCGGAGTTTTGATGGGATCCGGTACATCAGTGTCGGTATGATCGCACTCAAGCACGCTTAATTTTTTTATTTTTTATTTTATTTTGAGTCAATAAATTATTTTTTATTTTAATGTTGAGAAACTCCGACTTGTAGAAAATAGAAGAAATAAAAAAGAAGAAATAGAAATTACCAGTTTCGAGAGCGATCCTGGAACCGAACCGAAACGGGTGGGCCAATTCCTGGTTCCACAAACTAGTATTGATCATGCCTGATCCAGTTTCAGATTTCAAGGGGCGAATCGACCCATCTTTGAACTTATCACCCCTACAAACGGTGGATAAAACTAAAAGATATTGATCCTCGATATTCTTTTTCATTCGTTTGTCTTAAACTTTTTCTTTTGTCAATCTCATACTTAATGCGGAGTATTTTAATTATATTTTCCTACATACATATATAGTTCGCTTCAAGTATTACCCATGAATTGAGAAATGTTGTTGTATTCTTTTCTATCCAAAGAGAAAGGTCATGATTACTAAGACTCGCTTACAAAATCCGTGTACTAAATAATGTGACAAATTCTTCTTAATTGTTGAATATAGCCTCTCTCTTTTTTGTCAAAAAATATAGCCTATTGATTTAATTGAATTCCACTAGTTTGCTTATAAGTTGACATCCGGACTTTCTAAATCAGTCTTAATATACCTAGCATTGCCTTATAATTTCACAAGATATGTAAACGCATGGATGATGCCAAAAAGAATGTGAATAATTACTTTGATCTCTTACGATTTCATAATGGTCGAAAGGCTAAGACTTGCATCATGACATTCGGTTGCTCAATTACTCATTATTGATCAGCCAGGCTCTCACTTGATCCGAGTCAAACCACATGGAGAACATTGTTTCCATCAAATCAGATCAGATGTTCTACAATCCATCATGACAAAAAGCCGTTCAACGGTAAGCATGGCATCTCTTCTGTTCATTCCATGTACTCAGAAGGGTCAAACGCAGTGGAAGTTGAGGCAGGCAACTGTGCAATTTGAGATTAGGATATGAAATGCATGGTGAGAAGACAGTTGACAAACTGGAGAGAATTAGGAAACAGAGCAAACACGACAGATCGAAACCGGGACAGCCGGTTCCGAGGGGTAAAAGTAGGAGCATTTCTTGGGAACCTCGTTGCAGCGTTAAGTTAGGTTGCAACAGGGCAAAGCTCTAATCACAAGACTGGTTTACTGCATATAACCATTGAAATGGACTCGCTGTCATGCTGCTATGCAAGACAACGAAAAGGTCGAGCAATGCAATCGTTACGGAGAAAACAAGAAGTTTGATTCGAAAGAAGCACGCCTGAGAAAATGAGAAGCATACGGGTAATAAAAAGTCCGGATTTTCTTGCTCATAATAGTTAATCCTATACATAGGGAACTTCACTCAGTTACAAAACGAAAGCTCTCTACAGCGCAAAAACTCCTCGTAGAATATACTGCTAATGCTTCTGCCTTGCAGGGGAAAAACACACTCAAACACTGCTCATCTCATTGCAGCCGCAAGTAAGAATCGCTTCCGCCACGCCAGCTCAGCGTCTCTGCTCTCTCATCTCATAGATCACTTAATTATTACTTAACCTTCATTTAGCATCCATAGCCACCGAGTCAAGTGGCTCTAGATGATTACGACAAATGTACAAGTAATGGATACTGAAATACTCACCGCCTAGATTTTCTGACATTGTAAACATCAGTTCGAGCCTCAGCTAGCCTTGACTTCCCCACACAGCCGGGCACCAGATCGGTTCTCTCCTGAGCAATGTTGTCCACGTCACTTGCAGGCTCTTGCCGTCGTCTCGTTGGAGTACCCAAAGCTCGCGGAGACCCAGTGGTAGGACCATACAGCATTCGATCCCTCAGACCCTTTACCAACTTGTATGCGTGCATTTCATCTCCATAGCCCTCCATCTGCAGCTTTTCCCAATCTAATTCGTTTCCGCCATTTTGAAACCTCTCTGTCTGAATGCCCCATTCAACTCCATCGGATATACTCCTCTGCAGGGAAGTACTTCTCCTCGGTGCTCTTCCGGAGGTTGACTTCCTCGCTTTCATCTCTTCTTCAACTGGTGGGGCAACGTGAGTGTGGATCCACTTGTAGCTCTTGTTATGGGGGTTCACATCAAATTGCATAGAATAAAGTTCACTTTCAGCAGAATCTTCTTTGCATTCTATCCCGTCTTCTATGTCTCCTTCATTGTCCTCTTTTTCTTCACTGTAACGAGCACCGAGACAACTTCTACTCAAGTAGTCAGAGATATCTACCTTATTGGCATGACTTGGTGGGCGTCGACTTTTTTCTTTTGACTTTTTAGTTCCTAATGAAGCTTCAAGTTGATTCCTCAATTTATCAATGGCAGCATTTTTCTCCTCAATTTGATACCTAGCCTCAGAATGCTTCGTCTGGACCCTATCCTCTCGTATCACATCAGCTAATTGCATTATCTCCCTTCCCTTCTCCATTTCTTCATGAATTTTCAGAGTTTCCCTCCTCATGGCGTCTGCCTCATCTTTCTCTTCACCGACGGTCCCCGCTAATTCATCACAGACTTGTTCAATTATCTCTCTCGCTCTCTTCTCACTCTCAAGTTCCTGAACTGCCTTAAGCAGAGAAGCCTTTGACTCGGCTAGTTCTTTTCCAAGTTTCTTGTTCAAGCTCTCAATCCGTGCCCTCAACTTCCTTTCTACTTCAAGTTCTCCAACAACAGACTCAATGGCAGCCTCAACCACTTTCCGCTCTTTGCTTCGCCATGCTGCCTTTTCTTCGGCAAAACACTTCATCAGATAATTTATTTCACTCTGTTCTGAGCGTTGTTCCTGGATAAGTTGATTAATCATCAAGCGAGCCCTCTCAAGTTCAGCATGCAAAGCTGACATGACAGACATGCTTGACGAGGGCCGATCTTCAGGGCCCCACATGCGATTTATAATCTTTAGCAGCTCTTTTGATGTGGTTAAGGCATTGCTAGCATCCTTCAGACGAGTCTTTACTCCTACAATCTGGCCATGAGGTGTCTGGGCTTGAGATTTGTTTTCTGTCTGCACTTTGAATGAAGAGATCTTTACCTTACCAGTCTTCAAATTTGACTATTGTATCTATCAAACTCGTAATTAAAAATGTAACAGACAGCTAAATAAAGTATGGGAGTTAAATTGCGTATTCCAGATGACAGAGATATCAAGAAATCGAAAGAATCCAACAGGTTATCAATCGAATTAACATACCAGAGAAAACCCTATGTCTCTCCAGGGAAAATTAACATTGCTTGAAGAATCCAAGAAAAAGGAAATTAGGATGGAGATAGTCCTAAATTGATTTACCTCCATTAAACTGCCATTGCTAATAGAACCAAGAGCGCCTCCATTTTGCTCTGTCACCCTAAGCCTTTGGGAAAAGGATGATGATCTTCTCCTGTGACTACCTGTTCCAGATCGATCCATCCTCTGCAAAAATAGGGAAATGCACTAATTGAAATCGAAGTTCAGCTGGATTGACTTGGCCAGAGATGGGAACTAGGGAAACTCTAGTGGGTGCAATGATAGGAGACTCCTGACTCAGTTTCTCCATTACATAATCATGCTAGTGCACAACACATCTGAGGAAATATAACATCACGACATACGTACAAAAATAGAGAGACTGACAGATAATAAATAAAACTAACTTCCAAAACTCATCGTGCTTGCAATTAAGCGTAAACTAATAAGTTGATCTGCCATTGAGGCTAACCTTTCACAACCCAAAGTAACCACAAAGCACAACTCTGCCTACATACACACTCGAACCAACTTAAAAAGCTAATACATATCTCACATCTGTAAATTGAGAATAACATATAGCACTGAATGGACAGGTGCTATTTGGATCTATTCTCAACTTTTGGAATAAAAACCAAGCGTTATAGCATAAGAGACTCTTCATCCAAGGAAAACCAGGCAATAGCACAACAACAAAGATGAAGAACAACTTCTTACTGGATCTCATTTTTGGCTAAACAAGGTATCCATACGGAATTTCTGATTACCTCCGAAACAGGACTGTGAGACGGATCGGACAAATGTGGAGGGAGAGAACCTGAACGCACTGAGCTGGCAACCCTCTCTCTCCCTCTCCCCTCCTTCTTCAACCTTCTTCCTTCCAACCCCTCCTTCACTCTCGGCGATGGCATCTCATTCATTTCCCAGAGAGTAGCAGCCAGCTTCCTCGCTGAAACCGGCTCCTGAAGCTTCCCTTTGCCACTTTGAGAAGGCGAGAACTGAGGGGATTCCATGGTCCGCTGAGCCAAAGATGGGGATTGGGAACTCATTAGCCTCCACGTGGGCATCGGAGTGGTAGAACCACCTCTTTTACCAATTAAAATGGCTCTCTTGAATCTATAATGCTGGACTATAGAGGACGAGGACGATGCGGCCGGCGAAGACCCGCGTTTTCTAATTTTAGCAGGGATCAGAGTATCCATGGCTCGATTACTTCTCGGCATTGTATGTACTTGGCTTGATTTAGATCTGACAAATCTAAAAGCACCAAAAGTGAGCAAGAAAGTGTGATCCCAAAAATAGTAAAAATCTAATCCAGAGTTCGCTGAGCTTTCTCCTGAAGCAAAATTCAAGAACACGGTAGCGGACAACACTCGACAGCAAAACGAAAAGCCGAGAAGCTCCGGAGATGAACTCGGAAACGATTTGCACAGAGAAGGGTTTCAAAAGGAAATACTCTTCTGTTTTTTCCTCCTTTACTCCATCTTGAAGACTAACACGGAGCATAAGAAATTATGCTCTCAATTTCATTGCGCATTTACTAAAAAAGAGTTCACCTCCGGCAAAATCAACCAAATCTCCAACGAGAAAGTGCAAAGAAACACCGAACTTAAAGCTACGGGAAATAAAAAAAAGCGCAAAACATCCACAGGAACAAACAAGTCATCATCTTTTTGTTTTTACTCCTTCCTATTAACACAAAAGCATCAGCAATACAATGCGAACGAGATCTGCGATTTCAAGATCGTACCTTTCTTAGTTCATGAGCGCAAAGATTAGCTTGGGATGGCACACTTGCGGACGAGCTCGGATCGGACAAGAGCTGAGACAGAGCCGAGTGCGAACAGCAAAATGCAGAAAAGGGAAAGGGCCTCGAACCCTTTAAGAAGTCGCGAAAATGTCGGAGAGCTTTCTCGTGTTCCTCGAATGGCTTCTTCGTCTACGATTTCGATGAAGATGGAGGGGGGGAGGGACGGAGGACAGTCGATCAGTCACCAACCAACCTCTACACTCGTAAAGACAAAAAAAAAAGGACAAATACAACACCGTTCTTATCTAGTCAAATCTTCAAAATATACATTATCAAGAATCTCAAATTGATATCACCGATGATACATTTATATTATAAATTTATTTTCGTATCACAAAAATTTTCAAGTTCATATACTCATGACCCATTTATCCCATATTAATTTTCGAATCATGGAAAAACTCAAATCAATCCATTTACGACACATTTGCTTCGAATTAATTTTCGTGTTACAAAAAATAACGAATTTTAGCATTTTTTCGAAACTGGAGGAATCTTTCCGAGAAAATTAGCAAACTTCTCAATTGAAGATTTTTGTGATTTTAATTTTTTTTGTAATATAAAAAAATCATTTGGAATAAATGTGATACTTGGCACGAGGTATGGCACATCTGCATCACTTTCAGATTTTTTATGATACGAAAATTAATTATGGACAAATATGGCACGAGTTTTTAGGAGTTTTGGTAGTACTGGCCCATCAAGTTTATATTCGTTGCGTTTTTTTTTTTGTTGAACGTGTTATCGTATTTCGAATTTATGCCACTTTTAAATTAATCAACGGGGTTAAATATTGTCGGCCCTACTTTACAAAAGAGACATCACCTATTAACAAGTGATTCGGACCATTAATTTAAGCACGAAACTGTCCGAAGTGTATGACTACAAAAGAATTAGCGTATTTTAAATTATAAAGTCAAGTGACTTAGGGGGGGCATTCGAAAACAAGAAGGAATCACTAGGCTGAGATCAGGTGCGGCACAGCGTATCAAAGGCACGGTGAGCTTGGTTTTCTCCCGGGTTGTGATAGGTCGGAAAGAACCTAACGACCTTATCCGATTTGACCGGTTTGGCCGAGGGCCAATGGTTTTGCCACGGAGGATGTGGACCGAGTGGGTGCGCGCAGCAGAGGAGTTGAGACAGCGAGCCGCCAGATCGGGATTTAAAAATTTGGGGATTAAAAAAATAATAATAATAAGAATAATAATGCGCCGGTGGAGGACTGAGACAGGTAATTCTAATCATCGGTTTTAGTGGTCGCACATTCCTTGCGTCTCTGGCTAATTTGAATTATTTAATTTTTTTTTTTTAACATTTGAATTATTTAAATTTTTTTTGGACGAAATTTGAATTATTTAATTAAAAAAAGTCAAAGATGGAGGAATTTCGGCTTGAATTAGCTGGCAATATAAAGAGGGAATGTTTAGATCCTGTAATTATGACGTCATCCAATCTTGTGGCGTGGCAATAAATAGTAGCTTTTGCCGGGAAAAATCTATTGTCAATCCTAGCGATTCACCATATTCGTTCCGTATGTCATATGGACTATCGGATCAAAATTAATGAAATTCCGACTGTCGGACGATTTTTTTGAAATATAGTACCTTGCGAATATTTCGAAGGAAACTTTACTGAATGTGAAATTGTGGATGATACCATGGATTACGGAAAACAATGATATAGAGGAAGGACGGTTACTCAGCGATAGGGTCTTTAAATTTATGAAAAAGCATTGCGATCATGGTGGCAAGCTACTAAGAATAGGACAAAATGAGATCATCATAAGTTAGACTGATTACGATATTTCCTGGAAAGCCACGAGCGTTATGATATTTTCGACCTTACAAAACTTAAAGGGGAAATGAATTACCATCCGCACAATAGGTTTAGGACCGACGCGTCAGTGCTTTTAAAGCAGCTGGCCAAGTTTCATGGAGTGCGGTATCCTTCTGTCCCATGTACGCTACCGAGATACACATGTCCGTGCTTTTGAAAGTGACACTCCAGAAGAAACGCGAAAGTGACGTTATTTTAATCCCAATCAAAAGCTATTATTCTACTTCGGTCTGGTAGGTTTTGAGTATTCGCACGTAGATCATCTTTATAGAGGGCAATCATTTTTGGCACCTCGAATTCAATTCTTTTGATTTTTCTTCCAAACATTAGATAAAAGTTCACCAACCAATAGCACCGTGGGCTTTTCCTGCCCAATATCCATTCAACAAACGGGGCGGTCACTCCGAGGATTGGATGACAAAAGTCACGGAATCGAACGGAGACATCTCGGACACATGCATGCAATAAAGGGGCAAGAAACCTCTACCTATATAAAAATAAAAATAAGAGGACATTTATATTTTATTTTTGTCTCAAAAGGACATTTATATTTGATTATCATATATTTGAGAGGAATTTCAACAGATCTATATGATTACTTGACAAGAATAACAATGGTACATGATCGGAAAATAGAAGTTGGGATCAGTTCGTGGTCCTTATTATGTCTTGTAAAGTAGTTCTCCATTTAGTGAATGCTTTACATTTATCTCATTGAGTCATATAAATTGAAGGACCGTTTCGGTGGTTGTGGTTGTTCGGGGCATCGTTTCTCAAACTGAGCAACCTTCATATGGCATGCGGAGCAGTTAATGCGGCAATTTATTACCATGCATGTTTTGGGAACATAGGGTAGGAGGAACTTACTTTGGTTTAGGGGTGAGCATGATTTCATTGTAGAATATGGAATTGGATCGGTCTAATTCCAAGGTATGGAGGGTAGGTTCCAGTTTTCAAAAATTGGAGAACATGTTCCGACGAGTAGATTCCAGATTTCAGATTCCAGGTAGGTGAAATATGTAACCTGTAACATGTAACATGTTTTTATGATTTTCTTGGTATATGTATTCGCGCGATCCTGCGGTATTCCCTGACGTGCGATGATGAGTGTGTAATCTAGAACCACTAATCTGAATTTTCAATTTCGGAGATATTTATGATTGAGACTTTTACTTTGTTAATGCTCGATATTTATTCATGCGTCTAATCGTGGTCAATGGATTGTAGTAGCAAATAATGGTCATTAAAGGTTATGATTCACTGCAATCGTTCAAATTAAGAATACAAGTGGAACATGCGTATACCTTGGAACCAACCCTAGAACCTGTGACAGGATAGGTTCTAGGTTTCAGGATATGCAAGGTAGGTTCCAGATTTTAAAAAATGAGGAACCCGTTCGGACGAGTAGATGCTAAGTTTTAGGTCGAACCTATACGGAACCTGAAATCGCTCACCCTTACTTTGATTCTTCCCACGTAGATTTTGTGATGGAATTGCATTTAAGCAGAAATCAATGGTAGGAATCAGCTTGGATTTTTGCGAGCATGTGAGGGAGAGAGAGAAATTGAATTTTTGTTAGCAAATTAAACATACTTAACAAGTTCGATTTCCCATATCATCAAATGTAAGCAATTTCATTATGGCTTATTAATCATACGTGGCAGGTTTGATTATCCGACGCTACAAAGTGTAAACAATTTCATATTTGAATACATCTATCTAGCCGTAGATTTTACTCGATGTACAAGGTTAATGAGATATTTCAGGGAAAGTTGTCAAAAAAAAGTCATAAACCTATTGCATTTTTTTCAATTCAGTCCTAAACCTTTTAATTTTGCCAATTCAGTCATAGGCCTTTTGCATTTGTGCCAGTTCAGTCTTAAACCTTTTTTGTGCCAATTCAGTCCTAAACCTTTTACATTTGTACCAATTAAGTCCATTCGATAAAATTTTGGCCGGTCGGCACTCACGTATAGCTGAGGTGGCTATTTTTAATATTATTTTAATATTATTTTATTTTTTTTATTTTTTTCTCTTTTATTTTTTTTATTTTTTGTTTTGGGTCTTCTCCTTTCTCCAGCCATGAACTGGAGTCGCCGACCAGATGGAGGACAAAGTCGACAAGCCATTGGTGTCGCCACCGCCGCCATTGGACGAGGCCGACGCTGGCGTTGCTGGGTGAGGCCGAGCTCGCCCAACCATGGCGTTCCCTTTCCGATTCCTTCCTCCGACATAAACCTTCGACTCTCTCTCTCTCTCTCTCTCTCTCTCTCTCTCTCTCTCTCTCTCTCTCTCTCTCTCTCTCTCTCTCTCTCTCTCTCTCTCTCTCTCTCTGTAATTCCTAAGGGTCGCTATGGCTAATCGATAGCGAGCTCGGCCTTGCCCAAATCTTTGTCTCTCTCTCCGGTATACAGATGAGGGGTCCTCTAGGTCTAGTAATAGGGAGGTACCCGTCGAGCGATGGGAGCACCCGGATGGGTGGAACCATAAGGCACAACAGGAAGTGCAGGGATGTTGCATTTCTAGTGTTCTTTATTGCATTCTGGGTGGCTATGATTGTTAATTCCAACTTTGGTTTCAATAAAGGAAACCCATTGAGATATGTAATTCGCCTCAATTACAGACAGCGAGCGAGAGAGAGAGAGCGCGTGCGCGATGGCTAGCTTGGGAACGAGACTAGAGATTCGAAGGTTTAAGTTGGAGGAAGGAATCGAAATGGGACGCCATGGTTGGGCGATGGTGAGGCCATATTTGGGAGAGGCCAAGCTCGCCCAGCCACGGCATCGCAGCGATGGCAATAGTGACGCCATGGCTATGCGAGCTCGGCCTCGCCCAGCAGCGCCGATGCCGGCCTAGTCCAACTGCGACGGCGGCGGGGCCAGTGGCCTGCTGGCTTTGTCCTCCATCTGGTCGGCGATTCCAGTCCATGGCTGGAGGAAGGAGAAGACCCAAAACAAAAAAGAGAAAAAAATTCAAAAAATTCAAAAAATATTAAAATATTATTAAAAATTGCCACGTCAGCAACACGTCAGCGCCGACTGGCCAAAGTTTGCCGGATTGACTTAATTGGCACAAATGCAAAAGGTTTAGGACTGAATTGGCACAAACAAAGGTTTAGGACTAAACTAGCACAAATGCAAAAGGTTTAGGACTGAATTGGCAAAAGTGCAATAGATTTAGGACTTTTTTGACAATTTTTCCAAATATTTCATGTGATGAGCTTCTTCATCAGAGAGAGGGGGGGGGGGGGGGAGTGCGCGTCAAGAAGGCATTGGCGTGACAACAATAGTTAGGACTGGCCAACATGCGTCTATGATGGAAAGAAATTTGCATTTGGATGTTGGATTTAGAGTTGGAATGTGATTCCTAACCTTAGAATTAATTGGAATATGATGATTCTTCGACATGAGTTGGTTCGGTCTTCATGAAAAAGATTGAGCACTGATTTCCTAACATCTCTGTCCTACATCAATTAGCATGCAGCCTTCGCCCTCCATTCCATTATGTCTGACCACACATTGAAGTCGAATCCCCGCCACCCGGAAGGAGGAAGTGGAGGCAGATGCAATGATTGAACTTATTAAAGATAATTATGATATTTCCTTTGATTCTCCATGTTTACGGATTATGTGCATCCCTAATTAGTTGTAATTGATAATACGTTAACTTTAAATAGTCTTCTAATAAAGCCCCTGCTCTCTCTTCCCCATATTTCTTATTTACATTGATGGTTTAATCAATGAAGTGAAAGTTCATTGGTTGATTTGGGTTCGGGATTGGACATATGGACCGTTGACCATTTAGGTGGACCATTGGGTAAGTTTTGGTTCAAATCCATCAAAAAACCACCAAAGCCCAAGCCCAAGCCCAATCTTACCCACACGTTTAACCCCCTCTAATTGCAATTAGTGGAGTTCAAGAATAGCTTTTCACTCATTATATTGAGTCAAAAGGAATGGTATATCTTTCTAATGACAGCTAATGTATGAGTCAATTATGGTCCACCAAAATTAAGTTATCCCAACATTTTAGGCAAGACCCCAATCTCCTTCTACCTTATACACGGTCATTGAACTTCTTGTGTAAGAAAGACTCTCTCTCTCTCTCTCTCTCCCTCTGAACTGAACTGAAAACTCCATGCTCGTTCACTTCATCTGCAACTGCAAACACCAGAGACCAGAAGACCATGAGTACAACCCAGCTACTGCTGAACATTCTTCTCTGCCTCTCTCTGATCTTCCAATGCTCTTTCGCCGTCTCGCCTCTCGGCAAGACCATACCTCCCTTTCCTTCTCCTCTCATTCGTCCCGAAAATCCTCAAGGACCGTCGCTCTCTGACGACCGGAGCAGCAACAATGGGCTCTACGAGACCAGGTACTTCACGCAAGTCCTCGACCACTTCGGCTTCCGTCCCGAGAGCTACCAGACGTTCCAGCAGAGGTACTTGATCAACTCCACCTTCTGGGGCGGCCCTCGGAGGAACGCCCCGATCTTCGTCTACACCGGGAACGAGGGTGACATCGAGTGGTTCGCCCAGAACACGGGCTTCATGTTTGAGACCGCGCCACGCTTCAATGCCCTTCTTGTGTTCATCGAGGTTTATTGCCAACCGATCTAAGTACTCGTGGGGATGGGGGATACGACTGTTGTGTCATTATGTTTTGCTTTTGCGAAGTACATTACAAGAAGGATATAGATATCATCGTTCTTATTTGTTTCTTTGAAGCATCGGTTTTACGGGAAATCGATTCCGTTCGGGGGCAACAAAGAGGTGGCGTCCAGCAACTCGAGCACGCTGGGCTATCTCTCTTCGACGCAAGCATTGGCGGACTTCGCGACGCTGATCACCGATCTGAAGAAGAACTGGACGGCTGAGGATTCGCCAGTGGTGGTTTTTGGAGGTTCCTACGGTGGAAGTATGCTGCTGTCTCCCTCCCTCTCTCTCGCGCGCGCGCACACAACCGTTAATAGAGAAAAACAAATACTTGGGTTCTCACTCTTCACAGCTTAGGTTAATTAAATAAAGCGTTTGTCTTACATAATGGATTCATTACATAGCTGGTTGCGCATGGAGGTTTCTGGTTTAACAAGGAAAAGGAAAATGGAGTTCAACCAGAAAATATTCTGATGAATGGTTTTGTTTATTGAAAATATTGCAGTGTTGGCCGCATGGTTCAGGCTAAAGTATCCCCACATCGCAATTGGCGCTTTGTCTTCGTCTTCTCCCATCCTCAACTTCGACAACATCACCTCTCCTTACAGCTTCACCGACATCATCACTCGAGACTTTAGGGTTTCTCTCTCTCTCTCTCTCTGCAAATTTTTGTTATTTTGTTTTTGGTTGTTCTGGGATTACAAAGACTTTACAGAGATGGGGATTAGGGATAAGGTCAGCTAATAGGTCATAAAGGTCTTCTTCGGCCAGAGATCGTAGTGAGAAAACTTGCATGGCAAAACGAATCCGAAGATGGTTCTGCCATAACTTTTAATTTGTTCAATATAATCATTGAACTTTACCCCAATGTACAATGTGATCCCTGAACTTTTAATTTGTTCGATATAGTCCCTCAACTTTTGGCACATGTTCAGTTTAATTCCTAAGCTATATGAAAATGCTTAATGTTGTCCTTTCATTAATTCAAGCTCAAGGATAATATTGAATATTTTCGTATATTCCAGGGACTAAATAGAACATGTATCAAAAGTTCAAGAGCCACATTGAACAATTTAAAAGTCCAGGGACTACATTGTATATTGGGGTAAAGTTGAGTGACCACATTGAATAAGTTAAAAGTCGAATGACTACATTGCACATTATGTCAAAGTTGAAGGACCATTTTTGTTGTTTGAGTCTATATCCTAAACTGTAATTCCACAATGTCAAGAGATTTGTAATTCAGAAAATCACACAATTCGGACTACTAAATCTCCCAAATTATTCTATGAATTTATATTCTTTTTCTAACATAGATCGAATGTTACTGCTCATTCTATTTGATCTTTGACTTATTAATTTTGTACACCATAATGCCTTGTAACCTACTTATTTTACATACACCATCAATCCAATGTATGCGTTCTTGATTCCGATTGTGTGGATTTTACGTGACTCGTGACTATTCAAGAATCATGCGAGTATAATAGAGCGATTGATGTGAATTACCAGAGCGAGAGCGAGAATTGCTACGAAGTGATCAAACGATCATGGCAGAAGATCGAAGATACGGTGAAGCAACAAGGCGGGCTCGAGATCCTGCGGAAATCATTCGGACTATGCAAGTAAGAGATGAGTCATGAACAAGTATTAGCTTCTCAGGGATTTAATCTATTCTTTTAGGTGGGGTCTTTGTTTATGTGTCTACCCCATTGCAGGAACTCCATGGATGCGGGTTATCTCAAAGGTTGGCTGGAAACTGCTCTCATTTACTCGGCCATGACCGATTATCCAACTCCTGCCAATTTCTTGACTCCCTTGCCTGCTTATCCAGTCAAACAGGTATAGTTTGCTTAACAAGCAATAACCTGTAATTAGCAGTGTAATCTAAGTAAGATCTTCAAGATCATACTTTAATAGTATTTCCAAGTCAAATTCACAATTTTTGGGGCACATAGATCTGATCTTTAGGGGAAAAAGAAAGTTACTTCCCGAATGAACCAATCTTTGTTTTTAAAGTCTAAGGAAACTCGACAATAAAACTGAAAGACTTCTTGTAGTATATGACCAACTTGTGAAGCAAATCTGATCTTCGAGGATCGTGTCGTCGCGCGTGATTAACCAAGTCATATGAAGGATTGGCATACTATGTTCCAGCATAAGGCGACTCGGTCCCGATAAACCACGATCGATTCGCGAGAATTTAGTTAGCTCACTTCGTTGCGCCGATGTTGAGGCGTGGCGACACCGTCTTTTATACTAATCGAGTCTC
The DNA here is from genome assembly GCA_029784005.1 of Lenwebbia sp. NSW1173648. Taxonomy (NCBI): domain Eukaryota; kingdom Viridiplantae; phylum Streptophyta; class Magnoliopsida; order Myrtales; family Myrtaceae; genus Lenwebbia; species Lenwebbia sp. NSW1173648. The sequence goes on along the minus strand of JARCGZ010000008.1, from coordinate 2,579,690 downwards.
CGAATTAAACAGCTCCATAGCTCTAGACAGACAATCGGATGCAAGACAAACGTTTATGTTCTCTCTTTTTCCATTTTGCGCAGATGTGCAAGGCGATAGATGATCTGAGCAAAGAGGATGATGATTTCGCAAAATTGTACGGCGCCGCGAACATCTTCTACAACTACAGCGGCAGCGTCTCGTGCTTTGATCTAATGGACGATTCCGATCCTCATGGCCTTGGCGGATGGCAATGGCAGGTACCCCACCATTTTTGGAAATGATCGCTCGAATAATGCTAGAGATGGATGCGACAGATTCCTGTTAATTGCTAAAATGGGCTTCCCAACTTAAAATTTTAGTAAACTTATTTGGTACATGAATCTTAATTTCTCCAACATTGCTGCAAACTGGATATAATACTTGCGCTTAGATTGTCAATTCCCCTTAAAAAAAGATAATTCTCATCCATCAATTTCATTTTGGTTAAGGGAATCCAAGATACAGCATGCAAGGTTAAAAAAAGATGTAAACGGCACCAACAGAACCCATGGAAACTATGTGTAGCTTGGGTCTAGCCCAATTGAAAGCAGCCCATGAAAATGAACAAAGATTTCCTGAATTAGGTTTTTGTTCTTTCGCTTCTAACGTTGCCATCAGTGGTCGAATAGCTTTTAATTATCATATTTAGCCCATGTTCACCATATAATCTGGCACAAATCATCCGTTTCGAAATTAAGGAGTTCAACTAGTGTTATTTTTCTTCACCCCAAGAACATGAGTGCTATTTTCGCTTGATCTCTAGGGGTTATGCAAAGCTAAAGTTGCATAGATGAGAAATCTCGGGCTGTCTTATTAGGTCAAGTTACTAACGATGCTTTCGTGGCATTATCCTAATGCATGTCGGAATGGCAAGTTCTTTTCGTACCATTTCATGTTCTATAAGCTGTTTCTTAGCGCGAGCGCATGTCGCGATTCATTTCCTTCCTCGCAGGCATGCACGGAAATGATATTGCCAACTGGGGGCGTTCGAGAGACGGGCATATTCCCAGCTCACAAGTATGACTACAATGATAGAGCCAGCTCCTGCGCATCTCGCTTCGGCGTCGTCCCTAGGCCCACCTGGATCCCTATCGAGTTCGGCGGCCATGTGGGTAACTCGTATTCATATCATTCTATGCTTAGTGCAACTTTATACAAGTATATATACACACACACGAAGTGTCATATAAGTTTTTATTTCTAACACATCCTTAGGAAATTGCACAATCAAATTATCCCGCCTCGTAACCCGAATCCTTGTGTCCACCACTGTGTCTACTTAACAAGAACAGGACATTAGGAGGACCTTGAGGAGATTTGGGAGCAACATAATCTTCTTCAATGGCTTAAGAGACCCTTGGAGTGGTGGAGGGTATCTCTCTCTCTCTCTCTCTCTCTCTCTCTCTCTCTCTCTCTCTCTATAATAGTGGGAATCAATGGTTTGATAATGCTTTCTCTGTGGTAAAAATGGCAGGGTGTTGAAGAGCATTTCCAAGAGCATTGTTGCAATAGTGGCCAAAAAAGGTTTGCTCACTGTCTCTGAAACTTAGCATAAGTGACTCTTCATTTATTCAAAAAAAAAAAAAATCCCACCAAGAACTTTTTATAAAACTCTCGGAAACCCGAGTGATGAAATTGATTTTCTCGGACATACAACGAGTTGTTTTTAACCGTCGTAAGTTGTCGATGACAGGGGCTCACCATGTCGACCTGCGATACTCGACCGGCGAAGACCCCGAGTGGCTTCAAGATGTGAGGAAGAAGGAGATCAAAATCATCTCGGGCTGGATCTCTCAATACTACCGAGACTTGGCCGAATTGTCTCCCTAAACCGTGGTTCTCCGACTCATTCTACTAGTTCTTCAACTATTCAGGTGCCAGCTTTTACTCGAGGGATTAAAATTTGACCCTTATATTTTATTTTCGTAAACGTTTCTCGACATTAATAAATGACTATCCGATTTGTCATATTACGTTTGATTCCTGTAAACGAGTCACGCTTTCGTGCCAAATGAAATGAAATTCAAAATAGCAAAAATTTCAATCTGGTGCTTCAATCAAATCCCCAATGTAGTTATATGCGGGCTGAATCACGAGGTATGTAAATAGACGTTTGCCCATGCTAAGCAAGAGTAGTTTATATAAACACTTTGGATTGCATTTGGTTGTTCAGATTTTCTACTGTATACGGCCGTACAAGATTCCGATAAAAGTTAATATTAGTGAAAAGAGCAATTTGCCTCTACTTAAAGCAAAGAATAGTTCGACCAAAAAAAAAAAAAGAGAGCAAAGAATAGGGTTTGGTATACTAGGATATGTACGAAATCTTTCGACCCAACAAAAAAAGTATGAAATCATTAATTGATGTGACAAATCTTTGCCGGCTCGAAACTGAATATATTCAAATGTTTATGTGTAACTTAACATTTAATATGTTCAGTATGATTCTTAAGCAAAATTTACACTGGCCCGCAATCACTGAGAGCTTGGATCCAACTATGAAATCAATCAATCATTGGTATGTCAATTTAATGATTCATAAGGATGCTGCTTTCTCAACCTTGTAACTTTGCCCAGTTTGTTTGAAACGCTTTGCTCGATCCTGCATGTATATGCCAGAAGAGTCCGATCAGAAACTCCAAAATCATCTGTTAATAATACGTCAGAATGCTGATTATTTGGTCAAATTATTACTTCCTCGTATCGTTGCACTCGTTAACAGAATCCTAATTTAAACTCACAAGAATCATATCGGGAACCGCGCATCGACCCTTGAGATTCCGGATGCAAATTTTTCTAGCCAATGTTTTCTCACCTTTTGCTTTTACTAGGACAATCTCGGTTGAGCTATACTCTTGTGACCTCCCTCCGGCGTGAGAAACTAGCACAATCTGAACCTACAAGTTAAAAAAGTCCTAGTTGATCTCGAAACAATCGTGCGAAGAACTCTGCAATGAATGGCATTTACCAAATATAGTTAAGGTGAGTTCAAAAAATCATATTGGGACGAAGGAGTTTAAAGTTAGGTACATAGCAGCCAATCCTAGAACCTCATTAGTGAGCATTTGTTTGTCTCACTGTGGTGGGTATAAATAAAAGCTCTTTCTATTGAATGATTGGTTTATAACAGTGGGATCTCTTGAGATTTGTAATTTCGAGATAGATGTGTTCTTTCATTACTCTTGTAATGAGGTGCTAGAGATTTGAAAAGCAGTCACTATAGTGAGATACACGCGCTGCTACTGCAAACGTGTTCAAACTCACTGTTTCACATTCGAAAATATCATGACGTACCATTAGGGATCGATTAAGTTTATGTGATTGAGTCGAATCCACCTTGACATCGTTGAAAATCCAATTGGTCAGAACTCCGAAGTGTAGGATGTTTTGTTCTCGGCCTTTCAAAAACCCTAATTCCTAACACTAAACTAGTTGCTGGCTACAAATTTAACGAAACTTATCTTGATTCAACGAGGTCTACACTATTAAAACCCAATAAATAAAAAGCAACTCTCTTCTTTCACATCCATCAAGAACAGAACTCATTGTAATTTGAGTTGGTACACGACGTGCTAGGTGGCAACAATTATTATTATTCTCACCATTTCAGGATGACCCAGAAATCCAATTTCCCATCTTTCTTGAAAATGAAGACGATGCACAAAGAGGGACAGACCATGAACTTCAGTGTTTGACGAAATATCTCCAATCTGCAACGCAGGACAGGACAGGTAGATCTTCATTTTGCTTGGGTAATGTGGAATACATAGGTCAGGAGTTTCCTTTTTTTTTTTCTTTTCTAATATATTTGTTTTCACCCTTATTTCTTTGTCGAAACACCAACCCGACACACTTCGTAGGTCATAACTTTCCTTAAACAGATGCCTCGTGGGAGATGTCGTGTTTCCCACCCAGGCGATACTACCATAAACCATAAAGATTTGCCGATTGCAAGACCACCATTAAGAGTACGAATTCACCTTCTGTGGTAGATTCCTCCATCGCCCAACCCTGGCTTTTTTCTTTTCCCTCAAGGCATCCCCCGTTTCTGGCCCAAGCAGACTTCTTTCAGATAGTCAAGAAAATTTCCCCATTTGGTCCGCCCCTATGGACTATGGGAAAAATTACCAAAAAAGTCATAAACATATTGTAATTGTGCCAATTCAGTCTTAAACCTTATGCAATTGTGCCAATTCAGTCCATTCGATTAAATTTGACCAGTCGGTGCTCCGGCAACATAATATTTTAATATATTTTTATATTTTCTTTTATTTTCTTCTCTCTTCATCTTCTTCCTCTGGCCAGCGAGCAGCTTTTGAACTTTGCAATGCTTATCTTAACACGAGCGGCTTCTGGCCCACCTCGCCGACCTCAAGTGAAGCTTGCCTCTGCCGGCCACTGGCGAGGCGAGCATCACCCGGCCACGGTGAGGTCGAGTCTTAGCCTCACCCGACCCACGACGAGGTGGATTTTGCGTCCATTGTCAGGACATCGGTAATTTGCTTGTGGTGGACATTGTCAAGGCAAGATAAGCATTGCAGAGAAGCCGCTCGCTGGCTAGAGGGAGGAAGAAGATGAAGAGGGAAGAAAAAAAAAAGAAAAAAGAAAAAGAAAATACAAAAATTTAAAATATTATGTCGCCGACTAGCCTTCACGTTAGTGCCGGTCGGCCAAACTTGGCCGAATTGACTAAATTGGCACAATTGAAAAAGGTATAGGACTGAATTGGCACAATTATAGTAGATTTATGATTTTTTTGGTAATTTTCCCCTAGACTATGGTGTCAGATTACACCCCTCGACCACGATGAAGTATGCGCCAAAGCTGCAGCGACACACAAAAGAACAAACCAATTGCAAACAAAAGATACACATCACAAAAGAAGTAAAATCACAGGAATGGCTTTTGAGACTTTTTCCAGATAGTGTTTCAACTTGTTAGAACATCCAACCCAAAAGTTTAAACTGATAGGTAGAGAGAGACCACATGAATATAAAGAGCATATAAGACCCGTTATTAGACGATGTAGGATAATTACTTCACGAGCGGAACGTGGAATTTGATAACACTGGCTCTGATACCATATTAGAATATCCAATCTAAAAGTTTAAACTGATAGGTGGAGGAAGACCACATGAATCTAAAAAGCATATAAAACCCGTTATTAGATTATGTGGGATAATAATTTCAACACAACTATAGGGTGGCTCGCATGGGAGCGGAGGTATTGTACCATGGTATTGTCTTTGCACCGCGACGAAGGACATGGATCTATCACGTTTTTCCTAGCTCGAGGACCTCATACGGCCTCAAAACTAGGCGGCGAAGGCGCAGGCTCGAAGGTGGAGGCACTAAGGAACCACAGTCAAGGGTAGAGGGGATGAGGCAACGACGGAGACTGAGATGAGGAGGAGATGGAGATGGAGATGGAGATGTGGAGGGCTTTTTTCGAAAAGGGGTCCAAAAAAAAAAAATTGCCGATTTGGGGCTGGTTTTGAAAAATTTACGAATTTGGGGTCGGTTCGGGGGCGGGAATACCGAACGGGCTGTTCGGCAGTCCAACTGCCGAACTGGGCCCAATTCGGCAGCCCCCCTGCCGAATTGGGCTCATTTCAGCACCCACTCTTATTTTTTTTACTTGTTTTTCAATTATTTTATAATTATAACATTTAGTAAAATATAATTTTTATCTTTAAAGCTTATTTTTATAACATAATTAGTTGAAAAATTTATTAAGATAATAATTTAGTAAAAGAACGTGATCTTCTGTTTCAACAAATAATTAATAAATATAATAATAATTAAAATATGAAGATGACATATCCAGATTAAAAGAACGTGGCTAACAATCCATAAGCTAAAAAAATCCAGCAAATCAATTTGATATAATTACGGGATAATCGTGTGCAGCTTGAGGAATCTATACGGATGTACGCCATGTTAATAACCCTTTCATGTTAATGTGGTCGTAATTATATCAAATTGATTTGCTGGATTTTTTTAGCTCATGGATTATTAGCCACGTTCTTTTAATCTGGATATGTCATCTTCATATTTTAATTATTATTAATTATTTATTAATTATTTGTTGAAACAGAAGACCACGTTCTTTTACTAAATTATTTATTAATTATATATCTTAAAAAAAATTTCAACTAATTATGTTATAAAAATAAGCTTTAAAGATAAAAATTATATTTTACTAAATGTTATAAATATAAAATAATTGAAAAAAAAAGTAAGAAAAAATAAGAGTGGGTGCCGAAATGGGCCTAGTTCGGCACCAAGACTGCCGAACGGGCTCCGTTCGGTATTCCCCCTCCCGAACCGACCCCAAATTGGTAAATTTTTCAAAACCAGCCCCAAATCGGTAAAAAAAAATAAAATTTGGACCCCTTTTCAAAAAAAACCCAGATGTGGATGGGGAACTAAGATATGGCTGGAGCAAGGGAGAATAGGCATGCAACGGCTAGAGTGATGGAGGGAGGCAGTGGCAACGTGACGACAAGTGTGGACAAGATGGCAGGACCGGGCTTGGCAATGACGTCGGTTATGGTGTGAGGGGAGAGTAGTGGTGGCCACGGTTCGGAACCGGTCGGTTCCGATTCGTGGCCTCTATGAACCGGAACAAGAACCTTAAGGGCCAGTTCCAGTTCCGATTTTGAACCGGCGATTCCAAGCCGATTCAAGGCCCGGCTCCGGTTCAAAATCGAAATGGAACCGGCCAGTTCCGGTTTCGATTTCGGTTCCGATTTTCAAATTTAATTTTTAAATAATTAATTATGAAATAAAAAAATTATGAAATAATAAATTATCAAATACAAATTGTAATTTGTAATCAAATTTGGGGGGAAAAAGGGGAAGAGGAATGGGCTTGAACTTAATGAATTATCATTAAGCGCCTACATATCTTCTTACGATCGAAGAATTAAAGCCCATGTAGTTCTTTTACCTTTAATAATCCCATACTTACCTCATCGTCAATCGTCGCTACCCGTTTCGCCGATTCTGGTACCGGTACCCGTGGCGGTGGTATCTCCATCATCGAAGAATTCGGCTTCATTGCTGCGATCCATCTCCTGTTGTCGATGTTGAGCCTTTGTCCAATCATCGACATAAGCTTGAGCCTCCACCGATTTCGGAGCTAATCTTGAACGTCGGTCGTCCAAAATGTTACCTCCAACCCTAAATGCTTGTTCAATCGCAACTGTTGAACAAGGGGTTGCTAAAACCTGTCTTGCAATGAGAGCGAGAATTAAGAATTGGGTTGAATGCCTCTTCCACCACTCTAGAATTTTGAAATTTGTGCCGCCTTCGGATTTACTAAACTCAAAAAAATTGGTTAAATAGGTCTCTACTTCGAAAATATTTCCTGTTGCTCCATTTTGTATTTTTTGCCTATTCATCAGCATTTTGTACCCTCTACTAATTCTACCTAAGTCTCCGCTTTGTACGTCACTAGGTTGGGAAGATCCACCATCACCTACATTATATCTATTAGAAAATTCATTATACATTTTTACTATTGCGTTTTTAACTACTATTTGTATAGTTCTAATATCTATAAATTCAATCAAATGTAAACAGTCATAATACGTATTCAAATCATCACCTAAATTATCTAATTTAGTACGTGGATCGAAAGCACAAGCAACCAAATAAATAAGAGGAATTTTGCTATAATAATATAGTCATTTCGTTCGCATTGCCATAATAGTCAAACCTAATTGATCATCTTTTTCATTTTCTTCAAAAATACTAGCAATATTAACACACTCTATTAAAATAAATGCGTAGTAGGATAATAAACACCGGATAAAGTATAAGTTGCATCATTAAAAACTTTTAAAAGATCTAATTTTTTTTGCAAATATCTCACTCTTCTGGGAATAAATTAATTTGAGAAATATTATTCGAAATAAACGTACATAATAAATCTTTATATGCAAAAGATTGATTGAGCAACTCGTACATAGAATTCCAACGAGTTGAAACATCTCTTGAAAATCTTTTTGGTTTTCTTCTATTTGCTTTACAAAATTTTCTCCATTCTTTCATAATTTGAGGGTGTCTCCATAAAAATTGAATTGCTGTCTTTATTGAGTTGAGAAAAATATCAAGAGTTTGTAAACCATCTTGTACACGTAAATTTAAAACATAGCAAACACATCTAATGTGAAAAAATTATCCACCAAAAGCGGGTTTGCAAATCTTTTCTAACTCGGGAATGGAAGTGGTATTTGCCGCGGCATTATCAAAACCAACTGAAAAAATTTTATTAACCAAAAAATATTCTTCTAAAACTTGCTTAATTATCTTATAAATATTAATTGCCGTATGCCTATCGTCAAAAACTCGAAATGCAATAACTCTTTTGTGAATGTTCCAATCATCGCCTATCCAATGATATGTAATACCCATATAAGAATGAGTTTGCCAAGGATCACTCCAAATGTCGCTACCTATATGCACACGTCCATTTAAATTCATAAAAAAGTTTTTCAAATCATCTTTTTCTCTTTTATAAATATCAAAAAGTTGGCTTTTAAGCGTATTTCTCGAAACAGGATTTGCTTGTGGAGTATATGCAGTTTATATAAAATGATTAAAACCAACTTTTTCACCAAAATTAAACGATAAACGTTCAACGGCAGCAAATCTAGCTAATTCTTCTTTATAAACTTTTTCATTGTAACGAAATAAAGGAGAAACGTTAGAATTGGCGTACCCGAAAATTTGTTGTTGGCTGGTGTCGATCCCTGCTTGCGTTGGATGTTTCGACCTCAGATGCCTTTTAAATGTTCCATAGCCGCCTCCACCTGTAAATTTGTATGTTGCCTCACAATATTTACATTTTGCCTTATATTTGTTTCCACCTAAATATTCATTCGTGAAGTATTCCCATATGTTGGATGTACCCTCTCGTTCTAGCTCCTTTGTTGTTGACATTTCTTCGACACTGATAGGAGGGGGATACAGACTTTCTTGCGTTGGGACGTGCTGGACGTTGGGAATAATGTTGATATCATCAACATCGTCTCCCCAATATGCAAAATCACGAGGATGATCAGATTCCCCCATCGGGCTCTTTTCTCTGCCACTACCTCTGCTTCCACTTGCCATTTTTTGAGAGAATTGAGTGGAAAGCGAATTCAAAAAATTGACAGAGTCACAGATTTGAGAGAATTTGTGAGAATTTGTGAGAAAAAAATGAAAGATGAATAGGAATATTTATAGAATTTAGAACAGATTTATTTAATAAAAAAAATTGGCCAAATGGCCGTTGCAAGGCAACGGCTATAAGCCGGTTCCTCCACGCGGTTCGGAACTGGCCCGGAACCGCCGGTTCAGGGCTGGTTCACAAAAAAACGTAACTCGGAACCGGCTGGCCCGGTCAACGGGCCGGTTCCAAGTTTGACCCGGGCCGATTTCGGGCTTAAATCGGCCCGTGGCCACCACTAGGGGAGAGAGAAAACTTAGAGCTTTTTTTTTTCCTTGAGTCGGGGAGAAGAAGACCAATCAAATTGTACATGTGTCACGATATTGGGGTGAGGCTCCCGATTGTTATGGTTCCCAATGCGACATTAAGCAGGAGACGCTGTGATGGTAAAAACGTTAGTCCAAACGCCTTAATCATTAGTCAACTATTTCAAGATCGAAAGTCGTTGGAGATCCCACATGATTCATGTCTATTGCTATATCCCCAATCTGCAGAAAATTTATAAAATTAGTCTTCCTAATCTCAGATATATGCTCCAAATAACATATGGTCTCATGCTCTCTCTCTCTATCTCTCTCTCTCTCTCTCATCCTGTCCTTTCACCATATCTAAGAAGTTGCCCCCACCACTCCCGCATAAAAACCCAAAACTCTTCCTCTCTCCGTCTCTCTCGCCGAATTTCATCATTTGAAAAGATACATCTCTTCCTCCTCCTCCTCCTCCTCCTTCGTCTCCTCGAGACATGTCCCTTAACCACCCCCTCTCTACTTCAGACAACACCCCGGACGCTCTCTGTTGGACTACTCACCCCACCACCATGTTCCACCACCACCACCACGACGTCAGTTTCAACCCCACCGACGACGACCCACAAGACGAGGGCTCGCCGCCGTCGTCGGCGGAGACGGAGAGGGAGCCGATGTTCGAGAAGCTGCTGACGCCGAGCGACGTGGGGAAGCTGAACAGGCTGGTGATACCGAAGCAGCACGCGGAGAAGCACTTCCCGCTGGTCGGCGAGGCCACTCAGCTGCTGAGCTTCGAGGACGAGTCCGGGAAGTGGTGGAGGTTCCGCTACTCCTACTGGAGCAGCAGCCAGAGCTACGTCCTCACCAAGGGCTGGAGCCGCTTCGTCAAGGACAAGAGCCTCGACGCCGGGGACGTCGTCCACTTCCACCGCCACCGTGCCGACTCCGACCGCCTCTTCATCGGTTGGAGGCGGCGGGGGGAGTCATCGCCTGGTGTCTCCGCAGTGGCGGCGGAGACACGTGGCGGTGGTGGGGGGTTCTGTGCCGTGCGGCGTCCTTATCCTGGGCACAATGATGGGCCGTCCCAACCTGGCTCCTGTACTCATAGTCAAGCTGGTAATTGGAATTTTTTTTTTTTCATGTTTTGTTTACATTATATTGATATTGAAAAGGAAAAAAATAAGAATAAAAGAATAAGGCAAGTGTTTACCATATAGTGGCACGTCAGTTCCCTAGAAGGACATGCAACTCTAGGAAACCAGATTTTGTTTGCACATTTCCTTAAAAAAAAAAAAAACATAATCTTTCTTGTAGTTTTTTTCAACTAAGTTGTAGAGATGAATGTAGGAGAAATTGGACTATTTTTAAGCCAGAGATTTAACGATACATTTGACACATGAACGTACCACACGGTTAGTACTCACGATACACGGCTTTTGGGGCTCCGAAACCAGGAGGCGCCCCCGCCGCGGGGAACAACCCGAGGAGGGTGAGGCTATTCGGCGTGAACTTGGAGTGCCGACTCGACGGCGAAGAGGAGTCCGAGCCACCGGGCTCGAGCCAGGGTCCGACCCACCACGACGACCTCTCCTCTAAGTCATCAAGCTCTAAGCCCTCACATGGTACGCCCAACTATTCTCTCTCTCTCTCTCTTTTTTTTAAGTTCCTATCTTCCCACTATTAAGAATGTTCATACCAATTTCATGGATCGTCTTGTGACGTCCCCTCTAGTCACACACAACGCAGGGATAAATATATTATAAGGGCATTTAATGATAGTTCCTCCACATGGGGGCAAAATCAAATTGGTTTCCTACACCTTGGAAAGGTTCCACATTTAGGGTGTCAAATATCATCACCAGGCGTTTGTTTAAGGAATAATTAAGGATATGATTTCCCATGCTAATCGATAATATTTCCGACCGAAATTCATCGTCCATGCGAAATCCCATAAAGATGTTGAAGGGCGATCACATTACCATGCACGTTTCCTTTAAAGTGTTCCAATGCTTGCTACTCTCGAAAGTAAAGTAAAGTAAAGTAAAGCGAGCGTAAGAAAGTTCGCATGATTTAGTAGGAGCCACTAATTTGGTTACAACGTTCGTTAATAGCTAGATTAATGTCCCAACTGTCCTGACCACCTAGACTGAGTCATGATACATTTGAAGCAAGGGTTGTCTGAAAAAAGAAAACCAATTTTTTTTTCATTTGAGAAAAAGTTCCCTTTGGTTTTGGTTTGCTGTTTCGTTGATTTCAATTCTTGAGGATAAATGTAGACATCGCAAATTGCATTCATCTGTACTTTTGAGTATCTTGAACTGAGAATGCAAGATCTGCTTCTATGATACTGATTATTGGTCAAAGTTCTCATCAGGTACGGTTGACCTCGTAATCTAATGATTTATTGCGCTATCATTAGTCTGTTTTGTTCATGAACAAAGTACCATGTGATTGGACCGACAGTAACATGTACATCCCAAGAAAGAAATACAAAGGCACTGATCCCTACAACGTTGTGCGGTTTTTTTTGTTTTGTTTCTGGTGTCTATTCCAACAGGTCTCCACTTTATCTGAGGAAGATCGTGTCAACCCACATGAGAAATCGCCGAGGATAAGATCTGTGGACGTGACTTCTTTCCTCTTCTTTTTTTCATTTTTTAAATTGACTAACTGAGCCCAACTTGGAGTGCTCATTGGAAATACTCACCATTGACAAGAAAGGGTCGAACGAACAACCAAAAAAAAAGGGGGGGAAAATCCCAGATTTTCAGGCAAATCCTAGATTTTCAGGCAAATCCTGAAGGTTCAAAGCAAAGGAAAATCGAATTGATCAAGGAAGGGCTAAGAAACAAAGAGGGACTGTAGATGGGAACATGAAGAGAGAGAAGGTGGGAAAAGGACCGCACAAAGGGGAAACAAGGGAAAGAAGAAATGCAAATGGTTGAACTCAGGGATCCATTTACTGCTTGAGATTCTACAAATCTCCATATTTTCTTTCTTTCTTTCTGTCTTTGATCCGTGAAACGAAATACGGAAATGGGATTTGTTTGGGTACTAGCAAAAAAACTCCAACAAAAAAAAAAAAAGGGAAAGAAGAATGGAAGGGACGGTGCTGGTGGGTGGGGTTGAATAGATCATTGATGATGATAGCAGGTCTCTATCTTCTGTACATACATCTTTAAAGTGATCAATAGTTTAATCTTCTCATGTGTTTTTGGTGATTCATATGGCCAGGATTTGTATGTTTGAGTCTGACCCAAAGTCAATTAATGTGAATACAACTCGACCGATACTTCAAAAAGTGGTCCTTCGCATCACATTGAGAGCCAAAAATGGATGAAGCCATCTCAGAAGATAACGAAAGGTCACTCATGGGACAGCCCTTTTATTTGACCGACTTATCTTCTCCATCTTCTTCTTATTGGGCGTTATCTGGAATTTTATGTACTCTACGGTTGGATTTCGGTGGATGCCAATGATTAGCACGCTTGGTTTATCATACTCAGAGCTTCTATAACTTCCACGAGCAAGTCAACATCGAATGCCATTTATGGACTCTCTCCTCGGCTCCACTTTTGAGCTGCAGCTTCTTTCATTGCCGTTAGCGAAGCTTCATAAAAATGGACCCGAGAAAATAACAATCTCTACTTCTATTGCCTGTACATAGTGAGCTAGAGAAAGGCGATAGGGCAGTCCCGCGGCATCACGTGTGACCGATCATAAGGCACCGAATCTGGTGGAACCAAGAGGAGGATGGCTGCTCAAACCGCGAGACTTAAAGTCGCTTGAGGATCGAAATAGCTGAAAGCGAGAATCCCTCCGTCCTTCATAGTGAAGAGTTGCGAATACCATCTAAACCTCAATTAGGCCAGGAGTCCCCATGTGACAACAAGCCTCGTGCCATTTTAGCCCAAGAATATTTTCCATCCTAGACAGCAATCCATTCTAATCCTCATGAAATATGAAAGAATCCCACAACAGATTCTAGTGACTTATGATTTGGTTCAAAAGCATCTTGCTGAATAAACATCTAGCTCAAAAGTTTCCTTCAGAAGTGGATCGATCCCACAATCCATATCAAGTACAGATGCGATATTCGACCTCACTTGAATCTTCAGTACTTCACAAAATTGAATATCGCGGGTGCAAACTGCTCGCGAATAGCAAAACCATAATAACAAGTAGGAAATAGGATAGAAAAACACAAATGAGACTAGGCATGCGGCGCCTAAACTCTGTAATATACCATTCATACAACAATTGTATTCAACCATACCTGTGTGAAACTCTTAGGAATAATATGAGCTGCAATGGTCCCGCAAAGATTAGGACAAGAGAAGCAAAACCATTGACCTGGGCAAATCTATCTACCTCAACTTTGCAGTGGCCCTAAAAGCAAGTGGAAGGGGGTCCCCTATAACATGCTAAATTGCTAATGGGTTGATAATTGGTTTTGAGGTGATGGCAAATCAATCGGATTCGGAGTCTCCTCCTGCCATACTACTGGCCAGAGCAACATTCAATCATGGCAGGCCTTAGAACAGTCGCATTTCAAGAAAAAACATGTGCCCCATTTTCCTTGTGTCAGGCTTTTTCTTCCCTATTCAGTTCTCAAAGTCAACCTCCTCCCTCACGCTCCAACCGACTCACGGAAGAATGGGACACCCTTCTCTGAGAATGAGATCTCCTGGAGAAGAAGTGAGATGTATAAAAATGATGTCAACACAGTGTTCCCCATTATGTCGTTTGAGACTGAGAGTCATGAGATACTTCCAGATTTTGGCAAAATTAGACAAACGTCATTGGACAAATTTATCTCAACACTCAGGTCTCTGCAGTATATCTTACTTGGACTGAAAAACTCATGTAATTGTTCGTATTCAGGGAAAGTGATCCTTTATTCAGCATGTCCGAGGGCACATGCTCTGGAGAAGGAACAGGAGTCGCTTCTCTTTTTAGGGGAGCCATTTGAGGGTATGGGTCCTGCAACTTCATTCAGTCGACAATATTGTCCAGTCATTTTGAAAGAGTGCCAACTAATGAACCCAAATCTTAAAAAGAAAAAAAGGCTCCCCAGTCGTATCTAGTGAGTTCCATTTCGAACAGTATAGCTAGACAGACGATTCGGTGAAATTGGGCATTGAAAGATTCTACTGAAGGACGAACATTGATCCCCACACGAAGGCAACAAGGAACTATCAAAACTTAACAAACACTTGATATCTAGCAAACAAAAGATCCTCAACACTTGAGCACAAAACCAAAACGCAAGCAACATAGCCAGATCGGTCAGCTTGTGAAATGTATCTCATTCGTCATGTTTACCACGCTTTAAGCCCAAAGCTAATCCACGATGTGCAAAGATGGCGCCACCACTTGAAAACTCTCTCTATCCATGCAGAGAGGCATGGCCCGACCCAATGTTGAGGCCAAGGAAAGAGAACAAAAGATGGACCAAAGAGGACGCTTATGAAGGAAGACCAATCAGAAATGCTGGACAAGTAAACACTCAATTCGCTTCTTTCCATTTGCATTGAAAGATTGGATAATCCCATAGGACCTCAGTAGTGCTTTCAAAATAATTGCTGCTTTTTCCTTGATGTAAATTAAATAATCATATAAGACCTCAGTACTACTTTCGAGCTGTCTAAGCATTCATCAGGCGTTAGATGCTCTCCATTTGACAAAGAAATCGTGGAGGAAAGCATCACTATTGTCTAACTGAGAAACTTCAATTGCCTTCTTCTAGATTTCTCCAGGAAAGAAGAAGCATAATACTAGAGAGGAATATACAAGTCTTGACACATCAAAGACTCAGCCTAGCAAAACTGTTAAGAAAAGTGCAAGCACCCATAATAAGTGATCATTTCCAAGTAATCTTTTCTAACCTGGATGGTCAAGCTTACAGTTAATACCATCATGAGGAAAACATAGTCACAAAGGTGTTCGGTAAGAACTTGATCTTTGTAAGGACACACCTCGCAAGATCAATCAATTCATCTTTTCAGGTGGATCACCCATCTTCTGAGATGTAGTATCTCCTTTCTTTTCCCTAACCCGTTGGACACCTTCTTGATATCCTTCTATAAAGCTTTTAAGAGCATCCCTATATGCAGAAGCTCTCGTCATGTATACCCGCTGCAAAGCAGGTCTTAATGTTTCCAATCCCCCTCTTGCAGCCACAGCTATCAAATTTGTTCATTACAAGAAAAACAGACTTAATATAGAAATTTTTTTATGCAACTTCTGTCATAAATGCAGCCTCAATTTCTCTGTCAAACTTTCATCCTTATGTCACTCCTATTGAATGCTTTTTCCATTCGATTTTAGTTCCAGTTCACAAGCAATCAACAGTATGAGCATACAGGTAACAGGTACGATAATCAAGACGAAAACTACAGAACATTTTGTTGATAGGCAAAACAGTTAGTTACGTAAAATGTTGGTTTTAACAGCTAAGCTAATGCTTTGACAACCTAGAAATTAGGTGAAGTTGTGAGGGAATGGTCATATGACTCAAGGTAATGGACTCAGTAATAATGTCAACTTTGATGAAAGAGGAGCCTCTTCAAGGACACTGAAACTTTTGATGGCTTGATGGGGAAGTTAGAGAAAGTATTTCACAAGAGCAGATCTGAAGAAAGTAGTAGGAGCGAGGCATGCAATTTCAGGCCATAAGATAGTCATGCTCTGTTGGGGTGTGGTTCATACTCTCCTACGACAGGAAAGGACGTGGGTCCCGCTCCACGATGAGCGGGAGGGGATCCGGGGGAGCCACCCCGGTGGTGGTTTCAAGGGGGCAGCGCCCCCTAGACACCAGAGGGCTTTTACAATTTAAGCCCGTAAATTTTCATTAGTAGTTTGAGCTTGGGCTTATGAATAGCTACTGGTATATATACTCTTTTTCGCTTGTAATTGAGTGATGTAACGAGAAGTGCGAGGTGCTAATTATAGTGGAATCCTTTGCTGGACGTAGCCCTAGTTTAAGGGTGAACCGGGATAAAATCTCGTGTCTCGATTTCTCTTTCTCGCTTTACCTTTTACTTCGACTTGATTGTGCGTCGAATCCTAACATGCTCTACAAGGCACGTGGTTTCAGGCCGTATGATAGTGATGCCCTGCATATAGATGCGAAGGTCCCCACATGGTTCCCATCCTTATCGAGTCGTTTGATTTTTTGTTTCAGAGCAAGGGAAGGAAGAAAGGAAAGGGGGAGGGGGGGCTATTAGGAAACATGATGAAGATTGATTTTATTTGGGGCGAGACATTTAAAATTCTCAGAAAAACATGGGAAAATCAGAACTTTCTTATCTCCTATGATTCCTTGCAAACCCAGTCCATTATCTGAGGAAAAGGTGCTTATGCAAGCTTAACAAATTGATACCTCAAAGCTTGCTTCCAACCACTGCCAGTTATTGTTCAACATTTTTCGTTGATTAGAAGAGGCATAGGTAGACATTTCGTGCACTTACACATAAATAACGTACTGACTAATTGTTAGAGAGTATGATAAGGAGAGATGTCAATATGAGTCGTTGACCCACTTTTTAACCCACTTTTATTCATTTAGGTCATATATGGGTTCAATAAATTGAAAAATGGGTCAAATATAGGTTTAGGCATATAAAGCCTATTCAAATATGGGTTTTAACCTAACCCATTTTTGACTCGTGACCTGTAGCTTCTCAAGATGAACCTTGCCTCCCGCCGCCGCCGCCGCCGCCGCCCGCCGCCCACCATATAATTTGATCTGGAACATTTTAAAGAACAGGTTGAGATGATCATTTTGTGTTCAATTACAAGACATGGGGCAGAAATCCAGCTTGTTTTACGTGATTAACAACTTGAAATAACCTTTTCAAACTGTCTTCCTGTCACCTCATGCGATCCATGTAGAAATGTTTGCTACAAGAGTGATTGGATTAGGTTTTGTGTTCAGTTTAGCTGCAGATTCTCTTCTTTAGTCGCTGCAGATTCTCTTCCTTAGTCAATTCAAGGGAAGAACACCCGAACCATGTGAATTCCGCTAAAACTACAGAAATAAGTTCTGAATTCCGCAAGAGAGACAAATATGGACTCGCGTGCTCATTGTCCAATGTACATGTCAGTGAAGCTAGGGCGGTGGTGGGCGGCAGCGGCAAGCCACGGTGGGCAGTTGGTGAAACAGTTTTTACATTTTTTAATTTTATGAAGCATATATTACATGATTTGGTTAAATATATAAGTATTTAAGTAATACGGGGTTCGACCAAAAAAAAAAGTAATGGTGGTCAGGTATGGGTCATAAAATTTATACCGTATGAAAATGGATCAAAATGGGTTAAATGGGTCAATATGGGTCGGACCATATTCGACCCGACTTACCCGTTTGACACCTCTAAGATAAGTGAGAAGAAAGTTTGGTACTTCTTAATCTTCTACTATGAATCCATTAATGCAGTGAGTCAAATTGATTCAGACTCTTCGGTTATGTCTAAACTTCCAATACAGCTATACTGTCGCAGCAGAGCCAAGCCGCAAATTACAAAATCTACCAGGAAAACAGATCTAAGGCACACATGGTAACGTCTATCACCATGATGAAGAAGCAGACTTCCTACAGGATCCTTCAGTAATATAACTCAAACCCATGCATTATGCTTAGGAAAGGATATGGCACACTTGTCAATATTAAGATGACAATACATGTTGGACAAATTGCATCCCCAACGCCAAAAAGCAATTGACAGGGATATCTGGGGTTCCTTTTTGTCCTGTCAGGCGCAGGTGGGGGTTAAGTGAGGGTAATTGTTTACAAACGCGGTCCTATGAAGCCAAATACCATTGAAGATGCAGTACTACTCCCAAATCCCCATATAAAGCTATATATGAATGTAAGCCACTCGGCAACCTCAAAGACTCAAACATTGATCTGCCATTAAAATATCTCTGCCATGTAAAATGTCACAACCATGTCAAGTCACCAAGCAAGTATTTCCAACTTCATAGGAAACAAGTTGAATACTTCAGGAGAAGTTCCAAATTCAAGGAGAAGCAGAAAAGGAAATCTTAAAGAAGAAACTCTTGCACCAACATATTTCTACTTTTAATGAATACTAAATTAATTCCTAAGCTATTTGCAGGAAGGGAGTCCAAGCTTTGGTAGATCATTAGATCAAAGCGGCTTTTCAAAGGCTAGAAGGGATATTTGATTGGATCAAAATTAGTGTGCCATAGTATAAGTATGCAGCTTGTTCCTAATGATCTTGTCGGGATGGCACAATACATGAAGAGAAGACGGGAAAGGGGAGTTCCTCAAAATACCAAGGTGTCAAGGTGGTCGAAGAAAACCAGAGGTCCAAGCAACCAATGCTTTGGTCGTGGCTTATGTTGAGTGACCAGAATGCTAACTTCTCTAACAAAAGGCATAGGACAAAAACCACTTATGCCTGACCATTCACATCGAAACAATCTAGATCGAAAAGCATTCCTAAACTCAATAGGTGCTGATTTAGTGAGTTGATTGTGAGTAGAGAGTACTTGCAAACGATAGCCTCTTCAGCCACGCCGAAGAAGGCATTGACTCACATTTAAGTGTCCTAAAACAGAACGAGCCAGAAAGATCAGCATGCCAATCTCAACTTTTCTGGAGACCGTATTGGCACAAGATCCATTTCGGACATCAAGTCATTGTTATAGTGGCCTACAACACTATCTCCTCTGCCAAAGGGTGTTCATGAAGCTTGTTTCTCACTCTTTTCTCTTTTCCTGGTTTAGAAGACTTGTATCTGTTATGAGCTTTACTATGTGGACAACTAGTCCTGTGCAAGAACAAATTCCGACAGTCAGGATTTGCTGAACTACGTATCCAACTCTCCCTGGCATGAGTAGGCTAATAGAACAACGGTGAGCTCAGCTAAAATGCTTGACATGAATCTCAAATACTTGGGCATATTCATGGTGGTCTTCAGAATCACATGCTACCTCTTCAGACAATTCCTAATTGAGTTAATTGAAAATAAAGGTTATGTATCTTTATTTTCCCTGAATCCAACCAGCTGAAATGAAAGATAAACACCATTCTCATTCTCAGCATCAGAAAAATCACAGATACAAGGACAGTGCATAACAAGGAATCAGAGACTGACACATGGAATGAGCACACATTCAGGATGAGATTTACCTCTGTAGGACATTTAAACTGTGGAATGGCAACATGACAGCAATCATCTCAGACCGATGCTAGCTTACAGAACGGTTTAAGTCCCAAAGCATTATATTCAGAAAGAAGGCACTTACCGAGATCCTCTAAAGTTGAAGGTTCTTTCTCTTTACCCGCTTTTTGGGCTCCGCTAGGCTTGTCTTCACTGTCTTCATCTTTCTTGTAATCATTTGGTCGGAGCTCAGGACCAATATCTCGTACCCAGCTCGCAGCATAAAGCCTGGACGCCTCCTTTAACACCTGAAGACAACAAGTACTTGACTCAAATAAAAAGTCACGGCGCAAATTTCCATCAGACATTATCCAACTAACATTCTATAATTTATTTAGCTTCTAAATAGTAAAAGAAATTCACTCTGTATCTTGTGTCCAAAGTCCTTGATTTTATCTTCCAATCTTCTTTGGAATCCAAAATGTTGGGAGATAAGTGAGCACGAACACTCAGTAAGCAATTTCTCACCTCCTTATTGTGGGATCAAGCGTGCTCAAAATGATTTAGTATAACTTTTCCTAACTAAGCATAATCCACAAATAGCAGTAAAATACAAAACAAATATTCAAAACAGCACAATTCAAAGATTTCAAAAGTTTCTCAAAATCAAAATCCTTTTTTTGCTTTTAGTTCTACGGCCACATTTTGCCTTGTGACAAGGTCCAAATACATTCAATACGATTAACCAGTGGCTCAGCTCTGAAATTTTGAATGAATTGATACATAGCCCCATTTTAGGGGTTTGAAGTTCTTATTGTATTAACTAAGAGCGTCGGATATCAAAACAATCATATCAAATATCTTCAGTTGTTATGCCAGAATGGTATTTAGAAGAAGATCGATAGGTACAAAATCAAAGATTTTTTTTGAAATTGTTTCCACACCTGATCCACTTTTCTAACTTATAGTAGACAAGAAGTAAAAATAAACATAGAAGTCAGTAAGCAATCACTTACCTTCTCAAACTCCTCATAAGTCAATCCTTAAGAATATTTCCAATGATCTTCTGTTTGCTAAGGTAACCTCAATTTCACTTCATACCTTTTCTCTCTGAATGTCTAATTTTTCAGATGAATGTCTCTTTTCCTTGTAAATGTTATGTTGATTCTCTCTTCCTCTCATCTGCATAGACCTCGAAGACTCGTGCCCTTTATTCTAATCATTGTGAATAACAAATAATGGCTCTTACTGCAACTCAATGATAATTAATTACGCTAGCTTTATTGTACTCATCCGAACTCTAAAAGTACTTAGTAAAGGTGCGCATTATAATGCTTCCAGCATAAGTGCCACAAACATCCTTAAGAGTCAAATTATCAAACGGGTGCCGTGCAAAAGTCTAGGTAACAATTCACCTTACCATTTCTCACGATACCCAACAATCAAAGCGATAGTTTATCGCAGTTATAGGTAATTCGTCAAGAATCAACTGAGAGAGAGAGAGATTACGAGAAATCGCTCGTGCCAAGTGAGCTTGCGACGCTTCTTGATGTGAGGAGGATCGGGTAACGAAGAGGGGAAGGCGATCTCCTTCAAGTCGTAGCGAACGTAGTCGTACAGCTTTCTGCAGACCACCCTCCACTTCATCTCTCAACTGTCGAGTGCGAGCGGGAGCCAGGCTTCGGCTTGCTCATCCACTGCGTTTGTAATCTCCTTCACCTCAACTCTTTCAATGTAGTCCCTCCTAGGCTCCTATATCCGAATCCGTCAAATCTCACGAGTTAAATTGTTAACTTAGACGGCCAACTCAGCCGTGGTCCATATAAGTTCCGCATAAAATTACAAAACCATCACATAACAGTGCTCAAAGTCGAACCTGTGAGAGAGTAAGCCACTCAGTCGAAAGCTCGTGGAAGGCTGATGCAGACAATAGACACGAGATAGCGAGAGAGAGAGAGAGGCAGGCTGTCGCTACTCGCAGTGGTCCTCGTCTCTGAGCGAAGCTCGTGGAGGGCCTGGTGGTGGCATGACCGTCGCCGTCGAAGCTCGTGGACTAGAGGTGGTGTTGTCGGCGACACGAGAGAGAGTCGCAAGCTGATTGCGCCAAAGCTCGTGGAGTATCGCCACTCGCGAGTGGTCGCGCCGTCTTCGATGGATCTCCACAGCCGATAGACCGGTCCGACCCGAAATAAATATTTAGTTTCTGGCCCGGTGGCCCGGGCAAAGACAAAAAATTCAGGGCCGGGCCGGGTCGGATCGGGGTGCATTTGATAGAGATTCATATAAAGGTGATGCCCGATGTGGACATGCAACAACGTAGGATCGAGAGACGTGGGATTGTCATGGGGAGCCGACATTCCGCGATCACTGAGAAAATAAGCAAATCGGAAACACCAAACGAATAATCTTTTTACAGGTACAATTTCACATCCCCAAGGAATTTGAAAACCTTAAACACACCTTAACAATCTCTCTCTCTCTCTCTCTCTCTCTCTGTGGAGGAAAGGATAGACTTGTTCAAAAACATGTTTTTACGTCTCCTTTTCCTCTTCTAATGGATCTTCAACCCGCCGCTCAAAAGCTCCGACTCATCTCTCTCCCCAAGAGGGAACTCGCCTGTACCCTCTCCTTCCTCTTCCTGTTGATCTCATCCGTGTTCGTCTTCAATCTCTTGAGCCCCTTACCGCCCGATTCGTTCCTGCGTTCCGGTTTCTTGTCGCGCATCCTGCCGGCCCCGCCAAAACCTACCCCCGTGGGATCATGCGATTACTCGAGAGGAAGGTGGGTGAGAGACGAGAATCACCCCCTTCAATTCTACAATGAGAGCTGCCCATTTCTCGACCCGGGGTTCCGGTGCCGCCATAGTGGACGGAAAGACGTGGGCTATCTGAATTGGATATGGCAACCTTATGGTTGCGACCTTCCAAGGTATATTAGTTCTGTCTTGTGCACGTTGTCATGCATTTGGTACCGAATTTCACTAGAGTATATGCACTGTGGCTAGGAAAATCTTAGATTGTATGCGCGTTTATGCATTACCTTCATTTGAACAATTCAGGACTTAGGTACCTTATAATCGGTATTCTAATCGCAGAGTATGCTTCAAATTATCTAGCTCAACTACACAAATACAATAGAGGGAGCGTCTATGCTTCTTCACCAGTATCCCTCAGGTCCTTGAGTTGGTCTCGTTGATGCTCCCCGGTTCTAGATCTTGTTAATCATCTCTAACCAAAAAAATGATAGAAGAGGGAGCAACTTTCGTGGAAAATATTGTTGGTTTTCCTACGGGCCAAGCCACATTTTGCTTTTCAATCTTTGTTAAATCAGAGAAAGCCAAATGAACTCTTGACGTGGTTCTCTCAATTGGTTAGATTCAATGCAAGCAAGCTCTTAGAATGGACGCGAGACGGAAGAATTGTGTTTGCCGGAGACTCCATCGGAAGAAACCAGTGGGAGTCACTGGTATGCATGCTTTCACAAGCAGTATCCAATTCTTCCGTATACGAAGCGAATGGGAACCCCATAACCAAGCACAAGGGCTACCTCTCGATCCGATTCCAGGAATACAACCTCACCGTCGAGTATTACCGAGCTCCATTCCTGGTAATGGTCGGACGCCCGCCGCCAAATTCGCCTAGCTTGGTGAAGAGCACGGTCAGGGTTGACGAGTTGCATTGGTACTCGAAGAACTGGGAGGGCGCGGATGTCCTCGTCTTCAATGCCGGGCATTGGTGGAACGACGACAAGACTGTCAAGATGTATGGAGCAACATGTGACCCGATTCCGGACTCGCATAAACCATTGAAGAGATGTTAATGTTCCAGCAATAATATCGGGTGTTTTTGGTGTTTTGTGTTCCAGGAACAGCTACTTTCAGGAGAAGGGAAGCGTGAACCTGACAATGGGTGTCATGGAAGCCTTTAGGAAATCACTACAGACATGGAAAACGTGGGTATTGAACAACTTGGATCTACAAAGAAGTTACATTTTCTTCCGCGGCTATTCTCCTGTTCACTACAGGTATATGAATTACCAAATTCAAATAGGTAGAGAAACCCCTCAGGTTACACACCCCCCAAAAAAAAGAAAAAGAAAAGGAAACAGTAGAAAAACCACCGATGAACAAAAAAGGCTTGTGTCAACTTCATGATACTTTTCACATGGTAATTACTGGAGAGTACAGCAGAATTCTGAATTATGTTTAAAACTTTTCTCCTTTTTTTCTCTTGTCAAGATGAAATGAGTAAAAGGAATGCAATTACGTCAAATTAAAATGAGTAAAATGAATGCAATTAAATCACGACAAGGTGTCGCTAGGTTTTATGCATTTTGCATCTGGCAAAACGCAGAGGTAGCATACTAGTACATTCATATACTGACTGGAGGAACTCTGTTCACCACCGAGTGTGAACAATCAAACTGCAGGAATGGGACATGGAGTGAAGGTGGTACGTGCAACAACAACAAAGAGCCGGAAACCAACTATACAAAACTTGAAGCCGAACCACTGAATAATTTGTACATTTCAAACACGGTTGGCGAGATGAAAGACAGATATAGGAAGGTTCAGTATCTAGACATTACATATCTGTCAGAGTTCAGAATAGATGGCCATCCGTCGGAACACCGTGAGCCAGGCACCCCTGCTGATGCTCCTCAAGATTGCAGCCATTGGTGTTTACCAGGAGTGCCCGACACTTGGAATGAACTTCTCTATGCTCACCTCTTGTCGGTAAGAGTCAAAGGAAGGTAATTTCCCAAAGAATTGAAGAATTGCCCAAGTCGATCATTTTCGCAGAAGCTATCATGATTTCAACAACTGTACAAGAAGACAAGATTCAATTCAAGCCATTTCTTCCACATTTTCTGGTGTATTCACATCAGTGGTCTCCATTTCCTTCACTTTTTCAAGCTGTCTCAAGAGATCCAACCTCTCTGGTCCATATGTGGAGGGTATCTGTGAAAAAGATTATATGGATAAATAAGAGAATCGCATGCAAGCGAGATGTTTCAACAGATGGGTGCTTGGATAAGAAATGTCACAAACCAGTGATGGTACATATCTCTGGATGGCAGCCAACATGGCTGCATGACCAATGGCAGTCACCTGCAGAACATCAGCCGACAAGTGTTATTCAGAATAAATGACGAACGCAATAGAGTCAGAATACGACAAGATTCTCAATTACACGAGACTATCAGCAGAGAGAATGAGAGCCTGAATTAAATTAACAAATTGCGGTAACATAATATTGGAAACCATTTGGATAAAATTTCAGCCAATGGAAATCTGATTTCATGTCTATGTTCCCATCTCCCTTCCGTTTGAACAAAAGAAGAAAAGTCCGACATACATCAGTCAGATTCATTCCATTTTCAGCTCAGTTTCTCCTGCTCAGAAAAACTTCCTCCAAGTTGGAAGGCCAACTTTGAGGGCATTTTGAAAACCAAAGTCCACTTTGGACTTATTAGAGACCCTCGCACAAATTATCATAGGTGAACTTATTAGTTATCCCCTTTTCAGAGCTCATTCACATACAAGGAATACGAATGGTAATAAGTTGTACAAAATATGTCATGTCTGCGCGTGTGTGTTTGTGAGAGCGTACATATTCGTGTCTTCAAGTTTAACATGAACTGGAAAATATCCTAAATGTGCAAATATGCCAGTCAAGCTGTGATCTTGTTTGGGAGATTTTCAGGTGACTTCGCGTAGATTTATGAACATAAATCTACTAACAAACATACTATAAGTCAAAATGACAAAATCTTTAAATGTGGGTTAATACCAAGAGAAACCATACAGGCAAGATCCCTAACAAAACCTTAAAGTAGTGAATCCAGTAAGTTCAGACCACCTAAAAGTGCTCTTTTTCGCTTCTGAGAATTCCCTTGTTCGATATTACACCTCCCAATCTAAGTTTAATGTAGCAGGGGTAAAATTGGATGAAATTACAAAACTGTCAATAAATCATAGGTAGCAGAACACATATGATGCTTTTAATTGAAACTAACCGGAAGTAGCATCAGTACACCAATGGGAACGACAGATGCCAAGTCAGTGAGAGTTCTCTTAAGAACTTTCTTCTCTTTCTCTGTCAATTCATCGCCAATTATCACTCTCCGAAGCAATCCCATAGCAGCAGCAACATCGATAGCCAGAAGCTGGGTTCCTTGCAGAACATCCTGCTTGATCAACGCAAGGCAATTAAAGTGAGATACCACCATTAAGGGAAAGAACAAAACGAGATAATCTCATTACTTATACAGAGGCAAGAGGGAAACTACAACATTAGCAGATTGATACTAGTGGGGAACAAGTCTATTCGCATTTGTGGCTTCATATTAGCCGGCCTAATCATAGGTAACAGCAACTCATTCTACCTTGCTAATTGAACAAAATTAGTGTGGAGAGAGGGTCCAAGGAAAGGTATAAAAGGAGTGAGGCACAAGAGATGGTGAAAGCTTCACCTTTTCGATTTATTTGTTTGGTTTGTTCTTGTCATTTATTCGGACAATTGAATTTTCATCAGCATATAGGGGTCAGCATATTAAGGAAGAAAAGGAACAGAGAATAGCAGCCAATCGTTAGTTATAGCTTGATAAAATGGACAGATACACAGTAGCAGCAACCATCGCAACAACAATTCTTGTCCAGCTTCATCCTTCTCTTTATATTCATATTGATATCGCCCTAAATGCGTTCGGCATTTTTCAGCCAAATACATTGGTTCAGTTCTCATTTCCCGAAGAATAGTGTCTCTAGTATCTAAAACCATCTATAAGTGAAAGGACAAGGACACATATTTAAGATAATACTATTCTCCCAGTGATAAATAGATTGCCCAATTTCGAGACCATCCAGTGTCCCAGACATTACGAGCTGTATGTGCAACTCTAGAGGTCCTTTTGACTGCACTGGGAGAAATCCTAAACTGGAGTTCTCTTCTACTTGGAAAAACTGCATCGACCATGGTCTATCCTAATTGCTGGAAGCCTTCTCTTCTAGTCCTTTGGGCTTATCGGAAAGGTGGAAAAGGGAAAGTCAAAAGAAACAGCAGAAATCCTTTTGCAAGGGATAGAATTTCTAAGTTCTATCAGCTTAAAATTGTTTTTAAGTTCTAGTCGTTTGGACACATTAAGTTCGTGGTCTATCCAGGAATAGCATAACTCAGAGGTCCTAAAACTTTGAAGAGCATCAGGAATATGCTCACAGAAGATATTGTGAAAACAGAATGAAAATGACAAATAAACTCATAGAGCATGCACCCCACAGGGTCAGGGCAGTTGGTGGTGCTGCTTCCATTACACCCATGTGGTGCGACTTCAAATCCTTCAGCTTACATTGCCCCTCGGGCTTATCCGGAAGTTAGGGGTGGGAGTGCTCCTAACACCCCATGAGGGGTTGACCCGCCACAACTAGCGTAACACCACCAGTTCCCCTCACGGTTATCACAGAAAAGGAAAGAAAATATTCAAAGAGCATGTATGCATAAACAAGTACACGAATAATGTCTGTACGTATTATAATAACAGTGTACAACCATACCCTACTAGTTTCTTTCAGCTTGTCAAATGATTTTTCAATTATATTATCTTTCTTCCGGACCTCAATCAGAGCACTCTCAGAATCATCACCATCACCATCAAAACCCGCATCAGAGAGCTGAACATCCTGAAATACACAAAATGGCTACTAATAAGAATTACCAAGAAAGAAGGGTCGATATGAAGTTCAATAGACATGGTATACTGACAGGACAGGAAATCGCACCTGAATTTCACACACGCACATATGGGGAGAGTTCAGCAATTCCTACTAATATAACCTCTGAACCTTCCAAAGACATGCATGCACCCAAGTATAAAGGCACATCTTGGAGCACCTACATGTGCTTTTTTGTGCACGTCTAAAAGTACTCTCGTAAGATATTCTATATACGAGTATGTGCGTTCAACATCTAAGTACACTGAATCATGCGTTCTGTTTCTTATCTTCCATAACACTCTCTCCCTCCCTTTTCAACTATAGTACTACAATTAAGTCAGAAAGGTTTCAAAAAGCTGATCCTGACAGAACTTAAGCCATGGAAGTCATAGGCAGCTCACTTTCTATCTTTGTTTTGAACTGATAAAGCCTAGCAAAATAGAGAGGCATAATTCAGACTAATCCTGGTGACTAAATAGGCATCGCTCAGACTAACCCTGGAGACTAAATTTCAAAGAAGACATGACAGACAATTTATCCTATTGAAGGTGAGTAAAGGGCATGATCTATCCTTGAGCGAGATCTCCTTCCTTATCCAGGTCCTTCTATAAAGAGACATGCATATTCTGAATTAATAGGCCTGAGAAGGGATGTGGTCAGAAGAGGTGAACATGCAATCTGCCATCCACTTACAAAAGCTTCTGCAGTGTACTGAACAAGAAGACCAACAAAAAAAAAATTAAGATGTAAAAGATCTGTTTGGTGCTGTGAACGGTAACGAGGTGTCTGCTCCTGTGCACATGTCATCGTCACCATTTGATGCACAGAGGATATTATATCATAAAGAGAGGTGCTCTAAAAGATACCTCCTCAATGTCCGATTTATCAGCAGTTTTCTGAACTCGCTTTTCAAGTTCTATCAGCTCATTCCTCAAAAGTTCAAAACGCCGAATTTCACTTGTTTCAGTTACGCCCATGCCCATATTCGGAGCGATTTCTTGGACTTTTTCATCTTCCTTGTCCTGCAGAGTACAGAGTTTGGGTGGTTAAGTGTCAATAAATCTGTTCATTCTGGATGACACAAGAGACGATTAAACCCAAGATCTGAGCAAACGCGTGACATGATGCTGAGGTGCTTGATCACCTGGATAGATCTTCTCAAGTCAGATAGCATGCTATAAAGTCGCCACTTTCAGATCAGGATCTAGTATGTGTGCATTTATTTATTCATTTTTCTTAGTGACAGACTGAGTTAAACCTCCAATTAAACAGAGACATCTATTACTCACCTCTCTTTAAAGGTTTTATTGCTAGTATCACATTCATAGTAACTCCAGTTCACATTCTACTAATTTTTGAGAATGCAATATATGTACAAAGCTAGTAGTGTAGTGTTACTTTTCACAGTTTCACTTTCTAATGAATTACACAAGATAGAAAGAGACAGCTGCAGGAAGGACATTACTTTTTTTTCTATTGCCACTCAAAATTTTATTAGTCCACACGAAGCCAGATCAGGACATAATCTGGAGGTGAATATGTCCATGATAAGAAAGTCCAACACAGCTACAGACACGATATATCGAACTTAAAGTGTCTAGGGCCCAAGGAGAGAAAAGATTTCAAGCACTAGGTCCATAGATGATCCATGCAGGAGAAGAGGATGCATGCAAATAGATGGTTCACGGACGAGCAAACATAATGACCGGAACATGTTTGACGAATAAACACGGAGAACATTACTACATCCAAACTTCTAATTAGGTAAGACCAGGTGCTTGTTAAAGTGGTGGTGGTATCCTAGCAAGCAGTAGTCGTACCAGGCTTAATATGCAGAAATAGTAAGCAAGCATCTGAATAGAAGAGTATTTCTAGATGATAGAGTTAGTTCTATGCAACGAAAAAAAAATGAGGAAACAATTCTCAACGAAAGGCGAGATCATACAAATGTGTTAGCACGTAGTAACTCAGGGCCCAACTTCCTAGCTGGTGGTCTGGTCAAGAGGCTCCAAAATCCACGTGCACTGCTGCCACTCGGGAAAGAAATGTCTCAAGACAAGTTGGGAGAAAGGGACGGCATGGCCAATGAAGGAGAATGAAACATATGAATATAAACTAATGGGTGTAGCTGCAAGAGATAGATGGTCCTGGCAAATCTTCACCTTTTACTTCTTTCTGGAATTGAACCATCATTTTCCCTGGATTTTCCTTTTGAATACTGTCTCTGACCACGATTTGAAGACTGGGATTGGTTGTTATTATCTGCCTGTAATCACAGTACTTATCATAAAGCAAAAGCAAAAGCAAAGTGCTGAACTTTAAAATGGAATAAAGAAATTTAGTGAGAATCCCACAAATCCTAGACAGCCATACAATCAGGACCATCAAATTCTCCATTGGCCACAACAGTTATGACAAAGCAGTTTGACTGGAACTTGGAAGTATGAATTCAGCTTAAAAGCCAGAAACACGTAACTTTCTACTCCAGTTGATGAGACAGGATAAGACTTTGTTTTCCTAAGATCGACAGGCTCTACAAATTACCTGCTGGAGTGAAGCTGCTTTTGCTCTGAATGATGCCTCCAGAAACTCGGCCTCCTTTTTTAGTTTCCTCATTTTTTCAAGGTCAGAACAAGCAGCTTTCAATTGCTCCTTTCCAGGAGTAGAACTAGACATGTGCAACTCCTGAAGCAACTGTTCTAGTCTTAGTAGAGCTTCATCGACACTCTCCAATGCCTAAAACCAACTCATGTTAGAGAACCGTTAAGAAATTCAACAGATGATGCAACTAAAATTAAAGAATCAATCTTTTCAGTTTATATTCCGAAGGTCCACTTTTAAGCTCCACGGTTGTTTTTGTAAGGGGTAACTGAAGGAAACCAGCTAGGCCAAGGACATCATGGAGACTTCTAAAATAACAACTGAAGCCATTCATTACTGAATGCAAAGACTTTTCACCTTAAAGGTTTCCAGAATATTGTTTTTGTATTGACTATGCCCTTATGCTGTACACAGATGGAAAAGACGCTGCTTGCTGCTAATCATTCATCTACCAAAAGGGTATTGTCATATGGTAACTAATTTTGAATCGAAAGAGACCAACCTTGTCAAAAGAATCTGGCTCTTTGGCAGATCCCAAATATTTTTTACGCTCAGTCACACCGGAATTTCTCAGATTGCTATTTCTTGCCTCTTTCCTGCATCAAGTATGAAAGTCATTACAAGTAACCACTAGTGTCACAGTAGACACTGTTGCCTTGGTGAAAATCTATCAATGCATTAGCAACAAAACATATCAAGACCGATAAAAAACTGAAACTGTTGGGTTAGATGTAACTGCTGCACATAAGCCTAAAATGATATGTTGCCACATCATACGTCTGACAGCTTGCATATGACGAAATAGACCTGACTAACTATAATTCTTGACTCAACTGCGACCAGCTGAAGTTCTCCCAGTGCATACTGCGTCTATTAACTGTGGGCAAGCTTTTCAACCCAAGACAGTTTCTTTAGGAAATGTTGACAATGTCAGACCAGAACTTGTCTTCTGCCAGTGATTATCCATAGTAATCCAGATGCAGCAGATAATTCACGGTCTAGCATATTTTTGGAACACGCTACTTACACCTGAGTGTATTACTACTACAGTCAAACATGCCTGATATCCTAGATCAAAACTTTCACATATTATAGATTCACCATTTCTTTTTCTTTTTTTTCTTTTCTTTTGAGAGAGAGAGAGATCCTGATGGGCTTTTATACACATTTATAGAGTTTAAAAACAAACTATACTTGGTACCAAGAATTTAGAAGGACCAGATGAAAAACTCTTCATTGGAACAATCTATACTGATACATCCTACTTAATGTCTACGTACTTCTATGGGCCATAAATCTCAATTTGTGTATCACTTTAGTCATTATATCACCTAAAATAATCTTAAAACCAAGACTTG
This sequence comes from Lenwebbia sp. NSW1173648, assembly GCA_029784005.1. Classification (NCBI taxonomy): domain Eukaryota; kingdom Viridiplantae; phylum Streptophyta; class Magnoliopsida; order Myrtales; family Myrtaceae; genus Lenwebbia; species Lenwebbia sp. NSW1173648. Next base: position 2,548,401 of record JARCGZ010000008.1, on the reverse strand, counting down.
GCTAGAAGTTATCCAAGAAAATATGCTTCCACCAGAATATTCATAAACATAGCAAAGGTTCCACCCACAACATTATAGCTACAGCAACAGCAAGAGCTTCCAAATGATATAAACATAAATCATAGCATCTTCATCTATCGAAAAATGCATGTTTCAGGTTTGAGACTCCTCATTCAGATAGAGTTGTAAATGCAAGTTTATGTGTTGCTGCATGTGGATGAAAAGGGAGAGAGACAGGGCTAAAAGTGTGGTAGCCTACTTTAGCATTCCAAGTTTGTCCATGCACTCCACTAAGTTGTTGTGCCTGAAGAACAACAATAGGAAAAGATCGTTTAGTGTTACATAAAGACATTGATATTGTTCAGTACTTACAAAAATATAATTTCCGCACCCTCTAGATACAAATCCCGCTGCCTTGACATTTGAGGGGTTTTCCAGCCATTTACTATATTTAATGAAGCTCTGCATCCAATGAAAACATACATCCAACACCAGACCGATAGCTTCAGGGTTTGGAGGATTTTCTTGTTTACTTTGATGACCATGTGACAGTTTCTGATTTCCTGCCAGGCCAGGATAGAAAGGAAGCCAATCCAACTCTTCACATACCACCTATGAAATAGAAAATAACAAAAAATCTCAGATTAGCAAATTTGAGTATTCAAGCACAATCAGATAAATCAGAAAAATAAATGCGGACCTCCACATAGAGTTGATAAGAACTTATCGCTGAAAGCTGAGGATAGAATAACACACTTCCTCCTATAAGGTACCTACAACACAAGACACATCACTAATATCCCAGAAAACGTTCAAAGAAGCAACTTATATTAAAATGAGAGTAGTTATACCGAATAAAGCTCTCAAGAGGGTCCCCTATATCATTGAAACCATTTGCACATAAAAAGATCTGGGTCCTTCTGCCTAAAGCAATGAAGAATCCAAAAATAGCCAAGTCCCTTTCCAATACCTGCAGTGAGAAAGAACAGACTCAAAGAGCCTTTTTGATGCTTTCATTTCAAAGAATAAGATTGTTTCACAGCAGAAGGAAAGGACTTCTTTAGAACATAGTAGAATAAGTCTTATCTTTTCATGAAAGAATGGTGTCACTAATGGAACAGAAAAAGGAACGTGGAATGTGCGATGTCTAAAAAGTGTGAAGATTATGGGAGGCTTCTCTAGATAGTCACCAAAAGACGAATTTGTTGCTTCTAGGGCAATACCCGCTACTCAGACACTCTGTTAGAATATCTCATGAACTTGGATTTACATTGCCTGATTTGTTCGTGTGCAAATAAGATATGCTTTGAAATGTTGATTTGGCATTCTGAATCCCTAGGTTACTATCACAGGGAACAAGTGCATCAAATAATCACTTTGATCAGGGAAAATATTATGGTTATAAGCACTAGTTTGGTTGGAAAAGAATGTGATGCGGTAAGCTTCTGGCGAGAAGGCCTAATGGTGAACCAACTTCAATAGAAGATTAGTCCTATGCTGAGATAGAGGAGTTGCTGCAGCAAATTTCTGGATGATGGGGCTACAGCATGGTGCTCTCATTTGTGTTTTGAGCTCTCCTCCCTGTAGCTTAAATAATGGCTGATGGCAGAAAGGAAGTAGTTCTTTTTGACCTGGTGTGCTTCTGGATCATGTCTTTTCATCAAAGGAAAAAGGAAGACCGAAAAACGAATAGACGAACTTTGGTAGCTAATCCACCGTCTCAACATATGAACACCCAAGATTTGACAGATCAAAACCACTCCACACTAACCTCAATGCTTTCTGATGTGGTTAGTCTAGACCAAATTCTCTCCCTATCTATAGCTCGTTGCAGTTGCTTCTGTACAAGATTCACCCAGAAAACTACTTCCTCTGCATCCCGATCACTTCGAACTCTACATGACGCAGCCCGAGGACCAAAATGGGAAAGAAACTCTCTGTGCAAACCAACTTTCTTTATCGAATCGTATGCTCGCTGGATGGGCAAGAATTCAACCAGCATGTCCATCAATGGACCGGTTATTTCTGGAATCATAGAAAAGAACTGCGAGCAGGAAACTTTTGCTGGCCCGAGCTTCGTGATTACTGCTATGCAGGTTAGAGCCAACATAAGGAGACATACATCACTTGTATTTCCCGAACGTGATTGTAATCCTTTCCCACTCCTGGAAGCAATTTAGAAACATCTCGGAGTAAGTTATTCCACAAAGATGCAAGAAATATCCATTTTACGACCAGCTAAAACAAAACTGACAACATACGCCGTGGTAGCAGCTGTGAAGAGTGAGTCCCCTTCAAAGTAATTGACAAATGATGTCACCACAGCTGGAACCTGCTCTGACCAAAACCAATCATAGATTTCGGCTTGCTTGGTTGATAGCTTATCCCTGATCATACTCTCTAAAGGAGCAAACTGCCTCAATAAACTGCATTTCAGTAGTTGGTGTTTGAAGCTCTGATTTAGTGGCAATCGCAAGATCATTGCAGATTTACTCATTTGACAAACAAATTCCATCTAACACACACACAAAGGATGTGACTGACACACTTAACAACTTTCTCCTCTTCTTTGTTTTTGTTTCTTTTAGGAAAAATTGCACCAGAAGTCCTAACCATTTGGCCCAATGTACCCTAATGCTTGAAAAAGTAAATCAATCCCTTGACATTTTGAATATAACACAATCAAGTCCTTTCGACGACCACTCAGCTAATTTTGCTTATGGGACACGCCGAAAATCCGACATGGTGTTACAGAAAATCTAAACAAAAAAATCTATTAAATAAAAAAGTTGGACAAAAACCAAAAAAGCCAAAAATTAGGAAAAAAAAAGGAGAAAAACTAATTAAGAGAGAGAGAGAGTAGCAGGCAATCTATCTCTCTCACTCTGATTTCTTCGACCTTTTTTTCTTCTTTTTTTTTATGTTTGGTTTTTCTCCAACATAATGTGAACTTAAATACTAAAAATTTCAAGTTCTTCGGTAGAAGATGACAACTTTCAAATTCATCATGAAGTAAGCGAGCAATAGCATCCTTTCGACTAAAAAGTATACCATGTACCTTCTTTGCACAAAAACATTCACATCCCTGTCTCTGTTATTGCCACGAGATGAAATCTCACTTGCAGCTTGCAACAAGCAATACGCTGAAGCCTGAGAAAATTCAGGAATCTTCAGATAACCTACTGGATAGAAAAATGAAGAATTGATTGAAAAAATACCCTGACAAATGCATAACATTGAAATCGCTGCCTGATATGCACCTGCTGAGATTCCAAATCACCAACCAACAAAAACTATCTTCCCATTGATTTAACTTTAGAGCAGGCAGAGTTCGTCAAAACAAATAACACCACCATAAAATCCTAACATTAAAGTAATGGAGAAAATCTCTTGCAATCTCACTTAAGGCAAAGATGCCTCACAGTACTAAATAGTGTGATATCAAACAGCCCAAGAAAAGGAAAGGCTGCAGCGAATTTCATAAGCAAAGGTATGGAAATGCTAATAATCATCACAACCCAAAATATGGAAGAATATAACTGCAACAGCTGATCTCACTCTTGTTTCCCAAATAAGACTAAAGAGCCTGAACTGTATTTCCTCTTACCTGATGAACCCTCCTAAATCAATCAAAGTGAGCATGAACATATATAATTAGAACCTCTTAGACTAAGGTAAAGTTTGATCTTATTGGATAATTAGCATATGACAACATACATAAGATTGACTTATCTCCCTTCTTATGATAATAAAGGGAGAAAACAAAAGAAGAGGAAGAAATACCAAGAAGGATCCCCGGGCCACAGATATAATGGATGATGATAATAGAGTGAACAGTGAGAAACCTCTAATCTCCATTTGAAGAGAGCCAAGCATTAGCAGCAATTACAATAATAGTAACAGCATCACTGGCTTTACTATGCTAATATGGTAAGAGAATGGATATAGAGGACATACACCATGTTCACCCATATAAATGAAGGGAGACCGAAAAACTGGTGCCAAGTATACAAAGGTTTAGCGTGTCATCACAAACCTGGTAAGACAGAGTCTTCACCCACGAATTTCTGTCCACACCAAGCCAGGCAGTTGTGATCCAAGGTATCTTTGACTGCGAGGAACGCTCTTTAATTGCCAGCTCACATATCCTAGCAGCATCATGCAGGGACTGGACAAGCCCATTGTTGTAATCCTCACCCTCTAGAGATCTATCAAGTTTGACCCTAATTTCCTCCACATCACTACTAGTACTTGCCTGGAGACTGCCATTGACAGTTACACCATCATTAGAAGATGCTAGGGGATAGAGTTGTCCCAATCTTCTAGTATTTTGTAACCTTGAGCAGCCTCTCCTCGTCCCCATGAACACAGAATTGAGGCTATAACTGCTCTTCTCTAAGATGGCAACTCGTAAACAGCATCTGTTCCTTGAATATTTCCAATTAGTTATCAAGTAATTCAGGTTCACAACACATTTACACGAGAAATGGGTTCTGATTGGTTTTTGCGATATCCATGGATTTGAAGAACTGCAAATGCAAAAGGAAGAGAAAATAAATCTAATAAGCTCCAAGTATACACATTTCTCCAGCACCACGCATATTCCAGATTTTTTTTTTTCAGATAGGCATGTCTTGATTCAATAAAACCGAGCATTTAGACAATAGTATCCAGCAAAAGGAGACTCTAGCGAGTCTCTACGACCATGCATCAGTGATTAGTTAGAATTTCAGCAGTCAATAGGATGATGAAAAACAGTAAAACTTTGTCATACATATTAGTAACTCACAATTTTAACGACTCAAACCTTGAGCTAACTGAATAACGCCGAAGCCAGAGAATGCGCACTGAGACGGTGAGACTCAACTATAATCATACAAAACTCTAAATTTCAGGAAGGGGACTCTTAACCCAGCAGGAACCTAGGAGATACTTATTACCAGCTCCTCTCTCTTAGCAATCGCCGCACAACGATCAGAAAGTCCACATTCGTCTACTTTTCTTGACCTTCTTACGTGTTCGGCAGCTGGCAGAAGAATTCCGACTAGACACTATCGAAATTCATCACCGATTCTGATTGGTTCTTCACAAAAACCTAACCCTCCAGAGCATATCCTTGGCCGAGTACAGGCAAATAGGAATGACGAGAACATCAGAAGGGGAGAAGAAGGAGACGGCGAAGAACCTGGATGAGATGAAGGTCCGATCCTGCAACTTCGCTGCCATGAACAAGTCCAGCTGACGGGATGATTCAGGGGAAGTGGTGGGAGTTGGGGGAGGAGAAGAAGCGAGCTCGAGCTGATCGTGTTCGGGTAGAGATGACGCGGCAGTAGGGGTTTATCCTATAGACGTGGAGAAACTGGCAATCACAAAAGAGTCGTGTCCTTATTCTTGCAAAATCTGGGAATCCGGGATTCTTTGCCAAACAGAAGTTTAAAATTACGAAATGACAACAATTTCGGAAGTAGTATTTCCGCTTGCTTTGGGATAAGAAATCCATTTGGTAACGCCGCTTTAAAATTCATTTGATTACGCAACTTCATTTTTCTACTTCTGTAATAATTTTTTACTTCAGAAGTAACTTTAGAGTCGCTTTTTTCTGTCGAAACTTTGAAAGCACTCGAAAAAGTAAAAAAAATTATTTCTCTCCCGAAATTGATTTTTAAGAATAGAAGTGTTGCCAATGCGATGCAGCCAAAAAGAATTAAAAAAAAAAAAAATGGAAAGTCGAATTACCCACTACCCTCAGAAATTTTTCTAATCTTTTGCTCAATCGTCTATTCTTATTGTTTGTTATATTACTAGAACGAAGGGCCTTAACAAATATGTTTATTTTTCATCGAAATAGCATACATAGCTTTGATACATCTCTTATTTTTAACTGAGTTAATTACAATAGGAAAAGGGTTCTTCTAATGTCACGTTTGGAAATCTAACCTATGATTTAATTCGTAAGACTCTATATCAATATACTAGATTGAGAACCTCTACGACAAACTAAAGTAGGCTGAAATTGAAGTTCGGTCGAGTCAATATACGAATTGGCACCAGCTTAGAATTAGGTCCTCTCGGGCTTGCCATCCCATGCACACTAATAATACGAGATGTTAGAAAACCCGGGTCGGCTTTTGCTGGCACCAAGATTTGGCACGGCTGGTATGGAGAGGTTGGCAATGGAGGAAAGAACATAGACGGGTACGATATCAAAATGGGACTGGTAGACCCATCAAAATGGGTGGGGTTGGGTCGGGCCGAAAGTGGTTCGATCCAAATTAACTCATTTATTTACCCCATTTTGACTCATTTTTATGCAATGCAAATGCAGTGACTTATACCCGATTCGGTCCATATTGATAAAATACTTTTATATTTAATTCAATTTGAAAAAATCCGTGAGGGCAAGAGAGAGAGAGAGTGAAGAGAGAATCATAAAAGTGGGTTGGGTCTCGACTCTCAATAAGTTGTGAACACATTTAATACTCATATTATTTAAATTATTTATGACCCATTTATTGAATATAATTAACTCATATAACAATTCAGCCATTGAATATGGGTTAACAAATGTGTTTATGATATATTTTGACAAGTCTACCTATATGTTCCAACGCCAAACTTTCATGATGCCAATCTAGCAAAGACAGAGGCATGTTTCAGATATCCCTAAGGGAGGGTCAGAGGACAACCGTTGGGTGATGCTAAGTTTTAGACCCAAATCTCCATATCTAACCTTAATTCATTCAAGTCCTCGCTTCTTTTATGTCATTTCACCAAACTCTCGCTCTAGCGAGTTTGTTTTAAGTTCTACTATCGGGTTATAGCTCCCAATCATCGGAAAAATTACCAAAAAAATCCTAAATCTATTGTTGTGTCAATTTAATCCTAAACTTTTTTTTGCCGATTCAGTTCTAAATATGTTGCAATTATGCCAATTCAGTCCATCCTGCGAATTTTGGCCGGCTGGTGCTAACGTGGACGCCGGCGACATAATATTTTAATAATTTTTTTAAAATTTTTATTTTCTTTTTTTTCTTTCCCATTCCCTGTTCTTCCTCTAACCGATCGCCTGACCTCGGCAACCGCCCAGAGGGATGGCTGGCATCACCATGGCTTGGCGAGGTTGAGCCTGGCCAACCCAGATCTAGCAAGGTCGAGCCTCGCCCAATCATGGTGAGGCTCCACTCGTCGTCGCCGGGCGAGGCCGGCAGGTCCTCGCCAAATCTGGGCTGGCGAGGCTAGGCCTCGCTGGCCCCTAGCGAGGCCGGCCTCCTGCGAGCCTCGCCAGCTGTCCCTTTGGCTGGTCGTCGAGGTCCGATGATCGGTTGGAGGAAGAAGAGGGGAGGAAAAAAAATTCAAAGAATATTAAAATATTATGTCACGGGCCGGCGTCCACGTCAGCGATGGCCTGCCAAATTCATCGAATGGACTGCATTGGCACTTGCAAAAGGTTTATGACTGAATCGGCAAAAAAAAGTTTAGGATTGAATTGACACAATTATAATAGGTTTAGGACTTTTTTTCATGTTCTTTTCTAAGCTGTAATCGTTAGTTTTCAATAATACAAGAACTGCGAAATTTTTCATATCTTCCCATTTCCTGATCACATACAAAGGTTTGCGGTGCCATCCGGCAAAGCGGCTGTTAATAACTTCCTGAAATTAATGGTTGCTCCCAAGATTACTAACAAAACCCATTAGAGCAATTGCTGACAAAGTTTGTAATGGCGCACGGTATAAATGAGGGAGAACGTTTATGGACTTATTCTCATTGGCAACATTCGATAGATTTAGAAGAAGGTGAGGAATGCGATATGTAGAAAAGCTACACAAACGTTATATTATTGAACAAACTGGCATCTTTCATTTGATTTTTCCTAAGCTGACCAGATTGTTTTGCCTTTTGCTAAGGGCGCGGACCATATTTTTCTATTTTTATTTCTTGGACGAGTTTCTAAGCAGAGAAACGCATTTGATAACGACACAAAATTTTTGTTCACGGAATAGAAATTCGTTTGATAACGGCATAAAATTTCTATTTCCTAAAACATGAATTCGTTTCGTGGCAAAGAGGGAGGCAGAGCTAGGTCACGACAACAAAGAGGGAGAGATAGACCACCTTATTACGATGGAGGCTAGGGTTGTGACGAGAGGCAGAGCTACAGTTGCGGTAGCAGACGTTCGATAGTGGTGGCGAAGCCCCCTGCTGTGACGGACCTTGAGCATATTGTTTGCTAACACTATCACCTAATGGGGGTGAATAGGTGATTATAATCAAACTCGATAAAATAATGCGAAAATAAAAACTACAAATTGGATAGCAGCGGATATAGAGAACAGAACCGAGCAGCGCTTCTATCTAACTGTAAATAGATGCTAGTAAGAATATAGAAGATAGTGCACAACAGTTTATAGATGTTTGGGTTTTGGTAAAACCTACGTCCACTTTCCCACACTAACAGTCTACTGGCAGGATTTCACTAAGTAATCAAATGAGAGATTTCAGAAAAATGTGATAACTTGAACACAAACACTTCAACAGAAGCGAGTGCGGCTTCTACTCAAAACTATCTCACTCTTTACACTTTTGAACTCTATACAATACCTCTCAAAAGATCTCAATTGTAAGATCAAGAAGATAATTTAGAATATGTATAGTTCTCTCGAAATATGGATAATGAACTCTTGATCTCTCTTATTTCTCTTCGAAACTTGTACTCCTTATATACTCCTCGTCACCAAGCTTCTCACTAGAGAGAACCACACCAAGAATCAATCTTCAAACTAGCCATTGACAGATTGATGAAAAAAAGATCAAGTAGTCGTTGAGGTTTGAAAGATAAGAGATTTGAGAGGATTTGCTTATGCATACAATCAATCCTTAAACCCATAAATCAAGCTTCTAATAAAAGAAATTATCTAAGGGGTGACTACTAATCAATCAAGATTCTTCGTATGGAAAGTTACAAGAATATCTTTTAAATTGATGGTCAATCAATATAACTTAGGAAAGAAACACCAACCAGATCATTAACTATTAGTGAGGGATATTTTACCGAACAAATAAGAATGAGTTTATAAAAATAATGAGGATTGCTTGAAGATCCAGAATATATCTCGTCACAAATAATTAAATGTAACTCGAGTGAGTCTGCTTCTGTCCACAAAACCTACTTCTAGCAGAATATAAGCATTTGGTAGATTACATATATAAAGCATAATGATATATTTATAAAGCGTTCTCAGAATTTTTCACAAAGTCTTTTCAGGGTAATATAACAGTTTTGTTTCCTTCAAAATCTAATAGAATTTCTCAATGCGAAGAGGAGATGGAGAAGTTCGGCCATGTCTGAGAGAGAAGAATTTTTATTTCTGTTTATATTCCTGAAATAGAGAACTTCTCATTTCTATTCCAAATATAATTCCGGGTTAAAAATTTATCACGGAAAGAGAAAGATAAAATTACGTCACCAAATAGATTTCTGTTTCAAATCTGTTCCCGAGAACATAAAAAAATAAAAAATAAAAAAACAGAATAGCTATCATACGTGCCCTAAAAGACTCGCATCTGTAGTTTTCTGAATGACATAAAGTCACAACTGTTGAGGAAATGAGGAGTGGAAAGTATTCGAAATGGCATCATTCTTGGAATCACGAGACTAATAATTATATAGTCTTAGTGAAAGTACTTTCGGTGCAGTAGTGAAAGAGAGAATTACGTATATCTGGTACTCAATAAACCATCGAAGCGGGAAGGATTGGGCGTGACACGCTATGATCACCGAAACGATGTCATGAACAAGAAAAGCCCTAGATGTCCAAAAAGTGGGCGATTGAAATTTACTGAAAAAGGGAAAGAAGATATGAGTGTGGATGAAGACCCATTCCCAATAAGTGTTGGCATGGTTCGGATTGGGGATAAAAGAGAGGTGCGTGGATCTACCTATCTGTGCGCCAGATGCTATAGAGATGCCCGACACCAGAGAGGAATAAGGTTTGGTATTCACATCTCCAACGACCGGATTGGAGAGATAGGTATCCCCCTAATATAAGCTAAGCACACCACTCCATCCTGAAGCGTCCTCTCAAGGCTGCAACACTCGGTTGCCGATACCACGACTGACCGTTAGTTGCGACGATAGGAACATCAAGACTTTCGTCGTCAATAAAAGTCCCAAAATTTTACCAAGCATGGCGAAGGCGCCCCCGACCCACCCCGCGGGAGAATGGTTCCGAGCATGGCATGAACAGCGGTTCAGTCCTTTCAAACACAAGGTCATGTTTGAACCCGATCCAGAGGCGACGGATGCAGAGGAAGTTCGCTACAAAGAAGAAGATGCAAAACCAAGGATTTGGCATAAAGACACTAAAGGCATGCACTAAAGGGGTAAAGAAAGGAATTGAAACCTAACCGGCCCAAGAGTTTGGCCTGGCAAATGGTGTGAAAGAGCGAAAGGGTTGATGAAAATGACAAGCCGAGTGAAGAATACGAAACGGCCTGAAAAACTGAGGTTCGGCTCGATGCCATGTGCTGTGCTGACCATAAGCCAACCTCTAATAGCGGTATCAAAGGCCCGCGCAGGAAAAGTTCATCATCCAGTGTTAACCCATAAATGGTGTATACTCTATAGTCTATACAAGATGTATTTCGATACGTGTCGGAAGGACCATAACGAGCCACGTCTCGAAAGCCCGAGCACTCACCAAAGGCACTCTACCCAACATCGAGCGGAAGTCCGAATACTCGAACGGCGCCATCGCTCCTTGATTCTACATACACGTCATCATTCGAGCTTGCCCGGTCGCTTTCGCCATCGGCCAGAATGAATCCAAAACAAAGGCCATGGAGACGTGAGACTTCTTTCGTCGCTAACATCGGCAGCACGCTGGCGGCGTTGATTTGGACCTGCACCACCAGCAAGAGCCCAAACACACGGTCCCTACAAATATTTAATTCCCTGACAGGTCAGGCGATTGAATAAAAGAATTGCACCGGAGGATCATTATGATTGACGAACGTCCTTATCCAATAATTAACTTAATACGGACCCCGAAGCCGTTTATCTTAGTCAAAACCTGCGCGTCATCACGTCCCTATCGACATGCACACATTCTCGTCACCTGGACCGCCAGGACAATCAAGGCCTCCGAACCTGCCCGCACCGCCAACTCTTTTTTGGGCATTTTTCCAAAAGGGGTTTAAAAAAAAATAATTTACTGATTTGGGACCATTTTTAACAAATTTACCAATTATGGGTCGGTTCGGCAGTCTTAGTGCCGAACGGACCCGGCTCGGCAGTTGGCCGGCCGACGGGATCCCATTCGGCAGTAGGTCTGCCGAACAGAGTCCCGTTCGGCATCTGGGCTGCCGAACGGCTCTGTTCGGCAGCCCAACTGCCGAACCGAGGCTTTTTTTTTTAATTTCATATTTTTTTACATGTGTTTAATTATTTTATATATATATAATTTAGTAAAATATAATTTTCATCTTTAAAGCTTATTTTTATAACATAATTAGTTGAAAATTTTATTAAGATATATAATTAATAAATAATTTAGTAAAAGAACGTGACCTTCTGTTCCAACAAATAATTAATAATAATTAAGATATGAAGATGACATATCTAGATTAAAAGAACGTGGCTAAATAATCCATGAGCTAAAAAAATCCAGCAAATCAAAATTATAAATACATAACAATCCTCAACCCTAATTCAATTCACTGATGATGTGGTCCTCCTATGCGGCCTTCTGTTCCGCAATTAGGTCGTCTCCGGTGTTCGGCACGTCTAGTAATGTACCGAGGACGAGATTCCGGATGAGTAGGATTTGTAGATGATAAAGGCATATCCTGTTATGAGAAGCGTGGCTGTGAAGTGGATGCATCATCAAATTGAGCAAATATCCCACGCTCAGACGATACATATCCTGTAGAAGGGTATTGGAAAAAAGGAGAGAAGTCAAATCATCCAGAAATCGGAGAATTAGCGTGAGTCTGGGGACGGTATCCCTCATGAAATGAGCCCGCAAACTGGCTGAACCCCGGAATGAAATCTGTCTGGCTAAACCCTGGAGTGAACCCCGGAGTGAAATTTGTCGTATGATAGGCCAAGGGGTAGGGGACGGCATCATTATCTTGATGAGCTTGAGTGGTCCTCCGGGTCGACTGAACAGTCTCAGGTGGGTCATCCTCGTGCGGCCCAATGGGTGCCGCTGTAGGTGCTGGTTGGGGTGGTGGAATCATTGTCAGCCGTCTCTCCTCATTGAAGGCGTATAGCATTGACCTAGATATCCTCGCTATCTTTCGCATGTTCTCCCGTATGTTCTCCCGAGATGTAGCGGAACTTAATTGTAAGATTTGTTCCACGCCATCACCATGTTCATGAAATCAAATTCAACGGAAGTTATCAAATGCCAATAATGTATGTTACTAAAAAAATAATTAATGAAGTAAATTAAAAGTGTTTGTACGAATCGCTGCACCTATTGCACCTCACGTGTAAGAAATCCACCTCCGTGTGTGTGCACGGTACCACTCCATATATTCTGAATGATAGTGAAGTGGCTCCGTTGCAGGATCAATATGGACTATATAGTCAATACGATTGTTCCATATATCAATCCACTGTCCGTGTTTTTCGATCCAATTCTTTGTAATTGGCCTTAATTCAATATCATGAAAGGGTTTATGATCAAGGGGAGGAGAAGGTATTGGCTGCTGCATACCAAACTGACGAAGTACTCGGTCTAGATAATGCCACTCAACTATGTGCAAATAAATGAGTGGGACACGAGCTCTCCAAATGTGTTGTCCCCGCAGGCAGTAATCTGGTAGAGTCTGGAGAATGTCATCGGTGTAGGGCTCCCAAGTAATCTGTTATCATATTAAAACATATCAAATTAAACGAAGAATTAATTTAAAAGCTAACATTACATTGAACTCGTTAGTTGCTGGGATGACTTACATTTGCAGATGCCATTCTATCAAATTAGTAGCGCAGATGTGGCAAAGTATGTGTGGGGACCTTTGTTATCTGTAGGGCTTGACTCCAACTGCATAAATAAAAAAAAAAACAAGAATAGTTACATATATTATACGCACTGAAAAAAAATTATGACTCACGAACAGAAAAAGCAATAGATCACATACCGACTACCAAGAGGTGCATCTGGTAAAGGATCATGATTTCTGATGGATGGGGAGACACAACTGAAGCGATCCCACGCCCAAATCTGCAATATTTGTAGGGCACCACTGATTTGGTGAGCTGATGGATCGGTCGCATTACATAGCTCCCGATACAACCACGCAAGTGATGCTGAACCCCAACTATACTGCGTAGGATCCTCGATGTGCTCTAGTAATGGAAGAAAAATCAAACTAACCCTGGCACCTGATTTGTCTGAAAAGATAGATCCTCCAACCAACTGGAGAATGAATGCCCTAACATGCTGCTGTATGGTAACCTCATCGGCATTGTCAGGAATTACACCAAAGCGTCCTCTCAGCCAGCTTATCTTTACCATTGAACCACGTATTTGACTGTTTGGGGGGCGCTCACCCAGTAGATTCTCACAAAGAGTGCCCCAATTCATATTAGTGGGGCCAGTGACTGCATCTCCATCTATGGGAAGCCCTGTTAGAACTACGATATCCTGCAGTGTGATCGTGCATTCACCTTCCGGCATATGGAAGGTGTGAGTCTCGGGTCTCCACCGCTCAACCAAAGCTGTAATCAAATGCCAATTAACTTGCCAAAATCCCATTTTCCAAACTCCGTAAAATCCCGAAGCTCGAAGATACGGTACTATGAGATCATCAAGTTCAGGTTCATGTAGCGTCATTCCATCTCGCTGACATCTAAGAGCTTGATTCTCATCTATCTGTAAAATGTTACATTAACCGTTAGTAGCAATTTTATTACGATACAGCTGTTACAAATGATAGATCAACTGCTAAATTTCTTAATTACCTCAGCGTTCCAAATGGCCTGTGATCTATGTCGGGCCTGCTGTGTAAGTAGTAAATCATCCTCAGGTCTCGGCTGAATGTAATTCCTCTGTGCCATGTCTACAAATGGAACAAAGGAACTTAATAAATATCGCACAATTGTGATATTATAACATTACAAAAAAAATTCATATATCTAATTTACATAATTCACACAACTAAATTGAGTATGCAAATCAGATGTATTACATTCAATGTTCACACACTATCTAAATTTTATTCCTGGGCCGATCTGTATGCACAAGTTCGCCTGTTGTGCCCTGATTTTCCACAGTTGGTGCAATGGTTATGGGGTGTGCTACTACTCGGCGTACTCCAGTCCATTTCGTTATGTATCCGTGATGCACGGGGTCTTCCTTTCTTCCTAATACGGTTCGGGTCTAGCACTAATGACAGATTGTCAAGTTCAGGCCAGTAAGCAGGATTCCCCAATGGATGAAACATGTACTGATAGCACTGAAGTGTTCTATCCAACGTATAGAATTGATCTACGAACGCATGGTAATCAATTGCATGTTTTTGACATGCTGCAATTACGTGGGAACATGGGATTTTCATCTCTTGAAATTTCCCACATGTGCACGTTCGCAGGTTTAGGCGTACTGTGTGTTTATGGCCCCCTGTTCCTCTGGATCTATTATGTCCAGTTTTAACTTCAAAAACCCCTCTATCAGAGTCGAACCGTGTCACATCATATCTATTTGCTTTTTGACTATTTCGCTCGAGCTCGCCACCCGCAAATTGAGTATATACTCATCCGTGGTCCTTCTGCCCCCTATATGTCGTTCTTCTGGTGTCAAACTAGTTGACCAACTGATAGAATATTTTATTCACCATAGCTGTTATTGGTAGAGCACGAAAATCCTTCAGCATCCCATTAACTGATTCAACTAAATTCGTTGTCATCGATCCATATCTCTTTCCTTCATGATAAGCCTTCGTCCATTTCTCCGTTGGAATCTGGTCACACCATTCAGCTGTTTGTGGATCCCACTTCCTAATTCGGTTCATCAAGTGTAAGAACTTCCGTCGTTGATTCTCGTAAGCTGTACATTACAACAATAATAAGTACTTGTTACATAAATTTATGAACACGTCTTTTCTTCAAATTACGTAAATTTGAAAATTTACTGCCATCTGAACAAGTCTTTTCCCATCGGCATTTTTGAAATGTTTATTGTAGTTGCTGACAACATGCCGAATGCAATATCTATGGTGGCCATGTGGAGGACGCCACCCTTCTGTCTCCATTGCTCTTTGAATCCCGATATGCCTATCTGATATTACACAAACATTTTCTCTACTAGTGACATATCTCCGCAGTAGATCCATAAACCAAGTCCAATTGTCAACATTCTCCCGATCGACCACAGCAAATGCCAACGGAAATATATGATTGTTGCCATCAAATGAGGCTGCACAAATGAGCGTTCCTCGGTATTTCCCGTACAAAAAAGTTTCATCAACAAATATCACGGAACGACAACTTTTGAAGCCTTCAATCGTCTGCTTGAAAGTCCAGAACATACGGTTGAAAACCTTGCAATTTTGATCTTGGTTCATGTAATCATCGATTACAAAATGAGAACTTGGATTCATTAACTCCATTACATTCATATACCTTTTTAACTGACCATACGACTCATCCCATCCTCCAAAAGTTTTGGCAATCGCCATTTGTTTAGCTGCCCAGGTTTTACGATAAGTAGGTTCGAAACTCAGCTTGTCTTTAATCTCGACCATTAGTGGCTTGATTTTGATATCTGGTTGGGCGGCAACTATTGCTTCTATCTGGCTGCAGAGGTACTTCTGATCAAGTTGCCGATGATCCCTTGACATTTAAGGATTACTACATGTATGTGGCCCACTATACTTAATTATTTTCCAAAACATATCACTCTCTTTAGTAGTTGCACGGAGCCTCCAACCACACGGTCCATTTGGATTACCACATTTTATCACATATGTTAGCTTCTTTGTCTCCCCACTGCGAAAGTGATGATTTCTTCTCAGAGAATACTCTTTCATAGCCAACTGCACTACATCCCGTGATGGAAATAACATCCCAACATGAAATTCTTTTGATGCATCAAACAACATATGGCCTGGCTTGGCTCTTGTATCTACTTGCATCATATCAAAGTTAATCTCTGAATAGGGCGATGGATGTACTAACGGTAAAATGGGATTACTGCAATGGGTGTTGTAGTAATCCTCCGTATCGTCACCTCCGTCATCTTCTTCATCAATGTCATCACTACCGACCCATAAATCATCTTCTTCATCACTATCATTATTATCATTATCATCGTACTCCACGTATTGATTATCCACACCAACGTCATCTTCACCAACATTGGAACCACCCCCAGCTGAATCATTTATCACTTGGTGTTCATCTACAGTTGCATAAAATTGTAAAAACCACATAGAACCACACTGACGTGCAAACTGCTGGATTATCTGAACTGCAGCATCATTATGCACCTCCATAATGTCATATATAATACAATCGGGTGTTAGAATTGGTTGTCTATACATCAAACTATAAATGTACTGGTTTTCTGTTATATTCAACTTGCGCTCAATCGTAGCACGTAACTCATCAAATGTGGATATGTTTCCAAACTCAAACTTAGTAGATTGTCCACCTTCGTAATCATGTCCAGATTTATTTCGTACTATTCTACCTCCCCAGTGCACAGTCGCAAAAGATCTAGACGACATTCTGCTAAATAAAGAAATTACAAATTATTTCGCATCTAAAATTTAATAAATATTTTCCCATACATTAACATTATAACTATCAATATAACAAATGAAATAAATTCCATAACAAAATAAATAATAATAATAAAACAAATGCAAATAGGGTAAAAAATATTTATGAATTTAGGTATTCTTTAAAAATATTTATGGATTTAGGGCATGTGCGGCTGTTTTAGTAGCCATTTTTCTATTTCAAAGGCTTGGAAAAGCGAACTCAACAGAAATGGGTTGGACCAGTTGAATGTGGTCGTTCCCCCATTTTCTGTGATTTTTGGAGATTTTTTGGAATTTTTCTGAGGCGATTTACCCATAAGGGGTAGAATCGTCATTTAGAAAGGAAGGACTAAAATCATCAAGAATAAGATCTAGTCATTTTCTTATGATTTTTGAGATTTTTCTGAATTTTTTTTAGAATTTTTCTGGAATTTTTCCAATTTTTTTAGAAATTTTTTATGATTTTTTTTATTTTTTTAGTGATTTTCTAATTTTTTTCTGGATTTTTTTATTTATGTTTTTTATATTTTGCTGGACTGGTCAACCCGATCAACCAAACCCCGGGCGCCCATTTTTTTTAATTTTCTATTATTCTTTTAATTTTCTAATTTTTTTTCCTTTTTTTTTATTCATTTTCCGGACTGGGTCGGTTCGATCCAACCCACAAACCCGAAGAGCCGGCCCAAACCCACTCGGCTTTGATTTTTTTTTTGAATTTTTCTAATTTTTCTATTTTCTGGGAAATTTTTACCACATCCTCCGGTCCAGATCTAACCATGGTTTAATATGCACAAATTTTTTGTGAGACATGTAGATTCAGTTATTATTTTAGTATTGTGAAAATCATATCCAATTAACCCTCCAAAATTTCGAACATAATGATGACAATATGGTTTAATATGGACAAAATTTTTCGCGAGACATGTAGCGACATGCAAAACAGAGATATGTAGTACAGCGCAAGAACGAGATATTTTTCGGATCAAACAGCATGCAAAATAGCACAAAACAATAGCGAAACAATGACTACACAGCACTAAAACATCATATTTTTCACACCAAAACGTGCTCAAATTAACCATAACAAGGATATAGGCATTACCTTGTATTGTCGGGCAAGATCCGGGCTTAAACTATGCTGGTCAACACCTTTCTCGAACGGGACAGCACGGTGGCACGGCAGGAAAAGCGTGCGTGCGTCGAGACGGGGGAAAAAGATGCTTGGTCTCCTCTAACTTCTCTGCTCTTCTCCTCTAACTTCTCTGCCGTGTATAAAAAAATAACATGACATGTAATGAAAGGAAAAACGTGAAGGGTAGAAGAAAACAAATTATAAAGTGAATCGTTACCTGATTCGATGGCGAGCAAACGTCGTGGAATCAATAACGGGGATACGGAGATGCCGGGAATCTACGAGCGACCTCCAAATCTCTCTTTTCTCTCTGTGTTCTCTTTCGGTTCTCTCTCGATTCTCTCTCTTTTCTTCTCTTCTTCGTAACTTTCAGATTTTGATTACTATATGGTGCTTCCATGCGCCTTTATCAAAAGCCTAGAGGCAGCTTCGCGTGATGTTATAAGCCTGCCTGCAGGCGCCTTACCTCCCGTGACGCTAGGTCTGTAGGTGTCTGGTGTGAGGGCAGGACGCTAGGCTTGCAAATGCTAGGGCGTGAGGGTAGGAAAAAGCCTTGCAGGCGACTCGCGTGAGGGCTGTGGAGGGGGGTCCCCTTATTCAAAGCCGCACACCTGGTGTGAGGGCGGTGAGGGGTCCCCCTCCTTTTGGAAGAAGACACCTAGTTCGGCATTTGAAATGCCGAACTGGGTGTGAGTGGACCTCCAGTTCGGCATTTGGAATGCCGAATTGGATGGCCCTAGCTTCCCCAGTTCGGCATTTGGAATGCCGAACTGGGCGGCCTGCTGGGGGGCCCCCGTTCCGCCCCTGCCCCGGTTCGGCATTTTAATTGCCGAGCGGGCCGTGCGGCAACCCAACTGCCGAACGAGACCCCAGGCCTATAGTTGGACTGCCGAACTAGGTAGTTCGGCACGTTGAGCACCGACTAGCGTCCGTTCGGCACTAAGACTACCGAACCGACCCCAAATCGGTAAATTTGTTAAAAATGGCCCCAAATCGGTAAATTATTTTTTTTAGAACCCCTTTTCGAAAAATACCCCTCTTTTTTTGAGGTTGCATGCACATTTCCCAAATTTGATCCATCTCTCTCTCTCAGACCACTATGTACTTTAATAGCTACCTGAATTTGTGATGGCTCACACAACTTATATACCAAATACATTTCCATGATATAAATGAATTGTCAGATTAGTACGGGGTCGACCCTCACTGGCCACAAAAAAAAAAAAGAGAGAAGAAAATAAAATAATACAACAAACAATAAAAATGGTTGCAAAATATAAAAAAAATTGCAAAATTTGTGCATGCCACTGCCACCTGTCGTCTACGTTAGCGATTTACGATAAAAAAAAACTGGCGGGAATGACTATATTGACAGAAATGTCAAAATGTTTAAAACTTAATTGACCAAATTAAAAAAATTTTAAGATTGAATTGACATTCGTACAATAAGTTTTATGACTTTTTTGGTATCTTTCTCGGTGACCGTTAGCTTAAATTTTACCGGACATGGGTCAACGAACTCAAGTAGAAAAAAAAGAAAGAAAGTTAAAGAGTGATGCCTGCAACTTTGGCTGATTAACGAGGTGGACTATGCGTGAGGAGTCGGCAGCCGGCGGTGAATAACTTTTGTCGTGAGCCCAACCAATGCACACGCGGTTGCATTCTTGAACCTTGGATCTCCGCCAAAAAAGAAAAAAAAAACCTTGGATCCGACAGAGGAAAGGGCAAAATCCCTATTCGGACCCGTTGCTAAAGTCTCAGGAATCCCAGTATGGTCCGAACTTCTTCACCCAAAAAAGTTTTTTTTTTTGGATCAATTCATTTGTCTCCGCATCACTCTTCTCCTACAGCTTGCTCAGGCCGAAAATGACCCGTGACTTGAACCCTCAAATTTGGCCGGACCGTCCTCAAAGCCTGAAAAATCAAGACTCTAATTAAAGTAACCATCGCGTAATTTTGATTCAGACCTCTACCCGAATCTAAACATAGCAAAAACGGCTCGTAAATTGGCTAAAAAACAAAATGAACCGTCACCCTCAGCTTAATTTCCTTATTCTCGATGTCGAACTTGTACTGGACCCGACCCGCGATTGTTTACGTGCTCGTCTCTGGTCCCCACGGTTAACAAGGTAAACTAGTGCTCGGACCAAATAGAGAGGTTATCTGTATGCCACCTTGTCCGAGCGAGCAAACTGGTCGGAGTCGCGATCCGAGACGATGGGATTGCCCATCGACTGATGTAATCATCGCAACAACAGCCCCGTGATAAATAATTTTGTCGGAGGGGATTTGAATATTTTATGTTGCATTCGTCAGGGAGTGATTTATAAAGGGTTAAAATTATGATCATGTACTAATACCACTACTATTATTGAGACCCACGCAATTGTATTTTAATACCGCCCGGCAGGCGGGGCCCGCATGAAGTGCGTCATCCCCTTCCTTATCTCTCGTTGACTCACCTCCCAAAGCCCTTCCACGACCACCCTCCAAAGATTTATCTACTGCTCTACTGTCTCCTGAAATTCCAAAAATACCCCGCTCTGGCAGTTTCAGGTCAGTAGGGCAAGTCGTGAATTTTCGGGAAAAGAGGAGGGCATTTTAGGAATCGAGAGAACGGTTCGATTTTCTCCTGAATCCTATATAATGTCTCGGCTCCCACCCCCCGACGCCTCCACAGATTCTGAAATATCACGCGACCGTCGGAGAAATGAATTCTGAAGCTTCCTCCGCCGAGCCGCCACCGCCGTCCTCCGCCGCGGCGACGATCGCCACCATCCACGAGGACATCCTGAGAGCCCACATCTTGACGCGGCTCGACGGCCCCGCCCTCGCCTCCGCCGCCTGTGCCTCCTCCCAGCTCCACTCCCTCTCCTCGCAGCGCGACCTCTGGGCCAACATCTGCCGCTCCACCTGGCCCTCCACCAGCTCGCCGCTCGTCTCCCAGGCCATCTCCACCTTCCCCGACGGCCCCCGCTCATTCTTCTCCGACTCCTACTCCCTCCTCACCGCCGTCGCGTCCCCGCCCACGGCTACGGGCCCTCGCCCGTCGCAACTGATCTCCTCCGTCGACATCCGCTACCGCGGCGACCTCATCTTCAGCAGAGCCGTGGAGACCGACGCCGACTCCGGGTGGTTCCAGTGCTCCCCGTTCCGGATCGACGTCCTGGACCCGAAGGACGCCGTCCGGACGGCGATACGTTTCCCGGACGCCGAGCAGGCGCGACGCGAGCTCGGGGACGGGCTCCGGCTGAGCTGGGTCCTGATCGACCCGGCGGGCCGGCGGGCGATGGACCTGTCGAGCCACGCGCCGGTGTCGGTGCAGCGGCACTGGCTGACGGGGGAGCTGCACTCGAGGTTCGCGACGGTGGTGGAGGCCGGGGAGAGGGGGTCGGCGACGGAGGCGGTGCAGTGCGGGGTGGTAGTGACGTGCGGGGGTTGGTCGTCGTCGTCGGAGGGGGAGGGAGGGGGGATGCAGGTGAGGGAGGTGAGCCTGCAGGTGGAGGACGTGGACGGGATGTACCTGAGCGGGAGGGACAGCTTGGGGATTCTGCAGAGGGCGTTCGGCGGAAGGAGAGGGAGGAGGGAGAGGGAGGAGAGAGAGAGGAAGAGGAGGTACGAAGAGTTCGAGAGGCGGAAGAGAGACAGGAAGGAGAGGAAGCTGAGGACGGAGGGGACGCTGGACTTCTTGTTCGTGGGCTTCGGGGTCATGGCGGTCGCTCTGTTCTGGCTGCTCCTTCTGTGCAGATGATTAAAACTGAGAATCAACTTACTTTCAACCTCTTATTTTTTTTTTCCCTTTTTTGTGAAATTGTTTCCCGTGTATATTTTGATGAAAGTCGAGATACAGAAAATTAGAGAAAAAAAAAAAGGAAGATGATGATTGATTCCTGGCCAAATTTTCATCTATCCACATTAAAGTTTTTGTTTTGGATATCGATGAACAAAAAGAAGACATGAAGGTGTCGACGGGCTTTTGCTAAAATTGCGAGTACAGACAGTGACAATGTAGTGTTAGTATAGAGGACGACATCATCCGCAACCCATGATCATGTTCGAGAGGAAGTTGATTGAAGACCTACACTGGTTTGTCAAGGATGGTCGTGCCGTTAAAAAAAACACTCTATAGGGAAAGTGTAGTCTGAACTGGACGACGGCGAGTTTGGCAAAAAGAGAACGGTAAGAAGGCAAGGCAAGGACGGCCACTTCGTTCCCCAGACAAACTAGATATTCACAATAGACGTTCGAACATCGCATGGCAAAACATTCTCCATCTATCATTTCGATCCTACATTGTCTATAGAGAACAAAAGGCCAACGCAGGACCATGTTTCACAGGTTGACGGGTAGGAAAGCAAGAGCATTTACATATTGACAACAGTCTTCCAGAAATTGTCTTCATAAGATGACACAAGAGAGAGCTATCTATGCACAAAATACGCTCCTATTCCATCAATCTGACAGGAAAATCAGCTTTTTGGCTAGCTCACTTGAAGTGTACCTTCAGCAATGTCTGGTAGAACATGTCTACAAACTGATCATCCTGGAATAGAAACAAATCAACAAGGTTTTAGCAGGGACACAGACCTCAAACAGCTCGAATACTTTCTAGGGGACGTCGACGCAGACATCCCATAGTAGTGCCAATGCACCATGATGTAGAAAG
The DNA here is from genome assembly GCA_029784005.1 of Lenwebbia sp. NSW1173648. Classification (NCBI taxonomy): domain Eukaryota; kingdom Viridiplantae; phylum Streptophyta; class Magnoliopsida; order Myrtales; family Myrtaceae; genus Lenwebbia; species Lenwebbia sp. NSW1173648. Next base: position 2,525,833 of record JARCGZ010000008.1, on the reverse strand, counting down.
TAGCATAACTACGATACCACATTTTTCAATCTTTACTTCAGACATGCAGATGGCCTACGAAAGTTAAGTAACTAGGCAATTTCAGACTTATTCAATGACGCAGAAAGACAAGGCTCTGGAAGGCAAGTATAACAGTGTATGATGGATGATATTATACCAGGATTAGGCAATTGCTTGTGCAAAAACTACCCTGGGGAATGTCATCTATAGAATCTGATCCAATGAAGTAATCTCAACACCAAAGAAGAGAGGTCAATTTATGTCTCACGATACAGTCTCCAGCAACATTCTGTGTTGGCAGTTGTCGCCAACAGGCTGCATTACCTATTTTTCTCAATTTACTGATAACTTTCGAAGGGTTCGCGTGACCCCAGAAAAAGCGCTATGGTTTTACAGGTGAATGGAGCTACAGAGAACAACTGCCAAGGAAGTAAAGACTGCTTAAAGACCAGGGGAAAAAAAGCTAGTACCTAACAAGCATATATAGAGAACGTATACCAAGAAAGAACAAGACTGCAAAAAGACCAAGGAAAGATAGACTAACCTGAACAAGCATAACAAGTGCATCACGAACTCTCTCTCTGTTGATTAAGGGTCTGTCAGCCGGAGGAGTAGGACTAGGAGTAAGAGATGCTGATGGAGTGGGAGGAGGGAATGGATTAAGCAGTGGAGTCCCATGTGGGTGTTGCAAATTCAGGGGAGGACGAAGGGAAGCAGCGGTAGGATGTGAAGAAGAGATTGGAGGCATCAACAGTGCAGATGAGGAAGATGGGGCTGATAAAAAGGAAGAAGGCTTAATTAGATGGCTAATTCGGTCGCTGCTACTGGTAAGATCAGAAGAATCATTCCGAGGTATCGGATAATAGGAAGATGAAAGAGAGAGATTTAGCATGTCAGGATTTGGCGCAGGAGATGAAGCAACAGAGGGTACAAGGGGAGATAAAGGCACGGTTGCAGCAGAATGATTGTGCTGCATAGACTTCGCTGGGTCAGCATGCTTTCCAATATTCAAAGCCATCTAGATCAGGATAAGGGAGAAACATATCAGTCCACCGATAGATAGAATGGTATAGTAGTAACACTGACACTAACATTCTCTAAAATTGAAAGAGAACTGGCATTCATGCAGCATTGCAGTCCGATAAGATAATTACAACTACCCAGAGGGAAGCAATCATAAAGTTTCACCAAAATTTTCTTCATGATTGTTATTGAAGAAAAGAGAGCCTTGTCTGAATTGTAAAAGAATGATTGGATGGGCTTAAGCCCCTTTAATAAGAAACATGTGAAGTTCCTGTCAAAACAAACGGAAATATTCTACTAATGTATAAAAAAAATTATGAATTAGTACGGATGTCTTTTCTTTAGTATAAAAGAGAATTTGAAATGATTTTGATTTTTGATTTTCTGTTTTCTTTTGTGAAGATTTTGGGCGTTTCGTGTGAAAGAAGTCACCCATCTAACATTTAAAGGTACAGGCAAGTGTCATTATCCAAAAGCCAAACCAAACAGCCACTAAAAAGGTTTTGGCCAACCTATAAATCAGCTTCAAACTGTTGAAACCATGCTCAAACTTTCAGTACAGCATAATCAATGTTAAATCATAAATGATAGGACCCCCAGGAGAAAACAAATCATCATATCTAACTCACTATAGGACATGGGCAGTTCTAAAATGGTCAAGCTCAATAACCCAGAGATATATGAACACAAATTTGCAGGTTTGAAGGAGAGAGCATTATTAGAGACAAATTTCTAATGCAAGACAGCACGCATCTGGGTCGGTAACATGTTAATTTGCTTGAGTAGAATCTATACAGAAATCAGAAATTAAGGAACGTACATTGAAGAAGTTCATAAATGCTGTTGAATCTTCAGGAGAATTAATTGCAGGAGCAGTTGGGGATGGCTCTAGCAGTGTTTCCATGAGAGTCGTGCTTGAAACTCCTTCAAGTTCCTCAAATTCACTGATCCACGTGTCCACAATTGGGGACAAAAAAAAAAGAACAATAAAAACACTAGATATCATATTAGAGACAAAGAAATGTCAACTTTTATCTTGTCCCAACAGCCAATTCAAAACTTCGCAAAGAAATAGATACACAACATCTAAAGAGAACTTGTAAGAAAAGACCTCCGGAGTTTATCATCACAACTTTTTCCTAGCTTTAGAGTTGGTCAGTCTAATCCGTAATTCCCATTAAATACAACAAGTATATTTCTCAGACAGCCTGAACTTCCTCTAAGTTCCAAAATATTTTGCATGAGGCGCCTGCAGTTTTTGCAACAAAATGTATACTTTGTTTCCCTTAGAATAACTATGTATCGGTGTAGACAATAACTTACAGGCACAGATGTTCATCTAACATTTATTTTACTTCAAAAGCCTGAATCATCATTACCTTTTGGTTGAAGGCTTTGGTTTTGAGGGCACCTTTGAATACGCACTGAGTATCCTGGGAAAAGCAAAAAATGTTAAAGGTAAGTCCTTCCTGTAAAATAGCAATGTTCCAATGCCGCTTATCCAAACTTAACAAAACCAAGACGATCATTCCATATTAGAAAAGCTCCGCCAAATGACAAACAGTGACATCAAAATTTCCAGGACAACTCCACATGAAAAACCCACTAGATCGACAGCTTTTCAAATTATTAGCCTGTCTTGATTCGTCTTTCAATTCCAGTTTGGAAAGTATGCGATATTATTGAATCACAACAAAAATTCAAGAATTTTGAATGCGTTAGACATATAGAGGCCATCCAAAAAATAAAAAAGCAACTAATTAGTTTAACAGCAGAGTGATACATGCTTTCTTACACGCCTTGCATATAAATTTGAAATGGCAACAATCCATATAAGCCACCAGCATCAAAGCTTTTGTAATACATGGTTCATGAGCTCTCATGTGGCAATTCTGGAATATATTCAATCTTTTGCTGGTCTGGAAATATTAGAAACACATTCCACAAATAGTGTCCATGCCTAGATACGAGAAAAAATCGTTTGTCCTACTACAAGCACGGGTTAACTCAAGTAGAAGTAATTGCTTAATTGTTAAAGCAACTGCTGGTCTAAGGTAAAACCAAAGTCAAACTGTGTTTCCCTCCTAAGATTCAAAGTCCTTCGCAGCAATTTCTTCCTATATACTGTCTAGATGAAAGCAAACTAGATATCATCCATCGGTAGGCCTGTTAGTGGTGCGGCTCGCCCGGAAACCCTTCCAGAATCCTGCGCTGATAGCTAAATAGGTCTTAAAATGAACATCCAGGATAGAATAGCCTCACCATAGAGCCAAAATTAAACAGAACAGGCTTGATATTGGAATGGATAATCTGTGCAACACATGGCCAAACTGGTACAAGTTCTCACCTATTGCCAGTTTCACATGCTATATCAATCTTCAGGCTGATATCCACTTAACCTAGTCTAATTTGCTGGTCCAGTTTCGTTTAAATGACGTCATTTCAATAAAGTACCTTTTCCCCTAAACTCGCATCTGTTTGGCTGACAAATGTTATTGGACATTACTCTGATTATCCATCCTCTCCTCTGCATTGCTATTTCATCCTAGATTTTGTAACCCCAACAAAAATTTTACGGGTACAGGAAACAAACAAGAAGTGATACTTTACCTAGTAAAGAGATTTGCAACATCCTCACATTCAACTGGATTGTAGAACCAAATGCCATTAACTTCTTGCGCAGCATTACGATACAACAAGTATGGAACCTGAACTTCATACTCAAAATCTCCAAGCAGATTCTCTACCAAATTATCTGCCAATCATAAAATAACGTGCAATGCGTTACTTGACACTCATTGCTAAAGAATATCATAATGTAAAGGCCATCCAATTATGTCCATTCATTGTTTGCCAAACTAGGGAAGCTACTAATAACTCGTTCGCATCAAAATATGCGTCTTCTTCAACCGTATACAGTGAGACATGTATGAAGCATGGATAGATGACTAAGATGCCAAGAGAAAAGTCTCATTTGCTAGTAAGGCGTAGAATAATGTCTGAAACCCAGAAAAATGAGGCGAGAAACCATGACTACTAACCCGAGCTTCGCCTATTCAGCACAATGAACTGAAACCGCGGCTGAGTATTCCTATTCAAAATGTCACGGATGGAGATTGTCAAACACTTGTCAAGTAACTTTTTCCTGAAGCGGAAGAATACAATTTTTGAACAACAGCTACCTCTTAACAACAAACAAAGATCCTTCCACATCCTTGCGACTCTGCAATCACCCAATATAACTTTCTCATTCTCAATGTGACAAACAGCCAGAACAGCCAGAAATAGAGAGCAAACAACGACTGTTCCCCGAGTTCATCAGAATCCGAAGTAAACCTTAAACAATCGACGGCATTTTTTTTTTCCAATTTAACTCGAATCCCGCAAAAAGGGAAATCACCTAAAGTGAGCACTATAAAGAATCACCGAGAATCATTAGAGTTCGCCAGACGATGACAAATCGTTCATTCTCTAGCTACTACTCCGTTCGCGTACGCAGCAACACTGAAAACTAACCCATTGGTTGCTATCGATGTTGAACTCGTAGAGAGTGACGTGAGTGGAGGTGATCAGAATCTCTTCGATGCTCGGATCGAATCGCTGCAGGACGGTGAGGTTGAGCACCTTAGTGCTGTTCTGGTCCAGATTCGGTGTCAATTTTCCGGGCTGAGACATTTCTCCGTCCGGCGAAACGAGGAAACCCCAACGAAGAAGATCAGCCGAGAATCTTCCCTCCGCGTTTGAACCGGCGAGCTCAGAAACTGCGAAATTCAAGAGTGGGGGTGGGGGAGAAGAATTTGAGAGCGAGAGTGGAGCTGACACTGCTTGCTTCAGAAGTAGACGGTACCAAACTGGCCTTCCTTGGGACTTGGAAGGGTTGTGCTGGCCGTTGCAAAATATGCACGGACGTCGGTCACATCACCGAACCGCTTGAAATGGACTCCGGTCTGTTGCTCCCCTTCAAGCCGAGTGGTCCGGCCCGGTTCAAAGTAGACGTTTTAAGTGGGTCGGGTCACGAGGGACAGTGGCCACCGAGGATTTGCTCCCGTGGCCACTCTTCTCACTTAAGAAGGGAGAAGTGGGGGGTTTGAATCTCCACCTTCGAAAGGGAGTTGAGGGTAGGGACGAGTGAAAAGACAACATGGTTTTGCAACTTGCGCACACACATGACATACACGGTGGCTTGTAAAATAAAATAGAATAAGACAAGACCAAAGAAATTCATACAATAGAATATGACCGGACAAAAGAAATTGATAAAGCAGCCATAGATAAAGAATTCGCCAACACATGTAGCTAAAACATTACATTAGCCAACCATAAGTTTTCCAATCAACACCACTCCATACACTTATAATGTCTTTACTTCGCATACAATTTGAGTTGCACACTCTTGGCAAACCACCTCCTACGTTACTTGGAAACTAATCTTGGACTCAAACATGAAATGACGACAAAACACGGATCACGCAATCACAATAGAGAGAAAAGAAAGAAACGACATGACGATGTGCGTATTCGGTTATTAGATCCTTCGAAGAGCCATGGAGGAAAGCACGATGAGCACCATGAGCAGGATGACGACGATGAAGGAGCCCACCACCGCCCCGCTCACCTTCTGGCAGAAATCGCCAAACTGCTGGCAAATGGGCAACCAATTCGTGTTCGGGTTGCCATTGTGCGCCAGGTAGTCTATGGCGGTCGCTGCCGCGCCGGCGGAGGTGGTCAGAGTCAGAGCCACCTGCATAAAGTTTCCACAGTTGAGACCGTAATTTTCACTTTTGTCTATCATGTCAGTCAGCTGTTGAACCTTTTTTTAACCTATTTCTTTCAAGAGCATACAAGTATTATAAGGTCAGATTCGTGTACCGTGCATTTAATTTATTTAGTGTAGAAAAAAAGCGCGACTCACCGTGTCGAGGGTGAGGAGGAGGAACCGGGGCCCGATGGCACGGGGGCGAACGATTGTGACAATGGAGAAGGGGAGCGAAAGCACCAAATAACCACCTACTATTGCCATCACGATCACGAAAAACCTGCATACATGAATATGTACCCCTATCCTTTTAAGTAATATGCATGAAATTAGTATCACTGTACTTATTTATCATAGAGGATCAAGTGTACCACATCATTGGTAAGTCCATATGTGCTTTAAGACAAAGGAGTATTGTAAAGAGTTCACTCACTGAAAAGTAGAGAGGTCATCATAGCTGGCTTGGAACTGAAAGAACTGAGTGAAGAAAGGGAGCGTCTCATCACTCGTCCCCATGGCCGCGGCGGCGGCAAGAGCAGTCACAATGGCACATATCCTCAAGATGAAGTCGAAGATGGCGATTCCTTTCCTCCATCCCTCGGGCCTCGGGGGCGGCAGAGGCGCCGGGATGAGCGGCGCTTTCCCTTTGGAGGCGGCGCTCGTCTCCTGGACCTCGATCGTGGTTGTGTCGCCACTCTTCATCTTCTCTTCTTTCTTCTGTGAGGGAGACACAAAAGGATTGGAATGAACTTCGTCTGAGCCCAAACTCAAGCTTAGGGTTATGATCGGAATGAGCTGAGAAGAAATGGGTCAAACTTAGCTTTGTGTAACGAGAATGAACAGGGACTAAGCTTTTTATAGAGCTGAGAAATTGTGCTGACTCCAAAGGGAAATTAATGCTGCGGAATTTAAAATAATGGTTATATGGTAGAGCTGGAATATTCAGTTTGATTATGAAGAGGACTAGAGGAGTTGGTGCTAACCTCTCCCATAGTGGAAACATAGCCTTTTGATTCATTCACATCCTTTTGGTCGGTAAGTATAAACAAAGGTTTGACATATGCAAATGGATCAAAACATGGATTAGTTTGCTCTACTTCATGCGACCGTCGAAGGAACAAAGATCTGACGATTTTAGTGCGCGTAATGTACGTTTTTCCAGACATACTTCATAATTCTAAGTCAAAACATAAATAATTTTCTGGGTGGTCTTGATCGTCTTCACATAAAATCCTGGTGGTGCATGCAATTATTAGAGGCAAAAAGCTCATGAATTAGGAAATTGGCATACGATGATTAGACAAAGATATAATTTTGTACATTCAACTAAAGTTTATTTTCTCCTAACCGAACAACTAGTCCCTCCCAGCCGTCCTAATCCAGGGGGGCAATCACTGAGATTTCTCATTTCGTTCCAACTCAAATATCTGAGCTAGTGTTTTCATCATCGAAATTGACCATTTGAAGAACCCAATTGAGAATTTTTAAAGATAGAAAAGCTCCTAAGTGGAAGAAGTAATGAAGTTGGTGGGTGATTTGCTAAAATCGGTTATTTTAGTAATATATAGGTAGCGAAACCGGTGATTAGCTAAGTTCAATATATATATATATTCATTATTCTATGTCGTTATTGAACTTTTTCTCATGCGATCTAATCCCAAGCTTTCAAATATTAGTCTAATATGGTCGTTTTCAATAAAAAAAAATTACCAAAAAAATCCTAAACCTATTGCATTTGGCCAATTCAACCTAAACCTTTCACTACTCTATGGAACCTCCATGTTTTTGAGAAAAATTTGATGACATAATAACAATATCGATTTATCTGCATAGTGAAAATTAGAAGAAGAATTAATAGGAAATTTTATTTTAATATCTGTGGATGAAAACCAATCCATCCTTTCTATTATGATGCACGTGCGAGTGAATTGTGTTAAAGAAATCTCATATCGGATGATTGATATGGTATAGGTAGAGGTGTCAAATGGGTGGGTCTGGTCGGGTCTGGTCGGGTCGAATATAGTCCGACCCATATTGACCCGTCTAACTTATTTTGACCCATATTCAATGACTCATACCCGACCCGACTCGACCCGCAACCGATCTATACCCGACCCGAGCCGTTTTGACACATATTACCAAATCACACTAATATTCTAAGAAAATTTATGTAACTCATTTAACCTATTTTAAGCTCTTCACATATATATGTTACTAGAAAAAAAACTTTACATCAAATAAAAATCAAATTAAACAATAAAAAAATAGTAAATAAAATAAAAAAAATAATATTACTAAAATACTTTCATGCAATAAAAAAAAACTAGTGAAATTTTTTCTATTTTTTTTAAAAATAAATAATTTTTTTTCTGATTTTTTAAATTTTTTTAAATTTTTTAAAATATTTTATTATTAAAAATATTTTTAAATTTTTTAAAAAGTATTTTTTATTTTATTTTTTCTTTCATTTTTCTCCTGCCGCTGCTGGGCGGCGGGCAGTCGGCAACATTTTTTATATTTTTTAATTTTATTTTTCTTTTTTGATTTCTTTCATTCACTTATAAAAATAGAAAATTTAAAAAATAATAATAAAGTTGAGCCTTTGAGGCCCTGGGCCCATTTGTAATTTGTGGGAGTCATGGGTAAAAAATAAGTCCAATATGGGTCACACATGTGACTCATTTTTTACCCATTTAATTTCACTTCAATTTTTGAACCCATTTTTAGTGAGTTCTCTAAAAGTTAATGACCCACATAATACCTATTTTATACAAAATATGGGTCAGATATGGGTCTATGACCCATATTGACAGCTCTAGGTATAGAGCAATTAATATATCCTAGTTGACCAATAACTCATTACCTTAAGCTTTTGAATAAATGTGTGATCAATTGGATATGTTGACGAGCTCGGATTTGAGCTTGAACAAGAGCGACCGAGACACCGTGGCTCCTTATTATTAAGGAGAAACCATGAGAGTGATGTTCGAACTGTGGTTCGAACTATCTGGATGTTTCCTTTTCCTTATCATCTAATTTATTAGCTTTATTTCTGTTATAGCCTTTCCGTCGGAAGATGCATAAAGCCAACTCTGACGAGTTAGTCCAATCAAACTATCAATTTCAATGTACTCCGAGGAGATGAAATTATCATGTTTAAGTGGCACAGAAATCAGAATGGATATGCGGTGGAAGCCGATTCTATGTGGTTCTTCAATAGAATCTGGCATCCGATTGACGATTCTACAAGAGTTTAATGGTTATCACGGGACTGTTACAAGTTTTCTCTTTGGATTTCCTCAATACAGTCACAAGCAAACAAAAGTTCTACAATTAGGCTCGTTCGAGTTTATTGTATTATTGTTTTTTTTTTTGTGAGTGAAAGATTCATAATGGAATTTCAGTAGATGCATATTTTTTGATTGCTGAAGTTCCTAATAAACATGTCTGCAAAACTCTTGCCGATAAATTATAGTTTTGATTGTCAATACAATTCCTATTTTGCGGTGTTGAGCTTTGTCATATATAAAGAGATACACGTGAAGGACATACTTTTCATGTTATTAAGGATGACAACACATGCTCTTGAATTAGTCCATTAATGTTGATATCATGTAGTTAATATTGTAACGGACTAATTCAAAATTCAAACTATTCTTGAATTAGTCCATTAATGTAGATATCTCTAGTTAATATTGTAACGGACTAATTTAATGTAGATATCTCATGTAGTTAATATTGTAACGGACTAATTCAAAATTCAAATTATTTTGAATTAGTCCATTCTTATGTAGCATTAAACTCTATAAATACATATGCTATCCTAGAGTTAAAGGATAAGCAAAACTCATTCTCAAACTTAGAGTCTAATTCTTACACATGTCATAATCATAATACAGTTTTTCAGATTAACATGCAATAATTCTTTTGAGTATAATACTTTGGACGGACAAAGATATGCTTTTACCAGACCCCGTAAATAGATATCCGATGATTCACTGAACCAAAAACATGTTAGGTAGCCTTGACCATGACCATGTAATTTCAGATCAAATTGAAGACACAATGAGGTTGAGCTCTAGGGTAAGGATCGATAAGTGTTTCGTTTATCTGAGAGAGTAGGCGATGCGTGTTATTGTGTTTATCAGGTATGTGATAATATTGTAATTTGTGATCATATTTCTAGAAACTTCTACGATGGGCATTTGCTGGCCAAGTCTAGAATTATCTAGCATGGACAAGATATTTGTGGAATAGATATTTATAGAAAATTCTAGATGTATCTATGGCAATGGAGTCCTCTATAAATAGGCTTAATGCTCATTCATGTTAAAAGTGTGGGGAGCATAAACTAAAATATCACTTATGTAACTCCTTCACCATTACTCCTCCAACTATATTTAGTTATACCATTTTCATAAACTAATTAAACTATTCTTATCCGTTCAAAATTTGTCTATATACCTTGAACTATCTTACCTTGCCCCTTGTGCATCTTCTATCAAATACATACTACACATATACACATCATTTTGTCAAGTCCAAATTTTTGAACACATGAAGAATCTGGATAGACTTTATGTTAAGTTCATTGTTTGAATACGATCCGATTTTTGTCTGATCAAATTCGGGTGAACTAAATCTCTCTGGCTTCTTAGGAAGGGCAGAATATGCCCGCTATATTCAGCTGAACGTATCACATTAGCAAGAGCATTTCAATCTTGACTAAGAGTTAACGACAGATTCACAAGAAAAGTGATGGGTTTGTACTTGTCCGCGCTTGGCTCATCCGCCTTGACGTATTGCCTAGCGGATCTTGCGTGTATATTGCACTGCATTGCTTGACGCTTTAATGCTTCATGCCTCATCCTTTCAGCTATATACGCTAAGTTCCTTAGTGCCAATGGCTTAAGGAAGAGCTACCAAGAGTGAACAGGAGTAAGATGCCATGGATGATTGTTCTCAAGCACACTCCATTGTACAACAGTAGTTTTTGAACCGTGGTTTGTTGAGCACAAGGTTGATGTCGTGTTTTCCGGTCATGTGCATGCTTGTGAAAGAACCGTAAGTTTCACTGCATCTTTGCGTAAAGTAATGATCTTAACTTTGTGGTTTCTTGAAATATGACGCGTTGTCTATTCACAGGAACACATATCAAACATAGCATACAACATTACAAATGGTCTGGCTACTCCTTGTCTGATCCGAATGCGACGAAGAAAACCTAGAAGATGTAGCAAACAAGTAATAGAATGAAACACCCTATTTATCCCAATCCAAAGTTTATTTTCATGCATTTTGTGCTTGAGAAAACTGAATGTATGATTTTGTGTGGAGTAGCATGACAGAACCACGACCAGAGTACTCTACTTACCGTGAAGCAAGTTTTGGGCACGCCATTTTCGACATCAAGAACCGTACACATGCAGACTACCCATGGAACCGTAATGATGATGGAATTCTCTCTCATGTGTGAATCATCATCTCTTTCAGTGCAGCTTTTGTTAGAATAAGCACTACTTTTTTTTTCTAGTCATTCAGGTTTCTCTTTCAGATGTATATTCTTTCTTATGAGAGGAAGACGAGAACTAGGTATCTTGTTTGACTTTGTTTGTCACCCTCGCCGATGGCTCTTCTTCACTTTCATGGCTTGACGGATTCCAATTTCGTGATCGGACTCATCTCATCGTATCCCCACTTCTATTGACATGTTATCTCGGCGCATTGACTTAACATAAACACAATAATAACATAAGATAATTAGAAATTTGGAATTCTCCCTAGAAAATATGTGAATTCTCACGTGAGTTTTACTTTTCTAGGTGCATGTCTTTTTTTCTTTTTATTGCGCTGTAACTCACATACGGAGGGAAAATTACAAAAAAATCATAAACCTATTGCAATTGTGCCAATTCAATTCATTCGGCTAATTTTGGCATGCCGCCGCTGACGTGGACACCGGCGGTCTGGCAACATAATATTTTAATTTATTTTTTTATTTTTTTATTTTATTTTGATTTTTTTTATCTTTGAATTTTTTCTTTTTTCTTCCCCTTCTTCCTGGCCAATCGCTGGCTAGAGGTAACAGCCGGCAAGGTGGACCTCGCCGTGGCAAGGCGACTAAATTATGTTTTGAAATTTTAATCAGGTATGAGTAAATAACTCTTATATCTATAAAAGAAAATTGTAAGCCCAAAAAATATTCTTGATAATTTAAGTACTTATTTTGTGATAAATTCTTTGTGAAGCTTTTTTTGTATTTCTTTTTATTTGGCAAAACAAAAAGCATTTGTTGGCATTGATAATGACATGTTTCATAAAGCGCATGTCTTAATGATTAATTGTAATTATATCTATTTGATTTAGATCAAATACATAAATCTGACTTATATATAGGAAATCTATTTTGGCCGTACACATCAATAAATTTAAGAAAACCTGTTCAGTGTATATTATTTACTTTGCTGTCAACATAAGTAACTTCATTATAAGGTATATGTGCACCGGAAGTCTTAAAATCTGCCACGAAAGTACAATTTAGTCCTAAAACTAGCAAAAAGTGCAATCAAATTTTAAAACTTGTTAAATTGGTGCAATCGAATCATTCCGTTAATTTCATCCAACTTGGCTAACGAAAAATGCTGACATAGCTTTTTTATAATATTTTCTCTCTTTTATGTGGGGATGACGTGGCTAAAACACGAAATTTAAGGCTAAAAGATGTTGTTTTAGTCCAAATATGATTTATAATATAATTTTTACTTAAATTAAATTACAAAATGTGCTAAAATTTAGAAAAATAAAAGATGAAGAACCTAGAGCCAGGAGGTGAGGGCTTTCGATTTAAATAAAAATCATATTAAAAATCAGATTTAGACTAAAATCACAGTCGTTTAAGCCATGTCATCGCCACGTAGACATGAGAAAATATTAAATAATAACTACATCAGCAATTTTCGTTAGTCAAGTTGGATATAGTTAACAGAAGTACTCGATTATATCAATTTGACAAGTTTTTAAGACTTGATTATATTTTTTTTAATAAATTTTGATTATATTATCGTGACGAATTTTACGACTTTCAGTAAACAAATCTCTTATTATAATTTGTCCTAAAAATCATCCTTTTCAGTTTTCACGAAAATGGAGTGAAGGTGAAGTGACGACTTATGGCACTTCCTGCCCTTTTCCTTCTTCCAAACAACCGGATCAAACAAAATAGCATTTCGCGAATGAACACCGGGGCATCATCGTCCTCGTATCATGTTGCCGTGATGTAAATGTGTTCCGACGTCGAAGAAAATGGTGATGCCTAGGATCTGGACTGGGTGGAACCATTCAAGAGTGAGAGCCGCGCTCATCTGGGTGCTCTGCTTCGCGTTGTTTCACTTCCTTTTTCGCATGGCGTTGCACAATTCTATGCGGAGTCCCGTCCCCACTCCGTCTTCCGGTCGTTCGTCAGGTGGGGTTTCTTGACTTGTTTATATTCTCTCGTTGAACTGTCCACAACTGCTATTCTTGATCTGCTTCGGGGATAGAAAAAAAGTTGCAAGCACGAGACAGATGGAATTGCGACATGGGAGAGATGAGTTTCTCAGTTAATTTTCCTGATGATCTCGTGGAGAAAATCAGCTTTACCGATTGAACAAAGCTAACGCCAATTTTTGGCTTTCTTTAGAGAAAGAATTGATATAAGGATAGATTAGCTTGAGTGTGGAGTAAGATGTTTGCTGTAGCTAACTAGACAGAGACAAATGGTGGAAGGGAGCGAATTCATGTACCAAGAAGGTGTAATTGGTGCAATGTAGTGGGTTCCTGTTTCCAGGCAAGATTTCTTTGCATTGGAGTTCAATGAGACTGTGGTAGAAACCCAAAACTCACCTTTGTAAAAAGAATTGTGTTGGTACTTTTTGTTTGGTAGGCTGCTTAGTTAGCGGTTTGGTCTCAGGCTTCATTGTGTGAATAATGCTAGATATACTAATACAGGTCCAAAAATTATAGCCAGTTATGTGGCAAATTTTTAGTGATAGTGGTTATTACCCACTTGTTTAAATGCTCATTTGCCTATGTGAGACTCTTAGCCTCATTGTCAAGTCTAGCGGGTGGTTTCTCAGCTTAACAAACTTCCTTGCACAATTTCTAAAGCTTCATTTTGAAACTTCTAGCATCATGATATTAGAACATCCGCTTTCCAAGTGTTCATGTCATTCGTTTGTATGTGCCCTTTCATGGGGTTTTCTAGGCCATCTGCCCCTTTATGGTTTAGAGATGGACTTTTGTGAAAATGTCTTGATTTCAAAGGGATTGCAACAGATATCCCAATTTCTAACACAGAATGGAGGTTTAGATTGTATGATCGAATGGCAAAAGACTTGGATGAGCATGGGGCAGTGTTTCTTAAACACGGGGAGACCTCCCAGTCATTGTCCCTATCAGAACTATTCACTTTGGTGGATGGAGCTGTGAAACCCGTAACTAAGGTAACTTCCCTGATGATTTATCTTTTACAGATGACGTAGTTATTTCCTTTTTGTGTATCATGACAATGACACTGCTTATTTGTCCAGGTTGCAAATCCTCCTGTTCGAGCAAATGTGTTGTACTTAAGCCCAAAATACTCGAAACCCATATCGTAAGGGAGCTCAACAATATGCTTGATGCTATTTCATTTGCTTTATGGTTTTCTTGGCTAGTGTATTACTAGAATCATGGCTGTCACCACAAAATTGATGGGCCATGTTCTTCTGAGTCAATTGTAGCTTAACCACCTTTGATAATTGTATACTTGACATTTTGGTGTAGATCTTGCTAATGGCCAGTACTATGTGCTGTATCTTTAGTCTGCTTGGTCAGTTACGTCTAAGAAGTAATTGAAATCTCTTCCATTATCTGCCCCTCTAGCTATCACTGGCAACTCTCTGATATGTATGTCGGAGAACGGTGGAAATCATTTCTGACTTTATTAAAAAGTATTTGACAGGACTGACACTTCGTTGCGTGTAACAAAATCTACAAAGATTTCATTTAGATGTAATTTGTCCCCTTGGCAGAATTAATCTTACTCTTCTTTTCTTTTGCCCAATCACCTACTCCCAGCAGAGGTCATCTTAGGATGATAAATAATTCCTCTCATTTTGTTTCTTTCTTTAACTTGTAATTCTACATGGAAGTGATGCTTGATCTAAATCTTATGCATGACTAATTGCAGGGATTCTGTACGGGAATTATTTGAACCATATTTTGATAAAGGTAAGCTTTTGTTTTCTATTCAATCTCTTCTCTAGCAGTTTGTTGCTTGAATTCTCCTTCATTTTAGTAAGCCTATTCATTTTTATTGGCAAGCTAACGGGAATCTTTGTTAGCAATCTGGTTTCAGAACTCTAGTTTGTATCATTTTAGCATGTTCCATGCCTCTCATCATATTTCTCCTGTTCCAGCCTCTGAAGATGAGGTAATCTATGCTTTATGGATTTGATTCTTATCATACATTCTGCTTGGATTTGGTACTGATTTTTGTTTAAACAGATTGAAGCTGAAGCTACTGCTGTGAGGGCAGTTGCAGATACTGTATGCCCTTTGAAGATTGTCTTGGATAGGGTGGTTTTGACTTCAACTGGTGTACTTCTCGGTTGCTGGCAGGTATCTTTTGAGTCTCAATGTTCAAGAGCTCTCCTCTCTCCTGCACAACTAATCACTACTGGCTAAATGCTACTCAAAATCTTTGAAAACTCTCCATGGTTTACTGATAACCACTGATGATCTTTCATGAGTTTTTGCAAAGTTGCTTTGATTGATGATGATGCTTAGTATATGTCCAGGTTATCTCAGGGACGGATCCTATCTCCATTCGTGCAAAGTTGAGAACTGCACTTCCGCATGCGCCAGAAAAGCAACTTGTAAGTAGAGACGATTCCCTCCCATTCAACCTGTGGTATGAAGGAGGTCTAGGATACAACCGTATGATAGAATGGGAAATATCACCGCCTTTGTGTCTAAATGGCATGAGCAAACAGCTGGGGTTGAGTATGTAGGTACTGAAGTTCTGCTTATAATCACAGATACATGAGAATGATCCTATGGTGACTCGGTTATTCTCCTCTGTCTGTATCATATAAATTATATTTCTCGATTCAGGAGGGCAGAGTGACTCTAAACATATGATTTTAATGCTTAATGGTACGACAAAATACCTGGTCAGACTTTATTTTGTCATGGAAGCTTTGTTCTTTTCCCATACATCTATGTACAAATGTCCTAAGTTTCCAGTAATTTACCAATTTCAATGTGCAGTATGATGCTGCTATTCTTCACACATCCTTTGCGAGGCTCTTGGGTCCTCCTAAAGCCACTCCCAAGGTAATAATTTCACATATACACTATGCATTCTAAGATGCTGGCTAATTCACATTCATTGGTCCTAAAGGGGAACTAAAAAAGAGAATGAACCAAAAAAGAAAAAAAAGGAAGTAAACAAGGAGAGAAAGAAAAGGTAGAGGCTCCCTTTTGCACAAGAAGAGTAGTACTGCCATCTCTATAGTACTCGACTAGGTCCACCTTGAGGCCAAAGAGATGCTGACATTTTCTTGCTAAGTATCAGTGACATCATAATGATGCAAATGCATTGAATTTGTGAGCAATGGCTTCAGTTAGATTCTTCAGTAGTATGAAGGAATTTGACACCATTCAAGGCTATGGAAAGTGCATGTAGATTCTTGTGAGAATATTAAGCTTTTGTAGTTACAGTCTGCACTGGGCTCATTCCATGTCATACTCCTTCAGGACTTGAGTACAAATTCAGATCAGCTGCAATTCTTCCATGAGCTAGTTGCGCAATTAAATAAGAAACTTCGAGGATCTGAGGTTGGTTCTTGTTCTTTGTGAGGAACTTTTATACTATATCTCTGTGATTAAATAGTATTGTGTATTTGTTATCTGTTTGGGTG
Organism: Lenwebbia sp. NSW1173648; assembly: GCA_029784005.1. Classification (NCBI taxonomy): domain Eukaryota; kingdom Viridiplantae; phylum Streptophyta; class Magnoliopsida; order Myrtales; family Myrtaceae; genus Lenwebbia; species Lenwebbia sp. NSW1173648. The sequence continues at coordinate 2,509,111 of JARCGZ010000008.1, read as the reverse complement.
GAATATTGCTTGCAAGTGTCTTGTGTGCTTGGTGGCTCTCATTTGGACAAATGTACTGTGAAAGTCACATGAGATAGCCCCAGAAACTGCCATTCAAAATAAGAAACAACCTGCGACACCCCTCATTTGATCATGTTTTGCAATAAGCACTTTTAGAAGAGCATTTGCATGAAGGAAACTGTATTCTAAAGCAATGGGGCCACTGAGTTCTCTTTGTGATGGAAGAAAATGGGAGACAATTTGCATGAGACAGACACTTTCCTTTATCTATTCATTCCTGACAACACTTTCGGGATATGAAGTAGTTCGTGAATTCACGGTATGAGTGGAGCGAACTTTTGCATATCTGGGTAAAAACTTTCCCTGAATCGTCAGAATGAAGTTCTATTGCCAAAGAAAATTTCGTACTTGTCTGCATTAAATGAGAGAACTCGGTACTTCCCTAGCCTCGTGTTGTGAGATGAAAATCATGTTTATATTTATTATCTAGCAATGTACAGATCATTTCCTGTTGTAATCTTTGGTTGCAACTTCATGACCGACACTGGTTGCAGTTTTATTTCACCAATTTGGAGTAAGATTAGATTGCATAAGATCTAGGGGATGTTGTCCGCATCATTATGTATATCGATTCTAAATCACTTGGTGCAACTTCTTCTTAATGCCAATCGACATTTCGGTTCCTCTCTTCACTGGATCATTTGTTTGCTGACAATTTGTTTCATCTCTATCCTGAGACCATGCAGGCATTGGTGTCTGAGCTCTGGTATGTTGAGGAATATGATGTCTTGGCTTTAGCAGTGGATGGAAGAATGAAAGTCCGGAGGTTCCAGCTTGGTTGCACCGGAGCCTAGGGTGTTTTATCTACCACACTACAAGTAAACAATACAACACAAGATATGTAACTCTCTGGGTCGAAAGCTCTTGAATACTGATCTTTCGAACAATTTCCGCGGAATACACTGAAAGGACACTGATATACAATAATTCCATATTACCCACTCCTTATCATGGATCGTGAGTGCATCTTGCTTTTAGGAAGAGTCTGTTATAGCCACCACGAAGACAAAAGTTACTTCCTTTCCAATTGCAACTTCTTCATTCCTCTATTGTGATTCTCCTGCCTTCATGCCTTTACGCGTCCCTTGAGAAAGCGCGATTCCTGCGTGTTTAAAAGGTATATATTGGTTACTTTCCAGGATACCATCATCGAGACCGGAGGCGTGCACTTATATGTGAAGGTAAAAGATCTGGAGAAGATGCTTATTATGCATTTTGTAGTGGATGCTTGAGCAGAATGAACTGCTTCATCCTAAAACTAGTCCTTCTTTTGTTACTCTATAATAATGCATCCATATCTTCTTGGTTAATCATACTATACGTTCAATGAGGGTAATCATCATGTCTGCGATTAATTATTGTTTTGGTTCTTAAAAAGATGAAGAGACATGTGATGACACTTATGTCCCCTTACCAACGTTTTTGTATCCAAGTGCTACTTTTATTAGGTGGACGGATCAACTTGACCTGAAAGTCTTGTGGTTTCCTGTTGTATTCACTCTGCTTTTGCGTGTTTGCCCGATTCGTTGTGCGAGTCAATAATTTGTGCTAGAGATATGCGTTCTTAAGAGTGGATCGATTTCTTTTTAGCAATGAAACCATTGGATTTTATTGGAACTACTGTTGGTGTTGCGCACTACGCACCATAGTATTATGGACATGCGGAAGAAATTGAACTAAATAACTACGTTCAAACACACGTCACTGCACGAGGGCGCTCCTCTCCCTCTCTGCTAGGGTTTGCGTCTTTTCATTCCCCCTAAGCCGCCGCCCCTGTAGCACCATCCCGAGGGAGAGAGACGGAGGGAGAGGCTCTCTCTCTCTCTGCCTCTCCCTCTTCCTTTCCCTCTCTCTATATTCTTATCTTCACGGCTTCTTCCTTGATTTGCGGACAACGCCATCAACTTACTCCACGAAAGTGGAGAGTCTTGTCCCGCGAGCTCAGAATTTTGAAGCGCGAGCACTTCAGAAGAATCTGCTTATCCGGATTTGCTCGATCGCTCCGGATTCAGTGCTTGCTTCATATAGTTGAGCGCTTCGCAAGTCTACGAAACTCTTCTGTTGCTACTTTCAACGTTTGATTTAGCTGAAAGTGCTTTTGTGATTAACTTGTATCTAGAGTTAAATTTAGATTTGGGTGCTCTTCTATTCCGATCTAAAAATAGATATGGGATTTACAAAGAGTTTTATGTATTTATTCAACATGTTTGTGTTGTTGTTATCTCTTCAAGATAAAAATGCATATCTACCAAAGTAAATAAATTTGAAAGATAAATCAACTCAATACATCCACAAAGACGAGTTTGTCATAGCACCAAAGCATACCGGCGGTCAATTACTGAATCTCGCATCAATATCCGTGATGAGCACTCGTCGATATTTCTCTCTCCAATAGCTACGGTTTGGCCAAAAAACAGTATTTCTCTTTTATGTGAAATGAAAATTTTCTTTCTGACAAAAAAAAAAAACACACACACACACATGTCACTAGTTAAACAATTTAATCAAGACTACTATGGTAATTAATACCTAGAAAATATCAAAATGGTTAATGATAGGTATATAACGCGATGCTTATGCCTAATGTCGACATAATTAAGCATGAAAGAGAAGATTGTTAGGACATCTTTCTGAGCGTCCCGAGTTACAATCTTTGAAACAGTAGTACTTGTCCAAAAAACCAAACTAGCTCCTCTTCATTTATATAACTGTGATCGCGTAGCCGATCGTGTTTAGTTGATTGCATGCAAGTGAGTTTTATCCTCATACGGTGTTTATTACATATAGTTAGATCGGAATTCAGAGAATGCTCGTATGGATCTCTGAGAACTCAGGCAGGTGAGGCCCGAAAGGATCTTTTGATCATTCATGTCTTCCAGTAATACTGGCATTTGGCAAGGGAGCTTCGAACTAGGGACCTTAATAACCTCTCCATTCATTTGGATTAGCACACCACAAGCCCACGAGCAACAAGCATTCCATTTCTTTCTCGCAAAACACCATCTTCAATTTCTCCTCGGCCGCACCTAGAACGCTTCCTGCAACATAGAGCTGCCGAACCTACTTTGCGAGCGGCACGGGACATTCCCCTTCTAGATAGGCCTTTCTCTCTCCCGCACGCAATTTTCAGCGTCACGACTCCAATGCTATACACATCCGGATCTTTACTCACTCGTCCTCCGTATAGATGTTCCGGCGCCAGGTAGCCATACCCTACAACAGCTGTGGTCGACCCGCTTAGCCACCCCCACAAATCGCCGAGCTTAGTCTTAAAATCTTTGTCCAACAATACATTAGCCGACTTGATGTCTCTGTGAATGACGCATTTCCCCGCCTCCTCATGAAGAGAGAAAATTACTAAAAATGCCCTAAATTTATTGTAATTGTGTCAATTTAGTCATAAACATCTCTTTTTTTGTTTTTGTTTTGCCAATTGAATCCTAAACTTTTTAAATTTTTTTCAATTGAGTCCGTCCAATCAATTATGGCCAGAAATTGATGACATGAACACCGACGGACTTAGGTGGCGCTGCTGGCGCTGACGTGGATTTTATTTTATTTTATTTTTGAATTTCTTTTCTTTTCTTTCTTTTTATTTTTACGGGCAGGCCACTGATCACTGGACGAGGGCTTGCGAGCCCTTGCCAGCCGCTGGTGAGGGTCGCAATCCCTCGACTAGTGGCCGGTGGAGGTCATCGGGCCTCGACTGGCCCTTAACAATAAAAAGAGTCTAAAAATTTTATAAAAAACTCAAAAATATATGTAAATATGAAAAAATTCACAGTAGCGCTGGCAGTATCACGTAGATGGCCAGGGTCCATGTCATCAATTTCACGTTAAAATTGACCAGATAGACTCAATTGATAAAATTTGAAAAAGTTTAGGACTTAATTGGCAAAATTTGAAAAATTTTAGAACTGAATTAATACAATTATAATAAGTTTAGGGGCTATTTTGATAATGGTAATGGAGAGCCGAAGCCAGGCGTAATGCTATTCTATATCTAGTCTCCCATGGAAGAGTTCTTTTATCGCCAAAAAAAAAAAAAAATGGTGATCGAGACTTACATTAGGCATGTTCTCGCAAATCAGGATGAATTAAATTCAAATGATTAATTTATTCGTGTTAAGACACGTACAAATATTCTTATGAACATATTTTTGAGCGTAAATCACAAAACCAGATTATTACTATTGGTAATATGTGATAACTTTGCCCCAAATTATTTTTTTTACCATAAAAAATCACCAATTGGTACACCTGTGACAAATTTACCCTCCGTTAGTTTACGTCAAATTTTACCGTTAAATTTGTTGACGTGGATGACACATGGTGACGTGGCAAGTCCACGTGGAGATCCATAGAGTTAATATCACGAAAAACTTCAAACTGATACCCATGACAAATTCACTCAAAACTAATTTTTTGATTATTAAAAACCCCAAATTGGTAATACTTGTGACAAATTTATTCTCCGTTATCTTCCGTCGAATTTTAACGCTAAATTTGCTGATGTGGATGACGCATGGCGACGTGGTACGGTGACATGGCAAATCCACGTGGAAATAAGTTAGTTTTTTTAGAATAATAAAAACTTTGTTGACATCTTGGTGTTTTTTCAATTAGCTTATTTTCTCTTTTCGTTAGCACACAAAAAAACCCTAGGGACATGGCTCGGCTCATCTTTTCCGACAAACCCCCCTTCTTCCCGTCACCACTTCCGCGTTGCTTGGCTGCGGTCTTGGGTTTATGTCATGGGTTTTATCTTGTCGAGGTAGGAAAACGAGAGTCCTCCATTACACGACGCGTTTGAGGCTCTATGTGTCCGAGGACCTCCCTCTCTTTCATTTTTGTTGGATCTCTCAGCCATAACTTTCTAATCGCATATCTGGTTGCTTCGCTAGCTATCGGTTTGTGTCAAACTTGGTCTTATGTTTCTATTTCTCGGCCATACATGATGTAATGCTTGTCGGGAAGTCTCTTTGTACGCTTATGCATCGCTGTTGCAATGTTGGTTGTATGTCCAATTGGACAAATATCAACGGTTACAACTCCAAATAAAACACAATAAAAATTAATGCCACCACTGAGATATTGTTAGCAATATATACCCATGGATAGTGCTGGCAAAGGTCACCAGGTTTTTTAATTTAATATTTAGAGCTAACGGGCCACACTAAATGAGGAAATTCAACTTCAATATTATATTCGATGGAAAATAAAAATTTGGATAATTTATATGCCTAATTAATAAGGAGGAGCCAAGCTTATATATATATATATATTAGATTTATTTGTCAATCAAATTTTTCTTTGAATCGTTTTTTTTTTACTCAATCTAATCAATGAATTTTCAAAAATCGATGCACTGCGATTCTTCTACTAAAAGTAAATGCAGTGCGACCAGCATCATGTGCTTTTTCCTGAGGTGGGCTATCAATTCAGCGCCTGATAACATGGACCGCCATTATTGCTTCTTCTTCTTCTTCTTCTTCTCATTTGCCACTGCCATCACGACCATACATCGACACCGTCACTTGACCCGCGGAGCCTCATCACCGTGGCCGACCATCAGAGAGAGAGAGAGGGGCAACGCGGCGGTGATCATGTGATTACGGGTTCATATTTTGGTGTGCATCTATTGTGATCATCACCTAACTTAACAAACTTTGCCATGTTGCTTTAAATGAGGTTTGAATGGAACGCGATAATCTCGTGTCTCGGCGATTTAGGACCAGTTGATCCTTAATGTCGAAAGAGACTCCATCTATTACCGTTCAATGAACCTTTTGTATCAATGTGTATCACAATCTCTCGCGTCTACTACCTGAATTTGAATGCGTAACATCTTAGACCATTGGGGATATCTCAATTAACGAACTCAAGTATTGCGTCTTCAAGATCAAAATGCGTGATGCTATGGGGATAAAACCTAAATCAACCTTAATGTTCTGGGAATGTGTTTTGAATTCTAAATTTTCATTTATATAGACGCGTCCAGAAAAAAAATATTATCGGTGTTGATATTCTAATGCACTCTCGGGAGAATTTCCGTGCTTGTTCCCACCCCCCTCCCTCTCTTTCTTTTCATTTACGATAGTGGTAGCAATATTGTTCTTGCAATGAGGAAATTCTTGAACGAGCACCTTTTACTTTCCTATGAATAAAAGTAAAGAATGCTCTAGCTAGGAAAGAAGTTTGGTTTGGCTTAGAGCCCTTTTGTTTCCGAATCATAAACCTCAAAATATTACTCAAAATTACGATACAGTTCCCTCAAAAGTTAGGTAACCCTAGACGTCGATAAAATGTGACGAATCTATCGATTTTTTCCACGTGAGATCGGCTGGCTTTAATAGTTTAAATTTGCACTGGATGCATCGACCCGGTTAATGTAAGAATAATTTCGTGTTATCCGGGGAACCTAATTGTTTTTTTTTTTTTTTGTACCGTTTTGAATTTCTAAGGTTGAATGCACTCTGTCAATATGATAATAAGAGGGAGAGGCACCACCTACACAGATTGACATGCCTACTCACACACGACTGACCCTCGTGGAAGAGAATTGACCATTAGCTTCACCTGCCCTTCCCATGGCCGGTCCTGCATATTAAAGTCGCGACCTGACCTTCCGTTTCAGCTCAATTGCTCTTCCTCTCGTCTTCCTCTCTCCCTCTTCGTTTTCGCCTGCTTACTCGCGGTAAACATCCCAGAAAAAGCCACTGCTTCCTCTCGAGTTTATGTAAGCCTCTCTCTCTCGCTCTGTAATCTTATGCTGGCTACGAGTTCATAACATTCTTCCATTACAGCTCTAATGAAGCCTACGCTTCCTTTTTTTGAAGTTTCTTGATAAAGTTGGAGAAGGCTGACTTCTCTTTTTCCAGAGAAAGAAGCATATTTTCAGTCATGTTTCTCTATCGGTTTAGGTTCTTTCAGCTTAAGGGTTGCACGCTCAACCTCAAGTCGGTATCAGAATCTAGTTCCAATATGAAATGTCTGCTTCAAATTAGAACCGCACGTTTCTCTCTTGCTAAGTCTTATTAGCTATAAGAAAAACCATAAAAGAATGGAAGATAGGAAGTGGGGGAATCTAATTCGATAGCTTGAGTGGGACAACTGATTTTCTCTTTTTTTGGAATGAAGAAAGCTTAAGCGTGTCGAGAAATCATGCTTTACATTTTCTATCTTTACAATCTGTAGCTAACTCATACATCGCCAATTGGCTCAAAACCCTAAAAAAGAATGGGAAACAGCTCAACATTGCACGTCGTTTGGATGAAATGTATATGTTGTCATCGTCTGCTTTCACTTTAATTCCATTGGCTTGTTATATGACCTTGACGTAAATAAAAATTTTGATTAACTTCAAACTAAAGATTTCGCGAGAGATTATAATTCTACTAGAATATACTCAAGTTCATACACAATTGAATCTTGATTTTGTCTTCTTTGGCAGCCCAATTGGTGCATATATACATAAGTGGAACCCGCAACACAGTATAACGTAGCAAGCTAGTCAAACAAAGGATGAGAGATGGCTAACTTTTACTTTGTACCTAACCTCGCGCTCAAGGAGAACACACAACGTAATAAATATAATAAAATCCTAGAACACGTTTCTAAAGAATAAAAGTAATCAATTGACATTTCAATCGCTATATCATGGTTTATAAAATCAAAGTTGTTCACCAATAATGCAGCCTACGTTGATTATTTTGGACATAGTAATACTGTAAAAATTACACTTACGACCAAGATCTGCTTTGTCCCACGTCATGCAGATCCTAGAGGCATTTTCCCGAATGACCAGCACCGAACTCTCCATGCAAAGCCCTATCGACACCAAAAAAGCAGGCGTTTCCACTTTCTCAGCTCAATGGCCGATTTACTCCCTAGGCTGGTCCGTTCGCCGCGACAAGGGCTCGCGCCTCGCTGTCGGAAGCTTCCTCGAAGACCATAGCAACAAAGTCGAGCTTGTCCAATTCGACCCCGACGCGTCCGACTTCGCTTCCGACTCCCGCCTAGCCTTCGACCACCCTTATGCGCCGACGAACATCATGTTCTTCCCCTCTGAGGACCCCTCGTACCCGGACTTGATCGCCACCTCCGGAGACTACCTGAGGGTGTGGGAGATCGGTGATGACAGGACCGAGCTCAAAGCCCTCCTGAATGGCAACAAGAGCAGTGAGTTCAGCTCGTCCATCACCTCGTTCGATTGGGCCAGTTTCGAAGCCCGCCGCATTGCCACTTGCAGCGTCGACACCACATGCACGATCTGGGACGTAGAGAGGGAGGTGGTTGATGCGCAGCTGGTTGCTCACGACAAGGAGGTGTACGACATCTCGTGGGGCGGGTTCAACGTGTTCGCCTCAGTCTCCGGGGATGGCTCGGTCAGGGTTTTCGACTTGAGAGATAAGGAGCGGTCGACAATCATATACGAGAACCCCGCCGCGGATAGCCCACTGTTGAGATTGGAGTGGAACAAGGCCGACCCAAAGTCGATGGCCACGGTCGGGACCGATAGTAGTAAGGTGGTGGTGTTGGACATTAGGTTTCCGACCACACCTCTCATGGAGCTTAATAGGCACAAGGCTAGCGTGAATGCTATATCATGGGCCCCACGTGTCGGGCGGCAGCTGTGCTCTGTTGGCGACGACTCAAGGGTGTTCATATGGGACGTCGTTGCCGCCGGATTCCGGCCAGAAAACGCCGGGGAGGTGGAGCCAGAGATGTGGTACGGGTCAGTGGCCGAGATCAATAATGTGCGTTGGTCTCCAGTTGAGTTGGACTGGATAGCCATTACTTTCTTGAATAAGTTGCAGCTTCTAAAAGTTTGAAGCTACATAATTTGTACGTCAAGAGATGTTGCTCATTGCAGATAGTTGTAATTACATGTCTAAGTCGAACGTAAGTGCGAACTTAAGCGGCATGCTAGGGAAGGCTTACCACTGATAATACGCCCATTGGAATTTTAACGGATAATTAACTGTACATAATGTCAAGAGGAATTCCGACCAAAGAGGAATCAATAAAATTAGGAAATACATCTCGTGG